>OX244265.1:26448865-28848865 GCA_945867215.1 Epinotia demarniana | reverse complement strand
ATCCAAACAAATGCTAACTACAATTAATTATCTAGTCACACAACCTGATCTCCATCTTCAACTCAAACACAACCTTACTAAGCTAACACAGAGTCCAAGTTCGTTTGTCCTCAGTCATAGCTATGACCATTAATGTTATCAGTAGTTTTGCGAAGGTCAACGTCTGAGGGGAGGGAGGGGGGAAAGACTAGTTTTAATTAGCACAAGGAAGCATGCTTCAACGATTTCGATCTGTGTATGCTACAGTTGAAGACAGGTTATATTATTATATTTGAAATTGACTTAGGGGTTTATGAAGTGTGTCTCAGTAATTACGTTATTTTTGTAAAACATGTCTGAGGTTTACACGAAGTTAAAACGACCGCCTCGGACAAGTCATACCTCGATGACATCAGGAACTAAATATATACCACTACTTGCTTTGTAGTACATGGTGTTGTGTTCCTGGTGCGTGAAGTAGCTGTTTTTAGAACAGGTAAGTTATTCGTCTCTTTCGATCAACAAAAGTCACTCAGTCAGTCAATGGTAGCTGGTAGAGAATGCCATGTAGCATCAAGCTCGCCATTTGTACATTTACGTATATATTGCGTAATATTTTTGTAATTAATAAATAAAATTCACAACAGATTATCAAATCATTAAAACGTCCATAGGCGATGGTATGTATTACTGCTTAATTGCTTTGTGACGACGGTGTTCCCTTACCAGAAAGTGGCCCGAAGGATAATTACGTTAGTTTTCGAGTGTTAATTAGGACAAAACAACTGTCAATATCTTTATAGAAAAAATTAGGTACATTTAGATAAACCGTTACGCAATTGGGCAGCTGGTATTAAAAATTATCTTGTACTTCAATTGTTTGATTTTCTAACAGAGTTAAAACAAATAACTTTTAAAATGGAACTTGTATAATAAATATTACAACGTGGCTTAATGCAGCGCTGGAGGCAAACCAGCCTACTGATCAAATAAGAGTTGGGCAGTTTGCCGCCGCTGATATCATATCACGACGCCATATCACCGGCTGTCGTAAAAACTAGTCGAATGGCGCCTTGATTATTTGACAGTCCACATCCTCATCACAATTAGCGTAATGTCCCGACACCTTATAATGCTAAGTTCATATAATTTACTCGAGGAGACTGGCCCGTGGCATGCCAATTAAGCATATTACCATATCATAAATATACAAAAACTGCTCTATCTACCTAATTGTGGCATGGGTCACGACAGACAGACACTCTGTAATGCTAGTATTACATTCACGCCGTGGGCATTTAGAATAGGATTCGTGTGTATGTTACACTCTCTCTTACGAACGTTCTTATGCCAAAATAAAGGATTTCAGCCAAACCCGACTGGATAGGTTCTGCTCAAAAAGCTCAAAGTTTTTGGAACCAACTATGACAGTGGCTCTGTGAGCTATAAAGTACTCGCGAGTCTGCCTTTAAAAAAAATATTTTCGAAAAATCTGAATCAACAAGCAAACATATAAAATTATAGAACCTGTTCACAAAATTCACGAAAATCAGCTGAGAAATGCGACCTGATCCCGTATCATGATCGGCCTTATCACACGATAAGTGACAAGATAGAGCGTCCGTCCCTGGCTAACACCGTTCGATAGAATGAGGCGACGCTTTGAACTTTTTTCCTATTAATTTTATTAATAAGATAATTCTGCAAAGTCGAGTAGTGTAAAATTTGTTTAATTTAACATATTCTATTATAAAATCGGTAATATGTAAATGTCAATGCAATATCGTTCAACCAGACACTCAATTATGACCCTTCCGAGCACGAACTCAATTCATCAACTACAACAAAGTGTTTACATACAGACAGACATTCGACCCATAAATTAAGAGGCGAAAAAACGCGACCTACCGCAAGTGAATGAATATGCAAAATATGGAAACAAAACTCGGTCCTTAACCCGGGCATAATACATAATAATGCTGGTAAGGCTGCGGCCGGCGAGACGAGGGCGGACGATTGTTAAACGTGGTGGTAGTAACACTGACACTCGGTCACTCTGGGATTTTTTTCAAGTGTGTTGAAATTGCTTACTTGGAACTGCGTGTCGCCTCATTTTCGTTTTTGTAACTAGTAAGACTAGTAGTGTTTACATTTTGGTGTTTTTTTTCGACGGAACCCTAGGACGGTTTTTTTTTGTTATTTTGTCAGAAAAGTTAAGCTTTAAAAACCCACTATATATATTTTTTCAAATCTTTACACATCTAGACTGATTTTGCTTACCAAAAAACTTAATACATAATAACAGAGAAGAAGAATTGTGTGAACTTTATTCATTTATTTATACAGGAAGTAATTAAGTTTCAAGATCAATAAAACTAAAGCAAAACAAGAAAAATGTGTCAAGTTTAGAAACGGAATAAACAATCCACAGTTTCTAGGTAAGACGGGAAAATGTAGGTAAGGCGTAAAAGTCTCATGGTATTCTTTTCATCTTTCGTGATTCTCTCGCTAACGCCTTTGCAGCCGCCCCGCTCTCTGCTGCACCGTTGGCCACGGCCCGCAGCCACATGCTGACAAGTGGGCAAGTCAAATTATTAATAATTAATGCCAAGATCGACGCGTGCTCCATTCTAATCGCTAAGCCGACTGTCGCTGAAAAAATGCCAAAGACACTAAACTGTCTTAGAATACCTGCTCGGTCCCGCAGTTTTCCCATGCAAAATAATTCATAGTTGTGGTTGGAATTAATAATGGAGAAGCTTTCAAAATTGCATGCTTAAATATAATGTCGTACATCACAGAGTTGAAGAGGTTTGATTAAAAAAAGCTGCTACCTATGTATTCGTAGCCGGTACGTCTTATCTACATAAAGCATTACGAGAAAATCAGCAATTACTCGTATTGTGACAAAAAAATAACTTTGAAAGTAACGGTCTTTTCATTAGGCCATTAAACCAAACTGATGCCTTTTCACTTTCTATGGAAAATGGAAAACATACTCAGTGACGGTCAAGAAAAAGCAACATAACAATTTTAGTATGCAACACTAGACCATAATAGCTACTATAACACAAAAATATTCCATAACCTGTCCATCGAACCCTAAAACCTCACAATTAGCAGCCACAATGCAAAGAATTTATTTGAATAACAAATCGAGCAGCAGGAACGCATGAGCAATTTGATATTATGCAAACAACGACCTTGACTCGTAAATAAGAATATCTTGGCTTCATACATATGGACGGTGTGCATAATTTGTTTAAACTCGAAATTCATTACTAAAACAAATAGTGGTGCAGGGTGATCCGTTTCTCTGGTGACGTAGGATTGAATAATGTATGAGTGATAAGTGTTTCGTATTTGCCCACTTGTGTCTATGATGTTAATTTAATAGTCATGTTCGGGATGGACCGTTTTTGTGATTTACACACAAAGTTATTCAAGAGGCATATTTGCGTAGCCTATATGAATGAAATTGAAGTTGATTCTGGTAGAAAAGTCACTTGCGCGAAAACTGCTCTAAAAGATGTACGAGGGCTGTTCCGAAAGTTGTTAGCTACTCCGGCTCTGCTCATGCGATTACAATATTATTTATACCATTGTGAGGGATATTTCAGTACTTAATGAAGAGGTGTAAGTAAATACATATTTAGAAAACGCTTGTTTTTTTTTATTTTACTTTTTACTTCGAAGCGTCGAAGCCTAACCATTAGTCATGAAAATCAGTAATTGAGACTCCATATGTGTTGTCATTTTATAAAAAGTATGTGTTAAAAAAAATATATATTTACTTATAACATTATTTATTGATTTATACGTTGGAAATAGCAAGAGAAACGGAATAATTAGTCCCGGGTAATGTTATGTTCGATTTTCAAAGATTTAAATGCGAAATTCATTTATTTGTGCCTAAAACTGCCGATTTTTCTTAGCAATTCGGAACTCCATGCAAAACAGCTTTAAGTTAAAAATATATTTAAAAATAACTATTCGCATTAATTTATAAAATTTCATGGCCATAGTAAGCGTTGAAACATCCCTCACAATAGTATAAATAATATTGAAATCTTAAGACTAGAGCCGGAGCAGCGGACCAGCCCTCGTAAGCTCGGCTGCTACGTAATGTTTAAATCTCTGTCGCTTGGCTGATTGTCTGTAGTTCTGAGGGGTAATCACGTAACGTTTTGAACGCGCTTTAGATGCATCTGTCATTTTTCAAAATTTACATTTAGATCTACCTAATGTATTTATTTGATTGTGTCTTATTATTTGGTTGCGCCTACTGCACTTCTCTACTTAACGTGATGAAATGAATTTGTATAGAATCCAGATTACAGATAATATTGAAGTTACAGATAAAATAGAAACGTTTTTCCCTGTCCAACTCTTTGTGACATTGACACAGAATATAAGTTCATCAGCCCTGCGGAAACGGTTTTTCCACCATATCTGTATCTTTTTTAATACATATTAAATGAGGTTTTCACTTCTGATGCCCATAAAGTGTTTATGCTCTAGTGTATAAATATGAAGTAAAACGCACCGCCGCGACCGCATGGCGCCCTTCCTCCAGCACCACACGAGGTCGAGCTTTAATATGATAGCATAATTTTAATTATATTTCACATTAGTTTGTAAAATTAACTCTATGAGATGTGTTTATATACATCTGCTTTTCTTATATCTCTTGCATAAAAATCGTTGACTTTATATCGAAACTAATATAAGATTACAGTTACGTACATGGTCTTAGGTTATAGGGAAAGAGTCCTCGTATCCAGCATGTAAGCAAGCATACAAATATTAGATTTTAATACTTAAGTTAAAAAAAATGACAATTAGGTATTAATATATTTCGTCGGCTGATATGATGATGATGATGATGATATTTCGTATCAATATTTTTTTTTAAATTTAAATAGGCCTTGAAGCTGTAAAACATTGTTCTAATGACAATTTGGTCAATTTACGCTCCGACAGTGCTCTTAATTCATTTGGTAATTTACAATACGGACGTATTCAAAGACACAATTACAACGGATGTATTCAAAGACAAGAATTTAAATGTATTTAAAAAATGATGACGAAATGGATATGTCAGAAATGTTTTTACAGCGTTAAAGAGTTCTTAAATCATTAATGAAGTGATAAGTAAGTAATTTTAAATTAAATTCAACTGAAATTTATATTTGTACGCTAGTTTTTAGGCATAATGTGGAGATCACAGATGTATACTTTTAAGACCGTTTTGTAAACCCACTATTAACAAATAAAATATTCATTCATTCATTCATTCAATATAAAACTATGCTCATTTATTCAATTTTCCTTTTGTACATGTCTTTGCCACAGGGTGGTTTGTATAAAAGAGACATGATATGTGATCTTGTCTGCCTTTGTATCACTTTTCACCATAAAGCTCTTTACTATTTCTTAGTGCACTTTGAAGCGTGCTTCTATTATGTTCAATAACGTATTAGCAACAACTGTCAGTGAACTTGGTTCAATTCACTTGCTATTACTACTTACTTATAACACATGCTTGTAACATAATTGTATTCTAGCTGTCATTCAATTTCAATCACATTAAATAAATTATTGACGCCTACTTCAGTTGCCAAAGATAGAGATGTCTTTGCAATACTAACTTTCAAACGACACATGTCTTACACAAACTTATTCCACAGCATACTGTTTTCTTTTAAAAAGATTTAGAAGTCACTGTCACAGTTGAACAAAGTGTTTTGAAACTTGCATATGCTTTCGATATTATCAATTGCTTCAGTTTAGAAGCCATTCGTGTGCTATCAATAAATGTCGTTTGTGTATAGACACTTCAGGGTACTTACGCTATTTTGGGATGAGAGCATCAGATGTTGCGCCAGCGGTGCTGGATCTAAGAGATGTATCTGCCTCTACGCATTAGCTTGACATTTATCACCCACGCTTGCTCACATACGTGCCAAGCCTAATGTGTCAGAGGGAGTCCGTAAGAATCATACCAATAGCATATCAATAAAGTCGAGGGAAACAGACTCCTAAGCGTTGCGCGTGCGCAAGTCGTGATGTCACGCGTGGGCGCCCGCTCACCTTGGGCACCCAATACGCCTATTAATAAAAAACTAGCCTTTTACGCACTAGCATGAATAGATTATATGGATTCCTTGCATGCTTTTGTACACTTAAATGTGTTCAGTAAAATTCGTTGTGTTGATCGATAGGGATGAATGTAGGTACCTCACTCTCATCGCAGCGCACTTTCAGGAGCTCAAGCGACCTTATTGACCACCAGCAATACAACACTATATACCTAGCCAGTAGAGGTGTTATTTTGGCGGCTACGATCTTCTGTAAGTAAGATACGATACTGCATAACACAAAATTAATTGAATAGGGAGTGGCATCGTTACTGACGGTTTGCAATAAAAGTTGAGCCGTTATTGACGTTTAAGAAGCCTTAATCTTGACTACGTTGATTTCCTTTATAACTTATGACAAGTTCTAACGTAAATCGCCTCTTTTCTTAAAAACATATCTCATGGTTTCATTGCATTCTTTGTTACACACTAGATCCCATTCTTTTCTTCGGCTGTGATAGCTATCACCACACGATATTTGAATATCATTAGAAATGAACTTGTAAACTGGATAAAATTTTATCAATAGCACAAAAACCGTAGATAAGCTAATTGTAGGTGGAATAGATACCGCACGTGCTAACGAGCACTATCACGCATCTATTCAAATACACTCCATAAATATTAATATGAGCGCGCCATTCACCAATATGCTTAGTGTTTTGTTGCCCCGGGTCATGAGAATTGCTGTACGGGGCTACTATGGGTTATCTATGATATGGGTTATCGAAATGGAGATGCTTTACATTCTAGGTGTAGTGAAACACTTTTCCACAGGCCAGGAGATTTTTTTAAAACAATAATTAAATAATAATAATGTCATAAAATCCTATTTAATTAAGAATAATAAGAATAAGAATTTATTTATTTAGCACACAAAACACGGAAAAAAGAAATACACTCAAAAACGTAACCTTAAGTGCTAAACGGGAGCCTCACTCAGCATGTTGTCACGGGGGCCGTGACGCTGGTTTTCAGTGAGAGCCCCAAAAATAAATAAAACGACTAAACTAAACAAACAATTTATAATTTTTAGGCACTGTATGTCTAAAAATTACAAAAGTGAACTTAAAAACTAGCGGGTAACATTAGAATCATTGTCGACAGTGATTTATATGCATGCAACACTGAAATGTAATTGACTCTGTTCGTACTAAAAAATATGAAAATAAAAAAGTGGTAATAACCAAGCGTAAAACTACTATTACAATGAACAAAATCTTATACAGATAATAAATAATAATAATAATAGCTATGTGTTATGTAGCAATAAGATAAGTAAGCAGCCTACTGCAACAGTCGGATTGTAGGTACCTGTGTAAACGGTAAAAGTAAGTACCTATCTACCCACAGATTCATTTTATAAGTAACAAGTATTCAAATATTCAACGACCAATTTGTACATTAAAAAGATGTATCCGGAGTTTTAATTTAAAGCTATGAATGGACTTTAAGGCGCGGAGAGGAGGAGGAATGATGTTCCAGCACTTAGTTGCTGCGTAGCGGAAGCTACCTCGGAATGCTGCCGTGTGCGGCCTTGGACAAACAAGCTGAAGGAATCTCGTTGACCTGACTCCCGAAGACCTGGAGTTACGAAACCACATAAACTTATTGTAAAGGTATGAGGGAACCTGTTTATTAACTAAGCCAAACATCAATGTGGCTAGGTGTAGTTTTTGACGTATGGACATTCTCAAAATACGATTTTGATTCAGGAATGGCGTAACGTGCGTGCGCGGCGGGATATGGAAACAGAAACGCGCACAAGCGTTCTGCACTCGCTGGACCAGTCTCTGCGTTCGCGACAACAGACGCGGCGCGTACACAATGTCACCATAATTTAATTTTGATAGGACAAGTGTATCACAAAGCTGTATCCTAAGTTCGACATTAAGAAAGTCGCGAATTTTGTATAGTACTTTAAGCCTAAAAAAACAGTTGCGCACAGTATCAAGCAGGTGTTGTTCAAAGCGCAGCTCGCCGTCCATAACAATTCCAAGATTACGAGCCTCGCGCACACGCATGACCGGATCGTTGTTAATATGTAAATCGATATTTAGTTTGTCAACCGTTTCTATTTGGGTCTTCGAGCCTAATATTAAGTATTTCGACTTGTTAGGGTTTAATACCAGGGAGTTTGTGTGTGACCAATTATTTATGCTATTAAGATCCTCATTCAATTTGCTAGCTTGTAAGCACGCATCTTGGGCCCGGCACGAAATATAAAGCTGAAGGTCATCAGCATACAAATGGTACTGGCTATTCTTAATGACTGCAGTTATGTCGGCAGTGTATATAATGTATAGAATAGGACCTAATATTGATCCCTGAGGCACGCCTCTAGGGACGAGGGACATGTCTGAGAAATTACTCTTACCGTCATCAGTACGGAGTTCCACCAACTGCTTGCGGTTACTGAGGTAGCTATCAAACCATCTCACAGACTCAGTGTCAAAACCATAATAAGTTAGCTTGGACAGAAGTAACGGGATATTAATTGTATCGAATGCGCGGGAGAAATCGAGTAGTGCAAGTAACGTAGCCTGACCTTTATCCTGTGCAGCTAGTATGTTGTCTGTAACGTCGAGTAGGGCCGTGGTGGTGCTGTGGTGTTGGCGGAACCCCGACTGATTAACGGGTAAAATATTATTAGACTCTAGATAATCGGTCATTTGGAGGCAAACCACTTTCTCTAGTACTTTCGATAAGCAAGGCAGTATACTGATGGGTCGAAGGTCCCTCACATGAACTGGATTCGAAACCTTGGGAATGGGCCGCACTAGGGCGATTTTCCACAGTTCAGGAAAGCAATTTGATGTGATAGATCTGTTAATAATAGCTGTTATAACTCCAAGAGTACGAGGTAAAGTTAGCATTAGCATATCCTTAGAAAATTTATCTATGCCTTGCGCATTTGACTTTAAAGATTGAATAATTTTTTGAACTTGCGTTTCAGTGACAGGCTTTAATGTAAAAGAAGATGGACTAAAACGGTCGAACTCATAATGAGTCAAGCTACTGATTGGGACGAAATCAATACCTGGTAAATTCAAGAAATGGTGGTTAACAATATTGGGGTCATTAAAAAGTGGGGGTAAATCTTTTTCACTGCGGTTGTCTGAGATAACATCCTTTTTGAGGTTCTTCCATAGTTGCGCGGGATCTCTAACGTGACAGTTGATGCGCTGCGCAAAGTAAGCGCGCTTTTCGGTAAATATGGCGCTGATGACGATGTGTTTTAATTCTTTATAATATTTTTTATGCGCAGGTAAGTTAGTTAGCCGATACCTGGCATGTGCCTCGTTACGCAGTCGCATCATCTGTTTCACTGTGTAAGTTATCCAAGGGCAACTAGGCGACCTTATGTAGGCAGTTTTTAATGGGGCGTGACTATCAAATAAAGTAATCAGTGCACAATTAAAAGCATCAACCATTTCGTTGCAGTTGGACAGACGTAGGATATCCTCCCATTGGATATTATTTAAGTGTTGTTCGAAATCTAGCATGTTAATATCTTTTAACGGCCTATAAGTTATACACTTCGGTACGGGCTTATCCAGTCTCATGTTCAGCTGGCAGGAAATAAATGCGTGCGAGCTAAGGTCAGGTATGTAACTAACTTTAGTGTAACATACAGGCGCGTCGGTACAGACGACATCGATAAGGGAGCTACTGTGATCAGTAAAGTGTGTAGGCTCCTGGACATGTTGTGTAAGATTAAAACATTGCAAGAAATTCGCGAGTTTTATGGAATTACCATCACACCTAGCTGACATATTAATATTAAAATCACCAACCAAAACAATAAAATCGTAGTTTGAGAATGTGCTCACAGATTCGCTTAAGGCGTCAAGAAAAATATCCACGTTGAACCATGGTGGTCGATATGCCGTACCAATAATTACCCTCGTACCTTTGATATTGGTTCGCAGCCACATTTGCTCAACCTGGGAAGTCGCAGGATGCGGACAGGCTCGAACATGTAGGCCGTGTTTAATAAAAAATCCAACGCCCCCTCCTCTCGAGCGTACCTCAGATGGACGAGGTGTGTGCCGAAACCTATACCCGGGAACGGAGGGCGCTCGTTGCTGCTCCCCGTCCCGGATCCAGGTCTCGTTAATAACCATAATATCGACTGAATGAGTTTGCATAGCCACTATAAATTCCTCATGTTTGTTGCCGAGGGAACATGGGTTTAATAAACCAACCGAAAACTTATTATTCCTGATTACCATTGTAAATCGATTGAGAATAGAATGAAATACTTAGTACTGGATTACGCAAATTGGCAGTATGGTAAGTAGTTATATAAACAAACAAGTTAATGTCAAATAAATATGATGTATATGACATAAATCGAACCATTCGCGAGACAATTAATTAATTAATAACTATTAATTAAATACTAAATTAATTAATAACAAATGAACCGTCTTAATTTTTTCTCCATGTGCATTCAAAACTTGTCGTCATTTCACAAGTAATTCAAAACTAGTCGTCAAACTGGAGGGACTATAGTTTTTTAAATAAGCCTCAGTAATCTGATTATAACACCGTGAATGGTCTGACGTCACGGGCCCGGGTGCATTCATAACGCACCTATTGACGCGATACGTATCTTGATGCCGTAGAAGCTCAATTTACAGAGAGAACGCTCGAGATTCATCTGTTTTTACCAAAGCGACAACAACGACTTCAAAAACAGGAGGTCCTCAGTTTGACTTGTATGTTTGTATGTATGTTGGTCCACAATTATCTCGTATTTGGCTGAACGGATATCGATGCAGTTTTCACCATAACGAAGAAAAATTTTACGGTGGTGGTTTCAATATACAATTTACTGATTATATCGCTCATTTTTATCTTTACATACGACACCTTTATCTTATATTTATCCATGTCTTTGCTAACATCACACATCACGCATAACAAAGCAAACGAATTGTTTGTATTAAAACACTATTTGAATCTGTCTATAAACTCCGGCCCTATTTGGAAATTCTTAGCTGACACTGAATGTATGTACCGTACATTTCTGGATTCATAATTGTTGCTAGTCAACATAGTAAGTGACCTAGCGATGCATGACGAATCTTTATCAGGTAACAATCTTCAAATAGTTGATACAGGCCTGATATTACTGGAAGTCCAGTAAAAGCAGAAATAAGATATTAAAAGCGATACCAGTTAGAGTCTCATAGGAAACTATAACTGTCACATTGCGCGGGCGCAGCGACAAAAGGAAGGATGCGCGTACGTGCCTCACAAAGCCGCAGACGTTATTATCCGACCAACTCCATGCCGCATTAGGCGACGCCGGGATATGGGACGTGGACAGATTTGTTATAAAAAGTGTCAGCTATAGACAAAACGGTATTGATAAAGCTGGTGGAAACGTTCAAACCGTACTTAAACTTACCCTAAACATTTTTTTACCGTTTCAACCTTGTAAATATAAGCCTACCTACCTTGTACCTTGTATATCAAGGTTCGTCTTAAAAACAATAAAACTTCTATTAATTAACTCAAAAAACAAACATTTAATGTTTTCAAATTCCGTGTCAAAGTGACGTCATTTACAAACTTTAAGTTAAATATTGCATCAATATTGGATGCGTAGTTGGTGGCATTGTTAGCATGACTCAATAACCACAGAAAAAAACACATACAAAAAACAAAAACATAACTATTTTTATTATCAAGGAAACCGATTGCAATCGGACTTCATTCACTAACCTTTAAACGAGTCTCCACCAAAACAACTATGACGGACTCAAATTTGGACTTACATAACACAATCAGCATCTTGTTTATTTATAAATCTTGCAGACAAATCTGTCTGTCACAAATTAACGACAAAATTAACGCTGCAGCCAAAACAGATGCTAAAACGCATGCAATAAGAGTCAAAGTTACCAACGGAGATGAAAAAGATAAAGTTGGTGAGGTAGTGGGATCCGATTAGAGTGGATACGATAATGCAGGATCCGCTGACAATGGTGGTATCGGTGATCTCGCGACGAACAGAACGACACATTGTGAGGGAGATAGACAGATTAGAAGTGCGTCAAGGGACATCTGACTTCCTCAAATCACAAAAACTTCATATAAACATGACGTTTGTATATGTTGGAAGTTTAGCCTATGAATTTTGGTTACACAATCGATTGAAATCGCAGTAATTGGTAAATAATTTATAAGACGTGTCTAAAGGATTGGAAGAGTATGTTAGGGAATTACATTAAAACAATGACGTGACGAATGACTTACGTGAATACGCGTATTACAAATTTGCAAATTATGACTGTGATGAAGGTTCAAGAGTATTTATTTGTTGCAGGCGGGTTATTACATTTCAAGGAATATTTTCATCCGTGGATAAATGATTTGTATGCTTTAAACGGAGATAGAGTTTTGTCAATTTTTACTTCTCGAAAACGTATTTATTTCGATTCCGACATTCATTTCCGGTTTGACTCGATTGATAAATCGTAATTGTTAAGGCTTGTAGACATTGGTTTACTGTGTGTATTACTTTTGAGTTAATGTCAATATAACAATCGACCCATAACTCAAAGTTTATCTTTACTTATTCATTGAAAAACATCACCAGAAAAAGCTTCGATCCGTATCCATCCTTAAAAAATCTTCGCCCGCTATTTCCCGATCTTCAAAGTACCAAATCCCAGACCCTCGACCAGGAACACCTGCCGCAGGTCACGCCCGCAAGGTCAAGAGCCGCATCAGATAAGCACAGTCCCAAACCGTGGGAGCCATTGTGCCGCCACGCATAAATTCTCTTGTAAAAACGGCAATTAAAACCATTGGATGACATGTTGATTTGTTGATGACAACCACCGTTCTTGTTGGCTCGTTTATGACTGTTAGTGATTGACTTGTAAATTATTGGGTCAGTGATACTAAAATGCTTAAAAACTACAATTCGATCAAAACCCTGAAGAAAATTATAACATGTTTACATTGGCATACAGCTTGGTACCGGACAAAACTGACCAGCAGATACTCAGTGCTTGTGGCACTGGAGGAGATAATCATCCCTCTTTTTTCTAATTCAACTTGACGAAAGAAAATGGTGCCATCTAGCCTTAATAGTTAAACAGTCGTCAGTTGCGTAGTGTCCAACATTATTCGTAGGCTTTTGCAGCTAACATGCCTTGTTCGTCAAATGTTGTGAAATACTTGGAGTACCCTTTCATCCACGAGAGGAGGTCCTTGCTCAGCAGTGGGACGTGTTAAGGCCGATTTTTTAATTGTTATTAGTATAACTCGAGTACGAATACTGTCAAATAAGTAGAAAGTTACTTCACTACTGACAAGAGCCTAGACATACGGTGCTCAATAGTGTTCAAATAAACAAGCCAATAGGACGCTACGCTACACAGCTGAAACGTATAAAGTTGATCTCGATTGAAACAGGCATTATAATATAATTAGACGGTGCTATTTATAATTATAAGTAGGTTACTCATTTACACTTCATCAAAATAAGTGTAATTATGATGGCAAGAACAACCCAAGAAAACATGTGCGGGATACATCAGCACACTAATTGTTTCTAGATATCACCTTGCAGTCAAAGCGAGATACGTCAAGTGTCAAATGTAACAGCAATCATTCTTAAAGCCACACTAAATCACGCTCCAAAAAACCGATTACAATCCAAAAATGCACTTTTATTTTACCTCAAACTGGCATATCATTATCAAACACGTATATCTTGAGGTATGTTTTAATACGACCATTGTTCTAATAGTTTCCCATGTGACTAGTCTTATTCTTCGTAAAACTTAAGAGTGAAGACGTGATCCTTACATGAAGGACATAAATGCTATATTGCAGTGGCCAAGGTGTGTGTGACCAGACCTATTCTGTGTTAAACTCAAAAATCAAGACAAGGACTATAGGTATACGCGATAGAGGCTATTTTGCAATGGCCTGGTTTGATGGCAAGAAGCGGTGTAAATAGTAGTAACGGCTTGTACGTGGTGATTGGATCATAACGTCTGTGCTGATCGTGATCGATATCTTAACTGTTAAGGATTATGGATATTGTTTTTGTGATAGTGTCATAACGACCAAGCGAGGTGTACTGTCCTCTATTTCATAACTTCCTCCAATTGACTATCACAATTTCGTATTTATAAACTACTTGAAACCTTATCAAATCATCATGGAGTCTAAGTAGAGTTATTATATATTTCAGCTGTGTTTATCGATCCCGGCGTTACCCCACGACATTTAACTCTTCCTTCGAACTTTATCATGTTGATTCCGGGCTTAAGTAAATTAAATAATAAACTACGACCAGTTTAATAATACCAGCGATAAGGATAGTTGTTGTGACGGTTTCTGCCCCTGTTGAACAAGTTGTCACATACGGGGCGTCCTTGCACCGTATCCACATCCACACGCTTCCTTGTACAATGTACGGATACTTATCGGCCCTTTTTACTAGTCATTCATTTATGTAGTCGTTATCAATGATGACGAGTTGCAGACTATTAGGTAAGTCTCACTGTTGTGATATAGCATGAAATGCGGCACATTTAGTAGTGAATAAATGTTTAACACAGGGACAGGTGAAATGAGTAGGTCAAAAAACTGGCTGGAAAAGCAGCCATCGTCTATAATTGGACAAAGTGGCAGAGTGAATGACACCTTATTGAATTATTACGTGTTTATATAAAATTGCGATTTGTTAGAGAGAGTTTGAGCGAATGTATAGAAAACTTATTTGACTGAATCACACCGGCGCGCGCGGCCTGCGGTGGCGGTCAATAGCAAAAGTAACAGTTGTTGTTGTGTTGTGTGTTGGTTTTGAACAGTTGGTTGTACGAAGACGCGTGTGAAGGTCGCGGTTGTGTTGTTAATAGTTGTGAACAAATTCGGCATATTAGAATATAAAACCAGAATTTGTGGACTCTGGACTAAAGTGGTGTTCGCACATCGAAGAACTCAGTAAGAGATTGGGAAAAGAGTGTTTTGCAATTTCGCGCTTGGCCAAAATGCTGGATGATGAATGCGTAAGAAATGCGTACTTTGCATATTTTCAATCAATCATCACCTACGGAATTGATATGTGGGGACAAGCAGCGGATAGACATAGAATATTCCTTTTCCAAAAACGGGTGATCAGGATAATGGCTGGGGTACCATGGAATACGCCTGCTCGAAGCTTATTTCAAAAATTAAAAATTATAACGGTTCCTGTTCTCTACATTTTAGAGGTGGCAAAAGTAGTATGTATGTATGTAAGCACTTTATTAATGTAGTTTTTAATAACAGGTTAAGGAATATACATGTCACACAATAGATCAAAGTACAAAGGCGAACTTATCCCTATAAGGGATCTCTTCCAGCTAACCTTTGAGCAATTGAGAGGAAGGTAGGTAGAACGAGATAGGCAAACTTATACCGTGTACAAAAACAGAGAAAATAAAGCAAATCCTAATTAGTATTAATTCTAGACAAATAAAAACATGCCAATACATATATAAATATACAATATAAAATATAATACACACTAACATATGTTACATATATATCGCAAATATACAATAAATAAATAAATACTATATTCAACCAATTCACAAGTCATTGGAAAGCCACAACTTCTTCAAATTCATCTTAAGTGACGCAACAGACTGCGACTGTCTCAGCGACAAAGGCAACTCATTCCACAATTTAACAGCGCGCGCAGTAAAAGATCTGGAGTATGTTCGCGTCTTTCTAGACGGTACAGCAAGAGTAAGGTTAGTACTCGACCGCAAGCGGTGGCCACTGCCGTCTGCCATATAACTAAACCGCTCAGAAAGGTAAGGAGGGGAAGTAGGGCTGAACAGTGTATTGAAAAGTAATGACAGGATATGCACATCCCTGCGCCGGCGAATCGGTAACCATCGAAGCTTAGAGCGGAATTCAGAGATATGATCATACTTGCGTAGACCAAATACATATCTGATACATACATTTTGTAGACGCTCCAGCTTATCAAGTAGCTCCTCGTTGAGGTCCAGAAACGCAATATCGCCATAGTCCAGAAGAGGAAGCAAAAGAGATTGAGTAAGGGTCAACTTGGTACGAAGAGGAAGGAAATTCTGGAGACGTCTTAGGGAGTGAAGGGATCTAAAGATCCTCTGACTCACCTCAGCTATATGGGGTGACCAAGAAAGCGTCTGGTCCATGGTGATACCCAAATTCCTGACAGTAGAGGAAAGAGGAATAGAAATTCCATCAAAAATAATGTCAGGCACCACCACCTTTGAGAGCTTATCTACATAGTAAGGACTACCAATAACAATCGCTTGCGATTTCTTCGCATTAATTTGTAAACCATACTTACACGCCCAGCAGCGTATAGATTCTAGGTTTCGATTGACTTCCGAAATTAATGCGGAGACATCATCCACAGTAGCCGCTGCATAAATCTGTAGGTCATCTGCGTAAAGGTGAGTAGTTCGTAGGAACCTCGAGAAATTTTAAAAATATGATCCCAATAGTCGAAACAAGGACAATCTCCTTCCGAATAGGCACAGGTTAAAGAAATCTGAGCAGTGTGTATGGTACATTGGTCCTAAAATCTACAATCGGTTGCCAAAAGATCTAAAGGAATTGGCAATATCGGAAAACATATTCATAAGTAATCTTAAGCAATACTTGACAGATGAAGCATTTTACTCTTAAGAAGAATACTTGAATAAACGAAAATTATAAACTTGTAATTATTGATAAACTTAATGACATATTCTAACCTAATATAAAATATGAATGTACTTATTTTAATATAATTTGTAAATTCTGAACTGTTAAATGACGTGTAACTAATGTTATTAATAAATAATTGAATAGAATATTGAATAGAATTGAATTTGGAATATACGAGTACAATAAGCGAATCATCTGCGAAAATTTGTAAATTTTCTAAACATGCAATACAGTATTGTGTACGACAATACTATATTCACACGTGCGATGTCTGACCCCGTGAGAAAATATGGTCGCAGATACTAGTTTTAGACACAGTCCAGTTTTTTTTAGTACAACGACTGTGGCAAACAAGCGTACGGCCCGCCTGATGGTAAGCGGACACCGCAGCCTATAGACGCATGCAACTGCAAAGGAGTAACATGGGCGTTGCCAACCTTTGATATGTTTGACGATTCACCGTGTTGACAGCTGAAGCAACAAATTCCCTCGCTCTCAACACAACGCATCCTCGAGAGCTCTGGCGACCATGCTCACCACCAGGAACACAAAACTACTAGAGAGCAAGTAATGGCTGTGGTCTTCTACAAGGCGGAGGTACTTTTCCCCACTTGGGCTGCTCCAAATTCGAGCGGGATGACATTCATAACCTCACCTGACAACACTTTACAAACATCTGAGTCCCGTGTGCGTATAATTGGAAACGTCGACACGGTAGCATGCGGGTCCTTGCCTCAAGGCGTTTCCTCTTTGAACAAAGCGATGCGATAGCACCAGGCACATCGCTTCCTACTCGCACGGAAACGATTCGGCTGATACCACGTTCCGGTCACCTACGTGACGTGATCTGCCGCGATAATACTTAAACCAGTCTTGGGTCGACTGATTCCCTTTAGATACGTATAAACTACACAGATACCTAATAAAAATAATATGTAATAACATAGTAAAGCAATCATATTTCGCCCAAAATACATTAGGTGAAACATAAATAAGGCTAAAAACGTTACGACAAAATGAGCACTATGTGACAGACAGCGCAATACGGAATACAAAAATAGGAAAAAACGATATGGACAGCACCCTGACAGGGTTTGCGATATATACCTATATGTTGTACCTAAATTTAAGACCTTTTGTAAGCCCACAAAATAACGAATAAATTGATTATTATGAAATGAATCTACAATCATTCGTAATGGTCTGTTTTAATGTAATATTTGTACTTAAGTAGAAAACAAACATACGGGTAGACCTTCCCGACGGTAAGCGAACGCCGTTGCTTATGGACGTCTCTCCTTTATTTTAAATCGAAAAAAGGTAAAGCGAATATGTACAAAATCGGGGATTAGTGTACATCAGTCTCAAACCAGTCTTCTACTACATTCGGATAACTTTCTGTATACCTAGACAACAGAATACCTACAAATATAAAGTAATACATAAATGTATCACTGGCAAAATTCAGGTAGATATTGCCAATTGTAATAAAACCACCGTTGGCAATTGAACGCTTCATGTCCAACCGGGTAACATGTTGGACAGCTGAAACACAACTTTTCGATTACTCCGTGAGTTTCGAGTTAGAGTGAGCTTTCTAGTGAAATCGCACTAACATTATAAAGGTACAGATCGCCACTATTATCTGACACGAGCAAGCGTTTGAGCATGCCAGACTTAGGTACTTTAATGACTTTACGAATTGTTGTGTGTGTCTCTATTGAGATGGTTGTAAGTAGATTGTAAGAGTTAAGAGAATTATTGCATTGTCTTTGAGCGTTTAGTAATTAATGCCTACGAAAAGAATTTGTTAAATCTGTAGTGAACTTCAGGAATTCTCGTGAGCAATAGTGACATAATTGTAACTTCTTGATATTGAGATCCATTAGTATTTCATTTATTTACATCATGCATTTACTATATGAAATTAAATACATTTAAAATGAGTAGGAGCCATTGGCAGAATTACTGTTTAAAATTAGTACAGGTTTTCTGCTACAATATTGTGGTGGTCATCACCGTATCGTCCTCAACATGCCCTGATGTGAACCGGTTGACGCAATCAAGATAAACGCTTCGATATGCTGTTTGACACAACCACTGCCTTCTGTCACTTGTCCAGTGAAATGCTGAACCGTATCAATGAGCGTATCCACTCGATGCATCGCCGATACGGTGCGAACGTGTGTACTCCGCCTAACCGCCAATTACTAGCACTTAAAAAAACGTGACCTGTCATTTACTGGGCAAACAATTTATTTTGAACCGGAAACTAAATGTTAAAAATATCTGTTGGTAGTTTATACATTTCTGTAAAGTTGTCAAACGAGTCGTGTTAATTGTGGGTATGGTTATAAATGCAGTAATTGCTCTCGTAAATAAGGTTCTTTTTAATTTCTTGAGATTGGCTAATAAGTCAATTCACGGTGGTTAGGTTTGTCTGTGCTATTAACTTAATAGATAGCTCTAGCTTGGCATCAAAGTTGTTGGAACATTATTTTAAAAACATAACAATGTCAAGCATTTTGTAAATAAGTCGCGAACGATACGCTCAGAGACTTTATACATCTTTGGGATATTCAATTAATTTAAATTAATGTAAACAATAATTCAACTAATGTAAACAATACCAAGATCAAATTAAAGGGTGATGAACTGGAAATTGAAGATAGAACAGTGTTTTTAGGTATCACCTTGGACTCAAAACTACAATGGCATGCACATATCACCGCCCTTGCCGGAAAACTTAGTTCGGCAGCCTATGCAGTAAGACGCATAAGACAGTTAACAAACGTTGAGACCGCCAGGCTGGTGTACTACAGTTACTTCCACAGTGTTATGTCCTACGGAATCCTGTTGTGGGGGAAAGCAGCTGATTATTCGTGCTACAGAAACGCGGTGTACGATCCATATACGAACTAAAAGCTCGAGAATCTCTCAGGGACAAATTTAAGGAGGCAAACATTCTTACTGTAGCATGCCAATACATTCTTGAGAATATCATGTATGTGCGGAAAAACCTTCACGAGTTCAAACTCAACAGCGATATCCACGACTTCAACACCAGAAGTAAAAACAAGATCGCAGTGAAAGCCAGTCGTCTCCGCAAGATTAGCACGTCGTTCGTGGGGAACTGCATACGTTTTTATAATAAAATACCCACCGAAATTGTTAATTTACCGTTCAGTCAATTTAAGTCTCATGTTAAAAGTAATTTGCTAAGCAAGGCGTATTATACTGTCAACGCTTTCTTAAACGACAAAAATGCCTTTAAGCCAGTAGTAGGCTAATTCTATTAGGAATATACCTAAATACACATTATAAGTACCTACCTGAAATAATTGTTCCATTTTATGTAAGAAGAGAGCACGTAATGCTGTTTCTCGCCGAGCAAGTCGCTTATTAATCTTTGTTTTTAACACTGTCCGGTGGCTTGAATATGTCATGCTCGCTTAAAGGGCTTTGCTTACGGTGGCGTCGTTGATCGGGTCGCCACCTTCCCTAACATATGGTTGAGGGAGGCGATGGCTGAGATATGCGTCATACTCGTGATCGGGTGCTGTTTGTGGAGTCCGGACTGTTCATGCTTGCAAGGGCATAGTACTTAACTTCTTAAATACTAGTGTTATTTTATTATTATCGTATTGACGAGAGACGTCATTCCGATCTTGACACGTTTTATTGTTATTGACCATGTACATCACTGACAATATTACATTAATATTCCTTTTTTTTATTGTTTTGTTTTGACGCTTAGAGACCGTATACATCTCTATGAACATTGAATAATTATTAATTGTATTTGGACGCTCAGAGACCTTATACATCTCTGGAATACTGAATTAATATCATTAACTTTCTGTTAATGCACTAAACCTTATTCTAATCGAATGTAATGGTCATATTTTGTTTTGTTTTCCTTATCTTTGTGAAATTTAGTGTGTTGTTATATCAGTCCTTAATGTGCAAATTTTAAATTATTATTGTGTTAGATTATTATTATTTTATTGTAAGATTATTATTTTTATTGTAAATTACCGTTTGACATGTAAAAGTGCCCTTGTGGCCTATTTGCAGAATAAATAATTTGTATTTGTATTTGTAATTAACTTCATGTTAATTTTAATACAATATATCTAATGCAATGGAAAAACATATACACCGTTTATACAGTTTTTACTTTTGTTTTCATTTATTCAAATTTAGTTGTGTTAACCTGCAACTTTCTAATTATTTTTATTTAAGATTTTTTAAATTTATTTGTATTGTGCCTCCCTCTTAGTGGGACGGTGTAATATCGGATAATTTATTATATTTTATTTTATTTTAAATAATTGTTGACATGTAAAAGTGGCCTATCTGCAGAAGAAATGTTTGATTGTTTTTTTTTGACTAGCCCTAAAAAAAATTACGCACCTTGTCAGAATGCCGAATGTCACACTCTGTGAAGGTTTTCCATGAACCTTAAAGAAAATACGTTTATTGCCATATAAGGGCAGTAACAAAACATCGAATAGTACGAAAATTACCTACACAAATAATGCAATAATAATATAATAACACATTTTAATGATAGCTACAACTCTAATTCGTCTTAGTAACTGTTAATGTTTACAATGACCGACTTGCTTCTCGATAATTTGACAATTTCACTGTTTCTTATTCACGGTTCAAGCAAAACTTGACATTCCAGTGACATCGCATTGACCTTAATCTCCGTAAGAGTACTTATGTATTGTATTGTATGTTCCTTGCAATCATTACTCATAGATTACATCTGAACGTCTGTCTAATTAGACCAGTTAGACAATACTGGCTTACCACGAGGCAGCTTGACCTGACCTAGAGTTGTAATATGCCGATTTGTGCATAAAAGTTTCATGAACTCTGACTTGGAAACGGTCTGAAATATTAACATAATTTATTCGGAAAATTTTAAGCACCATAGCTTGACCACAACCGCTGTGCCGCTCTGCCGGTACGCGCGCGATGTGGTCAAGCTATAAACACTAAACTATCCTCCTCTTGCGGGACAGGCCATCGTTCCGTTCCACGCTGTATATTGCATCCGCTAGGCCACGGTGTCTGCTTATTGGACAGGCCGTATGCATTTTGGCCACCATTATGGAAAAAAAATATTCCAAATGAGGTCGGGCTTTGTTAGTTTTCAGCCACTTCTTTACTCATCTTGATGAAGTGTCACTATCGTCTTTTCACATCATCGTAAAAATGGAAACGTGGCATTAGAGGCATTGTCCACCCTTTGGTCCCCAATAACGCGATACTGATCCAGCCATCAATCGTGCGCACAATGGCATTACCCTCTTTTACAGTTTACCCTACTGCGTAGCTACATGGAGCTATGTTGATGCGATGTGGCTTTTCAATGGACTTCAGCTGAGAGTGGAAGTGTAGCGTTGCGATGAAAGAAGTACGTTATTTTGAATATGGTTTATACCTCATCTTAAGTGTTTTGACAATGCTACAACAATTTTTAAAGAACCTAATTGAACGACACAATGACCATTTTTATGATATTTCCTCAACAAGTATGAAAAAAAAAACGTTTATTTCCGAAAAAAACGTCACAATTCTAAAACTCAATCGCATGTAATCACGAACGGAATAAAATGAGTATTAATAGTGGTACCTCTCAGGATGAAAAATAACATGCAATTTACATCTAATAGAATTTGATTTAAAAAAATGTAATAAACGACGACGAAATAATTCATAAACAACTGTATTTTCGCATGACTCTCACTTCATACAGTCAAACAATCATAAGCGAAACTACCTTATCCATCCCCTTCCTGCATCCGCCTTGTCCCTTATAAGCCGCGGACAATGCGCACACGTCATAACACCCATCGATCAGCGCTGATCGCCCCCCACCCCACCCCACCCCGCGTCTAATATAAACCTGGATAATCAGAGGGAGATCAGTCACATCATTCCTTTCGAAAGCATTGTTTGATGTCGTCTTACTCTAAATTTGAAATATTTTTTTCTGTAGTCATAGTTATACTCGTAGTACTTAGTAATAGTCCTTCAATCGTGACTTTTTGACAAAATGGAGTAAAAAATCCAGGATCATGATTAGAGACTTCAAGTCACCTTCTTAATGTGTACCTATGTCAGAATCAGCGAAGCTTGCCTGCAAATAGTTATTTTCTTTTTCATTCTCCGATTAACCACAATATCACTACTATCATGTGACACATTTAAGGGCCATATGTGAGAAGTTTTCTTGGGTCTAGCTGCCTCGTGGAAAACCAGTCATGTCTAACTGGTCTAAATTGACAAGCATTCAGAGGTAGACCTATTCAGGATAATATACAACAAGCTTTCTTTTTTCCACATAAAAATTACGTAAAGTAAGACCTTTCTAGACCAAGAATTACTTGACGTACCTGTCTATAAAGTGTTACGCACTGAACCAGCTGGTTACCGCGACCCGTCCTCAGGTTTGCTTATCCTCGAGTTGGCCTACTGTGATGAATATCCTAGCTGCGCCTTGCATCAGGGTGACTTCATGACAAATTACGTCATAAAAAGCCTTGTCAAGCATGACGTGTTTCACGTGCTATGATATTAAGTAAGTTGAAAGTACGTCAATGGTGGTTTAACTAGAGTGAGCCATGGTTGCCTCACCGCGACAAGTGTCCGCGATATGGGTCATCAAAACTGGCCGGATTATCTCGCGTCGTTGCGCGGGCACAGTACACAGATCACACGCAGTACGAATGTAGTGATTTTTTTCTATTTGTTACTCAGTGACACAATCGTTCATCATCATACACTGTTTTGCGTTTTCTTTAAGGGACTGACTTGCGGTGTGTTCTGTATTATGCTCTTTTCTTTTATTATTAGCATGGTCCAGGCGTTTTGAGATGATGTTCGTTCTTTTTTTGGTATAATTAACGTTGGGTGCCTTGAGCTGGACATATAAAATGTTTATACCATATTTAAAGCACAAAATTCTTTAGTGATTACTTCCTTTGTGTCTTCACTGAATCGGTCGAATAAGACTAAATATAATCATTGTAATAAATTCAATCAACCTTTACAAGTTATAATTTCTACGCAGCTGTTGTAAAATCATACACATTATTTATACTAAACGGGACTTAATCGCGTATTAACTTATTTATTTACCTCACTGAGGTCTCCCGACGTTTCGGATGTGTTGCAACATCCATGGTCACGGGACAACTGGCTTGTGCAGGTATCAACATCTTCTTGCTGCGCGGGTTTTCCGAACTACCCGCATTTGGTCTTTTTGAACCACTTGTACACTAGGGTTGTCACCCGGCCGACACACGACACTAACAATGTCCGGTGATATAACGGACGATGTTCTCTGACGCTGGCATTTACTTATGATAGGATTCCACGAAGATGAAATCTTAAAACCGTCATCCTGATTGAAATTACGATGTTTCCTGATTTCAACGGCTTCACGTATTTTTCTACTATAGAAATGACGTTCCGTAGACAGGACTTTCGGTTTATGGAGCTCAATCCAGTGGTTTGGTCCTGACTCCAACAAATGCTCGGCTATCGCAGACTTATTCACCTGCCGATTTTTTACAGCCGCAATATGTTCCTTGACCCTTTCCGCGAAGGTTCGCTTGGTCTCACCAATGTAGGAACTTCCACAACTGCAGTCAATCTTATAAACTCCTGGTGATTGAAAGGGGATAACATCCTTCGGTGATCTTAGATGTCCCACGACCTTGGATAACGGCATGTATACGGTTTTAATGGAATACCTTCGCAGTATTGTACCAACTTTGTCCGTTACCCCCTTAACGTAGGGCATAAAAGCTGGATGCCTTGGAACATCAGGATGTTTTCCTCTAGACTTCCGTCTGGGTTGCCGTCCGTCTAACTTATACCCATTCCACCTAAGGACCTTCTCAATGTGCAACATCTCGCTCTCTAAAAATTCAGGATCACAAAGGTCCTGTGCCCTGTTCCGCAGAGAGTTAACCACAGACTGTAGGTGGCGGGGGTGATGATGAGACAGAGCGTTGAGATACTTGTCTGTGTGTGTCGGTTTTCTGTAAACAGTGTGCGTTAAGGACCCATCCATCCGACCTATCACTTTAATATCCAGAAAAGGCAGACTGCGTTCTGATTCCAATTCATATGTGAACTTTATTTTTGCGTGAACGGAATTCAGATGCTGGAGTAATTGCTCAACTTCCTGCTTGCCACCTTTTATAATGCAAAACACATCATCGACGTATCGCTTCCATAACTTCACTGCCCATGGTTGCAGATCTATATTGGATTCGAAGTGCTCCATCCAGATATTTGCCATTACCGGAGCCACCGGGCTGCCCATAGCAACACCATCAATCTGAAGGTAATGCTTTCCGCCATATAAAAAGTAACTACCTTCCAAACAGTTCCTCAGCAATACCATGACTGACTCCGGCATCCCGTTGTCAGCCAGTCTCTTTCTGACGACTTCCAGACATTCTTTAACGGGAACATTAGTAAACAATGACTCAACATCAAAGCTCACCATTATGTCATCTGGTTCCAACGTTATGCCCTTGAGAATATCTACAAAATGACGGGAGTCCTTCACAAAAGACGACGTTCCACCCACAAGCGGTTGCAACACCGATGCAACATGCTTTGCAAGATCGTAAGTTGGAGAAGCGATTTGACTTACAATCGGCCGCAACGGCACGTTCGCCTTGTGTACTTTCGGCAATCCGTACAATTTCGGTGGTTGCACTATTTTAGGCCTATATAGCCGGTTAAAAACGTCCTCCTCGAATGACCCCTCTAAGTCTCTGATGACAGCCCTAATACGGCGCGTTACCCTGGCAGTAGGGTTATATGAGACAGGCTTGTATACGCTCGCGTCATCCAGTAAAAGTCGTATTTTGCTATCGTAATCTTTGGAGTCTATGACCACGGTGGCGTTTCCCTTGCCTGCCTGCTTGTTGCCTGTTTCCCGTTTAGTATAAATAATGTGTGAGAATCGTGAAAGTTTAAATCAATAAATCATACACATCATTATCATAACACATCAATTTAAAATAATGTAAAACGAAACGAGGAATTTATATACTAATGCCTTGACAAGCGTTATAAATCTGTCAGGCCGATCGCGCTGTCAATAATTCAAGCTACACCGCGCTAGCACAACTTATTGAGTTATTGAAGTTCCTCATCAAATCCTTTTTCAATTGCTACGATACCAGAATATCAACCAAGTGGCACTCTGAGCTAGCCCCTTTGCCTAATTCTACCGCTCAAGTTCTCTCTGTTTCGTTTGCCAGTAGGGCCCAAACATTTACAAAAACGAACGTTACGAACGAAATAATATTTGCACTAAACGTATTATGTGTAAGTAGTAAAAAAATTTAAAATCAATAGTCGTCGTTTGGAACAATAATAACATAGTAGATACGATATTGCTATTAGAATGTAGATCAACATTCAACAAACGAGCGTTGCGAAGGAAGTTCTCCGTTTTAGAACGAGCAAAAATGCTTTCGTATGTGTGGCGTGAGCAGGTTAGATAATTGTATCGACAATTATCGTTTTTTTTTTATAAAAAACAGACTTGCAAGTTCTACAGCTCACAGAGCCACTAGTTTTTACACGAACAAGCTGTATATTTTACATGAACAAGCTCTATATTTTACACGAACAAGCTGTATATTTTACACGAACAAGCTGTATATTTTACACGAACAAGCTGTATATTTTTCCTGAGCCGGAGAAAATTTCACGGCCAACAGCTTTATGTTTGTCTAACGGTAGCTACTGCCGTCTGTCAAATTCACCTGACAAAGGAATGCTTGCACACCTCCGGGCTACTGTTGTAAATCTATGCACCAGCCGCGTTGACAATAAGTCGGGGACAGGTCGAGTTATCGCGCGATCTGTCGCCGCAAGGTCGGAGACTGGCCGTTACCAGTGCTTTCAAACGTTAGCTTTAATTGATTTGATCTCGTTTTGAAATCACCGATCTAATCTTGACATGTCTATGACAATTTCACGCTATGAGCTGCTGAAACATTCTGTGGACACTGAATAATTTAGCTCATAGGATGACTATTTTATTATTAAACCTCTAAGATAAATTACATTTTTGTTCTTAATTCTATGTCGATTTCATTTTTTTGATAGATTAATCTTGACTCCGCAATTTATGTTGGTAATAATTTCCATATTATTAATTCTGTATTAAACAGTAACGCTGCTAACGAAATCATACCTAAATAAAAAGAAAAAAATATTTTTTCCTTTAATTTAGAATTTACCATATTATTTCCAACTTCACGATCATCATCATACGGGAATGTCTTCTTATAACATGCACTTACAACATATAAAATAAAATCTACATGTTGTGCAGTAGTTTGCAGTTTTACGAAAATGCTGATCCGATCATAGCAATAGCGCGTACTTGGTTGACTATTAAATATGAAAGGAATAAATATGTGAAATGCAAAAACTTGGCAATGGCTGCCATGCTACATGAGTGGAAGTTTGAAATGACTATAGAGTGGGTCTATGCTCCATCCCACGTTAGGCCTTGTGTAGTAGGTACACGTGAGTTGGCTAGTTAATTTAATTAAATTTTCCGTCATTTAGACGCAAGTGCACAATGTTTCCTGCATGCATCGATGCAATACCATCGACAACGCAATTCAGTATCCAATTTTGAATCTTAAAGCAACGAGATAAGGTGTACTATTGTTCAGTGTAGTGTCTCGCTGTTTATATTTATTGACATCGAAGCGGTGCCTACGCACATTACATTACACTACGTACGAGTATATAGTTCTGTAAATCGATATATTTTCTTTACTACTGACTATTTATTTATAATATAAACACACACATGTCTGACTTATAGTGGAGACAAGACGCCATGGCATGGAAGAAATACAGATAAAATAAACAACTGCGATACTACAACTAAACAGAACAAAAAACAAAAAACAAGTTTACTTTCGTAGGTTCCATTGGCATACTTCTCTTTCTAGTAACAACGTTATCCACATATACCGGGTGGAAAGGCACGACGATCCTCCCCGCAAAGGGGGGTTAGTTTAAGTGATGGAAAATCGATTCGTAATGTTTAGATTTTTTTTACGATCAATTATTAAAAATAATAAAATTAATTAATGTTCTTCTGTGACATCCCTACTATTACTATACGTACTAATTATCGTTTATACGTATTGATAAAGGTCACTGACTCTTGTGTAATTGTTAAAATGTTACTGACCCTAATGAGGGTGGTCACTTGCAGTATTTTGCATTAAAAGTTAACTGCCTATAACTTCAAAACGGTTATGAATATGAGCCTAGTTTCTTTAGAGGAAATACTGTACTCAGTCCAAACAATCCCCCTTTTGCGGAAGGGATCGTCGTGCCTTTCCACCCGGTATATACAACTTTATGCACAAGGTACCCCATTTATCGGTATACAAGTCAGCAGACTATACGTTACCCTTAACTTAACAAAAACAAAGCAGGTTCATAGTCCCTCGCATACATTACAATTTTAATAGTCCAAACTATTCTGGTCAGAGACAACATCATCAGACGTGTAACGATTAAGGGCAAGTATGTCAGTGGAAGATAGTACGGTATAAAAAAGTAATCAAGATAATTTCCGCTCGCATGCGAAAATGCTTTTAAACACGCTTACGTGTTGGCAACAACTACGAGTGACGACGGCAGCGGGGTAGCTTCCGTGGGAGCTTGGGATCGGAGACTTCTCGCTCCAACGTATGGCAAAGCGCTGCCTCTCGAAGTCGTGCCCTTAATAATAGTGGGGCAAAGTGCTCGAACAAATTGTCGTAAATGTGGACGCGCTGGAGAAAAGCACCATTTTTTTTCAGGCACTTGTTAGGTCCATAGCTTTAAGTTATTGATAGGAACCAACTCCTCCATCGGCCATTTTTTTTGGCGACCATGTTAATAATATTTTATTATTAATATCTCGAGTTCTAAGACACTTTGAATTTGGTGTTAAAATATACATATTTGGGGTCAGGGAATTCAACTAACTATTATACATACACCTTTGGAATGTTATCAGGACCTCGAAGAAATGCTTCTTTGCCCAAATTAACAAGATTAGGAACGACGATAAGGTTCCATGCAGAATAACTTTTATGATACGATGAACTGTAATGTTTTTAATTTTGAATTACAATAAAATATACCGTATTTGATACATGTAAGATTAAAAAGATTCATTACGATTACATACAAATTATCTTGACATTTAATCATTTTAATTGCTTTTCATATTGCGGCATTGATTCTATTAATTGTGTTTACGTGTAAGATAAACACTGCAATATCTAGCAAGATTTCCTACGACTGGATCTGCAAACAATCCTATAAATTATCATTAAGTGACAGGCACACAGGCCAATTAACGTGGCGTATTATATCGGCTTGAATTAATAGACTAAATACACGTACGTGACTTTGGCACATGTTAAATTGCAACTTTGTATTGTTTTTATTGTACAATATCAGGTTACATATACAAAAGAACTTATTGCCATAAGGAATTCTTTACGTGAGCAAAGTCAAACAGAGAATAATCTGATATTAGTAGGAAACTACGGCGGTTACGCATTTAAACATAACATAAAATCAATGGTTGTTAATGACTAACTCAAGAGGTTATGGTTAGTGTTACGGAGCCAGTTAAACTACCTACAACAGTGGAATAGGCGATCACTTTAGCCTAGTTGTGGTATCCCTGCGAATCTTGGATGCTTAGATGTTTTCTATGTTTTTATCTGTAGAATTATTTGTGCTTGTGTTATCACGAGCCTTAGGTATTGAGCCTACAGTAAGACTAAATAGGACTTGATTGATTTGCGTAAGATTGTCCAATGACATTTCCTATTTATTTCTTTACAGTGACAATTAGAAATCGGTATGTGATATTGCTTGATGCAGTGTGCCGTCGCCCCTATCTGGAGTTATTTACGTTGCGAGTGGGTCGCCTTGGCGCGCGGGCGCAGCCGCGGCGCGCCGCTAGCGGAATGCGCCCGCTCACCTCGCCGTGTCGCGAATTAGGTGCTATTCCTAAAACATCAGGATTCATCATCCGAACGCTATAACGGTTACATCGTAGAGTCCGGGGTCTGTCAGCCACCTAATCCCAAAATTGGTGTAGGCACTACTTTTTTCAGTTGTGACTGTCGTCTGAGCTTCTTATAACTAGATCTTATTAAAATGATAGATACATAGACCTGGGCACACACATAGGCGTCCAGCGGACTCCCGCGACCTAAAGGTCGCGGGAGTCCGCTGGACGCGGGTGGCGCAGGACCGGTAATGTGGCGCTCCTTGTCTTTTCTTCTTTCGCCGATGATGATGATCATTAGAATGAAGTAAGCCTTTTGACTGTTAGAAGATCTTGAGCTACCCGAAGTCCTCTAACTCAGCTTAGCGACTGTTCCACATCAACGTCTCTTCCACTGCGCGACGCGACTGTATTGAGTGTTTGACTGGGTGACTGTCTGACCCATCTGAGTTCCATTATTGCTTTCTGATGATGGTGCAATCATCGTGAGGCTGTGAGTAATACCTACTTCGAACAGCATCATGATTTACCTAAATAACTACCTATAGTAAAATAAGAAAGTTGGCCTCACTTAGGGTCTTTAGAATGACCTTAATCGATAAATATATCCGTAGGTTAAGTTTATCGAGGAACTCACTGTGTCATTATTAAAATAGAGCAACGTTCTTATTCAAATAAGTTACAAAACACATATTAAATATATTGTATGTCTTTGTTTCCATATTAGTGAATGGACGTACGTAACTAAAAGGAAACTAGAAACTGCGTTGATGTCTATTGAGAGGAAACCTGAACATTCGATGCAGTCAAATTAAATAAACCTTATTTAATACTAAAATTAGTTTTATTCACATGCAATTATATCGACAAATAGATATTTAACGCTTAAAACAACAAACAGTAACATTTTGTTCCCGGACATTCTATAATTATATCCAAGTAAGTATTTATTTAGGTACTAACGATTGAACGAGCCAGCGACGCGAACTCAGTTCTCTGCTTCAACTTGGGCCGTAATTCGTTGGTATGTCCGAATAGCCCGCTGTCCCACTATTCTCCTCCATAGATCACCATCCTCAAATATTCTCATGAAATTGTGTAAGCAGGTTCAATAATGATATAGAATTATTTTTTCAATTCAGTCTTTTGTTTTTTTTTTCTGTTCTATAGCACACCGAGCCACGAGTAAGTATAGTAAGTAAGTATGTACAGTCAGCGTCACATTGTTAGTAGCAGTCAGAGTAGTCAAATATTTCGTAACACACCCTTATTCTTACAGTAAAAGACGTGTACCGAAATATTTGGCCACCTTGGCTGCTCCTAACTATATGACGCTGACTGTACTCGTATATAGTGTCGTCTAGTATACAATCTATTAGCCTAACTGGAACTAGGTCGATTAATGCAAGTTTACCCTCCAATACTTACACATTAATAAAGTATTATATATCATTCTCAACCGCGAAGAATAACGACGATCCCCGCACGATAATTTCAACGTAATTATAATTAGGCGGCAATGAGCGCGCGCGCTAAACGATTATGGTGCATGCGCGTGCGCCGCCTTGCGAAAACAGCTGACGAAAATGTGACTGAAGTTACGTGGACACTGGAGACCGAATCGACTTCTTTATGCCACGTCGATGGCAAATAAACGGCCCGCCTGATGGTAAGCGATTACCGTGACCTATGGTGGTCTAACTCCAGGGGACTCGCAAACGAGTTGCCGAGCCTTTAAAAACCTGCCCCAATATTATGTAACTTGTTTTAAGCTCACCTCAACGGTCACCCACAAATATATCTTGACACCGCGATGCGTAGTAACTTAGTAGTAACGTAGGTAGAGGTCTAGGACCGGCGGGGTGAGCCGCATTAGCGCGTAGCGAATAACAGCCCTGTACACTCCTTCCTTGACGAACCCCATTCTGCAGTCCCTCGGGCAAACAGCGGCAGGTAGTTCATTCCATAGCCGAAGCGTTCGTGGAAGGAAATATTTACTTAATTTATTTTGCTTACTATTGTAGAAAAGAAAGAAATAACCTTATTTAAATAATTATCTGTTAGTTAGTTAGAGTTGCATTATCTGAACGAAGTTATCATGTGACAGTTATAATTAGGTACCATTACCTGGAGTCCGCTATGTGCATATAGCTCAGGGCCGGTCTTTGTGGTTCTCTGTGGGGGAGGTGTAGGTGTACGTCTTTCGGCTGATATGATGATGATCAGACAAAATTATTTAATGTTGGAAGAAACACAATTCTATAATCACGTAACGTTTTAAACGCCCGTTAGAACAACTTAACTATTATTTTCCATTATTTGACATTTAGATCTACCTAGGTACCATCATGGGTCACGTGATCCACCTGCAGAAACTAAAATAATGCCAGAGCAAAGCAACTGCAACGACTCACTCTATTGCATGGGAAGACTAATAAGTTTAATTGGGCTGCAGTTTTCCTCAAATCAAAATAGTAGGTCCAATTGATTAACTACCTAAATATGGATTGATTTAAAATACAAACTGATCTGATGCTAGCTTGATTTACTCATCCATTGTCCAGTAAATCACCGATCATCAAAACTTTATGTAAAATTACGCGATCACTTCAACTTAGCGATTTCGTGACGATAGATCGATAGCATTGTCGATCAAAACTGTCACTGCGCAGGCAAGTGCGCTATTAAGTAGTGACGATAATTAAGTAATGCGTGAATTAATTTTTGAACACGAGTGAAATAGCCAATGATATATCATGTGATGATTTACCAGCACACAATGCTCAGCACGCAACCTCTCTGAACAATACTGCACACCTCACACATGTAAAAATCGCTAAACAGCGATCTCTTCCAGTTAAACTTTGGGTTGTGGAAAAATAAGTAGAATGAAAGATCACATCTTATTAATATACAATACATATACTTCATCATCATCATCATCATCAGCCTATATACGTCCCACTGCTGGGCACAGGCCTCTTCTCATGTATGAGAGGGAACGGTTAGTAGTCCCCACGCTGGCCCAGTGCGGATTGGGGACTTCACATACACCTTTGAATTTCTTCGCTACAATTTCTTCTACATATACTTAAATAAGACATAAATAAATACATACACCAGTTTTTTGTTTCACACAGCTTTGGTACTACGGTAATGCTGTGTAATTGTAAATAAATTAAACAATCCTAACCCGACCTAACGGTACCTAGTCGCTATAAAAATAAAATTTTTGCGTGCGACGGAGATGTTTAAACTTCGTTCGTTCGTCATCTCAAAGGTGAAACAGGTACCTTGCAACTTTAGTCAATCTTTGTAGAATACCTTTCAAGTACAAAGATGACATTTCAGGGAAATCGTTGCGAAAAGAGGAAATACCTCACTGAGCATCGAACCCGGGACCCCTCGGTGCGCTGATGGTTCGGCCCGGCCGCGATGTGTGCCGCCGTGACGGCTCGCGCGCCCGTAGCTAGCCGCGCGGCAGATCTCCGACTATACCTACCCAAGGGCTGGCAGAAGCACGATACCGCGACATCCTCTATTAACAAAAATTCTCTTAACCACTCACTTGCTTGTGGCAACCACCGTTGCTAATTTCACAGACCACTAAACTGATTGTGGCAACTGTGGTTTCCAAGCGAAGTATGGGCTTCTTTGAGAAATAAAATGACAAAGCAATTTAGGCTACCTTTTTTAAAATCCGAAATCCAGTGAGCGGGTTTGAGTGGTACTTATAGACCACCTACACGAATTTACCTCAAGCCCTTAAAATTAAGCCTTAAATAATATCGCTAAGCAATTTAATCTTTGCAAATACTACGTGAATAATAGCGAGCATCGCACCCGAGACTATTCATTACGCGGATTGTTCGCTGGCCCAATGTTAACGTTTGTCGCCGTGACAAGAGGGGTCATCACGTAACATTTCGAACAAGCGTAAGGACAATTCAACTGTCATTTTTCAATACAAGAATTGACGTTTAGATCTACCTGACGCGCGTACAATGCATTACGTAATCAACCGGAAAGTGTACAGATCGGTAGCTATCATCGAGGTAGGTGTATATCTACTTACATATAGAAGGGTTACTAGAAATATAAACATTAACAAGTTCATGCTGCCGTATCCACTGCACTGAAAACCTGGTAATCTGTTGAAATTGGTTTTCCCTGAAATCAGGCCATGTGTTTCAATGACTTTGTATACCTATTATTGTGATTATAATTTAAGAAATACCTCACCCCCTATCATGATTTGTAGAACGCACCATTCTAACTGCCGCTTGCCATCACACTTTTTAATTACTAACATATAAACGCATCTTTTTTTCGGCGGTAACGGTTCCAGTACAGTTTTAATTTAAGCTTAGCGAAGATATATTTAACGTCCAGTTAAATGGTAAGGTGCCGCACGTAGTTAACCATCATGTTGCCCCTCCACTAACTGTGATCGCGGCGCCGTCCACATAGAACTCGTTTATTGCGCTGCTATAATTTCACCCCCATTTTATCCCCTTAGTAGTACTACATTTGCGGAATAAAAAGTATCTTTTGCCGTTTTCCGTGACTCCAACTATTTCCATGCAAAATTTCGTCACAATCGGTTATACACAGAAACGCATTTATAATAATACCAGCTTCTGTCCGCGACTGCGTCCGCGTGGAACTCCATACAATACTATAGTATTATTCTCGGGGAAGGACATAGAATAATTTTTATCCTGGAATTCATTCCCTAAGGAACTGAAAAATTGTATGGAGCTACGATATAAACGAGTTCCACGCGGACGGAGTCGCGGACAGATATCTCGTTACCAAATTTCATCTTAATCAATTCAGTGGTTTAAGCGTGAAGGTAACAAAATACAGACAGACAGACGGATACACTTTCGAATTTATAATATAAGTATGCATTTGAATTATGTCTCAGCTGGATGGTCGGTCACGATCAGGGTGCTACCCATCTAATTATGATAATATTTAATAAAAATGCACCCGAAAAATAAAAGTAATTTTAGACACCTTATCCGCAAATTCTATTTGATTTGCAACAATCGCGATATATATAGTTACACATTACAAACTATATGTTATAACCCTTTATGATTATACGTGAATTGTATCGGTCAATTAGTTATATAAATATACATTATAATGTTACGCTTAGATACGCCTGCGTGCGATACAGCACCGACTCGCGCGTCGATTTTAACACGTCGAATTATGAATATTCAACACATAATTATAATCATTACGCAGCATTTACTTGATTGTAATTATTGTAAAACATGCGTTTTTTACATCTCAATCAACAATTTAATGTATATATGTGGTTAGTATGTCGTTTGCACATGAGATATTTATACATTGATCGGTAAATGGGGCGATCGCGTGGTTGAAACAGTCGTTACTGCCGGATAGTTTGGCTGAGTCTCCTTTGCTGTACTGAAACTTTTAACACATTTTCGGATGTATTCAGCTTCTGCCAGATTATAGTCTTCCTTTACGATTGTTTAGATATTTAAACCGTGTCTTAGTTCATATTCGAAGTTCAATATTTTTTTTATTACGCTACGCTGCAATACCACAGTTTTTAGGAGTTCTTAGTAATGAGTGCATGGACACAGGTTAATTATAGTCATAGTTTTTCGCTAAGATCTAGTTCACTTTACCAAATACTTAAAGCTTATACTTCATGTACGCCAGCTGAAATCGGTTCCTTATGCCATGGACAACGCATGTAATGTTGCCTCTGCTGAACATAGTTCCCTAACTCCAGAACAGTCAGACACCTACCAGTTCCACGCGTCTCTTTCCCTCAGATAGCCCTTACTCAAGTTGCCACTTTTGGCTGCATTATATTGATTCATGGCCTACTGACTATTACCCCTCAATGTCTCAAAACATCGTCATATTTAGCCACAGGCTGTCCAAGTTTGCTGCACATCACCGCGAATCCTTTGTCCCTTTACAGCCAAACTCGATGCGGTGACGTCACGCCATTGTGGCTCTATATGCGCTAGCGCAGGTCATTCACCGAGCTGATTGATTGCTGGGACGTGATGGTAGGTGTGAGGCGACATAGCGACATAGGATAATTATATAAATTAATGCTGTTTATGCAAATATTGGCCATTTATCGTTATTTGACCCTAAAGTAACAGGTAGAGAATGCTTCTCTCTAAATTGGCAGTTTTGGTAAATTAATAAAAAAGCCTAAGTTGGACGAGTACTTTCCCTATTTTATAATCAGATGCACTTAAAGATATTTTATTTTCGTACATACCTAAGTTAATTTTCGTATATCCATTTACTCCTCTCTATGGGGGAGACCTATGTGTAGCAGTGGACGTCTTTCAGCTGATATGATGATGAAGATGAAAATGATTGGATAAAATGATTATCATTAAATCATTTTATCCATTGACAGTTTTTTGGACACGCGTGTGTTTTCAAAATGCTTACTTAAAATATGCTTTGAGAGTTATGAAAATGGACTGATTAGTGGTCATAAAAATACAAGCAAAATTAAACCTTCAACGAGAGAGCGAGATGATAAAATAAAGATAAGCACTTTATGACATTGCATCACAAGGAATGAAGACGCTACATAAAAACTCGCGGCATTAATGAACTTAACATACCTTAAAGTCAAATAAAGAGGTAATTAGTGGTATAAATTACACTTGAGTCTTGCACACGTCTTAATTACAGACCGACAAATATTCCTCTTTGATAGAGAACTAGTCAGTTAATGAGGAACGGCTGGTAAATGTATTGTTATAACATTTTTGATCGTGTTTTCGTCGACCCAGGCGGCCAGGGCGCACTGATTACTTGTTAAGGACTGGTAGGGGAACAAATAAAACACAAATATAACGGTTTTTTTAAAGTCACACAACACATCAATAAGTAATTATATTTTACTAGCTTTTGACCGCGACTCCGTTTGTGTGGAAATCGTTTATATCGTAATAGCAACATGTAAACTTTCATCCCCCATTACGCCCCTTCAGGGGATGATATCTGGGATAAAAACTATCATATGTCCTTCCCCGGCACTCAAACTATCTCTATACTAAATGTTATATTCAGACACACACTCTTTAGCATTTATAATATTATTATATTTAATCCCCCTTAGGGGTATGTTTTTCAAAACCTTAAATATTTTTTTTATAAAGTCTTGTAGCTGAATATCAGAGTAGGAATATGCCTAAATTAAAGAATAAATAACTTTGACTTTGGGCTTAGTATTGCAACAGCCCGGCCCCAGCTCTGGTTATCTGTGATTACACCGCTTGATGTCAAAATCTTTATTGTGATACAATAAAGCACAGTCAGGGGTACATAACTAAGGACATGTTATGTGTATATTTATTAAATACTAACTTCCACCCGCGACTTCGTCTGCGTGAACCCGGGATGAGAATGATCCTATATTTTAATTCACACTAAATATAAACTATCTTCGTGCAAATCCATTCATTAAATCGGTTGATTTAAGCGTGATTGAGTTACAAGCATCCAAACTTTTAAAAATCAAAACTGTCGCATTTATAATATTAGTCGGATTTATGTACACATATTAATACCCCTGACTGTACCTAAGTGTTCGACGTCGTTTAAACATTGCACAATCGTTTCCAGGACAGTGCTAATGAAAATGCCAAGAAATTAACTTTAACTTTACTACACCTGCCTGTAATCTTAATTATATTACTAGCAGTAATTTTAATGCACAATAAAAATACCATCGGCTACAGAAGCATGGTTTCCTAGAAATGAACGCGTGCAATCGGGTCTGGGGTATTTGCTACTCAAATACAGTCAGTAATAATGGTGATGATGTATGGAATCAATACGTCTGTACATATCTCAATGTTTATATTTACCCATGGCATATTATAAGATTAGTTTATTTAATGTATAATTTATTCTAGACATACAATTTTAATTCAATGTTTCATTGTTTTCGTTTGCTGAATATTCCATGTAAAAAACAACCAAATTATTTTTTGCTTTTTTGTCGCACATTTATAAAGAATATTATTGAAGATGTTATGTTTCCAAGGGTGCGTTAGATCGAACCTGCATTATTTTTTACGAGCTGGTAATACAGCAAATCCTCAAATCAATAAATGGTAACGCGTTTGTTGTTGTTGTCAAATCAATTTACAGCTAATCCTCAAATCAATTAATGGTAACGCGTTTGTTGTTGTTGTCAAATCAATTTAAAGCTAATCCTCAAATAAATTAATGGTAACGCGTTTGTTGTTGTTGTCAAATCAATTTACAGCTAATCCTCAAATCAATTAATGGTAACACGTTTGTTGTTGTTGTCAAATCAATTTACAGCTAATCCTCAAATCAATTAATGGTAACGCGTTTGTTGTTGTTGTCAAATCAATTTAAAGCTAATCCTCAAATCAATTAATGGTAACGCGTTTGTTGTTGTTGTCAAATCAATTTACAGCTAATCCTCAAATCAATTAATGGTAACGCGTTTGTTGTTGTTGTCAAATCAATTTACAGCTAATCCTCAAATCAATTAATGGTAACACGTTTGTTGTTGTTGTCAAATCAATTTACAGCTAATCCTCAAATCAATTAATGGTAACGCGTTTGTTGTTGTTGTCAAATCAATTTAAAGCTAATCCTCAAATCAATTAATGGTAACGCGTTTGTTGTTGTTGTCAAATCAATTTACAGCTAATCCTCAAATCAATTAATGGTAACGCGTTTGTTGTTGTTGTCAAATCAATTTACAGCTAATCCTCAAATCAATTAATGGTAACGCGTTTGTTGTTGTTGTCAAATCAATTTACAGCTAATCCTCAAATCAACTAATGGTTACGCGTTTGTTGTTGTTGTCAAATCAATTTACAGCTAATCCTCAAATCAATAAATGGTAACGCGTTTGTTGTTGTTGTCAAATCAATTTACAGCTAACCCTCAAATCAATTAATGGTAACGCGTTTGTTGTTGTTGTCAAATCAATTTACAGCTAATCCTCAAATCAATTAATAGTAACTCGTTTGTTGTTGTTGTCAAATCAATTAATAGCAATTCGTTTGTTGTTGTTGTCAAATCAATTAATTGCAACGCGTTTGTTATTGTTGTCAAATCAATTAATGGTAACGCGTTTGTTGTGTTGTTATCAAATCAATTGAGGACAACGCGTTTGTTATTGTTGTCAAATCTATTAATAGCAACGCGTTTATTGTTGTTGGTTTTTGTTTATAGGGCCCACGGTAAGTACGAGTATGTGTGCTAGCCACTATTGTTTCTAATAAAAAGCAAGCAAAAAAACTAGGCTAAAAGAAATGTAGCTACTTTAACTTTTCCGTTAATAGTTGCAGCGCGGGCGCAGGTCGAGGGTCACTCGCGCTGACCACCATTAATATCACTTTTATAGTTTTCCGTCTGGCTGGCTGAGTGTCCGCAACTATCAATTAGTTGAAATGTTCTACTTGGGTCTTTAAGAGAGGAAAATATAATTGGCCATGTTCAATCCTAATAATATAGGTAGTTTATGTGTTACAATAGGGATGATGACTAAGATTTTTTTATGATGTCATTCGAACCAGTTTTTGGAGAGGAACAAATGTTTGTATGGGAATAACTACAATTAAAGAACATAAATACCAAAAAAAAATGAGACAAAGATTGACCTCGCTCGCGAAGACAGTTAATTATGACGTCACAATAATATTTGTTAGTACAAAGTACGTGTATAATAATATAGTCTTATGGAAAATCAGGTAAATTGTTGTTTCGGTCGCGAAATACTGCGCTTAAGTACATGGTTGTCGTACAATTTTGTTTCTATAAAAGAGTAAGGATTCTAATGGGTTAGTTTAAATTTACTCTTGGACAATAAAAAAATGCATATTTTTTCTTAAATTTTAAGGTTCATATTTTTTACGATTTTAATTATATTTTTTAATTAATGCTTTATAACGATAATTTGATGGTTTACTATCCATTTAGCATGACGTTATCAATTTGAACATGAGTCATCATGCCTATTGTATGATGTTTCCGTGATTCACCAAAGGTGTTGGCTGAAAATCAGCGCTGTAGGTGTCTGACACCTCAGCATAACGCTGAGCCAGTGTTCACTGCCGTGCCGCAGAGACACTTTTTTATGATTAAATTGTTTTTTGTAAATTTATTGTTTAATATGTGTAACCCGTGTGTTTGAGATTGTATCTTTCTTTCTTTAATTTCGTTTCAGGTCAGCAACATCTATGGCTCCAATTTGCATTACATTGTGAAAGGCGATAAAGGTAACATAATAATCGTAGACATTATATCTCGGTGATAAATTAAAACCGATACACCTAATAACTGCTGTGAGATCTATATATCCTGCTACCAAAAGGTTGTCTGGAAGAAATCGCTCTGTAGTGATAAGACTGCCTATTGTTGCTTAGTATTGATGTTCTATTTTTATTTTTAGGTTTTGTATCCTTTTGGTGTTTTTTTGGTATATTTTTATTGTATCACGAGTCAAATTATGGCAATATATACAGATCCGTAGAGCCTTATTAGTTAGAGAGAGACATAGTTAGATTTATTAGTTAATTCTAAAATTTGTAAAAGGCACTACGACAGTGTACGTATGGATACCCTAGAATGATTAGAATCAACAGAACGTTAGACGTGTACCATTTTTTTAAGATCGCCGTTTCTTGTTCGAGTAGTAATAGTCACAAGTGAAACACGTACACCGTTACCTTAGTAACTGATGATATCTATTTAAAGCGATGGCGGCGGATAAACTTTCGGCAGCACAGCATCGGTACATTAGCCAGATTAATGAGATTGAAACAAATACCTCGTTTAGTATGTACACCTTAGACATTATCGACTTTGACTCTTGCGCTATAAACTGCATCATGTAAGAGCTACATTCCTACATTCGCAACGCTAAATGACTTATTGCGATATGGTACACAAAATATTGGTAAAATTTTTGATTTATTTGTTATTTAAAAGTTTTTGTAAAAGGGAACGCCTTTAAATGTTAAAACGTTTGCGTGTGTATTCCCAACATTAGAACCAAGAGGACGTAAGAAGTTTCTTAATTTTCAAAGTTCAGGTGAAGTTCTTGTCCGAGTAAAAGAAATAGTTACAAGTGAAACTCACCGTAACCTTAGTAGTTATCTATTTGGAGCGATGGCGGCGGATAAACTTTAGGCAGCATAGCATAGCTAGTAACAAATACCGCGTTTTGTATACACCTTAGACATTATCAATTTTGACCCTTTGAGCTTAGCACCACTTAGGAGCTACATTCCTGAATTCGCAACGTTCAATGATTTATTGCAATTTGATACGAATAGAATATTTTGCTCTAGCGCTTGTCCTTATTCACTTCTAGACGATGCCGACTCCCAGAAATTCAATTTCCCAAGTCGGCGGTAAAACAATAAAATTTCATCTCTGTAGTAAATCCGCTAAAACTCGCCAGTAACAATCACACCGTGCATTGACCCAACTTAACCGTGATTAATTTTAACTACACTCCATACCTTCACTCTTTCAGCGGCAGATCTCTCTTCACGTTTTATGAAGTCTTTTGTGTCACCGACAATCTTAACCAGAGCTTCCCCACCTCCCTAGGGCTGTTAGAACGCAGTAACAAAGGTGTAAAGGTGCGAGTAAGAGGGTTCTGGTTACGCTGGACGTTTCCAGGTGGTACAATACGGCTGAGACAATGGTCCTGATGAATATGCATGGTGGCATCCGCGCTGCAATTTGGCCACAGTCTTGTAATGACAATGTGACAAAAATAACACGCTTGCCGGGACACGCACTTGGCCGGGAAAGCGGGGTTAGAGCTAGTGCGAGCTATACACGGTTTACTATTGGATTCAAGCTGTTTATTTAATATTAATCTGAAAAACTACACGACGGCTAAACACTAACGGCCGTATTCATAACCGTTCAACAAACCCATTTTAACTAAAATGTCGTTTTGTCTGTCACTAAGTAAGAAAGGGACAGAGCACATTTTATTTTAAGTTTTATGAATAAGCGGTAACTGTTCATAAATAGTTAATTACGAAACCGTTAATCTTAAAAGTGGTGGAAAATTTGTGGCAAAATGAGCGGTCATAATTAAAGGATGTATTTCATACGCGTTCCAGCAAGAAACCGAAAATGTAACGATTGAAGAATTTAATGCAATTGAAGCAAAACACGGTGAACTTTGTATGTAGTGGAAAGCCTACGAACAGAGCTCCTTAGGATGTTCCTGTCACAGAGAGTGTTAAAAATTGTGCATAACCGTTCCAACTATAGTTTAGCACAATTTTTAACACTCTGTCACCTCTGGTCAGAGCAGATTCGTGCAACCCTGGAAACAAAAAAACACGTCAATGTTTTTTTCAATTTCATCAATTTTGCTAAAGACAGAAACAGGTGGCGGGACACCATCGGGCAGACGATAATTCCACAGCTAGGGGATCACGACCCTCAGTAATGACAAAAACGACGCGGGGACGATGAAAGTAAATCGTGCGTTTCGCGATCGCAGTGCGTAGAGCGGGTGACGTAACCGCGCGTGCGCTGTGCCTCCTCGACTTCCATTAGCAGCCAAAATGCTACGTGCGGTGCGCTGACGCAGCACTACATACGGTACATACATTAACAGTCAAATTTATTTAGTCTATAACTTTTGCTAGCGACTTTGTTCGCGTGGAACTCGTTTATATCCTCCATGCAAACTTTCAACGCCCATTTCACCCCGTTAGAGGATGAATTTTGGAATAAAAACCATACCAAATTTAATTTAAGTTGTTTCAGCGGTTTAAGCCTGAAAACGTAACAGACAGAATCACTTTCATTATATTGGGTGCTTATAAGTTGAGATGGATTAGGTGTAGAGGTCTTGAGTATGACTTCTTGCATGTAGTTGTAGACTGTTTTTTTTTTCACAAAATTTAAATATGTCATGTTTGTTAGAACTACATACAAGAGGGGTTTTACTTAAGTTATCTAGACACACGGCAGTGTGTCCGCCAAGTTCGAGCAAATAAAAGCGACACACCGGCCGTGGGTTATATTACACGAACCATTTCGGGCCAAGTGTGAGTCAGTCTTAAAAATAGCGAAGGTGTAACTTTGTTCTACTATGAAGTCATAATGAACTAAATGGGTCTATCTTCCAATGGTCGTACCGACCTGAAATTTGGCTCGAAGGTTTGTCTTTAGGTCGAAATAAAGTGAAAATCTGAAAACGGCCAAGTGTGAGTCGGTTTCGAAAACAACGAATGTGTAATTTTGTTCTACTATAAGTAGGTATGGAGTGTAAATGAGATAAGACTTATTTAAATTTAGATACATACCAATTTAAGACAATACATGTTTGTCTTAAAGACAAGAACAATGAAACTGTTCACCACTCTGTGTGTGTCTGTTGCGGGAACCGAACCCACGATTTACGAAGTGCAAAGCAGGTCAATAGATACACTAAGTTTTAGTTGCAAAAGTGATAAAAAAATAATAAAGAACCTACACCTAACAAAAATAAATGAAATGCCATCAAAAACATAAATGTGAAAGGCTGCCAAGTTCGATACTATGGGAATGCTTCGCCTATAAAGTAGTGAGATCTGAATAAGTACCAAGTTCCATAAAAATACCTCAATTTATAATAGTCAGAGAAACGCACACCGGTTTTTTTAGCAGTTTCCTGATAACATTTATTATTTTCAGTACTTTTTAATGATGTAACTTGGCAAGTTTTAATAGAAAATTATATACTTGACCCATTGCAGTCCAAAGGTTCATCGAGGAATCGAAATCATTGCATTGAAAAGGTGTGTGGTGTGTGAAAACTTGCCAAGTAACATCATTAAAAAGTACTGTAAATAGTTAATAAATGTTATCAGGAAACTGCTAAAAAAACCGGTGTGCGTTTCTCTGACTATTATAAATTGAGGTATTTTTATGGAACTTGGTACTTATTCAGATCTCACTTCTTTTATAGGCGAAGCATTCCCATAGTATCGAACTTGGCAGCCTTTCACATTTATGTTTTGGATGGGTTTACTTTTAACAAATCAAAACTACTATCTGAGCTTTAAATAACATTCTGAAGGTTAAAAGTTAGTACTGCGATATTCCATTAATTAACAGTTTATTGCATACCTAGGTACTTACATTTTATTTTTGCGAAACTCTGATGGCTTCTCCTGAGAAGTAGTTGTTTTGCAGATCTGATTGTTTCAATAGTGATCGTCGACTTATTTCAAAAACTCTTCCGTTTCACATCTACTAGCGCCCTCTAGCGCTAAACGTGGCGAACTGCACCGATCAATCGATTGACAACACATTACTGCCCTTTCAACTTTGCCATCTGCCCCGTTACCCCGCAAAAAAAAACCAACGGAAACCTATTTGCAATGCAAATGTACCTACGCATTCCTTCAGTTACCACCGCTGTACCGAGTTTCAAATAGGGCTAAAGAACTTGGAAATATAAGGAGACTTATAACCTTTTTCAATTAAAGTGTGAATTACCATATGAACATCAAGTGATTTTCGACTATCGATGATTTAGTTAATTTATAGGCGTATTTGCATTCGTGTAGATTTAGGAGCAGATGATATGAGCTGGCATTTTTTATTTTGCTTTAGACACATTAGATAGGCTTTTCGTTTCATTTGATTTATAGATCATTTTATTTCATTTTGCATAAGTATAGAATCGCTTGAAATGGCTTACCAAGAATACTGAAATATCCGCTTTAGCAAGTGGGTCACTATAGAGAATTAAAAAAAAAAACCAATTAAGTATGTCAATAAAGACAATATCGGTAAAACAGGGAAAGTTAAAAGTTTAATCGTAATTGATGAATCTACTACCTAAAACATATGAACGAACTTTTCTAGCTCAAATGCTCAATTATGGTTATTGGTAAGGGATATTTTTAGGGCTATCAAATATATAAGTACCTACCTAGCTTGTGTTTGAACCTTTGATATAAAGAAATAAAACTTGTGTTACTGTGAGCTGTTTTTATTACTTATCAAATTTTAATCAACAATATAATAATATTGAATTAAAGAACCTGCTCACAACATTTCACGAGAATCAGTTGAGAAGTGAGATCTGTAATAGTGAACAGCCGGACATCCAGACAGCGGGACAGCGTCCGATATCCAGACAAACGATAGAATCTTGGCCCAAGTTGAAATGGAGAACTTCGTTCGCCTTGCTCGCTCCATCAATTAAAAATATACAATACCACTCAACCCGATTTTTTCCTTATTAAAAACTTATTGCAATTGACAGTTGGGTTTTTGCTTCCATCAGTACGGTAGGTAATTATTAACTAGGTACATTATATCCGAACAGTGACCGGTAGGTATGTTAAGGAGATTCGACTAACCCCTTCTGAAGAGTCAGGTAAAAATCATGAAGTGACTAAGCTAAATAAAATATAAAGTAACGACGATCAACCAGCAGCTGCTAAACAATTTGGCGAAAATGTATTATCAACTGGCGCACCTTTACCATTCTAATGCAAATAAACGCAAAAACCATCGATTGGAATCAATGCATTCGCATAATTTCCCTATAAATCATACCTATCTATTATGCTAATTTTACTATCATACATTAACAAAGATAAATTGTGCTTGTCAAATCCGATACTGTATTTATTTATACCCATAGTTTTTCTTCCACATTCCGCTTTGGCACCGTTATATCTACGAGTATCGACATTTAATTATCCAAACACCGAAAAACATTGTCAACACGACATCCGAGTACAAATTGCCGTTTTAGATACTAATCACGATTATTTTTAATTCTTTTAAAAACAATGGAAGCGTCCCATCGATAAATTTGCTAAATAATAGTTATCGAAAATAAATCCAAAACATTATTGTGGTCCGGAAAGCATAAAAATATTTCAAATTGTCAAGACAATAGAACGAAGACAATGGGCGGGCGCAAAAAGGGGCCAAGTGTTTTTTCTTTAAAAAAGCGTGTTTTTTTGCGAAGGGCCGTCGACAACAATCGGTGTACCGCCCTTTTTGGTGGGTATTGATTTTTTTTGAATAACGGATCTGAGGTTTGTTTATTTTGTCCGTTTGCATTATAGGTAATGGCCTCTAAAGGGTATGATGGCGACTGCATGAAAGGGTTACCGAAGCGACTGCTCTAATTACCTCTACATTAAAGGAGCCATAAAGCCGACTACTTTAAGTACAAAGCCAGCGCTGGTAATTTTTTTCATGTTATTTACTACCTATCCGTATTTTTTGCGCTACTTTTCCCTAATTGTCCACGTTAAAAATTCAGCTGTGTCAACACAGTGAATCCACATCTACCTTTTAAACTAATTACTAGTGTTAAAATGTTACGGTATATCATCTTCAGCTGGGCCTTACGGCTGTTTTTGACCATCAGCCTACAAAAAATACTTAGTAAAATAACCAACTCAATTTGACATAAAGTTCCGAGTAACCTATCTAACATACGAACTTCCTTTCAAAATACCTGGATTTCTTTAATCACAAAATGTGTTAACCCCAAACCGATGTAAAAATCCATACAAACGACATAGTTTGCATCACAAAGATGCGCCCGCGACCCGCCAAGGTGCCAACCGCTAACGGACCTACAACCGTTTCCGAAAACCGTAAAGGAAGTAATTACATATTCTAATCCAGCCCGGTTCATGTGTCACCGGGGCACAATAAAAACGCAACAAAATGCGTGCCTCTAACGGTAAGACGGGCCTGAGAAAAAAATGCATCAAGAACCGCATTTCTATACAGCAAAGACTGCGAAAAAAATCGCGTACTTACTTATTAATCTGTAAAAAATTATCAACACTATCAATCTGATATCGACCGTAACTATACGGCAAAAGGTGCAATCTCGATAAAAGGGCCCCGTGTGTGGCAACAAAATTTATGCACGCATTTGCATAATGTGCATAGCCCCTAAATTTTATTGTGTAAAAAAATAGGATGGGTAGAACTTTTTTGCATAAATTCCTACAAAAGAAACGGGTTAAACCATTGAGGAAGTGAACGACGCAGATCCGCTCCCATCGAGGTCTCCGAATCAAAGTTCAAAAGTGCAACAGCACAAAATAGGACCCTAACATAAATAAATAGAAAATAAAATCGCGAAAATTGAGAATTGGCGTTACGGTCTTTCGCGAGCACCCCTCGCGGCCGCATAATAGAGCACAATGTACCTGACTATAATTTATGCGAGAATATTAAGAGAAATGTACCTGCCCTTTTTTGAATGTTAAGTGCAACGTAACCCCTGACATTATTGAATAGGGTTAAGATACTATTTGAAAGGGAATAATACAAAAAATGCAAATAAACTGTCCCAACTTCGCGAGGGGTACAGGTATAGAAAAAAATCGCACCGGGAAGCAAGAACCGTATTTATTGTAAGCGAAATGTTAGCAATGAAATGCGATTTTGCATGGGCACCAGCACTTGTCATCTCGGCGTATAATTTGGGTGTGTACGGGCCCTTTTCTTATGCATATTCGTGAGGGTTGGCGCATAGATAATTCTCTTTTTAATAGCGTTTTTTTATTATGCGCCGTATGCAAAGATTTATTGTCATAGCTCGGGATGTGCGTGAGAATGCCGTGGCAGATAATCGAATTTGCCTATAGCATCCCCAACCCTTTGATATCGATTGAAAAGATCCTGGGAAAAGATGTATATTCAAACAAGGTGTCATCATGCTGAATATCGATTGCCGTTGGATCCCTTATAGACCCTGGGAATGATACTATGAATAGGAAGAGCGGACGGTTTTTGCATAATCTATTAGTTTGTGACCATTGTTGCATCTAACGGAATTTCTTAAAGGGGTTGACAAAGACGTTAAAAAATTGGGACCGTTACCATTTTTTCCGGCTACTGTCCAATTTGTGGAGCACTTTTTGTGTGTTTTATAACTGTTTTATGTGTACGGTTTTGTTGCGAGACGTCAATAAATATGAATAATTTAACGAACTCTATAGTCTTGTTTATTAATATTTATTATGTAAAGTAAATACCGTAAATAATACTTCTTAGTTTGATTGTTTTTGCTCGTTCGGTACTTAATTACACTTATTAAATATTTATTTAGAGAACATCGATAAAGAAGTGGTTAAGAGTGTTATAAAATCCTGAGTTGTAAAATCTTCACCTAATTAATCTTGGCAAATGTTGTTCACTTTCGTATCACGTGTATGGTACTGGTATTCTTTATTTCTAAAACATAATTATTTAAATGTAACGAAATATTATTCATAAAGTTGGTTAGACGCATTCATTTCAGATTGAGACCCTACTGGGTTCTGTTATCCAAATAATTAAATGGGTTGTAGCGTTTAAACAAATTGCCTAAAATCATAATTCATCTTTATATCAGGCCCCCCAAAGAGTGCCGAGCACGAGTGCCCGCACCCTTTACCAATTGCCTAAAATACTGGGTGGAAATTAAAGTTATCATGTAGCCTTTTCCAACTATTTTAAGCATTTCCTTTCCTAAAGTATGTTATACATGTCTAGTTGCGCCCCTGTTGCTTCCATTTCAGCGTCTTCCATTCATTTCAAAAACTACTCACCGACAATTATGCATAAACACAAATGACTTCAAAATCCGATTTTTCTATGCAACAATATAAAAAAAAACCTCTTTTTCTCGCCCGTCGGTTTGTCAAAGGGCCCCAGTTTTTGCGACAGAAGTACCAAAACAAACAGTGTTCACCGATACCGTAGTTGCTGGACAAGGGGAACAGTTGGCAAAAAGTTGTCGTAAAGTTAATTATGTTGAAATGCGTAAGGGATACAGGGTGTTGAAAACGTAAAGAGTAAGTAGGTACGAAGTATCTTTAATCCACTAATATATTAAATGCGAAAGTTTCGATCTTTGTTACAATCACGCTTGAACGGTTCAACGGATTTGCATGAAATTTTGCACTAACATAGTTTATAGCCTGAATTAAAATATAGATTCGTTTTTATCCCGGTTCCACGCAGGCGAAGTCGCGGGCGGAAGCTAGTAACGCATAAACAATCTCGTCGAATTACAAGTGCTGGTACGACAAGGGGCAATTTATGTTAGAATTAGGTGTTTCTGGTGTATTTGTAATTTGGCTCTCGGTAACTATTGATCTCGGTTGCGTAATAGTATCTCTTTTTAATATAAATAACAGATTGCGATAATATTTAAAAAAATGAGAGGTATTCATTTATTAGACATACCAGTTATTAAAACATTAATCCTTATTAACTGAAAGAATGATAATATTTTTTTCACCTGCGTTTCATTTTCATTTTCAATTTATAATGAATATTCTGGATATATGATAATTGATTTGTATCTTATGAACACAATTTTTACGTTTTCTACATTTTACTTGTTTTGAGATACTTTACTACTTTTAAATTAATATAAACAGTATTCAAAATTAAAAAAAATAGGGAGGCACATCATACATAGATAGATAGATAGATAAAACGTTTATTTGTTACATAGACCAAGTAGAATTGAAATAAAGTTTAACAACTACGTAAACTTTGGTATTCATAATACATAGATTAGCGTATTTATAGTCAAGATCTATATTCTCACTTAGATTATTTACGGAAAATACATTTATTTTAATAAGAACCTTAGAAAACATTAATAAGTGAGTGATTGAGTGAGTGATTGTGAAGCGGTGCTCTACTTGACTAAACCAGAATTAGTGAGACTATTTTAAGAAGACACGGAAAAGAAAATCGTGATTTACACTTACCTAAATCACTTTTCACAATTTTTAATTTGATGTGAACAGTGGCCCTAGATAGCCGCCAATTAGTTGTTCACAGCTACTTAACAAATTTAACGAATACCATTAATAAAACAAAAACTTTAAATCCGAGGACTGAAGGCAGTATTTTGCTTAATCGTGTGGCAAAGCGGTTTGGTGGTTGTCCAATCAATAGTAGAATATTAAATTTATTTTTTCCTAATATATTCTAATAGTGACCACGCTGTGTTTATGGTTTTGGTCTAATTCTGCCTGAATTCCGGCTTTCTCTGTTCGCTTCCATGGAGTAGAGAAGTGAATGAAGTAGATAGATATCGGAGGTTCCGAGTTCGAATCCCGGTTTCCCGGTAAGGCCATTTATTTGTGTGATGAGTACTAATATTTGTTCCTGGGTCATGGATTTTTTAAGTACCTATTTATTTATACTTCTCGAGTGTTTTTGTGCCCTCCGCTCCTATCCTCGACTTTGACAGCATTTTAGTGAGGATCTTACAAATACAGCTAACTATGTCCATATTAATAAAATTTCACTTCAAGACGTAGACATTGGGATTAAACTCCTAAAGCCCCACAGCTCTCCCGGTCCAGATAATGTTCCAGCATTCATGTTAAAATACTGTAAAGACTCGCTAGCGTTGCCACTAGTGCGGGTTTTCAACTTAGCCTTAGATTCCGGGACTTACCTCTATCAATGGAAATTGACACGCGTGCGTCCTATTCCCAAATCAATGGTCACGGCTTAAGTTGAGAACTATCGACCCATTGCTATTCTCTCCACGATTGCAAAATTTCTTCGAGTCCATTTTAAGTAGGGACATAACTCCCCAAATAAAACCCTACCTTAGTGACGCTCAGCATAGTTTCAGACGTAATCGTTCGGTTGAAACGAATATTCTGACTTTGGTCGACTCGATCTCTGCACACTTAGACAGGGGGATCCAAGTTGATGTGTTATACTTCTACTTAAAAAAAGCGACCGATCGCGTAGATAATGATGTGCTCTTGAGTTAGTTGAATTGTATCGGCTTCACTCCCAAATTACTTAGGTTCTTTGGCAATTATCGTACAGACAGACGTACGTGCAACACGGACGCGTTGTCTCTGAATCATATCAAACCCGTTCTCAGCCAGGGTTTGATCTTCGGCCGTTATTGTTTGGAATCATGGTCAATGATCTGGCGTCAATCCCAAAGAGTGCCGGATCACTGCTCTATGCCGATAACCTGAAGCTGATGTATAGCGTGCAACAGCTTTCAGACTGCAAAGCACTACAGGAAGACATTGATCAGTTATAGGTATCTGTGGAGCATTCAAAACAAGCTTCTATTTAATATAGAGAAATGATCAGTAATGACCTTTTGGCGTATCCATAATCCCATTCAAGCCAAATATACATTAGGAATGGAACTATTAACTCGCTTAGATACAGTCAAGGAGCTGGGTGTCATATTCATGTTTCAGAAGGTTGGGGTTCGTGATCAGGAATGCACGTGATTTCGACTGTCCTAGGGCTATACAACTCATATTCACCGCCCTAGTTAGAAGCAAACTTGAGACAGCATCTATAATTTGGAATCCGCATGAAATATCTTTCACCATGCTACTGGAGAAAATCCAAAAAGCCTGCTCCTGCTAGCTCCGCCAGAGGCGCGCACCATAGCGCGCAAAAACTCTCCTTTCGCCAGGGCTCTACACAGCCTCAATGCGCTTCTTGCATCAGCAGTATCAGCACCGGATGTGGACGTCTTTGGAAGTAGTTGGGGAGTTGTGTATCGCAAATGCTTAAGGTACTGTGAGATGATGGATAGACGTAATTCTTCTGTCATATATTAAAATGCAGTGTATATTTGTATATATATTTGGTAATTCACAGTGACTTAGTTTTTCACTGTAATGCTGTGTAATTATTTTAAATAAATGAATAAACATTAGTATGTATATCGTCGTCTAGTACATTACCCATAGTACAAGCTTTGCTTATCTTGGGACTAGGTTTGTATTATAATATATAATTAATATTTGTGTAAGATTGTCCCCTTATATTTATTTATTTGTTTTATTTATTCATATGAAAAATGAGACAGTACTTTAGTTGTTCTGTTCTTACTGTTGTCAGTAAACTTGCGATTAAAATATTTACATATTACAAAATACTTATGGCCAAATTCTTAAGGGGGGTATTTTATTAGCATACCTAATTAACACTATACCACAACCATAAACAAAATAAGTACGATACAATAACACTCGTACAAAATACTGACGCGTTTTTTTACCTGAATAATTCATGCTTTAAATGTGTTGATGTGTGACATTTATTTCAACTCCTCTCTTAGTTTGTGTGGATTGCTTTGTAAACTTATCTTCGGGTCTCTAGTTGTTGTCTGTTTTTTTTATTACAGCTGGTTCTTGAAAAATAAATATGAGTATCATACAAAATAATGAAGCGAGTTAAGTTCTTCCAAACATTGCGAAAAATTACGACGCCTACGAAGAAACATAAAATGTTGTACTTTTTTATCATGACGATTGTTTTTTATTTATGTGACTTACCTGTACTTATAAAATAATGTAATAGTACTAGTTAGTGTTGTTTTTGATAGTCTTTGTTTGTGCTTTAGATATTTTATCCAAAATCTCCACTTATTTCCGTCCACCGTGGCCTCATTTGGAAATCGTCAGCAAACGGTCACAGTTTCATTTTTTGCCCCAATAAAGCGACACACTGAAGCTGGAAGGGTTAAAATATGCAAATTGCGATAAACAAAGTGCCTGGACTTTCCGAAGAAAGATCTTTTTGTGAAGTAACTGTTTTGGTGCCGGTAATTCATTCGTTTCGGGAGTTTGGGCGGGCCATATTTTTTTGTTATATGTTGATTGTAGATCTCATTTTTTGTGATTGTAGATATAATAAAATAGTCTATATACCTCTTCGGGGGTCGATGACACATCCCAATTTAATTTCAACTCATATACTCCTTTTAAACTGAACTTTCAAACGGATCGGAATAAGCGTGTGAAAAAGGTTGAAGGACCGATTTATTTTTGACAGAGCCGGTTTGTTTGGAAAAGCTTGTCATTCTGTTTAATATTCGCGCAATTTCTAATAGCGTGCTAGAATTTGATTCCTCGCTGCTGTGTGGACAGGAGCGTTGTCTTGGTGGAACAAATCTTTCTTTGATATCAGGCTTTTTTATTTTAATATTCACACACAAACGCCGTAAAAGGGCACAATAGTAGTCAGAATTCATGGTTTTACCTTTTTCAAGGAATTCTATCATTGCAATCCCTCAGCTGTCTCAAGAAAGTGAAGCCGAGACCTTCATGACTGAAAAAATGGCCTTGGCTTTCTTAGGAGATGGTGACTCTGACCTTTTTCATTGCTTGGATTGTATTTTTGACTCTGGTGTGTAATGGTGAACCCAAGTCTCATCCATAGTTACGAAACGACTCAGAAAGTCTTGAGGATAGCTTTAAATAAGTCCAAACTATTCTGTGACATCGTGTGGTGTGTTTGTTTATTTTCAGCTGAAAGCAACCTAGGGACCCATCTGGCAGACACCTTGTAAAATCCGAGAACGTTGGTGATGACGATCTGTGCTCGTTCATAGAAGATGCCTATTGCTTCCGCTATTTCATTGACCTTCAATCGCCTATCCATTATAATCATTTCTAATATTTTATTTACATTTCATCTGTAGTAGCCGTTAATGGCCTGCCACCGTCTGCCGGCTTCTCTACCACGTTTGAAATCCGCGACCCATCTCTTTACGGTGGCATATGATGGAGCGGATTCCCCTTATGTCCGACACACGTCTTTGAATAATTCCTTTGGTGTGGAACCCTATTTTTCGAAGTAAGTACTTGGTAACAGAACGGTGCTAAATTTTATCCATTGTTGAGGAAATCGCTTACCTGGTTTAGTATTCCGATCACAATTTTTACAATTGTGTCAGGGAAAAACAAATTATTGTGCATAATGATGAAAAAATATGAGCGAATAACCATCAGCGTTATTTCTTGTTTTTCATTTTATATCCGACTTTAGGGTCCGTCCACACTTTTGAATTCGCCTACCTACGTAAGCTACTTAGTAAGTGCATAAAAATGCATCGTGTTGTATGTATGCTTGTTTTTAAATAACCATACAATAAATACATTTTCAAAGCAAAATTACAGAAATTGAATGACTGATGAGTGGTTATGGTTATGCCGTGTACCGTCCAAGTCGACAAAATGTTATATGGGAGGGTTCAATATTTACTTTTAATACATTGTAATAACAATAATAAAAAATATATTTGCTAGGTAACGTTAGGTTTACGTAACAGATAAGCAGGTTGGTGTCTCTTACCAACCGGTACCCCGATATGTTGAGAATAAAATGTTCTTAGCTGAGAATTAAATAACTTTGATTATGTGACATATGTAATTAATTCTAAATATAACATCTTAAAACCACTCAGATCTGCCAGTCCTAGAAACATTGTTCATGTATACATATCCCAACCATACTTCACAGACTTTAAGAGCCATATTCCCTTGCCAGTGTAAGTAAGTAAATTGTACAAACAAAGTATGTAATAAGCAGCCATCGTAAAGACATCGTCACAGATACAAGTCGATAAAGAGCGAAACTTACTGGTACCGTTTTCAATAAGTACATGATACAGAAAATGAACAGTAAAGTCTTCAAGGATTTTTTACTACATTTGTGTAATAGGTGATGACTGATCCATTGTGGGCCTTATTGTAAAGAGACAGATTCTATTCATGGTCATCATTTTGCTGTTAGTAGCCACATGATACAGAAATTGAACAGAAAATATAACTTCAACGATACGTACTATATACGAATTAATGAGGTAAAAATAATAAAAGCTAAAAGGTAATTGTGCAGAACCCACAGGAGAGGTTAGGTTTATTTTACAACAATCCTGAAGTATTTACTGTTTCTGAAAAAAAAAATGTTTTCGTCATAATGTAATGACGTAATGTGTTGTACACAACACATTAAAACTACCTTCCAAATGGCAAAAATATCAGTGTGATTTTACGGCTCGTCAATTATATAGGTAGTCCTTGGATGCCTCGTTAGCCATATGCCGGGGAATATTGTAATACAAATCAAGAAGATAAATAAAATGAATAGTGCCCCGACAAATAAAGTGCCATTCGCCAAAAACTACATTTTTGTACAAATTCTGACTTTTTATCTAAATTACCATTTAATATGTAAATATTTTGACGTTTTGTATTCGTACATATTTTATAGTGTTTTTTTCATTAACTTGTGATATTTTGTGTCGCTTTTGTTACTTTCAGAAGTACTTTTGTAAAATTGTTTTTTTCGGCTGGGGGAATATTCCCAATAACTTTGATTGTTCCGGGGAATATTCCCAGGAACATTAGAAATTTACTTTTGCGGATAAATTATACTAGTTAATGTCTTAGTAAAAAAATCAAGGCCCCTATTTATCATGGAATCCCTGATAGCAAGATATATAAACATACACAATTTCAATATTTCCGTATGTTCCCTTGTATGGAAATAGTCCCGAGAATGGTCTCGGGAATATTTTCACCCGGAGAATATTCCTGGGAACGGCACATCGCTCTGTGTAATAATTACTTAGGTCATTTCATTATAAAAAAAAAGATTTAGCGCCGTTTGAATTATATTTAGAGGTGTTCGATGCCTCGTGTGACAATAATTAAGAAGAATGTTTTAAAATCCAATTGTCAATTATAGAGGTCCCGAAATTTCAATCGCAGAGGTCTTTTGTTGCCAAGGGACCCGGACCGGCCATTCGGTTGCAAATATAGAGGTTTCTCCATTATCCAGGTCCCAATTAACCAGGTTTCACTGTATTTTATTTATTTTAACGAATGTCGTTTTTCTATTGAGCGAGCTAGCGGAGTAGACGAAGTTCTCCGTTTGAGCTTGGTCCAAAATTCTTTCGTACGTCCGAATGTCCAGACGTTCGCCCGTTCTTCTACAGGCCGTATTTCTGAACCGATTGTCATGAATTTTTGTGAGCAGTTTGACAATTCAGTCATAGGAAATTAAAATAAAATAAAATACAGTTCTACAGCTCACGGGACCACTATTCATTTTTTTATGTTATAGGAGGCAAACGAGCAGACGGATCACCTGATGGTAAGCGATTACCGCCGCCCATGGACACCTGCAACACCAGAGGTGTTGTGAGTGCGTTCATTGTAGTTAGAGTATGGATTGGTATATGGATGTCGTGCTTAAGTTATATAGAGACTTAAGATATGCGTAGATGTTAACTCGAGAGAGGACTCGTGGCTCTAAGAGTAGTTCGTCCGTTCATCAGTATTCCTGTATATGTGTTTAACTTAATGAGACTTTTTAGTAAAACTGGCACTGGAATTTCATTATTCTACCTAAGTTGGTAGAGTTGATTTTTTAAGCAATTCGGCAAACTCAAATAATTTCAAGTAAACGCGATATGTTCTGAAGTGCGCGATCAACGAAGGGCTTATTGGATGCGCGATCCCGGATGCATCGACAAGGCCAATAGTTCTATAGAGCCTGAGGGGCTACCGCGAAGTGCAAACGAACTTCGTTCGAGTATCTCCCTCTGTGTTGCACTATGAGTTCGAGCGACAGAGAGGGAGATACTCGTACGAAGTTCGTTTTCACTTCGCGTTAGCCCCTCTTATGTCTTGCTGGTATGACGGTACGGGGGGCAAATAACTTGGTCTGCATCTTACTAGTTAGAATATTGAAAAAGCATCAGATTTTTTAGGCCGCCACCCAGTCTCTACCTTTTTTAACCGACTGTCTCATATATGGAGGGTTACATTTTTCGAGCGTATGTATTTATTTATGTGGACAACTAAATTCTATTTCACGGGCTATAGTCCAAATTTGATATATTAGGAGTCGTTGAATTCCCGTTAAACTCATAGGGGTGACTTCTAATATGAGTAAAATCTTTAGATTTCACTTGTTTGACAAGAGAGATACGTAAGTATAGGAAGTGCGTTTTCGAACGGAGCTTTTATGTAATTATAGGTACTTACTGCAACAATTTTCATTGTTCCCGTGATTACTCGGAATACTTAGTCGAAATATACCCAATATTTTTAACTTTCACACTTGAATCAAAACAAAAGTGGTTAACAATACTTGTCTACCAATGCGTTTACTTCTCAGGAATTAGGCACGAAACTTAACCGCGTGATTGTACCTCCCTTAATATGTTTTTCACGAAGCGTGCTAAAGATTTCATTTTAGTAAACACTCGTACAGGTACAGCTCACCGTACCATATTGATCAGTTTTCTAAGGATCGGACAGTAATGCAGAAATATATTACACACTATGGCTGTTCATACCTTGAAGATACTACACAAAATGGTATTAAGAAAACACGTAAAATATTTCATGACGCAAATATTTTTTCTTCTTCAAAGCAGTAGGTAGTAGTTGTTCTTAATAGGTTATTACCTATTAAAATACGTGATGATCTGAACTGTGGCTCCTCTATAAGCTATATATTTTATAAAAAATATAGAAATGGATTAATTATTCTAAATATTGTAATCAACATAGACGTAATAAAACTAAATTGGTGCACCAATTTCCAATAAGAGCGCGTGGCCTAAAATCAAAGTAGGTAGTTAAATATTGCACAATCAATTGTTACTTAGAAACAAGTTTGGTAAAAAACGCGGTATGACCGCGAGCGGGAGTCGAGTCGATACATATAATCGATACTTATAAATCGAGTCGGTTATGAGACGATAAAATCGTTCGCCGCCGGCTACCGGGCGTCTTGGGCTAAGCGACGATTACTCCCGAGACTTTTTGTTCCAACTAAATGTTAGGGTTGCCGCAAGGTAATGCAGCGGGTGTGGCAGTTATTAAAGAGTGTCGTGAAATGGCTTATCGGAAGCTGTGAGAAGAAATTGGTCAAAAGTAGATCTTATAGGACATGGATGACACGAAGATGTGATTTAATGTTTTCTTCCAATTGTCTTGTAAGAAAGTTGAATATGGAATACTTATACTGGGACACATATAGTTTTTCCGTAGGACCGGAAGAATCAAGAAATTTGTAAAAGCTTAATTTATTGGACTAATTAAGATATCGAATTAAATTATGCGGAAGTATCTATTAATATATTTCATTGTTGTATTCTAAGTATATAAGGTACCTATAGAAATATACTTGTTGTTTATGTATGTTTTAATGAGACATGTTAAAGGAATAAAAAGGAAACTTACCTCCATCTTACTAGAATTACTGTTTTCTTTACAAATAAATAAACATATCTTTATTTTAATGCCGTTAATGTTGATGATTACGTAAAAAAATGCAGTCGATAATAAAAGCTTGTAGTTACCAAAATACATTTTTGATTGAAACTATTGATATTCAAAATTCTGCCAGCCCTACCGTTCATGCAAGATTATCGATAAAATAATTAAATGGTAACTCTCCAAATCGATTCCCGAGTGTTGTTATCGAGCATGTTTGTTCCTTTTTCGCAGCGGCCAGTTTTTGTGCTGGCAACACTAAATCAACGGAATTGCGATATTAATGTTGCCGGTTAAATCTAATAAGTAAAAGTAATTTTTTAAAATTGCTTGCTTTTATAAAAAACGCCAGGTGAAAACAATTGGCAATTGTAATTTTGGTACACAGTTGAACGGAAGATTATTATTAAAAGTTCAAGCACATTTATAATAATAAGTAACTCTTGGCAGATCTGCGTCATCTTCAAGCTGAACGCTGGCAGGCAGGGGTGCAGGATCCGGATAACGGCTCTTATCCGGATCTTGGTTCGGAGCCCAAGATCCTTTCTAAGATCACAGATTCACAAAAGTCAGTTATGAAAAAATACTAAAAAAGGAATAAATGTATAAGTTAGGTGTCAAATTGTCAATTACCCTTATAGCCACGAGGTGGATTTATATATTTTGAGTAGCTTCTGTCCGCCACATATCAGTATTTCAAACGTAACAGGCAATATGACTCTTGTAGTTACAGTACTTATAGTTCTTGTTCGTTTAGTAGGTATCTATTTAATAGTATTTAACAACAACCAAGTTTCTGCGCACGGGCATGTATCCGATGCGTCACTAAGCGTGATGGGAACCCATTATCACCTGCGGTAAATGTTTCCGCCTGCAAGACCGAGTTAATATTACTGGTCGATTATTTACAAGCATTTGTTGATAAACATGCATTACTTATCATTGTGGCATTTACCACAATATTGTTAAGGTAAGTTTTTGTAGTACTTTATCTGTCAAAGCGGTGCGGAGAAAACCTGCGAACCAGCTGCCCAATTACCGGGGGATGACTTTGTTTTGTGAAATTTTTATAAACTAACTACTTCACGGCCGCCGGCATCTGCACTGTCATGCAGGACTTAAGGATCTAATACTGAACGCACTGGAGCCCCCCTCGCGCCGCGCCACATTTGGCTCGTCGTTAGAGCGAAAAAGATGTTCGTCGCCTTCCTTGGGTTTTTAGCCGAATGCCCCGGCCCTCGCCAGAACACTGCGACCCCCTTTAATCATCTTTAATGATTATTATTCTCCTAGTGGCCCTAAAAATATAGAGTCGTGTCAGATCTTTGTGCTCGCTTTATTGTGGCAGATATTAAATTGTTTAAGTTTTATAAATAAGAGACGACTGTCTTGCTAAAATAACCCTTTTGTTCATACAGTGAAGTGAAGGCTGCGCGACAAAATCTGAATCTCTCGCGCACTAAATCCGTCCCTTATCGACGCGTGCACACGCCCAGCTAATTACCCCGCGACGTCGCGCTAATGGAAAGCTGTTGCTTTTATTCCACAATGGATCACAAATTGATACCAACTAAAAATACATAATAGCTAATAGAGATTTCGGTTTGCGTAATTATTTATTTATTCAACATCATAAGTCATGCATTCAGGTAGGTGGTAGGTACTTGACACTCTGAAAGAGCGCATCGTTTTATCGAGGTATACATACCCGACTATCAAAAAGCTGGTAATGGCAGCATAGCTTCCAAACAGGATGATCAATTTAGACCTGTTTAAAATACACTGATTTGCCACACGATAAATAAATCAATGGTGGCCGTAGCAGTTTTAAGCAAGAGGTTTGCATCTTTAACCCTGCAAATCTTAAATGAAAGCCCCCCCATAGTTGCTAAAGTCCATTCACTAGTTATATACTATTACTGCCTACGCTGGGTTTCAATGTCTGGCCTGTGTGTTTGTTTGCCACCGCTGATGTATGAATAAAACCTACTGCCCCTAATTTTACGTATAACTGAGTGAACGAAGCACTTTTCATTCAAGCATTCGGTATCACCCAATTGAACTTTCTAGTCCGATTCGATAAAAGCACACTTACGTATAATGTCGGACTATAACAAGATTTATGGTTCCAATTAAGAGTTCGAATGCCGCGGCGTTGCGGCCAGGAATCTGACCTCACACGTGTTGGCCCGCTCACTTCCCTCCCTAGGCCATGTGGGAAACATGGGCGATGATAAACTGCTCCAGTTTCCCTAAATAATAATAAATTTAGTTCATAAAAACTTCTTGCTAAATAACTAAGGATTAGAAGGTATCAGTAATTTCACGCCTGGAATAGAACCTACCCACTGGTTCCAGGCTTTGATGAGGAAACATTTGACAGTTGATCAAAAGGAACTTTTGATGAGTGGAAAGACTTGCATGACATATGCTTAATGAAACATCGATAAGACTGTAGTCGCACTTTACCAATAAGAATAAGTAGTTAAGATAATATATATTTGTTGAGTGACAAGGATTTGGAAGAATGTCATGCTAGTCCTTATGTAATTGATGATTTAATTTATTATATAATTTAAATTGAAGAAATGAAAGATAGAAGAAATGAGAGGAAGGGGAAGACCACGACGCAGTTATATAGACCAAATGAAGGAAAAAGCTGGTGTTGTATCGTATCAATAAATCAAAAGGGCTTGCGTACGACGGAGAGAAATGGAAAATACTCCACCGACAAGAGAATAACTCTTAAATTAATTAATGATGATAATGTAAATAAATAAACTTGAATATATTATATAAGCAAAGTCGTTTGTTAACTAATAAGTAGTTTTGACTGTTAATGGCTGCATAATTAGACTGACATGTCTGCGTTTCTTCTGATGCCTACAAGCCTAGTAGCGTTATTGTCGGACAAGGTGTCTATTCCTTAAACTTAAACATAGGAGTCCAATAACAGAACCAGCATCACCAAGCAAAATATATTTCTGCCAGTATCATTTAATTTCTTCTTAAATTGTTAATTATATCAGAGACAACATTATCTTTCCTATTCTACTTACATGTGCAAATACCAAAGCGTGTCTTTAAAACGGGACAAATACAGTCGTCGACTACGCTACCCCGCCACAATCCTGTAAAAGAACACTCCAAAAAAACCCACATTCCTCACGATTCAGTTACAGATACTTACTCCCGCGCACGATAAGTAAAATAAATATATTCATAAAGCGGTTTGTTTTTTCGCCGGTTACAACTGATGCGGTATAAATTAGGCTACTGTTCGGACTCCTTATCTGGCCTTTTAGCGGTACACGGCACATTGTTATTGAGAGTTTTATTTGCTTTTATTCCAGCTTGATTCACGATTTAGTACTTTTACTCGTATCTTGGATTAAATATGGCTGTGAGACGTATTGGCAGGTTTTCTGATAGGTCTTGGATGTTGGTAAATATTTAGACAGCGGCAATTTCATGATTTAGACGAAATTCAAGAGTGAAGAAATGCATAATTTGAGGTTTTATACCCTAGTGTGTTAACATATCCTCTGGTATGATCAGTAGATTTTTCTAGCATTGATATTAATAATTATTCCACTAGGTACAGAATTATTTTAAATCCAACAGCGATTGTTTCCTTTATTTTCAATAAGATTTTACTCGCATCGTTTCCATTCTTACAAGACTGACAAACTGAACGAAATATAAGAAGAGGCCGCCAAGGTAAGACCCTTTCCTGGAGGCTAGAATAAACTGAAGTATTTTGGAATGCATTTCATGGAAGTATTGAATTTAGAGCATCGTGTCACTACAATTATACTAATTACTCTACGATCACATCCACGTATTAATTGTAATACTTACACGTTCTTCCTGAAGGATTATATCGAAACACGACGCCCGTTGTAAAAATTAATACGTATGGGTAACCGTGTACTTAATAAGAATTTTATACATCTAGGATCCTTTATTCTCCGAAAACTAAGCGGTATTTCCGTGAAACCGATACCGATCTTATCAGTGGCCAGCGATCTTCGTTATCACAGTCCATGTGAGAGTGCTCTCGTCCAGTGCCTCGATTCAGTCCATCAAATTCACATCACAATCGAACTGCGGTATATCTCCGCACTCATTCTAGCACGTTCACTCAGCGCACGTAAAAGTGAGAAAACAAAACACACGCAAGCAGTTTTAAAATGTGATCAGGATTGGATGCTACGGATAAAAACTAACCCCCAGTAAGACATTACGGCCGCGCGGGCGCAGGGCGCTAATGAACAAGTTAATTAGGCAGCGTCGTGTTGACGATAAGCCCTTAATTAGCGCTATGTACCCTGAGAGGTTATGTGAAGCTGGGAGATTACGTAAGAAAATAGTTTCCAATTGGAAATTCTGCCACCTTAGTATTGTGGATCCACTGTTGAGAGGGACCTGTATTTGGACTCTAGTTGTCGACATAACGGATCCTCGAACGAATGAAGGATCGATCGACATCGCGCTTGTAGTCGCAAGTCGCAGGCTACGATGTCTGCTTTCTATCAGGCAGGATGTATGCGTGTTTTTTCACCGTAGTGGTATAAAAACGACCAGAATACAAATAACGTTCTGATTCAACCTTTAATTGTACAGTGTTGTACAAACAATGATGATTGTTATTGAATCGACCTATCGAATGCGTATTGACGACCAGGCCAGAGACGTAAATCACTTTGACTTAATTATGTCTTTCACTCTCACCTTAGGGTGAATATCCACCAGATATATGCGATGTGTTTATATCTGTCTTGACAGCTCGCTTCGTCTTCGCACACTTCTTGTGTATGGTGGTGGACCTAGGTCGTATAGTCGTATTTCTCCACAATGCATGACAGAGTTGCGAGAAAATGGTTAGGAAGTTCAGTTTCGACCTTTAGGTTAACTGGAAGAAATCCCTGAAAGGGAGAAGTTCGCTATTGTACACATTTAATATTTATGTTAATTGTTTACTATGCTTATTTTGTACAGTAAAGAGTTATAATACTAGTACCACTACTATTACCTTAAGAATATCAGCACGTCTATTACAAGACGCACGTCAGCTTTCACGTGTCTTTTTCTATGTGTTCTAATCAGAAAGAGATGGGTAATCAAACCGCGCGCGAGAAAACTTGCACGCGGTCATAAGACCACTAGCATAAGCTACCCTTGCTGAAAATGTAATATGATGTTTTTATATAATAAATATCAAATGCTTTTATTGTAAATAAAAGCTCATTAGAAACGAATACGATGCTATCAAATTCCAATTAGATATGCATCTATCCCAAATATATAGCTTCTTTTTAATTACTAAACCAATAATAGGATTTCACGCTGAGCTAATTATGGACGTAGACCATCTGGAAAACATATTTTACCGATAGTTTATTATAGAGTCAGCTCTTACAATTAAAGTGCTCTGGAGCTATACCTACACCTTCGCCATTCTTAAAAAAAAAATGCGGTACGCGTTTCAATGTTTGTTTGTTTGTTGTTTGTTTGTTTGTTATAACTTAATTTTAATTGTTAGTTCTTTCTTGCCTGAATCACAGGGTACCCTAGCTCTGGCACGTGCTATTTGCCTCTAATTGTATGCTTTTAGTCTATAGTAAAACTGATGTACTTGTGTTTTATCAATAAATAATGTTTAGTAGACATTTTTACAATGTTTGTCGGTACAATGTATTCTATCACTAATATTTGGCACTATAAACTACAGATTTTCGCTAGGTAGGTATTGTTAGATCGTATTAGCAAAGATACATTTGCTCCTGGTTGGGGAGTCTTTCGCACTGGTTATTGACGGAAGCCTCATTAAGGAACCCGCCGCTGACTATCGGGCCTTACACCCGCAGCTGACATAGGGTGATGACAATCCCGTTTGACGAATAAATAAAGTAATAATTAATATGAGGACTCAATCGACTTAGTTTTAGTTTTAGTCTTATATGTTCTTTATTGTATTATTATTATTTTATTATGCCTTATTTATATGTCTCATAATGTCGGTAACTTGTTATTGTCTAGGTAGGAGCCTCATAATAAATAAAGAAATAAATCTTACACAAATCGATCATAGTCATAGTTATTATTCAATAACAATATAAAAATAAATAAGCCAAATTACTACAATTAACAATTCTAAAATAAATAAAAACGAATGCCGTGACAGAAAGTAACAATAAAGAATGACTGAGGGCAAAAATGCGTGAACCGACGTTTGTCCGAACCTGTATTAAACAGCAACCAGCCTCCCAGAGCACGCTCGGCTCCTAACGGTGCTAAGTGGGAATCCGGGCAGTGGCTCCAAGCTCTGCTTTAACCGCTCGGAACGCTTCTGGACAATACCACGTTCCGCCTTTCTTTCACTCTCCGCCTGGTTCGTAATATTGAAAACCTCCAAAACAAATACTCGTGCTCGAGCACAAATATTTGTCCTTGCCTGGATTCGAATCCAGGACCACTAGTTTTGTGGGCAGGAGTACCACAAACTAGGCTAAATTAGTCGTCAAAGAGATGCTGATCAAACTATCTAAGAAGTTACACGAAAAAGTATGTAGGCTGTTTAATGATGATAGTGATGAAACTACAGCGATGCTCCAGATTTTAATGACAAGATTGTATATACAAACTAGCTTCTGCCCGCGACTCCGTCCGCGTGGAACTCGTTTATATAGCAGCTCCATACAAACTTCCACCCCCCCAATTTAGGAAAGTGGGGTGTTAGAAAGAGACAAAAAGTAGCCAAGGTCACTCTCCAACCCTTCAACTACCTCCACTTAAAAAACACGTGAATTCGTCGCTCTGTTTTGCCGTGAAAGACGGACAAACAAACACACACATACACTTTCCCATTTATAATAATAGTATGGAAGTAACCAATCCTAGCACTAACCTTGATTTCCTGAGACAAAGTTTAAATTCTTTCTAAAGAATTTATGCTCTTTTAAAGAGAAATATACATTTGGAATTTGACATCCTCATGCTGCTACGAATTGATGAGATACATGAAATTAGGAGTTTATTACAAAAATATCTACAGGCATCCGCTTCAAAACTTCTGCAATTACGCTGCATTATCCAGGAGCACCCTGTGCGCAGCGGTTTGCCTGCGCACACGCAGCTCGGGTTAAATGCCTCCTTATCGCCCCACTAATGGCCCGGGAACATGTCAATTCATCACTCGCGTCTCGCCCATTTCTAACTTTTTTATTTGGTCACAGACTCCTTAATGTACGGTAGCAGTGTCGTCTGTGTTGTTTATAATTATATTGCTACCGATTGATTTATTCCTGGCTCCTGGGACTGTTCATCCGGTGTGAGAAACCACAGCAAATATCTCGTAAGATATTCTTCTTTTGTGGTGTCAAATTCGGTGTATCTATTGGTGTTAAAAAGTTTCGATAAATTCAATCATTATAGTGCAGCATTCGTTTCTTATCAAAACAGTAGAATATTTTTATAGAACAACAGATAATGAATACTAATTCTTGTTGTGCGAACTAAAAGTAAGTACCGCACCTTTAGTATTTCTGCATTAGGTACTTGTCCCACCGCCGGTGAGTAAAATTCTCACTCGCTTTTACTCGCGCGAGTAAGAATTACTATTAGAGCACTCGCTACTCGCCGGCGGTGGGGCAAGTGCCTTAAGTAGCATTTTACAATGAAATATTGTAGATTTAGCTGCAGACTTGTTTTATAAGTAACCGTAAAATAATAGTTTATCAATGAACTCAGTCATTTATATGAACTGTTTTCAGAATTAACATGTACTAATAAAATGTTAGACGATTGTAATAAAAGTACTTTAAAAACAAAAGTTCTTAATCTTTTTAAGCAACAAGTAGGTACTCGTACTCGTAGAGTTTAGCCCCTCGCTCATTTATGGCACAACCTACAACGGCAATGACAACAAAATAACGATGAAAACTAAAAACATCGCTACTTATTAAGCAAATCTCTTAACTTGAACATTACTTACCTTGCTATTGTAAAGAGTTCTGCCGCCTATTCCTTTTTATTTCCCACCGCACTATAACCAGCCTCTTTATGAACACTTATTTTCAAGCACTTACTAATATATCGCCGATTAGCTGACTTTTATTCCACATAATGTATATTATAACCAAATCATTACGTTAACAAATTGCGTGTGAAACCGTAAAACCTGGCTTTACGAGCGCGGCAGCTGTAAAACAGATTTCACTGCAAACCTTTTTTAAATCGCTTCTGGAAGCACAATAAGAAGGAAGAAAGCAATTAATCGTACAAAAGCAGTGATTGACTTCATATTGTACATAAGCGTAAAAAATAAAGCCTAAATACAAAGTATAGACTCCAGGAGAACCACAAGCGCTGCTGTCCTTTTATTAATTTGAGGACTAGTGTTGATAGCTAGAGTAAAATGCATTCCCACCTATGGCAACCACCAGATCCACAATAGCAGAAACCTAAAGAGGCAAATTAGTAGTGTTATTATTATAATTACTTTGACTGCAGTCTTTTCTTCTGTAAGGTCGATGTCCTTGTCTAGTTTCGCTGCACCAAATACGAGCAAGATGGCGTTCTGCTGTGCCCTGGCTCTCTAAAATTTCACCATAATAATATTATTCACTATTGATACATACTATCCTTGCAAGAAGTTTATTGCATGTTTTCAGTATGTGATGGCCAATATAAGCAAAGAAAGGTAAATGAGGTAAACTACGGTAGTTAGCCTAACGTTTAAGCAGCCGTCAAACAGTCGTCACAAGGTCGACTCCTGGTGCTCTTACGAATGAGTTTTTACTTAAGTGTGTAAGAAATATCGTTTGATGTGTTCCACTCTAAAATCATTTCCTCTTAATCTTGATGTGGCCAAGGCGGCTTTACAGATCACTTCGAAGTTTCGTCTAACTCATGGATTCAGCCAAATTGTAACTAGCAACAAATACTTTAAAAAAACTGGATTTAAATGTAGTAGCTGGTTACCTGTATCGTCCCTGGTCACAAATCGAATAAAAAGCGAAAAGCGGAAGCCCTCTAAGTCGATAAGTCGCCGACAAAGGCGTTATACATTAGGGGCATTATAAATCAGCCGATAGCGACCAAATGAAGACGTTTCCAGCCGATTACTGTATCGAGTACTTAAAAATAAGTTTTTTTGGTACGATTGAGTCGTGGTACAATTAAGAAGGCATTTATCTTGAGGTGCGGTTATCATTTCTGTTGACGAAGGGAGGCAGTTTTCTACTGGCGATACCCTGCGTGGGCTTATTTCTGTAATTTACTTGCCATGCAACTAATTGAATGTCAGTCATACATCGAATTCTTTTAAATTATTGTTTCTTATCAGTTCAAAAAAAAGCAAAGTCTTCAATCAACTGATTTATTTCTGGGGACCATTTTAGGTAGCTACCAGTACAATGAATAAATAAATATTTGCGAAACATCACACCCAAACCAAACTTAGCAAAGCTTGTACAATGAGTGCTAGACGACGATATACATACTTATACAGATGAATAAATAGGTACTTAAATACATAGGAAACATCCATTTCATTTCATTAATCCATATCCATATCCATGACACAGGAACAAATATTCGTGCTCATAACACAAATAAATGTCCTTACCGGGACTCGAACCCGGGACTTCCGGCAGGGTAAGCAACTATAGGCGTCAGAGGTCGATGTTACAATTTTACAAGTCCTTACGGCAATGCTGGTCAGCAGTGGGACTTGGAGGTCTTTGCCAGTTTAGACATGTTGTAACTTGTTGCATAGTGAAATGGGTTCTGGGTAGGGTCATTTGCGCTATTTTTGACTACAAGCTAGACCCCAAACCCTCAAAGATGCGATTAGAATTTAAGACAAACGTGCGATTGGGATCAACCTGTTGTTTAACAGATATTAAGATTTAGATCAAAATGTTTGGAGTGCTATACTAAGAGATACTTGTATGTAATACTAATAAGTAATTTTGGTTAATAATCTAACAAGCTAAAACCTTGTTAGAATAATGTTAGTATATCACTGCAACCTTTTTAGTTACCCAGCAACTCAGACCAAGAAAATATACAGACGGAGTGTTACGAACAGTCTAGTGAAGCCAACCGGTTTTCAACCAAGCCCCGTAAGTTTAACAAATTAAATCACACAAAACTCGAAATAAATGATCTTGACAGCGTTGTGACACGTGCTGAAGAGTTTTGTGCAATTTTGTTTGTATATGTGTGCGTGAGCGTGTGCTAAACTTGAAGTAGCTTGGTTTTGTTTGTATGTGGTTTGGCTTCACTTGGCTGTTCGTAACGCTTCGTCTGTCTTTTTTTCTTGGTCTGAGCCCAGCAAGTGCAAACCACTTGGCTGACGTAGATTTTTAGGAACCTTTACCAGATCATTGATATTCGTAACACATACACGGAAGTAAGAACCCGTGTCAACTGATTCTCACATAAAATATCGTTGAAATCTACCAAGCCCCCGCACCTGCTTATCGGCGGATCTACGTAGGCGATATGCGCCCGCGCCGGTATCGGTACACGCGCTACTGGCGACACAAATGGGATTCCCTTGTTGCTCTTAATAAGAGGAATCTAACGATAGCCCGATTGAAGAAGGAATGTTAACTTGCGCGTACGTTGATTGCGGGCAAGGTTTTAGTTGGGAACTGTTTTATCAGATTCAAAAAATAGTTGGTAAATGTTCTCTAGCGGACCAGACTGGAATTGAAACCTTTGGTTTACGAGGCCGACGTCAAATACCTACCTGAATCACTTTGGTGCGGCCTGCGGTAGCGGCTTAAGGCACTCAACTCTGAGTTTGTCAGTGTGTCTGTCTGTGTGAGTTAGTTTTCACAACAGCGATTATATTACAGTTTAGTCGCAATTTATTCAGTATAAGTACTTCTAAGTTTCATTCTAGTAATTCATACTCAAGCACATACAACATTTATTTAAGTATTTTATCATCAAATGTATGGAAAGCTTACATTCGCCTTGCTACCATTCAACTGGAAAGTTATTACGAGATTATATCTACTTGTAGTTCACGTACCATCGTTGAAGAATATGAAGAACGAATACAATGCAACTGCGTCGGCCAATTTATACATACTTGCAATACCAACTGGATACAGATGCACTGCGCTAAAGACTGTACAAGAACTTACAATTATATTCTTACGATGGGATCACGTAATAAATAATTGACATAAGCAAAATCAGTTGCCACTCCGACCCATCAGTCCAGGCCATTAAATCTACATTCCATAGTCCTAGCGTATAGAGCAAAAACCTCGCTTATCTATGATCGCAGTTGACTCCTAGACACGTTGAAGAACCAGGCTCTCAGGAGTGGAGAGGAGGTTCGATTGTCTTTGTAAACTGTCAAGTGTCGATGGAAAAACGTAGCTCCGCGATCTTAATGAGAGTGGACAAACAGGACGGCCAAGGGCCGAGAGCGCAACGGGGATATGCCTTAAGGGACTTTACGCTTGAACGATTTTAAAGTAAGTAAATATAAGATCTTTTTGCCAAACTTTGTATAAGAATTGACCTTCGGTTTGAAGAAATGGAAATGCTATTCTTAATCAACGTTATCTTAAATGTTGACAGACAGGGACTATCATGGAAATGAATAAGAATTACAATCTTATTGGATGAGAGAAGGAAGGTAGAAAATGATTAACATTTATTAGGTTAGTATGTAATTTATATGTACAATATTCAAAATCTTAAATTTGTTCCATAATAGTCCACGTCAAAGATATTTGTAAGGATAAATAAATGTTTGCCTTATGGAATAAAATAACTTTGGTACAAAATTGTACCGTGCATCTCTTTACGTACGAGTGCCTGCAAGAACTCTGAGCTCAGCTTTGTTATTGCTATTGATAATGTTATCGCATCAATTCCCTCGCCATCATCATCCTAGCCTTCTGCCCGCTCAAGTTAATCGTTCTACCACAGCCAGAAATATGATGTACCTGTAGAACATCAGTTACCACTATATTTATAGTTTTCCAGTGTGCTGACGACGTTATTTATTTATATCGGCCAAGTCGTATCCTCACTTCGCCTGCAGCCATCATAACCTGCGCCCTATAAGGCAGTGGTATCATTACCCCGACCGGTCGCTACCGACGGCCACCTCAGCGCGCTGTTAGCCTGGTACACCCAGCCTCGACTCGAGTGTTGTTTTTATGCCTCTGTGTTTGTGTTGCCATCGAGATCCCTACAACATCCAACAAACTCGCAGACAAACAAGATTCAATCATAAAAATAACAGAGTTAAGGTTATTATTCCATTGGCAAAGGGAAAGAATGTGGATATTGAATGGTACAGAGGACCATTTCATTCACGTTGCTCGCTTTATAGGTATTTGGAATATGACGTAAATGGACGTATGATGTTTATTGAGAAAAACTAGTGAAATAAAATGATTGTTTACGACCACGTATTCTGACAGCCGTTTTTTCGTAACGGCTGGAAACCGGTCGGCTGGCTACATACTATGGATTCCGAGGAACGGGTATCCGATGCTGTTATGAACGAAGCTTTTTTTTCTAAATTACCGCCTTAGCTGGGTATTAAACAAGATAAAGATGTAGAAAATAGACGTCAAGATGTGAGCAGCTGCGGATTTCACCTCGGTTCTCTTTTATTTGTGATACTATACCCTATTAGGTACCAGACATGTAATTTTCCATTCAAATATCTTTACGTATAAGAAAAACGCAATGACAACTTCAAATCATTGCCTATCCATTTCACTCGAAAGACACGGTTTCTTGCACCAGTGTTAACTACACGATATGGTCGTAATTGCTGTCCAAAAAGTGTATTCAATTTTACTCATTGAATTATGAATTAAAGACTTCAAACTGTTATTTTTAATTTTACAGACTACTGGGAATGATAGCCTAATAGGGGACAGATATAAGGGCTAAAAAAGAAGTGTCCTCTTTTCTTTTGAAGCTCGAGGCATAAGTTCGGCCCAAAAAGTAGGCACCGTCATATATATACAAATATTCTCTTTGATCTGCCAATCTGCTAAAATTAACAATCTTCCTACATCCTAAACCCGGTAGCTGGTACCAGACGCACAGTAGCCTCGTCATTCCTCCTGTCCTGGTACCGCCCCTGGCCTCCAGCCAGCAATAAGCCTATCTTCGTTCGTACGATTAATTCCTTGAATAGACATGCGCTGCCGTGTTAAGTTGCTTCACGATTATGTTGCCCTGGTAGAGGATATGTGGATGTTTATATAAGTATCAAATATACTTATGTATAACCGGCGTGGCGTGGATGTGTGTGATCATGTTATGCTTATGATAACTATGTAGATATATAAAATAAGGAATGAGCAGATACATGTGACATCATATAGGTACCAAAAATACGTTTAAATACTTAGAAATTGTGAAATCTTTTTAAAATTGCTACCTGCAGGTCCATCACGTAATGTGTTGTATATTGTATGTTAGGTAGATCTAGATGTAATATGGAAAAAATAAAGTTGGACTGTCCCAAGTGCGCTTTGAAAGCAGGACGTGATTACCCCTCTGGACGACATAAATATTTACATGAACTATACTATCGACCATCTTGCGACAAAAAAGCAATACAAAGACTATGAGAAAGACCATCTCAGAGACTATATAGTCTTCGAGGTCATTCGGCTCAATAGAATAGACAGACACACAGATAGACATGCCAGAAACAGTGGCATATTCTAAACCAATTATAGATATTTAAGTAGAAAACATAGCGCTCAGGCAAAACATATAATGGTTAGTTAAATTCCTGCACAGGCATTAATTAATATCAGTAGTGTAATTAAAACTATGGTCATATATCATAAAGTAGAAGTGTTACTGTATGAACGTCAGTATACATACAATATGTATGCGATACGCCAGTATGGTCGCAGTTTAGAAATATCCAAGGTATTTTATATCCTAAACAGGTTATACTAGGTTCAAGTTTTATTCTTATTAGCCGTATCTTGTGCAATTAAGAATACCTAGACTAAGTAAAGTTTTATCTTAATCTAAAATCACTATCTTAATCGTCTATTTAAAGATATGGAAATTTCAAAATAAATAGGTTTTAGAAATCGTAGTCAAAAAATATCTTAATACGGGTATGTAGACTCAAAATTTATTATAACTCCAAAATAAAGAAAGGAAAAAAATACGCCAGGTGTTGTCGATAAACCCATTAAGATATCTCAAAGAATTACGAAGCTGCAACCGTTTTCATATTGCTTGTTAGAGAAAAAATGCTCGCAGATCTTGACGTCACGATCTGCGAGAATCATAGTAGGTAATTGCCAATCGTTTCATATAAAGGTGCGTTTAGCGGAAAAGGGACAAAATATACCCCGTCTTAAAACTTTAGTCATTTTTTACTTTGTGATTATTTTTATCCCCTGCTTTACTGTTTTCTCCATATGACAATATTTTAATTATTTTTCGGGAAAATTCAACATTATTGGTACATATAGCAAACCCCGTATCATGGTCAGCCTTATCACACGATAAGTGATAGGATAGAGCGTCCGTCACTGACTGACACCGTTCGATAGAACGAGAGACGTTCCTATCTTGTCACTTATCGCGTGATAAGACCGCCCGTGATACGGGGTCTGGTACCTAAAGCCCTGTTGTAATAATGATGATATAGGTTATTATTAGACTCATTTGTAACATTTTTTTAAATAATATTAAGTTAACAATTTATTAGTCAGTTTGATGGTTTAATTTACCTCATTATGGAACGCAAAATTGAATTTATACATCATGTTGTTAAAGTAAGTAAATCATCCTCCTAGCTTCCTTCCGGGTTGTGCCCTAATTCAATTCAATTCAAATTATTTATTTCAGACCATGTCCATAGTGTTAGTACTTATACATTTACTTATCCTAAGTTAGTTATATCTATTATAGATAGGATCAAACCTATTATAGAGACTTAGCAAAATAAATATAAAATAATATACGGAACACTATTTGGCCTATCAAATTACCACCAAACCTTTAAAGCTGTCAAACATAACTATATTTTTCCCAACTAATAGGCTATAAAAATCTACATTAGGTGTCGCCATAAAATTCTTAAGTAAAATATAATATCGTCGTACAAATTCGGCGACGAATGGTATGCGCGGGCGCTGAATACAGACCGACTGTGACAACTAGAACCATAATTTATACTAACTCCAATAGAGATGAAGGGTCATTTTAAGTTGGTCGATGTTACAATAACGCGTGCGCACAATGGACAGCATTCCGACATGAATGGAGTTCGCAGTTAAAACGTTGATGTAAGTTATCACTTCGTTTTAATGCGCTTCAGTAATGCGATCCAATGCGAAACAAAAGTCGTATAGTCGTGACTTTATTTTAAATTTGTCGCAAATTTAGATGCCAATTGAGTCGGGGGTTTAGAAAGTTTAAATGGGAAATATGGACTTATAAGGCGCGAGTGGAGTTGAGCCGATATGTGGATCATCCCGGGCGATTGGAGCGCAATTAAATCAGCCAATGAAGGTTAATAGGCTCACCGTTTCGCATAAAGTGCAGCGCGCGCGCTGATGTAGCGCACAGAGCGAGGACAGTAAGTAGGTATATACTTACTGCCATCGCTCTGTGAGTACGCACGCGCGTTACGCACTACTTGTGACCCTTATGAGTTTCCAATTACTTATTAATTTTTTTTTCTTCGAGGCAACTATTCCGTTCCCATAATTTCCCGGCAGCATTTTTTCCCAATATTTTATTTTCTATGGGCATTTTATTCCGTTCCCATATTTTCTCCCTATCTATCTTTACCCTAAGACAGTTCTCCGTCAGCCGGCGACGAGCGAAGCGAGGAGGAGTTTTAGGTGTACTGCAACCCTACAGCGCGCGAGCCGAGCGAGCGAAGCGAGCGTGCCGCGGTAGCGGCCGGCGAAGCGCCAGAACCGATTTTTTATAGTAATATTTACATAGGTAAGCACAAAAGTCCAGGTGATTATCAAATATGAGGAAGTGAAGGTTTCGGTTCTAGCGCTTTGCCGGTCGCGTCGCAGTTCACCTAACAGTCCTAATCGCTTCGCTCGTCGTCGTACCTACACCGGCCTGCCTTAGAGTCTCTCTGAAACTATTATGAACTAGTATAAATAAAGTAGAGGTAACCTATGGGCACTGGGAAAATATGGGAACGGAATAATACAATTCCCATAATAATAATTATAATTATTTATTTGTCCCACTCGCGGTAGAAACGTCCGGTTGTTGGGGTTCGGAGGCTAGAATGTTTGTAAAGGAGATTGCGCGCCGTCTGGCGGAGAGGGGTCATGACTCCCGTTCCGGGTCATTCCTGGTGCAAAGTCTGTCCATCGCGATTCAGCGCGGCAACGCGGCGAGCGTGATGGGCACTTTTCCGCCGGGAGTGACGCGGGGCGGGTTTTTTGACTAAGTTAATAATTTATTATTAACCCATTTGTACCCTTTTTTGTAATTTTTTGACATATCGTATTTACTGTAGCAAAATAAATATATTTTTATTCCCATGGGAAAATAAAATATTCAGAAAAAAATGACACCGAGAAATTATGGGAACGGAATAATTCTCATTAAGAATATAGGGGACTGGAGAAAAATGACACCGAGAAATTATGGGAACGGAATAATTACCACCAAAAAAATACGAGACTGGAGAAAAATGCCACCCAGAAATTATGGGAACGGAATAATTGGCACGAAGAAAAAAATATTTTCGGAAAATATGAGACACACGGTACTCTTCGCTTTGGGGATGTAGGAAATTAAAACGAAATGTTTAAAAAGCTTATTAAACCAGTGAATATTTTTCACTTCTTATAAATTTTCAATCTCATCACATAAAGAAATGTCCTTACCGGGACTTGAATCCGAATCCGACACCGCCAGCTTCGCAAAGAGGGTCACTGCCAACTAGACCACCGCGGTCGTTAAATAAATGAAAAATGACACTTCATACTCACGACCAAGGATTTTGCAGCGGCAGTGCGTCTAAAACGTTATGGTACGAGTATACATGAATAGAATTAGGACAGATCTCAATCATCGATCAATAGATTCAAGTCTCGATTAGTCCAAATCATTCCAACTACAGCAAAAAAATGTTACAATTTTATTTATCTTATCATACTGATTGCCAGCATGTGTACTGCGATGCGCCGGAGTCGACTTCACGCGAATTTAATGCTATTAAATGTCGATCAACAGCAATGCGAGAGATATGGCCAGTAGACCGGGAGCCATCTCGGATGCTTTACATTCACTCATTGTGTTTCTTGTTTATTCGGTCGTAACTTACAGGGCTGGTTCTTGTCATGAACTTTTAGTTTGCTATTGGATTGGGAATTTACTACATTGGTTTCTCATTGCATTTTGCATGTGGATTAAATGATGGGCGTTCATATAAATTTATTTTGTTGGTTGTCTTGTCTAAAGTAAGCGGCTTAGGATGAGGATGATTGGTGGGAAGGTGAACAGTGTTTTTTTTATTTAACGGAACCCTCTTGGCAGATATAAATAAAAGTTAACCGGAGATTTCCACAGCTCACCGGGATACTGAGAATTAGCAGAAATTAGTGATAACAGGCACAGTAGAAGACCATTGTATTTCCTAATACATTAAATGGGGTCGAAGCCCCGAACGATGCCTCAAACAGAGAGTCGATTAACGTAACGTTTCAAACGCGCGTTAAGACATTCAAACTGTTAGTTTTCCATATAAAGATATTGACATATAGATCGATGTAACGTGCGTACGATGCATTACGTGATCGACCTGCTGGTGTCAGAGGATATAAATACCGGGTCATCGCTAGCAAATTACACAAAATAACCATCCCTTTCCTGTTGTTCTAATTAGAGCCAGTATTATAGTCATCAACAATGAGCATTAACTGAGTATGTAAAATTTCATCGACATTTTGTACTCCGGCTACCAACAGCTCCTGGTCCGTCGCAATAAAACCGCGTTTTCTCGTAAAGAAAGTGTGTAACAGTTTCGGTGATTGATTTACGATAACCGCGCAATTTATTATTAATAATTCCCCATTACACTATTAATTTCCAATTTCATTGTAATTGCAACCTTTGGTAACCATTGTGATTGATGTTATTGGATATAATTCACTGAATAATTACAAGGAAAAGTATAAAATAGCATAAAAAATATGTCATGAAATAAAGAGTAAAGAATTTAAAGTTATGGTCGTGTAACTAGTTTGAACTCAGAATGTAGCTAATTCATGGGTTCTGTACCTCACGGGTAATACGGAAGCTAAATACTTGGGTAGTTATCAATTTTCGGTCAAGTTACTTTATTTGGTTTACGGGTTTAATACGATAACTTAGTAAGCGGGAATCCTCTGGATGCAAGTGGCGCATAGCAGGACCGCTCATTGTGGCACTCTTTGGGGGGACGCCTTTGTTCAACAGAGAACGTCTTTCGGGTAATATAATATGATGATGATGATATGCTACTTACCTACAATAAATCTATCTTGTATATTCTGCTGAGCAGTTATTTTTGTTGTACAGTAGTTATATATTATGTAATCAAGTAGGTAACTTAATTACCGGCGTCTTAAAACATACGACATATAAAAAATAAAAGAGAATAAGTAAACGTCAATCATAATTAATAATGAGAACTGAAATTAAACACCGTACATTATCCCAATAACCAATTTCTCAGTCTTTCACGTCAGACATTCTTCCGTCAAATTAATTTTGACATTTATTTTCAATCATTACGTCACTTAATCAAAGCTCTGGGTTTTTAATTAAAAAATGCTCAATAATTAAACACACATTACGTTGCGCGGGCGCAGCAATACATCATTTTTATGACCGCCGGATCCCGAGTCGATTTTTGAGACTGTGCGTCGATTGACACACCGCTATGAATATTGCTACTGTGGGTATTATATTATAAGAATTGATTCAGTTATGGAAATTGTATTGCTAAGTTGTAGCGATAAAGTAGATATTTGTTTGAATTAATAGTTAGCAATTGCAAATAAATCAAATATCAAGGTTTTGCATTGGTAGAGAGGTTCACACGATTTATGTGTACAATTACTTATCTTTAATATTTCATGTCTATTAATGCTTTACAAATTATAAGGAATTATTTCTTCTTAGAAATTAAGGACCTTATACTATGTTGACCTGGTTTTTGTGCATAATAAAATTAATACTAATAAAAATTACTAAATATTTTACGTAATACTGTCATCATGGTTATCACCAGAATGTTCATGCGTGCCACTGCTAGACATAAGCCTCCTCTCATGAGTGAGTGTGAATGTGTTTATTTTTTATTCTTACATCATCATCATCCAGAGTTTACATATTTAAATTTTGTGGGACAAATCAACCGTTTCTTCTCCTCCATACGAGTAGAAGAAGGCCAGCATTTAGGTGTATTTGATTGTATAATTAATTATGCGTAGTAGTCATAATGTATTTTTTTATTTATTCTCAATGCAGAATCATCAGTAAATCAGCTGCTAGCTAAAATAAAATTCAACAAAAAGATTAAGATTAAATCAATATTTAATGAATACATTCCTGAGTGTGGCCAATAATCGCTTCGAAGCACTAATTACCCATATTTGAGTTATCTGGTAGATATTTATTGATTCATTAATTTTGCATACATTAACGGGCCGTTTATGTTTACTTCTTACTGATTAGGGTTATAGCTCCGCTGATTTTGTGGATGTTTATTAAGATTGTTTTTGTACAAATATAAATAACTAATTAATGATAACTTGGTTTAAATATTATAAGATTTTAATTCATAAGGCTTATAAGTAGTTCTTTCATCATCCTCATGGCATTATTCCCGGTAGTGCCCCTAAAGGACCCCGGGGTGCGCTTTGCCACCCAATACCAAGATTTGGCATAGGCACTAGTTTTACCAAAGCGACTGCCATGTGACCTTCCAACCCAGAGGGAAAACTAGACCTTATTGGGATTAGACCACTTTCCTCACGATGTTTTCCTTCACCGAAAAGCTAACGGTAAATATTCCGTACTTAAGTTCCGAAAAACTCATTGCTACCAGCCGGGATTCGAACCCACGACCGCCGCTTGCCAGTAGTTCTTTAATATGTCTTAATTCGTAGTTTTCTTAGTTCCCCTTGAAAGATAAACAAAATACGTATATCGGGCGGTAACATTTCGAAAGCAAAGGAAACGAAATCTTGGGAATCTCCAAACTTACCAATTAAAAGCAATTAGCCAGTGTCCAGTTAGACAGTGACCCGATTAGGCGTCCTTCGACGATCGTATAACGCAATTAAGTTTCGCGTAATTATAGATGTATAATAGCGCAGGCTGTTGATCGCCGGTAGGCCGCGCCGGCGCACCGCACGGATCAACGGAACGGCGAATATAATAAAACTCTTAGAAAAGTTGAAAAATCCATGAAATTTTAATTTCAAAGTTCAATATCTCAACCGAGTCAATAGATTTTATTGAAATATAGAATAACAGCCCAGCAGTGAGTGTTAAAACCCTGAAAATGATGACGGGGAATTGAGGACAGACCCAAAGGTCTGCTCAAAGGTTCCCCTCTCCTTTTGCAATCGTTTCCATGCCGAGCAGCCTCTCACTTACCTGTAACAAGGATCCCAGCTTGTCATCGCGATCCACTACGTCATCTTTGGCGATCAATGGCGGTTTAAATATAATTATATGTATATACATGAAAAACAAAATGGATACACGTAATTTCATAGCTGACTCTATGATTCTTGTACAAACTTGAATACTTATTCTTTGATTACTCTTACTTACTCTTGGATTCTAGCGAGTCCAGCCAATTAGGTATGGTCTAACGATGTGTAGTACCTACTTAGGGATTATAATGATCTGATTATAGATATATTTCCTTTCTGCTATTGGAAATACACAATCTTTATAATCTATTAAATATTAGCGGAGCATCTCCACTCCTTCCTCGCACCATGGCGCTGCCGATTACATCGATTAAAACCATTAACTACTTAAATGATTGCCAAGTTTACATTTATCCTATAATCGACGGCAATTTTACCACATTCTAGCGTAAAAACTCTCCTAGCGTCTAACACCTATATTGCCCACAACAACAACCTATTTTAGACTGAACTGTATTGGAATAAAGTTCTTTTTTTGATGGCGTGGACTCCATGGTGCAGTATTATACTATGCCATTTAAGTGTATATTTCTTGATGTCTCCAAGTATTATTGCCGAGTTCTTGGTAGTCATGAATTGGTTTTATTGTGCTTTCTTCCAAACATGGCGAATAAAAAAGAGATGTCATACAATCTGTTTTATCGACATTCATACCTACTAATATTATGTATGAACGTGACATTATGTCTGTCTGTTTGTTGCTATTGATGTAGATTAAAGTTTGTAAAGCAATACGAGTTCAAGGAAGGACATACTACATTTCAACATAGCAGGTAGACTTGGTATAGCTAAAAATTATGCATAAATCTAGCCAACACGTATGTTTTATAATAAGTCTAAACAGTTCTTTATCAACACAAAATATTGCGAAAAAACTTTTTTATAAAGTATTAGCGTCAGAAAGTAACATATTCCAACTAGAAACTACGGTGCTACTGCTTGCAATATTGTCGTCGTCGCAGCATACATATAAATACGTAGGTAATAGGTGGCCCAGTATTATACAAGTCTTGCGAGTATTATCTTTTTGCTAGAATAACCATCAATCCCACAAACCAATACACTGATGAAATGCAAACCAAACAATATTTCTTCCCGATAAAACAAATTAAAAATACAATCGATAACGTTCCGATAAACCTCCTTAACAGTGCCCAACTGAATAATTTCATGTCCGTCAGAGAACATTGTAAATCTCTCATTCATCATACTTTAATCGGAAATAAGATCAAAACCCATCGAGATTATTGAATGAAATAGAGAGAGATAGGTGATAAGTCCTTGGGCGAGAAAAGGATAGGGTATTGTTTCGCGGCGAGTCTTTTATATTTGACGACATGGGCACGACATGATTATGTATGATTAAAATTTCTACAACACTCAAAGTCATGAAGAAAATAAATAATGAAAAAATGCAAACTTAAAAGGGAACGATGACTAGCAATACGGAGTAAGAAACTACATAATTCTAATAATGTTTTTAGTATTGTTTGGTCTACTAATGTAAAACCAGAAGACGGTATAATGTGTGTATATCTGTGTTTACGTTTGCATTTTACAGATTTTTTATATCAAATGTGCATTATTGATTTCTTTGTGAATTTAAGTCTAGAAAACAAATTTTATAGAGCTACCCTAGTACTACTACTACGGCACTAACTTACATAATAAAACTAGTCAAAGCACTAAAATCTTTTATTGTATAAGTTTACGACAAATGGTGGGCGTTAAACTTACCAACTTCCTGGGGAAAATTTACCGGACCAACGTAAATAAAAATAACAATGATGGTTAAGGTGTTTAGTCGAACCCACCATCAAACATCAAACAACTGCTATGCAGTTTGGCAGATATTAATTATAGTTCTAAATGTCATGTTGCTAAATAAAAATAATTAAAGAACCTGATTTTACATTAAACATATTAAACATTTACAAATATTATCCTTTATTGTACGACGTTATAAAAACATACGTACAGAATTCAAAACAATGCGTAACAGCTTTAACGTTCAGCATTGATACCTTTCTTTAATGTCGCATGCCTTATGGGTTGTAATACTCACCTTAAATCGTGGCTTACACACGAGAGTCCATCGTCCCGGCGTCGTCTCGTCCCGTCTAAACTCCGATCTCCTCCCAAGATCGATACACAATAAATCTCCCTGTCGTGTTCTTTTTCCGTCGGATAAGTCCGGTCCGACAGCCGCGGCTACTGGGTTTGGAGCTGTGCTTTTTATGCACCAGAGCCTTACTGACACTTGATTTGTATTAACAATGCTCGTTTTATTCTCGTATTATTGAATGAAATGATATTTAAGTATTCCTCTAGTGTGACAATTCACAATACACCATGTGGCGTTAGAAGATTTTAAGTTTATAACGTCACTATATTGTGTGTAGTTGTTTATTATCAAGTCATGTAAAGGCACGTCTTTGGAAATTTATGCCTGCTTCTTCTCTATCGTGTGATTTCAAACCGTATTCAACTTATCTGAGAACAATACAATTGAAATGTATGTATTGTTTGTTTTTAATTATTACTTGTTTCTTGTATTAAATAAAAAACTACGACGTTAAAAAAAAAATGTTCGACTAATATGAGCGTTCCTAATACGTACGTACTCATACGTATATAATTATCACACAACATTGAAAAAAATGTAGTTAGCAAAGAATTAGACTCAAACACATCGACAGTTCCAGATATAAATAGAATCCTAAAAATTAGAAAAAATGTCTTGTTAGAACTCTTTAAAATAATTTCTGCATACCTCCAGAAGACTGCAAGTAACAGGTTCCGCAAACATTCGAAGTAATTTAATCTTCAATGTGCCTGACCTTAAAGGCTTTCTACATTTTATGGTCACAAATTACGACTAGTTCCATACGCATGGAAGTGATTTTAAATGGACAGACAAACTCGCAAATACCTCGATAAGCGTATTAGGCCCAGATTATGTAAATACAGATAGAAAACTGTAAGCTTATTAAAGTAATAAACCTTTAACAAAATGTAACTACTGTTTTAAGTTAGGTCATGAAATTAAAGTAAAGGAAGATATTTGTTGGTTCTAATCTCAAATCGTTACGCGTTTTCCTACGCAAAATACATCACAAGCAGTATGACCTAGGCCGTATATATTGATTGTCTTTTCCATATGTGTGTTTGTATTTATTAATTTGGTGTCACTTATAAATGTTTTGAACATAGAAAATATTTCATAAGCAGCAGAACTTACAGCCGTAAGACGCTTGAAGGAGATACTCGTATTATCGGAACAGGTATGATTCTGGCGAATAATCGAGGCTTTTATACATACCATTTATGCCTACTATTGTAGATACATACATCCACATTCCATATAATAGATAACAGGAAATGATATCATAATCACAACAATGACAAGCACATAGTGTTATCATGATTTTTGCATTAATTTGCCTGAGCCTCAAAGAGTGCGGTCTTGGTGTCAAGTTTGGAGTCAACCCAATTGAACCCGTTGTGAAAATCGGGTTTCCCATTATGTTGGAACGCATGGGAAATCCAATCTCACATAAAAGGATAGAATAGAAGTATTGGCATTACGGTATATACTTAAGTTTATGACAGTATATGGAGTAACACAAGCTAGATATGTAGTAACTTGGCCCAAGTTGACAGACGAGTCGTCCTTCTGCGCTGTTTTTGCTAATCTTCGCCGAGGTCGAGCGAGCGCGGCAATATTTTAGCTAACAGTAATTTTCCAGTTGCCATTCGTGTTGAAACCGACCAGATTGTTTACGTCGGCGATAGAGATAACTAGATGTACGTTACAGTGATGCGATGGCAAGTGTATGGATGCGACTGTCGTTGACAAGGCAAAAAAGACTTGTGTGGAAATGCAACGAGAATCAAAATATGAATGAAATATTTTGGAATAAACGAATAAGTTATGTCTTATTGACGACCGGCTTAGCCTAATGGGGTACCCTGCGTGTGAAGCAGAAGGTTTTGGGTACAAATCTCTGTGAGAGCATTATTTGTGTGAAGATCACGAATGTTTGCTTCTGATTCTGAGTCTTTGATGTGTATTATTTGCCTATAAAACAGAGATGACAGTCTAGTTCCTATAGCACTAGCTTTATTGAACTTATAGGCTAGGTAGACTAGCCCTTAATTTTTACATCCATTTAGTAATAAAGTGGAAGGTAAATGTTGTTGTATATATTGCCAACAATAGCATCTTATTTTCTGTGTCCATCTTTGTATAATTGTCAAACTAAAACCTCAATGGGATATCTCTTTTTTAAATTGAGAATATATGAAAATTGTTTGGTGATTACGGTTTCCTAAAATATATTCAACCATCAGATCATCAAAGTAAATAATCAAGATTATCCATAAGCAGCCAACGGTCGGACTTGGACGTCAGTACTGGGTGACCTCCTGCGGCAAGTCGCTAATGGAGCCGGTTGCCCAACCTGCCCACTGGTGGGCACACACCTCTCCCCAGAGGCGTCCCATTAATTTGGAAAATGTATCGACTATGAGAACTCTTTTATAGACGTAGCTATTACAGATGCTCAAATTCAAGAGACATTTTCGTAAAACAAGCTAAATGTCCGATATACGGGATACATTCAGGCATTATCTGGATATTATTCTCATAAATAGACTACCCAACATTCTTATCCAAGATTCACACACAGACGCTATTGATACACATTTCCAGAAGTTCCAGAACTTATAAGATCCCCATGGATCTATTGGCTTGTAAATCAATATAATTAGGCCCTTGGATTCCTGTTAGCACCTCCGATTACGACGTCGCACCGAGCGCCCACTTTGTACATTTCTGCATATATCCATACCAATGAAGGGGCTTAGATTCAGCACCGTCTGGATATGGCGCGGAAACTTTTGAAATTAAGAGTCTGGTTTAAATGCTAAGGTCAATCATTATAAAATAATTAAATATTAGAGCACAATCTTACACCAATCGAAGAAGCCCCATAGAAAGTTCAGATGGCTTATGTTATGGGTACTAGACGACGATATATTTAATAGATATAAATACTTAAATACATAGAAAACATCCAAGACTCAGAAACAAATATTCATGCTCACCACAGAAATATTTGCCCTTACCGGGATTCGAATCAAGACACTCTTGCTTCGTAGGCACTACCAACTAGGCTACAGCGGTCGTCAAATTATTTGCAATTCTGCTAGCAAAATGCCTGCATTTGCTAAAGAATGTATCACATACGAAATGGTTTTTTAAATATCAATAAAAAACATTTACAACTTGCATACTGACAGACGCTTAGCTCAGACGAGTTATGTACATATTTACTTCATTAATGTTTCAATGCTCGTAATTGATTACACTTTCATTAACTAGTGTAGGTACTAGAAAATGTCTTCTATCAATAATAGCTGAAGTCTCAGACAGTAAAAAAAGTTGAGGTGTTTTTAGGTTATAGTGGCTTATAGGGTCACTTTCTTGTCCGTCTGTCTGTCTGTCAAGAACCTATCCCTGGAACGCACAAATGTATCGAGTTGACATTAAAACTATGTACTCAAGTTTACAGACCCATAAAGCTGTGATAGAAGTTTGGCTTTTTCACGTAAAAATAAGATACAGCCGTTTATGCCGCAAAAACAATTATTTCGAAAATTAAGTGAATCAATATTGAAATACTTTTCGTTGACCTAGAACTATGTGGCGAGTAATATTGTCTTACACTACGAGTACTTACAGGAAAAAGTTCGTAATCAATCTTTGTACGGAATCCTCGGTGGGCGAGTCCAACTCGATCTTGTCCCATTTTTTAAAATCGTATGCCTTACTTAAATACAATACAATACAACACAATATGGAAAATTCCGAAATAAATGATTATTTAATTTAATTTTAATTTAATTTTTAAATAGGCTTCTTCAGGTGTCTCGTGTTTTTAAATATAATCTGACATTACAAGATTAAGGCTGCGCTGCGCGTTCACCAGTCATGTTGTCAGTTGCGTTTCCATACAAGTGACACCTATCTATCAAACAAGCTATGTATGGGGCATGGTAACACGTACATCTCTTGTAGATGCGTAGCTTGAAGGCTGGAATGCTTGAAATATTTGCATTTATTGTAATTTTAGCTAAACAACGGTTCGACTTGGTTTTTATCAACGGTGATTGGTTTATGTGGTGAATTGCAGATTGCAGGAAGCAAAGTATACGCGTTGTTTTTTACTTGATCAAAAGCTTACTGATGATCCCAGATTTTCTTAGCCGTTAGTTATTTAGGCAGTAGCGCGGCGGTATGCATGCAGTACACTTCCGCTCATCCAACGCTAATCAGGAAGCACCCATTGTAATGTAGGCGCGTGGTAAATAATTTGTACCGATTTGACACTAACTGCTTGCTGATACAGCCCTGCTAAATGCGGACGGTCCTAGATGCCCTTGTGTTGAGTACACAGGCTTAATTAGAAAAAAATACATCGGAATTACCAGTGCTAAAACTAAATTATTCTTAAAAATACGAGTATAAAGTGTGCAGTGGGCGAAGCATGCCGTCTTCACAGCGTGACCGTTAGTACAGACACCTCAGTTTTATGATTCGTTATATATTTCGCTATAAAATCTTTAATAGGAGTCAAGATCGGACGAAATAGTGTTGACACGAGCTGTTATTATACTGATTCTTATCAGTCTGTCTTGCTACCTTTTACATTGTCAAGGCATACAAAATGTATTGTATGAGCTGAATATGCTGTTATTTTGTACCGTGTTTTTATTAGTTTTTTCTACTCCTGTACTTTTATCTGTCATTTACATAGTCCCGAACACTAATATAAAGACATACAAAATAAGTCTGCAGAAAAGTCTATACTCTATTCCCCATAACAGTACGGCACAACCGTGCTGTTTTGTCGCCAAAACGATACGCTTAGCAGCCATACGTTTCTAAACCTGGGTAGTGCTACATTGTGCCACGGCCTACTAGACACGATCGAGTAGGCCGCGACGCGACTAATCTAGAGGGCCATGCCGAAACATAAAATACATTAGGTACTACCAACTTAACAAACCACTGAATGTATTTACTTCAAATAAATTATTGTAATAACGGCATTGCTGCCAACTTAAGAAAAACCTTGGTCTTAATATGACAGTACTGGCAAGTTGAATTAAGAACAAAACAAACCATAAACAAGAGGTGTCAATGTGTCATGTTTCCAATTTCCCAACAAAGTTCCAGTTCAAAATTAAAAGACGAAATATGTCAAATATGATAACTATTCGTTGTTAATAACTTCTTAAGATTTGATTCGTGTTTGTGAAGTGAAGAAAAATGTGTACGTTCCTTTTAAAATGGACGAAGAAGAAAATAACTGCACCGCTGATGAAATTGTGTGAGTAGTAATAAAACTAACGGAAAACTTACTGCCTGAAAAGTCAAATTATGTTATTTATTTAAAATAGTCGTAGAAAAAATATTGTATGCAACGGTGTATAACTTGGTCTTAAAACGCTCGTGGCGTCTTTAATTGCGATGCTCGCCAAGGCTCGCATCGCAACTCACGACACTCGCGTTTTAAGACCCTACTTATACAACAGTTGCATAAAATACTATTCTAATGTAATGTTTCAGAACGAGTCTAAGTTTCTGTATGTAACTTTTGACAGCGTGATAGTTTAGTTTAATTTGAAATTCGTTTTGTAGTTGTATTACGTAGTGATCAGTACAGAACCATAGCGTTGAACTAATTATGTGTACCAACCAAATGTGTCGCAGTAAGGAAATAAGTCCATGCTTTTTGAGCTTTGCTTGAGTTTTTTTTCTCATGATTGGCCACACTCTCAGAAAGAATTCAGCAGTGCCCTAGGGCGGTCGTTCCAAGCAACCGTAGTGGTGCTTAGTGGTATCCGAGTTGAAGATATACATTGAGTCTGTCTTCAGATCCAAGTCTGTCTGAACGAAGCTATCATGGCTCCAGGTAAATTGGAGGCTGAGAAAAACCCTGATGGCGGTGCACGTGAACGCTTCTGCAAACGAAATCTTTGGGACTTAGGACTTTAAGTCAAGTAACAATTTTTTCCCACAGTTACTTAATAAAATTGCAAGTTTCCTGCTCCTAATATTCAACATACTTACGACACCACAACCATTATTACGAGTATTATTAGTATATTTACTCAGAGTCGCAGATGCCGCTCTCTTCTTTATACTCGTACATGATAAGTCATGACATGAAGACTTACATGTACGAGTATAATGAAGAGAGCGGCATCCATCTCCCAGTAGCGGCGTCTACGTCTTCTAATCGCGATCATTGCATTAACATACAGTTTAGGATACCTCGCTGAGTTACAGCGGAAGGTCGCATGTAAATTTCGACTTTATTAGCATATACGACTTTTTCGACGGAGCTGGCAATGTCGAACCAAGCCACTTTTTATGGGGACCGCTTCATTAACGATTGTCAGCGATAGTGTTTTGTTTTGTTCTGGTACCGTTACTTTTGAATTAATTTAACTGTTGTGTTTGTAAAGTTTAAAGCGGTTTAGGTAACATGCTGGTGGCACTGAGCGTGCAGAATTCTTCTGGTATAATATCGTGTTTGAGTCTATTAAGAGTCTCCAGGAAGTTCAACACAAGTTGGCTGCCCATAAAAACGTATAGTTAAGATAGAAGTATAGATCCCCACTTTAAACAAAAAAAATAGTATGGAAAGCATCCTGCCTGTCTGTCTGTTTCTAGCTTTAAAAACTAGTTTTTAACCTAGATATGACGGATCCCGTTTTGTACAAAAAGTTTTATGTTATTCCGGTATGCCGTTTAAAATTAGAACCAAACTTCATTTGTATGGAGAGTCGAGCTTTCTGGGGACTCTCCGGCCTCATGAGCCTTCCATAATTCCATACATCGACCGATTGGAAAAGAGGCACGAGCTAAGCTAGTAATGGTATTGGTGGATCTTTTCTTACATATGCCCTGCTACATTTAATCGCTATGCTTTTTACAATACCTACATTAAATATGATGCAACTGTCGATGGCGATAGTATTTCTACAATAGCATAGTTATAAGAAACCCTAAGCTGTCGCCGGGGCGTTTTGCTTAAAATTATAAGTTGTACAAATGTGTGAAATGGCGAGTTATTGTGGAGTGAGTTACGGTCCGTGATAACGTTTTATCACCCACAAATGTTGTACAATCTCCGTAATAACGAACTAACCTTCAATTTATAGTCCTCCTTACGAAATGCGACGAGTAGCGTTGGAGGGAAAGTCTAACTCGGTTTGGTCACTTGAATTATGTTGTGGAATAATTAAAATAGATATTGCATCTGTTGGAAAAGAAGACATAATTGGTGTTTTTGTGCCAGCAAAAAACAGTATTTATTTAGATACTTGTCGAATAATAAGCAATTAGTTAGGTTAGTATTCTTATTGTTACTACGGAACGGTTGTATGGACATGTCATGCCGGGATGGCAGCCATGTGACTGGAAGGGTAAGGGTAGGTATGGATGCGGAGAGTTTTCATAGAAGAGGTAGACCAAGGGAAAGGTGGATGGACTTTTGTGAAAGACCATATGAATAGGTTGGGGTGTGTCAATGACGACGTGACGGGCGATACGAGTAGAGAGGTATGGAAAATAGATGACTTGCCGCATTTTTTAAAAAAACACTATTTATTTCTTCTAAAAAGGAAATCACTAATTACAACCCCGGAAAGTTAGTAATTTCTAAAAAAAGTTAACTATCAATCTCTGAGAAATGTATGTTAGATTTGGAAATGCAGGTCCGTATTGGCATAAAATTATGTCAAAGTCTTATATGAAATACAGTAAATTCGGTCGCGTAAAAATTTGCAATAGATAGATAACCAAATTCGACAATAATTGTTCTGAGAACACACATGAGTATGCTGTCGCTACTTGTCTAGCTGGCCGCGATGTTCGCCACGGGGACACAGGCTCGGTTTTATAGACCCATAAACTTGGCCCGCGACCGGTATCCGGTATCTGGTACCCGTTATTTTAGATACCGAAATTGTTTTATCAAATGATCCTCTTAGCCCCGCGTAAACTAGCCCAATACATTCCAGGCGTTTAGAGCTATGAGTTTGATCGTTATCGTGGTTAGATAGGGTTTACCGCGTGAAGGGTTTTTCTTTTTTTTAAGCGAATAATTCGCGTTTTCTCTGATGGAGTGCAAATGAAACCGAGGATTTGTGTGTACTTGGAAACGTGCCAAGAAGTACATAGCATTGTCGCTTTTAACAGCTAGCATAAAGACAAATAATTATGGGAAATTTTAGACACACAATTATTGTAAAGTGCACCTACCGTTAATGATTTTTATTCATTAATTGGTTAATCTTAGCAATATGTGTGTATTAATTTATCCTTCAATTTACGACGAAGCGCAGCAGCACTTCTCATTGCATACAAATAATGTAGGAAAAGATATATAAAGACTAAATTTCACCTGGCCTGTGAAATAAGTTTTTCCATTATAGATGTACCCACTAGATTATATTTTGTCCATAGAGTTAATGGAATGAGGACTCTTGGTGGATGAAATGGTATATAATGTTTATAATGGTTTACCACCATTTTTTGTAATGGAGGAGCGGTGCCTCCTGACACAAGCAAAATGTATGCTTTATAGGAGACTCCAACCTTGCTTGTTGTTAAAGCTTGTTTCTTAACCTAAATAAACATTATTCATTTTCATTTTTTCATTTCATACATCAAGAATCCTCATATAATCATAAGACCAGGGATAACCATCAGCTGAGCGTTGTACTTCCTGTGCTACTTGCGTGTTTGTATTTTTTTATGGGAAAAAGACATTCGAGTTGTCCGTCCTAGCGCTCGTTCGAAAAGTTATCCTATCAATATGTCCTACCTATTTATCAAAATAAAAAGCTATCCCTCTGAACGCCAGCTGCGGGGTGACAAGCGCGCTCATGGATTGAGTTCAACTCTCAAACAATCACGTGTTAAAAATAATGATAAGAGCTAGAATTACATAATAAGGTTCGATCGCAGCATCCTCAGCATTTAAGATGTCGTGATAACGCTCCGTGTAGATAACAACGACGGGCAGGAATACGCTTGTTACGCACGCGTGCGGAAAGTTAACCTTTAGTATCCTGCCTAATCGCTGGGTAATTGTACTAATAATTTTATAAACCTTTAATTGTGTTTAGAGGAGCGAGATGTGACTGGAGCCAGAGTAAACTCGGAGACCCTTTGCCTTTTTAAAAGACGTTCATCAAAACCCATTTTCACAAAGTTTCTTCAAAATGATTTCATTTCAACCTAGAGCCATCAGCTTTGCAGACAGGGTAATTGACCTCTAGGCATTATCTTACAGATCGAATGTATTTAGTATAACGGTTTCTTGCTTTGTTCCTGACTGGTTATCACTCACCAAGTTGAAAAAAGGCGTTCTTATACAACGAAACAGTTTTACCATTACCAGCCAGCCATCAAACCGAAAATCGCCAAAACCCAAACGAATCTGGGCTCACAGATTAGCGTGGATCGTGCCAGTGTTTACCGATTATCCACGAAGCGATGCTCACGCGCACATAATTAACCCACAACCTAACTAAAGAACGTCATAAGTGTGTATTGCGCTTGTGAGTATTTGCTGCGGTGTTGCATAAAGCCGCCCAGATGTCGAAACTAAACGCAAAAAATCTAAATTGTTTTGTTACCTTGTGTTTTGGGGAGTGTGCCGGAGTTTATGTAAGAGTTTTTTAATATTGATATATCGCTGTCCTGAGACTGTAAGAATCACTTTTGTGATAGACTATTACCTACATGCTAACATTTGTTAGTTTGCTAAGAGTTCAACTGGTCGGACACTTTTGGCCCAGCATGCAGAAAAAAAATTGGCTTGAAAGATATAGTATAGGTACATACATTATAATACTTTATTGATAACAACATAGCTACAAGTCAAATGATTACCGTCGAACCCCCTGACTTCGCCTGGATTTCGCAGTTTTTTGTAAATTTCTCCCAGATTTACACGTGTTTTTGCTTGTTAAGATCAAAAAACGAATTAATCTATATGGGACTTTAGTTTACCGTAACTTAAAGTCTAAATTTCGCTAAGGAATGGCTACAATTGGACTCTAAAGGTGGTAGGCGAAGTGTAGACAAAATGCCATGTCTTCGCCTACATACTGCCGGAGCGTCAGGTATAGACAAAATTTGAAGTTGCCGCCAACAATCTTATTAATTTTTAACGTGTTTTCGATTATGAACCTTCACTATCCCAAATAAGTCATATTTAAAAAAAAAACGATGGTAGGCGAAGACAGGTTACGATCTGAAGTCAGTTTCATACATTTGCTGTTTTTTCGATAGGGCTGTCAATAATCGTATTAACTTACTCGACAACAAAAAAAAAGGGTAATGTTTTAGGACTAATAAAAATACTTGTTTTAAAATTAAAAACGTTATATTAGGTATCAAAAATTAACAAGGTACGTATACATCTTGTTTTATATTAAGCTAAAATCACACTTAGATCGGTAACTTTAAAAATGAACTAACTAATCATCTCAATCATCACAGCCTTCAACTATAATAATAGTACGTAAAGATAAACATGTATCAAAAATATTAATATTATATGACTTAAAAATATTCCTATCATAGGTAAGTGAACATTCATATTTCTTCTTAGTAATTACATAACACTACTTATACAAAAACTAATATGAGGTATTTGTTTTATTAATATCAATAATATTTTGGCACTACTTAACAATCAGAGAGGTAGGAAGTCATACCTACTAGATGCAAATGTAACATCAATACTTAAATATAAACGAATTACACCTGACTAGGTGAGAACTAGTAACAATTATCGAGATCAATCATAGACTTAACATTTAGTTGTAAAGTAATCACAGCCATCTAGCTCACACTCGGATTGACAACCCTAGGGGCAGGCGAAGTGTAGCTTCAAGATGGCCGGAACATGACCTCAATTACAGATTAGATTAGATTAGATTATTTATTTCATGATAAAAAATTACATTACAGATTTGCATACATGTCAAAAAAATAAGAATTTTTATCACGATCGTCAAAAACAGAGAAAAATAAAATATAATATTAAGACAATGTCAACAAATGTCAGAACACAATAACAAGGAAATAGAAAAAACAAATTAAAAGCAAAAGAACACAAATATATCTCAACCTCTAGGTATCGTCATTCTTTACAATATTTAGTGCACCAGAAAATACGTGACACAATACATTTAATGTCAAATCATATTCGTACAAATTTAAAAAGGTGATAATAATAATAATAATATTTTATTATGTCAAGTCAAGACTCATATATTCTTTGACTGAGTATAATGGATTTTCCAATAAAAGGTTTTTAAGGTGGCGTCTACGTTTTAATCGATTGCGACGTATACAAATAAGTTACGTAAAAAACAATACTACCATAAGAAAGAGCATTAGTTGTAGATTATAGTACAAGAAAAAACTTACCGTTACCTCTCCTTAGTCACAATTTACAACAAAGTTCCGCAGACACAAATCAAAACATGTGCTGCCACTGCAACGAAATACCGGCACTGACCGTAAACGGCGTTAAGTTAGCCACAATTGATGCGAGAATATTGCAATGCATAAAAAAACACTTTCTATTTAGTAGTATTGTGTGGATCCAGCCTTAAAAACTAGGCGGAAATTTCAACTTTTACTAAAATAGGCGATGTTAGGTATCCCAGGCGAGGTCAGGGGGTTCGACGGTACATAAAAGCAATCACAACATGCTTGACACAAGTCACGCCAGTAAAAAAATGAGAGAAAAGAAATTTAGTATGAAAAAGTCATTTTGTGCTTGTTTCTTTTCTACTCTTATTTATATCATCAGAAACTAGTTTTAGCCCTCGGAACCCATTGTGTACAAAGTTTCATGTTATTCTAGGAAGCCGTTTGAAAATGAGAGCCGTGCTACGTTGGCAATGGAAAGTCGAGTTCCCTGGGGACTCTGAATAAGATTAATGATATAAGTAAATGATATGTAACCATTTTATGGCATTCGGAGTCGAGACCCTTGGGCCTTGGGGTCCAAGTGCTCGAAAACTTTACAACGAGCTTAGCAAAAGGCTTGTCGACACTACAGGTGACCACAGCGGATTAGTATTGCTATTCAGCGAGGTAATGCTGCCAGCATCTTTGGTACGATGCCACGGGGGCCCTGTTTAAGGATAGTTTAAAATTTTAAATAAACTTTAGATTCTTCTATTATAATATTGTTATTGTAAATTATATTTCGAAGCTTCATTCTTCAGATATAACACACATGTAGTCCTTTAATCTACCAGGCAACATTTCGCAAGTTTAAAGTACGCAGTAAAAACCATAGCTCAAACAGTTTTATCCCCACCTTTACCCCTACCCTACTTAGGGACCTCGGCTTGCCACCATTTCTCATTCTTTATTCTTGCGAGGCAACGAACGCACGAACTAATTCTATTAAAAAATAATTCAAAATATTTAATCATGCCTAAACGCAGTGCACAGGAAAAAATAGAGTATTATTCTGCTAATATACGGAAATTGCAACAAAAAACTATAAACGAGTTATGACAGTGCGGTGCTATCTGATTCATCAGGTTCCGAAGATAAATCAGGTAAGTGCAATTAGCTTCAATAAATAGTTCTACATTGTGGTGCCTCTAATAAATGCATTTAATACCGAACGGGCCGTGAGCCCACGCCTTGTAATTCTAAACCTGGGGGGCGACCGAGAGTCGTCACGAAGGTATCTCATGCTTGGGGGTTGTCCGTGAGTCAACACGATAGCAATTTCTAACAATATTAATCGCTAAGAAATGCATTTCATACCGCGCGGGCCGTGAGCCCACGCCTGGTAATTCTAAACCTGGGGGGCGACCGAGAGTCGTCACGAAGGTATCTCATGCTTGGGGGTTGTCCGTGAGTCAACACGATAGCAATTTCTAACAATATTAATCGCTAAGAAATGCATTTCATACCGCGCGGGCCGTGAGCCCACGCCTGGTAATTCTAAACCTGGGGGGCGACCGAGAGTCGTCACGAAGGTATCTCATGCTTGGGGGTTGACCGTGAGTCAACACGATAGCAATTTCTAACAATATTAATCGCAAGCCCATGCCTTGTAACTAAACCTGGGGGGCGACCGAGAGTCGTGACGAAAGTATCTCATGCTTGAAGGTTGACCGTGAGTCAACACGATAGCAATTTCTAGCAATATTAATCGCTAATAAATACATTTAATACCGCGCGGGCCGTGAGCCCACGTCTTGTAACTAAACCTGGGAGGCGACCGAGAGTCGTCACGAAGGTATCTCGTGCTTGGCGGTTGACCGTGAGTCAACACGATAGCAATTTCTACAACCATTAATCGAGATTAGTATATCCCGTGTTCGCGATGCGGGGCACTAGATACATATATGCATTAAAATTCCTGACGAGTGGTTTTACAATGCATTTCATATCTACCCTCAATTAGAAAAATCAAAATATTATATTTTAATTTATAAACCACGAACAAGTGTATGAGGCAGTGGAAACTTCACTCCCACGTTCAAATGAAGAAAATGCACCTCCCGTGGAGGCCTGTGATGACAAAACGACCCCTGTAATAGATGCCGAGTTACTAACCGCTCTAGGGGACGCCACTGATGATGTCCCAAGATATGGGGAGAAAATTCATCCCAATTTAGCGCAAAGGTGGCTACCTATATTACACAAAGGTATTGATAAAAAGAGTAAAGATAAACTCTTATAAGGGTACCTGTAAATTGCAAATTATTATGGGCGCCGTCCTTAAACGCCGTAATTTCGGCGGCAGTTACAGACATCCAAAGAGGCCGTGACAAGAAAATCGAATCATCTCAACAGCAATTGGGAGTCGGTATAGGTACTAACGATAAAAATCCTATCTAATTGAAGTCGAGTCGATTTAGATAAAACTAGTCATTCCTGGACTAGACGAAGTATTCCTTAAGTCATACAATACGTTGAGAGAGATGATACTCTCTTTGGAAGCAAACTCTCAGAGAAAGTTAAAGCTTCCAAATCTACTGAAAAGTAGGCCGACAGCGTCGACCATCATACGGCCGCGAGCAGCCTACAACAAGCCACTTGCGACGCCGCGGCAGTAACGCAGGTACATGCCGGTCGCCTTAAAGCTTTTTATAAGTGTTGGCTTAATGTAACGAATAATCGTACTTTATTTATTAGACTGTATACAGAATGGCTTTCCAATTCCTTTTTAGGACATGTTACGCAATCTGTCAAACCTGTAAATACTTTCACATGCCAAGAGCATGATGAAACGAGCTTAGCTGTACAGAACTTAATTAACCTAGGCATTCAGTGAAAGCATCACTGGATGCCAACAGACCAATGATCAGTTTCTATCAAAGATTTTCTGACTCCTAAATCGAATGGTGGCTATAGATTCATACTGAATCTGAAAGGGCTCAATAAATTTGTAACTAAGTCCCACTTTAAAATGGAAGACTAGAACTGCTTCTAAATTAATCCCTAAAAACGGGTTTATGGCTACCATTGACAAGATTCGAGCATAACAATGTTACTTACGAGTTTTGTTCCCTATTAGTCTATGGACTTTCCGTGGCGCCTAGAACCTTCACCAAAATTATGAAAGAAGTCGTAACTTACCTAAAAACAAGGCCTAACTTCTATTATATACCGGGGTGGCATTTTGTGTATTGGAAGGGACCTTAACGAATGTAAACATAATGGGAGGGAGACTCTCCGGTTTCTCGAGTGCCTACGATTTGTGGTAAACTATACCAAAAGCTCGATACAATCCCAAAATTACCAACAATGCTGTAAATTCTTAGGTTTTGTTTACAATTCAATTATCATGTCTATATCCCTTCTTATGCAGGGTATGCGCACTTTTTAAGAGCTCTTACCACTGCATGCCCGACAGCTAGATACAGCTGGTTGTACACGAAGTTTTTAGAAAGATATAAATTCCGAGCTATTCAGGAATACGATGTCTATGATCAAAAGTAAAACTTCCTCGCGAAATTTTACCTGACTTATTTTGGTGGACTAATAATATTATTTGTAACGTCTTGTCATTTTGGAATCACGAAATTCGATGCAGAAATATCTATAGATCCGTCCCGATCAGGATGAGGTACAGTTTGTGACGGAGTGTGTGCAAACGGAGCATGGGAAGAGCAAGAATTAGCATTCCATATTAATTACTTAGAGCTTGCTCGCTCTTAGGATTAAAATGTTTTTCGCGAAATAAATCAAACTGTGCTCTGTTGTTCCGCATCGACAACACTACCGCGATAAGCTATATTAATCGAATGGGAGACATCCAGTTTCCCCACTTAAATAGCTTACCTAGATCTATTTGGCAGTGGTGTGAAGAACGAGACATATGGTTATTCGATTCGTACATTAACACTAAGAATAATGTAGAAGCAGACAGAGAATCCAGAAGGCTAAATCCTGATATTTAATGAAATTTAAGTATTGCAGCCTTTGAAAGAATAAGTAAACACTTTGGTGTGCCCGAAATTGACCTCTTTGCTTCTCGTACCTCTGCCAAATGTGAAATATATATTTCGTGGAAGCCAGACTCGGACGCTCTTACCGTCGTCGCATTCACTATTAGCTGGTATTTATAATAAATATTTTTAAGCGTTTCCACCACTCGCACTCGTACTAAAGTGTTTACATAAGATTATAAATGACAACGCCACAGGAATAGTAGTATTTCCCTAATGGCCATCCCAACCGTGGTTTCCGCTTTTGTTGAGATTAGTAAAAGTATCTAATCTCATGTTAGCGTCAATTTCAAACAACACTTTACAACAGTACAACGTGTGTTAAATACAAGTTGTGCTGGAAATTTAGCATAGATAATATAGATATTCAATTTCTATAAGGGCTTCATTTCTGCTGTTATTTTATTTCTAACGCACGAATTTAATAAAGGATCGTCGTATGGCTCATTAAATAATCATAGGTCAGCACCCTCGCTCCTACGGGGGAGTAGTATCAGCTCAGATGACCAAAGTAAAGGATTACCGAAAGGTGTTTACAAATTAAAGCCCGTAACTCCTAAATATAGCCATACCTGGGATCCTCAAGTGGCATTAAATCATATAACAACATGGTACCCTAATAGAGAAATTTCATTGGAAAAATTAACAAAGAATCTGGCGATTTTGTTAGCAATATGTCCTGCCCACAGGGTACAAACACTGCCACTTATTAAGTGGAATAATATTAAGTCATGCCCAAATTGTATTAAAGTAATTTTTGATGATATAGTTAAGACTTCAGGTGTAGGTCGTCTACAACCGATTTTGTGCCTTCCATATTCTGAAGATACCTAATAGAAATATTTGCCCGGTGACTGTTATAATGATGTTTTAGGACTGAAAAAGCTCACAACATATTTTGTTGACTTTCAAAAGTCCCCACAAAAATGCATCTGCTCAATCCATTAGCCGGGGTGCATTACGCGAGTGCTTGGCGAAAGCGGTAAAGACATGGCGGCGTTCAGCGCTCACAGCACGCGCCACGCCGCCACGTCAGCTGCACACCGGTCAGGCATTTCTTTAGATGCTATCCGGAAGGCAGCAGGCTGGTCGAGAACATCGAAAACTTTGGCTCGTTTCTACCATCGTCAATTAATCGACGAAGGTCATTGTGCCAGATCAATCTGCCTTTTGTATAGGTAGAATTATGTGAAGTTACAATTGTACTCTTTGATTAATAATTGGGAGTATCTAAGATTGTTGTCAAAACATAATTATTGCATTTCATGATTATGATGTTTTACAATTACAAAGGGCAGCAAAACTTTCAACTCTAAACATCTACATGTGTGTTATATCTGAAGAATGAAGCTTCGAAATATAATAGAAGATCAAACGAGCTTCGCAAGCGAAGTTCGATCGATATTATATGAGTAAGCTTCATTCGAAGATATAACTTCCCGCCCGCCCCTATACCCCTAGGAAAGTTTTGTCTCTAAAAAGATTGAGAAGTGGTGGCAAGCCGAGGTCCCTAAGTAGGGTAGGGGTAAAGGTGGGGATAAAACTGTTTGAGCTATGGTTTTTACTGCGTACTTTAAACTTGCGAAATGTTGCCTGGTAGATTAAAGGACTACATGTGTGTTATATCTTCGAATGAAGCTTACTCATATAATATCGATCGAACTTCGCTTGCGAAGCTCTATTGATCTTCTATAGTTTTTTTTATATTCATACTCTTTGTATAATATGCATATGTAATGTAAGTAATTAGGTATAATCATTTATTATGTGCACGGTTGTTTAAGAAACTTGTCGACACTGCACAGAGTCAAGTCTAGAAGCCAGATATGTAGCTTCTTCTTGAATGCAACTTCCTCGAGTTACGTTGCGTTGCGGACAGTCAGATATAGATGGATGGACCCAATATGTAGGCAGATCTCGCAAACTTGCCAATTTGTGGTTTATCGTAACTTATTTTATGTAACCGATAGATTTTTATTGATATAATTACAGAAAACGTAGACGTCGTTACGTCAGCCGTCGTAAGTCATAATTTGATTAAGTTGTACCAGTTCAACTGACCAGAACTTCAACCTATTGACACCGAAATCGTTTTATGAACGATCTGTTGGATCAAGGATGGAACACCAATATTTTATGGACAAATCTAGAAACGAGCTGTATTTTCAGTTATTCGAAAAATCACTAAACTTAGTCATCAAGTCTAACACACTTTTCCATATAGTATTAGTATGTATTCAGCATTATAATTTGTAGCATTTTCAATGTTAGTAGATACACAACAATCTCGAAACGGCGCTTCAATGACGACACCAGCTCGGTTAGACCAATAAAACATTTCGTAAATCTGGCCGTCATTATAAATAATGTAAAAAACACTCCGCATGCGGTCCGTTGATTTACGACTCCCGCGCAGCCTTGGGATATACGCCGCTTAGCATGATCCCAATCCCACTTGCATCTGTAGGTAGAACGTCAGGTACACCAAATATAGAAATACATCTATGGCTATGCTTTGGGCTTTTCTATACTAGCTGCCCGCGCGGCTTAGCCTGCCCATTGGAAAGAACGCAGGGAAACCCGCGGGATATAGCAATCTGCAACCATCGAGAAAGTCCATCCTAAACGCAGGTTAAAGAAATTTTGAAATCGGAAAAGAGGTTCCGGAGGTAGGTTAAAACAAACAAACTTATAAAACTACAATCTCTAAGACACATCCTCGTTATAATATTAATTAGTACAGATGACGTTGACAGGGAGCAAACACGCTTACGGGCAGCCTGGTAAGCAGACACCGTAGCTTGCGACTCCAGAAGAGTCACAAGAGCGTTGCCGACTCTTCATTGGCTTGAAAACTCGTTGTGTTGATAATTGGAGACACAAAGGCCCCTTACATCCTCGGGAGCTCTGGCGAGGTTACTTACGACTAATAATAGCTGCGGTCTTCTTTAAGTGTGAAAACAGGCATACTTCCTTACTAGGGCTGCTTGAAATATGAGCGAGATGACATTTTATTCAGAATCCATTTATAGTCCTGTAAAGGGCCGCTAAATGGTTAGGTCTCAGTAGCGGCGGACACAAGGTGCAACGTGTTACACACGGAAAACAAATGCACAATGACGAACACCAAGGACCGACATACCGTTAGAGAGGATTATCAAACGCGTACATCGCTAATGCATTCTTTTCGATCTTCTTTGGCAGGAGTACGGCCTGGATGGTGGACAGTACGCTACCCTGGGCGTTGGTCACACCGGAGCTTGTTCAACTCCTCGTCGGATGGCCAGCTGGAGATGACGCGGGAAGCTGCGCTCGAGGTATGACATTTTTACCCGACTGCCGAAGGAGAGGACGGTTATTGTCATATATCGATGCAATGTCATCTAACTATTCTGTTTCTCCTCCGCATCTTCAAAAACTGTGGTGACCACCGCCTGGAACAATACAACAAACGTCGTGCTAGTACTCAGAAATTACGGATCGGCCTATCGGGGATCAATCGAAGCGTTACGGGTCAATTTAAGGTCACTGTAATGATCTCGTTGCATGCACTTTGAAAGCAACGGTTTTAGCATAAAGTCAAGGTGTAATAGCCAGTTACAGTTCATATACAGGAGCCTAATTAATTATGAAGATAATGGGACAAACCAACGTGTGGCTTGTGTCAAATGTAAACGGATCACAGTCGCCAAAATGGATCTGCATCCACTAGGACGCCAATCGACATTCGGGGTAGCCGGCAAAATGTCTTACGTCTAGAAGAAATATGTTACCATTAACATAATCTTTTCTTTCAATGAGTGAGGTAAGTCCCCAGAAAGTGTATCTTTAAGGCCATCATGCCACTTACGGGACCAGCTCCAGTTAGAGACCACTCTTGTAGTAGTTATTCTACTAAAAAAACGAGAAAAGTAGTAGTTCGTTAGTTAACCAACCTAAAAGGTCGCAAATTGGCACACTAAATAACGTGGTAGCGTCCGGTGCAATGACCCTACTTCGTATAAAACAGTTAATTTTTAGTATTCAAATAAAGTTTTATTCAGATACTTAATCATTTAAATAAACTAAAACACAATATTGGTTTGTAAATATAATGCCTATAAATGATAAAACCTATATTCGAATGTTGTAATTCTAACAGTATTTGGTAAAATAAAGTCATCAAATGTAAATTTAAAAACGTCTAGAGTCTATGATAACAGTAGATTCTGTATATCAAATGAGTTTAAAGCCATTTAGTTTATTTATTAACATATTTCACCGATTCAACTGTGGCTGGTGCAAGGTGGCAAATTTATTGACATTATACCTAGCTAAATAATACAACGATGGACCTAATCGTAAAAGGATCTACGTTCGTCGACGTTTATATTCAATCATCATTTTATGTTGGACTCAGACAAAATTTGAGAGATATTGGTTGATTGGTGAGACACTGATCAAATGTGTACCAATTTAATACCCTTATTAGTTATATAGAGTAGTAAGTAGTAGTTAGTCTGCTAGATAAGATAGATAGATCTTTATAAGTTTATAAGTTTGTATGTAATCGGTAATCTCCGAAACCGCTTAACCGACTTCTAAAATTATTTCACTTGTGTATAAAATGGCATTTCTGGATAGTCGTAGGCCATTTTTATTCCGCTGGTTTGCCTGCGTTCCTCTGCAATGTCCCAATGGCGTTACGGACTATCACATTTCGTATGAAGTACACTATGCAACATTTTTTTTAATAATTTTTGTATTCGTCGAAGTTTCACAAATTCACGAAATGTCTAATTTAACCACAGGACATACGAGCACATAGGTGAATAGTGATTTGCCAGATTTTTGTGAATGAGAAATGAAGTTGACATGAGGCTTGTAAAATTAAAAACTAGTGGCTCTGTTAGCTGTAAAACGTAGAATTGTGCTTTTCAAAAAAATATTAAATATTTGTAACTAATTGATACGACAAAATAGTATTATATAATTAACGAACCTCCTCGCAAAATTTCACGAGAATCGGTTGAGAAGAACAGCTGGACATCCGGACATACGAACGCTTTTGCTGCCAAGTTGAAGCTTAGAATTTCGATCGCCTCGCTCGCTCGCTCGTTCGAATAAACACGAGACATATCAAACATAACTAGGAGCCACTTGGTAACAAAACGCACTCAAATTGGTTGCCGTTGTGCCCTTACCAGGATTCGAACCGAGGACCTACAGCGTCGTAGGCAGCACCACTTCCCACTAGGCTAACCGGTCTTCAAAATATCTACAACTAGATTCCACACCATTACAAGTTTATTTCATTCATAGCAGTAACTACATTTGACAACATACATACGAGTACGTAAACCGCGGGACATCCACATTCAAATACACTTGTACACCGATGCGTTAACCGCAACATAGTATGATGATTTATGGCCACTCTAATGTAATTAATAGGTTATATCACATGATATCTTTAACGCGAATAATGTTCCGAATTATTAATGCGACCATTAGGTTTTTTCTTGTAATTAATTATCATGATTTAAGATTGCGGTGTACGCAGATGACATTTTGGATACTTTATCGATGGATGAAAATAAATAAATTGTATTTAATGTATTTATTTGAGATTACAGATTTTAGAAGTAACCTACAACCTTAGGCTCGTTTAATAATAGCTTGGACTTTTTTTAGTTATATAGGACTTAAAAAGAGGTAATTATGGAATGGATCTAGTTTATTCTCTATTAATATTAAAGCTACTTTATTAAGTACTTGATTAGTTTTACCTCAGTTTACCTCATTTTGTATATTGACCTCATTAGTATAAGTAGTTTTTTTGTATAACTACTTTCGAACTATATTCTAATTAGACAGGATGACAGACACTAACTAAAACTTGGGGAAAATGGAAAAAAACTGAGGTCACTCACGTAATTAAATGACAACAAATTTAGTTCGAAATCATAATTATTCTGAAATTTTAAGATTCCAAAGCCGAAGATATTGACCCGTTCAACAACTTCGTATAATAGTTGAAACATGATGTTAAAGCGATACCGTACAAAGGTGTTCAACCCCTTATGAGTTCGACCATGTTTGCAGACAAACGGACATACATGGAAAAACACATGATGTGCCCGCGATTTGGCACGAGTCGTTACTTCGGCGGCTGAATAATGGCTTGTAGCGCGTTAATAGGTATCGGGGCCAGGGAGGACCGACCTTGCACTTACAACATCCAAAATTTCCGAAGAATCTCAAGTCTGAAAGCTTCGTTAATCTGAAATACCAAAATTATAATAAACCACTTTTTCCAATTTACGAATTTTCGTACCTAATTTTATCCCCAAAAATTAGAAATTCCTTCTGTGGAATTCGACAAAATTATGGTCTTGGAATCATGCCTCTTCGGAATAATGTAATAAGTACCCACTTACTGCACTTGTTAATATTTGATTATTTTACAGATTTTATGAAAATAACCTAGCCACGGCTGTCAATAGTGGGGATCAGGCGAACCATCGCCGATGATGCACTTGCTAATATTTTCACATTGTATTTCCATTTCTAAGAGGACAGATTCTTGGTAGAACGACTAGTACGGCCTTGTAGTGCGCGTTAATAGATATCGGGGAATAGAGAGGACCGACCATGCACTCGCTAATATTATTTGACATTGCATGCTATGAAATTTGGACTTATACCAAGGCTAGTTTTTTTTTTCGAATTGTTATTTCTCAAACTCATACTCACATGCTCGTTGCCAACTTAATTACAAGTATTGGCGTAGGCACCATATTTTGTTGTAAAGGCTTCGTCAAGTGAGTGCTGAGTTGGCACCTGGACTGTTAGACCTTAGGTCTCTTCTATTAAAATAACATTTTGTTGTATGGAAAAATGACAGTACATTACAGCTCGTTCTTAAAGTTACTTTAGATAATACCCTTCTGGGCCAGTATATATGGAAAATTGATCAGAATGGAATTCTGAAAAGTGTATGGAGTGAACAGGCTGCGCGGGCGCAGGTAACGTGCAGCGCATGCGTGCCGCGCGGTTTATGCGCGCGCGGCACGCGACGACCCGCCGGCGACGGATGCAACACCAATCGCTCCACTCCATTACGTTCATCTCGCTAAACCTCCAACACATTTCAATCAATTTTGCATCTCATTTTAACACATAAGAGACGAAGCACGTTGAGATGTGATGGGGATTGGAAGCGATGAACATAAATAGACCTTAGGACTGTGAAGGAGGACCTCAAAGTTTTAATGTTTAGACTGAATGTGTCTCTTACTTGCAAATAATAGGTACAATGTAAATTTGAGAGGGAGATTTGGCAAGTACAGGGGCTTATCTTCTACCCGACACAACCATGATCATCAAAAGTGAACCGTAAGCAATACATATAAATGGCAACCGCAAGACTACATTTTAGTGAGACATATTGAATTTTTGACGTCTTAGATTTTTAAACTTAACGTAATGTTTTCCATTTTTGCAATTTATTACCCCTTTTTATTTTTACCTCCAATTAACGCCTATTTACTTAATTTTAAACATCATTCTAATGAATTGCGTGTTACTCGCATTCTCAAGCTAATTTATAGGTTAGAACTGTTATTTATGTCCTGTGTATTGGCAGAACAGCTGTAAGTTATTAAGCGGTAACTTTAGTTCGCGTGCCGAGGCTCTACACAATACGAATTAGAGGGCTTGAGGCTGCTGGACTAGAATTACAAGGAACAGCTCCATGGAGCGAGGATGACGGAGACATCATCACAGTTGTCTAGGTATACAGGTTGTTGCCAGTAATAGGAGCAATAAATTTAAAGGATGATGGAATCTCCGCAGTTATTCTGTTTTAGTCCCAGAGTGTTTCAAAAATGATATTTGATGTTTGACATCACGATATCGTATGTAACTCATTAAATATCTTGGTGAAACACTGGGCGCTTATGTCATCAATCATCATAGTGATTAAAATTGTCTTGGTTTTCCATTCATTTTAGTTTTATTTTATTTACATTTCACAAGAATTTTGTTACTTATATGTAAAATAATATTGATTGTAATCCAGATAAGTAAAAAAAACCAGGCGTGCTGATAAATAAAACAAAACTTTTTTTGTTGAACCACTTGGAATCTGATTGCTGATTGGCTTAATAATCCACCATTTCATTTATTGCTCCTATTACAGGTCACACCCTGTATACTCTAGATGAATGCACTAGAGGTTGGGTAGATACTGGATTATACCGTTAGGTTCTATATAGCCTTGCCTATTTGTACTGTTATCCTGTTGATGCAAATTTTTACGACTGCTCAATAACTCTGCCTGACAGTAATCAATATAAGCTTTGTATTGTACATCTATTTTTAATTCTTTATTTTGCCAAAAATAACAAACGTCCAACGTTCAAGTCTCGGTGACGCTAAATTGACCAAAAGATTTTGATTAGGAGGGAAAAAAAGCGGTACGTCCATCTGTCTGGACGTTGCGAATAATGTCTCATAACTCATAACTATTCAATACAAAGTAATAATTGTATTGACACCTGCGATTATGTAAATATTTTACCTAGCTGTTAATGAGTTTGATTTGTGTTAAGTACTTCAGTGTCGGTTTTCTGCAATATCTCTTAAAAATGGAATCAAACCAATAAACAACAAATACCCACAGTTGATACTCTGTAAGTAGTGATGTAGTTAAGACTTTATTTTTAACAAAATCTGGACCGTTAGCTTAAATTATTATTATTATTCAGTTTAGTAGCTTTAAATAAAAACTCTGCGTGCCCATTGAATTGATGGAAGACGTCGGTTAAGTTCAAAGTGATTTAAACTAAGAAACAATAACCGATCCTTAAATTCGGATAAATTGTATCGCAGATCGATTTCGATGTAATAGCAGCATCCTTGAAGCGTGACCTTAAGGCATAGAAATCTCCTCAGATAGGCAATTATATCCATGCGTTAATTGCAGACAATTATCTGGAGATGTGCGAGATTGCGAGGGGAATGATAATAACTGTTGGTACTAGAAAAAAAATGATTGATAAAGTTCAGTTATAAATTGAGAGTAAGGATAGAGAAGGAGTTAGTTGAAGTTTTATTATAATAAAGGTACTTACTGTTTTAGTATTCTTGCTTACTGAAGAAGGTAATCTGACTAAAAAATTGTGACCACATGATGAATGGAGGAGGTCTGCCTTTTGAAATCTTTTAAAATGTCACATAAGTCTGGTCAAGGACTGAATATTTAGTGGAATACCTAGATGATCCTCTATAGACAGAGGTTTCACAAACAACCGATGACAAAACGGGTGATTGACATATTTTAAAAATGATATTTTTTCGTTCATTTTTTAACTGCGACAAGAGACAGCTGTTTTTTAATTTTTTATACACTGTGGCACTCAGTCAAATCAATGTCGATACTTAAGACCTAAAGACATTAAATAAAGAGAATGCCTTTTCACGAATACTTCACCAGGCCAGGCATCGAACGTTTATCTTTGTGGACCTCTAATGATATTTGCATGTTAGTGTCACATTATCCTAAATATAGCCCAGCTTATACGAAACCTGGAACCATAGCGTGAGCGGAGCATAAGTTGTCCATAGCTCTAGGCAGGGATCAATCCAGCATTGTTCCTAAAAGGAGTCCAGAATTTTGCAACTTTGTATTTGGAACTTGTAGGCAAAGATTAAGAAACAGAAAACGCAGAACGTTGTCATTGAATTGTCACTTTGAATGGTTTGCTGAAATAGATAGGACTGTTCAATAAATCATTTTCTTTATGATAACTTAATCGGCATGAAGAGTGTAAGTATATGTGTTTTTTTGTGATAACATTATTAGTCACAGAGGTATGGCTGATCGTTGATGGATATCTCAAAGTTTGAGACGTGTTGCAAACACTGAGTATTTCAACAAAATGTTTCCTGATCGATAGCTCAACGGCTACCAGGAAAACCTAACGCGTTTTTTCAGTATAGGTTTCTCCCTCTCAGTCGCTGAAATATGCAAATGAGACAGAGATATTTAAATAAACCAACGAACGAAGTAAGCGTTTCGCGATAGCCGCTCTGTTCTGATCTGTTATAACGTCTATGTAATTTTGCATCACTACTTGAAATCTTCACATTCAGGCTCCACAGCCAGGAACTCTGTACTCCGCAAAAAGCACCATAGGTTATACAGTCTGACTATATTCGTACTCTGAACCGCTCGCGTGCTCACGCGATGCTAATCGCTCGCGAATATGATCGGCATTCGAGAAATTTCGATTCACCTCCACTGCACTTATTAAGTTTCGGTTGCATGCTCCCTTCCATGTCAGTATCAACTCAACCCCAAACAGACTTATCTCACCATACCCAAGATACATTGACGACATTTCGGAATCAAAGATTGCTGCCCATTATCTGACCTAAGTTATGGCTTGCGGCTCGGAAATAAACAAATGCCGATCGAATTATTGTTTTCGAATACCGCTCTAGAAATGTTTGGAATTCTCGGATTAGTGGTTACGGTAAAAAAGGTTGTCTAGACTGAAGTCTTATTTAATGAACAAATTAAAAAGAAAAAAGTTATAAGGGCAAAGGGTACGTTTAGAAGCGACCGAACGGAACTTTATTTAAAGTTACCGAATTTAGTTTTTCATTGCTGAACTTTAAAGAAAGTACCGTCCCAATTCCTCCGTCCTGAGTCGAATATGTTTCCATTTTATATCAGTAGTAATGCTTGAGATTGTAGCTTTTATAGAATTTACAGTAGGGTTAGAAAGAGGGTTCCTGGGCGGTTTATGAGTACCATCAATACATCACTCAAAGAAAGGCCTCCCCAAGGATCTACAACAACCGATCAAACAAACAGTTTTCACTTCTGGGACTCAAAACAACCAAATTTCATCTACAGTGGTAAATCGTGAACGTTTTAAATACATAACAGATCAAACATTTTTGTAAAACGTATAATATAATATTAAACGAAAGGGTTGTAACGATCCATAATCCAGTCATACATTGATCTTGGCCTGGCAAGCTAGAGGATTATTGCGCGCACACCTACTTTATTTCTGATGTGATAATTGTATAGCTCAATCACGTTGATTAAACCAGACGTCATGACATGACAGTCGTGTTCATGTTCCATCTAGACGATAAACGGAGCATTCGGTAGTCATGATCGTTGTGATTTAATGCCGATAGCAATCTCTTCCGCGTCTGTATCACGACTCACACGTGCTATACTTCTTTTTTAACCGATCATCGACCAATAATCCTGCATACATTCGTATCCTGACAGACAATGCACTTGTAAATGCAAATGTAATAACTTGTAATAAGGTCCAATTTGGAAACAAGGATCGAGGGAGATAGGGGCTTGTGTTAATTATCATTATGGCATTGAAATAATTGGCCAATTATAAAATGAATCTTTTCATCGATATTAGATGTTGAACTGTTTTATAAACGAGTAAGGTTTTATTTCGATTGAAAGGGTCTTCGAGTTTTGATAGACTTATTTACCTTGATAGATACTGTTTTTAATTTTTATAGTGGAATTGTGTTAAAAGCTTTTGGATATTAATAAACAAGTGACGGTATTTTAATACGGGTTTTATGTTGTTTTTAACACACAGTAATTTACATTTAAGATGGTTTTGATTTTATTCAAATTAACTTAGTTCAACGTGTTTTAGTGGAAATTACTTCGTCATGTCTTTTATTTGGCAACATATCGACGATAACACACCACTCAATTGTGAAAGATTTGCTAAAATTGACCATAAATGGTATATTACAAAGTCGAGTGCAAAACTATGGGTGTGTGAGTGCAATAATAACTGTGCCCCATGGCTCTTGGGCCTCCGTTAGCGAATGCTTAAAGTCATTTCCTACGGGGCGTCGTCTCAAACTTTAGTGCAACTCAAATTCCATACAAACTTTTTCTTGGTTCAAGAATTTTAAAACAATTTTTTGTTAATGGTCTTTTGGGATTTCATAGGCGCACATTGCGCTGATTGGGATTTGTTGTCTAACAGCTTTTTTTGAAAGTTTGAACCTGACACAAGGCACAACACTTACTTTTAACTTACTTTGTCTTTCAACTCAATTTGAAGTAAATAAGTTTAATCATGGTTAAGTCGTGTTTAGCAAAACAATATGTTAATCATTAAAGTTTAAATCAACATATACTTTAAACATGCAAGCTGTTCTTCCATGTCAGCACTTTTAGCAAGTTTGCATGTGCATAATGTTCTATGCTTGACAAAGTAGTTTTAGACAAACTTTTACAAAATGTATTTAGGTGAAAGTTCGACAGCTAATAGGATAATTAACCTAACACGCAGGCAATTAAGAAAAAAACCAATGATAGTGAAAGTCTAACCATTTTCACATAGTTGATATTATTAACATCATGCTTTAATAAATTACATACCAGACGAACACAATGTAAATATATTAATAAAAAAACATTTTTTCAGTCCAAATATGCTTTTCTTACAAAGAGCGTGTTAACACGCTCTTTGTAAGAAAAGCATTTGCGTTTTATTTGATTGGCGCCGACAGTATATTAATTTTAATTAATTAGTTAACATCTTGATCCAGTGGCCATTGTCGAGATTAATGGGGGATTAATTCAAATGTGGACGTTTAATGATCTACGGACATTGGTCATTCATTAGTGCACCACTACGATTTCTATGATAACAAAACGTATACTGCCGATTACCTGATTACGAGTACATACTTTAATATTGTTAGCACTGCAGAATTCAATAGCCTAGCCCTAGGGAATAAAGTAAACGCCCTGGGGACCGATTTTTGACTTTCGAGTGCTCGACTCTTTCACTCGAAAACTGACAAAAACTGTGAAATGCTATTTTGAAATAGCGATAAAAAATTGAAAAACGAGTGGTACTTACCACTCGTATTCAATTCTATTGGTAGAAAGTAAGAGCCTGCCATTTTGACAATACAAACGTATTTACTTTTATTTGATTTTCGAGCGCTCGAAAGTCAAAAATCGGTCGCCTGGTCCTCGTTACTGCACTAGTGTGAGACAGGGCACTTATGTCCAAGTGACATGGCTTAAATTTCCTCTTCGCTTGAATTTAACCCATATTGCTTCGACATAAAATCCCCATGTCATACTAGTGCAATGACGAAGACTAGGATGTTTTCTTATGTGCAGGAAACCTAGCGAGCAGCGTTGTGTTAACTTTTTTTGCCAAAAACTCCGCAACATTTTGGTACACAGTTGATAGAGAGTGGGTGGATTATTTTAATGAAACGATAAAGTGCGTGTTTGAAAAGTTACGTTTCGCTTACCAACAGACCGTAGGTTGGTAATGCCCTTTGTATTAGTATCGTGGTAAAAAGAATTGGTTTTCTACTGCATACGTTTTATTGCAACACTCAACCAAGGAAAACGTTTAGCACGACAAACTGGACCTCAAGCAAACACGCAGGATTTATATTTCCCGGATATCGATAAATTCCATGAGCTGACAGGCACCGAGTGGTTTATGCGGCGTACGATGCGCCAAGGCCGACGCCACTTCCTCCACTCTTGCGCATGTCTAGGCACAGTAAAAAGAGTAGTCTAACTTGGAATATTCTCTTTGCTTGGCTTTGTTAGAAACATTTAACAGGCAAGAACGACACGACATTTATTAAATTAAATGACCAGCAGTGTAACTGCGTCATTTCTCGCACGCGCGTTGGGACATATCAACTATCATTTTATGCAGGCTAAAATGACAGTTATTCTGTTAGACAGAAATAGTAATAAATACTCGTATACATAATCTATACCTATATATATATTTAAGCATAGAAGTCCTGAGTGACTGACTCACTCACTTAAATCAACGCCTAGCATAAACCGTTGAACCTAGAAAGCTGCTTCACCTAAGATTTTTGAAAATGCTAGCCTGAAGGGGGTGAAAAAGAGGTTGTATGGGGATGGAGTCAAATTTGAAGTGAGAGACTTGTAACTTACCTCATAGACATAGACATAAATTTAGGGTTTTGGAAAAATCTCACCCCTAAGCGGGTTAAATAGGGATGCAAAGTTTGTTTGAACCGATTTAGATAACGTTTGGTACAGAGATAGTTTGAGTGCCGGGGAAGGACATAGGTTAGTTTTTATTTTATAATGGGGGATGAAAGTTTGTATAGAGCTATAATATAAACGAGTTCCATGCGGACGGAGTCACGGGCAGAAACGAACTATAAATTAATATTGAGGCTAATCAGCCACTTGATGGCTTTGTACGAGCAAACAAAACATTACTTTTAAATTGAAATGCAACATTAAAGTGTCTGATGATATGAGATATTCTCATAATGCAATATGCCCCTATAGCACTGTAAAGGTCATAAGCGTCAACTCATTGGACACATTTCGTATCTCTAGAATATCCCGAATGGTTCCATTAAATTTCACATCTAACATAATCCCCCTATCATTTGATCTGGACGAATTACCAATGTAAACAACCTGGCTGATCCACGCAGCCTTGATTATAGTGATTGCGTAGTGGCAAAGGTGATAAAAGTATACGACTAAGCTTTAAACACTTTGACGAGAAGCGTCTTCTGTGTTCAGATGTTTTTGTGGGTCGGAGATTCACTACTATTTTTTATACACTCTGTCGTGTATTAGTATTCCTACTTTTCATCAGAAAACGACTTATCTTACGTAATTCCATTATCTGAATACGTCGTTTTCTGAGTCGTTAAGCTTGTAATGAATAAAAGGCTTTAACTTATGAAGTAACACTACTATCAAATGACTTTATACAACTTTTATAATACCTGCTTGTGCGGCGACATATTGGCGCGACTAGCTGGCAATACAATTTTTCCTTGTCAACGAAATGATTATGACTGTATGAACACTGTTTTTTACATAATATACAATTGTTATAAATTATTCATTGTTTTACTTTTTCACATTGAATAAAAGTGCATAGATAAATACATATTATACAGGATGAAATATTATTCCCACACATTATGGCGGCTGAGCTCACACCGTTAGTATGGAACAGTTGGTTTTATTTTTCGCGATTTGGATACAAGTTATTTGATCAATTTTGATCGAAATAATTTTTATTATAAAATGTAAACATTAATATTTAATAACAGAATAATTGATAAGTACATTTTATTGCGCCTAGATTTGTTATACATATGGCACACACATGGTGGCTACAATTATATTTATTATAAGCCGATAAAAATACTTCATTGGAATTGCTCAAGGGCTTATTAGACTGAAAGGAGGATTTAATCCGATATTAAGCATTATTAGGTCTACTTAATTTTGTACTGTGCTGTCTTGGGGGACAATCTTACGCAAAGTGACCTAGTCTCTAACTTATATGGGCACTAGACGACAATAATAATAAAAATATACTTTATTAGTCCCCAGAAAGAAAAAAATCTATCAAAAAAACATAAAACATTAATACTAGGCAACAACAAGCGGTCTTAAGAGCGGTCTATTTCAGACAACCTTAGGGTAGCAGGAAATACAGAACTCACAGCAGTTAACAGGTAGGTAGTGCATAATTAAAAAGAATTTACGTCAACCTGACGATTCGCGTCTTATTTTATTTTATTATTACACATATATGACGACCGGTTAGCCTAGTGGGTAGTGACGCGCCTACGAAGCTGAAGGTCCTGGGTTCGAATCCCGGTAAGGGCAAATGTTTGTGTGATGAGCATGAATATTTTTTTCTGAGTCATGGATGTTTTCTATGTATTTATATCTATTATATATATCGTCGTCTAGTACCCATAACACGAGCCTTATTAAGCTTACTATGGGACTAGCTCGATTTGTGTAAGATTGTCCCCTTATATTTATTATTATTTATTTATTTATATAAGTACGTATACTTATATATATAATTTAAAAGGCAATCAAACCAATACTAATTCGGATTCAAGTACTAATAAAACAAACAAGACTTATAAATAATATTTGAGCTCACCACACAATAAAATTATCGGGATTCGAACTCAGAACCGTCGGCTTGATAGGCAAAGTCCCTGACTATGGTAGACTAAAAATGTAGTCGTACAAAAGTGAATGCGCTGCTAAGTCCAATTGATACAGATACATAACATATCGTACATACATATAACATCCAGAACTTTCTTCTTCCTTCAGGTTATTATGTACCGACTACATATTCAATCCAAAAATCCCTTCCAAGCTTCTTTAGTCATTTAAGGACCTTAGGCATAAAATTTCACGGTCGGAGAATCGATGATTGAACTTAGGATCAATTTTTTTTTTTACTTTGGAAAACGAGTATACGGCCTGACTGAGCTCCTAGAGGACGCGGAGGAGAGGGCGCTTGAGGGGGCTGAGGATGGCGCTTGTGCGGGGACGGGCGCGGGGGGACCGACGCCGGGGGAGGGCGCGGGGGGTCCGCCGCCTGGGGAGGCCGAGGAGGGCACACCTCCAGATGGCAAGGTGCCAATTGCTATTGGCGAAAAGGCTGAGGAGGCTGAGACAGTCAAGGAGGAGGGGCAGTCGAAATCGGAGGCCGGGGACATGGCGGGCTCCAGTGACAGACCTGCTGAATCCCGCATGGCCCGAGAGTCATCACCGCTATCGGGGATTGGCTCGGAGGATCTGCAGGGAATGGCAGAGCTGTACCTGGAGGCCTCCATGTCTCCCATGTCCTGCGACGAGACTGTCCAGGAAGTGGCTGCTGACCTCAGCAAGCCAAAACTATAATAGCGCCAATGGCGGGTTTAAGGTGTGTACAAATTAATCTACAACACAATAAGGCTGCCACTGCCCTTCTGGCAAGGCAGCTAAAATGCGACAAGTTCGATATTGCTCTTATTCAAGAACCATATATATATAAAAGTGAAATAAGAGGTTTAGGTGGAACGGGGGGAACAATTGTTCACCTGTGTCCAGATAACAACAATAACATGAGGACATGTATATATGTCAAAAATGGCATCAATGCTATGCCTTTACATGCTTTCTGTTGCAGGGATCTCACCACGGTGATGATCCAAAAAAAGGGGGAGGGTAAGGAGCTCATCCTATCATCAGCCTACCTCCCCTACGAGGCGACGGATCCCATCACACAACAACTGCGGGATCTTGTTGCATACGGCAGCCGGGCGAACACCAACCTGATAATCGGCTGCGACGCAAACGCTCACCATGTCATCTGGGGCAGCTCAGATGTCAACAGGAGAGGAGAGAAGGTACTGGACTTCCTGGTAAGCTCTTCTTTACAAATACTAAATAAAGGCAATGAACCTACCTTCGTCAACTCTAGGCGGGGGGAGGTTATTGATTTAACGTTGGCTACTAATAATACTAGTAACAAAATCAACTCATGGCACGTATCTGACGACATATCCCTTTCGGACCACAGATACATCTGCTTTAGGTACCGAACTAAAATAGAAATAAACACGGTACGAAAACGGAATCCTAGGCACACGGACTGGTCGGCGTTTAGAAGGGATCTAAAGGTGGACCTAGGAGACCCAAAAGGCAAGCTCAACTCTATTATAGACATAGAATTCGAAGCGGACAAAATAGTACAAGCCGTATACACGGCCTTCACTAATAACTGCCCGGAGAAGAAAACCCTGGCTAAAAAGTTACCATGGTGGACCCCAGAGATAGTTAAACTCAGGAGGGAAACTAGGGCAATACTCAAAGACGCAAAGGCATCTAATGACTTTGGGTACTATGCACAAAAACTCACAGAACTCAGCAAGGCTGTGAGGAAAGCCAAAAGGAGAGCGTGGAGGAACCACTGCGATCAAATTGAGTCAATACCAGAAGGAATGAGACTAACAAAGGCACTAGCGACCACAAAGTCGGCCCCGCTCACATCCATTAGGGACAATGACGGTAGAATGACGAAAACGGGGCTGGAAACCCTTAAGGTAATGTGTAACACGCACTTCCCAGGCTCAGTAATACACGACAGCGTAACAGACGATGGTGCAATTAGTGCGTTGGAACAGACCACAAGTACAACGAGACACAATTGGGACACGTCCAAAAAGGTAGTAGATCATAACAAGATAAAGTGGGCACTTTCAACATTTCAACCTTACAAAGCCCCGGGGCCAGATGGCATCTACCCCATTCTACTACAAGAAGGCGCTAATGTACTAATCCCGCATCTTAGCAGATTGTACAGGGCGTGCTTGGCCTTCGCACACGTGCCACGGGTGTGGAGGATGGTAAAAGTAACCTATCTGCCCAAACCGGGTAAGGCGGATTACAGTGAAGCCAAATCGTATAGGCCGATAAGTTTATCGTCGTTTTTCCTCAAAATACTGTAGAAATTGGTAGATAGACACATAAGGGATGGCCCATTAAGGAGACATCCGCTGCACGAACTACAATGTGCATACCAGCCAGGGAAGTCAACGGAAACCGCACTTCACCTGGTAACAACCAGGGCTGAACAGGCTATAGAGAATAAGGAACTATGTCTGGCAGCTTTCTTGGACGTGGAGGGAGCGTTCGATCGTACCACGTATAAAGCTATCAGCGAAGCAGCTGCAAAACATGGTGTAGAGCCCACCCTATGTAAATGGATAGGCAATATGCTAAATGGCAGACTAATAAAGTCATCTCTCTTAGGGGATGAGATAATGGCCACGGCCACAAAGGGATGTCCACAGGGGGGGGTACTCTCACCAACTCTCTGGAGTCTGGTGGTGAACTCACTCCTGGTAGAACTCAATAAGGGTCCCATCAACACGGTGGGATATGCTGATGATTTAGTGATACTGGTTAATGGGAAGTTTCCAGGCACGGTATCGGGAATCATGAACAAGGCACTGCAGACAGTGGAGAGATGGTGCGACCGACACCAATTATCCATTAATCCAGGCAAAACTGTAGTAATACCCTTTACTAGGAAAAGGACTCTTCGAGGCGTACAGCAGCTAAAACTGTACGGGAGGGTACTAGAACTGTCTAATGATGTGAAATATCTAGGTGTCACACTAGATAAAGAACTGAATTGGAAGAAGCATACAGATCTTACCATTACAAAGGCACTGAGGGTATTTGGAATGTGTAGATCAGCGTATGGAAAAGCATGGGGTTTGAACCCAAAGGTACTTAGATGGATCTACACTATGATGGTGAGGCCCATATTATTGTACGGTAGCCTGGTATGGTGGCCAAGGACTTTAAAGAGCACATGCAGAGATGCTCTGATGAAGGTACAGAGATCGGCATGCATGGCTATAACAGGGGCGTTTCGCACCACGCCCACAGCGGCGCTAGAAGTCCTACTGGACCTACCGCCACTTCACTTGGTGATTAAGTCAGAGGCACGCAAATCGCTCTACAGATTAAGAACCCTTGAACTGTGGAGCGACAGTAAGCCAAAGACTAAGCACACAAACATGGAGACTGATGGTTTCTTAGACAGAATAACAAGCATGGGAAGCGACAAAATGCTACCCAAGTTTGTATTCCATAGGAACTACACAACAAAAGTTCCATCCAGGGCTGAATGGGCCGAAGGTCTAGAACCACCGAGGTCTGGTATCGAAGACAGTATATGGTACACGGACGGATCAAAAATGGGATCCGGTACGGGAGCAGGCATTTATGCGAATGACTACAGTAGTAGTGTAAGCATGGGTAACTTGGCAACCGTCTTCCAGGCGGAGACATACGCCATAATTGCCTGTGCACAGGAGAATATAGACAGACAAACCAGAGGGCAGACCATCTATATACTCAGTGACAGTCAAGCGGCGCTTAAGGCACTTACGGCGCCGAAAGTGGAATCTCGACTAGTCTATAATGGCGTCCAGGCACTGAACAAGCTTGGAAAGCACAATAAGGTGCAACTGGTTTGGATTCCAGGGCACGAGGGCTTCATTGGCAACGAAAGAGCGGATGAGCTTGCTAGAGGGGGGTCTACAAACCACTTTGTAGGTCCAGAACCATTTGTGGGACTCTCGCAGGGAACCATAATTTCGGCCTTTAAAGCCTACGCCAAAACCAAACACCAATACGAGTGGAGGAATGAGGCGGGCTTAAGGCACTCAAAGCTCTTCATAGAAGGAGTGGACTCAGGCTGGACCAACAAACTCTGGAAATCCAGTAGGAAGCAGCTCAGAATCATATCTGGGGTGTTCACAGGTCACTTCGGGGTCAAGGATCTCTTGGCCAAGATGGGACTATCAGACAGCTCAGACTGTAGAATGTGTGGCGAGGAGGATGAGACTATGGAACACTTACTGTGTGAATGTCATGCCCTTGCCAGACAAAGAATGAATTACTTTGGTATCGGCTATACGCAACCAAAGGAATTCAAGGCACTTCCGCTGAGCTGCATCATCCGCTATGTGGAAATGATGGAGCGAAGTTGGGAGTAGACGTAAGGAGAGGGCAAATGCACAAAAGATCCCACTGGGTCGAAGTGCATCCGAAAGGGCCCTCATCTAGATAAGATAAGAGAAGATAAGATCCATCCAGGGATGAATGGGCCGAAGGTCTAGAACCGCCTAGGTCTGGTATCGAAGACAGTATATGGTACACGGACGGATCTAAAATGGGATCCGGTACGGGAGCAGGCATTTATGCGAATGACTACAGTAGTAGTGTAAGCATGGGTAGTTTGGCAACCGTCTTCCAGGCGGAGACATACGCCATAATTGCATGTGCACAGGAGAATATAGACAGGCAAACCAGAGGGCAGACCATCTATATACTCAGTGACAGTCAAGCGGCCCTTAAAGCACTTACGGCGCCGAAAGTGGAATCTAGACTAGTCTATAACGGCGTCCAGGCACTGAACAAGCTTGGAAAGCATAATAAGGTGCAACTAGTTTGGATACCAGGGCACGAGGGCTTCATCGGCAACGAAAGAGCGGATGAGCTTGCTAGAGGGGGGTCTACAAACCACTTTGTAGGTCCAGAACCATTTGTGGGACTCTCGCAGGGAACCATGATTTCGGCCTATAAAGCCTACGCCAAAACCAAACACCAACACGAGTGGAGGAATGAGGCGGGCTTAAGGCACTCTAAGCTCTTCATAGAAGGAGTGGACTCGGGCTGGACTAACAAACTCTGGAAATCCAGTAGGAAGCAGCTCAGAATCATATCTGGGGTGTTCACAGGTCACTTCGGGGTCAAGGACCTCTTGGCCAAGATGGGACTATCGGGCAGTTTAGACTGTAGAATGTGTGGCGAGGAGGATGAGACTATGGAACACTTATTGTGTGAATGTCATGCCCTTGCCAGACAAAGAATGAATTACTTCGGTAACGGTTATCCGCAACCAAAGGAATTCAAGGTACTTCCGCTGAGCTGCATCATCTGCTATGTGGAAATGATGGAGCGAAGTTGGGAGTAGACATAAGGAGAGGGCAAATGCACAAAAGATCCCACTGGGTCGAAGTGCATCCGAAAGGGCCCTCATCTAGATAAGATAAGATAAGATAAGATACGGCCTGACTGCTAGTAAGCAGAAACCGTAGTCTATGGACGCTTGCGAGTCCAGAAGAATGAATAACGCGTTTTCGATCCTTTATTGATTAGATCCTCTAACGTTACGAGTATGTCGCTAGCAAGAGACAGATCCTTCAGTCTTCACACAGCACATCCTCAGGCGATCGTACCTACTCACCGCCAGGAACACAACACTTAATAATACTCACAGCGCCAGCTGAGGTTTTATGACGGCGGTTGTCTGTGGGAACTGCTACAACCATCAGTCAAAACACTAACCAAATAGTCCCCAAATTAACCTTATCCGCGATCAACATAAATTAGGCACTAGCGTTCTGAAAAATGCCAACTATTTGTAGACCCTTGTTCGTTTAGATCTTATGCGGCGGTAATAAGGGTGGTAATGGTTTGGGGAAGGAATGAAAGTCGGTTGATTGCTTGCTTCGATCTGACATCGATCCGAGTAATGTGCGAGAGGCTTTAAAGGGTAGGAGGTAGCGGGATGAACAATAATCATGGGTACGTTTTTTTGTTACAAGCTTTTTTTTATTAAAGTCACCTGTTCGTTTGTATGTAAGAAAGATGTTCGTCACAATTTTCATTCCAGTTTTCAGTCACTTGCCGTTCTCCGATTGAGCTGAAATTTTGGTTATTAGTATGTATAGTTTGGATGAAGTCTCTCTTAGACCATCTGATTAGGTAGGGAACGAATGCCTTGGCCTAGTCTTCGACGGCCCTCGACCCCGCGGCAGACGTGAAGGCCGACATGAGCGAACACGGGCTCACAAAAGAAGACGCCCAGGATCGTGCAAAGTGGAGGAAAGCGAGTAGGAAAGAGGACCCTTGCAAAGGCCGGGATAACGCTAGGTAGAAGAGTATAGTTTGAATGACAATTCAATATTACGACCATCGAGCTAATCTGATGATGGAGACAGAAGGTGGCTATGGGAATTCTGAATTTGACCGACGCAATCCCGTTGAATATGGGCTCGTTAAAATTGTCTCAATGAGTAGTTAATAACGGTATACAGAAAAGTGCAGTCGGCAATAAAAGCTTGTACCAAAAATGAAATTTTTGACAGAAAGTTACTTTACTTACAAAATACTAACTAAAGCCAGACAGACCATAAACACGCTAAATGAGGTGATGTAAGCCTCACGCTTTTACGCTTCCAACAGTAACCTCCATCCAATATTTAGAGAGTGGATCCTAGTCCAGTCGCTCTGCTAACTCCTAATAGTAAGTCATCAAGTGCACCTCGCTCATCGCTTGCGCCCACCGTATCGTAGCGTAATGGGGTGAGCGATTGCGCGCGATTACGCATGCCGCGCACGTAGCGCGGAGAATTACGCTCCCACAGGAGACGGGATTCGGTCAATCGATGCGTCTTAGCCACTCGCTGCGACCTGGAAGAATAACAGGGTAGTACAGAAAAACAAGAGAACCTGTTCACTGAAAATAAAAGAAAACTGCTGCTACTGCACTCTTGGAACGCTAAGAAAGAGACGCATAGTCTGAGCCCCCGCGACATATCTCGCGGGCCTTCCTGTAATTGCCATGCTGTTTAGTTTGCACAGTGAGAGTGAGACAGAAGCCACAGAGTCGCGTGCGACACTACATGATTGCAACTTGAGCTATTTAGCTCAGTTGAAATTGTGAAACTTCGGTAACGGGGCTTGGATCTTTGGCGCCTCAACTGGCTTGTGATTATTTTGAAAACCTGCATTGTTATGTATGGAATACTTAATAGTTAAAAAGTAGAAAGAGGCTGGACTTTCTTTTATAACGGTGTACGCCGAAGGTAAATTACCCCCTGAATCTATTTGTAATCCGTTTACCACACTTGAGGTTTCCTCATAAGATGAAGATTAGAGAATTGAAAATTGCACAGTCCAGAATGTCCATGTACAGTCAGCATCAAAAGTAGCTACGCAAACGAATTCGTCAAAAGTCTTTATTAAAAGGGAATAAGAGCTTCTGACGTCTTCGATTGCGCAGTTACTTTTGACGCAGACTGTACGAGTACATGTTGCTTCTTTATTAGTCAAATTGAAATGATTAGATTACATTGATTTAGTTCGTATTAAAAACATACATGTTAGAGTATAAAACGAGGAAGCGCGTTTGTATCGCTGCTTAAAGTCGCCGTGTGTATCCACTCCTAATCCGGGACTATGTCAAAGGCCCAAAGGCAAATTAAAATATGTTTGAACCCGGGTTACACGAAAACGTTCCCCACAATGTTCTTTTTTTAAAACAAAACTCTGCGACTGATGTAACACGTAGCGTTACAACTCTGACAAGCGTCAGAAAAATCAATTTCAATTTTAAAACCCAAACCGTGTACCCCAGTCGTAACCAGTCAAAAGCGAAACTGTCGTAACCCAAAAAAATATATTTTTGAGCCCCCTAATGCCCGTGCAGCGTACGTGCGTGACAATCACGCTTTATTGCGGGCGACGGGAATTGAATGGATCTCCGTGCGTTTTTGATCTGATTAAGGTTATGCTGTTTTATGCGCCGGGCTTCTTTTGTGTACCGAGTAATTTTATGGAAGAGAGTCTTGGGAAGTGCAATGTTTGTATATTTTCATCTAAGATTAGGAAAACAGCATTTACTTTGTATTATTGAGATTAAACATGGTTCTTATAATTTATAAATATATTTTGTATTGATAGATCATATTATTATTTTAATAAATAACTAAAATGTAGGAAGCCAAGCCATTTTTTTTTCAGTTTTAGGTCTTGTATCTACACTTCTCTTTTTTTTAACAGTACTTTACAACTCATAAAAACATCTTATCGTTGGCGATGATCAAATTAATTATTATATTTTAATGTAATTACCTAGGTTGTAGTACCTTGGTTGTGTTTGTAGTATGCTGGGAGTCAAACGGATCGACCGGGTCCGAAACTCTACGCTGCGCTCAAAAACATGCATTGCTGACGTTGAGGCTAAGACCGCCAAGCTGAAATGGGAATGGGCGGGCCACGTCTGCCGCATGCATCCGCAGAGGTGGGCTAAACTAGCCACGCAGTGGGTGCCGCACGATGGAAGGCGGCGGCGTGGCAGGCCGAGACGGAGATGGCGGGATGACCTCGACGTATTTCGCAACGATTGGCAGGAGATTGCTCGGAATCGGGACGATTGGAAATCGAGAGGGGAGGCCTTTGCCCAGCAGTGGGACACACTATAGGCTAGGAAAAAAAAAAAAAAAAAATGTAATTACCTAGGTTTAGTCTGGATTTCAACATCAAGTACCTATTTCCTAATAAAAATACACAGTGACGCATCATGCGATTGACGCTTATCCCACTAATCATTAAAGTTGACAATAGTTTTCCGAAAAGTTTATTCCTTTTATTGTATAATCCAAAGCTAGCAGTTGTTTTTGTTACTCACTTACAATCACAAATGTCAAAAGCCATGCGCTACTGCTATGAAACAAATGGGTAGCCAGTAAGTCAACACAACTACCCAAATATTAAAAAAGTCTTTGTAACTACGGTCCAGGGTTCGAATCCATCCGTGCCGTCCCCTCGCACGTCCCTGCTCTAACTATATTTCCTTTTAAATGTGAACCGTTATTTTTTTGACAGCCCACGGTACCGTGTACCGGCCCTTATAACATCTCATTTTCTTGTTACGGTGGATTCATGTCGTGGAAAATATTATTAAAAAAGTGGTCAGTGGAATGTGAGGTTTTTGGGATATTGCGTTTTGCTACGGATACTTGCGGGGATAGTGTAAGGAAATATAAAATAAAGTATATTTTATGTAGCCACAAAAACATATATGAAAATGGAAATTGTAATCATTAGGTGCGTATTTTTTTTGTAAAAGTACGTAACTGCTCGAACATCAGTACGGTTATCATAGGACGGCCCGCGAGCTGTGTCGCGGCAACATAAGACTACCCGTCTCTTTCTAAGCGGTCTAATATAAACGAGACGGAAATTGAATAAACTAGTCAGAGCACTCTATGACACCGAATAAAATACAAAGTATCACTGTGATTTGTACAACATACCGTCGTGTTCGTCGTAGTAGTTAAGTTCTTTTCATTTCTACGCTATTATACTCCGTACTTTTAACAAAATAATTTACGACCTTGTCAACACTAACTTTTGGAGGGCAGAAACCGTCCATCCACCTTTTTCTTGGTCTACCTCTTGTCTTACAACCCTCCACATTCATACTTATGGATCCTTGTTACAGCCTAGGAACCCAGCGCGCCGCGAGGAGATCAGACGCGGGGTGACCGGGGTCATCCTCCCCCGCATCGGCAGGACGGTGCTGCGCAAGGAGCTGGTGGACGAAGCCGTCATCATATCAGGTAGCTATGTGGAATGTTACAACCTAACAACTTCTTGCGAACGCTCTAAATGCTCGTCAAAAAACATATTCCTTAGGATTGACGGTTGCATGATCAAATTGCTCAGCTCGGCAAAAAGCTCGAAGTTCTACTGTCGTTTCGCTAGAACGCTCGCTAGAATACTCGCTAAAACGCTCCCGTTTAATTTGCGAGGGTTTTACATGTAAAATAACATTCACTAGAATCGAATTTAAACTTTCGTCAGACACGTTAAAATAATGCTATGATTACAGGGCTCAACTCACGTATTAAATGTCACTACGGGCGACATGTTTCGAACTCTTAAACTTAGTCCGTTTTGAAATTACTTACTTGACACTTTTGTCAATATATCACTCATGCCATGCCGTTGATAGGTGAAATAATACGTCAGTGTTGTTCAATACGTTCAATAATCAAATCTTTGCCAAAACATTTCACAATCAAAACCCAACCATATCGGTTCCCAATATACTTACCCCCAAATTCGTTTACACCACGTTGCTAAGCAAATGCCAGAAATGAATACATCGGCAAAACCAGCAGTCTCGTATTCAAAAGAGCGTAACCGCCACACTTTTTCTAATACAATACGTCTCTTTTATGAAGCTGCCAATATAAGCTTGACTTATTGATGCGAATCGCGCGATACATTGCTTTCTACATCTCATTTTAGCCCGGAACCAAACTGGCGTAAGCGTGTATGGAATCTCAAAGCTGATGCCTCCTTTCAACTAGGAGGCATCTTTTACGAGGCAAAGCGCTTTTTACTGCTTCAGTGTATTTCATGCTCTCATGGAAAAAACTGGAATCTATAGGATTGCGTATCGGAGGTCTAAATAGTGGTATTAGACGGTGTTAGGACGGCGCCACGCATAATTTGTATGTTTTGGGGCAACGGGATATATTGGGGTCGGTCTTATTTGTTGATATGGACTCGGATTCCTCTTTATGTCTATTGGCCTGGAGATGGAATGGAGTTAATTTAGAGAAGAGGAAGCATCATTTCCAAGGAGCTGTTGTCCATATACAGTGTGTAAGTCTAATACGGGCGAATCTCTTAACGGTGGTTCGTATAGGACAAAGTAAAGGTAATTAGATAACATTTACTTAAAGTTGCAACAATAATTTTGTCCATACAAAATAATTCAACCCGCAATGTAATGCAAACACACTCACGTTAAACGCTCGTTGACAGTTGCTAATGAACATTTGACATTTCGGTACCGCAACCATGTTTACAGTACATTCCTGTTGAGAAATTTAAAAAATAATAATGATGGGGTCGTAATGACCTGCAACTTAAAAAAAACCTTTTACTTCATGATTACACTAATGAATACTATGTCCGATTTAATTTATCGCCCGTATTATACTTACACACTGTATGTGCACACAATTGTAGCATAAGTACATGTTTGTCTACCATGGCTGATAATAAGTTAATATAGATACCTAAATAATAAATATTTGCATACAATTTTACACAAATCAACCTAGTCCCAAACTAAGCAAATCTTCTATTATGGGAACTAGGCTACGATAAACATACATAAATGTTTATAAACAAATCAGCCTATATACGACCGACTTCTGCACACAGAAGGAACGGGCAGTCCCCATGCTGGCCCAGTGAGGGTTGGGGACTACATCAACCACACATGTTGTGCTCATCACACAAATAAATGCCCTTACCGGGATTCATAGGCAGGGGCACCAACTAGGCTGAAGCAATCGTAGAAAGAAGGTAAGTTCCCGGGACCCGCAACGACGTTACCATTCCTAATTGTAATTTACGCCCCGGGCGACCTGGGTATACACATACGCAGCACAAATTATAAACAGTACAATGAGTTGATGATAATCTCTATGTGAATCCATGAACCAGCTACTGAGTCGGTGTGGGAGGTTACAGCCCTTTTCCCGTCGTCCATGAGACAGGTCATGTCAGTTTAGTTTCATTTAGTTGGCTATCCCAAGATTCCAAACTCTACTCTACTCTACTCTGCAAATATAAGTCCGAGTGGTCCTATTAACGTTATCTGTTTTGGAATTGAGTACTACGAGTACTAACGTAGAACAGAATTGAACGTTTTTTATTCGTCAGTCTAAGGATTGAGCAGTAGAACAATCTAAGCTATTTTACAGTAAACGTAGTTTATTATAGAAGCCAAAGAGTCCCCTTCGGAATGAAAATTAACCATTGAGACCAACCACACGTTTAAAATTACAAATCTACCTGCACCCACCATACGCTACCAACATCATAAATAAGAGTGTAATATACTGAACCAACATTTCAATACAAAATATGGCTTATGCAACGAAAAAACTGAACCGTTTTAAAACAATTGCGGACGCACTTACTGTATTTTATTTTATTTCCCTTCTGACCTGTAAATTATTGTAAATTTTTGTATTTGAATTTAACGTATTATGACGAGTTTGAATTAAAGTGTTTGTAACATGCCAATTGACCTGTAACTTATGTTATCAATAAATAATTGTATTGTACACCGAGTATAACCTCGAATGCGGTGCGAATTGACAACAACGTTTCAAAACCTGACTGTGGACGACAAGATCAACACGCGACGGCAGAGCTACGCATCGCGTCATACGAAAATTATACGTAAGAGAAATATGTGATTATTATTGTTTAAAGCAATAAAGAACCCAGTAGTTAGAATCCCCATAGTAATTATTTACATAAAACACCCTCTCATAGCATTCATTTGATATTGTAAACATTAAACTAAAATCTCAGTACAAATTGTATTAGAAAGAGAGAGAAGATGTTGCCTATGCGCGAGCGCAGCGCAGACTGGCCGCCTGGAGGGGAGGGGTGTATCGCGCCAACATGACCGTAACGAGAGCCGCGGCCACCGAGCCTGAATTGGAATTTAGTACGGCGCATTTTTACTTTGCAATTAATATGTTCACGTTTATATCTTTATAACGGCTCATCGTATTAGAAAGGTTTATATATTGTTAGAAAGCTAATTAAAAGTTCTATTAAATGTTTAAACTTACACATAAGTAAACTCAGTAGGTTCAGCGCAAAAGATAAATAAGTGTTACGAAAGGGACCGAATTACGGTTTGCCCGATTTCCATGTACGATTATTCAAATAAGAAAATATTTACGGACCCTACTGTACTCATAAGATCTCAAGCCATATTAGAACTTTGTAAATCAGCTTAGACTTCCGCCCATTAATATGTATAACATCCAAATAACATCTTGTAATGTAAATTAGTCAAGTCAAAGTGGGCGTAACTTTTATTGTCTCACTCAGCACGTCTTGCTTACCCATTGTCAGGTATAAATAGCAGGTACGGCCCGGAGCAATTCAGTGTCAATCGGAGCCTCCTGGAAGTCACAACAAGAAGAAGAAGAAAACTACAAAGTATTAGGAAATTAGGGACTTGCATCAAGTCACTTCGGGCAGTGATAGGGCAGTATAGGGAAAAGTAAATAAAAGTCTATTTTTCGTTATTCCTTCTTTTATTTTGGTAACAGCGTTTACCCCAAAGTGTCTAAGGACACGGGCGAAGCCCAAACACACCATTCGGGCGCCGAGTGGTAGTACGCGCTGTCCGTACACATAGGGGCGGAGCTCGTCCGTCGCCGACTTGTGTCACGGAGCGTGGTCGACGCACTGTCCGAGCACATAGGGGCGGAGCTCGTCCGTCGCCGACTTGTGACTCGGAACTAGGTCACTCTTAGGTGACTGTGAGGGGCGAGCATTGCCGCGGCCGGTAGCGCGCGCGCTCACTTCCAGTGTACAAACTTCCCCGCGTGGTCGTGCCGGAGGCTTCCCCTGGATTTTCCCCAGGCCACCCTCCAACCACGCAGTTCGACCGCTATATTGGGTCCGTCCTATTATAGCAACAGTCAGGTTCAAAAAAAAAAAAAAAAAAAAAAAGCGCGCTCACTCGCCCAGCCGACGCCGCCGAGAGCGGACGTCGCTCACACTGACTTATCTTGCAAGTTAGTTGTAGTTAGTTGAAATGTTGGGTAAGTAAGTTTGGATGACAATTTAATATTATAGTACCATCGAGCTAATCTGATGATGCAGACAGAAGGTGGCCATGGGAATTAGTACTTACTTGCGACTTAAATGCAGTCATTGTACTGTTCCCAATATTCCAACTGCTCTAAGACAGTAACCACGGATTATCGCACACCACGGCATTACCCAACATACGATATTATTTGCGGCGATCTGTTGTCTTTACCGAGGGGCTGATTGTGCTTTATGGTGCCGCTATTAGAGATTGGTGGGTTCATATTTTATGAGTGTAATGTGGATTTGTGGGAAATATTATTGATAGAAGTGTAACTACTGTAGTTGATCATCCCATTTGTGTTATGTGGCATACATATTAGGTCGCGTTTTAATAAATTTTCAATATAGTATCAATGATGTTCAAACACAGAGATAAAAAGACCTCTGAATTGTGGCATCCAATGATGTTTTTCACACATCGCGTATTTTTTAGTACTGCCTGACGTCTGTCTATTAGATTTCAATGGCTCGCTTGGATCGCTTGGATTTGGGTCGCTTTATGTATTATCTAAAAACCAGCGCAAACGAGCAAGTATCATCTAGTCTAATCTCAATACCTACGCCAGCAAAACATTCCTGGTTAACTAAGTTAACTAAGATGAATGTGACCATTGTTACTGATGGATACATCGAACACCACAGACCTCAAAAACATCACTTTGCTGAACTGTTGAGAGTTATTATTCTCTATCATTGAAAACCCTTTTATTTGACACTGACATCGGGTCAAGTTTGCGTAAATAGAGGTATCGGCGTATTACTTGTATTAGAACTTAAGATAATAAATAGCATCCTACTCCAAACTAGGGCTCCCGCTACACGTGTAAACCCTGGAGTCCAAACCAGTACAACTCAAGTCCCCTTTACACTCCAGCCACATTAAACCACCTTAGCTCCTTGACTTGAAAGTCACAGTCGTAATTTATAAACTAGTTCAATAATTAGTCGGTAGTTGTTATCAGCAGTCGATAGCCAACATCAATCACTGCCAGAGTGGGATGTCCGATTACATCGAGGCTGTGGCTGTAGCTAGTTGAAAACCAGTACAGTAATAGAAATACATTCGTAAGAGTCTTACAATATCAACCTGTCTAGATCAGTGTAATGTTCTGGCCAGCTTCATTCTTAAGTACATTTTGAATGACATATCAAGGCGAGTGGGACTCTCAAAAATCTAACTTTAGCTTGATTTGCTGTGAGCAACAATAGATTTTAGAATTTTCTCTCTCTGTCATTATTATACTGAGAACGGTTGTGTCTAATTACCACGGCCCTTTACGTACATTTTATGTAGCATCATGGCAATAAGACGCAAGCATAAATCTGAAAAATAACCTATTTATGAATGGAATGTCATCTCGCTCATATTTCTTCCCAACTGGGAAGTATCTCCACCTTACAGACTAAGGCACCCAAAATGACGCCACTACTTACTCAGTAGGTATGTGATTTGTTTTTCTTGGTGTACAAGGTCACCAGTGCTCCCAAGGATGTGTCGTGTTAAGAGTGAGATGCTGGTCGATTACGTAACGCTTACGTAAGTCAAGTAGATCAAAGTATGGGAAAGCTATATTTTATTTGTCCCAAGAGATCATTTGAAATTTTGCGTAACTACCCCGCTGCACTTCAACACAAATTAATAAATGAGTCTCCTGGCTTCGGTGTCTGCTGCATGTTTGCTACCGTCGTGGTATATTAAAAGGTTTTTTTAATTACTACGAAATGGCAAGTTGTGGGGGCTAGCCCTTGTCAATGAACATGTTTTTACTTACTATTCACCTTAGCTTGTGTTCTTGGTAGGTGAAATAAAATTTTATGACGTAATTACAGTATGAGGCATGCGCAGCTGTCAATGCGCGCGCGCCATTAGCGGCGACTAATTAAATTATTTCGACCCACTTCCGAGACGGTGATCAACAAAGAACAGTGATATATTGTAGACCGTAAAGATAAATACTTAAGTAGTCGTCTTGCTCCCATTTTTGAGCAGAATCATTTATTCGTTACAACCATGGTTACCGGATGTTCTCAACATCTAGCCAGTACGAACATGAAATGTAGGGTGTAGCAACATGTTTAAACTAAGCGTAAATAATACAACATTGAACATGTACACATATGTCGTCAGGAACACTATAAATCCAAGGGATAAGCAGAGGCACCAAGCTACGAGGTATAGGGCGGACCCGATTAAAGTTTCAAGACATGGGACACGCAAGCATAAAGAAGGCGTCCATCAGAGGAAATATAGACACGTGCTATAAAAATTAACACTAGCAGTGATGGTAATACTTTCAGGTGAGAGGATAACCACCAATACTACGGTTCTATTGGAAGTCTCTGTCTCGAATAAATGTTTATTTATTTCTTTATTTCAGTAATAAATCCACGGTTAAACACAAACAGTATTAGTAGTACTCAAAGTAACGTTACAAACAGGGATAGGCAAATGGATTTTAAGCAAATGTTTGTATTTATCCGCTTTTAGGGCAATTCCGATGACTCCTTGAAAACGTTTTACGGAATTGATTCACAGTTTTCTAGAAATTGTCCCTCCATAATGTGAAAAAAATGTCTCAAATCTAGATTGCCAATCAGTAATTTCATAAGTGGTACAGAATCAAAACATTATGAGAAAAACGGAAACCGTTAAAACCCGCAACTGTGTTCTATTTTTTCTTTAGTAATAGATACCTAAAGACGGTTTAATATAGCAGTGCAAGTACTTTGTCAATGTCTGTTTATACGTAACAAGCTTTTAAACCGTCGGTCCAATGTAAGATGTAATTAGATTAGGTGCGTATGGTCAGGTCTAGTTCCGTATATGAGCGTACGACTGTGAGCAACGTCGAAATAAAATTGTAGCACTGATAAATGTTGATCTCATAGCGAGAACATAAGTCTAATCTTAACTTATCAAGTTGAGGGCCCTTTCGAATACACTTCGCCCCAGTGGGATCTTTTGTGCATTTGCCCTCTCCTTTATGCCTCAAGGATGATGCAGCTCAGCGGAAGTACCTTGAGTTGGTTGCTAGCAAGGGCATGACAATCACACAGTAAGTGTTTTAAAGTCTGATCCTCCTCGCTTCTTCTACAGTCTATACTATCCGATAGAGATTCTTGACCCTGACCTGTGAACACGCCAGATGTAATTCTAAGTTAATTCCTGCTGAATATCCAGAGTTTTTTGATCCAGCCCAAATCCACTCCTTTTATAAAGAAATTAAAGAAGCTTAAGTAACTAATCGTGGAGTTGGTTATCTCGGAAATCAACCGTTAAGAGGGAGAAAAGTGGAGTGAAAGTTACTACAGAAGTACGATAGTTGATGCAGCGCGTCCTAATAGCATACATATATTTGATTGTACCTTAAAGGTAATGAGTATACGTGGAAGAAGTCACTGGCAAATACTGTCTAGTCATTTATATACGACATCTTCATAACCAATTCTCTGCCCAGCGCGTGATTCAACTGAGTAACCATTCTGACCCCCATTCTTGATCTACATACAACGAGGCACCAAAGCTCGTATTTTTACGAGCATACAAACATTTGGGTGAGATTTGATTGCTTCTCTGTTTGCAGCCTATTATCAGGCCTTGTGAGTATAATTTATGTGGCAATACTAACAGTACTACAAATGCGAGGGCTTCGAAGGTCCCTCGATTATTTCAATGTCTGATTTCGTAATTAGTTTAACAACATTATTATTGTGTAGGTGAATAGTGGTTGTACGACGATAGCGAAATATTTCCTGATTCCGTTTCCAGTTGAGCTAGCTCTAGTATTGTAAAATCATTTTTATTTTACGATAAGGTATGTTGCACAAAAACAAATGGCATTTTGCATTAAGCGCACCATTTGTACATTTGTGTATTTTGTGCAATAGTTTCAATAAATAAATATACTAACTAGACTTATAAAGTCAAACTCTAAAAGAAAATCTTACATAGCTGAAACACTGTTAGTGTAACACAAATACTGTGAGTTTAGAAGGAATATAATATTTAATTAGAAAATACATATATTTAGTAGAGGGCACTGCATTAGGACTCTTCTTATAATTTATAAGGGTCTTGTGCAACGCCACACATAGATTAAAACAACTGTTAACATTATCAGTTTTTATGTGTTTCATCAAAGACTAGGGATTCGGTAATCCTTAATAGTTACCATTATCTCCAAGTCAGTTAACACTTCTGCAGCCCTATCAGTCGTTAACCCTTTCTCTGAGTGCAAGTAAGACCCAATCTCAACATTCTCAGCCCCTTAATGAGTGGAAGGGTTGGCATCGCAGCTTTAAGGATTTCGCGGAACCTAATATCGTGGACTTTAATGTTTTTTAATGTGGTTTTCTAATGCCGGAGGATTTCTCGACGAATTTATGGGTTTGCACTTACAGACATTGTGTCTGCCGAGTAAAGTGCAGTAAAATAGCTTTCAAACAGTATTTAGCTTGGGAAGTGAGCTTGCAGCGCGGTAAGGGAGAATAAAGTTTAAGACACTACTCCTTGTCCGTAAAATTTAAAATGTTCGCAGCATTTTAGTTCAAGAGTAGTCTTTTTAGTTAATAGAGTTTAAGAGGTTTCTTCTTCTGTAACCCATTTACACACATGCGTTTGAGCGCTACAGGCGTTTTTTTAAATATGCTTAAATACCAGTAGTTCTATGATTTTTCAAATACTTTATAAAGAGCATTAAATAGATTCAGAAGAAGCTTTTTCCTTTTTTAAATTTTTGTTTATGTGTTTCCATAAAGTATCAGCGTCCTTTTTAGTTTAAAGTATTAAATTTCGACAGATTTAGCAGATCCAGTGAGATTCGTTTCGCACTTAACTGAACGCAAACAAAAGACATAACTCTAGCGCGAAAACCAAATACATAGGTACAGTTGTACACAAGATGTAATGAGTTGGTACACCGGGCGCTGAAGATAAATATTTGCCCTGATTTCTTTCAATCAATCAACCAAAAAATACAGTATTTGGTTGTTATTTCATGGGTTTGTACAGTGCATGTTTCTTACAAGCAAGCATCCAAATATTCAAGAAAATTAATTTAATTTACTACGTCAAAGTTTTTTTATGGTGTCATTCGAACCAGTTTTTGGAGATGAACAAATGTTTGTACAGGAGCAACTACAATTAAAGAACGTAATACCCAAAAATTTGAGCGATTTTGACGATTGACGTCGCTGGTGGCAGCGCAAAACGCTTTATACTGATAGACAGGTATGACGTCGTCACAACTGACATTTGTTAGTACAAAGTACCTAGTTGTATAATTGTATGGAAAATCCTTTAAATTGTTGTTTCGGTCGCGAGATACTGCGTTTATGTCCATAGTTGTCATACAATTTATATCTACATAATTTACGTAACTTAACAAAGTTTTAACAGACCTCAATTTAGTAGTCCGCCAAGCCACGAGAACATTTCCACATTTATTTTCCAATTTACCACATTAACTGATTTCCGAGAGCAAATGCGTTGGCTATTAGAGAAAAAAACCCAATCGCTGTATGTGGGCCGATAACATTTGAGGACTTCCGTCGATTCCACAAGGATCACCTTTGGTACTTCAATAGTTGCTATTTCAACGGAATCTTATCAGAACCTGTGACGTACTTCTGCACTTTTTGATATTTGATAAGTCATCTGAGGTCTTCATCATCAATTCCTCGCCACCAAATTTATTATTTCCGGACGTAAATACACGAGTTATAATAGAAAATACCAAAATTACTACACGCGTGCCTAATAAAATTGAGGAGTTCCCTCAATTCCGCATGGATCCCATCATCTAACTGATTTTTGAAAAAAATGGGACCCATCTGGAATCATATAAATACAAACAAAAAAAAATCGAATCCGCTCACCCATGACGGAGTTCTGAGGTAACAAACATTGCAAAAAAATACAATCGAATTGAGAACCTCCTCCTTTTTTTTAAGTCGGTTAAAAAGTGTAAGGAATCTATACACATCACACACATCAGCCTATATACGTCCCACTGCTGGGCACAGGCCTCCTCTCATGTATGAGAGGGAACGGGCAGTAGTCCCCACGCTGGCCCAGTGTGGATTGGGGACTTCACATACACCTCTAGGAATATATAAGTAGCTTTATATTTACTCTTGGACATTAAAAAAATGCATAATTTTCAAGGTCCATATCTTTTTATGATTTTAATTATATGTATAATTTTTACTTTATTACGATAATTTGATGGTTTACTATCCATTTCGCATCACTACGTTATCAATTTGAACATGAGGCATCATGCCTAGTATAGATAATCAGTCAAAATTCATCACATATTAAAGAAATTTTGTCATAAGGCATCAAGCATCAACTGTGTTTAACTGTGCATAATATGTGTGTTTCCAAGATTTCTTGGTTCATCATATTACATTGCAGAGCTAAAATACAACAAAGCGGCCGTGGATAAATGAGTTGCAAAATGTTCTCTAGTTTAGCCAATAAGTCAGTCGCAATTTTAGCCAATAAGTCAGTCGCTAGGAGGTCCGGTACCGTCTTGGATGGGTATTAATCTAACTGATAAGCTTACCGAAGCTTATACTCGTACATGAAAACAGCAATTAAGTTTTGGTGTAGTTACATGCCATTTCTACTTCGACCACCAAAAGCAATTATTTCATGAGACCTCATCACAATGCCCGTTACTTATTGACATTCATGTATGAAATATGCCTTTAAAATACAAAAAATAAAAAAAAAATATAGCCACATTGCTTTACACAAAAAAAATAGTAATGGAAGACTTAATAAAAAAAAAACATAATGAATACAAAAAAATAAAATAAGTAAACACAAAGGGGCAATGGGTAGCCGTCTCAGCCATTTGCTGGATATGTAGGTATAATACCCAGCGCTGATTTTTAGACGAGGCCTTTTTCTACTTAGAAGAATAAAGGACTGAGTTTGATTTTCACCGAACATTTTCGACTCCATCTCCCATATCATCATAGCATAATAAATCCATGTGGTGGGTGCGCCTGCGCCGTAAATAAGGCCGCGCGCACACCTGGCGACGCACTCCCACGTGCGTCCCCGCAATGCCCGTTCGGATACGCCCTATAGGCTTCAGCGGCTTTGAAAATGTTCATGAATGTTTAACCGTTCAATCTATGAGGACGCGCCCCACTCCTCCCCATAGCCTACAGTCGATAGTTTGTAAATATATATGCCCTTAATAATAAAGTTGTGCCACACATTTTAGTTACTTAATTTAGTCCGTGTACATATATTTCCACTCGACTGTTACAGTGTGTGTTTTGTTTATGAGCAGGCAACTGCTTCGTGAATTAAAGAATCTGCTCATAATTTTGCAATCTAACGTTTTTCAATAGTTTGCTTCCATGATGTTAAAGTTGTTGTTAACTTACCAAAGTAAATTCATGAGTTAGGTAAACCTCCCAATGCTCGCAACACCTTCACGCTTTATAGTCGACGCCTTATTGCCGATGCTTTATCGTTTCAACATTAAATAAAAGTGTCATGTATTAGGCCAGTCTCGGGCACTGGGACGTTACTTGTGTTATGTTTTTTGCAGTGACACGGTGAATCCTCAACTTTGCCTGTTGTTACCAATTGCTTTTTATGCTGTTTTGTTTCGATCTTATTTGTTTATAAGTGCTTGTGATTATTTGGAGTAATGAACATCTTACACGCAAATGACACATTTTGACCACGCGGAACGCCACCTACGCTAAACGACACATACGCTAAATGACAAATACGCAAAATAGCACTTACGCAGAATGACAAATACGCAAAATGAAACATATCTATCCTATACTACTCTAAGGCAGGTCGGTGTAGGTACGACGATGAGCGAAGCGAGGAGGAGTGTTAGTTGTACGTTGAGCCTAAGCGCGCGAGCCCAGCGAGCGAAGCGAGCGTGCCGCGGCAGCGGCCAGCGAAGCGCCAGAACCAAACAGTGTGGCTACGAGGAAAATAGGCTTATGTGTCGTTTCGCGTAAGTGTCGTTCCGTGTATGTGTCATTCCGCGTATGTGTCGTTTCGCGTATCGGTCGATTTGCGTAGATATGTCATTATGCATGTAATCCCAATAAACGTCCAAAGGATATGATGTCTGATCACCACCAGGAGTGCCCTATGTCCATATGCCAACTTCGTAGTATGAGAAAGTGTAAATAATTCACTAAATGTCATACCAATGTTGAATAATACGTGAGCGCAGAATGTAGTGCATCGTGGAATATGCGTTACATAGAGTAGGTAACTAGGGTAATATTACAGACGCACCATCGCGCCGTTACCAATGCAAGGGTGGACGGGTCGCATAATTATCGTTGTCATAACGTGATATTTGTCATAATTGAAACGTGATATTTGTCATAACATAAGTAATTGATTAAGTTTAAAAATTATGTCCACACTTTATGTATTACTATTGAAAATATTTATTTTTCTACACAGAAAAACATCCGACTGCACATATTTAAATAACAATGTGTTGCTCTAGTCCAGTTTCGTTCTGTCCGGTCCGTACGGCACAGACATTTTACACGGAAACTACATGAATGAAATTTTGAACGAAGGCGTAGGCGTCTTTCTTAACCGCTAAATACTCGTATTTCTGTAGTATAATCTTTACCATTTTGGTTCGGAACCCTAAATAAAGGAATGGATATTTAATAATTATATAATACAAATTTAATTTAAGTTTAACTCGTTTGTTGATGACATTAAAACTACATATCATTAACAGGAAAAGGAATAGCATATATTTTACTTATTTTCTTTCCGCTTATCTGCACCATTTCTCGAGGTTAAGATTTTTTCCGCCTTAGCTTATTTCGCATCTTGAACTTGACGAAATAAGTAAAACACACTGACTCTACTTAAAAACTAAACTATACCCAAAGTGACCGTCAATAGAATTTGCTATGTAAACAAACCGCCATAGTGAAAGACAATTTCAGTATGGCGGTTTGTTTACATAGTTAGCAAATTCTATTGACGGACACTTTACGTTAATGTTTATTAGGTATCTACTTTACGAACCGCGAAACAGAGTGTCCACTCTGTGCAACAAAGTTATCTCTTACTAAAAAACTAAACTAACTACTTATACGTAAATGTTTATTAGGACCTGCCTGTACCTACGTTACGAATCACGAAACAGATGGTCCACTCTATGCAACAAAATTATTCCACAAATATTGAAAAACTGAGTTTTATTAGGTTGCAGCGTAAATTGACACTCGTCCACTCGTCCCGTACTGACCGTATGGACGAAAATGGGGAGCGGTAGGAAATATGGCGGCATATTTCAGAAAAAGGGGTATTTTTTTAAGAAATTGAAATAAGTAAGAAAATGAAGTTATTGTTCATTATTTTACGAAGAAGATTATATAATTTCTTCTTATTCTGATAAAAAATGGAGCAGTAAAATGGTTACAAGTGAAAAAAAAGGGGTACCGTTAGATTTTTTTTCTCTACTTTTTTTTGTTAAAATAGATTTCTACGAAAACTATGTTACTTCTCATATCTATATTAAGATATATTTTTTTCTACTGGAATTTTTTTACGTTATAATGTATAAAATGGTTACTAAACCACTCATTTTCACCAAAATTTCAGAGGTCTAGCTTAAAGTAGTTGAATTCAAACGTATAAAGCTCTCCGACACTTTATGATGAGTTTTACAATATTATTTTGGATTATAAAACACATAAATATACCTTCAGAAAAAATCAAGTAATATATATATAAAAAATCATTTAAGAAATTGTACTCCCATCAAATTCAAATTCAAATTCAAAATTATTTATTTGCTGAAACACGGTTATAGAGATCGTATACATATTATTTACAGTTCATGCGTATTTAACCTACATGCAGGTGTGCAAACATCATCAGTAATATTATATAAATCGAGTGTCCAAAATTTAAATTACTTTGTCAATATCAAAAATAAATTTCAGTATTACATTATAATTTAGCTATTAGCGCGTCAAATATTCTTTGATACTATAATAACAGTGTTCCTGAAGCCATTTAGTCAACTTATTTTGAAACAACATCTTATTTTCTAGTTTCATATCTATAAGCAGTTTATTATACAGGGCTATGCACATATTATAGCAGTTTTTCCTATATATATAAGTGTGGCAAGGAGGCTGATATAAAAGTTCCTTGTATTGCGCTCTGGTGTGCCTTGCATTAGTATCACTACGCATAATGAAGAAGTGAAGGTTGCTTTTAACAAAGAGACAAGCTGCCTGTATGTACATGCATGGGAGTGGAAGTATTTAAAACTTTTGGAATAGTGGTTTACAACTTTCATCTTGACTACACTTAATATTTAAACATATTAACTTTGAGAACTATGCATGTCAGTTAAATGAAGAGCAAATCATATTTTATGTTTACACGAATCAGTTAACAATAAAATGAGAAAAGGCAACAAACCTTTTTATGTGTAATGAGATTATTAACATTCCAGTATATACCAGTGGTATATACCAAGAATGTAGAAAAAAAAATCTGTATACTAAAAACATCGATAAAAAAAACACTAGAGAAAACATTCGTAAATCATGTAATTACTCGTACATACACAGTAAATTATAGTAACAAACCACTTACAAACATTGCAGAAATCAAATAAACAACACCTATTGCATATTGACGCACACTTATAATTCACCTATCTTATTAAAATGTGACAACCCTACTTGAATAATAAAGCATAGATAACGAGACGGTTCATAATCTACCCGGCCAGCAGGGCTGTCACACAAACTACATTACGTTATTTGCGTGCGCAATTTGGTCCTGTCGAACTGAGTTATGGGGACGAGAGTTATGGTGTACAAAAATGGCGTGCTGTGTGGTCGGGTTTGTAAGTAAATAAGGGATTTTTACACCTGATTTTTTTGTATAACATTTTCGCAACATATATTAAATTGAGAATATCATTTTATATATGTCAATCACTTCACTTTTTCATGTTGTTACTCAGTCCCAGTAAGCCAGGAGACAACATATTGAACCTTTATTACGGAGCCTGACCATGGAAGGGATTTACTATTTTAACAAAAACAGTTTAGTGGATTAATAAAATAACCCCATAAAATCATAGTTTTAAAGAATGACCAGGGAGCCGTAACCATGGCAACGAGCAACAACAAATACTTGATTGGCCCATTTACCGTTAGCTTTTGGGAGAAGACAGTCGTGAGGAAACCTGCAATACCTGCATTTGTATCTGCGAAGACATTCAAATGTGTATGTGCAGTTACGAACCCGCACTGCGTGGGGACTTCTGCCTATGTCTTCTCACTCAGGAGCGAAGGCCAAGTAGGACATACAGGATGTATCGAAAATGGGGCGTGAGCCGATCAAGGTTCCGTAGCGTTTTGTGATTCTAAAAATGAATTTGTTTTACATTACATACGTTTGTTTACATTACAGTATTTGTCTTTGTTGACATTGATTTCTCGGTTGTCGAGGGAAATAAGGTAGAGTCTGGCAAACGAAAGCGTGACCTGGGAAAACGCGACAAATTCAAAAAAATTACATATGGTATTACTATTTTTTTGTTTTTTACGGATTCCTTAAATATTTTCAAGATTATCTGTAAACATAAGAAACGTATGATCATTCTCGTCAATATTATTATAACAAATAATCAGCCGACAAGGATTAAGATTACAAAGTCATACTAACCTAAAAAACCCGACTTCGCATCTAAACATTGTTGTTTCTCTTGGAAAACAACTTCTTTCTCCTCTTGTTTTTGCTTGAACTTACTGATCATAATATGTAGCAGCTTTCGCACATTACTTTTTATTGTTTTACCCATATTACGGCAATTACATATTAATGCAAAATAATTGAATAAACAAACTTATTTGACGTACCTTTGACAGATTATAATGTTGCCACTTTTAAAAAAGTCTAGGTCACGCTTTCGTTTGCCAGACTCTAACATAATATCAGACACTGTAAGTCAAATTAATTTCCAATGAGATCGAACGATAATTTGATATCGTTGAATAATGTCGCACCCATAAATCTATTGCTTCTCCATTCCTATGATATAAAGGCGTGTCAAAGTTGTAGGAAAATGAAGTGAATGTATATCTTAATTTTATTTATTTATCGTATGGCAAATCAGTATTTAGAACCGTGAGATCTTGGAAAAGACAGTACGGTTGCCAGGTTGTTGCACTTTTAGCACCACCCAGGGGTCACGTGTAGGGTAGCGGTGGGTAATTCCTACGGACGTGGTGCAACTTAGACCCCCATCTTAATGATATGATGGTTATGTATATCGATAACGAATAAAATATCCGTAACATAAGCATGACATCAGGGGCGTGATGTGGCTTTAAAAGTGTGACTTATCCCCAGCATCTCGCCTGTTTTTCCAAGTGAAAATGACAGAGACATGAAACAGGGGAGATGACGGCCTCATCGGTGAATACTGTAAACATAACAGACGTTCCATGTTTATTGTATATATATATATACACATAGGTGGTGCCACACCAAAGTAGCACACTGCATAAGTAGCCTTAGGGTTTGAACCGGAACAAAAAGTGCTCTAACAAGCTATTATTTTCTAAGTACACCTAATAACATGTATATTGGTTATCAACACCTCAATATTTTAACAACAAACCATACAGTTTAGATTGCCACAAAAACTTAGAAGCAAATAAAAACTAAAGGCCTTAACCCACTTCCTGAGACAGTGGCCTGTTATTTGATCCAATTTACATACAAATACTGCTCCATTACCTGCGGCGACTGAGGATTTATTGTCAATCAAAATTAGCCGAATGTTGGAGCCAATGTTTGTGAGCTGCCAACAGTTTTGATGAAGTCGTCTATGATTGACGTACATATTATAATAAGGCTGTAGGTGTCTGTCTGCTGGTTCGTGTTACGCTATAAGTAGACGTTTTTAGAGACCGTACGGCGTCGGAAACTAAAATAGCTTTAACAAATTAATTATCATAAACATGAAGTAATGAAAGGGCATAGGCCGAACTGTTTGAATAAATTATATCACAAAATCTTGTAATATAATTCATAATTCATTTATTCGTAGTTTTGGGGGTTTACAAAAGGTCTGAAATCTGTATTTAGGACCTTGAGAAAAACACAAAACCTGTTAGGGAACACAGCGTTAAAGTAGGTACTATAAGGCTAAAAAGTATAGACTACTTTACTTACTAGGTATAAAATATAAACTACTGTTCATTTCATAATCGGTACATTATTTTTACTCCTTATAAGTTTTTAAATGTTCCGAGCATACAAAATGTAGTGTTGAATACGTTACATACTTAATTTTTTCCGATTTTCCGTGGCGAACTGCGAACGTAATTCGGTTCGGGCCACAAACACTTGCGATCTGGGGCTTTCACGAATTCACCGCCCGTGTTGAGTAAAAAATTTTACGTACGCGCAGCGTGCAGTAAAACTCGCATTATGGCCAGGTGTGACGTAATAGTTATTTACGATACAAGTGCTGAAAATAGGAAATTCGCAACGAGTGATGATAAATTAAAACACGACCGAAGGGAGTGTTTTAAATCGACACGAGTTGCGAATTACCTATTCGCACGTGTGTCGTACAAGGTTTTACAGTACATATCGTCCTACTGCAAATACCAACTAAGTGACTTTTTGCCGAAGTGCCTTTTATTATACCAAAAGAAATATGTTTTCAATATCTACAGACTGATAAAACCCCTGTTTCGCTACGACGCCGCGTTCAGGAGATAGCTAAAGTATAAAGCGACATAATTACTAATTTTGCGGCATTCTAAACAGGCAAAACTCGATATGTGTATGATAATACGCTTATTTTTGTTTTTAACTTCAGATAGAAACTGTTATAGGCACATAGTGTTTTTTTGCATTAACATTTTATTGAACATGAACCAATATTATATTCTCAGGATATATGTTCTAATTATACTTAATTGTTTTTAGCATACACATGTATCTACTAACTTATATTTTTTAACGCCAGAAAATATAGATCAAATATCGTTATCACGTTTTTCCAGAACATTTCTATAGTCATTAACGACAGTATCTTACTGCCATAATATTGTACGGCACCTTAATTGGTTTTACCCGTACAGGTTTACTCCGACTAAACACTAAGTTGTACAGGAAGAAACGACTAAGTGCGCATACGAGCTTCGCGCCGCAGCTAACTTCACTCAGTTGCTGCTCACGCACCGATTTGACGGTTTATTTATTGTGTTTAAATATTGAAAAAGAGTTAAATTGCCTGTTTTATGACGGTGTACGTTAAAAATGAGTTCAAGAAGCAGAAGACTCGTTAGACTTCACACCTGAGACCCTAGGTAAGATAGAGCGATATTACGGACTGCTATACACGGCAACGCGCAGACCCGAAGTTCGTCAGGCGGAAGACCCTAGAGCTAGACTAACCCGACACTATACCAACGACATCCCGTACATCAGCCTGTGCGAGATTGTAATGGCTCTTAAGCAGCTCAAAAACAACAAGGCACCCGGTGAAGACGGAATAACAGCCGAACTTTTAGCGGGTGGTAAACCGGTCCTTAAGGCCCTTCAGAAGTTGTTCAATACCGTCTTACTATTTAGAAGGGAGAACTCCGAAGGCATGGAACAGAGGGGTGGTGGTGCTATTCTTCAAAAAGGGTGATTACACTCTGCTGAAGAACTACAGACCCATCTCACTTCTGAGCCATGTCTATAAGCTGTTTTCGAGGGTCATTACAAAACGTCTCGTACGCAGGCTAGATGACTTTCAGCCTCCCGAACAAGCCGGTTTCCGAAGAGGCTTTAGTACTGTAGACCACATCCACACGCTTCGTCAGGTTATACAGAAGACCGAGGAGTATAACCTGCCCCTCTGCTTAGTGTTCGTGGACTACGAGAAAGCCTTCGATTCGATTGAAACCTGGGCTGTACTACAGTCTCTCCAGCGGTGCCAAGTTGACTATCGCTATATCGAAGTGCTGAAGTGTTTGTACGAAAACGCCACTATGTCAGTCCGACTCCAGGACCGAGCTCGAAACCTATTCCGCTGCAGCGGGGAGTCAGGCAAGGAGATGTTATTTCTCCAAAACTGTTCACCGCTGCACTGGAGGACGTTTTCAAGACTCTTGACTGGAGAAGGCTAGGCATCAACATCAACGGCGAGTACATCACTCACCTTCGGTTTGCTGACGAATCTGACGATATAGTAGTCTTGGCTGAGACCATGGAGGACTTAAGTACGTTGCTCGATGACCTCAGTAAAGCTTCCGAGCGAGTTGGTCTAAGAATGAACATGGATAAGACGAAGATCATGTCAAATGCCCATGTCGTACCAACTCACATTACAATCGGACACTTTACGCTCGAAGTGGTAGACTTAGATTATGTATACCTAGGACAGACTATCCAGTTAGGTAGGTCCAACTTCGAGAAAGAGGTCAATCGTCGAATCCGACTCGGCTGGGCAGCGTTCGGGAAGCTACGGCACATATTTTCGTCCAATATTCCGCAGTGTCTCAAGACGAGAGTCTTTGACCAGTGTGTGTTGCCAGTGATGACATATGGCACTGAAACGTGGTCGCTTACTATGGGCCTGATAAGAAAGCTCAAAATCACCCAAAGGGCAATGGAGTGGGCCATGTTGGGAGTTTCTCTGCGTGATCGCATCAGAAATGAGACTATCGGCAGCAGAACCAAGATAACCGATATAGCCCTCCGAATCGCTAAACTTAAGTAGCAGTGGGCAGGGCACGTATCACGTAGAATCGATGGACGTTGGGGCGGAAAGGTTCTCGAGTGGCAACCGCGTACCGGAAGGCGCGGCGTAGGTAAGCCCCCCACATGGTGGACTGATGACCTGGTAAAGGTTGCGGGAGACCACTTGATGCGGGTGGCGCAGGACCGGTCACTTTGGCACTCTGTGGGGGAGGCCTATGTCCAGCAGTGGAGTCTTTCGGCTGATATGAATTATATAATTACTAGAAATACATTTAAACCAGATTTAAATATATTTAAAGACATGGTTTGAGCTATTGATTTAAATTATTAGAAGTTAAGAGACCTTAAACTATATACTTCAATATTCCCTACAGGTAAAACCAATTATGTCATTGGCAATTTTCATTGAATTTGATAATAACTTGAAAATTAATTACATTTTTTTTCCATTTTGTGTCTTATTTGCATCGTTTATCTAAAATAAAGCTCAATCTATCGGAAACCCTGGCGTATAATGATTTTTCTGAGTCAAATCAACTAAAAATATTTCTACAGGTAAAACCAGCTAAGTATACGACTTTTTTATTAATATCGTGACATTACCCTTAATAAAATATACTTTTTTAATGTTTCATTATTAATTACGGGTGTCTATCATTTTATCGAAACGCATTACGTCGATTTACATTTCGCCGAAAACTATTCCACGAATTTCATTTCGTTGTATTTCTTGTTCACATAATCATCAATTCATAGTTTTTTATTTCATCGAATAACTTTTCATCGTCAATCGTTTCGAATTTGTCTCAAATCGTAGCGTAACGATTCATCGAATTTACTTTTCATAGAATAATCACTTGTGTATAGTATTAATTTATCGAAACACGGTTCAATGTGAGTACGTTCCATATATTTTTGTTGCCACGATCAATATTTCATTTTTCTACCAAGCTGTTTACCTATAGGTCATTTCGTCTAAGTATATAATACCTCATGGATAAAATGGTTCCACATTGACTCATATAGATACGCTTCGTATACGATGTAGACGTAATATTAAGCCTAAGTAAGTGATATTAAAAAAAAACGGTTCTGGCGCTTCGCCGGCCGCTACCGCGGCACGCTCGCTGCGCTCGCTCTGCTCGCGCGCTATAGGATCACAGTTCACCTAACACTCCTCCTCGCTTCGCTCGTCGTCGTACCTACACTGGCCTGCCTTAAAGTAGAATAGGAAGGTAATCCGATATCCAGAGGGAGAGGTGGGTAGGCTTAGGGCTTAGAGCTCTATGTATACGTCCAAAGTCTCGGTGAAATTTACCTTCTCAGTTCGTTGAAAGGTAAATATTATCAAGTGACAAACACAGATGAAACGATTATCTATGTAATAAGAATTTTGGGAACTAAAACTTATGTTAAAACAAAATTATAGTAACGGTGATTCGATGAACGACTATGTCGATGAACAAATAAAATATTGAAGTGAAATTCGATGAGTTCATTTTTGTGTGAATGGTATTTCGAGCAAATGTATGAGCGATCTAACGAAGTTCGATGAATGATTCCTGTGTGATGATGAAAATCTGCGAATAGTGTTATGGGAAACGATAATCGATGAAACTATTTTCGGTAAAATGATGGTTTCGCATTAATTACAGTACAAGATAAGATAAACTACATATTTTAATAAATACAGACTATATTTTACCATATTAACACATAAAAAAATACATCAGAATGTGAAAATGCGATTATCTCAAAACTACTTTTATGCAGATAGTCGGTATTTGCAGTAATAGGATGACATGACTCTTTAAAGTTTCGACATATGCACGAAAAGTGCTCTTTTCCGCACAAGTAACGCCATATGTACCTACTGTAAAGTACATTACTTACCTAGGGCGGTTGAACAAAGAATCTCTCAAATCGCTCGGCTCAGGCGATAAATATGCGATCTGGGGCCTTCTTTATTACCGCCCGTGGTGAGTACAAAATTTTGCGTCTCTCCTTGGCCAGTAAATGGGATTTTCCGCAGGCGAGTAATTCCTACTTCATGGCCAGGTATATGACGTCAAAACTATTCTTATACGTGTCGAGTTAGATAGGGTTAGTCAGTGACTCAATAGTTCACCGTATATGTAGGTACCTACTGATTGCAGTATGTCTACGTCGCATTCCGTGCGGCGACATTCCGCGGGACACGTGTTATGCTGGCACCACCATGCCACCGGTACAGTCTGACACAGCTATGTAACAAATAATAGTAATAATAATCAATAAATATTTAATTCGAATTAGCCCATAGTAAGCTCAAATAGGCTTGTGTTATCTTCTGTGTGATGAGCACAAATATTTGTGCTCATCACACAAATAAATCCCTTACCGGGATTCGAACCCAGGACCTCTAGCTTCGTAGACAGGGTCACTGCCTACTAGGCTAAACGGGTCGGGTGAATTTAAAAATATTAGGGGCCAATCAAACATAACCCATAGCACGCTCAATGAGGGCTTGGTACAAGACTATGGGTACGACATACTTTAGTATACCGATCCAAGACTCAGAAACATGACTGTATTCATGAATGCTCACTAACCACATATTTGTTATTTTCTAAAGTGACTGTGACAGGCATAGTGTGTTAACTATATTTCATTCGGGTGTAATGTCGTCCACAAGACAAGACACAATGTTAATTAGCAAAGAAATAAATTATATAAATATTGCTCGTTGACTGTACTCGCTTACCTACGTACTTGGGTGGGACGCCTACGCGATAACTCTAATACTTTGTCACTGCACATATCGCTAACTTCCAAGGACGTTTTCTATTTGATCCACTTTTTTACTTCAGTCGATTATACTGCGTGTATTTTTAATATTAACTCAAATTGTAACCAGACGTATCTGTTAGGGCTAGTTTTTGATTGTATTTTCTTTTATGCGTGTTGCACACAGTTTTGTGTGCTAAATAAATAAATTCTTATTCTTATTCTTACCAACCGATATTGCAAGAAAATTATAGGTATGTTAGTCTTAACTACCAAACTGTAATTAATTTTTGAAAATGTATCGAGTGGCAATGTATTTGCGTTGACTCATTTGACACATGGAAGAAGCGGGTCACTTGTGACAGTTATGACGTAACGCCAGTAAGAAAAAATAAGTTGGTAGATAAGAAGAAAACTATCGGTTGACTGAAATGATATTAGACAGGGTACCATTACTAGTAAAATGAACGAGGCGGGTTGTTGAGACCAAAAAGTTCATATCGGTAACCCACCACAGCAACAAACTATACAAATAACTAGCTTCTGCCCGTGACTCCGTCAGCGTGGAATTCGTTTATATCGTGGCTCCAAGCTTTCACCCCCTTAGGGGATGATGTCCAGCATAAAAACCATCCTATGTCCTTGCCCGGGACTCAAAATATATCTATGCCAAATAAAGTCTAAATCGGTTCAGCGGTTTAAGCGTGAAGGTTAACAGACAGACAGAGAGACAGACACACTTTCACATTATTTATAATATTAATATTGGATGGATTAGTATGGATTATATTCACAGTGGAATCGCATTTCAATGTGCTTTGCGTACGTTCTACCACGAATCAATCATAATTAAATAACAGTCTATTGTCATAAGTTATGCATAGAAATTCATATGACTAAAATTAATTATGATTTTCATTATAACGACAATAGTTTTTTATGATATGCAACATTATGGTTCAGCAAAATGTGACAGTACAATTATGACAACAAAAGTATGCGCAAGATCATTGTGAGAACGCATCAGTAATACTTAGTTACGGAACGCAACCTTATTCATGCTCTCTCGCTCTCGCGCTTCGCTGTCTCGCCCTCTCGCGACAGCTAGAAATTAATAGCCGACGTTTGTGTAAACCGGTACTGAAAATAAATACTGCATTAATTAATTATCAGTTTTATTTAAATGAGACATCACAATTGGCGACGAGGACCGTTCGAACCATAAGGAAAATAACTTAAGGATTATCTTCGAACCGGCAGAAGTGATTTACAGTGCATTTATTGTAGTGCACGTGCAGCCATCTTGCAACCATAAGGCTCGTTAACGGTGGCGTTATGCCAGGAAAAAACAAATGAGTTTAAACAAGGAATTAATAGAAAAACTGAAGACAGGTAAACCCAGTTTTATATACAATTGCAACAAGGAACAATTAATTGAAATTGCCGTGTACTTAGAAATTGACAGTGATAACCTAACTGTCGATCAGTTACGGAAGGTAATATCAGAAAACATAAAGTCTCAGAACCTCACACCAAAGGTAACAATGTCATATAATGACACGAACATAAAACCATTCTATGGATCGAATTGGGACGCTTTTGAAAAGCAATTAGAATGTTTAATATTATTACACGACATTCCAGCAGAAAAGAAAGTGCCACTATTAATAAAAAAGTTAACTAGTACAGTTTTCGATAACATAATTAACATCTGTGAACCAGTATCACCATTGAAGAAATCATTTGTCGAATTATGCTTACTTCTTAAAAATAGCTACACAAATACTACGGCACCATCGACAAACAGAGTGGAATTTAGAAAAAGAAATCAAACATCAAGTGAAACTATTGATCAATATATCGCCGAACTCAGAAAAATGGCAAGAATATGTGCTTTTAAGGACACAGAAGATCAGATCAAGGAGAAATTTATAGACGGATTAGCATCTAATATGATAAAATTCGAATTGTTAAAAAACTCTGACAGCTCACTTGAAAAACTAGTAATATTGGCCAGAGGTATTGAAGCAGCTGTGAAAACATCACATCCTATGGAGGCTCAGGAAGCAAAGAGTGTTGCACCAATGTTCAAGAACACTATTAGTTACAGGAACACTAACATTAGTAGAAGGCAGAGGAGGTATGGCAGGTGCAAGTTCAAAAATGTGTTATTGCTGTGGAAAAGCCAACCATATACGGGCACAGTGTTCGCTGCAAAGGAAATATTGTTCGGAATGTGGAAGACAAGGACATATATATAGAATGTGCCAAAACAATAAAATGAGACACTCGACAAACATGATCACAAATGAAAACGTCAACCAGGAAACAGCGGGCAATGAAGAGATATTGGATGGTTCTTTAGCACCCCTGTTCCAGGAGTATGAGGTACTATCATTAGGCGTCCTCGGGGTAGCCTGATTCCCTAGAGGACGCGTCCCCAGGTGGCGGATAGGGGGATGCTCGATGGAGGGTCAAACCTCCATAGGGTAGGAGGGAAATAAAATACCTCCCGCGGACCAACAAGGCCAGAGAAGGACACTCTGTGAAAAAACCCCTGCCCCGGGCTTCTCCGACATATTCAGAGCCGAGGCCGTGGCAGTGCTGCATACCTAGGCTGGGGCACGCAGAAGAGATGGCGGCGGATGAGCTCCTAGCGGGTCAACGACGGCGCTCACACCCTGAGGTTGGTTACAGCCTTGGCGTCAGGTGGCAACCGGCCGTAAAACTTAATAGCCAAAACAAAACTTCTCCTAATTATGAAAGTCAAAAGCAAAAGAAATAATTATAAAGCTAGGGCGTACCCTTCATGCGACGCGAACTCGATTAATGCGAAAAATGCTAGGGCGTTCCCCCCAAGTGACGACCGATGTGACAAAAATCAAAACCAAGGTTCGCAGTCAATACACCAGCTTAGGATAGCAACGTGGAATCTGGGATCGCTTACAGGACGTGGACAAGAACTCGCGGAGACCCTAAAAAGGAGGAACATAAACATCTGCTGTATACAAGAGACGCGCTGGAAAGGGTCAAAATCCAGAGACCTAGGACAGGGGTACCAGCTGGTCTACCATGGAATAGACAACAAACAAAACGGTGTAGGGATTGTTCTAGACAGGCACCTAAAAAGCAGGATAGTAAACATAGATAGAAGAACAGACCGTCTCATTACCGTGAAACTAGCACTTGATGACTTACCAATACTAAATGTCATCTGCGCCTACGCTCCGCAAGTAGGATGTAGCAAACAGGAGAAAGATGAGTTTTGGGAGGAAATGGATGATGTGACTACAAGTATACCACCAGAAGAACACAAATTTGTCTTAGGAGACCTTAACGGACATGTAGGGGAAAGAGATATCACACGTAAAACCGCACATGGGGGTTACGGCTACGGATGCCCCAACCCAGAAGGTGAACGGATCCTGGAATTTGCATCGTGTCATGACCTCACAATACTCAACACCACCTTCCAAAAGAAGTCAGAACACTTAATAACATACAAAAGTGGAGGGAGGTGCTCGCAAATAGACTTCATAATGGCCGATAACAAGCTTAGAACGGGATTCAAGGATTGCAAGGTTATACCCGGAGAGGCATTAACATCGCAGCACAGAATTCTAGTGGGTATTTATAAACTACCAAAACCTATCAAATCACAAGTTGACAAAACAGTCCGCATAAAATGGAAAGAACTTGCTAGTGATAAATCAGACCCCTTTCGTGAAAAACTTAATGAATATCTGATTGAGGATATGGAGAAAACCTATGAAAATGCCAATTCTATGTGGTCAAACTTCGAAAATGAATGCAAAAGCCATGCCAAGTCCATTTTAGGCATATCAAAGGGAGGGATCAGCACCAACAAAGACCCGACATGGTGGAATTCAGTTGTCAAGGAATCTCTCAAAACCAAAAAGGACTTGTTCAAAACCTGGCAAGAATCAGAGTCAGAAGAAGACCTAATGAAATACAAAGATGCAAAAAAGCTTGCTAAGAAAATCGTTGCCCAAACTAGAGCAAATTCACGGGAGGGTTTCTACGCTAAACTTGAGGATGTTCAAACGGATTCGGAAATCTTTAAAATCGCCAAGAAGAAACATTTATCAACACAAGATGTAAAACGTAACAAATACATAAAAGATAAAAATCAAAATCTACTCACTAGAAACGACGACATAAACAACAGATGGTTTGAGTACTATAAAGAGCTAATGAACGAACAGTTCCCAAGAGAAGCGTATGTGCCCAACGCCCTTGTAGAAGGACCAATACGCGAGATAAATGCCGAGGAAGTTAGATCTGCTGTAGCGAAAATGAAAAATGGGAAAGCAGTTGGACCCGATGAAATCCCAGCTGACTTTTGGAAGTTTATTGGGCCTGTGGGTGTAGTTTGGCTGACAAGACTGTTCAACACCATACAGCAAGATGGGGCTATACCCGAGTCATGGCGTCTTAGTCATCTGGTTCCTTTCTATAAAAACAAGGGTGACGTTACACAATGTGGCAACTATAGGGGCATAAAATTGACATCACATACATTGAAAGTGTGGGAACGCATACTTAACAGGCGCATCCCCACGATGACGACAATAACATCAAACCAGTTTGGATTCACACCTTCGCGCTCAACAACGGATGCTATACAGGCCGTGAGGATACTCACCGAGAAACATCGACTGAATAAAGAAGATTTACACCTTATCTTCATTGACCTCGAGAAGGCATTCGATCGTGTCCCAAGAGAGCTGGTCTGGGAGGCTTTGAGAGCACAGGCGCTACCCGAATGCTACATAACCTTAATCCAGGATATGTACAGAAACGTGCGCACAAAGGTAAAGAGCCCTGCCGGCACTAGCCGGGAATTTGAAGTGCGCGTCGGTGTGCATCAAGGATCTGCACTTAGCCCTCTCCTTTTTAACCTTGTTATGGACTACATCACAAGAAATATCCAAACTCAGCTGCCTTGGAATCTCCTCTATGCCGATGATGTGGTGCTTATAGCCAAAACCCCAGACGAACTGCAAACGTCCTTGTCTGCATGGGTAAATGCGCTCGAAAAATCAGGACTTAAAGTGAATAGGACGAAGACGGAACACATGGAATGCTGCTTTAGTAATGGAAACAATCTTAACGGGTCTTCTACAATCTACTACCCCGACGCAACTGCAGTTCCAAAGGTCACCCAATTTAAATACCTCGGCTCAGTGCTTACCCATGCTGCCGATATAGATGCGGATGTAAAGCATAGAATAAATGTTGCCTGGCAAAAATGGCGGTCATTAACAGGGGTTCTATGTGACCCACGAATGCCTATTCGCACTAAGGGCAAGGTTTACAAAACGGCAGTTCGGCCGGCTCTAATGTACGGCGCAGAATGCTGGACGGTAAAAGAGACGCATGCACAGAAAATACACACGACGGAAATGAAGATGCTAAGATGGTCAGGAGGAGCAACCAGGCATGACAAAATCAGAAACGAGTATATTCGAGGCAGTTTCAAAGTTGCTCCAATACCAGAAAAGCTTTCTGAAAGCCGTCTTAGGTGGTATGGCCACGTCATGAGACGACCTGATGACTACGTTGTCAAAAAGGCCTTAAACATCCCGGAACGTAAAAGAGGCAGAGGCCGCCCCCCTTCTACATGGTGGACCAGCATGACCCGGCTTCTGAAAAAGGAACAATTACCAGACCCGACAACCCAAGACCGAGCGACTTGGCGCCGATTAATTAGGAGAGCCGACCCCACCTAACGTGGGAACAGGCAAAGAAGAAGAAGAAGAATAGTATTCATAGATAACATATATTTGTCAGGAAAAGACATAGAAAGCACATATGAGGTGTTACAAAGAGTTCTAGAAAAATTAAAACAGTGTGAAATCAAACTAAAGCCAGAAAAATGTAAATTGTTCCAAAACCATATTGATGTGTTTGGTTACCGAATAAATTATTATGGAATAAGTGTAATAAAAGAAAATATAGAACCCCTATTGAGAACACCGCCACCAAACAACTTGACATTACTAAAATCATTCCTTGGAAAAATCAACTATTACTCGCGTTTTTTGAAAGACATGGCAGTTATTCTAACGCCTCTGTATGACTGCACAAAGAAAAATAAATTCGAATGGACACCGCAGTGTGAACATGCCTTTAAAACAATAAAACTAAAATTAGCTTCGGTTCAAAATCTTAGGCATTACAACCCCGAATTGCCTTTAATTCTGACATGTGATGCATCAGAGGTAGGAGTGGCAGCGGTGATCTCAAATAGGGATATAAATGGCACGGTCAGACCCATAGCATTTGCCAGTACAAAGTTAAGTCCGGCAGAACAAAAATATTCGACTATTGATAAAGAGGCCCTGGCGATTGTATTTGGAGTGACCAAATTTTATAACTATACGTATGGGCGCAATTTTGAGCTGGAAACAGACAGCGCAGCTTTAGTGAGAATATTTGGTCCCGACAAGTCAATACCAAAAATGGCTGCAAAACGGCTGCAGCACTACGCCATATATTTGTCGACTTTTAGATACAAAATAAGACACATAAGAACAAACAACAACCCTGCAGATTTCATGTCACGTATAGTCGAAAATAGCCACAATGGGGTCGATCTACATACACTACGTAAAGAAGGCGACATTGGAATTATGTTGTATACTAAAAGTAGTAAAGTAGAAGGACTGGATTGGAAATTAATTAAGAAAGACACAAGTAAGGACAATAAGTTGTCAAATGTAATACGTTATTTAGTAGACGGATGGCCAAGTAAAGAAATTATAGATTCAGACTTAATGCCCTATTATAATCGAAAAGATGAAATCAGTATGGATAGAGGTTGTGTATTCTGGGGCTACAGAATCATAATTCCACACTCTCTACAAGATAAGGTATTACAGGAGACACATAAAAGTCACTTTGGCATTGTAAAAATGAAAGAGATTGCAAGGTCATACTTTTGGTGGCCAGAACTAGATAAAGAGATAGAGCAGATTACTAAAAACTGTATAACTTGCCTTAGTAATAGTAGAAACCCAACAAAAATTGTAAAATTATGGCCAGTGGCGCCATCTGCTTGGTACAGACTACATGCTGATTTTTAGGACCATTTAATAAGAAAATGATTCTGGTAATCGTTGACAGCTACTCAAAATGGGCAGAGGCTTTCATTATGAATGATATTACCACAAAAACAACTCTAGAAATATTCAAGACTTTATTTGCTCGATTTGGTTATCCGCACCAGCTTGTAACTGACAATGGAACAAGTTTCACTAGTAAAGAATTTAACGAGTATTGTAACTTAACTCAAATTAAATACACATTTTCACCACCATACCATCCGGCAACTAATGGCGCCGCAGAAAAATTTGTAGGGACATTTAAAACCCACATAACAAAAATGATGGACAGTGGTTACTCGATGACGGCGGCTATGAATCTTTTCTTGTCTGACTACCGTAGCACGCCGCATAAAAGTAATGGTGTGACGCCAGCTCGATTAATGCTGGGGAGAGAGCTTAGAAGCAGATTTTCATTGCTTCGACCACCTCCTATATCAAGTATACAACATGATAATCAAATTAAGCAAAATAATTACAGTAGTGGAAATCGCCTGGTCGATTTTAAAGTAGGTCAGAGTATTATGGTCAGGGATTACCGGAAGGGCCATAAGCCATGGATTAAAGGAGTTGTAGTGGAGGAGTCTGTACCCGGAGCAACATATTTAGTAGATGTAAATGGTACAGTCTGTAAGAGACATGTTAATCAGATGCTGGAATGCGGGGAAGATGATTTGTAGATTGTTTGATGATGATGGGTAGAGCATCTGCATTCCAGGTTAGGAGTAGAATTAAGAACATAGTTTTAAATATTTTAAAGGCGAGGAGAGTGTGAGAACGCATCAGTAATACTTAGTTACGGAACGCAACCTTATTCATGCTCTCTCGCTCTCGCGCTTCGCTGTCTCGCCCTCTCGCGACAGCTAGAAATTAATAGCGGACGTTTGTGTAAACCGGTACTGAAAATAAATACTGCATTAATTAATTATCAGTTTTATTTAAATGAGACATCACAATCATGAAAAAAAACGTATGTTGACATTCGAAATTATGACAACAGTGAATATGCGACTAAATGGACACCCGAGCTCGGGGTATAGAAGCCAGTGCACGACGACACACACATACGATTGGGATTGACGGCAATGAAGAAAAATAACCGAAAGGTGAAGCTTGAAGGAGTTGCTTTAAACAAAGCTGGCAAAAATTACTGTATCAGTCCTTGGCATATGTCTAGTACTTCAACTGCTGGTATTATCAATGATTTAATGAAAGATCAGGAAATCATTAAGAAAATAATAATGGCTTCTACATTGCATTACACATGTCCAATATATTAACTAGTGAGATTAAGAACCAAAACTAACATATTAATATTAAGTATTAAAAAAACCGGCTAAGTGCGCCAGTGCGAGTCGGACTCGCGCACGAAGTCTATAAAAACAGCAAAAAAACACGTTTGTCACATATTTCCTGAAACACTCCTATACCCTAAACATTTCTAATCTAAATCATTACCATGTCAGCCAAAACCACATACCACGCGCGTTACATAAAATTTAGAAAGTAGTATAACAGAATTCCAATAACCATAAAGATGTCGCGCAGTGAAGGTCGCCCAAGAGGAAGAAGTATCATTTATACACGTAGACATCTTATATTTTACCTAACGAATATTCACCATTAGCCGTGGATTTGGTGGATTTGCATAATCAATCGAGATGTACCGCTTTCCCACTAATGAGGGACAAACACATGTCGTAAATAAGTCTGAATCCGGATTGGTGGTATACCGGAATTCCGTGTGATACCGGTGGCAATCCTTGGTCGAGAAAAGTTGCAAAATGTTACAAGATCTGCGGTATGTTGAGACATTTTGGAACCGAGGATCAAGTTTTCTGCGATCGGAAAGTAGATCGAGACGTGAATGGGTTTGTGGATAACATTGCTTTTAAATGTTTTATAAAAGATATCGCTTTATTTGAAAGACCAAAAACAAAAGATATATTAAAGATAGATATTTAGAATGAGTATTAGAATGAGAGGCATGTAAATTGTCGGAAAATTTGTTTTCCTTCGCTTCCGTAATTTATTTGTATATAACGTGAATACGATGACAAAAACGATGCCTAAACAACGTGTTCTACAATTTACGAACAGTTTTTGTAGTTACTTATAAAAGAGCCCGTTGACCCCTAGTTCGAACCGTGGCATTTCGGCAAAGGAAAATATCGTCAGATAAAGGTAATCCTAATGGTCTAGTTTTCCCTCTGGGTTGGAAGGTCAGATTGCAGTCGCTTCCGTAAAAGTAGTTCCTATGCCAAATCTTGGATATAGGTGCCAAAGCGGACGCCGGGCTTCTTAAGGACACAATCGGAAATAACGCTAGCAGGATGATAAAAAGAGGCGGTTTACCAGAAAGTCCCTGCCCAAGAATATTGATAATAGAAAAGCATTCATTATGAAACCGAAACTAATAAAAATATGCTTAAAGTCTGCTACTAGTGAAGTACGTATGTAATTCAAAATGGCCTTAAAAAAATGCTCTGAACTCAAGTTTAATTATTTGATCCAAAGTTATGTAGTATTTGGATTTACACAACCGTAACGGAATAAAAGATAATAGGGACAATTCCTAATAAGATTGCACTACCCTAATCTTAAGCCCAACGACGCATAAAAGGAAAAAATTACAAACAATCAATAGAACGCTTCTAAAATTGCCACTAAATCTAGCCACCCTCTGCAAAGGGAACTTTAAAAAACACAGTCAAGTTAAAACTTGCATTTCATTAAGAGGGTTCTGAATCACTTTTTTAAAAATTCATACCCCGTGTACAAGGTGTAAAAAAAACGCGTGAAAATGGTTAAGTGTGTTGTAATTTTTATAGCTAAAGCGAATTTATTTATTACACTGAAGAGGCTAGACTTCAAATAGTTACGATAAATAAAGGCCTTAATAGCTTTTAGCGGCTAAGAATCTAAACGCTCGGATAGCCGACTATTTAAGAGGTTTTATAATTTGTTTCATGAGATGCTTATGGAACCCTAAAAATAACCAATTGAAGGGCGACTTACGTCGGAAGATTAACTACAGTATATTTAAACTGGAAAGATTAGGCAATTAAGAGAAAAAGTCGGGTTCAAGTTTTGAATGGCCTATCAGGAGCTGTGACTGATGGTCAGAATAAGATGTTTTTGATATTGTTAGGGTTTATCGTTTATGCACCTGCCCCTGTCATAGTAGCCTGATGTACAGATGGCGTCAGATATAATGTATACCTACATTTGCGCTTTATTACAAAGCAATAAGGTGCAATAGTGTAAACATGCCTTTAACGTGGTCTATACTAGTAAGCGAGGAAACTAAGAACGAAAGTATGTGAAAGATTAATGATGGAAGTAAGATTAGGTAAACGGTATTTATTGACCACCACTTAGTAAGAAAACGGATTTTACAGTGCAAAAGGCAACAAAGGGTTCTTTTCTTCTATAAAATATCTTTTCTATAAAATAATTCTATCTGAGCCAGTAATTTGAGAATCATTAGTTGTAAACCCTGTGTTTCGGTACCTAGCAAAGGATTGATACTGTCGGGCTCATTTACATAATTATCATCCTAGGATGATGCTAGAAGCGTATAGCGTATACTTCTTGTATTGACGTTACTTCATTTTTTCTTATTGTCTTTACATTGTTGAATGCAAAATCATTAAAACATCATCTTACACCTATACAACAGTGTCGACATTTCTTTTTACCAAGTAAAAGTGAGATAGGGTCATAGTAAGTTTAAGAATCATAAAATATCAATAAAAAATCGTAACAAGCTCACGCAAACTTTACAGTAAAAAAGTAATACAATACAGACATCGCAAAATCAATAACATCATCCTCATTCCTTTCCGAACAAAGATCCGAAACTCTTAATTATCTAATGCACCTGCATAAGGTCAAGGCATTCCAATCCTAGCACAAATCATTCATCATAACTCGTAAATAAATAAATCAGCCACGTTAATCTTGTACGTTTGGTTATTTACAACACTAGACACGGTCAGAAAATTTAATCCGAAAGGCGTTCTTAAAACTCGTTTCGTCCCATTACAGGTCATTGCAAAACAAGTTTTAACTCATTGCACCAAGGTCGGATTTTAGCTTCTCTTTCGAACGATTTAAGAGTTTGCCAAGGTTTTAACAGTTAATGTACTTATCTACTATAAATCAAGTGCTGTGGCATTAACGGCGAATTTCTTCGGTTTCGTCATACGTTTCCCACAGTTCAGGAACTTATGGCTTGTCATAATTAAGAAACAAATTCAAAATTATCGCTTGAAAGCGATGGGCTATAGTGCTCTGTTATCAACCACGCGTGTACAGTTAGTTTTGGAGACATTAAAAATGAGCCCAATCGAAAGTTCGGCTTCGATTCAACTGCATTGGTTATTTTGTTTACGTTATTTACGTATTTGATTAATTAATTCGTGTGATTTATTTGAATACTGTTTTTTATTAATTCTAAATTATAACTGAGTATACAAACGACAACATGAACTAGTAATTATTTAACTGTTGACCAATAGTACAAGCTTTGCTTAGTTTGGGACTAGGTCGATATGTGTGAGATTGTGCCCAAATATTTATTTATTTATGTAAACGAATGTAGATATTTTAATTAATGATTCACTAAGCGAGACTTAATATTATTATGAAATAGTAATATTTATTTTAATTTCTTCAAGACTAGGGTTATTTCGTTACGGACACTTTAAAGTTTAATAAAGTGTCCATTTAGTCTCGTATAGTCAAAGTACTAGATAACAATCAGAGAGGTAGGAAGTCATACCTACTAGATGCAAATGTAACATCAATACTTAAATATAAACGAATTACACCTGACTAGGTGAGAACTAGTAACAATTATCGAGATCAATCATAGACTTAACATTTAGTTGTAAAGTAATCACAGCCATCTAGCTCACACTCGGATTGACAACCCTAGGGGCAGGCGAAGTGTAGCTTCAAGATGGCCGGAACATGACCTCAATTACAGATTAGATTAGATTGGATTATTTATTTCATGATAAAAAAATACATTACAGATTTGCATACATGTCAAAAATATAAGAATTTTTATCACGATCGTCAAAAACACAGAAAAATAAAATATAATATTAAGACAATGTCAACAAATGTCAGAACACAATAACAAGAAAATAGAAAAACAAATTAAAAGCAAAAGAACACTAATATATCAACCTCTAGGTATCGTCATTGTACTTAATAGGAATCGTAATTTGATTTTTTATGCGTCCTTCAGTTACATATTATTTTGTTCGAATGTTGAAGATAAACATATTCATAGCTCTATTATTTCTTCGTGGCCTAATATCACTCCTTCCCAACACACACCGTTTTGAACACCTGTTATGCATAACATGAATTACCAGAAACGTTCCCTAAATTCGAACAACTGCTTGCAAAAATTAAATTACAAGAGCTGCACTTGCATCCAATTTCTTCTGCAACAAATTAATTTGTGGATAAATTTCCCTTTATGTGAGTCTCGGTGCACCCCCTGGTTTTTTGCGATATCGGCGCACCGAGGCTGTGCCGCAGGGCACGCTTCAAGACCCTAATGCTTCCTGCTGCACGTACGGGACATTTTTTAGAGCGAGGGGTAATGAGACGGTTAGACGCTTTTTGTTGGAGATACCGGCTAATAGTTATCGTTGGCATGTTTTAAACTGTACAAAATATCTGTAAATACAGTGTCAGTTCATAGTCTTAAATAACTACAATATAATGTCTAAAGTTTTATTCGCAATTCAGTTTTTTGCTTTCCTGAATTACATCATTCATAATCAACAAAATATATAATGCATATGTATGTAATTGTCAGTAACGTTTTATATTCTTACTTTGCAACTGACAACAGACACCTAAAATCTAACAGTAATAAAGATGTTAAGAATGTATTTTTGTGTCGGATATAATTATTAAAACTTATCTATTTCATCTTGAATTATGATATCCAGCACGCGTCCATCTCTCACTAAAGCAACAGTAGCATCTGAGGCAGGCCTCAATCAAGTTTTTAAGTAAGGGCTACTGGCATCAACTCTTTAATTGCTCTCAGTTCCGACACGACGTGTGTTAATTTTTAATTAGGCAGGTTTGCCTTTGATTTTAGTGCTTTTAGAGTAATTAGAGGACGATGATACAGATGTTTCAGTTTTATGATTGTGTTAGAATGTTTGATCATTTGGGAGTTAAATATGTTTACGCAACTTCTATTTTTATTATTCTTACCGTAAATTTTGTCAATAATGTAAATCGTATCTAAGCTGAATATATAACTTAAAAAAAAACCATCGCGGTTGGAGAATTGATGAGAGCAATAATATAGATTCAAATAAAGATAACCCCGCTAAAATAAAAGATTCAAAATACAACCCAACAAAGCGGTTTCTCAGAGGGAACTACAACCGACCCCACAATAACCTGAGTCACGTAAAATGTAATGGGAAATTACTCTAAAATAAAAAAGCGCCTCCCTAACGGAACCCTACCGTTACGGCGATTTGGATAAGACTCCCCAGACTCGGCACTAAAAATTCCACTTAGAAGCAAGTCCCAATATGCGAGGCGATACCGCGGGCCCTATACCGCCGTCCCAAGAAAAAAAAACCATTGACATTATATGCAACTCGTTCAAGTTTACTCACCTCTGGGGAGTAAACTGTCATAAAACAGCCGCTTCTGTAAATGATTCCTCTAATTTAGTAACCTCTCATTTTTAATGAATATAAACATTTTTTAAATAAATATAAATTAAAACTTTCACTAGTGCTTGAGTAAGCGGATTGTAAATTTTAGCTGAGATAGGAAACATTTTTAGACTTTTAGACGGACAATAAATAGGTCTAGAGTACTCTAGAGATATGTAATTAATATAATTTAGCACTATCAGGTCGGACTGGCGAAAGTATTTTTTTATTGAAACTTTCTAGCACCCAAGAAACGTATAAAGTGGCTAGCTGAAAGGTCCGCGAACGGAGAAGTTTATGCGTCAAGTTAAGAGTACCATGGTATCGAGGCCTATTTGGGGCAGACCACGCTACCACGCAATTGTTCTGCACAATTTGGATAAACCATGAAAATTTAATATATCTTGGACAATTTCTTAAGGTATTTACCACGTCACTTTTTACGAGCCAAACGTAATTACAATATTATCAACTTTTTTATGGATGTAGTTAAGTTTTATCTCTCATCACAAGATTTTTTATTTTTTGCGATGATATCTTCATTTATGATGCCAACCTCGACCTCTTAAAGATTGTAATCATTCATCATTGGAAACCGACGTCGATGAAAATGGAATGATATTTTGTTGGCTTTTGGTCGCTTTTTAGCTTTGATCTCTATAAATCCTAGTAAATAAATCAACGCATTGTCTGCCACATTATCGACTTCAATAAAACAAGGCAGGCTTAGCTTGTCGGCGTGACGCAAACAGAAGCTTTTATGGCGAACGCTAATCCCTTCCCAAAAAACAACAATAAGCCAGCAACGTCATAAGAATGCCAGCTGAATTATGATCCCAGTCATTCCAACCCCACCGGGCGATCTCTGCAAAGCGTTTGATAAAGTGGATCACAAAACGCGACGCGATCCTGTAGTATAAATAAAAGCGGGCCCATAAGTGGCCCTTGCGGTATCGCGAGCTAACCGTGCGAAACGCCTTCTCGGTTTGAAATATGAATTATAAAAATAATAAAAAATGTGGTGGCGGCGGGGGGCTAACCCGTGGCACGCGGCGTCACGTGCTCGCCACTCGTGCCACCCAAAATATTGAAAACTTTAACCGCTATTGTGTCTTCCTCTAGGCTACCGGGAGCGGTTTTTAATGCGGCACGCGACCATCTTAATTTTTCCTATTAAAGTGAGGAAATACAATTATATTAGGTTATTATGTCATTTGGATTGATGCGGCTGGAAGCCGGGTGAAAAACGGTTCGCCGCGATCGGTCGCGATTATGCCAAGTATACATAACGCTATATATTTGTATTACATGGAGTGGGATTTCATGCGTTCTTTCTAAAATATGTTTGGATGATAACTTCAAAAAAAAATTGCCTGATTATTCAACTGATAAGTAGTAAATGCTACTTGTAAACTTGTAAATGTATCTAGGAAATGATCAAAAATCAGTTTTCATACTATGACATTTTATGAGCCATTTGTTAGCAGATTATCATATCATCGATAACCAATATTAGACCGAGTAGTAATAGTACATTGCTACTCGTAACCTTTCCAATATTTTCGTTTTAACTCTTAGTTGGACGAGCTAGTATTAATTAAGTTTCGTCGATCATTAATTCCCGAACCGTCACCCGCCTACATTCAGCGTCGCTTAAGACGGCTTACCGCGTCCCTCATCCAATATTTATTTGCCACGACGCCATTGTATTAATACTACAAAAATTTAATACTGTTAGTGCGCGCGGGGATTATTGAGGGTACTTTTTTAAATAGGGTTAGGTTTCCCTCCTGGAGGGGATCGTGATAAATGACACATGCACATTTTTCGAAATACCCAATTTCGGATTTAAGTCACCCCAAAGTGGCCTGGTGGCCGGACAATGGGGTGAAGCGTAATTTACACGGTGAAAGGGTGTTTGTAGACGTACCTATCGGTTATAGCTTATAGCCTCTTAATAATTCATTTCTCTATTGCTATCATGGACAAACTGTGCGTAAAATTGGCTGTGGAAAAAAGTTAACGAGTTGTAAGATAATTATGGACGGCGTTGGGATGTGGTTCTAACGTCTATTGTTTTTGCCGCTAACCCAATGATTAATCACTCAAACTTCAACGACTTTCTTACCTAGTTAACGGAAGAGTTTCTGCGAAGAAAACCCTAGTGTCGCAAAAAACCAAGGTATCATAAAACTACAAGGCTTATCTCTCTTTTGAGCATATATACCTCATTAATAACTACTTTCCGTATATAATCTTGAGCAAAAACATTACGAAGCATAAATAGGCTAAATAGTTAGAAACCATTTTTTTTACCAGAATCTCTCTGATTGTAATGTACCTAATAAAGTATCAGTTTTATTGTTTCAATTGTTTTGCTCATCGATATTCGCGTCCATGCGTAATGGCCCGAGAAGGCGCCAAGTCTTGCAAGAAGCGTTCCACCACAACACCTCACCAGAACAAGAGAGTCATATCTCTGTACGATGTGATACTTACATATGACTTTTGTGCCAAAACGGCACTGACCGCAGTATAACTGGACACTACACGGTAATTACTCTACTATTTCACCACGTCAGAGAATACTTATAAAAAGATTAACAAGCAGTTACAGTTGCAGGTAAATATAACGATTAGGTAGGCACAGGGCTGGGGAACTTTCTAAGATAATATTTGATTGATTCGTTTAAGTACATGAAACATAAGCTACTGTAGCCTAGTGACACAGGCATGCAGCTGTCAAGCGGCGGTCATGGGTTCAAATTCCGGCTAGTACTGTAGTTTTTCGTTCAACATAAGAACGGAATATTTACTGTTAGCTTTTCGGTAAAGGAAACATCGTGAGGAAACCAGTCTAATCCCAACAAGGTCTTGTTTTCTGTCTGGGTTGGAAGGTCAGATGGCAGTCGCTTTCGTAAAACTAGTGCCTATGCCAAATCCTGGGATTGGGTGTCAGGGCGGACCCCGAGCTCCTGTAGGAGCACGGCCGGGAGTAACGCTAGGAGGGTGACGAGTTTACTTGAAACATTAAGAAACACCGTTACACACAATCAAATAATAAAGTAAGTTATGTTTGTGTCATTCGTTGATCCGAATAATAAGAAAAGACGTTTTTTAGGTATTTGTAAAACAGTATCGCATGCATTGCATTTAAAAAATGGGTAAAAATCACTGATAAAACGTGTTGCAGAGAGCCGTTATTTGTTAGTATGTCTCATTGTCGTTTCTTACTGCTGCTCGTATGATGGTTTATTTGGTTCCCTAATGTTTCGTCGATTATTTAGCAAATGTTTAACTGCCAAACTATGTTTCCCATATTTTATTTGGGCGAAGTTTTATTTCCCAACTCAACGTTTCGCACTGATATCATTTCCCAACTAAGCGTCAGCGTCGAGACCCTCGGTCCATGGGGTCCCAGTGCGCAAAAGCTATTTGCGGAAATCGCGAAACGTCTGGTTGACGTAACTGGTGACCGAAGAGCTGGCGGCTTTCTCGCGCAACGCATCAGCATTGCAATTCAGCGAGGAAATGCCGCCAGCATCCTCGGTACAATGCCTCGAGGGCTTTTTTTAGATTTAACTTAGCTTTAATTTAATTTAGTTAATGTTATAGTTATCATCTTGTATATACCTACTTTAGAAAATTAATTTTACGCCATCTATCTTAGAACCAAATATTATAATAAAGTACTTTCTGTGAAACGAATTTATATGATTTTTATGATTTGATAAATTATTGTTAGGCAAATTATGACCTGGGATTTTTTTAATACGTCATCTATGTATTCGTCAAATTTATTAATTGGCATAACTTACTTTAAGCACTGATATCATTTCGCAACTATTGATTTGATAAATGATTACCTAGGATTTTTTTAAATGTCATTAATGTATCCGTCAAAGTAACGAACTACGAACTTGAGTGGTTCAAAGTTATAGATTCTGCCATAGTTTTATTTGTACGGACTGATAATCTCCAGCGAGTCGACGCCACCCCGCTGCGCGGGGTGTCTTTTTCTGGACTGAATGACACAAGCCAACCCTAACCTAACCGACCTAAGATAGAGTTCGCTTATGACAAGCCATTTTTGTCCACCCTAATAAGCACGACCCAATAATCCGCGTCCAAAATAGTGCTCCGCGCCTCTGTATTTCTATGACCTTTGAAGCGCTCTAGTTCGTTAATGAAAAAATTTCAATCAATAAAAGATGCTTATTTTAGCATGTTCTATGTGATTCATAAAAAACGCAGGTTATTAACCTGTACTGGTTCAATTTTTTCGTCGTAAATTTTCCAAGTCCTAAGTTCGGGCCCCTTATGCTAGACTGTGATTTGCCTAAGCAATTCCTAATTATTTCCCTCATAAAAGATTGTTGTCGTAAAATTTTACATTATTAAAATGTTGCCAAATAACTAAGAAAAGTGCGAAGTAAAGTTATGCTAACGATTGGTTAACGAAATGAAAATTCTGCGAAAAGTGAAATTTGGCGAAATATATTTTGCCGAAAAGGCAGTATACCAAGCAAATCATTTGCTTCATAATTATTTGCCACATAAAAGTTTGTTGAAGTGGAATAAATATGGCGTTATAAAAATGTTGCCAAATAAGAAAAGTGCGAAGTAAAGTTAGGCCAACGATTAGTTTGCCAAATGAAACATATTTCGCCGAAAAAGTAGGATACCGGTTTATTTAGTGAGACCAGTTTATAAGAAACACTAAATTTTAAGGGTATACTCTTGCTTGCCAGAATTTCATTTGCCCGAATTTTATCTGCCATAATATTCAACTGCCATAAAGTTGTTTTCTATAATTTTGTATGCCATACTCATTGTTTACCATATTAATTATATGCTAGAATCTTTGTTTTCCATAATATCAATATCATTAATCTCATTTTCCATAATCATTGTAATCCATAACTATCACATGCCATAATGTCATTTGCCATCCATCTCAACATCCATAATATTCATATGTAATAATGTGGGTACGTACTGCAGTGTCTAAAATGAAAAAAAAAATACCTCGAACCTATCTGCGATACGGGTCGGTTTTGCCACTAAGTAAAAATAAACTTTTCTCTGAGATTACCCAATGCCAAGATAGTGGTGTATCATAGGCAGTAGGGAACAGGGGCTTAGTGGCAAAACCGACTCGGATCGCGGATAGGTTAGAAGACGGAAGCGGGAGCTTTGCTCCCGCTTTCGTCTTCGAGGTTGTTTTTTTTATAAAAGTGCGGAAAAACTAACAAATTAACAAAGATGAATCCGAATGCATGTTTAGTATGGCGTTTAAATATTCTATTAAATAATATTATTGCAAACAATAATCTGGAAAACAATACGTATGGCATGGCATTCGTATCATTATGACAGCCAATATTCGGGTAAACAAGAGTATGTCAATTAACTATTATGGTAAACGAAACATTCGGGCAAATGAAATTCGGACAAGCGAAGTTCGGGCAAATGATTATTATGGTATGTGAATTTCGGGCAAACAATAGACAACCAATTTTAAGAACCTACTTTAATACACGAGGAAATTAAAAAAAATGCACCTAAAGTTCACAAACTTCTAATGTTCAACTACAAACTGTGATTGTGATCTTTATTCGTGTCATACAAGGTTCAACAATTCTTGATAGCGTCAGCTGACTGCAGTTAGAGCAGTGTTTTATTACGGTTTGATTTGTCGATTCAAAGTTGAAATAACTTTAAAAGTTCGTTAAAGTTCCGTCAAGGAAGTTTAAGTAGTTTGAAGTGAGGGAAGTTGAATATGCTTAGAAATTTTTAGGAGTGCCATAATGTTGTTAATATTTAAAAACTAAGTTGTACACTTTACGCTACTATTGCCTTGAACTGAAATTAGCGGTGTTTACTTTTTATACAAAAGCCTTTTGTCCAATTATTCACCAACCAAAATCCAAAGAGACAAACCCTAACCTGGCTTTATTTATTACTTTAGCTCAGTTATAACTTCGAATGCTCTGAACCAAGATCTAAAAGGTAACAGGGACACACTCGGTACATATTTCGAAATAATTATTTCTCCGAATCCATATTCCCCTGAAAAAATAAAAAAAAATGTCAATACCTTTATTTCACTAACATAACTCGGCGTCAATATTTTCAGTTACCGGAAAACCGACTTTCAAAATAATGATGCTTTTGGACGAAATAGGTACTCATCGAAAGTTTTGTGTATACATTCCTAGGTGACGCGGTTCAAGTTACCACTGTGACCCTTTCGAAGTATAAGAAGAAAAAATTCTGTAAAAAGCAAATTCTTGTTCTTATCTTCTCCATTTGCGACATTTCTCATACCTCGAAGGCACTAAAAAAATATACGATCCAATAAAATCATATCTGCAAGCAATTAAAATTCCCAAGAACAAAAACGTGGGCAAAGTTTTGGTAAACATGTCCTTATACCATCGAAGATATTTATTACCTGGTGTGAACCTTATATCATTGAATTAAGGTCTATTTCGGGTCAGTTTTAGGGTTATTGGACGAGGGGACATCAATTGCGTCGGTGGGAACATTGTTGACGACAATTATTTCAAACTTAGTTTGGTAAGGAATCTCTTCGGGAGACGACGATAAATCCGCCCAATTTCTGTATACACATGATACAAGCTACATACTGGTGATGTATGCCTAATTACACAAACTATTAGAAAAGTGTGTTTTGATTGAGTATGGTTATACTGGTTAAATCTCAATGTGGTAGATAAATTCAAATATTTGGGGCATTTAATGAATGATAATTGACGTTTTGGATATTGAAAGGGAAAGGAGGGCCATGGCAATACGAGGCAATATGCTTGCCCGCAGATTGCAATTTGCACGGTGTAACACGCAAGTAAAGCTGACGCTATTTACACGTGTAGTCTGTGGGTAAGTTTTACACAAATGGCCTATAATACAATGCGCGTCCAGTACAACAACACCCTGAGGACGTTGTTGAGGCTACCGAGGCACTGCAGCGCGTCGGGTATGTTCGCAGAGGCGCGAACAGACGACTTCATGGTCATAAGGTGTAAAAGAATAGCCTCATTGATAAGGAGATTGCAAAGTAGCAGCAGTTAAATTATCATAGTTTGTAAGATGTTTTTGATGCTAACCATAATTATAGGTTTCACTTGAATATTGTTTCATGTCATCATTCTTGTTTCATAATTAGCCGAAACAAATTCCAATTACTTAAAAGTTAATTAAGTATTATAACAATCTAGGGTTTTTAGTATTTGAGATTTGAAGATGACACCGTGTTGACACTTTTAAAATACTTTAGCGTTATTTTCTTGTTACGGTTTGGCGTAACGTGACTAAACCAATCATCTAAAACGTAACACAACTGAACACTCATTTCTACCCGCACCCAATGGCTCGTGACACCCCTTTGATGGGAAAAAGTCCATTTTCTTAAAGAATTTCTCCATAAGCGTCCCTCTGGTTAATAAATGTCACCGCGCTGACATTTGCCCGACACGGGTGGCGAGTGCCGATTATGGTCACACTACCCTTTGGTTCATGTAAAGTGGTCATTTGTTGGAAATTGAAGGAAATGGGCTTGCAAATTGACATCGAGTCATCAGTGTAACGAAATTTTATATGTTTTATGCTATAACTATTTAGTTTGTTTCATTTCCCAGACTTGCGTTCGCGTATTTCGCTCTCGTATTGGCTTGCATAAACATAAGAATCGTTTCCTTTCTCTTCAACTGAAGGGCCTATGCTAAATCTATGATTACGAGTAATCTTGGTCCTGGAACACTTTGTGAAACTCAAGATACAGGATATTTATTCGTAAAAGCAATGTTTCACAAGTCAGTCAATCGGTACATAGTAAGAAGTGTTTGCAGTTAATTACTTTAGATGTTAATAAGGTCGCCTATCTTTCGTCTTAGTATTACAAAATATTATAATAAAAAAAAAATCAGTTGTTGAAGCTACGGTAGCCTAGTGGTTAAGGCATGCGGCTGTCAAGGGGGGTCGTGGTCTCGAATCCCGGCTCGTAGCAATGAGTTTTCGGAACTTATGTACGGAATATTTACCGGTAGCTTTTCGGTGAAGAAAAACATTGTGTGCCGAAAACCGGTCTAATCCCAATAAAGCATTGTTTTCCCTCTGGGTTGGAAGGTCAGACGGCAGTCGCTTTCGATAAAATAGTGCCCATGCCAAATCTTGGGACTAGATGTCAAAGCGGTTCCGGTCCGGGCTCCTTTAAGGTACAACCGGAAGTAACGTCCATCCCTAACCTAACCTAACCTAACCTAACCATCAGGAGGATGATGAATGAGTCACAAAATTTTGATATAAAGTTAAGATTACATAGCTGCTTCCTAGTACTTAGAGCCCAGTGCACATCTGACAAAATTCGTCAACGCTCTAGCTAGCACGCTCAACGCATGCGATGTCGGTTAACATAGTTTAAGTTTGTTGACAAATATTTTGTTGGTTTTTAATATTTTTATCTCTTATGGTATTCCACGGTTATATAACCTTGTTTTTACGTGTCATCGACCAGTTAATTATGTCCAATTAATTAAATTGGAGATTGATACAAACAACATAATTATTACCTGCGGTAACAAAAATGTCTTCCTTTGCGTCGTGCGGAAGAAATATCTTTAAATAAAAAATATTTCTGACCAGAAGAAAATCTTCCGTCTAGGATTAATATAAGGCGTGCACCATATTCCCTTTGATCATTTTTATAAAACTGTTTAAAAAATACTGCTTACAAAGTTATATAGGTACCTACTTGTCGTGACTTCCTTATCGCAAAATATAAGGTAAGGCGAGAAACACAACACAAGAAGACATTCAAGCAATCACTATAAATAAGTGTGGAACAGTTGAACCAATGTTTTGACAGGCATAGCCTTGAGCAAAGAAAGCACCCAAGTATATAGAAAAGCCTAACTACCTGCAAATTCTTCCTACACATCTCTCTCTTCGATCTTTTGCGAAATACTGTTGCACATTTCTTTCCTTCTAGAGTTACTTTTAATTACTCTTTATTAGCTTCACGCTCTATTGCCACGACAAGGATTACCCGTGGCTCAGGGTATTCTACAAGCTCTTAAATCCCCCCAACCGTCATTTAAAATACTCCTTTATTTCAATAACAGCAGGGTTTCGACCAGTGTTGTCAGCTAACATAAAATAGTCAATATAATATTTTTAAACACATAATTACTAGTACAGGCGCCATAAAAGCCGCAATAGGACAAGTTAATTAAAGTGCTCTGTCCGTTGTTGTGTTGAATGAATTACTATAAACAATGGAGCTTATGTTAGCATTCTCCAATCAATAAAGAATTATTGGAACTTGAAGATTTATTTGTTCAGTTGTCTTATCTAACGTCTGAGGGGTGATCACGTTACTTTTCGAACGCACGTTAGGAAAACCCAATTATAATTTTCCCATACAAAAGGGACATTTCGATTTACCTCCCGTACGTACTATGCGTTACGTGACGGGCCTGCACAGGTCCCGCTTTTTACTGGACACAATCAGACTATACATAATTCTGTGCTACTTAATTATCTATATATTTTGGAACAGACCAGATATCGTTCGTGGTAGAACGATGTCTGGCGCTGCGTAAAATCATTATTTTATTATTTCGAGACAAAGTAATCATCTACATGTTTAAGAAATGTGATAATAATCGTGATTTTAATTTTATAACATAGCGGTCATAGAAATATCTAGTAGGTACCGAGTAATTCAAACGTTAACTCTTTTTTGCCCCTGAAGCACAGTCCCCTGCGGACATTTTAATTTGTACGAGTAGTAATTGCAGTGTTTTTACGCACCTTTTCCGCGCAGGCGCGGGCGCAACGTAACGGCCACTGCTGATTTATGGGGCGCGTATGTAATGAAAGTAACTATAAAACGTGATGGTTTCGTTATGCCGATAATTACTGGCAAATTTAATTTGAGAAGCACAAATAACTTCGTTATTAAAACATATATTAGTATTTTATCGAGCAAATAGCAAATATTATTTAGTATTTTTACGAGCAAATTAGGTATTGAAGCGTTGCATATTTTTCATTTTCATTGCCAGCTACTGCGTTTCTTTATATCGTACGCATATAACTTAGTCGTAAAAGCATATACGTGAAACTTTCAAATAATTTATTGAATCAGGCGTTACTTTGCGGAAGTCCATGATATATTAGGAGAACAATATTTCTTTGCTATTCCGCTAAAAAACGTGCTGGTCTATTAGTGAAGATAAGATGCAACTATTTGCGTAAAAACATGCAAAAAATTACAGCAAACCACCACCAATAATGACAAAAACCTCGACACGTGTTTCGCCTCTCTACGAGGCATCATCAGGAGATGCTGGCAGGAGATGTTGCTTGCGCCACGTCCACTGAGCAAATGACCCGCCCGGAGCCATCCGCCATATTTATATTCTGTCCCCCCATACTACCGTTCATGCGTGAAAGAGATGGAAGAACACGTAACAACGGTGATGACGCAACATTCAATTGTTCGTTGATAATAACGCCTCTATTGCTGTACCTAATTATTTCTAATTGTTCTAGAACACTTAGACGCAATCCTTTTTCGCAAACATGCAAGATGTTGAAAGAATGATTGTCAGATAACGCATGGTTATTCCCCAATAAATGTTTTGCGAAATTAGACTTGTCCGGGTGATTATGCCGATACGACGCAACATGTTCCTTATACCTTGTGCTAAAACTACGGCCTGTTTGTCCCACATAAACTTTATTGCAATTATCACAGGCAAGTTTGTAGACTCCCGACTTTTTGGCACTTTCCACTTTCTCCTTGCCATTGCACAGTCTAAAGCGCAAGGTGTTATTCGTTTTGAAAGCCACGTTTATGTCGTTAGACTTTAAAATATTGTAGATCTTATCAGACAACTTGCCAACATAAGTTATGCTTGCTTTGTACTTTTTAGGTGGGTCCGAAGATCGTGCAGCGTACAGAAGATAGTTTGTCATTCTAGCCCGTTTTTTCCTAATAATACCATCCACATGAGACTTGCTGTAACCGTTTGAAATTGCTAAATGGTATATATTATTTAATTCCATTTTATAATGAATATCAGAAAGAGGCACTGTCAATAACCTATGTGCATAACAATGAAAAGCAGCTAACTTATGTTGCCATGGATGAGCGGAAGAAGCCGGGATAACAGTATCTGTATGCGTAGGCTTACGGTAAATTTGGAATTGATGTTTGTTATCCACCTTAGTAATCGTTAAATCCAAGAAATTCAGTGAGTTATTCTGTTCTAATTCCTTCTTAAACTTGATTTTAGGATGCTTGTTGTTGATTTCATTCACAAAAATATCCAGTTGACTCATACTACCCGTCCAACAAATAATCAAATCATCAACATACCGAAAATAATATAATATATTATTATTATCCACAATGTGTTGGTTCTCAAAATGATCCATGAAAATATCTGCCATCAAAGGACTAAGTGGGGAACCCATTGCCAAACCATCACCTTGCAGATAATATTGCCCCCCAAATCTAAAATAATTCTGTCGCATACAGACCGTCGCCAATTCTATTAATTCATCTACCTCCCCTGGGTGCAGCCTCTGTTTTTCAAAAAGTGCCCTGAGAATGTCTAAAGTATTCAAATATGGTACATTTGTAAACAAACTATCCACATCCAGCGACAAAAGAATAGCATTTTGTGGCATGTTGATGTCTTTGATCCTTTCGATTAAATCCAAACTATTCTTTAAACAGTATTTTGGTTCAAAATTAGACTTCTGTCTTATGATACCATTCAACCTCTTAGCCAATTTATAAGTCGGTGCACTCAAATACGAGACAACTGGACGAATCGGGATATTGTCTTTATGAATTTTTGGAAGACCATACAGAATTGGTGCTTGAGGATTCATGGATATGACCGTGTTTTTCTGATGCTCGGTTTCAAAGACAAACATAGAGTTCTTGACAACATTTCTTAGATCTTTCTGGAAACCAGGCGTTGGGTCCTTCCGTAAAACCGAAAAACCATCACCCTGTATAAGATCCATTACTTTCTGGTTATATTGTTCCCTACCCATGATGACTATGCAATTCCCTTTGTCTGCTTTTGACACCACTAAATCGTTGTCATCGACTTTCTGTTGAATAGACCTCAGCAATAACCAGTCAGAGTCAGGCGCACTCCTCCTCAATGGACATGTCTTTTTTAATGCATTCGCTACGGTGAGCTTTGCATCCATATCATTATTGTTAAGAACTATCGCAACCTCTGCGTCCACAGCTACATTTTCCAAAACTTTTTGAGACATCTTAGGCCTTAAGTTATACTTTAATCCCTTATCTAACAGTTTGACCTCATCTTCCAAAAACTCAATGCCGGTTAGGTTTTTTACACGAGGGTGGAAACTGTACTGAGTCGTTAGGGCATCACGCCTTTCTGTTAAGTTGAAATCCGAACCCGACCTAGTAAGCCTATGTAGTTTATCGATCTGTTTCACATACATTTGGTGCGCAAGCTCAGAGGCAAAATATCTCGCTTTTTGGTCTAAAATATCAAATTCAATGTTGTGCAATTTAAAGGAAAGCTCTGAATACAAAACTTTAAGGTGTAGCTTTAAGTTATCCCTAATTGAAAACCAAGATCGTGATACTTCATTCAGCCATATTTTCCGAGCCCTATTAATAGCCACCTGAGATGCCCTACTAGAACTATTACAACGTATGTTGATATAATTAGGTACCACATTCAGACGTTTACACTGTTGATTAAACCAAACGTTCTGGACAGCTGCTCGGTGTTGTTTAGTTAGTTTGACATAAAGTCGTGCCTGTTCGGCTATGCTTGCCGTTTTCAAATAATTTATTGAATCAGGCGTTACTTTGCGGAAGTCCATGATATATTAGGAGAACAATATTTCTTTGCTATTCCGCTAAAAAACGTGCTGGTCTATTAGTGAAGATAAGATGCAACTATTTGCGTAAAAACATGCAAAAAATTACAGCAAACCACCACCAATAATGACAAAAACCTCGACACGTGTTTCGCCTCTCTACGAGGCATCATCAGGAGATGCTGGCAGGAGATGTTGCTTGCGCCACGTCCACTGAGCAAATGACCCGCCCGGAGCCATCCGCCATATTTATATTCTGTCCCCCCATACTACCGTTCATGCGTGAAAGAGATGGAAGAACACGTAACAACGGTGATGACGCAACATTCAATTGTTCGTTGATAATAACGCCTCTATTGCTGTACCTAATTATTTCTAATTGTTCTAGAACACTTAGACGCAATCCTTTTTCGCAAACATGCAAGATGTTGAAAGAATGATTGTCAGATAACGCATGGTTATTCCCCAATAAATGTTTTGCGAAATTAGACTTGTCCGGGTGATTATGCCGATACGACGCAACATGTTCCTTATACCTTGTGCTAAAACTACGGCCTGTTTGTCCCACATAAACTTTATTGCAATTATCACAGGCAAGTTTGTAGACTCCCGACTTTTTGGCACTTTCCACTTTCTCCTTGCCATTGCACAGTCTAAAGCGCAAGGTGTTATTCGTTTTGAAAGCCACGTTTATGTCGTTAGACTTTAAAATATTGTAGATCTTATCAGACAACTTGCCAACATAAGTTATGCTTGCTTTGTACTTTTTAGGTGGGTCCGAAGATCGTGCAGCGTACAGAAGATAGTTTGTCATTCTAGCCCGGTTTTTCCTAATAATACCATCCACATGAGACTTGCTGTAACCGTTTGAAATTGCTAAATGGTATATATTATTTAATTCCATTTTATAATGAATATCAGAAAGAATAGATGATGAATATGACAACGATTTAGTGGTGTCAAAAGCAGACAAAGGGAATTGCATAGTCATCATGGGTAGGGAACAATATAACCAGAAAGTAATGGATCTTATACAGGGTGATGGTTTTTCGGTTTTACGGAAGGACCCAACGCCTGGTTTCCAGAAAGATCTAAGAAATGTTGTCAAGAACTCTATGTTTGTCTTTGAAACCGAGCATCAGAAAAACACGGTCATATCCATGAATCCTCAAGCACCAATTCTGTATGGTCTTCCAAAAATTCATAAAGACAATATCCCGATTCGTCCAGTTGTCTCGTATTTGAGTGCACCGACTTATAAATTGGCTAAGAGGTTGAATGGTATCATAAGACAGAAGTCTAATTTTGAACCAAAATACTGTTTAAAGAATAGTTTGGATTTAATCGAAAGGATCAAAGACATCAACATGCCACAAAATGCTATTCTTTTGTCGCTGGATGTGGATAGTTTGTTTACAAATGTACCATATTTGAATACTTTAGACATTCTCAGGGCACTTTTTGAAAAACAGAGGCTGCACCCAGGGGAGGTAGATGAATTAATAGAATTGGCGACGGTCTGTATGCGACAGAATTATTTTAGATTTGGGGGGCAATATTATCTGCAAGGTGATGGTTTGGCAATGGGTTCCCCACTTAGTCCTTTGATGGCAGATATTTTCATGGATCATTTTGAGAACCAACACATTGTGGATAATAATAATATATTATATTATTTTCGGTATGTTGATGATTTGATTATTTGTTGGACGGGTAGTATGAGTCAACTGGATATTTTTGTGAATGAAATCAACAACAAGCATCCTAAAATCAAGTTTAAGAAGGAATTAGAACAGAATAACTCACTGAATTTCTTGGATTTAACGATTACTAAGGTGGATAACAAACATCAATTCCAAATTTACCGTAAGCCTACGCATACAGATACTGTTATCCCGGCTTCTTCCGCTCATCCATGGCAACATAAGTTAGCTGCTTTTCATTGTTATGCACATAGGTTATTGACAGTGCCTCTTTCTGATATTCATTATAAAATGGAATTAAATAATATATACCATTTAGCAATTTCAAACGGTTACAGCAAGTCTCATGTGGATGGTATTATTAGGAAAAAACGGGCTAGAATGACAAACTATCTTCTGTACGCTGCACGATCTTCGGACCCACCTAAAAAGTACAAAGCAAGCATAACTTATGTTGGCAAGTTGTCTGATAAGATCTACAATATTTTAAAGTCTAACGACATAAACGTGGCTTTCAAAACGAATAACACCTTGCGCTTTAGACTGTGCAATGGCAAGGAGAAAGTGGAAAGTGCCAAAAAGTCGGGAGTCTACAAACTTGCCTGTGATAATTGCAATAAAGTTTATGTGGGACAAACAGGCCGTAGTTTTAGCACAAGGTATAAGGAACATGTTGCGTCGTATCGGCATAATCACCCGGACAAGTCTAATTTCGCAAAACATTTATTGGGGAATAACCATGCGTTATCTGACAATCATTCTTTCAACATCTTGCATGTTTGCGAAAAAGGATTGCGTCTAAGTGTTCTAGAACAATTAGAAATAATTAGGTACAGCAATAGAGGCGTTATTATCAACGAACAATTGAATGTTGCGTCATCACCGTTGTTACGTGTTCTTCCATCTCTTTCACGCATGAACGGTAGTATGGGGGGACAGAATATAAATATGGCGGATGGCTCCGGGCGGGTCATTTGCTCAGTGGACGTGGCGCAAGCAACATCTCCTGCCAGCATCTCCTGATGATGCCTCGTAGAGAGGCGAAACACGTGTCGAGGTTTTTGTCATTATTGGTGGTGGTTTGCTGTAATTTTTTGCATGTTTTTACGCAAATAGTTGCATCTTATCTTCACTAATAGACCAGCACGTTTTTTAGCGGAATAGCAAAGAAATATTGTTCTCCTAATACGTGAAACTTTCATCAACAGCTAGGCTATTTTTGGCGTGAAAGAATAAAAAAATCCTGACAAACGTTCGTGTCAATAAATATACGTAAATAACCAAATTATATCATACTCAATATAACTGAAAGAAAGATAGAGGGGAAGCGAGGAAGAGGAAGACCCAAAAAGGAGTTGATGTGAGGTCATACCGAGATCTCAAGGAGGTTGCCTGGGATCGGAGTAAATGGACGGCCTACTTTGAGCTACACCGACAAGAGCTTAGCTCTTAAATAAGCAGGAGAGAGAGAACCATCATATATGTATTAAGTACTTAAGACTTTTATTCTGTTCTGTATGGATTTAGTATTTTTGATTGAAGTGTTATAACTCTCATGAGTGATTATGGTTTCAGGCTTCGATGTCAAAATCGTTAGTTAATTTATTTCCCATAATTAACTTTAATAATTTTAGGTAATATCTGTAATAATCGACCGAGCGAGCGAAGCGTCTAACTATGCTTCAGCTTGGACGAAAAATCATTTTCCTCATGTCCGGATGTTTGGATTTCCGCCTGCTCTCGCCTAGACATTGATGACTATGGCATTGATTTTGATAATTTTGGTGTGGATGGTTTTATCCAGCGACACCTATTATAGGTCATGTCTTCTAAAGATACAGAACACGAATGGACATGAACAGCTATGTTCCGACAATTTATTATCTCTCATTGATATCTTAGGCAAGGTATTGTGATTAGGCTGATGAAATTACCAAATCCTATGGAGATGGTTCATTACAGAATGAGGCTTTGATGGCCTTACGAGGCCTTTACCGACGCAGATGGAGGTTTTTCTCTGGTCTAGAAACGGGACGGGGAGTATTTTCTCTTCGATTCCCATGGTGTATCCACCTAATCGTGCACCACCCGCTGATTGCCCTTTGGTAGTAATGGTCAGATTTGACAACTACAATGGCCCAAACATAATGGGATCAGTGCCTATCGCCGCTGTCACGAGAACTTGGCGTTCCAAGGAGCTCACATGTTCTAGTACTCAGTTTCCGCTTATATTGGCATGGGCAGTCACCATTCATAAGTCGCAGGGCTTGACGTTACCAAGGGTAGATGTTGACCTTGGGTCTAGAGAACTTGCTGTGGGTTGCTCATATGTTGCACTTTCACGAGTTCAAAGACTGAGAGACATAATTCTGGAACGCTTTAATTTTGATCGTTTAACCAGAATCAGGGCCATGAAACTTATTTTTCTACGAGTTGAAGACGAAAAGAGACTAAGCAGATTAGCGGAAAAAACCAATCGAGAGTATTGACCGAAGCTGTTCCGTTCCAACTTGGTCCAAAATCCATCTTTCGTATGTTTGGATGTCCGAATGTCCCGCAGTTCTCGCATACAGGCTGCAATTCTCCACCGATTTTCATGAAATTTTGTAAGCAGGTTCAATAATTTTTAAGTACAATTATTCCTTTTCGTCACATATTTTTTTGTTTTTTTTCTAATGGCCACTGTTTTTACACATTATAATAACAAAATCGCGTTCAAAAGGGTGTTTATTTAATTACTTACCTCGACATTTCGACGTTTTTTTGATAATGGCCACGATTTCAATTCAACCCCCATGGGTTAAAAAGGTATAAAATTACTAAATTCAACCGTTTTGAAACAAACCCGCGAGGTCTACAGCTCACAGAGTCACTAGTTATATAATAACAAAGTGGCTATCTACCACCACCACCTTTTGTTTTTCTTGCTCCTCGCATTTTACTCCACTAATAACTAATAAGGTAAAGTATCGTTCCGGACGATGGGTAGACTGAACAAAAACCATTGCAGTTAATAATAGTATCAATTCGGTTTGTTCGTAAGCATCGCCATTTGCATGTGTGAGAATGGTAATAAAATGGCCGCCACGCAAGAAATTGTAAATGATTGCTTTAGCAGAATTACTAATTTTGTGATAGATGACTGCTTCGGTCGACAAAATGAACTTCGTATTTGGGTGAGGACCAAATTCTTGGCCAGTAGTTAGGGTCGTTAATTGGCAGTAGTTAAAAAGTTCCGTTGTGACACGAAAATTAACCATAGAAATTGTATGGCTAAGTTTCGTGTCACAATGGAACTTTTTAACTACTATCAATTAATTAGGCTAACTACTGGCCAAGAATTTTGTAAGAATTGCCAAGAGAAAAGATATTTTGGCCAAGATTTGTGTAAGATTGTCCCCTTATATTTATTTATATTTATTTATTTATATTTATTTGGTCCTCACCCATTTACCTAAGCCAAAACAATTTAAGAATATTTTGAATACCCAGGATATTTCATTAAAAGGTACACATTTATTATCAATGTCTATGTTTATTAAGTCTACATACAATGTTAGAACAAGATAGTATTTAATATTTGTTTTTAAGCAGTAACGCTGCTAAAGAAAATTATATTTTTTTTTAAATGAAAGGAAATATAGTATTGAAAAATTTAATCCGGCTCGGAGCATTAAATTTTTCAATTTTTCCTTTCATTTAAAAATTTATAAGATAGTATTTATTTCTATTTCTTATTCTAGTTTATATATTTCTCTAAAAAAGTAAATATTTTCGCACCTACCGGTCCATTTTTTATTTTCATTTCTAAAATAGACCTTAGTCACCAGCATTAAAGTCAGTTTTACAGTAACCACATTAAAATGTAAATGTAAGGCACATCAATGCAAATTGTTAGTGTGAGACAATTGTTTTTATTCGATAATGATCGGTTGGCCCGCTCGAAGTGGTGAAGTTTCTATTCATCATCTATCGGTCGCGTGACTCGATCTTTTAGCTGAGGTATTGTATTGATTGAGGGATTGTCGTTGCTAATTTAAACAGTGTTAACGATGCAGTCTAAACGTTTGTCTATAAATATCTTATCTGCATTTGTGATCTCTTTTTCTTCGATTGTTGAGTCAACCTGGGCTATATAATGTGTTTTATTAAGCTACGTTCAGATACTCTTAAGGTGCTTACAGATAATCCTTGTAGTCTTATGTATTTTCATTGAATATATGAAGAATCATCTAGTTTCTTGCATTATAGGTAGTTTACAGATTAATTTCGCGGTGAATTTGGGCTCTTTTTCTCTCCTAAGTTTTAATGAATTAGCTTCAGACTTATTTCACACAAATCTGTACGACTACCTATACTTCATAGTTTTTCGTTTTTATTCCAAATTACTTCTTGATTGATCATTTTTATCTACATACATACTTCATTGCACTTTCCAATATATAAGATTTCCAAGAATTATGACCAATGTTACATCTACAATTACGCTATCAAACACTTTGACACTCCAATTGACTGACCCGTCTAACCCGCGAAGCAAGTATGCAATATTTGACTAATGCAATGCGCACATGCATTATTAGTTCGACGAACGAATAACACGCTCAATTTGATTACTATTTGAGTAAATAAAGTAATATACATTCTTGCATGTTTTGCGCTTGCGTAATGTACGTTTTTATAGCATTGAACTTGTTATAACAGTATGCAGTAGTTTAATTTATTGAGTGTTTGTATTTTTTTCGTTTATTGGACGAACGCACGGCATTACCGGATAATATTATTATATCTTGCTGGTAAGGTTGCGGGAGTCCGCTGGATGCGGGCGGCGCGGGATCGGTCACTTTGGCACTCTTTGGGGGAGGCCTATGTCCAGCAGTGGACGTCTTTCGGCTGATATGATGATGATGATGATGATCTTGCAGTGTAATTGCTGGTATTGGTACTTCTTACCAACTACATCTTTCACACTTTTTTCAATTAAAGTTCGTGGTTTTTGACTAAACAGATGAGTTAAGATTTTTGTATTATTGAGACAACTTTAGGTTATTACATGATTAGGTACATGACATGAGGCACAGATATCATCATCATCATCATCATATCAGCTGAAAGACGTCCACTGCTGGACATAGGCTTCCCCCAAAGAGTGCCAAGGCACAGATATACATGATTGAAAAACAAAGGGCTTGACTTTGGAATACATGGTAGATCATAATTCATAACCAAATGAATTAATAGGATCACAAAACAGGCGTTAAGTGATAACCGTTCGTGGGAACTGCCATTGAATAGTGATTAAGAAGTTTTTTTTCTTTGTCTTGTTATGACTGGCCAGTTGTCAATCGAGGGTCAGTAATGAATACTCTGTTATCGTGCATCTACCGAAACTGTCGTCCGTTGCTAATCACTCGTTACACGCCGCTGTTACGGCTTTTGTTATTATTGCTTGCCCGGGGCAAGGAGGAGTGTTCCCGTTCTGGACGCAAAGGCGTGTGGGGAATTTTCAAAGGTGTCTTAGAAGATCATCACCCTCATAGAACTGGCCAGTTTGGCAAAACCCTTTCTCATTGGCGATAATTAACAGGCTGTTGTTTTCCAAGCGTATGAGATTAAAATGCAGTTATACTTATATAGCAGAAAGTAGGTATAAAATTGAACCACAATAATAACAAAAAAAAATAAATATTAAAATTGAGATACAATTTGACATTGGTGAATTTACACTAAATATAACTTGAATTGATTTAATAAATAAATAATATAATTTTATTCTAATCTTTCTCTTTACCGTGAAGTTTTAGATAAATTCTTCAAAGACAGAGGCTATTTGTAATGTTAAGGACTTCTCAGGGATACGTAGATGTTCAATAAACCGAAAAACTGAATTAAATCCAATCGTCGAATCCTGGTCCCGTACCGGAGCGCGCCGGCCCCACGGAAGGTGCGCCGCCAACGGTCGGCTTGCACCTTGCGCTGGCGCACCTTGCGTCTCGAATAACGTACTGTGTCCAGATATATCGAGATACCGACAATCTTTCAGACAAAACATCCTAAGACACACTACATCCCCCGGCCAATATGAATTCACATGAATACCATTTGGGTTGGATTTCGCTTGCAGGTGCTCCGAAGCGGAAAGACTATAGATAAAGGTTATTTAGCTAACTTTTTTATTACCTTTTTGTATTAGTGGATACGGTTGTCTCATGGAATTAGAGGTTTCGCCTAATTTCTGTCCGTTGAGATCTCACTCGATAGCGATGCGATGGCGATGCGATGTCGTCACGGTGTTGGTTTTCTTATGGTGGCAATGAGCAGCTGGGTTAGTTAGCGATGTGTCAGCTGATTTGGAGTTGGTTTTATTGGCGTTACTAATAATGAGAGGGGGACCCTGGTCAAAGAAACATTTACTTCAGAAACCTTAGTTCGACAGCCAAAAGCCACTACTGATACGGCCTCATTGTTGAACAATGCAGACTGCCAATGTCATCATTTGATATGTAGATTATTTTAAATAATAGGTTATTTACTGCCGTACGAGTATATGAATCTGAGACAGACTCTCTGATATCGCTATCATACGGACAGATAACGTTATCGTAAACAGTATTTGTGTGCAAGATACGACAGCGACACAACGCACTCACATACATAGCCTGGATCACAACACAACAGAATGTCGACAGAAGACTTTGACTGATACTTTTAGTTTCCTTACGATATTTTCCTGTAAATATTCCGTACATAAGTTCCGAAAAACTCATTGGTAGAAGCTGGGATTCGAACCCAAGACCGCCGTTAGACAGCAGCATGCCTGAACCACTCTAGGCTACGGTACCTTTTTCAATTATCAAATTCCACTTTATTTATCAGCGTACATCAAAATTATTAGTTAATAACTTGTAGAATTTGCAGTAAAGTCCAGTCTTAGGCCATGCTTAAGAACAAGTGAAAAGTTCGATAGCGCAAAACATTAGCTGTTAGCGAGTATGGAAATGCTTACGCCTTTCCATAATAGTAGTTTATGCGACTGATCCATAATGAGAAGCCTTAAAATACGAGTGTGGTTTTATGAAACGAGCGTCAGCGAGTTTCATAATAGGATCACACGACTGTTTTAAGGCCTACCTAATTATGTACAGTTGCATACACTACTTTATCTACACACATATCATAAGTAGTAGTAAGTAACAGCAAAAAACCAACAATAAAATGACAACAGCAATGGCGGCAACTCGATCATCCGTCATGGCGAATGGTTTTTTTTAAATCATAGACAGACGAATGAAGTCCCTATACTCATATCACTCGAGATGAACTGTCGTGCGGTTTGTATTAAAAAACATACTGAATTGACGTTTCATATCGATAATAACTGTTTTAATATCTATGGATACTAGAATAGAGACCCACTTGAGTTCTGACAGTTGTTCACAATTTAAACTCATAACTAAACAAATTTATCAAAAATCTGTACTGTAATGATATTACAGTACAGATTTTACCTACTACCACAGACAAGAAAGTTCTCATAGTAAAATCGGTTGTAGTAATGCTGGTCATTTCCTACGGTTTCTGAACGCAATTTAGAGCACTAATGATATGTGCGTAGATAAACATGTATTCTCTATGCGGATCCCGGCCGATCGCTCCAGTATAAACGTGACCTTATGCAATAATCGCATCGTTTTCGCTGTTCTGTGTAAACGGTGACGCTGACCATGACGCAACTCATTTGAATATAACAGCGGGAACCGGCGATGTAACGCGCGCTCCTGTAAGCTGCGTGCGTGGTTGATGCGTTTGTCAAGTGCGCTTGCTGTAATAACTACTCTGTAATGTTGCACGTAAGTAATTTCGCTGAATTACGGTGTTATGTAGGTTTATTTTTCTAAGATTTGGATCTAATCAGATGTAAACATTATGAAGGATAATGTTTACAATGAATGTGAGGAAAATAACAGTTCATCAATAGCAGGACTAACGCCCATGAAATGCTGGTTGTGGTTTAATACTCGCCTTGGATTGAATGCTATGCAACATTGAGGTTTACGAGCTACTGTTGACTAAGATGAACACTCTAATAAAAAAAACCTAGTCCTTACCAAAATCTAACATCTGCGGGCCAGGCCCCCATTTACACCAAAATCATTTACATCAGAATCCGCCACTTAAGTAAACCAAAACCAGCAACCAAATTGTTGACGTCTTAGTTATAGAGGAAGCTTGTCGCGTCTGTGCTCTCAAAAGACTATCGAAAACCTAAAAAGAGATTCCTTAATCTCGAAATCGAACAAAAAAACTAATCTCAAATAAAGTAGGTAAACGGTTTCTCACGCCCTCTGGCAGGGCACTCCATAAAGCTGCAACTTTGCTCCCTAGTGCGTATATCAGCTGGGCCGGTCGGTCATCTGATAAGGCATGCAGTAAACGGGGTTCACACTTACTCTGTAGCTTTATTGGCTAAGATAGGATGTTTTGGAAGACTTTAAAGGGGACACGCTGATAAATAAAGTGGACTTTGATAGTCAATATTGTCAAGGAACAACGTAAGTTTTATGGGTACTTATACGAATTTATAAAGGGTATCTTAACAGTCACACAATATAATGAATTATTGAGAAAACACATTTGTTTATGGACGATAAAAGAGTGGTGCTATGTGTTCTGATCCTTGGCTAAGGCAGTTTTGCAGCAATTCTGAATTCCTTACGACATACATGAAAATAAGCTCGATATACTTGGTTGGGATAAGATTACCTCGAGAGATTATCCAAATGGCCAACTCTACTGACACCCATGCAATAGTATAGAACAGGTTTGGTCTAACCAACCATATCAGCGAGCCGAAGATTGGTATTTTGTCACTTTTCGTTGTGGATAAGACATTCTTCAATCTCGCACTCGCATACTTGCTAGAACGTGACGGATGTCTCATCCACAGCGACTAGTCAAGCGACACCAATAAAATAGCAAATCCAGAATATGTTAGGGTTGCCGTCATATAAGACGATGAGGAGGAATCATATAATATTTGCAATGATACAATTTAGGAACTTAATGACGACTACACAATTAAATAAAATCTAATAATTATTTAGAATCTGGCCAGATAATAGTAAAATACACAGATATAATCGAGACATCGTCACCGAGTCCAAACTACCTATAGCATCACAAGGTAATACCCAAGAAATAACTATTTCTTAAACCCATTCGAAGCCATTCGTCCCCTGTCCGTCGTAACTGAGGGTCCCCCGGAGATGTCCTAAACGTTTCAAATATTTGCTGTTTATCGTGTAGCCGAGGGACACTTTGAGGAATTCAAGTTATATGACGGAGAGGCAAAAGAGGAAACCACATGAAGCAATAAACGAATATGCATATGAATAGGAACTCGTAATATACATATGTGAGGATTCGAAGATTATCAAATGTTATCGTAAAGTACTATGAAATGATATGGTACCTACAATGTCGAGGGAGACTGGACACCATTAAATTACTCTTCCAGTGAAATAGTTATGTAGTCACATAATGTTTTGCAATTATTTAACTGAAATTAATACAATGAAATGTTTGTCTTAGTAGGCCCCTCCAGCATGTATTGTAGCCGTGGACTGTTCTAATGTGCTTCTTTTTTATAGACAGTACCTATGTAATGCCTATAGTCGATAGGTCACAACTACATCTGCGTTTGTAGCTGATAACCCATACTAAATATTAGTGCAACACAGGAATAGCTTTTAATATTGCATTATGCAAGTTTTCTTTTCAATGACGGATTTACATCAAGTGTAGGTACGATCAGGCATTTTGGTAAGTGAAAGAATGATTGTTCGTTCACTGCGTCGAAACCTACCTACCGTAATAGTTTATACTAGGCCTACTGATTCTTAAACCAAAACAAAATACGGAATCACAATGCCTAGTAAATTGACGAAGGGAAGTAAACCCTACTCTTGTGATATCCGGTCGGTATCTTAGGCTCACAGTTTAATTATCAGGAGATAGCGATTTATTATTTCAGTAACATTAATAGGTATCTGAGGTCATCTGAGAAATCGTCATTGAGAAGCCCTTAAAGCGCATAGGCGCGGTTAGGTAAGAAAATGAATTACTTTGAAGTAAAATAACAATTTTTTATGCGACACACATCTAAACCAAACCCAATAAAATGTGCCAATTTATTAGTTTATGACAAACGGGACACTTGGCTCTGTTCAAAAACGCACTTTTACAATATTGAGATTAGATTGTAATTGTACTAACAATGCAGTTTAAATTGAATTAAAGACTTCATTGTCATATTGTTAAGGAGATCATTTTTTTTTGAGTTTGTCACATGTCACACATTCAACTATATATTAAATATCCCAACATAATGTCTAAAATATAATTTAATTACGATTAGATTCTCAAGTCAATCAACCAACACTGAATGACTCCTACCAGCGCGATGCGTTTTGCAGTCCAAGTATACTCGCTGAAGTTGTTACCTGCAAAAATATTATGTAATAATATTACTTACCATTTACTTCAACACCAAAGATGACTCCCTGACTTGTACCACACACGAATCTTAATACCTGACCGGCGTCCAGTCGGATCAGACGCCGGCTTACGCAAATACGTTGACGGAGGGCACATTGCCAAGCCAGTCACAGAAGATGTATGTCCCGTCCAATTTGGATGGCACATACGCTCCTTTAAGCTGGTACAAAATAGGAGCCAACTTTAATTGGGCACCTCATTTTAAAAACTGACCGGAGGGGTTTGATCTAATTTGTCTGAGTAGAAGGGCTGGTGGTGTCTTGGGCGCAGTTTGTGCTTAGACGATAATAATGAAGAACCAATCTATACTTTTCTGTTACCGAGATGATAAACTTTTTTAGACAAAACATTTAATGCAACTGGGAAATAAACGACTCGAAGAAAAAGGGAGGAACATTTGGATTTTTTGCGATAGAACTCTTAGTTAACATGATTCTTCAAACTTTCCCAAATTCCTTCGTCACACTTACCGTCGAACATTAAATTCGACATCCATTCTTCAGAAACCCCTTCAAATTCACACGTCCGACATATAAAAAAGTTTTCTAATTCGACATCCCCCACATTCCTTGGGGGACGCCGGTGACATATGGTCATGCACTGCCCGGATTCCGCGGACAATGATTTATAGAAGACATACGTTTATGGAGATTGTTGGCTTTTGTTTTTAGTCCGAAGTAAATTTCTTTGTAAGCGTAGTCAGATTACGTATGACTATGACACTGTACAAGAAGGTTTCGGAATATGTTTTATTCGTTAACCTCGATGATGGCTTCTTTGATTGCCACCTCTGGACATTGAGAACAACATCACAACAAATTACTAAATATTAGGGGACAATCTCAGACAAATCGACCCCGAACTCCAAAACCTCTCCGGCAAAATCTTACCCAAACTAAGCGAAGCTTGTACTTTGGGTATTAGTCGACAAATATACATAACATACTTTAATAACGAAATACTTATATACATAGAAAACATCCACAACTCGAGAACAAATATTCGTGCTCATAAATATAAATATAAATAAATAAATATAAGGAGACAATCTTACACAAATCGAGCTAGTCCCATAGTAAGCTCAGTAAGGCTTGTGTTATGGGTACTAGACGACGACGATATATATAATAGAAATAAATACTTAAATACATAGAAAACATCCATGACTCAGAAACAAATATTCATGCTCATCACACAAACATTTGCCCTTACCGGGATTCGAACCCAGGACCTTCAGCTTCGTAGGCAGCGTCACTACCCACTAGGCTAACCGGTCGTCATTCGTCGCTCATCACACAAATAAATGTCCTTACCGGGAATCGAACCCAGAACCCATAGCTTCGTAGACACCGTACCAACTAGGCTAAAGAGGTCGTCCAACACGTAATGGAGTTGAATGAATTCAGCATCGATTCTATCATTGTCTCCATCCAGCATAGCTTTACTCTCGGTTGTATTCTAAAGGTTCTAAAGGTAAAGGTTGTATTCGCTGTCCGTTTTGGCTAGGTGCCAAAGTCCAAAATAGGCCCTAGGTTTTTTTATTCAAAGACTGTGGCAAGCAAGCGTACGGCCCGCCTGATGGTAAGCGGATACCGTAGCCTATAGACGCATGCAACTCCAAAGGAGTAACATGGGCGTTGCAGACCCTTGATATGTTTGAGGATTCGCCGTGTTGACAGCTGAAGGAACAAATTCCCTCGCTCTCAACACAACGCATCCTCGGCAGCTCTGGTGACCTAGCTCACCTCCGGGAACACAACACTACTACAGAGCAAGTAGTAGTGTTATTATGGCTGTGGTCTTCTGCAACTGCGTATTTCCCCTGTTGGGCTGCTCCAAATGCGAGCGGGATGATATTTCGCTTTGCCGTACCTCGTCCACGTTTTACGATAACAGATATAATAAGATAGTACAGACAGATAAAGTCAGTCAGTGATATAAGAAACAATTTCACTTCGCCAGTGTACAGGTAAAAAGTTAAAGCTCTTCTTGGATTTAGTGGTGATTCGAATAGACATTACATATTTAAATTGTCAAACACAAACATAACATACGAGTATGCCTATTCGAACATGTCACCCACACAGTATGCAAGAGGGGCTTTACTTTAGTTTTTTCCTATTAAACGTTTATTAGTGTCTTTGATGTATGTCACCTCGAGCGATGGCTCCTAGAGACATTAATTAGTTCTATAATACACAATTCTTCTAATAACAGTTACGTAGTCATACGTTGAAGTGAGATATTTATATATGAATTCTCCTCTCCCATTTAGGTTCCTAAACTCCAGCAGCTTAATCCCTCCGAATAAGAAGTATGTTTCTAAAGCCATGTACACACATGGCGTCAAGGCTCTGTCACTACATGGCGCTATTACGTAGCTACTCAAAGACCTTACCCCTTCGTTCGACGCAAGACGACCGCAGCCATTAGGCCGGCCGCAGACGGCGCGGTAATGGGCTGAGAACGAACGACGGTTTGCGCCCGTGGGGGCCAACTTGCTAATAGTAGCTCAATGATACTAGTGTCAAATAGGTACAATTCTGTCTGTTATCGTCGTTTTTTATGGAAAATTATAAAAAAATGTAAGCCGGTGTTTTTTGCGTTGTACCTGTAGTTTATCGTAACTTATATGATTTTTTATATTTTATTAGCTTTTTGGTGAAGGATTGAGAGGAAACCTGTACACATCGCCGAATAGATTCAAATGTGTGAAGGAGTAACCAACAGAGCAAGCAGTGAATTTATTTTGGCTGCGCTTTCTTCGGTAAGGGGGAGGTACCTTACCTTCTCAGTCGGGCTACCCCAATTGTGAGCGAGATGACATTCCTCTGTGGCCCACCTTAGGCCGTAAGACACATTAGGCCGACCGCAGACGTCGCGAGTCGGAAAAGAATGGGTTGCAAACGACCTACAGTTAGCTTAGCACCCGTAGAACTCGTTATATTGGCTCCTTTATTGAGTTTCAAGTACCTATGTAGTTTGTTGCTGTAAAACTTTTGCTTTTTCGGTTTCTTTGGATAAAACAGCTGTATAGTTTAGAGCTAGTTTTTATTATCTTACCACAATCCGAATGGAAATGGCTTTGACGGTTTTGCTGTATATAACTTACGTCAATATTGATGGACAGCTATGAGCTATCTATCTCATTGTATAATTTATGAATTAATGGTTGATTAATTATTATATAGGATTAGTTATTATATAGGTTTATAGGATTAGTTGGAAGGATAAGAAGACGAATGAGGAGGTGCTTGAGAGAGTGAAAGAGAAAAGAACGTTGTTGAAGACCATTGAGAACAGGAGAGGCAGGATGTTGGGCCACTTGTTACGACACGATGATTTTATGAAAACCATAGTAGAAGGGAAGATAGAGGGAAAGAGGAAGAGAGGGAGACCAAGAAGATCTTTTATGGACCAAATAAAAGAAAAAGTAAACGGCGCGTCGTATCAAGAGGTCAAAACAATAACTGAGAACAGAGAGGAATGGAAATTGCTCCACCGACAAGATTTTGAATCTTAAATATAATGAATGAATGAATGAATTATTATATATCAGTAAAGTTCTAGTTGACATTCAGGGTCCACAAGTAGTGTTTAGTCGAATTTGTTCTACTCTCAAGTATGTAAGTTCTGTAACGCTGTGTTCACTAGCTTAATATACATACCACTAATATGAAAATCATGAATAACTCGAACCGAACAAGATGCATAATCGTAATCACTTTGTCTAACGAAAAATATTTATTACTTTAAGAAGTTCCATCAATTCATTCAGAACCTCCTACTCGTTTGAGAGTCGGATAAAAAATACATTCTGTTAATAAGTTGTTGTTGTTTGGTAGCGAAAAAATATTTTCTTTTTTACCGTAAGCATGTGCAATATAATTTCCACTGTCTTTAAATCTCCAAACCGCAAACACAAGATTGGTAAGTAAACAGGCGGGCGTGCCGAAATAAAAGGTTTGCCCGCCTGATTGGGCCGCTAGGGCAAATATGGGCAATACACAATATTTTAAAGTACTTCTGGAGTGCAGGCAGGAGAAAATAAAAATCTACGCTTATAAAATGATAAAAGTTAAATTGCTTCGAAACGATTCCTATTCCTTAGAATTTGAGATAGATTTATTGGAATAGGTACTTTTACATAATGATTGAGGTAAAGTTCGTATTTAAAGATTGTGACGTCTTATATTTCAAGTTATCTTTTTACTTTATATCTATCAGTGTGTGAAAAAGTTAGCAAGGTTGCCTAAGTCGTATAATATTTCGTTCCTATATCTTTAGTTTCATTGTGCCACATTGCTAACCTATTTGCACCAATCAATTGAACGATATTGTTTAATAACAAAACAAAACACCTGCCACTGTAACACCTCAATATTAAATCATGCATACCACTTCAAGAAGCAATAAAACTGTCAATCACTTAAACCACCAAACCGCACGCTTAGCATAAAACACTTACTAAATAGCCTTCACCTCAAACCGAACAGCCAACTCCAAAAGACACCACATTTATATTAATCCAAAGACCCATATGTCTTTTTAACGGAGAACACAGACTTCTGTTGTATTTGTCTTCGACCGCAAGGGTACGGCGGGCAACAAATGAGCGCATTTGCCCCATTAGTCGGGGGGAGGTAATTGATTCCCTCGCTTTTTTGCTGACCGTAAGTGCTGTAAAACCGCATTGGTGGTTTTTTAGGTTGTTAACTTCGTTTTGTTTTTTGCTGACCTTTCACTGAGTAATGACGTTTTAATTGAAGAAGTTGAGTTAACGTTTGCGGGTTCTACTTAACAGTATAACTTGAGCCCTTCCGTTGTTATATCGTTTATGCCTCAGATTGGATATAAGTAACTACGTAATGATAGTGCCATTATGTTAAGAGAATTATATGTTTTATTTTTCAACGTTGTCACGAATGTCTGCGTTATGTTGCCGTCACTTTTTTTATAAAGCTGTGTATAGAATCACAAAACACTCCGAGAACCATACAATAAATGTTCAATTGTATTGATTTTCGACACTTTCTTTTCCACAAGACATTTCCTCTCATCCAAGTGAGGAGCCCTGAACCCAGCAGTGGGGCTTAAAATATACAAGCTGTTGATGAAGTAGTTGGCTACTTAGTTTATGAGCGGTTTGTGACCACATTCGCCGGTCCGATTCACGTTGAATAAGGTGCCGGCAATTTATAAATATATGAAATAGTTTTTGTTTGTCCACAAAGATACATACGCTCGAAAAACATAACCCTCCTTCTTATGCAGTCGGCTAAAAACTACCAAACTTCATACAAGTTCAGCCAGCTTTTGGCCCGAGTAAAAGTATCGATAATTGCGTCACTTATCGTTTACCTAAACACCTGTCGAATCCGGCAAGCCGTCGGGTCCCTGCGGGCTACCGGACAGTCCGCCCACGAGATTCGCCGGACGATTGATTTCCGGCAAAACGGTCCGAATAAGGGGACGATAGATTTAAGACGAATGTCTTTAGGGCCAGTTTTTGGTGTCATTTGGAGAGATTAGATTACTCCGAAAAACATTTTTTTTTTGAATGAAAAGAAACATAGTCGGATTCGAGAATTGCTAAGTAGTCTTAACCATTAAGATTAAATAATTTAAGATGAAACCTTTAAACTTGCCGACAATACAGATAAACTGACTGTCACAGACGGACAGCTGCAGAAAGATTACATACATGCTCCATAAGATAATACATACTCACTTAAATATAATTCTTACGGGTAGTAAGGTATAATTACAGTTAATGATAGTTCATATGTCCCAACGCGCGTTTGAAAAGTTACAGGACATCTGCTGGTGAGTCTTATTTTTTTTTAATATCCTGAACTGGATAGTGAGATAGGGATGGAGGGCTTTTCCTGTGTATTTGCTAAGATTTGTTATTCGGAAGAAATCACAAGATTGGGTTGCTAATTTGGGTTACGCTCGTAAAATACACTTTCCCGAAATGTGCACTTTGCACACGTGTGATTGCCCCATGCGGATTGTATTGTTATTCTGACGACTACATAAATTATGACCAACGAATGACCTTCTCCATACCTACGAGAGAAGCACATCCACAGCAATAAAGCATGCGACAGTAATTGTGCCCCATGAAGGATGAATCTGATAAGAGACGGAACGACGCCCGCACTGCGCGTGGGGCCACTAAAACAGCGGACGAGTCATACATAAGTGCAAGCTCAATGTTACATTAACAATAAGAAAGAAAGACAGAAAATACAATTATTTAACGTCACAAATTACAAATACGAGGACGTAATGTTGAAAATAACAATAAATTATTAAATGAAGTAAATGAGCTAATCCTGCAAAGTAGCACCACTAATGTCCCGTAAACTCCCATAATAGCACTTTAACAAGTCAAAACTCTATCAGTATTTCTGAAAACGAAGAGCACTGCTAAAATAAGCATATTACAATCATAGTTCTTAACCTACTTAAAATAAGTTAAACTGAATATGAATACAAAGAAAAAAGACATCATAGTGCGTTTTTTTACAAGAAAACAATACATGCCCGAATAACCTATTTTGGGCTCTGGTTTGGGCCATGCATTTTCTTATAAAAGACTATCTACTACTACTACTGGCCGTATTCATAAACGTTCTTCAAGCCTGTTTAAGCTAAAAGCTTATAAAATTAGTTCGCCTTTATCTGTCACTTTGACATTTGTGGTCAAATGGGATTTTATTTTACAGTTGCATTATTAGTTTTCCGAACAAGGGGGTAAATATTTAGCCATTGTAAGACAAGTGAATCTACAACAAACTTCGTCTATGCTTATTTTGGGGCATGTTTCAAGTTGGATCTCATCCAGAATGTGAAACTATCTCACCCGCATAGCAGAGTTGAATTATTAACTTTATTGCCATAACTTAACCTACATTACAGTAAAATCCTAAATTTACAACTATAATTTATGTATATTATCTTAAAGGATATCACAAACCAAATACTTAACTAACATTAATCAAAAATGTGTTATTTTGGCAATGGGTACCAAACTCAGTATATGCTGAACGGCTGTCCAGCGCTGATTTTCAGTTTGGCCTCTTTTCAGGTGGTCATTTCGGTGCATTATAGACTAAATAACATACGCAGTGCAACAGGTTGTACTCAATATGAAATATAATAGTATGATAAAGTGTATGTCTGTGTGTGTGTGCGTGTGTATGTGTGTGTATGTGTGTGTAAGTGTGTGCGTGATGTGATGTGTGATTTGATGTTTTAATTGTATAGCAATTTGTGTGACGTTAGTATAAATAAATAGGTATATATAGTATTAAGCTTTATTATTCTAAAAAGTGACTACATGTATGTTCAAAGGTTGTGTCAAATTTGCCTCTGAAGTTCAAGTAAGTATTTACGAGGGTAAGCTATAATAAAAACCCCAAAAGCCACTTTTAAGTCCGCATTCCGTGACAGACGGGCAACTACGGAACCCTACCATTATATCATTTATTATTAAGTATTAAATTGTCCCTATTGGCTTATTATTAGTATTTTTGATTCTCATGTTTGTTTTAATTTAAAATTAGATTTATTGGATTTTTATTGACTATAATTAACTTTTATTGACTATTGTTCTTTATTGTTATACACTCTGACGATCTTTTTGTGAATCCATGCTATTTTAATTTTATGAAATGACATGTAAATTTTCAGAATGAAATAAAATAATCTATCGACCGCTTTTTTATATAAAACAATTTAAACGGATGTTATTGCATATAGTTTAGGTATCATGTGATAACTAAAGCCTTTTACCGCTATAAATCCGTTTAAAAATCGCTTTACTTATAGTAGAAAGCAGGTATCATATTTATGCTAACTACGGTCGACATTGCACGCAGAAACAAATTGTGAAATAAATGAAACATGAGGTCAAAGGAGTGTCATGCACGAGGGACATAAAGTACTCGTAATATAAAGATAATACACAGTATTTTTCTTGCACACAAGTACATAGCTGAATTTATTATTACCTATCGATATTAGTAACTTAAAAATGAACTATAATTTATATGTAGGTACCTAGTATAAGTTACCTGATTATTGCTACACCCTTCCAAGCTCCATGTATCTTAGTTCTAACAACTTGGTTGCAAAGAAATATCTTATAAAAATATTACCTAGTTTTATTTCACTAAGCGCGTAAAATGCAACGCTGTTTTCGTGGCCCGTCAATAAAGTTTGGGCGACCGCCGGACATTGCCCGCTGGGCGGGCGGACTTAGTTCGTACATAACGTGGAGATTCTGTTGTATTTGTCTTGCGTGACAAGTTTCCGTTGTTTACATTAGGTACACGTAATACATACTTAGGTACTCGTATATTGTAGGTCCATTGTAGTTCTGCAAAAATGTACATATTTTATTATATACAAATACGTGGGTTAAAACGCAGCCAGAAGTTACAGTCCTAACAGACGATGCTCTCATCATTTTGTAAAGAACTGTACCATGCCACACGAATAAATAAAATATATACTTAGGTACATATGTGGAGCTCTACACGTTACTTGAAGAAAATTAAGAAAGTATAAACGTGAACGCTCTTCTAGATGTATTGCCACGGGTTTTATTTATCATTACCTAGGTAATGTTTCTATTTTATCTCGAGAATATTTAACGGCTTTTACGTCTCCATACAAATGTACTTAGTCGGGTTCTCATTTTAAAACGGGATACTGGAACGACCTGAAACTTTTTATGTATGTACATAAGTATTTATTTAATGGGTTTCTCTGTATCTGGGTTGGAAACTAGTTTCTGTTGCTAAAAATTATAATAGAAAAAAATATTATCAATTTTGACATTGTATGAATGACGTTTTAGTCGCAGTCTATATTTTTTCTATTTTAATGTATAGCCAGTAACTAGTTGCCTAGCTAGACATGGTGAATTCTATTGTGTATATGTCGCCGCGTTATAATCTGTCGAGTAGAAACCGTCAAATTGTCAAATGGCTATCTGATGGTGTATCGTAGGCAGTAGGGAACAGGGGCCCAGTGGCAAAACCGACTCGGATCACGGATAGGATTGAAGACGGAAGCGGGAGCTTTGCTCCCGCTTTCGTCTTCGAGGTTATTTTTTTTATAAAAGAGCAGAAAACTAACAATATGAGCCCTCATTTACAATTTGACGGTTTCACGTCGGCGCATTACAATTTGCCATATTATCTTTCGATAGTTTATAATCTCGCGAGTTATATTGTAATCTAACGGCATTTATAATATTACGGTGACATATACAAAGTAACATGTTATTCTAGCATGTCGTTTTAAACTGAGAACCAAACTACGGTTGTATGGAGAGTCGAGCGTCCTGGCAACACTTAACGCTGTCATTCAATCGCCAGACAAGACAACTTAAATAAATTCTACCGCAGAGGTGTCAAAATTTGCACAAAAAAGCAAAATCAACAATAAGAACACAAACAATTAAAACTCACCGGTATTTTCCATATTGAAATAGATCCGCGGCTAATTGCGGGTTAGATCTCAATCGGCGCGCGCGCAGGCGGTAGCGCTGATTGACAGCCGGCCAATGGGTTTCATGGGTCCGGTCCATAGTCCAGTCTCCACCTTATTAGACTGGCTTAGTGGTAGTGTCTGAGTCTTTGTACGTATATTAATGTAAACGTTTCCTTTGGACAAAACATTGCAAGAAATGAGAAGACCTGGTGGCAGGGGAGGGAGGGTTCGAACCATCATCGGGGTCGCGAGGGTTTCGTATGACAGGAGCTGCGACGGTGGAGCTAGTCTAACAACCCCAACGCAAAATGGATTGCAGGTTTTCTCCCCGTAAAAAAAACATGTGTTTAAGTGGGAAGGTGGGTAAGTAACGTTTTTAAACTTCTAATTTGTTCTGGGAATTTATAAGTCGTGCTGAAAAGATGTCTATGTAAAAAAATATGGTCCTATTTCATCATACACTTAAGTTCTGGGAGGAAACTTTACGGACTCAAATTTCCGATAGTGCCTATGAAAACTGACATTCTAAGATAATATTAACTGAAAATAAACAAAAAATCAGGCAAGTAACGTGTTCCGTAAATTACTAACAACTACGCATAGCGTGTAATCAACTGACGACAGCTTTAGCCTTATTGTTACTGACCCTACCTACGAAGCACCTCTTGCTTGCTCAGGCAGTGCAGCCTACGAAGCACCTCTTGCTTGCTCAGGCAGTGCAGCCTACGAAGCACCTCTGGCTTGCTCAGGCAGTGCAGCCTACGAAGCACCTCTTGCTTGCTCAGGCAGTGCAGCCTACGAAGCACCTCTTGCTTGCTCAGGCAGTGCAGCCTACGAAGCACCTCTTGCTTGCTCAGGCAGTGCAGCCTACGAAGCACCTCTTGCTTGCTCAGGCAGTGCAGCCTACGAAGCACCTCTTGCTTGCTCAGGCAGTGCAGCCTACGAAGCACCTCTGGCTTGCTCAGGCAGTGCAGCCTACGAAGCACCTCTTGCTTGCTCAGGCAGTGCAGCCTACGAAGCACCTCTTGCTTGCTCAGGCAGTGCAGCCTACGAAGCACCTCTTGCTTGCTCAGGCAGTGCAGCCTACGAAGCACCTCTGGCTTGCTCAGGCAGTGCAGCCTACGAAGAACCTCTGGCTTGCTCAGGCAGTGCAGCCTACGAAGCACCTCTTGCTTGCTCAGGCAGTGCAGCCTACGAAGCACCTCTGGCTTGCTCAGGCAGTGCAGCCTACGAAGCACCTCTTGCTTGCTCAGGCAGTGCAGCCTACGAAGCACCTCTTGCTTGCTCAGGCAGTGCAGCCTACGAAGCACCTCTGGCTTGCTCAGGCAGTGCAGCCTACGAAGCACCTCTTGCTTGCTCAGGCAGTGCAGCCTACGAAGCACCTCTGGCTTGCTCAGGCAGTGCAGCCTACGAAGCACCTCTTGCTTGCTCAGGCAGTGCAGCCTACGAAGCACCTCTTGCTTGCTCAGGCAGTGCAGCCTACGAAGCACCTCTGGCTTGCTCAGGCAGTGCAGCCTACGAAGCACCTCTTGCTTGCTCAGGCAGTGCAGCCTACGAAGCACCTCTGGCTTGCTCAGGCAGTGCAGCCTACGAAGCACATCTTGCTTGCTCAGGCAGTGCAGCCTACGAAGCACCTCTTGCTTGCTCAGGCAGTGCAGCCTACGAAGCACCTCTTGCTTGCTCAGGCAGTGCAGCCTACGAAGCACCTCTGGCTTGCTCAGGCAGTGCAGCCTACGAAGCACCTCTTGCTTGCTCAGGCAGTGCAGCCTACGAAGCCCGGTAAGGGCATTTATTGGTGTGATGAGCACAAGTAGTTGTTTCAGAGTCATGGATGTTTTCTATATGTATTTAAGTGTTTATTTACCTATGTATAACTATATGTTTATCGTAGTACCCAAAGTACTAGCTTTGCTTAATTTGGGATCAGGTTGATTTAATAAACAGAAATGAACCATAATGAAATTAGTAAATTATTTATCATATTTCGTCAATTTGTTGGGATAACGTGAGAATGAAGGCTCCTTTACGGTATAGCCGGGATAATGCTAGAAGCAAAACAAAGGGGAAGAATTACAACGCAACGGTCAGTATGTGCCAGCAACCCAGTAAGTCCTAGCCAGTACTATGAATAAGTCTTAAGTAGTACAAAAGCCATACCCCACTCAGCCGGATCGCTATAATGATGTTTTTTGTTGTTGTTCAAACATGTTTAGATGCAATCAGAGCAGATGAGCTATTAATTATAGTCATACCGACGCGGGGATTCAATGAGTCTTGGCCATTTAGCCCGTAAATAAAAAGAAAAGTTCAGTGCCAATTGATTGTCTTTGGAAATCCAGTTAAATATTTATGCTACGTTTACTGCTGCTATAATGGGTTTAAAATATGCAAATGGTTGCCATTTTATCGCATATCGTTGTGTATAAGCCATTCCGTCACTCTCAAACTCGCATACTCATCAGAACGTGACGGATGTCTTATCTAAAGCTGTAAGTCATAAAATGGCAACCTGTTACATCCATTCTTTGGTTGCTACAAAATCCCTTCGCAAAAGTCTGTTGTAAAAAAACATAGGTAGGTACCATCAAATGGACATTGTCATACTTGATGTCTAATAAGTACCTTAAGTAATTTAAGTTCATAAGTTTTGTTGACACCAAGTTAACATATTTTGAAGATTATTGAGGATTATGGAAGGGTTAAGGATGAAACGCTACGAAGAGGCTATGCTTGCCAAGTTATGTTTCTTATACATTACTATACGAGAGACATTGCTTCGCTGGCCCTAGCTTTAACAGCCTCCAAGGGTGGTGATGTTAATCTGACTATCGAGTCATCAGTGTCATCACGTTTCAGTTAGGACCCCACTGAAAACCAACAATGCCTTGGCTAGCTTTTTTTCGGTGTATCGTTTGATATGTTTAGATTTATTTCTCATACTCTTGTTTCATACTCGTTACCACTAATATTTTCAAAAATGCTTCATTAAATCCAATTATGCAGGCTTAAAAACCCTTTACAACCAAGGCTACCAACCCTGCCATTAGGGTGCTCATGAGGCCGGCTGTATTTCTCCGCTGGATGGCAATGCGTAGGCATAGGCTGAGCCAAAGGATAGCCTTCGGTACAGGAATAAGCCAGTCCTACGATCTCCATTAGACTTAGTCTGCGTCAAGTATTTATTCCTCTAATGGACCCAACTGTCACATGTTCAATGACGATACATGCCCCTGTCATAGTAGTCAGTGTCATATCCGACAGACACACCACTCTTGCGCAGGACGCGCCGGCTTGAGGCGGCAGATGAGATGCGATGTGGGAAGGATGGAGAGAATGGATGTGGTATAGTTTGAGGAAAATTTACTGAATGTTTGGTTCCTCAGAGAAGTCTTGTTCTTCGGGGCTCTTGTTGGCGGCTGTGTTCTATGGCCGTCTGTCTATCCGTCTACTGTATACTGTCATCTTTCAGCTGTCATCTGATGTATATCTTTAGCCTTGTTTTGTCTATCGATTTATAAAAGGTTGAATGTCCCAACAATTCTTGCTCCTGATTACTTTTGGGAATCTTTTAATGCCAGCATCTTACAATATCCTTTGTCTAAATAATTGCTACGACGTAAACTAAACAATTGCTTTTAGGGGTAACAGATAAGAATACCTCAGTCTTGAGTATACTCAATACTCAATCATCAGGTCAGTACGCTCAGTCCTTCTACCGTCCATGAATACTTAAAACCATCTTCAAGTCTGCATTTCTCTCTTTTTTGCACGTTCTTATTGCGCCAAAAGTCAAAAAGCAATTTTTTATATTTATATAATCTTAGTGGGTAAAAAAAAAGAAGTTTATCCTGAATGTAATTAAATTACCACATCCACAGTTTCCCCATCCCACCCACGCTGTTTGACAGACTGTCGCAAGCTAAAGGTTAATAGAAAGCGTAAGACAATGCGTCCGTCCACAATAGCCATTGTGCGCCCGCGCGCGTCCTTGGAGACATAATTAGCAAGCTATAGCTAGGCGAAAGCGACGTGACTAAATACTTCTCTACTGCTGTACACAAACATAGGCCAATATGATATACAGCCTGCTTGGCTACTCAGCTTATCAATTGCTATCTGACAGTGGCAGTGAACGGGGTCCTTGGGGCGGAAAGGTTCTCGCGTAGCGACCACGTACTGGCAGGCTCAGCGTAAAGGCATCCACACACCGAACGCGGGTCGTGTGCGGCGCGGGTCGAGCGGTATCTCTATCTCTAGCGCGGTGTCTCTATCGCACAGTAGCGCGGGCCCGCGGAACTGTGTGATAGAGATAGTGAGGGAGATATTAAATGCGTTGGTAAGTGTGAGAGATATACCGACCCGCGTTCGGTGTGTGGAGGCCTTAAGTAGACCCCGAAGGTGGACTGATATAGGTTGCGGGAGTCCGCTGGATGCGGGCGGCGCAGGACCGGTCATTGTGGCACTCTTTGGGGGAGGCTTAAGTAAAGTGGACGTTTTTCGGCTGGTATGTTGATGATGATTAATATTTTACGTATATTCCTGGCTCGACGAGAAAAGGTGGTTGTTGGAAATCATCGTTACTTATCGACCCAGCAATGTATGTCGAAGTGTCAGGTGACAATTGCCATTGTTGCTCTCTCGCTCAGCAGCAAAACACAAAAGCCGGTCACAGGTATCTTATTCAAGACATACTCGTAGTGCATCTTAGAGGAACTCTGCCAACTCTGGCGACTCTACTTACCACCAGGAACACAACATACCTACACAATGAGCAGTATCACGTGATCAGTAGCAATAGGTATGTTAGCATTTTATGTTCTGTATTGCAGTTGTTTTTTTTGTTATTTGTTTTGTCCGGTTATGTGGGTCACGAATATATAAATATTTTTTTCTATCGCTATATATTTCTACAATTGTCAGTCCGATAAACTCGTTCACCTTCCTCAATTAGGTATTACATAAGGATTATATACAGCTTATCTACCGACAAGTATAGCTACAAGGAACCGCGAAGGCCGCCGCGTCACGATCTGCGTGCACGCAGGCCACAGTTAAAGGTTTGTCAACAATTGTTTGACTGCGAATAAATGCCGAAGCTCATATAATAATTCTATTTCGCGGCTGCATCTATATCTTATGATATGACACCATTTAATAGCTTTATTTACAAGCAAGTGATAGTTATCAATTATCATGTACCGTGTTATTTCCATTCTAAATGTATTTATCTACTTGTTTATACTTTAGAAAATAAATTATTACGGAATTACACATATGTTATATTAAAAGTACAAAATTTTAATGCTTCAACAGCCATATGGTAGGTATTCCCGATTAGGTAGTAACCTTTTACTGAATTTAGTAACAAATAGAGAATTTAAACTTTCGTGAGACATGTTGAAATAATACTAATAATTACACGGTTCAACTCACGTATTCATTGTCACTCCGGATGACATGTTTCGAACTCTTCGCGAGTTCTTCTTCAGGATGAGTGTTTTCGCGGCGGTGTCGCTTGTATCACTCGTATAGCATGATGCAATAAACCTACATAAAAAATACAGTGAAAAGGTTCCCTCTTTGCAATCACCTGCAGTTATTTCAAATTCATTATACTGGTCACTATTATATTACTTTGGCATTACCTGTACCTATCAGCGTTATCTGTGGCTGACTTAGGATATTGTCCGCTGATGTATTATTTGATATGCAATAAATCACTTTAGTCATTACTTATATTAATGGGCTCAGAGATCATAGTCGTGATTGGTAAATTAATATATCTACAAATTAACACGCTCAAAAACATACTGACACGGACTATGTCGATGACAATTTTATTGTTAGTAAAAGTATTTACTTTTACACAGAAAAAATGCGCAAAATGTATCCACAACATTTTTTATACTACGACGGCATGCGGCCTGTACGCTTACCATGAGTTTGACAATGACGGCTTACGCTAACGAGTATCGAGTTTTCTATCTGTGCATCCCGCTCCTACTGTCAAAGTGCAATAGAGGTGCACAGATAGAAAACTCGATACTCGTTAGCGTAAGTCGTCATTGTCAAACTCATGGTAAGCGTACTGTTTGACGTTAAGTCACCGTAGTCGATGCTTGCGAGTTGCGATTGTAGAAGTATACAAAATAAGGACCTTTATCGATTGAGGATTCGCTTCGCTGACAGCTATTAGAGACAAATACGGGTCTACCACTCTCAACACAGCGCGTCCACGGCCACTGGCGACCTTACCACCAGCACGGCTATCACGGGGGACTTAGACAATACGTTTTTCTAAGTATTCTAATGAGAAACAGACTAGCTCTATCCAGAGGCGGCTCGTGACTAAATTGTATGGGTGTTCACTTGAAATAAAACAATGAAAATACATGACGTTCGCAGATTCCGGGATTCCGAAGACTCATCCGTGCACCCTTAAAGCAATTTGAAATGCACCACATATTACTACACAATCTGTTAACCTTCGTAAAATATGCCTGTTTTGTCAACGCGGTCATTGAACTCGCGTATAGACTTTCGGTACTTACGTGGAATCTAGTGCCCTGCGAATACCCTGTAAAATTGTTTGTTACTCTCATTACAACCACACAACTACAGTGTTTTCACATATTGTTCGGATTTAAACACACGCGTAAATGTTTTGGTTTTCGTCGTTCATGTTTGCGTAAGGTCAAGGTCCCTTGTCCCTTAGCCTTCAATTCAAGCCGGATTTGTAACGTTTCTGCACACTTTTTAATGAACACCACATTATAATTATCCATTTTAACACTCACACGTAGTAACTGATAGTACAGGCTATTTCAGCACGTATTAAATGATTATTAATTGGAAAATACCCGAATTTGCATTCGCGCGCATGCATTTAAGTTGGCCAGTATTTGTTTATATAGGAGTGGCAACGTCGCGCGCAATCACTGTCGCTGTCGCGCGGCAAAATTAACCGGCAACGTGGCGTGAGCGGCGCTCCGAATTTGGCTATTTTTTCATAGAAAATCTTCTGTTTCACGCGCAGGACTGTGGCGAACTTTCTCTTTCACTCTTATTGGATTTCGTATTAGGAAATGTACTGAGTCTTGTTTCACAGGCGCGCAATCGTGAGCGCTCCGCTTGGCGCGTTACCTATGAAATGATACGGTAGGATGATGGGTATAGCGCCTACCTATGATCTTGTAATGTGTAAAGGTAAATATTTTATTGGTATTGGTACAGTCGTATTTTAAGTGGATTTTAAATAGTAATGTAATATTAGTAATGAGATTAATGAGTATAATTTAGTTATAATTATTTATGGGAGTTCACTGCACCAGCGCTCCTTAGGGCGAGCCGCCTCTGATCTCGCCGTGACACTGCTCGCGGGCCGCTTGTGATAGCCGCTAGCCGTGCAGGAACGCAACAACACATAGTCGTATTAATATCTACAGAGCAATTTGTGGTGGACTCTTTAATGCTTCGCCATGGTAAGGTCAACTTTATAGACGCCCTATATTACTGGGAGATTAATATGAAAACGAATATTATCGTCTTATCTTAAATGACATTAAATTTAATTACGTCAATTATTTTAATTGCTGGTGTCGAAGTGTTAGTTTTCCACTTAGACTTCTATCGAACATTCTATAAAACAGGTAATCTATGGAAATTATTGAAAACGTAGTAATGCGAAAGTATTTTTACCTACGTGAAGGAAAAAGGACACTATAGCCTATTGACGCTTGCAACTCCATAACAGTTGACACCTACCCTTTATTGAATATAGGATAAGCTGTCTTGACAACGAGCCCTTCAAATCAGTAGGGTTATATAGGCCGATCATGACTTAAGACTCACGATCCAGCCCCCCTATTTTGTAACTTGTTTTAAGCTCACCTCAACGCTCACCCACAAATATATCTTGACACCGCGATGCGTAGTATAAGCGTAGGTAGATGTCTAGCTTCGTGACGGGTGACCGGCGGGGTGAGCCGTATTAGCGCGTAGCGAATAACAGCCCTGGTAGAGACAAAGGCAGGTCACTCACTGTCACTGGCAACGGCGGAGTCACGGAAGTGTGCGCAAGCGTTCCCGTGGCTCCACCATAAGCAGCGCGCACAACACCGCGGGGTTTTAGACGGTACTCCGGGCGGTTCCCGGGACGCCATCATACCCGTCTTGGTTCCCCGCCAGGCGGGATGCTTAAAAGCATTTCCCCACGAACAGAAATGGGTCACTCACTCTCAACACGGTGCAGTTAAGTCAAGCTCCCTCATGCGAAGCGAGTCCTGCCAAGCTTGCTACTCAACAATACGTATCCACCTGAGCTCTGGCAAACTTACCTACCTACCACCAGGAACACGACACCAATACCTGCGGCGCAAAATATTGGTGTTATCATGTCTGCGCTGCGGTTTTCTTTTGTGCAAGTACTTCTCCGGTTTTGATGCTCCAAATAACTCCTGTACCCGGTATCCTCTCTGTAACGAAGGTACAATAAATTCATTGATTTAAATTCAGACAATTTTCATACACTGGACCCGATTCTACGTGCACATGGCTTAAATAGCCTAAAACTAAATTGTCTAATTTTTAGACATAATTTATTTATTTAATCTTTATTGCACAAAAGAAGAACTTATCGTACAAAAGGCGGACTTAATGCCGTAAACATTCTCTACCAGTCACTCTTTGGGCAAAGCAGACAAATTGTGGGCGGTGAAACTACAGATATAAACACACAGTGGATATACATACATAATAAATATGGCGGCATATTAAAAACAACATCTTTAGAATAGCATTTAGGAACCTAAGCTAGTATAATAGACCCGCCTAAAATAAGAAACGTCAGATTCAAATTAGCGCTGTCATTTGACTATGACAGCTGCTCATAGAATAGCAATGTTTGTACTAAACATAATTACATGGTACGTATTTAAGGGGCTCCTCGCACTTGTTGGTAGTTTTGACGAGGTTTGAGTCGATATTCCTCCGTCAAAACTATAAATAAAATGACACAAACGCTTATCAGTTCTTCAATCCTTTACCTATATATGCACTTTTTTTTTCAAATGAATGCTTAGTTTTTATCGTTTATCCAAACATGGTCCAAAAAAGCTCTGAGTTCGATATTAGTATGTGGTTTAATGCACTTTTATATATGAAATATACATATGACTGTTCCTTATCAACGTCTCTAACAAGCCAAGAGAGATTTTTATTCTTAACAAATTTTTACAAAGTTTGGTGTCATATCTCGAACACTGAGTATAGAAGTAAATATGGGATAATATCTCAGTAACCTCGTTGTTATGTTAATACGATAAGCCATAAAAACACGAATAACGGACAGTTTAGACCGAAGGGCATTGGGAGCTAGGAGCCCCTTAAGTACCTTAGACTACTCGCGACCAAGGATGTCGTAACACATCCAAGACGTCGATTGACGAACATTTCAATAAAAATTAAAGAGATTAAGTATCGTTTAAGACAATAACATAATATGTGCACAATACACATCAATAAACAATAACGTCAAAACTAAACGCATACGCCCAAATACCACTTCATATTTGTCATAACTGTCACAAATAACCATATGCGCGGTTTAAAAGCCATAAATCGTAGTATGTTAATTCATCAGCTACATGCATAAACATAGACATCAGCATAAGCGTGGTGCTATATTTCAATTGCTGTTAATGTTCAGATCGGCTGACGGTATGCTAATAAAATAGTTAAATAATGACCAATAGTTGTTTGTCTACGTTTTTATTGCTTTTATAAGGTATCCTGTTAAAAAGAAATCGTTAAATACTTTTCCGAAAGAGTTAGAGCTTATAGTCGATGAAGCAGGAAACAAATTTGCACTCAACTTCAAAACCCCATATTACTAGTTGAGGAACTTTTAAACAATGTAGGTAATTCAAGCGATATAAAAACCAGAGCCATTTGTAAATTTCTTAATAGACTATGTATTATACTATATAGGTCTTGTAGTCTCACAGAAGATCAAAATGTATTGTTAGCTGAGCATAAGATATCAGAATAATAGCCTCAATCAGGCAAATATTACATATTTTTAAAATTGGTTAAACTACAATCTACGTAATTAAATCTAAATCTACATAATACCACTAAGAGGTGTAATGATAACTCGTTGCCCTAAAATCCAGTAAATCCGACAGGTTTTAGCAGCACATTCTAGCTGCCTTATTTGGCCGCCGTTAAAGTGGGCAAGTGTCGATCTAGACTGGATTTCGCACTTGTTTTCTATTCTGATTCTGGTTTGGGCCATTCCTGTCAACTGGTCTAGCATTCTAAATAAATGGGTTCGTGTGTTACGAAATTTTAAGTAGGTAAACATTGTAGGTAGGTAGGCTCTAGATATTTTTCCAAATCACAAATCCATTTTGAATTTTAGTGCGGTATTTTCTTTATATTGCGATTCTGCAGTAGGTATATAGGTATGGTCTCCGCTATTTTTGATTGACCCATTCGTTGCCGAGGCACACATATTCCGTAGTAGATTTATTTATTCCATGTCATGTATTAATAATAATAATAAAACTTTTATTTCGGACGGAAGTCATAGTTGTTAGTTACAAACAAGTAGTAATATCAATTATTTTAGGATTATATCGGTACAAGTTGGTTAGCGGACGTTTTCCTTCTTTGCATTATCTATTTGGGAGGCTGATAGACCTTATGTGTATAATAAACGTACAGACACTATACTCGTACAGAGATTCTGGTTCTCAACCATAATGCCTTATTTTTGGATGGACGCATTGTCCACATAAACGGCGTCTCCTTCACCTCTTATATGAATCTGTGAAATTAAATCATTACTCACATAGGTACTGTACAATTCTGGTTGCTGAACCTAACATCTTAGGAGAGATCAAAGCTCACAGACTCCGTTGGCTTGGTCACCTTGAGAGAATGGAGGGAGATCGCAAAGTCAAGAGAGCATACCGAGGCTGTACGAAAGGTCGACGTCCTGTCGGACATCCAAGGTACAGTCACCAGCAATAAGATCTGCCACAACATGGCACGCATAAATATCTGACACGACTCTATGTCTAATCCCATAAGGACCTGTCAGATATTTTTGCCGGCTTTGTTTCGGCAGATATTGATGCCGGTGACTGTACCGCTGGCTGGGGCGACATGATCCAGGCGGATCTAAGCGAGCTCCAAATCTGCATTTGGAAAGAGTTAGCGCAGAACCGAGAGAATTGGCGCACTCATGTCGGAGACCAAGATTCATTTTGGGTCGTTGAGCCAACGGAGTAAGTAAGTATACAAAAGCTGTGGACTATTCACTGCAGGAAACACGACTTTAATTTCTATCTCTGAATTGTTTTTACGCTGATGGAATCTGTTTTGGACCCACTCAATAAAATGGGATTTCGATCGAACCAGCTGTACTATACAAAGACTCAATATAAAGTGTGAATATTAAAGTGCACTTCGCGAGACAGCAATGCACGTAATCGTATGCGCACTTTAAACAGCCAATCAAAAAACAATATCCATTATTGGTGGCCAGTCAATTATTGATGCAGTGTTAACGGGCAGACAGATCTGGGAATCCAAAAACACCGTAATACGGAAACCGTGTTGGTATTTACAATTCAATGTGTTTTACGGGCTATTTTAGATATTTTACCATTTATAACATTAACTAGAGTTAAGTGACGGATACGTCAATTCACCATAATCCCGAAAAGGGGTCGCCTGCATATACTCAGTTTATACAAAAATGCCTACATTAATTAATGTACCGCTACTTCCAGCAATACTTGCTAGTATGGTTGTTCAAAGTAACAACACTTCTCAACGAAATTGAAATAGTCATACAAATAAAATAATACAAAATTGTTTATTTACCAAAACGGCAAAACAATGGATACATTACCAGTGGCCCTCACACTAAGACCAGCCTGTGCCGGTAGGACCAAAAGAAAAGTTAGGAATTATACAAAAAGTCAATGCATTTATCTGCCTAAGATAGATTAGAGGATGCTTACGTAACTTTTCGAACGTATTTAAGATCAACTCAACTGTCATTTTCCCATACAATAAGCTAGTGACATTTAGATCTTCCTGACGTAAGTAACTAATGGGCGTTACGTGATCAACCTGGAATAAACATTTGAAATAGGTATGGTCGACTTCAAAGATTTGATTTCACCTTTGCATGGAGAGGCCATGGTAATACGGCGGGAAATGTATTCACATCTTTGACTTCGACTGTACTTTTTTACCCCATAAAATATGATATGTAATCATAGGATCCCAACCAAATTCACCAAAAATCAACCGAGCCTTATTATAAATAGGCAGCTTATTTCCTAATTTCAGCGGGAGCCGGGAGATATTTTGAGCCGAAACAATTTCCAGGGAATCCGGGCAATCCCGGGCATTCGCGAATGCCTCGGAATTCCGGGATCCGACGATTAATCAAGGGCAACACTTCATCGCGATTATAAGCTTTTAAATATCGGGGGGTGTGCGCCGGGTAAATTAGCTGGCGATGAAAGCTGGAGCACCGAGGCTGGGGGGTGTTGGGTATCGATATTTATACTCCAAATAGTGTTGGGAAATACATACTGTCAGTAAATGAACCGAAGAGCCTGGGAAAGCCAAACATGCGATGGAATATTCACTTTATGTGCCGCGAAACGAGAGGTCCATAATGGAATTACATACAAAATTTAAGTTGCCAGTGTGCAAAGTGACCAACGTCTGTTTTAATTGGTGAATTAATTGTAGTGACAAACATAATAGTGATAAACATAACCAAAAAACTCAGACCAAGAAAAAAAGACAGAAGGAGCGTTACGAACAGTCAAGTGAAGCCAAACCACATACAAACAAAACCAAGCTACATCAAGTTTAGCACACGCTCACGCGTTACAAACAAAATTGCACAAAACTCTTCAGCACGTGTCGCAATGCTGTCAAGATCATTTATTTCGAGTTTTGCGCGATTTCATTTGTTTAGCGTGTGCTAAACTTATGGGGCTTGGTTGAAAACCGGTTGGCTTCACTAGACTGTTCGTAACGCTCCGTCTGTATATTTTCTCGGTCTGAGCCAAAAACTAATATAATTGCATAAAGTTAATGTAATGCATTTTTTATCAGTGATAACGTTACTTTGGAGTGTTTTAAAAATCACAGTTTATCGAAATTTTATGACTAATGGAAATTCGGATCGTGTTAATTTTTTACAACATCTGACGAACTTCATTCCGGCTTGATAAGCATTCCAGAACTGACTTTCCGTGCTCATTCGTCCAGTTTCGCAATGATAAAAGTTTGCACAACGTGGCTTTAAGCAATATTAATGCTCACTTTCGTTTCTATAGTAAAAGTGGAATACAGAAGAGTCTTAGAACCATCGATATTTCGGCATCACTACACAACCCTTTCCCTCGCGAGCGCAGCGGAACGGTTAACTAAATTAAACTGACTGTGAACCGCCGCAGGGTTAACTATTCCATTTCGTTTATTGCGCAATTCCCTCAGCCCTCTGCTTAATAAAGATATAGGGCCTATTAGAGCGTTTTTAAATAGACAACTTAATACAGACGATGACGTTGTCATTTAATGACTACCTCGGGGAGGCCACCTGCAACTTGAAAATATAATAAACGGAATACAGTATTAGCCAGAAGTACAAGTTGTAGCAAGGCCGACCAAGACGGACTACCGTGTCTAGAACATTATGGAGATCCATGCAAGAGAAAATCCAACTGTGGACGCAATTATGTTGAAGAACAAGAAACGAGTTATTGCTGGTGGGTGTGTAATGATGGGTATAAAAATAAATAATATAATTTCATTCGCTATAACAACATTTGACATAATTTCAAGGTATATAATAACTCATTGTATATAATAAACGTTTGTTATAATATCAAAATATATATGTTTATTTTGTATAACGATCATCGGATATAACACTTGTTTTGTATAATCATTATATGGTATAATGCTCATGTTACATACAAGTTATATGTCATAACTATCAAGTAAAATAATATTTTATTATTAAAAGAAAATGTAGCTAACGTAACGGTTCGCAAATTGTACTATGTAAGTATATATTAGGTAGTAAAAAGTGTTCGGTTCTGGCGCTTCGCCGGCCGCTACCGCGGCACGCTCGCTTCGCTCGCTCGGCTCGCGCGCTGTAGGGTCGCAGCTCAACCTAACACTCCTCCTCGCTTCGCTCGTCGTCGTACCTACACCGACCTGCCTTAGAGTCTACCAAAAAATATTATGCTAATTGTGCATTAGAAGAAATTAGCATTATATCCAATGTTCAATATAGCAAATATGCATTATACTTAATGTATGTTATACCAAATATTTTTATATCAAATGACCGTTATATAAAATGATAATTATGTCCTATGAAAATATAATAAGTGTTGTTATAGAACTTGAGAATTATATCAGATGAGCGTTATTGCGAGTAATATTATATCATAAATATTTATAGCCATCGTTACGCACCCATTGCTGGTGACTATGCAAGGGAAAATCCAAACCCAGAGCAACAAAGCAAGCAAAAGAAGAACAGTGTGACTTAGGAATATGCGCCAATGGCTAAAAATTATTTGTTTTCTGTTCATAGCTCCTGTGTCGAAATTTTGTTTATAGTCCTAAGTAAAAAAGAGCCTGTTTCTTCTTCGTGAGAGGAGGCTTTTGCCCAGCAGATAGGCAGGAGATGATGATTGCCCTTTCGGCTTTGTCCACTCGGCAAGAATACGCGAATAGCAAAACATAACAGTCAATCGTCACGCCACTCAGCAAAAAATATATGCTAAGGCATTGGTACTCATGGCACCCTGAGATAAACACAAAACTTTAAACCTAATTATTAATGGGAAGGAGGGGTCGCTGGTTAATGACTACCGAGCTAACTAATAAAACGGTAACAGCACATTGTCTGTAAGGGCCTGTGTTCACTTTGATTAGTGATTAGTGTGAGTTCATACATATGCTTTGCTGCGTGTGCGAGTGCGAGTAGCTTTTTTATGAACTCGCACTAATCACTAAGCAATGTGTATCGAGGCCATAATCGTAAGAGGTGTTCGTTAAAATCCGAATGTATGAAAAGTTTGTCAATTTTGATGGAATTACAGCTGCCGGCGCGGCCCCATACTATAACTCTGATACTACTGACTAAGTCTGATATCGTGGATTGGTGCAACTTATGATATGAAGATTACAAATCAGGTTTAAGGTAAATATGTAGGTGTGATGACATATTAACAAGTATTAATAAACCAATGGGATTGCCCGTGTTTTGAATGGGGTTATTTGTAAACTTTAAATTTAATAATGTGATTTATGCATGACTTTTCTAGGTCTTAGTTCAATACCAATATGCACTAGCTCAATGGATCAGCCGTCGTTTTAGTGAGTAATAAACTCTCGGTAATTATCGGCTCGCCCAACGTGTCCCATTTCCTCTAAATTATAGGATTCGACACGATTCTGCGTTTGCGCATGTGAAGACGACAGACGGGCGTTTGAGACGCGCGGTTATAGTGAATGGGTTTTTGGGAGGCGATTCTTCACCGCTCCCGTATTTAAAGGGACATGATCCTCTTATCGTGTACGGGGCCGGCAGGAGGTGATTTAAAAAATGGATGCTCTTGATAGGAATGTATTGGCTTTCACAATAATTATTAAAGAGAAATGTTCGACATAGAATTTCGATAAATTATATGTAGAACATTTTTCTTTAAGTGACAAACTGTCAATATGTCATTGAATAATATTGCAGCTTGTAGAAAGAAACTTAACCAAGGAGTTTTGCTACTATGAAAAATGCCACAGATTCTACCCAGGTGAAAGAATTTTTAAATTATCAGGTAAGTGATTCCGGAGATTACGCCCTACGTACAAAATTACAATCTCACAGACTGTTTCTCTTTATTGTTATAATATTTATAAATAAACATTCAAAACATAAAACATAACAGGTAAAGTCAAAAGGGCAAACAACTACCTTTCGTTGCTCGTTGCCATGGTTACGTTTTCTGGGTCACTCTTTATAACTATGATTTTATGTAAGTATAGTTGGTTAAATATCTACTAAACACTTGTTTTTGTTGTTGTTTTTGTATTGGTAAACCCATTACTCCTTATTTTATAGAAGTCCAGTTTGTAGTATTTTTTAAGAAACTCCGTCATTATTGTCTCCTGGCTTACCGAACAGAATAACAACAAGAAAAAGTTGATTCATCTAAACATCACTGCGCTAGTTTGATTTTGTCACGAAACAATCTAACACATCTCCATTTTTCTATATGATCTCCGAAACTTCCCTTAAATCAAACCCCCTTTTGTCTAATCCGAGACCGCAACAAACAATAAACGGAACGTGAAACATTCAGAAATAATCGGAATCAGAAGCATATATCAACGCACGGCGGTAAATCTCCCTATCTGCCTAACTGTAACATATAGCGTCGACGCTAGCATGCTCTGGCAATCCCCATGCTTCCTTATTTTATCTTGGTTGCATAGTATTTATTATAAAATACACGTTCAACGTTAATAATTTACTTTTTCTCGGACTAGGTATTCAATCCACGAATTCCGTTTATTTTTCGTACGCCTAATAATTATGAGTTAAAATAATGCGGTAGCCTAATTCGTCATTTTGGCTTATTTTAATATTTTTTTAACAAATATGTATTTCAAGCAATTACGTTTTCTCAAACACTCAAAAATGGATAACCACGTACTACATACAAGTTGTGCCATATGATAACCTTAATTTCTTATTTACTTCAGATGCCAGACTGTAAGATAACTGACTGCAAATTAACAATACTTATCGTTGATAAAGTACATTTTCCTTTTCATTTGTTTTCCTACAGCTAGGGACTGCTGCCATAAACTGCGAACACAAGCGAGCATGCTAGGGCATACACATGCACGAGGATCAGTCCCGCGTGAGTTGTAAATCTATACGTCGCAGTCGGTATAGCTGACGACTCATCTAGTAAGTGCTCAAGGTACGAGGCTTCGGGATGGGGAAAGGGTAGCGTCTTAAGACCCAAGGTTGTTATTGAAGATAGTTTTGTATAATTATCTAACCGCGTTGTATTAACTTAATCCGTAATAAATTTTGATTTTTTTGTGGTAATTTAGTGGGATTTAAATAAGTTTTTATTACAGAAATATTAATAAATGTATAAATCTGTTTAATATTTATGGTAGAGCACGAATTTGTAGTGAAATACCGCAGTTGGTACAATTAGCACTCAATTACTACGGTTTTACTGGAATGGGAAAAGGGTAGTCATTAGTGGAGAGTTGCAATTATTGATGTTTTGTATAGTGGAATATATGTATTTTAACTGATTTTGAGAACGTACAAATAGTTTGTAATATGTTTATGTAAAAAATGCGAAAAGGAAATGAGAGTAAGTATTATAGTCATTTATTTCCGTGCTTGCAACCACACATTTAGGGCCACCATACAAATTAGGCATAAAATGCTGGAGTTGTGGCCAGCATCGATCTTCCAATAAGCCTCTTAAGTGGTTTTAATGCAGACCCATTTATTGCATTGACACATGATATTGCAATAGGGTATAAAATATGCTTGTTAAGTTACTACTACTGCTACTTGGTCTATAAAAAAAAATACCTTCCTACAGAAAAATGACAAAGTGAATTGAATATACTTAATATATAGCATTGATAAACTGTAGACTCCCAGTTTTTCTCAGTTTCTAATTTTTTTACGCTTTGCGTGGTAAAACAAAGCAGCGTAGCGTGTGGGTTATATTACTGGAGTTTTCGCACCAGCTGACCTTATATGGGCGAGCCAATGGGTATGTGGTAACAGAATTAATTACTAAGTCAAACTTGGGCAGCTGCATGTTAAGAGTATATGTACCGCAAGAAAATAAACGGATTCCTTTATTTGACGACCGCTTTAGCCTAGTTGGTAGTGACCCTGCCTACGAAGCAAGAGGGTCGGGGTTTGAATTCCGGTAAGGGCATTTATTTGTGTGATGAGCACGAATATTTGTTCCTGAGTCATGGATGTGTTCTATGTATTTAAGTATTTATTTATCTATTTAAGTATCTTTATCGTCATCTAGTACATAAAAAGCCGTAAAAGCTTTGCTTAGTTTGGGAATAGGTCGATTTGTGTACACACAGACATCACATTACACGAGTAGTGTAATGTCTGTGTTAGGTACGAACCTAATCATCATCAAAGGCCTTTCAGTCTATTACAGACTACATAAAAACAGTGTTAAGGGGAGACACAACGTCTCTTACGGATACAAGCCGATACGGGAATGGTTCGCACGACCGCAAGTCATGCAAGAAACTTGCTAGCGGGGAACAAACAGGTGCTGTGCTGGTGCCTCTTGGCTCGCATATTCACGAGTATTCTAAACCAGGCTTCGCCATGAGTTGTTCAATCTCAAGTACAAATATAATACGGTAGTTGGCCACAGTAAATTACGCCTCAACTTATATTTGCTCTTCGAATTATCTTTCGATTAAGTACATACATTGAGATCACAAATGAATGGACGCCGATTAACGATAGCGACGTCACTTATTTATTGCAAGCTTGAAACTGACACAGCGTTTTTGAAGTTTTATAATAAGTTGCTGATTTAACTATAAGTTATTATCCCTACTATACGTATTGGTGTCTAGTGTCAATCAATGTCGCAAACCTGTATTATAGTGTCGGTTGTTCCAGCGTTATTTTCACCGCCCGTCTGCCGCCGCCGCGCCGCCCGCGCGTGCGCAACCTACGGCCCGGGATTTATCGACGCCTGCGCGACGTTATAATTACGTGTTGCACCTAATTGTGCCGCAAACATGCCGTAATGACATGGAGTAGGTTGCAAGTGAATGTCGATTGTCAACGTGTGATTTTTCTTTAAAATGTATTTTATGCACTAGTAACACGTAAATCTTTTTTTCACTTCAGGTATGTCGTATGTCTTTTTTGTATCAGTTAGCGTTTCAGTTTCAGATTCTATATTAATAAAATTGGTTAAGAGCCCGCAGTAAGCTCGGCCGAATTTCACCTTCCCATAGAAACGTAGTTACGCTCTCATGTTAAAACTACGTGTTGGATTGTGACGAAACTTTGCATATACAATGACATGCGGTATATCTATGTCTGTAATTAGTTTATTTGGTTCCAATTTATAAAACAAAGTAAATACAGTAAAAACTAGTTTTGTATGAAAAACTTAAATTCGCTGTATTTTTTTATTATGGTATCTGAAGCTACGTAAACTAGTTTCAGACATAGATATACCTCATTTCATTGAACATGCAAAGTTTCGTTACAATCCAACACGTAGTTTTAAAATGAGAGCGTAACTACGTTTGTATGGAGAATCGAGCTTACTGCGGACTCTTAAAGTCTTGTTTTACTAAAGTGTTGTGTCAAAAGACACACATAGTTTTAAGTCCTGCTATTGCTGTTGTATAACTACTGGCATATAGGTGCCTACCTACCTATATGCCAGTACCTACCTGGACTAAACAATACGGTGCCTATGATTGGAACGTAATTTTTATTTGTAGAGACTGTTAAGGGGCAAATATCGTGTGCATATAATACAATTTACGCAAAAATATATTTTTTATGTCAGCAAATTAAGATTTCGATACTTATGTGGGTACCTACGTATCATATGCTTATTAAATTAATCCTCTAAACACAGGTATGTATGTATTGCGGCACTTGCCTGTAAGTATCTTAATTGTAAATTAAATAATGTTATTAAATTTTGCAGGCAAGACGCCTCTATTTGTTCTTAATTGTGAACCTTTAATGGCATATAATTATGTAATATTTACATAATGCTGATGCTGTTGTACAATAACTTTGTTTTAGAAAAACAGAATATTATACACTGAGGGATAAAAACTTGTTTTCTACAGCATAATGCGCAAAGCATACGAGTAATACCCAACTTTTAGGTTTGAGAATTGAAAAGTTATAACAATTAACAATAAACGAAAAGTCCGTATTATGTCTGTTAGTGTAAATGAGTGTTACTCATGACGTTAAACACCAATTAATACTACTCATGCTATTGTGCTCAGTTAAAGAAATAATCTTTGTTATGCATAGTAATAAATAGAAACATTCAACATGCTAACCGCCTTTTAACTCCCGTTATTGTAAATACGATCGTATCAAAAAATATTCTTCCATTACGAGATTGCTCACGAGAATCGGTTGAGAAATGTAACCGGTAGAGGAGAACGACTGGACATCATCCTAGTGTTATTCCCGGTTATGCCCAAAACGAGCCCGACTCCGCTTTGACACTTAATCCCAAGATTTGGTGTAGGCACTAGGAGAACTACAGGACATACGAAAGAATGTTTTGTCCAAGCTGAAATGGAGAATTTCGTTCGCTTCGCTCGCTCGTTCGATAGAGAGATCAAAATGTGTTTTCTATTGTGTGTATGTTTGGTCTCACAGTCCTCAGTGCAATTTAATCCGAAGGAAAAAATGTATGTAAAGGTTTTAGTTGAATGACCACCACGTGAGGTTGGACAAAGCGAAATGTCATCCAGCTGCTATTTGGAGCAGCCCAACTGGGGAAGTACTTCCGCCTTGCAGAAGACCACAGCCATAATAGCACTCCTACTTGCTCTGTAGTAGTGTTGTGTTCCTGGTGGTGAGCAAAGGTCGCCAGAGCTCCCAAGGATGCGTTGTGTTGAAAGCGAGGGAATTTGTTACTTCAGCTGTCAACACGGCGAATCCTCAAATATATCAAGGGTCGGCAACGCCCATGTTACTCCTTTGGAGTTGCGTGCGTCTATAGGTTGCGGTATCCGCTTACCATCAGGCGAGCCGTACGCGTGTTTGCCACCGTCGTTATATAAAAAATACCATGACCAGTTATGCAAGATGTATACAAAAATGACGCAAAGATGAAATTAATAAGGAAAAAACAACGTTTTCAAACTAAAAAACGTTGTGTGTTACGTGTAAAGTAAGTATGGTAGAGACCCGTCATTCCTGAAGCTATAAATAAAGGGAGAGGCGCAGCGGAATCTCATCTCGGTCATATTTGGAGCCCTATTTTCTGCCCAACTAGGGAAGTACATCCTTACAGACCGCTGCAGCTGCATTAATACATCTACTTTCTCTGTAAGTGTGCTGTGTTCGCTGGAGCTCCAGAGGGTGCACTGTATTGGAAGTTAGGGCCAACATTTGTCTATATCTAACAACGAATCCTCAACTCCATCAATAAAGGGTCGACAATGTCTCTCATGTCGCAAACTTCCCTAAGAAGATTGTATGTAGGCCGCTGATGTAATATAAAAAAAAAAAGTGTCCAATGTCAAAATGTAAACTCCCGCGTCACCAAGTTATCTTTTCTCCCTGTAAATATTGCACAACTAGGCATTGTCTGGCGGTCAAGCCGCAAAGGCATTTATTGTACGAATTTCACGCTCGCACGTGGGGTCCTGTATAGCGCAACAGAGCTGGTTTGATACTTGAAAAAAAAACTTTCTTTTTTATATAGATCTTTTTATTCATTTAGCAAGTTAACGTCAGATACGAAATCATAAATGAATCTCCGAAGCATTAATCCACTTAAGAGCTTCGTCGTTCAAATTGATCAGGTCTTCGGGGGGCCCTCCGGTATACTGGTATGTAGAACGATGGAGTGATAGTATGCAGAGACATGCGTTAATGGACCAAGCCAAACAGAAAACCAATGTAATCTCATAGCTCAAGACTATCGATAAGATCTTTAATAAATATAATATGATGGTGTCAACCAATACTCCAGTCCACTTGAACCGGCCACCGTGTTTAGGTTAGGTGAGATAATCCGTTTCTCTAAATTTTATCACATATTGGAACCACATATTTTTTCGTGAGTCATGCATGAACATTATGAACAAGGAAATATGATCAAGTTATCTTTTACAAGCCTACGATTTTGCTCATCAACTATCAAGTCCAGCTAACCCTCCAACAGCGCATCCCCAACCGCAGATCACGGGAAGGGTTACGCACTTTCGTCACGCTTGTCGCCGCGTGCGCACCCCACAACGACCACCCAAACTACAGACTAAAAAACAACAGAACACAATCTTTATAAACTGCAAGTATCGGGGCTGTTCCAATACAGGTTCCGTTTAGACTGTGGGGCGTTTAGAGTATAGTTTGTGTAGTGTGTACTGGGTGAAAATGCACCCTTTTCGCCACGCGGTGAATAAAAATACTAATTTTAAACAACAATGCCGATGGGTAACTAGTTCCTTGTGCAAACAAATTGCTCTATTCTTGCAGTGTTCGGTCGGTGCCGTGAACAAATATTTGGATTATTTTGACTTTGGTTTGCATGATTTGAATGACAATCTAATCAGGAGTTTTTTTATTATTTGAACATGATTTTTTCATAAAGTAAAGTATTGAAATACTGGACGCATGACGCATACACATTTTTACATCTTTATAACACTGGGGTAGGCAGAGAAAAGTACTTTTATAAAATAAGACACTTTAAATAATTTGTAATGTTTAGTGCTTAAATAAGCACTAAACATAATAACGAACCGACAAACCAACCTGCATTATTCGATCGAATTTAATTTGTATGGATCTAAATGTACACAATCCAATATTTTAGATTTTAGAATGTAATAAATTGTAATATTGTATATATTACCTGACCAGAGACAAAGTTCTGATCATTCTGCATTCTGAGTTGATAAACCAAACTATAAACACGAACTTTAGCCATTTCTTCAGGGAAAACTTACTTTGGTTTACACACGAAGGGTGCAAATTGCTCAAGCGTACAAAATGAGCAAATATGACTTTGTTAAAAACGTCAGCAAAACGTCAGAATCAGAATGACACTTTAAAATGCGCTCAGCTTGCCGTCGTAATTGTCTATTATGTTGGTCGAAAGAGAACCTTATCCTCTGAGCTATAAGAACTGAGGAAGGTGCAAATGTAAGTAAGTTTGTTAAGATTGTGTGACGGTCTTTGAGATACTCGAGTTATTTGAAAGGGAAAGGTTGGAAAAAGTCGAATAAATATTTAATAGACAATTATCTATATAGAAACTGAATTTTATACCCTAGATAAATATTTGAATATTTGTAAGCCATGACATTCTACTTTTGCCAATTCAATATCATGTTTGAACAAGACCAAGATGTTAACAAACAAGCCTATGGCGTGCCTAATGAAGCAGACACCACAACCACTGGACGCTTTTTGACTCGATATACAATCTCTTATTGATTTGGGGAGCCGTTGTATCGACATCTAGAGACCAATGAACCCTTTTAACATCAGCGCATATTCTGTAAATCTAGACTAGGGTCTAGATTTACACCACTAAAATGATCTTCCACTGCAGGTATATAGTAAGCTACATACCTGCAGTGGAAGATCATTTTAGTGGTGTCCATCATGGCTGATGATCGAAGCTGGTGATTTTCGAGCGTTGTGTTCCCTCGATCGATTCCGGTCCATCTCCTTCCTTACAACTTACAACATGGTCGATGCTTTAACACATTCAGTGCCGGGAACCTGACAAGCGGGCAGCTACGTCGTAGTCTCCCTCCGCTACATACGAGGAAAACCACGGGATCGGTTACGTTACGAGCGTAGCGCGTAGCGATTCTTGACAGTGAATGTGTTAAGTCGATCAGTCGATCGCGCAAGGGCCATGTAGTGAAAGACACTATCCTAACTATATTGATTACGACAAATCCGTCATGAAATGTAGCAAATTGGACGATTATCAAAAATATCCGAACACCACAATATAATTTTCAGGATAATCGGTCACATTGTTCGCTCAAATGCACCTCTAAAATATTGGAAATACCGCACAGTAACACATGCTCAATCACTCCACTATTTCTATAAATTACAACTATTAGTCGCCATATGTAATTTTAAAACCAAACTGTACTGCAGAGGGTCACACCATCGACGCCAAAAAGTCATAAATCCAATTACGTGAATGTCGCTTATGTCATTACAAAATGGGGTAATCGTAACACGCCATATGTGTACAATTCCCGCCTTCTCTAATCCCGCCATGATGGAAACACATTTTATAAATGTTAGACGTTATTTAATCTACTATATTGGATTTAGCTGTGGAAAGCTTTTGGGCAAATATGTGGTCAATAAGTTTACTGAGTGGTGTTTAAAGTTTCGGCCACACATTTTTTTACTACGACGGTGGCAACTAAGCTTAAGGCCTGCCTGATGATAAGCAGACAACGTCGCACATGGAGGCTTGTGACTTCAGAATAAACTGAAGCGAGTTGCCGATCCTTTATTGATTTAAGGATTCGTCGGGTTGAGCTAGAGACAAATGCGGCTCTCTCAACACCGATCATCCCCGGGGGCCCTGGCGACCTTACTCACTACCTGAACCCAACACCACGCTCGTACTGAGCAACTGACAGAAGTTTCCGCTGTGCACTCTATCTATAAATGTGAAAACAATACAATACAAGTATTCTTTATTGCACACCTCAATAATCATACAGAAAACATGTAAGTATAAGCCCTAACTTGTTTGCACCTCCAAAGTGTGCATATTTCTCGATTCGGGTCCATAGTGATTCAGGATAGCTGGCCAGAACTGCATGGGATTGTTGCGCACACTAGCGTGTAATATGAGAGGCCCATCTCAGGGGGCCAAAACAGGCTGGTGATGATGCTGAACAAGCACGAGCGAAACACCAACTGATTCCAAATCAACACGAGAAGCCAAACATCCCTAGTATAATTACAAGACTTTGGTCACGTGTGATGTGTGAAAAATGACGGATTCCCGCCGCGAGAGCACGTCGCGAATCCATCCATCATGTGACGTCACGGGGGTGTATAATGCGATGCCGATGCGGAGAGCCGCGCTGCTCGGGCTCGTATACTTGCGGCGACAATCGCATTGAATTTGAATACGGATTGTATTGGCATCGTTGATACCGCTCAAGTAACTAAAAGTTGATTAAAATTGTATTGACAACGTCAAGTGTAACCAAAAGCGCGATATATGAATGATGCAAGTAATGATGATCTGAAGGAAAGTCTGAACTGACGTGTTAAGAAGGTCAAATATGTGGTTAGGGCTACGATAACTTCTTTTCTCTTGTTCGTGTTATAAAATAAAGGGATAACTTTGATCTTGTTAGCAAATAAAATACCCGCAGTTTTTATTTCAGTTTTCTACCATATTTTGTTCGGACGCGATATGCTTGGCATGCAAGGAAATGTGTCGTATTGGCTCCCAGCAGTTTCACCTTCTATTCCGATACCTAATGCGAGGGTAAACGACCAATTTGTAATATGAACCTGGTTATGTCCATCAAGTAACTTGTCTTCTCTAAGAGCAACCACTGGTAGGTAACCAATTTAAAAAGTTATTTCGTCCCGTTTTGATTTCAACTCCACACAATCATCTCAGCGTAGCGGTAAGTTAATTAAGCCTTAACCAGGAAACAATAACCGAAGGGCTGGCAGCATTTGTGTCAATACGGCCCCCACGTGTATCTGACTAAATATCGAACGTAACAACTTCATTCTACATTGTGTACTCTTACGACCTTTCTTTGTAGGAGATTGACAGCGGTCGCTTATTGTTTGGGCTAGAGACTAACAAAGTTTACCAGAGTTAAATGATGGTTTGATATGAAATACTTGGGTGGATATTCGACTCTATTATCGTCAAACATTACTTATAGTTAGTTTTCATCTCTCGCTCAATACTATGTGAATATTTTGACGATGACGAATGTTCTTGGCACGCATGATGTAGTACAGTCAGCATCACAAGTAGCTGAAAACGAAGACGTCAAAAGTCTTTATTAAAAGGGAATAAGAGCGTTTGACGTCTTCGATTGCGCAGCTACTTTCAATGCTGACTGTACCTATGCATACATCATACCTACGGGGCAAAATATGTTTTTCTAAGTTATATTTCTTCAAACGGGGTTTTCGTAATGGTTCACTAGGTATACGAATTGTTATGGAAAGAACCTAAGACAATGTACGTAAGTATTTTAGAAGTGTAGTTTTATTTTGACAAAATAAGCGCATTTAAAGCAAATATAAAGCAATTCGAATCTGACAGCTTAGTGTAATGAAATAATTATCGTAACAAACGGCAAAGAGAACTTCGTTCTTTTTGGTCTTTTACAAATAATACATCCCAAGAAAGCACGCTATAGTATAATTCACAAAAGCAGACATATCACAAACTCCCGATACCGACACAACCAAAATTGCGACCGAGCAATTCAAAGCCCATGCAAAGTTTGAATGATCAACAACAGCGTGTAATGTGCGAAGTTGGGTTTACGAGCTACAACGGCAGGCTATGCATGCGAGCTACAACCGTTTACCGCTAATGTCGCGTTATGGTTTTGTTTTCGGGCAGTTTGTGTTGTATGTTTCTGGTGGAAGGCAATGGGAATCTGTACCTTTAGTGAGACTTGGTAAAATGTTGTGCTATTGGCATTTGGTCAATAGCTCAACTGAACAGGTATGTACTATGCTGTAGTCAGAGACACCAGTTAGTTTAGTGTTGTGTTATTGCCATAAAACTTACCTGTCAAATCGACTATCAAATGGAAACTGTGAGGGTTACTTTATATGTCTTTTTTACTCCTTAGGAACTTGGGAACACGCTGTTAAAATTATTTGGTTTCCTCCGAGAGAATCGTATTAAGAAAGTACCTAATTGCGTTTTACCTATGTTTTTTCCTCTTTACAACATGTAGTATCGAGAGATCTTGACGCCATTTTGATTTCAAGAGATTCTTCATGTCTGTCAATCAAATCGGCAAACACAGCCGCAATACAGCCCCCTTGTGGCTAATAATGCCGCCGCAGCAGCGCGTCACTCACAACTGTTGCACGGCCCTTATATTTCATTCATTGTTCACCTCTGTTTACACTCTCTGTACATTTTGATTTTGAAATTGCTTACTAGATATGTCTTAGAATTAATAAATTAGATTCGATTAGATTTACATAAACTTTATTTTGATTTACAATACACATACCTACTTACTCTTTTTTTGGATTCAAAAAAGGATCGTCAGAGTGTATAAGAATATAACACAATAATAAATAAAGAAATAAATAATGTATGCCACATTGAAATTAACTAAATATAAGTAATGATGCTGAGCTGGGTTCCTTTTTTTTAGACAATGCCTGTTATTTTTTATTTTGTTATCTGTGTGTATTTTTTGTTACGAATAAATGTTAGAGTTTGGGTTATAAGTCCAGCATGGGTATAGCAAATGTTGACATCGGTGGTGTCACGAAATTTACATTATAGTCACGTTTTAATGTCTATTATACCGCGGCAACCGTTGAAGTTGTAGCCCTATGTTTAGATCATTTCTCAATATTGAGGTAAGATGAGTCTCGTTAATCTAATAACGCGTACAAGACTTCTCCTCCACTGGGGTACCGTATCCTACCGCTAGTTCACTAAATTTCATTTCCCAACTGTGTAATGTGCAACTGTGTTTAAAAAAAACATTAGTAATGTTGCCAAAGCTCACAAAACGCACTGTGATGAGAGCTGGGATTGAAGCGGCCTGTCTGAATAATGTCTTCGCTGACAAATGGAAGCCTGTAAGGGTAGGTTTACAGGCGTCCATAATCTACGATAACCGTTACTTTCCGCGTCATCATCATTATCAGCCTGTGAAGGTTTATTCGGGGACGCTACTCATCCTGGTCCTGTGATACCACCAAATTGCCAATTTATCGATTTTCCACGCATCTTCGGAATTTCCTATTCTCCCCTCATGGGTAACCATCGTCATGACTATGGATACTAAAAAATACAACCGAATTGAGAACCTCCTCCTTTTTTTTTGAAGTCGGTTAAAAAGGAAGGTACACTGAAGAAACCTTTTTAAGGACAACCACGAACCCAGCGTCAGCGCTAAACAGATAACTCGAACCATTAACGCGGCTAATTGTGAACGAGTCTTCCGCCACCGGCCTGCAGATAGCTTAGGCAAACTACAAACGGGGCGCTGCTGGCTTAAAATGGTACCATTTAATTACTTATCGCAGTCGATAAAACATCCATCACGATCTGTCAAGTGTGCGAGTGCGAGAGTGACGACGTCTTATCCACAACGATAAGTGACAAAATGGCAACCATTTTAGGCCCACTGTTCTACATGTTTCGAGCGTACCAGGGGCCTGTTGCATAACAAGTTACAAGCCAATATGCAACGGTCCCGAGGTGACAGATGTGAAGATTAGCGTTCGCTGAGTCCAATTTTGTATGTAGCTATATGCTATTCGTGATGCCTGACTCATCTCTTTTTATTTACTTATTAGAACACTTAGAAGGACACTAGAGTTTATATCCTGCACGGTTAGCACAACACCGCACGCGAGCCAGCTTGTCTTGTGTTAGTCCAGCAGGCCAGCAGGCGTCAATCCAACTATCCCAATATAAAGAGCACGCTCCCGCCAAATGAGTTGTATCGGACGTAAAAAAGTATACAGTGGGTATAATTAGTAATGTGTAAATTGCAGAACATTCCCAAAAAGCGGAAACATTCTAGAGAATGTTCGCAGAACTTTCCTGAAACATGAAACTTATTGTTTAAACAAGAGAATATACTTGGAATACAGTTTAAATGGGCATAATTTTAAACTAAACGTTATTATGCATATACCGTATAATGGATCGAATGCACTGTTTAAGGCACAACACAGTATTCGAGCACTTGAAAATTTTATACCAATTTTGAAATATTGACGCCGATATTATTGTCTTGAATAATTACTCAGTCTCTGAGGTAATCTTCATAAAAAGTTATATACAACAACGTGCAACCAGATCCCTCCGTGGCCGCCCTAACCGACCACGTACCGCAATCGGCACGCAGCGATTTTATCGACCATGACCGAGGAGATTGCTGCTTTTAAAAAGCGCACTTTAATTTTGGGCGCCACTGCCGCACTCGTGCGTAGACGTATTTACTTTATTGGCTATAAAAAGGTTGGGACGGATAGTTTGCGGTGCGCTTTAATTGCTGGGCTGATCTAAAATCCTTAAATATGTATCAGAGACTTAATCAAACATTTATTCGTGACACAACACACTATTACAAAGCAAAGACAAAAGAAAAAGTGAATCTGTGAGACACAGGCTAGGCTTTTGTTTCATCACTCGTGTCTGGTTCGGATTTCAATGTGTTGGCGCTCGATTGGACTCTAAAGCAAATCAAAGCGTGTGGAATGCAATTAAGATGTGAAGCTGTGAACAAATATATACCTACTGTACTGTATTAATATAGTATGTAAAGGATTAATTAAGAGTTCATTGTCAGAGTTAGGTCTGCATATCTTCTGTGGACATTTCGAAAGTTAAGGGCATAATTTTTTGTTGAACTCTGAATCCTCATAAAACGATGTGGCCTTTTCTATACTTCTGTGCGATAATAGTAGTTTATGCGACTGATTCATAATGAGAGGCCTTAAAATACGAGTGTGGTTTTATGAAACGAGCGTCAGCGAGTTTCATTATAGGATCACACGACTGTTTTAAGGCCTAATTATGTACAGTTGCATACACTACTTAATCTACACACATATCATAAGTCGGTAAGTAACAGCAAAAAACCAACAAAAAAATGACAACAGCAATGGAGGCAATTCGTCATGACGAATGTTTTTTTAAATCATAGACAAACTAATGAAGTTCCTATACTCATATCACTCGAGATCAAATGTCGTGCGATTTATTTAAAAAAAAATCGGTCAAGTGCGAGTCCGACTCGCGCACCGAGGGTTCCGTACAAACTAGCAATTAACTCAAGAAAAGGGTAAATGTCCCAATATTTGTTAAATTATTTACTTATTTTAACCCAACACAACAGAATTCAATATCAAACAACGAGTAACTTTTACACCAACACCATCAAACTACCAAGACAATTGAATCGCGATTTTTTTTGACCTGTTATTGAAATATACCCGTCCCAACTCCATTCATTCTAGAAAATTTTTAACAACGCGAATGGGGTCAGCGCCGTCTATCGGCCCCATTTGGTACTAACGTGCAAGGGCAATCAGCTTAGTATGAATGTTGGTGTTTTAGCGATTATTGTTTATCACGTGTACCGATCTCGATTATTATTTTTTAATTTGAAATTAGGGTATTTCTATTACAGTCTTATAGGAATTTCAAAACAAAAAAATACTTATAAAGTTGATTAAATTGCAAACTTAACTAGGAAATGATTTTTGTAAATAAAACAAAAAATATGCTAGATACAGAAAAAAAAAACATTTCCCGTAATATTTATGTTTATCTTAATCACAAGTAATTATTTCAAATTTTTCGCTTGAATAACTTCGGAGATAAGGGGGGGAATGGTATTTTTTTAAACATTTTCCTTCATAGATCAAAATTTTCCCCGTGTAGAAAAAAAAAGAAAAACTGTTTCAAAATGTGCAACTCAAGCCCTTTCAAATGATACCCCACTTGACCCAATAGTTGAATTTTTTTTTGCCCCCTCCTCATATTCCTAAGATTTCATGGAAAATTAAAATGTATATTAAAATTTTTCATTTTCCATGCACGTGGATGACTGTCATTTAAAACCATTCCAAATTTCATATTGATACCTTGAGTAGTTCGTGAGATATTTCACTTTGTGACAGACAGACAGACGGACGGAGTCGCCCCATAAGTACCTTTTTTGGTACGGAACCCAAAAAAACATACCGAATTGACGTGTCGTATCGATAAATGTTTGGGTGCGTCCCACGAGATATAACAACAAAATATATAATTTCATATTAATAACGTTCACAAGATATAATGAACGTTAGCTATAACAACAATACCAATACTTTTATAAGGAATAACGGTCAGTTGCCATAATAATCATATTATATAACATTTTTTTCTATAAGACTCAAATTGACTAATTTCATTTAGTATAACATACATAACGTATAACGATCATACCATATAATATCTTTTCGTATAACAAACATAACGTATACAGATCATACGCATATATATTTTCGTATAAGGATTATAATACAGAAAATTAAGCTAGGGCAGCCAGGAAAAGGGGGGGCGGAGCTCACATCAAAGGGGGCTCGGGGGGCGAAGCCCCCCGCAGTAAAAAAAGAACTAATACTCTTATAAATGGTATTACTTGTAGGTTAGGTTAGGGTTGCCTTGTGTCCCTTAGAGCGGAAATAGACACCCCGCGAAGCGGGGTGGTGTCGACACGCTAGCGATTGGGTAAGGTTAGGTTAAAATAATTGACGTGTTTGATCTCAAAATAAATTTAATTTCAATCTTACAAACGGAATTGTTATTTTTTTCAAATTCAAGTTGAGGCTATCGCTCTAAGAAATTCACATATTTTCTTCGTACGGCATTGCTATTAAAATGACTGAAGCCAATTATACTATACGAGCATTATACATTTTGATGTTAGATAAATTGAACAATATATGTTATAAACCTTAGGTGTTATGAATATTATACGCTTTAATCGATATATCAATTGATATTATTTCTGAAGTACGTTATACTTTACGAGATTATATGTTTTGACATTATATCTTTCGTTCGTTATGTGCAATGAACGTTATACTAAACAAAGTTATATAGAGTGAGCGTATATATTATGACCCTTATATGATAAGTTGTTATACCTCGTATTACTTACCCTAAATGTTTTAATATCTATGGATAGAGACCCGTTTGAGTTTTGACAGCTGTTCCAAATTAAAACTCATAACGATACAAAAATATTAATAACATTTACAGTACAGATTTTACGTACTACCACAGACAAGAAAGTTCTCATAGTAAAATCGGTTGTAATAATGCTGGTCATTTCCTACGGTTTCTGAACGCATTTTAGAGCACTAATGATATGTGCGTAGATGAAAATATGTTATATATAACCCCTTAACTATTGACCAGTGAAAAGACGATTTTTGTTTTATGACTCACAATGACCCAAAAGTGTTTAACCACTTTTTTGGCAAACTTACAAGCCTTGCGCATAATTACATATGTGACTGGTTCTAATTTGAAAAAAAAAACGCTTATCATACTTATTTAATTGGAGTTCATTTCATCCTATTCTATACTATTAAACGAGCAATATATCTATATACCTAGACCTACGAGTATATACCAATTTGTAATCACGTTCTCGAAAACGGCTCTAGCGATTTCTATTAAATTTGCCATATAGGGGATTTCGGAAGCGATAAATCGATCTAGCTTGGTCTCATGTCTGGTAAAAATCATTTTCTCGGTGCTTTACGCGAGCAGAGATATTGATAATTTAAGCAATTCCTGCAAAATCATTTATTCCCTAACCATTCCAAACTATCAAAAATGCACAACGTTAATATTCAAGTTTTCACTTCTGCCGCACTCCCGGTGTGCAACCCGGTCTTTTTTTTTATTCATAGGAAAATTTGTTTTCCAATGCAAAAAAAACACGAAAAACGCCAGGCAAATCTCGGTCTCCTAAGTGCTAATATCAAACTTATAAACCAAGTGTCTGATCAACGCATCATAATTACCATATATTTTTCTTCAAAAGTGTCTTTGCTGCTTTGAGATCAGATCTTTTGATGATACTTCTAAATATTATTCTGACGTTAAATTCTTGTAATTATTTATTTATACAATTTTTATTTAATTTAGTTTCATAAATTTCCTAGAATAATTTGGTTTTTAAGATTGTATATCTAAGTGATGATTTGCGAGTGCTTCTTTCTAGGCTAACTTGAATAACGATTATAATGAGTTTGAGTTTCAATCTCAGTTTTTTTATTCATTACATCTGACTTATCAAAAATATTTAAGACACAATCTCAAGCATTCCCTCCCAAAACTATTCGCAAACTTCTGACATCGATACAAAACAATATCCAAACAAGCATAAACCACCTCGAGTATCTTCCCCTGGACGTTGATTTATCGATGCCTTATTTGATTCGATGTTGTCATCGAAAGCTCATCCCCAGTTCGATATGACGTCATTACGAGTAACTATTCGGTTAGCGTGTTTCCTGGAGGGACCGTGATTTGGGAGGTGGGAATTGAGACAGGCTGTTGTTTAAGTTGAGGTTTTCCTTGTGGAAATGTTGGTTCTACAGGGTGTATTATGTACAAATTATATGAATTATGTTTCAATATTTTGAAAGTTTTGTTTATTACCTACTAAAAAAATATCAAATCATACATATATGGAGCATTTGTAAGGAAGTTAAACATGTGCCTTCACCCACAAAGATGCGGAAATATAAGATGCGTTCGAGATGTGGTGTTGCAGACGTGTGTAGAAAATTTGCGGTACAGAGAGGGTAACCAATGTAGAAGTGCTGAATAGAGTGAGGCAAACACAGGCACTTAGAAAATAGAAGAAGGAAGATGATAGGGCACCTCATACATGGCAAGTTCATACTTAATATAATAAGAAAGATAGAGGGAAAGCGAGGAAGAGGAAGATCTAGAATAAATTACATAGAGCAGCTCAAAAAAAGAGTTGATGTTAGAACGTATCGAGATGTCAAAGAGGTTGCCTGGGGTCGGAGTAGATGGAGGGCCTACTTTGAGCTACACTGACAAGAGCTTAGCAGATGCAAGAGCTTAAATAAGCAAAAGAAGAAGAACAGTTTTATGGGCTTAGTCTAAATAAAATCATTTTATTATTATTATTTAAACGGGCAGGAAAAATCTGAAACTACCTCCTGTGTCAATTATGATTGCAGGATACAGGGTTCCTTGGCAAAAATTGTTCCTTGCATCCAGCAGTAAAATATTACGGAAAAAACGAACACCCGGCCGTGTGTGAGAGTTTTTTTGAAAATCGTTGAATGCTGATTTTATTGATTCTAAAATCGGTCTCGAGACTCCTAAAGCAAATTTTCGTGTCTGTTCTAGTTTCGCATTTTCTCTTACTGCCCGTTTGAAGTTTGAATAGTGCACCCCGATATAGACGACCGCTTTAGCCTAGTTGGTAGTGACCCTGCCTACAAAGCAAGGGGTCCTGGGTTCGAATCCCGTTAAGGGCATTTATTAATGTGATGAGCATGAATATTGCATGGATTATTTCTATGTATTTAAGTATTTATTTATCTATACTTTTTCATCAAATCCGGTAGTTCTGATTTTCGCAGACTTTTTGTGATGATGTTGGCCCTATGAATAAGTAAGTTTGTGAGCTCGAGCGCCGAACGCAACTTTGTCAAAAAATGAAAATACCGCGAAAGTATTTATTATAACCCATATTTTATTATAGGACAGACTGTTAACTTCTACTTTTAAGTTTTTATGTAATCTATCTGATGCATGAAGAGTATTTTAAATGTCTATTTAGGTCACCATGTTATTTGATGTCGGATTCGTTCAATATGTAGTGGTTTCGAATATTAATGTTTCTTTCGAATCTCCTACCTAGAAAGACTTGGTGTTATTTTTAAAACAGAACCATAAACTATGAATTTTTATACTTTATCAAAACAATAACATCGTATTTCTTACGATAGATACTTAGATACTATCGACATTTGGACATTGCTATCCTTAACCACCCTTACTATAGGGTCAAACGCAAGCCAATTTTAAGAATAAAAATAACAAAGAAAAAAAGCAGTATTAAAAAATCGATCAGCGTTACAAATGGTCCCCCTGACAATACATTCCCCGAACTAGGCTGAGTAATGGGCACCGATGGAACTTTTTTGCGGACAAATAGTCTCAAGGAGAAATTAATTTGACAAGCTCCCGACAAGTATTAATTTATTTGGACGGGAAAAAATGCGGGTGAGTTCGGAAGTTGGGGAGAAGTTGGCTTCGATAAAATGGTAATATTGGTTTTGAAGTTAGTTGCTACCTACCTTGGTAAGTTGAGTAAGTTGTCTAGTAAAAAAAATGCAGACTACATATGAAGACTAGGGGACCCTCAATCACTTGTTATCAGTGACTCCGTGGTTCATTCTTCTGTACAAGTGTTTACAAAAAAAAGTAGATCTTTTGGTACATTGATTTTGCTCCTTGTTCCATTGTAATAAGACGAAAAATGTAAACATCTATCATGATTATCATACGTGTTAAAGTGGTGGAATTACTCCATTAGTTCGTTATTATTAAAACAAAGGTCAAAGAAAAGGCTAATCACTCCTGCCCGTGAAAGATTACCTATATGGAACGCAGTCCCGTCAGGCCGATAAAAAAAAAAGTGTGTTGTTGCCCCTTTGTTTCAATATTAAAAATAAACTTGGTGATGCAACAAGCTAGGAAAATTTTTGCCATTTTAGTTGTTTTGAATGTGGACTATTAATGTGCAAAGCTGGTTTAGTAAATAAGGTTGGAGCCAGTACGACTATGGTTCATTTTATTGAGGCCCTTTCGAAAGGGCAAAAGACTACAATCGACGCAACTTTTGAAGCACCTAACAATTTAAGTACTTTAATATCTCTATCTGTATTTAATTTCGTCTTAATCTCGGCGTCGACGCATGCATTTATCAATTGACTCCTCAACCCGTCCCGAATTCGTGCCCCCCATACCCTGTAATCATTGTCTGGGACATATCCCTCTTAAAACCTAACAGCATTAAATCCCTTCGCACGCCAGTTGCAATCTCAACCATGGTACGCTAATACTAGGATTTGGATTCGAAGTGCCGTGTTGTTGGAGTTGAAGCGTTGTTGGTTTGAGTGTGAGACATGTCACAGAGCACGTGGTCGGAACAATACCGTCGTGTGAGGCGACTTTTTGTTTCCGCCCGAGACGCTGGCGCACGGATCTACGAAGAATTTTAAATTAACGTCTGTTGCTTAATCCCTGTTTTGTTTACACGTATACGAAATTGCTGGAGTAGAATTTCAAATAATAATCCTTCAGTCAATTGTTTAATGTTATTTCTGAAGCTTGTTTGGAGGTTGAGTTAGGTTAGGATGATTGATCGTCCATGAAAAATTACCATTATTGTTTGTTGTTGTGTCATTCTGTTCAATTAATTAGTGTTAATCTAGACAATTTTTATGAGTAGATAATTTTATTGAATTATATTTAAGTACTAAAATTGTAAAAGTACTAAATTGGTGAAAACATTGAAGAAAAAAACAATGCTTTGATAGTTTCCCTAGACGACATGAAAATGTCAATAATACAGATCATTCACTATATGATACGGACACTACACACATTTTTTGTATAAAATTTTTAAATTTAAGACCTAATCTTCTGTATTATTAGGAGAACAATATTTCTTTGCTATTCCGCTAAAAAAGCAAAAAGCAAAAAGTTTTTAGCGGAATAGCAAAGAAATATTGTTCTCCTAATATATCATGGACTTCCGCAAAGTAACGCCTGATTCAATAAATTATCTAATCTTCTGATTTTGATATTAACAGAACTGAATTTGATTTAGGATACGTTCTTATGCGTACTCAATTTCACTTAATGGAACGAAAACGTCCCGTGTAAACACTTGAATCAGTTTTTTATAGAATCGACTATCCACTCAAAATTATGATAATTTATCAAATAGTACCTAATTAGAACCAAGCCAAAGAATTTCACATAGCATTTACCGCATCCTTTCCACATCGTGTCCATTTGGCGAGTTGGCGACGACACAAAGCCTGCAATTAATCGGCGCGCGCGCACCCCGTCATTACGGCCATTGTTAATTGAAAACAGACTTATTTATCGAGAGGTCAGCAAAGGTTTGTACAATAAAAGGGATGAAGTTGTAAGTTTAAATTTTTAGGTTAAGAATTATTTGCGAGGTACCTTGAGGTACTTGTAAATAAGCATCAAGGAAGGATACGACAAAACAAGTATTTAATTCTTAAAGGTAAAGCATAGGTTAGTGTATGGGGCAAGAGATTTTGCTATAAGCGCATTGCTCATTAAAGGCTCACTCCCGTTACTTGCCATCTCGCTTCTCTGTCACCGCTGCGGTCGAACCTCCAGTATGCAACATGACGTCTGGTCTTATACTAGTACTAGACTTGAAGATTTTGCCCTCCAATCGAAAGCGCGTTCATGCCCTTTAAGGAATCAGGTAAGATCGGGGATAATATCTGTAACCAAAAATAAACCAAGAAACGTTAAGCGAAAATGTTTCCGTTATATGAGATAGTACATTGAGATAAATAAAATCAAACTTAACTAAACCAGTCGATAAATCTATCAGACAACTATTATATCACACATTTGCGTGTACATATAATAAGCATGCTACGAAAGAGCTATCTTTTACTACGTGCTAGATAAATGTCTTCCATCTCCTCGAAATTTGATACACTTTGAAAATGGCAGTCATGCGTTCAATATTACTAGTAATCCGTGATAAGATCTCGCTGATTGTTAACGAGGTGAGATTGATCGATGACAATGACATTTAGAATTCGTCATATCGTCGATCGGTTTGAGCGGCTTTATTTAATCCCTCGAGGGTGTTGGACTGTAGACGAAACAAACTGTGAATGCTTCTGTGCACACGGTACCCTTTAAACTTTAGACATTTATACAGTTATACTTAATAATGCATTCGTCTATTAAATCTATCACACATAATTAAAAGTTATGCCTACGGAAAGAGGTCTAATGAAATAAAATTCCTGAACAGGCATCAGTATCAAAAATTGCAAAAAAAATATTGTATAATGATATCTTAAAATTACTACATTAATTCAGCATGCATATGGAACCAAAAACAAAAGTGTTGAAGTGCTTTGTAACTCCACAACTTGTGTTGGTATGGTCAACTATTATGGAACCTTTTTTTCTAACAAGCATTTATTTCAATTTAATACATTCAACTTTGTAAACCTTATCTCCGTATTAAGATTCAATAGATATTGTTGAGCATCTCTTTCATATTAAAAACCCAACAAAACTCATTGGGATTACTAAAAAACTATTGTGGCTCGTGTAGCTGTTTATCAGACACCATCTTCATCACTCGGTACTTGTTACCATGACTCGTCATTTACAACTCTTGGATCCTCAATCGAAAAACCACCTTAATTGTATAACCCTTGATATCGATTTCTAACAGACTGACATAAATCTATAGACGTGGCTTTAACGATACAATTTACTCCTTCATTTTTTACTGTACTTTATAGTTAAGTGCATAAGTATGATTATTCAATGGCTTAAAGTTTTGCGAGTGAATTGGTAATGTTGTTTAATGCATTGTAGCACATAATATGCGCGTCAATAAACTTTCATGTGCTCCATTCATAAGCTATGCCATTCATGTGTTTGGACTGATTTGTGCTTCGATTGAAAGATGGCTCGACTCATTCATACGTTTTTGAAACCGGTGTAAGTTATGAAACTACGTCAGTCGCGCGTCATTCATGTATACTTTGATTACCATTGAAAGACAGTTGTGACGATCATCTTTTAGCAGGCAGCACGAATACGCATAATTGATAGTGATAAGTACCATAATATATAAATATCGATAAAAATAAGACTACCTACACATATTCCGTTTTGTTGTAGTTGAAGCTTGGTCTCGAAAGTTGCTTTTAACTCGTTGAAGTGCACAACGTCTATAGACGTCGCGATATAAGGTTTAACTACGACTTAATACGCTACGAAGCTACGGTAGCCCAGTGGTTCAGGCATGCGGCTGTCAAACGGCGGTCGTGGGTTCGAATCCCGGCTCGTACCAAGAGTTTTTCGGAACTTATGTACGGAATATGATTTCATATTTACCGTTAGCTTTTCGGTGAAGGAAAAACATCGTGAGGAAACCTGCATACATCTGCGAAGAAATTCAAAGGTGTATGTGAAGTCCCCAATCCGCACTGGGCCAGCGTGGGGACTACTGCCCATTGCCTCTCATACATAAGAGGAGGCCTGTGCCCAGCAGTGGGACGTATATAGGCTGATGATGATGATGATGATCACGACTTAATTGACCTCAATTAAGGTCGAGGTACCTACCTCACGTGAACGTACTGCGGGTTGTAAAATATAACTAATAGATAAACACTTTTCAAATTTTACAACTAAATTCAATACAGATATCATATCACTGTCCCAACTGATAGCTGCTAGTACATAAATAAAAAAATTCTCAAAAAAAATACCAATGTATCAGGTTCACGAAACATAGCATGAGATATCCGAAACAATGTAAATAGACGACATGACGACCGCTTTAGCCTACTTGGTAGTGACCCTGCCTACGAAGCAAGAGGTCCTGGGTTCGAATCCCGGTAAGGGCATTTATTTGTGTGATGAGCACGAATATTTGTTCCTGAGTCATGGATGTTTTCTATGTATTCAAGTATATATTCATTTATCTATATAAGTATGTTTATCGTCGTCTAGTACCCATAGTACAAGCTTTGCTTAGTTTGGGACTAGGTCGATGTATTGTGTAAGATTGTCCGCAAAAAATAAAATTAAAAATATTGTGTAAAATATATAAATATTGTATGCTCGAAAACGAATAGTGTAATGCCATTTTGAGATATGATAATTTTGGGAACGAGAAGTTTTGTTATAAGTAGATGTCATGTCCAATCCATGAGAATAGTCACTAATTTAGTCGTTTTTAGCAAAGGTGAATTTCCTTGTAATTATTCGGTAAGAGTACAGGTGGATGAGCATCACCCGCCGACGCTGTCGCTTCAATTTATCATCGCTCGTTAGCCTTGTTAAAGTTGATAACAACGTCGCTCGGCGTTAGCAGTAACTCACCGAATCATAATTATTGTGTACCTAACTTATTTACAGGCCCGGATACGTGGTTAGGCCAAATATATAATAAAGTCTCCAGAATATCTGAGAAATAGGGAATTCGAGGATCTAGATCCCCATTGGTCTTTTCTGTGACTGTTGAAGATACAAGAGTCGTTTTTTAATTATAGTTTAAAGTGTCAAAACTATTATAGTACACGTTCATCAAACCTGCTTTAACTAAACTGCCGTTAACATTATTTTATTTAAGTGTTGACAATTATGTTCTCCAGATAGACCCAAGACATATTTTAGTTAAGGCGCCGTAGGTTCAGCGATGTTTTAAGCGAAGAGAGTTTTTGAAATAATATAGTGCGTCTCTTTATGATAAGTAATATGGTTTCAAAGAAATACGAATAAGTAATCTTGAGGCTTTTTTGCAGCGAAATCAGTGTTTAGAAACATGACTAAGCAGTTTTCGCTCGCTGGAAAAAAATCACGAACATAGGTCTAAAAGAGCCTAAAATACACTTAAAATATTCGTAACAAATTAGGCACAAAAGCAAAAAATTATAAAATGGCTTCTAATAATCGGCAATATCATGTTTGAGAGAACTCAGTGATTACTTTTTTAGTTATTTAAACGGCCAAAAAATTAAAATTAAAAAATATGATTTCCGCGCTTCCGAGCACGCATCACGCTTATGCTCAGTGAGAGGGAGAGAAGACCATGAACCTACGGCGCCTTATATACGAAGAAGAAGATAAAAATTAAAAAATATGAAATCCGCGCTTCTGAGCACGCATTTCCATCTCGCTCACGCTTATGCTCAGTAAGAGGGAGAGAATACCACGAACCTACGGCGCCTTAACAGTGGTCTGTTAAGTTTAATTAATAAAGGGGATATATGTATGCAGATTTCCCCAATGTATGTGTGCGAGATCAACCCTTTTGAGATATATTCTTCCAAAACGTCTTATCTAGTCTTCAAAATATTTGTGACCCAATAAGAAAGTGTGGCAGAAATCAAATTCCACATTATTTAAAATAATGGTTATACTTACAACTTGATCGACCAAAAAAACATTTTTTTGCCTATCATCATAGGCTTTCTCTATACAATGGTAATCTCGAAAACTATCTCAAAACAGCAACAGTAACAAATCGCCGACATCAATCGGATGGTTATCTCGGCTAAGTAGATCGTCTAGAAATGGCAGTTTCTTAGAATATTGCACAACCATTTAGACGGCCAATAAAAGCGAGTCTGATTGATGGATTTTTTTCTAGTTTAATTTAGATAGAAATAGCCAAGTGTGATCAGTTTAGTTGAATAAAATATTTAACATAGAACTGTCTCACAAATAGTCACAGTACAGTTTAGAGACTACAGAACTGTACACGATTTGATCATTTTCTGTAGCACTCGCAAAAAATCAGCAACTTGATACAATTTTGTTATACTTACATATAAATATTAATATAAATATAAAAATGACATTAACATATTCAACCCTTACTTTTACCAAACGGGACTTAATCGCATATAATGTGCGGGAATCGAGAAACTTTAAATCATCTTTTGACGACTGGTTAGCCTAGTGGGTAGTGACGCTGCCTACGAAGCTGAAGGTCCTGGGTTCGAATCCCGGTAAGGGCAAATGTTTGTGTGATGAGCATGAATATTTGTTTCTGAGTCATGGATGTTTTCTACGTATTTAAGTATTTATATATATTATATATATCGTCGTCTAGTACCCATAACACAAGCCTTATTGAGCTTACTATGGGACTGGCTCGATTTGTGTAAGATTGTCCCCTTATATTTATTTATTTATAATATATTCATTCCTGTTTTCACAGGTCGGTGCGTTATGTCGAATGGTTTCAGATGTTAAGGATTTTGTTGTAATGTTTAGACAAATAATAATAATAATAATAAACCCGCGGGGGCAGCTTGTGGCGAGCTGACGGTGAGTGGCGACACCGCGGACCCCTAACCTCCAGAGGGCCCGAGTAATCTGGCCCTCGCCTCTGTGCTTGCCTTAACCGGCCGGCCAGAGTGGAGTCGCAAGAGCGGAACCTATGCTCCAGGTTGGAAGTGTAAAATGTCATAACGCCGGTGGCCCTTGAACGGATTACCGGGATCTGGCGCGCCGCAGACTCACCTCTCGACAACCTCCCAGCCGCTCAGACGTGTTGCTCCATTGTCGCACTGTGCGTGCGACTGTTTGTGGGGCCCACTTAACGAGTTGGCAAGTGACCGCCTGCCTTTTCACAATTTTGAAACTTATTGTCACGGCAGGTGTCCGCTAGTCTCCTCCCATAACCCATTTTCCAGACCACCCACCATTCAACCCAATAACCCATGACCTTAGCTTCCATCGCAGCACAGTGTTGCACTGCAATAGTCTTTGCACCTGGCGGGGACCATCACCGGGTGTATCATGTTGTGCGCTCGGAAATGGTATCCGCCATGTGTATCCCTTTCCGCTTTAGATTATTTTTGTTTTAAAGGGCCTCTGCGCTGTTGGCTTCGGCCCCACGCATGCCTTCCAAAAGTCCGGGACCCCATGGTCCCGAGATATGGAAAGAACATACAAGAATAATAATAATAAATACTCTTTATTGCACCACAACAAGAGACAAACAAGTTACAAAAAAACCAAAAACAACATAATTTTATCAACAATATTCAATAATTAATTCAAGTATAGTATGCCATACTCGTAAATGGAAACATTGTTTCATTTGATCTTTTGGATGGTATATGGTAGGCGGTCTAGTCATCTTTCCCTTAGTATTTTACCGAAATATAACTATTTAGAGTTTACCTGCTAAAATGTAATTTTAGGAAGTTGCTAGGATTCCCTGTGTTTCAGGCAAAAGGAAATAGGTACCGACTTTTGAATTAAATTTAAATTCAGTTTACAAGAACCAACACTGTCTGGTTCTAAGTCGTTGCACATCAGCCTTAATCAAAAGACCGTCCCACGCGGATCTCCGATCCCTCAAAACTCAACACAATGGCTTTTTTCATCTCAAAGGCGATCATCGATTACTTTTTTACCTTCAAAAATATCAATAATCGGTAACGCCCCCCGTTAATTCCAACATCGTAATCCAAAAGGCTAGATATGATATTGTGAGTTATACGGATATACGCCTTCTTGGTTTTGAAGTATTTGATAGCTGACACGTGGCCCGTGATGATGCCTTTTCTTGACTTTTATTTGTTTCTTACCATTTAGGGAATGACTTGCGATTTTTTATTGCGTTTGAATTAAAAAAGTGAATTGTGTTCAGCCCCGTATAGTGCCTGATTTCACGTCTTATTAGCAGAGGGCACGCACTTTTAAAAAAGAACCGTCTGTTTCCGAATACAGGTAATTTAAATACAAAACTATGTACATTCTGCATAGGCGTAGGTGGTCCTTTTTGTTCATCTAAATTAAAGGTCAGACACACTTAGTATATTTATGGTTTTATGGTACTTGTATACTACTAATAAGAACATGTGATTTTAGGTAAAACTTGGTGGTTGATTTATATTTTATTGTGGCTAACATAGGTACTTATTGAACATAGAGCATACTCAATACAGTAGGTTAGGTAGATTAAAAATAAAACTTGATAAAATGGCAATAAAAAAGCGTGATACAGATTAATATACAAAGAATTATTTGAGGCACAGTGTTTTCGGGTTTGGCTAGCAACAAATGAGTCAAAAGAAAATAAAAACATTTTGAAGAGTCATCACATAGAATATGAGTTTTTTGTCCCTAGCAACACCTGACACAAGAAGACTTATCTGATCGGTCAAAATTGGCTTTTACTCAAAATTGGCGGCTTTTACCCAAAATTGGCGGGGCCTGCGCACACGCCGCACTAATGACGTCTTTAGTATTTCGTGACGCTTGACAGCCGAACTTAATGGTGTTTTAAAAAGCTTTTTTAAGTTTTTAATGTTTTAATGGGTGAGTAATTGACCTCAATCGACTATGATTGTCCTTTCTGTGGAGAAACTTCCCGTTTCAAAAAATATTCGTATATTCATTATTAATGTGTAAAACGTGTGAAGGGACAGTCTTCGTTACATTTTTAAGAATAGTTTAGTCATTACATAACTCAAAAATATTATCAGGCTAGAAAGGAACATCGTCTAAATAACGTGGTTGGGTCTATATCGGGTGGCATAAAATTGTTGTTCCTACTATTTTGTCGCATACCAACTTTATGCCAAATAACGTATGGCATAAACATTGTTGTGCATATTTTTTAATTGCCGAAATTGTTGTTCCTAATATCGATTGTCCTAAATATTTATTGTCAGAATGTTTATTGTGTCGTTTCCTCACGATGTTTTTCCTTCACCGAAAAGCTAACGGTAAATATCAAATGATATTCCGTAAACAAGTTTAGAAAAACTCATTAGCTCAACCGTAGCTTTTTATTAAATATCGTAATTTCAAATCGGTATTACCTATAGTCATCATCATCATCATATCAGCCGAAAGACGTCCACTACTGGACATAGGCCTCCCCCAAAGAGTGCCAAAGTGACCGGTCCTGCGCCACCCGCATTCAGTGGACTCCCGCAACCTTTACCAGGTCATCAGTCCACCTTGTGGGGGGCCTACCTACGCCGCGCCTTCCGGTACGCGGTCGCCACTCGAGAACCTTCCCGCTCCAACGGCCATCGGTTCTACGTGCTTTGTGCCTTTCCCACTGCCACTTAAGTTGTGAATATTGGACGAAAAGATGTGCCGTAGCTTCCCGAACGCTGCTCAGCCGAGTCGGATTCGACGATTGACCTCTTTCTCGAAGTTGGACCTACCTAACTGGATAGTCTGTCCTAGGTATACATAATCGTCTACAACTTCGAGCGTAAAGTGTCCGATTGTAATGGGAGTTGGTACGACAAGGGCATTTGACATGATCTTCGTCTTATCCATGTTCATTCTTAGACAAACTCGCTCGGAAGCTTTACTGAAGTCATCGAGCATCGTACTTAAGTCCTCTAAGGTCTCAGCCAAGACTACTACATCGTCAGCAAACCGAAGATGAGTGATGTACTCGCCGTTGATGTTGATGTCTAGTCTTTTCCAGTCAAGAGTCTTGAAAACGTCCTCCTGTGCAGCGGTGAACAGTTTTGGAGAAATAACATCTCCTTGCCTGACTCCCCGCTGCAGCGGAATAGGTTTCGAGCTCTGGTCCTGGAGTCGGACTGACATAGTGGCGTTCTCGTACAAACACTTCAGCACTTAGATATAGCGATAGTCAACTTGGCACCGCTGGAGAGACTGTAGTACAGCCCAGGTTTCCACGAACGCCAAGCAGAGGGGCAGGTTATACTCCTCGGTCATTTGTATAACCTGACCTTCGTCGTGTGGTCAGTTCGTGTCGATGTGGTCTACGGTACTAAAGCCTCTTCGGAAACCGGCTTGTTCGGGAGGCTGGAAGTCATCTAGCCTGCGTACGAGACGGTTTGTAATGACCCTCAAAAACAGCTTATAGACATGGCTCAGAAGTGAGATGGGTCTGTAGTTCTTCAGCAGAGTGTTATCACCCTTTGTCTTCACAAAGAAGACTTCTTCTTCTTCTTCTTTTTGAAGAATAGCACCACCACTCCTCCGTTCCATGCCTTCGGAGTTCTCCCTTCCAGTAAGTCGGAATTGAACAACTTCTGAAGGGCCTTAAGGACCAGTTTTCCACCCGCCTTTAGAAGTTCGACTGTTATTCCGTCTTCACCGGGTGCCTTGTTGTTTTTGAGCTGCTTAAGAGCCATTACAATCTCGTACAAGCTGATGTCCGGGGTGTCGTCGGTATAGTGTCGGGTTAGTCTAGCTCTAGGGTTTTCCGCGTGACGAACTTCGGGTCTGCGCGTTGCCGTGTATAGCTGTCCGTAAAAGCGCTCTATCTCACCCAGATTCTCAGGTTTAGAAGAAACGATTCTACAATCTTCAGTTTTTAACTTCGCGAGCTGGCTCTGCCTTATACACCGTGGACGTGAATAACCCGAAAGATTTTAACCACGCATTCCTTAGGTCATTAGGAGCAAAAAATGTTATGTGAACCCCAGTCACTGCCGGCTTAGTTTTGAAGATATTATCAATTTTCATGTAAACTTTTACTAACGTGCATTTAGCTCTTTTGATTGCGACGTTGCTACCGATGTTGGCCAGTTTTGCGTCGCTATTGACAGATATCAAAGTGCCAGCTACCACTCACTAAATTTAACCTTTTTTGAAAAAATAATCGTTACCGTTTTATTAAAAGGGATAATTTCCATAGAAAAGCGATAGTTATCCAAGTTTTATTTACAAAAACCGACAAAACAAGCAAAAAAAAAATTTTTTTTTTGCTGAATTTTTGTTGGGGTTCATATGATATTTCTTACTCCTAATGACCTCAGGAATGCGTGGTTAAAATCTTTCGGGTTATTCACGTCCACGGTGTATATATTACCTTTAGTAACATTTGTAAAAGAGCTCTTGAGACCTAAATATCTATCAAATTTTATTGAAAAAGCCTACTTAAAACCCTTGGCGTGCTCTTTTATCAAAGACCAAGGCTCATTTTGAGTTATCAAGTCAGCCCACTACCTAAGTTAGTTATTATTGTAAAATATTAAGCGTTCGCGTTGATTCAATGTACCTCTTTGAATATTGGATTGAAAATCTTTTGATTATAGATTGAAACGCATTCAACGCAAGCACCATGTTAAACGTTTGATAAACAAAACATTGTCACCTCCAAATCAATCCGACCAAAAACCACAATCATCCAACCTGTCAAACTAACAATACTACCCGTGAAACAACTAATGACTTAGCGAAACACGAAATTAAACGAGGTAAAAAATAACCATCCATCTTCAATAACAACGTGGAAGGATCAGAACAAATTAAAGCGCAGCGTGTGTCCGAGCCCAGAGCAAATATAAATGCTGTCAGATTTGTGTAAATTGAAGACTCGTTTTGGACTTATAAGTTATGTTATTGAATTCGTGTGAACTTCAGTAATGAGCATGGGTAATGGAATGACGTGGTGGAGTCTGGTCGGAATGGTTTTCAATTGGGTTTTATTAATTTATTTACATTTATTGGTTTAGTGGGAAAGTTGTTGAACATCAGTTCAAATTGTGAAATGATAAGAAACCTCTGTAAGCTGTTTGGAGAAAATAAATGTGCAGAAATAACATTAAAATTGAAACCGAAATTGCAAAACATATTTCATTAAAAGTTAAAAAAAAACTTTTTTGAGATGTCAGATGTATACTGACTCTGTCAAAGCGTAAGCAATGACACACAAACACGATGATGACGTCAGCTGGTTGATTGCGTAACGTTGCGTACGTACGTCTAGTGGATCGAAACGACAGTTTAAGGTTTCTAACACTCGTCTGAAAAGCAAGGCAATTACTCCCCAGATTACTTGTATTCCTTTCGAAATACTAACTTAGTCGATAGCTTATTTCGCAATAAATACCTATGATGATCAATGTAAATACTCTATTACGAGACACCCACATTTCCTTCTTAAGTATTAAATGAAGTCTACAATGTATCTTGAAAACACACTTGAAGGATATCTCCCAAGGCCGTAAGCTTGCTTCAATCCCTCATAAAATATCACTTCTTGAAGTAGGTATGATACTGAGCGTACTGACAGTGACATTTTCAAGATTTCAGGACTTAGGTTACAGAAGAGGAAATGAAACATGCCACAACATTGCATCAAGCTTAATTTCGAAGCAAGATAATCATTAAGTAAAAAAATTGGAAAGTTTTGGTTTTGAGCGTTATTATATTTAAGAGTTTACATCACTACTGGACGTAAATATTTATGGTAATAGTGGGGTTGGACTCCCAAGCAGTAATTCGGGGATCCTGTTGTTTTACCAAATTTATTTTGGTCAAATTTCATTTCCCAAACAAATTTTAGCAACTATTTTGTTTGCCAATGCAAACTTTGGCACAATTTTAATACGAATATTTTCATTACGTCAAATTTTCATTCAGCAAAATATTATTACGAAAAATTACATTATGGCATGTAGTCCTTTAGCAAATGCTTTAATAAGGCAAAAAAACATTAGACAATAAACATTTCGTCAATTGAATGTTATGGCAAACTATAAATAGACAAAAATCACAATTGTTTTGGGTTATGACATTTTACCAAAATACTATTAATAAAACGGCACGGTCCCTTAAATAAAAAATGCAAGGTTAAGTAGGTCGGTAGGCAAAGGCGTTAAATTAGGTCAAGGCAGCCAAAAAAGGGGGGCTCGGGAGGCGAAGCCTCCTAGCAGTAAAAAAAACAAACAATCGTAACAATTGTATTATTTGGTAGGTTAGGTTAGGGTTAGCTTGTGTCCCTTAGAGCGGAAAAAGGCACCCCGCGAAGCGGGGTGACGTCGACACGCTGGCGGTTAGGTAAGAAATGTGACCTCTACACACATTAATTTTCCCTACACACATAACAAAAAAAGTTGTTATTTTATTGTGTATCTTATACACCATTGAAATAAAGATGTAAATGATTTGTCATTGAAGAGTTCCTCTGCTGATTAACCGACGGAATAGAAATGGTCACTTAAATATTGACGATGCAAATCATTTGCTTTATTTTGTTTTGGTTAAAACATATTATGCCAACTAACATATTTGACTGAATGAAATTTGGTCAAAGTACCAGTTGGTAAACGAGATATTGCCTAAACATGAATATGGCAAACAGAAGGTTTGCGTAAGAATTATTTGTCGAGTGTTAATTTGGCAAACGATTATTTGGCAAATGAAATTCTACGAAAAATGTTTTGGGAAGTGATAATTTGTCAATTTTTTTTTGGTAAAACAAAGGTAACCCAGTAATTCGATCATGACTTTAACAGAAAATCATCATAAACCATGCGAAACTGTTTTCACATACAACCAAAAATGAACCGGATTAAAACGATTAAAATCGAAAATTCGGTCAACGGTTTAACCAGAACCGTAAGTTATCCCTCTGACGGCCAAATTGCAATAATTAATCACAATCATTTAACCTTTCTGCAATCACAGTAGCGAATTTTGAAAATTTGGTTTTTGGGGAAATGTCAATGTTTTGATGGATTTGTGGGAAGCGGTAACAACAAAACGGACGGGTACAAATCGGCGCCGCGGGCGGAAAGAGATTTAGCCTCGCAAATTTACTCCCACTTTAAAAGTACGAAGCATGAAACTTTATGTAGCCTTTTGATGGAGAGGCTCACGAGTTGTCCTCTATACTTTTGCACAGTTTCTTGACCGCGCTTGAATTCGGGAATAGAATAAACTACGAGACATAAAATAAATGGAATCACCTTTAGAAGAGACCGTTCGTAGCAGTAAGTAGGCATTGAAATTGCATTGATTGCTCTGAATTCACTGTCAAAGTTCCATAGAAAAAAAACTACTGTACGTACGTCAGATAGATCTATATATCGCTTTTTGTGTAGAAAAGAATCCTTGCTTAAATTCACAGAACACCTAAAAGTATTTTGATAATTTAAGCAGTATATATTACTCGTTCGGACGCTAAACGGAGACGCCGATTACTTCTTGATGCTAACCTTTACTTAGGAAATAATAATGATCTCCTATCACCCAAAAGTCCATTAAACTCTAGTATCAAATTAGTCCATAATTTCATATCGTCAGCATCATATTTAGGTACATAAAAGAATTTTGACAATATCATTTACTTATTGATTGCCTGCTTTGCCTGAGCTTCCCTTATGAATCTTATGATCGAAAAATGTTCTCCAATCTTCCAAGACATCGATAACTGCACTCTAGTATCGAATGAATAATCGGTGCTGCCGATGCTGCAGTTTTGCTGTCTTGCCCGATTTATGGCCGAAATTCGGCTTGTTCGAGCAATTTCGCTAATTTCGTGTTTGAAGTCGATTCATCATAGTGATGACGTCGAAAATGATCTTTTTCCATGCGTTGGTTTACTTACCTGTTTACGGGACATGATGTAGCTACAAAAATGATTTCACGTAATATTTATACTTAATGCCAGTTAAAATCTTTACAAAAGTGTAAACATTAATTAACTTCAACCGTTCAAAAACTTTCAGAGCAATAAAATCGGTAATATGCGTCTTTCGTCTCATCATCATACCGCCGAGCATCATCAAGCCGAAAGACGTCCACTGCTAAACATATGCCTCTCCCAAAGAGTGCCAAAGGGTGGGTAGACCCACAAGGTGAACTGATGACCAGAGGAGTAATCACGTAACATTTAGAACGCGCGTTAGCTATATCCAACTGTCATTTTTACATATAAAAATTGACATTTAGATCTACCTAAGTTACCTAACGTACGTACAATGTGTTTCGTGATCGACCTGCTGGTAAAGGTCGCGGGAGCCCGCTGGATGCGATGTGTTTTAAACCTTTCGTTCCGGATGACGAGTTAACTCAGATCCGGTAGACGAGTATACTCGTTTTAATTTCACTGGATCTGAAAAACTGGGTAGATTTTGTGTATGTCATATGACTTTGCCGGAACGAAAGGGTATAAAGGCAATTTTTTGTCATGTTATTGTCAAGGTAATTAAGACCATTTTCCAACAAATTATCACATTATCTAACAATTGGTGGAACCAGGGCACCAAATTCCTTTTTTCACCTGTTGTAATTACACCAATTTGAGGACAGCGGAGCGTGTCGCGCCACCTCGGCGATTACCCAAACAATGCACCAGTTAGTTCAGTTCGATATGCTCTATTATTTTACTAAATTAGTCGCTTTTTATAGACGCAAATAAATACATTTAAACTTTCATCAAATTAGTCGAAAGCATTACTAGGTACTTAATGCTGCGGTCAAGTGAGCATCAATATACACGACTTACTTTTGGCATTGCCTTTCTTTCTCTCCAAAAGAACCAGGAACGGGGCGGGGCGTCCATTTAAATTTAAATTTGGCAAAACACCTATCAATTAAGATTACAAATCCCTTATCAAGGATGTAAAACTGTTTATTCTTTTTTTTCTGCTGTATTTGGGGGTGGAAAACCATATATTTGGGGGTGGAAAACCATATTTATGTCAACCATAATAGAACGGACGTTCCAAACGTAGTAATTAGTGATGAATGAAAACTGTATATATTTATACCTTGTTGCTACTCAAGCAAAAGCTCCGTTTCTGGAAATCGAAGAACTAAAAATAGTAGAACCCTAACAAATAAATTCATTTCGTTTGCGTCCGTTTTCATTTCTAGTGGCCAAAGCGTGTCTATTTGAATGATGTTATGCCAAACATGTTGAGCCAAACATGCCTTAATATAAACGATAAGGCATGTTTGGCTCTTAATTTTGCCAGTCACAGCAATCAAGATGGGTGAAAGGAACTACTATGAACCAACTCTAACCATATGTTTAAACCCCAGGACAATAAAACAGGCACAATCGCCGATAGCTTATAAAGCCGAGAACAACACACGCGGTGCGTTTGTCAAGACGAAGGCACGTGGAGCGGCATACATAATGTTTTATCGTTTGGGTTACGACTTCACGCGTCTTTTGGACTGATAATACTTTCATTTGTTCCGAGAATATCTTTGAGTTAGTTTGTCCGCCTGTTTACGGTTTGCGTAAGTTGCGTAAGGTCGTGTTTTGCACAAGGGTTTCTGGAAAAGAAGTCACTGATCTACACCGTAATTTATATTAGTAAAAGCTGTCTTATTTTTGTTTATTGTTTTCAACCGCCTGCACAAATAAGCTTTTTTGTTTAGCTCGCGATTGACCAACACATATAATATCATATCATTAACTTCTTGTTAATGCACAGAGACCGTATATCGAATACAATGGTCATTTTGCAATTTTGTTTAGTTTTCATTAACTTCGTGACATTTAGTTTGTTAACCCTTTTATCGGTCCTTAATCTTTAAAATATTATTGTGTAAGATTATTAGTATTTTATTTTATTATTATTATTTTTTAAAGGAATTTACCGTTTGACATTTAAAAGTGCCCTTGTGACCTATTTGCAAAATAAATAATTGATTTTGATTTTTGATTTTGACCGGTAAATAATGGCTTATGGCATCAGGTCCGCCTTTTTGTACGAGTTGTTTGTGCATATATGTTTAAATAACTAAAATATTACTATACAATGGTCTCGTGAGGAGTATTTTGTAATATTGCAGCGTTGTCTGGCGGCTGCATTATGCTACTCACTCATTAGGGTTAGAGCGTATTCAAAAAATGTTCACTCGTCACTTAGCTTTTCAAGCACGTGGCTAAAAGATCAGTATTCTATCAAAGGAAACTGGAATATTTCAAGATGGATTCCCTAGAAGACCGAGGGACGCTCTTAGATTCATTTTTTTTTGTTAGTGAACCACAAAATAGATTGTCCACAACAACTGCTGCCATTGTAGAACTTTCGTGCTCCATCTCGTTTCCCCCGTAATGCTATCATCCCTCTTTACCTTTTGCTCATAAAACATACGTATGTAACGTTCCGCAGTCAACCACGCTAGACTTTTTGCACCTCCGATTCCGCAGTTATTGGCGCAGGCATTAGTTTCTGCTCATATTGGTAAAGTTTGCATCCAGTAGTTAAACTAGATGGCCCTTCTCAATGTCACGTAAGTTCTGATCTACTATTTAGATATGTGACGAGCTTTTCAATAATAACGTTAGTATTGGAGAGACTGCAAATATGTGATTATCGTCTCCACTTCACAGAACCACCGGAACGAGTGTCAATTTAAAACATAATTACACCTCCAATTATCGATAACGCCACAATAGCCGAATTTAATTAAAAAACGGAACGAGAGATTAGGCATCAATCATTTGTCGGGGCCAAGCGGAGCATGGCGCAAATCATAGTCTCGCCGCGTCACGCGGACGGCTACTTCCGAGCGGCATTGTTGTAGAGCATTGATTTGTGGGGAAGTGTTAATTGTGATTATGTTAAGTATTGTGAACTCTTTAACGTTGCAAGGTTCACGAAGCATTCCCATGAGTCTCCCTTGACCTATGGAATAGTGACGTCATTTAAATTAAGTAATCTATTTTACCTTTGGTTGGAAATAATAGTTACGTACCTTATATAAATAAATAAGTAATTTATGTAATGGATCAAACTAGGGGCACAGGAAGTTCAATAAGGGTACTCAACCCAACCCAACCCAACTAGCAAACTAGCGTTAAAATAACCCTTACATCACTCTTATATCGCATATCGGTTCCAGCCAAGTGTTAAGGTGTTAAAAATGCCTGTAAAAAAGGTGTTAGAGCATGCTCTAACACCTTTATAACCAAGAAAGAGGCCCACGTCTTACAGGTAAAGGTGTTAGAAAGCCTGTAGAGCGGTGTTATCTGACACCCATAGTGTTGACCAACGCTTTACAAACACCGTAGTAACGCTTAAGGTGTTAGCTGAGAGTGTTATAACTCTCTTGCGCTCACACAGTTTCAAGTCAGCATCTTACTCTTTTCTTTACTATAACATTATGACACAAATATAGTCTATCGACAAAATGGCGAAGATAGTTAGTAGTTATAAATATATGTGACAGGAGTCGTACTAATTGAAAGTGAATTAAATTGGAAGTGTTTGTGACACTAAGTGAAAAAAAATCGGCCCTTGTAATTTTACGGTAGGTGTATACCATGTTTCCCATCTCAATTTTAACGCGCCCAGAAATTATTAATGATTTCTAATAAAACTTATGACGAATAAAATAGACACCTAAAGTTTTTTCCATTCTTGTTTCTTGGCCAGTGGCATCTTCAATTAAGTCGCATCCATAGAATGGCAAGAGTAACATAAAAAGTGAAGTATTTTGATGTCAAATATTGAATAACCTAATCAATTTGTAGGTTAAAGTTCACCAAAACAATAAAACTTTAGGCGTCAGTTAAGTTATCTATAACGCTTATTGAGTTACAACACCTGTAGTCAAGAATATTGTGCAGGCTTTGCCTTCATAACGGTATTATAAAACACTCAAATAACTAGACTTACAACACTTTTGACCAACTCTGTTATAAAGTCACTGCCTGCACCTTATATATATAACACCTTAAGCTTTATAAGACACTCCACGGCAACGACTAATAAGCAATAAGAGTTAATGAGCGCCAGCGAGCACTCTTGTAAAGATTTAAGCGTTACAAACAGGTTAAAGCTTTAACATCGTAAAGGATATAATTGCTTTGAGCAACAATCTTATAACTCTAAAACCTTTTTAGCAGCGTTCAATAAAACTCTCGGTAACACTTTAGGATTTTTTTTTCTTAACTACTCTATAACAGTATTAGTTCCAACTGAGATAATTATAACTCACTTATAAAGCTCAATGTTATAAAAAAACCCTTAGCTGACACCAAAATGTTAGTTGGGTAGACAATGGTAAATTAAAGTAATAAATATTAAGTCTTCTAAAAATAACCAAGAATTAATAAATAAATTTTAAATAAATTACCAAAAATATTTATTATGAATAACCGATTGTGTGTGTTATTTACACAATAAAAGTACAAGAGCTTATAAATAACTCAATAATTAAATGGGCTAAAAATAGAAGGAAACTTTAAAAAAAACTGGCTAAGTGCGAATCGGACTCGCGCACAAAGGGGATCTATAAAAACGACCAAAAAAATCACGTTTGTTGTATGGGAGCCCCCTTAAATATTTATATTATTCTGTTATTTAGTATTTGTTGTTATAGCGCCAACAGAAATACATTAACCGTGATAATTTCAACTGTCTAACTATCACGGTTCATAAGATACAGCCTGGTGGCAGACGGACAGACAGACGGACAGACGGGACTGACGGACAGCAGAGCCCTAGTAATAGGGTCCCGTTTTTACCCTTTGACTACGGAACCCTTAAAATTACCTCAAATCGGATTTTGAGGGCAGCGTGCACAGGAGGCTGGCAGCATTGCCACATTGAATGGCAATGCCGATCCGCTGTGCCAGATTTGATCCAGTTTTAAATTCCTTTTTAATTTATTCGTTTTCTAATTCTTTAATATTTCATTTTCCCTATTGCTTCGTTCCTCGTCGTCATCATTTATTTCCTAGCGGTCGTTGGCACGAAAGATACGAACCAGATTAACATGTAAAACTAAGCTTGAATTCTATAAAAATAAGGGAATGAAACACAACCATTTGCGTAGAACCATAAACAACGCCTATGCAGAATACCACGATATCATCTCATTCAACTCAAAGCTGAGAGCACAAACAGTACAAAAAATAAAAGAGAATCGATCACAGTTTACTGCTTCGTATGCCACATTGCGATCGTCAACATCGCACTTATTTCATAACCAGGGAATAGAAGGATATAGAATCGTCCAGTCTCCATCAAAATGGGTTATACTTTCTGCTGAAGATATTGAAGAGGCTTTGCGACAGGCATTAATGCATGTGTCTCTACAACCGAACCACCCTGTACCCTCATACAGTTCAGGCAAATCGACAGAAACTGAACTTCATGCGGGGTGGTTACCAAAATTGAAGTTGCGATCAAGAACAAGTCTACGAGTATGTGCCTTAGCACCTAATTTATGTCTTCATTGACTCACACTGCACGACGATGCACTTCATCTCTGGATTCCTCACGCCTACTCTAATTTACCAGCCCTATCGCATTTAAATACTGGCTCCTCATATGCGGAGAGAAAGATGCCTTGGCCTCAAAATACCAAAAATCTCCAACACGACCTGTCAATGAAGACTTAGCCGACCTTAAAAAGACAAGACTAAAGTCCTGACACCCTCCAGCGCTGAGATTCCATGATCCTGAACAAACTTCCAGCCTACTGGAGTCCTGGGCATCTGAATGTCAAGTCAAGATCTCTTCCTGATGGCATCTTCAAGCCTAATCCCAAGGCACGACCTGTTTTTAGGAGCCCCGACGCGTTTGGTGCATGTTGAATCGGATAAGGATGGGAGTTGGGTGCGAACGCTAAATCTTGGGATAAGGTGCGAAAGTGGATCACGGGCTCCTTTAGAATGCAACCGGGAGAACCGGCAGTATGACGAGTATACATAATATGTATATATAGTCCTCCTCATTGATTTCTATGATGTTGTTTTTATTTTCCTGTTTCAGTTTTTTTTTCATGTTTCTGTTTTTAAGAATTATAAATAGAATTATAAATTGTGCAGTGATTTGGTTTCTTACTTTCATCATCATCATCGTTTATTTAAGAGCTTGGCTCTTGTCGGTGGATTAATCCATTACTCCTTTTTTGAGGAAGCATAGTGTGGTGGTTTCCCCCTTGCCTTCCACACCGCAGTACACGAACCGAGGTTCACCGGCTCCGTGATGTCCAAACAAGAGCCCTTCCAGATTCCTATCTTCGTTCTCCAGTCGGTACTAGTGCTGATGCTGCCTGACACTAGAGGATTGCTTATTTAATGGCGGCGATTACTCGCCATGTCACAGAATCATCGTCGGATATTGTAGCTTTTTATAGAGTAGCCCCTCCTACAAGCCTACCCACTACATCCTGATAACCCTGCCGCTGCGTGGTCGGGGACTGCTTATTCAGTATATTCGCAGCTAACCATCATATCTGATGGCCATTCCACTATCCGCCGGCTGTGGACCCCGGTAGTAGCCTGCAGCTCAGCCCTACTTCAAACCCTAGCTCTCTCAGCTCTACCTTCTTACTGACTAACTATATAAATTTTGTATTATTAAATAAATAAATAAATAAATGACGGCAACCCTAAAATTTATTATAGACTAGCTTCCGCCTGCGACTTCGTCTGCGAGGACCAGAGATAAAAAAACTATCGTTTATTATAATTTAGGTTATGAACTATCTGCTTGCAAAAAAATCCGCATCGGTTGAGCAGTTTTTTGGCGTTATTATGTAACAAACATCCAAACTATCGCATTTATAATATTAGTAGGATTAGATCTAACACGTTCACGTGAGTTCCCTCGTCGTAGTCGTATTTAAGCCTTATCTCGTAACATCTATAGACGTTTTGCATGTGAACAAGTGCATGCCTTTTGATCCACTTGCCCAAGTCTTCAACGTGATATATTTTTGGAACAAATTGTTGTATATCTCTGAAACATATCCAACTAAACCGACAAATATCTCGTTCTATCTACCTTCCTCTCAATTGCTCAAAGGTTAGCTGGAAGAGATCTCTTACAGACACAAGTTCGCCTTTGTACTTTGATATATTGTGAGACATGTATAATCTTTAACCTGTTATTGTGTGCAACATACAGACTAGACAAACCAACGCGAAACCCCGAACACCGCAATAGTTCTCGGAACGCTTATCGCGTCAGTAAATCAATATATGATTACAAATTTAATGCTACTGTTGGCTCGTAAATCAGATATTTTAAATTACGAGCTACAAGCGGGCGAGTCCGCGTGAGACCCCCTAGTGTTGCGCTGTTGGGCCGACACTCGATAAATTGTTAGGGCTGGATGAGTCGATAATTGGTAAATTGCGGTTTTTTTCGTGTTGGTGTCGGTAATTGAAAAAGTTGCTTGGTAAATAGTTTTTGAATAAAAAAAATGATTTAAATACAATCTGCTCAAGCTGCTGCTCTCTTTTTGCTCATGATTAGTTTATATGTTATGACTATAAAGCTTCATTTTAATTTTGTCCACTTTAAACATTCATTTTTAGTTATCATGTTTCATCTGTCCTTAACGCAAAATATCAAATTCTGTTATGTTGTAGCTTTTTACCACAATTATTTTAAAATTCAAATGGGCTTACTGAAGTTTACTTTATTTTTCTATTTTACACGGTTCATCACCAATCGGATCGGATCGGGATCGGTCACTTTGGCACTCTTTGGGGGAGGCCTATGTCCAGCAGTGGACGTCTTTCGGCTGATATGATGATGATGACACGGTTCATACTCGTATAACAAAATTCTTCCTGAATTCGATTACATAATTTGTGAGTTGACTAGGTAGGTATATAGTGACAATTTCCAACCCCAGAAACTGTGTCCCTCTATTTATGATTTTAACACAAGGTCCGACTTCAAAACTTGAACTAGGCCAATATTACCCCAAGTGTACGGTAGATCACGTTAATCAACAGGATTAGTTAAATTTCGACTTTTTGACTGTTAACTCCAGATAAGTTAACCTTGTTAATTATCGACATCGATACCCACTGTCCCACCCCTAGATACTATTTCTGTCAGCACTCCGCTGTGCTGTATGACGGACCGCGTACTCGCCGCCGTTTTATTGTGATCGCACAAATATGTTGCCTCCTCCGCCATATCGCTCGACGAGTGGGATTGACACTGTCTTTTCTAAGAAATAAGCTTTGAGCTAGAATTGTGCTTACAGCAAATGGTGTTCAATACAATATCTGAGAAATTGTGATTACCTACCTTATTGTACCAATAGCTGCCCGGCCCGGCTTCGCACGGATTACCCGTTTTCCCTTAGGAATGAAGCATTTTCCTGCGGTAAAAAGTAGCCTATGTTCATCAGGGGTAATGTCGGCTTTTGGTTTTTCAAATCGGTCCTGTAGTTTCGGAGCCTATTAAATACAAACAAACAATCAAATCTTTAGATGTAGATTATGATGGCAAACAAACACTGTCTCCGGGTTTGGGTGAAATAGTCTAAGAAGCGAGAGGTATCTACTTCTATACCTGAAGTTTGTTTAAAGTGATCACGGGCTGCACATAATGTGTGATGATGCTTACAACTCTGTGAAACATAGTCAATCCTCCGTTTAAGGACAATCCATTCGTCAACGCAGGAAGTGATTAATACGACCGCACCCCGCCCCACCCCCGCGTGGGCGACATCCTGCGCGTGGGCAGCGCGAGCGCCAGCACCGTGACGGGGCGATATTGTAATGATGAGGCTTCGACGTGACAGCTAACACCATACATCGATTTAACGTCGGGTGAAAGCGCGGTACAGTTCGATATTATTGTCAGAAAATAGACACAGGAGCATTGTTCTCAGTAATTTCAAAGTTAAGTTTTTAAGCAATTTTATAATACCAGGTTGACAAATCCTGATGCCGCCTCAGTAAAGCGGACAACAAGCCACCTATAGAATACAAAATGCGTTGCAATTTTTTATAAGATTTCAAGTATTTTTAATGGCTCAACTACAACGGCTTGGGGACTACGATACTATATACGAGTATATGTATAGGTTACGATACAAATGTACAATTGTATGTTTGAGCAAAACAGGGACTCTGCAATGTCAATTATTAGAAATCAATGAGATAAAAAATAATTAATATTCTTTTTATAAAATAAACTTCAAAATATAGGAGGACGCTCTGTCTACACCCCTATGGGTGTAGAATCAAATACTTGAAAACATAAAAAGAAAGAGATTAAAAAATATGCCGAATGATAAAAATCCTATTCAAATTTCTCAAGTTTTTGAAAAAATTGAATAGGAGGAATACGAAGGCACAACCATTTGAATGTTGCTTGTTCGAAAGAAAGTGCTAGAGGATCGTGACATCACGATCCTTGGGCGTCATAGTAATTGACAATAGTTTCATATGAAGTTGCGTCTTGAGGAAGAGGGACAGAATGAGCCCCTTCTGACAGACTATTGTTTCCAATATTCCACTTACGACCCTCGTTCAACAATGTACTAATTTTACACAGTAACGTCAGCGTAGGTACCGCTTTAAACCATATCCGATGATGTTATTTACGCCTAGACGTTTGATATAAAAACCAACCTTCTATCCATGCCCGTTCCGCAACTCAAACCCTTTTGTACGAGAACTAAGACGCTAATGGTTTTGTTAACAAAGTTTGAATTCGCATTACTTTTACCTACTTTAGCCAACGAAGTTCGTAACACTATCCCAACCACAACAACTTTACTAGAGGATGATCTCGCTCTACATGTCGCATACCATTACGATATCTAAAACGTTGCACACGCCTGCTTCCTCGGGCGCCGAGATAGAGTCAGGGCGAGTGCATCAAACACCACCTGATATCATTATTAGCATGCAATATGTCGAGTCAAATTGACCCCGGTTACGCAAGGTTTTCATTTACTTTTCGCGTTTTGCGTTAACAGGAACGCTTTCACTTTCCACGTTTGACATTTTCTGGCAATTTATATCATCATGGTTATTACTGCTTTTCAATATTTATGGAAGAATGTTGAAGACATTAATTTTGGATAATCCATCAATTTGGACATTTTCGTGTGAACGGATGGAGGTCACTGAATGACATTTTTACGAAGATGGCAATCAAGCACCGTTAAGAGCCGCCCGACATCAGTCGACTCTCTATACAAACGTAGTTCGGTTCTCATTTATTAAGGTTTGCCAACAGCTAGAATAGGTAAAGCTTGACCAATTTTATACAGCAATTTTATAGCTCTACGTAAAACCTTGCCGTAACAAGCCGACGTATTTACGTCACTGTATGATCGAATTCATATGTCATTATGACAAGGTTCTACGTAGGGCTAATATACCTAAAATACATGCTTAAACTATGTCTGGCTGGAGTCTGAACCCAATTACAGGCAAACACAACTCGCTTTACAAGAATTATAACACGCTTACATTTAGCAAGTATCTAAACTTTGAAACGGCTTATACTGGAATAACATGAAACTTTTTGTACACAATGGTATCATTGTGTACAAAAAGAAGAGAAGAAGAGAAAAAACATTGTGTACACGCGCGCGTGTCGATGTAACAAAGACAGGCAGGCAACTACGGAACCCTACACTGCCCGTGGCCCGACACGCACTTGGCTGGTTTATTGTATAATATATGAAAATTTACATTTATGAGATCTATCTAACGTACCTACAATGCGTTACGTGATCGACCATCCGAGGGGTAACACGTAACGTTTTGAACGCGCGTTTAGGTAGATCCAACTGTCATTTTTGCGTAACAGCCCGTTCACACAGAGTCTCCGTATTTACGGTACCCGTTTTAACGGATACAATTAAATACAATTTACTGTATACTGAATACTGTATCATATGTGAAGTCGCTCATACAACTCCATACGCCATCAATAAAAAAAAACGTATACGTTAAAACGGAACATTAAAACGGAGATCCTGTGTGAACGGGCTGTTACGTGATAGACTTGCTGGTTTCGGGTGAGCGTGAGCCCGTTCTCCATTCAATTTCAAACATCATTAGCGCGTGCCAAAATAACCGCTCAGTATTTAGGGCATACATTTAGCCATGGTCATTATGCTTGTTATGTAATAGCTTAGGAGTAACAAATGACTTAACTGGCGCTCTAACTGATAACAAGTCGTTATAACAATTAGCAACGCCCTTATCTCCGATCGTTACTGATAAGGGTTTCTTCAAATATTTACACACGACAGGCTGTGCTTATATGGTATGTATGTATGGATGTATGTTAGGATACAGTCAACGTATAGTACATATAGTTAGGTACACGTCTTTATTACGGCCGGGGGTCTTTATTTGGCAAAGGTACGAGTTTTCTTTCCAACCCAGAGGAAAAACTAGACCTTATGTGGATCACACATTGGTATGAGCCGGGATTCAAACCCACGATGGCTGCTTGACAGCCGCATGCCTGAGACACTAGGCTACCGTAGCTTTACATTTATATAACTACCAGTAAGGCTTAATTACTAGTGACCAGATGCGGGTGGCGCAGGACCGGTCATTGTGGCACTCTTTGGGGGAGGCATATTTACAGCAGTGGACGTCTTTTGGCTAATATGATAATAATGACTTGTGACAATAAATAACGCAAGGTTTGGATCTCCGTTCCTACAAAAAATGGGTAATTTTACATTCAGATCTTAAATTTAAAAATATTTCCGTCCATGTTTTGCCTTGCAAAAACCTTGCCTTTGCCTTGTTTTCAGGCAAAAACGACTTTCAAACATTTTTTAAATGTTAGTTTCACATGTTCTTTCTACAAGTCAGAAGTAGTACCTACTACCTCTGAAAAGCAGCATGAGAAAATGTGAAGAAGAAGAAACATGTAACGTTTAGTCTCCTATTCATTACAAGGCTCCCTTGTCTCCATTGCAAGCCACTATTTTCCTGTATCACTATCCGTTTGTCGACGATTTGTCGCGCCCCCGCCTTTGTCAACAGGACCTTGTCACATTTGCTCTAATTATCTGCTTACTAACTGCATTAGTCTTTCCTTAACCCTCTTATCATGGCTTAAGGGCTGTTTTTCACTGGCGTGCTAATTCGCGGTGAAGTTAAGGCATCTTTTGTTTTCTTTGATGAAATTTTGAGAATGCATTGCTGAATATCTGCGAGTAACTAGGCTAGCCTTTGACTTGGTTTCATTTTGACGATACTACCAACTTTTTTGTATGAGACGTGCAATAAATAGGTGACATTTGTCCGAACTAAAATCTAAAAGGAGTTTACTCAATATCAGTTCATACATCAAACTAGAAAATACCGGTATTTACCGCCTCGGTAACCATATTTTACAGCGCTGACCCTAGTTTTGCTATCGAGCCCACAGTACTGTAATTAGCAACTTGGTAGCTACTGTCCTACCAGTGTAAAGTCATTTATTTACTGAAGGCGCTTTAGAGTTACGACCTTTTAGAATAAACTATTGAGTCAGGGGTGACAAACCTATCATTACGCTATTATTAGCGGAGCTGTGGCAAAAACGCGCAATTTGCCGTACACTATTGTTATTGATGGAATGGGTACTAAATTGTAAAATTGCATGGCTTTGGGGTTTAGGACCCCTTCATTTGGGCGGTTAATTTGAAAATTGTGCTAGCTTCTGTCTAATGTTGTGACAGAGCTGGAAAGAATCATATTTAAAGCTGAATAAACGGTGCGGTGGATCAAACGAAAAAATAAGTTCCTTATAAAACATTACACAGGTGCCTACTTACTTTGAGAAAAAAAAGACGCAAGAAAGAATTTTGATGTGCATTCCATCAAGAGTTACAGGGGTTAAAAGTTTGAATGGAAGTTTGATTATGCTGATAAGACATCCCATACGGCTCTAGCACGTACAGTTGCATTCTAATACGACGATAATAATAGGCAGGGGGGCAAAATAAAACACACTGGCTGTATAGTGGTTAGATGTTTATGAGTAGCTTTGCACAGTACAAAAGTGTGCCTATTTTGTGATATCTCGAGATGAATTGACTGCATTTGCACATTGTCCTGTCAACTGTCTTGGTCCATGAGAAAAAACAAAACAATATTAATTGAGTTTGTGATTGTGAGGCATAAATTATGCCTCACAATCACAAACTCAATTAATATTAATATGCCGCATAATAAGTAACACTAAGTACTAATTACATCAAAATATGATTGTGATATTGATATCACACTGCTTTACATAACTGCGTCCATTTTCGCCAAGTCACGAATCGTTACTAATATAATTCTGGGCAGAGCTGTGCCGAGATGAGTATAAGAAAATGTAGCAATCTAAATTGGAGCACATACACACACGAGAAATCAGCGCACTTTCTAACCTTGACGGTTTATCATCAAATTGTCGACACTCACTTCGTCGAATTTCACTTCAAAGTCAACGTTTCATGTATTTTCATTTCGTCGACAATTCAGTTCGTGGAATGGTCACTACAATTAATTTTAAATCGTGTATTTTTACTTGTCGGATGTTTCATTAAATAGATGAATTATTTCGTGGAAAACGTTTTGTGATTTATTATTTCAAGTATTTTTAATTAACATACAAATTATTACAAGGAGTATTATTTAAAATTAAAATAGTTAACATACACAGCAGGGACCCGCCCGGTATCCCCTTCGAGGGTTTTTGAAAGGGTTTTTCGTAATGCTTTGCTTACCAAAGCCGATGCTCATCAATACCCATTCATTTGGCTTTTAAAGCGCTTTCAATACGATTAAGCGCTTCAACCGTTTAAAAAGCGCTTAAAAAAGCCTTTCGAAAGGGTTTTTTATCAATAGCGGTAGCGCCCCGTAAGGGAAGCCCTTCATACGGCTAAGTAAAATCAATGAGTTTACAATCAATAAAGGACAGCATGTGAGTTGGGCTATTAAACGAACGACTAACCCGTTCAAAGGCTTTTTTCTGGGAAGGGGTGGGCGGTTCCCTGATACACAGTTATCTATGGCAATTATTTTAACCTAACCTAAACGTTACCAAACCGCCAGCGTGTCGACGTCACCCCGCTTCGCGGGGTGCCTATTTCCGCTCTGAGGGACACAAGTGAACCCTAACCTAACCTACGTATAATACAATTATTGTTGCCGTTGTATGTTTTTTTACTGCGTGCCCCCTATTTCTGCCTATACTTGTCTAGTTGTACCCCTGTAATCAGTTATTGTTTGTTTTTGTAATGTTGCAATAAAATTTCGAACAAATGAAATTCGTTGTTTTGTTATTCTGCCATTTAAAAATTATACAAAATAAATCATTTGCCAAATAATATTCCCTGAACAATTATTCCATGAACTGATAAAAATTGGAATGATCTGGTCATGAAATAAAATGACACCAAACAATAATTCGTTAACTAAATGTTACTTGAAACGTTTTCGACGAAGTAAAATTCGATGAAAAGTTTGTCGACAAAACAAGGGACACTCAACCTTGACACCCACCATTCTCAACAGTTAAATTGAGAAGTCACGACTAAATCCTGATAACCCAACAGCCTCCTTGACATAAAAGCCAAACTACTGCCTTTATCACTCCATTGATCCACCTATCCCCGAATCCCTCAGCTATTGGACATCATAAAACGCTACTTACTTGACACCAATTACGTCACATGAGGATCCGAAGATCGCCGGAGTCGAGCTCATACACCGTAACTGCAATAAAGAATCCTATTCCAATTGCATAAGGACTTTGTGAAAAAAGGTTCAGAAAAGTCAAAGGCTATCGGCTAAATGCACTATTTTGCCAAGGGGCAGAGTTATTAGAAAACGCTGACGGGCAAGGATGGGGCGTGTAAGATGCTTACACTGGTATTGCCAAGTTTGCACGGATAAGGACCCTTGTGTGGCTGATCGCTCGAAAACGGTGACGCGCTTTGAAGTTTTACTTAGTGTTGAAAAGGACGGTAAATGGATTGAAATGATAGTTGAAAGTCAATTATCAAATGGATTATCTGCAAATAAATTCTATGAAAAATTACGTATTATAATGGACACGCACTATAAAGCCAATGATCCATAGTCTTATTCAGGCACCGGTGTTTTTTGTTCAGTTATAAGTTTCATCACATAGAAAAATAATATAAGAAGATTTCATAGTATAAGCCTGCTTAAAGTTTATGATAAACCAAACAATGTTATTTCATTTTACTAAAATTTATATGTTTTCATAATTTGACTCAAGGCACCAAACAATTGGCAACGGTCAAAAGGGTAAACAACCAAAAGTCGGCTTTCCTGTGGTTTTCCTGTACATTAACAGGTTTTATACATATAAGTACGTTATGAGAGAAAACGCCGCTTATGCGGATTATGACTCCAAACAAAAATTTGGTGTCATTTATATCTCTGTATGCCCAACAATCACAAATGAAACAACACTTACACTATGTTTACGCACAGCCGTAACAGCCGTGACAGTGTCCCTCGACAGAAAAGTTAGCGATTGTTTCCCCGCCCCAGAAAGAAATATTCTTTTAAACGTTATCACGGTCAGATTACAGGAAGGTCAATAAGGCACACGAGGGGCGTAAGTGTTTCCAGGGCTTAAGACTGACCGGAGATTGCATCTTGTGTCAATAGTTCGGGGTTGAGGTGGTTTGGTGTGAATGACTTGCAAAATGCACTTGCAAAAGAATTTTATTTGGTAAATGTTCAGTTCCCTCTCATACATGAGAGGAGGGACGCATATCTTAGGCTGATGATGTGAAATGTGGAGTTATTAGTAGTTCTCCGTTTAATGAGCAAAAACATCGTATGTTCGACAGTTCTCATCTACAGTGTACAGCTACGTTTTCGATACTTATGTGGTTTTTTTGTAGATAATTTTTGGAATTTATTTGTAAAAAAAAAAATTTTTTAAGAGAATCGAGAGGTCTACTGTTCAAATAGCCACTGGTTACTAGTGGTGCTTTACTAACTACACGTTTCAAATGATGGTAAAAAAAAATAAAACATAGCCAAAATTAAGTCAAAGATGCTACGAGAATCAAATGATGATGTAGTAATATAACGACCATTAAATCATACTTGTCAAAGAGACAACAATATACAGAAATTAATTACATAGATGACCACAGAATAGAAAGGAAAGCAAGTTCTGAGTTGAAAGTCATAGAATATGGGGTTCCCCAAGGTAGTATTCTTGGGCCTCTTTTATTCATATTGTATATCAATGATCTGCCCCGGGTCGTTAACGATCAAATGGTTCTATTTGCTGACGACTCTACCATAATTATTAAAGGTAAAGATGATAATGACACGTATGTAAATCTTATAAATATGTCGCTTAAAAGTGTTATAGACTGGATGAATAATAACTATCTGCTTATTAACCTAGATAAGACTAAATGCATGCAATTTCATCTACGAAAATCGCCTACTCGAGTCATTGCGAAATATAATGATAAGGTCATAGAGCACGTAGACGAAATCAGGTTTCTAGGAGTTCAAATAGATAGAAACGTTACATGGAGGCAACACATAAATACCCTTTGCAAAAAAATAAATCGTTATGTATATGTCTTAAAAAGACTGACGGAAATAGTCTCACAGCAATCAGCTGTTACTGCATATCATGCATACGTGTCCTCTAATCTTAGGTATGGTATCATGCATTGGGGCAATGCAAGCGCCTGTGAACTGGCGCCTTTGTTTATAGCCCAGAAGAAAACAGTACGAGTGATGTTTAAAGTCAACCAACGAACAAGCTGTAGACATTTGTTTAAGAAGCTGGGTCTGCTAACACTAAGCTCCATATACATTTATGAAACTTGCGTTTTTGTAAAGCAGTACATGAGTCGCTTCCAAATTCAAATTAATAAGCATCCTAGACCAGCTAAGCATAAATTCAAAGTACTTCCACCAGATAACTGTAAAACTTCTTTCTTTAAACGATCTATTTACACAATGGCTCCAAAATTGTATAATAAATTACCAGAGTCTATCAAAGATGAAAAACTTTCAACATTTAAGATAAAATTATATAATCTACTAAAAGAGAAATGTTATTATAATTTAAATGAATTTTTATTTGACAATTTTACAATGTAGGTACCAGTATAATGTGAGAATTTTATTATTTACTGTTTGACATTTTTTTATTTTATATTTTTATTTTGTTTTTTTATTCATGAGACTGACATTTCTACTGTAGTATAATTTGACATCAATGTATGTGATTGTTTGACATAAGTAATAGATTATATAATTATTGTTATTTTTAATTTTTGCATGAAATAGTTAATTATTATGAGTATTAAATTATTGTACGTCGTAAGACATGTCACAGAGAACTGACCTATTTGTAAAATCTGTATTTAACTACCTGTGATACACAATAAATGACATTCTGATTCTGATTCTGATTCTGATTCTGACCCTTTTTGATTAGCTTTAGTTTTTTTTTTGTCGTGTACATTTAAAACTATTCATAGAGGTTCAATAGTGCGATGAAATGATTTTGGAAGTTACTGGAGTCGTCTGCGCGCCTCACACTCCGTGAATTTGGTTAAAGACAGGTGTTTACGCAGCGGAGGTGTGTTCGGCAGCGTTTTATACTTCACGATTTTTAGTGTTCCATACGAAAATAGAACACATGTATGTGAAAAGTCAGTGTCTGTCCGTCTGTCGCAGGCAGTTGTTTCATTTTTGACTCGATACGTTATCTTGCATTATGATCATGATCTAGTAACTAGTGTATCAGGGGTACGAGGAAATACCTATATGTCCGACCAGCACATTTCTAGTTTAAAAAGACATGTTCCTCGGTCTTGGATGTAGAGTATGTGATTAAATCGTTACTGTAGTACCATAAACGTAAGTAAAGACATAGAAGATGTAACGTAGCACATTTTTCTCGTAGCATTAGCCTTTTACAAAAGGACTGGAGAGGCAATTTTCTCACTTTAAATAACTAGCTTTTTGTAGTTAAATGGTATTTGCCAATAGCAGCAAGAGCCGCTATTGTCCAACAAATTGCGCCCAAGCGAAAAAGAATAAGAAATACATGCATAAAACCTAATTAAAATGTATCCTGCTTAGTCACAACCCACACAATATCGCAATATGTAAAGAACCTCTAAAGTTGTCGCGCCTCAAATAGAATAACTTGGCACAGAACTGAAAACTCGATTAGTCTCCATCTCGAGTGCGATTGCCTGTACACATTGTACATGTACAATGTACATATACGTCGTACATTTACATGGTACATGTACCGAATGTACGCGGTGTGTAAACTTTAATTGGGTTAGGGTATCGGTGTGCGAGCTGGATTGTTTAAAACGGAATACTTCAAAACTAAATTCCGTTTGAATATATTATGAATTTTTATGCTAACATTTTATATACTTAGGCAAAGTTAGAAGCTCTTACTGTCCGTGTAAATTAACGAGGTTGTAGCTTTGTATGTAGGGGGGCATTTTTAAACTACGCTTACAACTTGAAAAAAATATTTCTCCGTATAGAACTCAATTGGAAAGCAGCCGACTTAATCATAAGATGTATGGCTTATAAAATAAATGAGATTAAAAAAAGACTCGGTTGGAATGCGCATTGTATGTTTCGAATCCCGAATCTCAAAGTAAAAAGAGGGAGCAGTAGTCTTTCGAGTTCAAAAATATATACACGGGCAAAGTGATCAAAAATATGTAACCACGAATTTATTGTTAAGAGCATAAGGTTGCTCAGTTAAACATATGTTTATGAACTCGACTGTACGTCTTGAATTAAATATATAGACACATTTCGGCGTACCTTTTTCAACCATTCGAGCCAACGGCGCCCCAAAATAAAGCGCTTAAACGTCAAGATACCAAAATCCAATATGTCGCCCAAAAAACGGGACCGGAAGGAATATGTAAAGGAGGTTTTTGGGGCGGAAGCGGGCGGGCCATACGAGTACATCCGCCGGAAGCCGGACAGAGGTCAGGGCGGCCCTACCACGATACCGCGGGTTCTGTCCCGCCTTTGACCACTATTAACCACCATTCTACAAAAGGACTTAAGTCCATAGTCTGGACTGACGCTGTGGTACTTTTAGATATGGGCCGCAGAATTGGCTAGGGCTGATTTATGACTTAGCAATTGTTTTATTCCGTTTCAGTTTGGGGTCATTGAGGGAATTTGTCTGGTAATAGATGATTCTCGATAGATAGCTGTAGTTTTTCAATCGGCTTCCAAAAGAGTTGTAATTTGACAGAATTACTATGTTTTAGGTTTGGTTAAATCAGTCTTAGTAATTTAAATTTTCAAGAAAGTAAAACGTTGATTAATGTACCTTATCCCGTTGTTATAAGATTTTATTTTGTTGGGAAGTCCTCGATATTGATGCCGTTAATTCTGCTAAATCCAGTCCTCTGCTAAATCCAAGATTCCCTATTGCCAAGAATTCCAGCAACTTGCTCATCCAAATCAAACCTGCCCCCCAAAACAAAGCCCAAGACCCTCTGCATGTATCGACCCGTGCGTCCCTGCTCGATAAAAAGATCTCGTTTGCGTACGGGCACGTGCCGCGAATATTAATGGCCGATAGATTTAATCGGGTCGACTGGCGCGCTGTCCGGAGCAGGAGTACTGTGGTCTTTTAAACCACGTCAAACTACGGATAACGGTAAGCCATTACCGCAGCCCATGGACGCTTGCAACTCTAGATGACTCACAAAAGGAGAAGGATTCAGTGTGTCAACAGCAAGCGACAAATACAGATCCCTCACATAACACTGCTTACTGTTGGGAGCTTCGAAAAGTAAGTTAATAGTTGCTGTAACACATGCCCGTTGCCGACCTTTTGAAAATATAGTCCTTCGGAATAATATAGTCTTTATAATGTTCGTGTAACCGTATTGAACTAAAGATTTATGTTTATTTGTAGCTCCATCTTAGTATTTCAATCTGATTAGTGTACTGCTCCGGATTGAATGGGGCAAGTTAGCCAGCGAAATTACAAGCACTTAAGAAATAATACCTTAAGTCTCAGGGTGGGCAACACATTTGCTGTTCCATTTGAACTTGCGTCAGAGTTCTAGTGGTACAGTGGATGGTATAGGCGACGCGACGGGTGCACTTACCATCAGGTGGCTCGCCTGCTTGTTTACCCATACCAGTTGTATAAAAAAAAAAACTAGCTTCCAAACGCGTAATTTGACAGAATGAGCGTGCGAAACACATTGATGAGCCAAATTTAAGCCCATCAGTGCTGTGATCACGGGAAGAATTCACGACATTTAAACTGAAAGGAAGAAGTACAATCGTTAACACCGCAACATGTAACGTAAACGTCCCCCAGTCTTCGACACTTGGTCAATTGCTACGAATTAAGATTCAAGCTGCGGATGCCGATGGACGGGGGTGGTGCAGGACCGGTCATTCTGGCACTCTTTGGGGAGGCCTATGTCCAGCAGTGGACGTCTTTCGGCTGATATGATGATGATGAAGATTGTAGTTGCCTTCAATCTTAATTCGTAGCAATACGGCCAAACAACAGGGTGGTAACGATTCGTATCACAGTCAGTGGCGGATATATCTATACTGTGCAATATATGTTACTAAGTTTGTAGCTTTGTAAAGTCTGTACGTAGGTGTAATCTAAACTAGTCATCCGTTTGTATAAAATATTTCACCAGTACGTACAATGAACTTTCGTTATAAACTTAACTTAACGTATGTTGTATTCCTTGGCTTCGCTTGTGTTCTTTATAAAACTCAAGCGGAGACACGCGGGCAAGCCAATCATGAATGAATTTTCTTTCTCAGTTTTTGCATGTCCATTAAATCGATAAACAATTCACACTTCACAGCACAAAAATCCCTCCCATCCCTCGCTTCCCAGCTTATCTGCAGCATTTGAATATTTTTCACCGTTGAAATATTAATGGTAGCATTAGGGTCTTGGCCCTTGTTGTTACTGCATTTGCATGCAGCGGATCAAGCATTACAGAATCGTATTCACTAACACGAAAACAAATATAGATAAACAAGGGGTTTGAGAAGTGGCCATACAACGCTATTTGTACACTGTACAGGCTACTTCAAACGGTTCAAGAAAGAAATGTATTGCTTTGAAATTCTCTATCTCGACATATCCCTATCTAGCTTACCTGAAGTAACTCACTCGTAAGGTCGCCAGAGCTCCCTAAGATGGGGAGAGTTGAGTGTGAGGCCTGCGTTCGTCTCTAGCCATCAACGCAACGAATCCTCAAACCAATAAAGAGATAGCAACGCGCTTGTGATTCTTCTAGAATCGCAAGCGATCATAGGCTCCGGTGTCTGAATACCATCAAACAGACCGTATGCTTATTTGCCACCGTCGTCATATATAATAAAACTTGTAGTGTTAGTAGTGGTTGTAGTTGTTGTGATCCTAGGGCACCCCGAAGGTGCAAAAGAACTTGGGAAGATAGCGTCACGTATTCAAGTCCTCAGTGCCATCTTTGGCTTCACTACAGCTCAGTCCAACTGCTCGCAGCTCACTCTCAATTGCTAATGGTAGTAGTAGTAATGTATAAAACAAGTACATAAAATAAAAGTGACAATGATGCGCTCTTTAAACCATGAACTGGCCGGGAACGGCACAGGTCGGGACAAGTGGCGAAAACTCGTGTCAGAGACCAAGACTCACTTTTGGTCGGTGAGCTATTGAATTTAGATATTTGTTGCGAATTAATCCCTTTAAAGGATCTCTTCTAGATCACTTTTGAACTAACTGAGAAGAGACGAGATATCGCAGGCAAAAAGTACAAAATTGGGTGATCGTACTATCATTATCGGGCTGTTTTTTTTAACAAGATTATGAATTTGGGATACTTACTACGGCACAAACACCACGCTAAACCATACGCTGACAAAGTGTAATTGAGACAACTCTAAAGAGTAAAATACTAGTTGGTTAACTAACCAAAGATGACCTACATTCAGGCTAAGTAATTGTTAAAGTTTTCTGTTTGAGAATAAACCTATTTGATAAACTATAAGTAAGAGAGCTGTGCCCGTGACTCCATCCAGAAGTCGTGTATGTCGTTGCTCCATACAAACTCTCACCCCCCATTTCACACCCTTAAAGGATGAATTCCGGGATAAAAACTATCTTACCCTCGTACGGCACAAGCCATTTTTAGGACTTACGTAATAACGACCCGTTGTCCTAAAAATAGGTTAAATAAATAACTATTTTAAAACGTAGGGCCTCTAATAAATAGAGTTATAATTTTATTACAAAAAGCTAATGAGTTTTGCTGTTAAGTCTGAGTTTTTTTGTCGGTAATCCTTTTGTACGAGGCTTCCATCCCCGGGACTCAAACTATTTGTATACCCATCTAAAACAATTCAGGTTTAAGCATAAAGAGGTAACAGACAGACACATTTTCGCATTTATAATAAAGTATGGATTAAGTGTCACGACCTTAAAATGCTATTCTAACTATGAACTATGTTTACATAAAAATCGGAAATCTTCGTGATATTTGAACTTATGCGAAACGTTGACGCCTGGATATGAAAGCAGCTTACCCGGTATTACTTAACTTTTCATTCATGTTACCATAAAATATAGAGCACTAAGAAAAGAACGGCAGTAGGCTCGGCACATTTGCCTTTAATTAGTAAAAAAAACAAACGAAGAACAGCGTTCCAAATCCAAAATTCAAATTTCGAACAGAGAATTAACGTAGACAAGACAGTGATGATCGGCCTACGTTTGCGGCTAGTATCGATTTTCCGCCCCCAGTGTTGACAAAGGCAGGTTCTTACTCCAAATGAGATGCACCCTAAAGAATATTATGGACAGACATCGTTTCACTATCGGTACCGCTGCGTATACCATCACTCCGTAGCCAAAGGACGTAGGGATCGTAAACACTCAAGGTTCACTAGCCTTTTTTGGTATGGAGCGAGTCTGTAGCGTAGATATCCTCATATCGCCACTTTATTGATCTTTTAACCAAGCCGACTCAACAAGGATTTACTTTATTCGCTCGTTTTATTAAACGCTGTTTTGGCTATGATTTGACCAATATTTGGGAAAGAAGTTTTGGAAAGTAAAAACTGTTTTAAGGCTTCATAGTGAATCCATACAAAACCGCGTACTACATTGTGCTAGCTCTACTCCCCATCAATCAGTTAACAATGTTGAGCAACAGACATTAAGGACGGCGACAAGCTTTATTACTTACTAGCTTCTGCCCGCGACTCCGTCCGCGTGGAACTCGTTTATATAGCAGCTCCATACACACTTCTACCCCCCCATTTCACCCCCTTAGGGGATGATTTCGGGGATAAAAACTATCTTATGTCACTCTCCATCCCTTCAACTATCTCCACTTAAAAAATCAAGTCAATTCGTCGCTCCGTTTTGCCATGAAAGACGGATAAACAAACACACACACAATTACACTTTCCCATTTATAATATTAGTATGGATTATTACTTATTTCAAAAGATATGCCATATAAGTTAGCACAGCGTTTCGAGAACAGTCGCAGTGATCTTTATTTTTAACTGATACAGCCTTATAACTAGGTTTATGTACGAGCCCTTTCCTCTTATTAAATTCTTACCTCATTTTCCTTGTTTTGGTATAATCAATCATTATTAGTATCTCTTATCTCTTTTCATTCTCATGCAATTTTTCATTTAATGTCTTTCTCGCCAACTAGCAAGTTTGGCCCATCCAGCGATGGCAGAGCTCGTAAAAGGGCTAATTCAAAATATATATGACCGCTGTTATCAAAATCGATGAGGAGGTATGTGCTGGATTTTGGTCACCACTATATAGTTAGTTAGTTACAGTGGTGACCAAAATCCACCACATGGAAGAAAAACAAAACATATTTTGATATATTTGCTATTTGTGACTGCTATGTCAGTTTGAAACAAATGACATCTGAAATCGTGCGTATTATTGTCATGCCACACCAGTCGCAAGCGATAAGCAATGAACAATGTAATTGTGTCATAATTTTTCATTATTAAATAGGTTAGTAAAAACCGGTAAAGATGTAACGGACGGTTAAGGCTAGTCTCGCTCCGGCGCGTGCTGCGCCTTTACAAATCTCTTTTAGGGTTCAGCAAGTAAGCTGTGTAGACTCTGTCAAGAATATTATAGGTCTACGGTCGTACACATGACATTAAAGACAGCTTTAAGGGGCCATCGAGGTTGCCAGTGCTCTTTGTGGCGGGGGCCAGAGCTCTTGGCTTGGTATCCTAGAGAATGTGACTAGGATGCTTATAATAAGACCGACGGGACAAGACGCGAGAAGGCATTCAGTACTTCAAAGTTCAACCTGCTATTCTAGAGTCCTCCCTCCTCAAAGCGCAGACCTTGGCGGTCGATGTGGAGTTTTTAGTGGGTAGAAATATCACCTACCCCAGACTTCCCCCGAAAGCTGGCTCGCCGCAGGTTTACTCGACGGGGAAAAAACGGTTCAGCGAGTAAACCCGTAATGTTTTTGTAAATAATTTATAATCTCTGGGCGACCGAGCTCTGCACGAGTGAATATAGAGAAAATACGGAGAAAACTAATTTTCCAAAATGTGAGACAAGGCTAGATCGATGTTTCGCCCCCGTAAACCCCAACGCTCCAAATTTCATTGAAATCTTTAGAGCCGTTTTCGAGAACGTGGTTTCAAATATAATATGTACACAAATATTGCTCGTTTAATCCAAGATTGTTCCTCGCTGAAACATAAGTATGCTCCCGTAGAGATAATATTGGAAGGAATGAAAGAAAAGTTTACCTTTAACTGCAAATGTAAAAATACTCCGTATACAAAACAAATTCAGTTAAAATACAGAACCATAACCTAAACCACATCAATTTCCATGGCCCATTAAGAACAATGATCTAATGAGGAATGCTCCAAGATAATTGCATCTAAGCGTGTTAACGTAATGGGAACGCTCCAGAAACACGAAACAATATTAATTTTACCAATACATTTACAAACAAAAAGTTAAAAATGTATCAAAATATGCGCAAGCGACTTTAAACCTTACTACTTCGACTTAAAATTTGTTATCGGTGCAGAGTTGATGATAAAACTATAAATAATTTTGACAGCTTCGATAGTTTGTTTACGCATCGTTTGTACTAATGGGAAATCAGTTTTTTTTATTAATGTCTCGTCTCGTCTCGGTCTAACTACTCTTTTTCCAAAAAGAGTCTTTAATAAGTTTAATACGTCAAATGCTCTGTCACTGTGGTGGGCAGCTGTTCAGGGTCAGATAAAGGATTGACACCTGTAGTAGCTGTCATTGGCGTATTTTTTAATTGACTTTTCTGGTTGCCTCAAGCAAGTGAGTAGATAAAATATTGGCACTGAAATGACAATACCAACTTATTTACCGGAGACATAAATAGAGTCAATTTGAAGGTAGTAAAAGACACTTGACGATCTTTAAATTACCTTTACATTAGGAATATCAGGAATGTCAGATTTATCACATTCGCGAATGCAAATGCGAATGCCAAGAAAAAGGATAAAAAAACTAAACTTGACAAAACCTCAAACAACTCAAAGTTGAACTAATCAAGCAATAACCAACTAATTAAACACGTGAGCTCTACGCGCACTGGCGCTGCAAGTTACACGACGCAACATTCGAATGTTTATAAAGATGCGAACCATTCGCATATTCGAATGCGAATGCATAATATTCGTAACATCCCTATTTTACATACGATATCTAATAGTAACAAATTGTGAATATTGTTATATAGACCACGATTTCTAGTTAATCCTATGCCCGCAAAAAATCCATACCGAAAACGCGTCCCGAATCCAAATCAGACACCCGCCTGCTTTATTACGTCAATATGTAAATTTTGTACTGCGTCACTACCCTTATAAAGACCCTGTTTGAATTGAAAATTTAGTTGAACGCGAGAGTAAACGTTCAGTGCGGCCACGTCTTTCAGCCAATTCGCTGCTTTTCCACGACTGAATCGGGAAAAAAGGAAACAACGCACTAAAAAACGCAGCAAGAAACAAGCAAACGTCAACAAACAAAAGAACGATTCGAAAATGGAACGCAACGGGAAACAAATGAACTGGTTGTTTATAAAAATGGAACGCGAAAAGGTTGTTTATGGTGGCGTGTTTTAAATACAGCGGATGAGTGAGGAGTGGCGTGTCACGTGGAGCGATCTGTCAAAATGAAAGGGACGGATATAGTGCGTGCTGCCATTTTGTAATTGTGAGTAAACAAAATTGAAACTGTATTCTTTCATATTTTTAAGGGCTATGCTTATGCATGTAATAAGTGTTTTTTTTTTCTTGGCGAAAACATTGTTGTGGTATTTTTTGATTGGATATTTTACAATTAAGATTAAAAAATATTCCAAAGAATTCACTGGATTCAAAAAAGTTAACATGTGTAGGTCCTTCTAAATATGTACAACATGCTTTATTTAGTCCCTGTATACTTAGAGACCTGTGTTTATGTCTAGCTAATATTTTTTACTGAGTACAAGCGTCTGTTAACCAAATCCTTTCTTCCTTTTTTTATTTCTAGCTGTCATAACAATCCTCAGCACGCCTATCATGAGACGGCCGCGACATACTCTCGATTTTCCTCGCACCATACCTCTTGTTCTAAGTGTTATATCTAATAAGAGAGAGACGGATAGTGCGAGAAAAATCGACTGTATGTCGCGGCAGTCTCATGATAGACGTGCAGGCCAATAAATGCCCGGCATCGCGCTTATAACTTATTTGGAGCCACAAAATTCAATTACGCAGGCAGTATATTTATTTGCATCCGTTGTTGTTTTTATTTAAAAAAGTCGCCGAACGTGAAAAATCTTACTAACGTTTTAATAAACGCACAGAATTTCATAGAGAAATGACCTCATGGGGCCGGCTCGCGCGGAATGTCACACGACGTGCTCCATTCGGCCTGGTTTTACGTCGGATCTATATTAATTTTACGCTTGACGTTATCTGACGTTATTAATTAAAGTGCGTTATTTGAAACTGTCACCATAAAATACCTTATTAAGTTTAGCGTTTTGGGCGTGTCTTATTCTTTGCATTGTTAATTTTAACAATTGAATGTACTCTTAGGTTTTTGCGGTGATTAAAAAACAATGTTAGACTTTATGTCTAACTCAACCATTTACTTTTAATATCAACATTACCGGGAATAATAACGCTAGGAAGATGATCAAACGATTTTATCAAAATCTTCTCATACGTCTTAATTATACCATTTTTTTTTTTACTCCTGCATATTTATATTTTTTTCTTGACTTTACTTAAATCCATGCCATTGATCCTTCTATACGTTAGTTTTTGCATTTTTAGATATCTCTACCTAAAAGAAATATCAAGTACTCATAATAACCAATAAACATCACGCCTGTATTCCAAAAAGGGGTAGACAGAACACAAGAAATTTAATGTCCAGAGCCACTTTTAGCATTTGTAGGTTTATAGAAGGAACAAATGTGATATCGGAGTGATACCTAGGTTATACCTAGATACATAGATACAACATACTGTACTCTATGGTAGCATAGTCGAATCTTAAATTGCGACAACCACGGTAATAAATGGAGCGGTGTTATTGGAGAAAAAGTTATAAATGTTTGGAATCCTACTAATATTATAAATACGAAAGTTTAGATGTTTGGATGGTTATTACTCAATCACGCTTAAACGGTTCAGCAGATTTGTGGCCAATTTGAGTCAAATTTTTCACGAATAGTTTATAGCCTGGCTTAAAATATAGGATAGTTCGTATTCCGGATGCACGCCGAGGAAGTCGCGGCCCGAAGATAGTACTGCAATAGAACGATAAAAGCAAGCACCTACTTATTGAAAACCAAGAGCGTTTTGTATTGCCGAAATAAATCATCAATCCACGAAACCTTCTAATTCTTCCTTCATCACTGCAGCAGTAAATAACCCTTAATTAATAAACACGCCCGCAGCCGGCCACAGCCCGTAGCGAACGGGTTGCACCCTTCGGATTAAATACCTACAGATAGATATTAACTAGTCAACACTAGGGGTGAAATTAAGTGCGCTGAAAGCGGGTTGGGTTTATTTTTCATCGGCTTTGAAATTTTATTGGGGTACTTAAAATTTTATAAACGGTGCGATATTCAACAGTAGTCTACATATATAACACAGATATAGATACACATAGATCACGCAAATGCATGTACTTCGCGTGTCCAAATTCGGTCTCCGAGTTAGCACTCCGACTGACATTCCGCGCGCGTCTGTTGTGGTAGCAGGTTGTCCGTGAATATTAAGAAAATACCTTATTGCGGTATCGATTTTCGACGGGGAATTCAGATCTCTGATTCGACCGTGTGACGTCACAGTAGGTAGAAAAAAGTGACACGGTCGGTTTTCATACAGATTGAGATGTTTAAGTTATCTAGTGTGCCTATTCCATATACAAGTGACACGGTCGGTTTTCATACAGATTGAGATGTTTAAGTTATCTAGTGTGCCTATATCTATATCTGTAGTCTATGAGCTCTTAGTTGAATTTGGCAAAAACACGTTTAAGAGCAAGCGAAAGAGAAGTACCTACACACACTGTATCGCGGCGATATAGCATATCCGTCTCCTTCTATTTAGAACACTTAGAAGGAAACAGTCTATCTCGCTAAGTCACAGCTCGCGCGCTGTCTTGGGTGGTCCTAGGTACGTGAGGGCAAAGTAGTACTTAGGCTATGGTTTTTGGGACTTTGTAAGCTGGTCTTGGAATGATTTATTGTATTCTTTTGTTTGTTCTAATTAAAACTCGAATTCAAATGGGAAACAACTAGCATTTGACTTAAAATCTAAAACTTGCGGGAACCGTATTTTTGAGAAATCAGTCATGTACAGTTGACGTCAATGACACTTTTGCACCATGAGTCCATGGAAAAACCTGTCCTGATATAATTGTACACGAAAATACCTAGTAGATAAGAGAAGAATTTGCAGGTGACATATCAAGAGGAATCCATTTATGTTAATGGAAATTTAAAAACGAAGAATATTCATACAAGAGTTTGTAATGACTTTTGAATTGAGAACGTATCGAGCTACTCCCGAAACCAGCCATCTTGCTAACAAGCCCCTTTAACACCATGTGTCCCGTAACGAGCCTATGGCCCTGCACATGCACCCTCAGCCTCAGGCCCTGATTACCATAACAAGCCCCCATTACACCACCTCCGAACCATATCGCTATACCAACATAATTGTACACACAACAATCCTCACTGATGACCATTGCGCCGTGCATTTAAGGCGGGATTGCTTTGGCATTCAGTTTTAGAAAACATACTTAGGCTTGGTAACTCTGCACGTCCCAATGCCGTTAATAAAAGGCGTGTAAGACTGTATTGAAGAAGAAATAAAGGCGAGATTAGAGTGTAGTAGAGTTTAGTAAATCCTCGTTAATTTTGGAATTCTCTTTTGTTGCAACCGAAACTAGAATTTGACAGTCGAATGCTTCGTTTGTCGATGGCTATTGATTATTTACAGCAAGTAGGCAGCCTAAGGCTAGTGGGGTAGGTATTTTTCGACGCTAACTAGATAACAAGTGGTTTTAAATTGACATTTACATAATATGAGGGGTGGTTAACGAAGTTTAGTCGGGACTAGGTGACGAAAAAAGTGACGGCTGTCAATGTAGCTCTAATTCTATTGGTGAAGTAGCTGTCAAATGATGGTTGAAGTTCGAATTCTTGTTGGGTTAATGAATTTCTTTTGAGATTTTTCAAGTCTTAAACAAGGAGAAACAAATAGAAATGTTAATACGTATAGGTTTCAAGGTTGTGTCTCTTAACATTTGATGTCTTAACAGTTGTTTTAACAGTGTGCGTCGATCAGTCACAAGATTTAATGTTATAAACAATTATAGGCAAAATTAAAACAGTTAACTCTTGCAAAATCAAACAGTTCCGTCCTATGTGACTGTGCTGTCATTGTGACTGATTTTAAAATAAGTCTCATCGGAAGAGGACTAATTCTTAAACACATAACAATATGCCAAAGTGTCCCATCAAGTCAAACAATACTTATTAGTTTTGCTATTCACATTGTTGCCAAGGTACCCATAACATTATACAATTGATATACAAATATTGACATTACAAACTAAGATCGACTATAAAACAAAAGGCTGGCTTAAACTCAAGTTAGAAAGAGGTCTGACTTAGCCTGTATTAAACGTCTATTGCAGGCAGACCTGATACTAAAAGGCAAATAAATTGAAAAGGCTTAAGAAAGACATCACAAGAATTGTTTCAACTATTTCAGTGTGACAGCAAATGTGAAGTGAAAGCACTCACATCTGGAAATCTGATAAAAGACAGACAAGGCACATCGCTCACTGGTAAATTATGTCCAGAAAGACGTTTAGCCAAGTAAGTTTCAAAACAAATTAATACTTTATTGATTCCCGTACAACAATAAAAAAATGAGTCCCCGAGTTTGTAATGAGTGACCGTTTTTTGTGTAGTTATCAAGAATCAAGTTATTACGATATTTTGTTAGCATGTTAGGAACACGATAATTTGTTACCAAGATAAGTTATTCGATATTTTAATACCAACTATAGAAGTACCTTTGAATACAATACTTTTCAAAAAAAAAATCTTTCTTAACTAAGCAATTCATGAAGGCCTACGCCTAATTTAGACCACACAGTTGTCTTGAAAATACAAGCCGTGTCAACACGAATATTCTATTTCAGATATTGCTAACACTATCGTTACTAACGTCGTGTTCAAGTCTCTACCTCATCGGGAAGAAGTCAAACAACTTCTTAGTTTTACACCGTCTCTGCTTACCGAATTCACCACCTCATCGGCCTCAGACTTTTCCTCCATTGAAATTGCTCGAATACGGGACCGATTCCAGTTCAAATAATGGGACATTGCAATATGCACCCGTGCCTCCTGTGCTGAGAAGGAAGACCAAGAAACCGTATGGTAGGCCTTATAACAGGTTCATCTATTAGACATTTTAAAATTGATAAGACATTTAATCGGTCAAACGTTTTTATACCTAATAGGTTTACATTATGTAGAAGACTGCGTTATGGGGAACACAGAAAAAATCGGAAGAATCATTGATTTGCCCGAACCCTGGATTTCCCGAAATTTCAAAATTCCGACTGACATTTTCCTGCTTAACCAAAATATGACGCAGATGATGCAATGAAATATATTAATAGGTTAGGTTAGGTCAGTATTATATACTGAAAAGAATTATTAATTTAGGAAAAAATATGCTAACGGTCAAATTACTATTCGGAATTGAGGATATTCATTGAATGTATGTCCCTTAAACGGAAGTTAGATAGATAGAGGGGAAGCGGGGCAGAGGAATACCTAGAATAAACTACATAGAACAGTTCAAAACAAAAAAGAGTTCATGTTAGGTCGTATCGAGATGCCAAAGAGGTTGCGTGGGATCGGAGTAGATGGAGGACCTACTTTGAACTACAACAAGTTTAGTTCTTAAATAAGCAGAAGAAGACGAAACGGATTTACGGATAGGAACAAAACCGACAGTCCATGTCGTAACAGAACGGACAGGTTAGACGTGACTCAAGCATCACTTTAGTTAACCTTCACCTGCCATTTTATTAAACTCCCCAATTACGTAGTGTACTCTGTTTTATGTTATAGAAATTATTTCTAAAATATTTTTACAAGGAAAATGGAAATCAATGTTTTCAAATATGTACATACCTGTGTTTAAAATAAGGCAATGTATTACGATTGCAAAGAAAATAAATTGTCCATGTTTTTTTTTCTGTTCAATGAAATGTGTACCTTACCTACTGTCCAATGTCCATGAAAAGTTTGATCGTGTGTGACATCATCGTTATCATGATATCAGTCAATAGACGTCCACTGCTGGGCATAGGCCTACCCCAAAAAGTGCCATAATGACCGGTTCTGCTCCTGCGAGACCCTCTCCCCGCGGACTCCCGAGACCTTTACCAGGTCATTAGTCCACAGTCCACCTTGTAGGAGAGAGCCACGCCGCGCCTTCCGGCACGTGGCCAACACTCTGCCCATGAACGACCATCGATTCTACTTGGAATATTCGTGATCGTGTGTGCGTGACCCACTGATATGGAAACGCGTCTGTTATCCAATTTAAATGATAAAAGATAAGTGTATCTAATAGGTTACTTAATACCTATACATATATTGATAATAGATATATTGTCCACCATGATCTTTTTCTATATGCGCACTTAGTTAGTAAATAAAAGATCAAAGGCCCAAACACGTCTAAAACAAAACAAGTCGTGCACACGAATAGCTTGCAATAACACCGAGTGTATCTCATCACCAGTATCCCATGATCGCCCGTTCGCTTCCAAAATACAAACTCATCCACGCAAAAGAGCGTAACTTCTAGGAAGTTCCATGGCTCTTACGACCTTATACAAAATGTTTAGGTTGCAATGGAAATTGAATATTGTAGCAAAACATAAACCACTTTTTGTACGTAGTCGAGTGGAATGTTGTTGTTTAGGCTGTGTGGTGCAGCGGAAAATGAAGATAATAAAAGGGAGCTAATATAAATAATGATATATTTCAGCAAAATGAAAGGAATAAACGAAGTAATAAAAAAAACAGCACACAATTAAGGCATTTACGAAACATTTTGCGGAGTTTAATATATTTTTGATCATATTTCTTTAAAAAAGAATATCTACTCGGTAAAACAATAATTAGTACCGAAGACCATAGATAGGTACTTAATATGTGTAGGTACGTAAGATATATATAAACGTAAGATATACGCTTAAATATATGAACAAACGAGATATAAAAATAACATGGTATAAAAGTAAAATTTTCATTAAAAAAGCTGTTTTTGTCCTTGTTTATGTTAAATATTGTGAAATATATAAATAATAACTTAAAATAAAGCCAAGGAAATAAAAACAAAATACAAAAAGGTAGTTAGCAGAGCGTGGTTTCGATCCACGGACCTCTGGGTTATGGGCCCAGCACGCTTCCACTGCGCCACTCTGCTTATGTCGGAGCGGGCGAAATACATGTTTAGGTGTCGTAAGTCAGAGCGATAGATTAATGACGTATGGTATGGAGTTAATTTTAGGTATCGATGAATCATGAGACTGCCTTTTGCTGTCATTATTAGGTTAACATTTTATTATTATCGTGTGTCCTTGGCATTACTAACGGACATTTTAAGGAACCTTATTGTCATAGTATTACGAGCGGTTTTAATAATTCTCTGTATTTGTACGTATGTATTAAGTTTTGAAGTACCACGTTGTACAAATATTACTTATGGAAACTTTCTTTTAATAGTAAGTAAATTAAATTCACCGGTTAGCGACCACCTAATTTATTGTGGTACCATAAAATTAAACATACCTAATCATATATTATATCTTTACTTGAAAAAATCCTGTCTCTTAATGACCCAATATTGATTGTAAATGGTTTTATAGGATTATTTGGAGAGTGTGTAAAAAACGTGCTAACACTAATGAATATATTGATTGGTGAGATCATTGAGTGCATAGGTACTATACCTAATTTCCATTTATTTTGTATAAGTAGGTAACAATAATTATTCAAAAGCAACTGTTAGATTATAAATATTAGAATCGTCAGATAATCACGTTTTAAATCACATAATATATTTATTAACACCAAGACTACGGCACTTTGATCACACTCTCACGCAATGAATTCAATTGAGTAAATTGAATATAATAAATATAAAAATGCAACACAATAACTAAAGTGTTTAGAAACCTCTCAGCTCAAGTAGCACTACCGCTGGTATCAGTAGCCTGGAGGCACACTCGACGCCAGTGAACAGTAACTTAACAGTCGAGTACTTGACAAGCTAATTGTATTTTATTGAAGAGTTTAGGTGAGTCGCTTTGTATCGGATTAAGTTTTTTTTATTTTGTTATATACTAGATGTATGTGCGTTAGTAGATAGTATACATCATTTGAAAGATATTATATGTATATATATTGGGTGTGCAATGATTTGTATAAAAGCAATTTCTATAATTTGTTCCACAGAAATGAATATCATAATTTCAACTTGTATAAATGATTTAGTTAGTCTAATAACAAATTGTATTATAAAACTTAGCGTAATTTCATAAAACAGAATGATCAGTTTTCATAATATTCCGATGCATAAAAATAAATATCATAATTTTGGATGAAATTATGACTCGTTTTTATGCTTTATAAACGTTATAGCGAAAGTTGTTTTGATTTATGAGTAAGTATTATATAATTTGAGCACTATGCTTACTAAAGTTAATTTGTTAGTTTTTATGGTAATCGTGGATTATGTGTTTCGAACGTAGGTTACATGAAATTATTCAAAAAGTGTTTATGACGCTTGGACCACTCCTGTGTGTATTATGCACCACCAACTTGTGCTGTAAAATTGAAAGTAAACTTGTATAAAGTACTTAAATATGAAACCAAATTTTAATACGTGGATATTGAGTAAGTACCTAATAAAATCGAGTCTTTAAATACTTTTCTTTCGTTATTTATTGTAAGTACCTATTTGTATTTACTGTCGTAATTTGCATCTAAATGTTTCAATAATAATTCGAACACAATAAATATTTATATAAAAAAAAATATATATAAAGAAAGATACCTCTGCACTCATTGAACACTTGGCCGTATTCATAAACGTTCTACAAGCCTGTTTTAACTAAAATGCCGTTACAAGTTGTTTGTCCTTATCTGTCACTTTAACATTTGTGTTCGTTAGAAAGGGACAGAGCATATTTTATTTAGCATAAGCATTTTAAGTTTTATGAATAAGAGGGTACGTAAAATATACCTGCTGTTTTGCAATAACATCTACATCTACAAGTACTCTTATTTGAATCAAATAAAAGACACATCATAGATACCGTGCACTTGTATTATTACATAATCTAAACATCAGCAAGAAAGTTCTCACCCAAAACTATATTCGCAATTTCCGCAATAAATATCATTGAATGCAACACGATACCCTAATGCACTCATTAGCTCTAAGCATGTGGTCAATACGGATAAAACGTCAGTCTAATCTATTCCAAAGTGACCCAAGCGACCTCTAATACATATACACTTAAGCCCTTTTGTGTTTAAAGAACGTCACATTACCCAAATAACGGGCAGAATTAACAAATATTCCATAACCGGCATAACTGCCTACTTATTACAGAAGGGCATATAGCTGTAAGAGTTTCAACGACTGATAAGACTATTTAATTTATCCGGGCAATATCATAGGCTGGTAACCACGGCACTTGCAACAATGGCCTCGCCTCGGGGAGTCCGCTGAGGCCAATAAAATGGTACAAAGACGCCCCGTGGTGACCCTAGCTGCTTTCTTTATGGTGCCAGGACTAAGCTGTGAGGGTGTTGGTTATTGCCTGGTCGGAATGTGAACCCTTTGCTGGCGAAGTTTAATAAGATTGGGACGATTTATGGCGTGTTTTGACACCTCTAGAGCATTGTTTGTAATTAAAGTAGTCATATCATTCAAAGTTTGCGTATTGGTAAACGGACTCTCAGCAGCGTCGCGTCAGGTGTTCAACCGACTTAATTCAAAATGGGTAGGTTAGTATATATTACAAAATACAATTATTATTTACTCTTTAAATAACCAAGGCTCGAGGGCTTTCTATACAGATCTTAGTAACTAAAAGACGAGATAATCGCAACTAAAATCTGTCTCAAATATTTGTACTTATTTATAAAACATTTCATCAAAAGTTTGTATGAAGCAGCGATATAAACGAGTTCCACGCGGACGGAGTCGCGGGCCGAAGCTAGTAATTACAAGACAAGTGAAATCCTTTGAGATGTGTTTACGAACTTCACTAATTGTAAGACGATTAAAGAAGACCTTTTAGATAAAATGCCGACTTTAATAACATAATTCTACAAAAAAATACAAAATCAATCAACTAAATTAAAACAATGTAACCGAAACTGTAAAACATGACTAAAACAAGTTTTTATGTCAAAAAAGTCATTCGCAGTCCAACATACGGCTACCAAATAAAAGTAATGACAAACAACCCTCGCAAAGGGCTGGAAGGGGCTACTCCGTCCATAAACCAAAATTAAAAGTTTTCGATACATTGCGCTCTCACAATAAAACCATTCCGCTCCTGACTAAATACTCCGCATTAAGGTGTCGTTAGTCAAATGACACAGCTTCAGAGACCATCAATCATATGCTCATTTGATATCACATTCAAATCTCAACCTTAAACCAGGTCCAGTAAAGTCCCAAATCAAACGAATGGAGCTGGTGGTTAACACGTTCAGGAAAGTAAAGATGACGATAAAAAATCTTTATGAATGGGGTTGGCGTGTGACGATGTTGCCCTACTTTAATAAATTATTTCAGCAATTTAGCGAATTGTTTTATGACCGTCTTTCATATTCTTTACCTATTTGTCGCATGAATGTGGAAATTCGCATATTTCACGTTTACACTGCTACTTTTATAAGGTCATTTTGTTCTGTCGATTCGCAAAGAAATCTCTCAAAAATGGAACCACCAGCGTTACATTGCAAATATGCTTTATTTTATCCCCCATGTCCCTCCATCATTCATAATAGTGGTCGTCATCAAAAGAGACGTTTAACAAATGATACGACGCACTTCTATTGTTAAACCTTTTGTTATTTTGCTCTTACTTTTTATACACCAGTCGTAAACTGTAGTAACAACATAACGTTAAGTTTTGCATTTTAGACCTTATCGTCATCATCATTGTTATTAAATTCGTAACGGTTCGTATGTTGATCGCCGAGTTTTATTCTCACATCGTCCCGATCGTGTATAGCTAATAAGTCACTTGTGTATAATTATTATTTTATTGCTCGGTGTACGAATGCAAGTCATGCACATTTATGTTTGGGTGCTGTCGTCTTTTTACTTTCGTTTTACTTTTCATCGTCGCAGACACATTGTTTTGTCGAAGGCGTAGGACGTATTTTATCCTTCTCAGTAATAGTCTGATCATATTTTTAAATGCCCATTACAGTTTGCACCTTATGGTTGAGTGGTAAGAAATGGATTTGTACACGCGAAGTTTATTATCAATGATTTTTCTTAAGTTGACACTGAGGGCCATCATCGCTCGCACCGTGTAATTAGAGCCACATAAAGAAGGCGAATAAAGATACGTTTCGTTACTATAAAACTCTGAGCGGGACGCTAAATAAAATCTCATTGAGCTGTTTACACATTTTGAATTCAAATTTATGCGCCCGTGGAGCGACTTGTTGCATCAACTTACGACTGGCGATATTCTCCCGCGCGATGTTTTATGTATTGAAAAATGTAAATATATAGGTGATAAAGTTTACGTCAGGGACGATAAATATGAATAACATCACATCAAACCCTAACGGGTATCACCTGGGGTCTAAATCCTTGTTTTATTGCATTGCTGCGGATTGGAGCGCTCTTTTATGCTGGATAGAAGTGATAAATGCATTGAATGAAGTTACTGTCAGCTGCATGTCCAAAGCACTTGCCTAAATTGTCGCTAAGGCGAGGTTCCACGATGGAGTCACGTATGGAGCTTTTTAGTGTTATCTTTATCAATATATCTGTCCAATCTCTCCGGGTGTTTTGTCTGAGTAGTTTTGTTGGTGCAGTTAGTTCGATTGATAACATCGCCACGTGGCCATTGTACCGCTCGCTCCCAGGCTTGGCACGTGTACTTCATTATTTTCGCGCCAAAATGTTCCTCTTACGCTTTGTTAGGAGATTAGGCGTGAGTCTGACTGGGGTGACTACTGGTGGTATTGGTGACTTTGGGAATACGAATACAATTGGCTTATTATTGGAACCATTTTCAACCATGTTTTTCACAAAACATCATTCATAGCATTTTATTGAAATAATAGCCTATAATTAAATAATAGGTATATGTATAACACAAGTCTATTAAACGTTGATACCAGATTCTAGAAGATTACCTCAATTCGTATATTAAATTTACAGTAGGTTTTTTCCTGTATCCAGCTATAGTGCTTGCACTATTGCCTATATCTAGGATCCAGGGCTCGGGCAAAATTATAAAATATCTTATTTCGCGCTTGTTGCTACTAATCCAAACCATCCGAGCCAACTGCCAGTTCTTACGCTTCCCATTAATACCAAAATCGCCGCGCATTAGTTCCACGCGTAAAAATAATAGTTCCCGGGTGTCAACACAGGCGATCACTGGCCTTGTTTTATCCCCCATTACGACCCCGGCACAAAAATATTGTAACACAGACGGCGGCACCATTGTACCATTGCCGGTGGGCGTCGCCGGCCATATTTATTATTTTTGTCACCATTGTATTGTTGGGATTATAGCCAGTATTTAGATGGAATTGGGGATAAGGTCTGCTAATCTCGGTGCCGATATCGATTTTTTGGGACACGGCGCAACACTCGTTGTGCGGTTTGCACAAACTGACCAAGGTGCATGCTTTGTTGCTTTGAAAATGGAAGCCATAAACAAAAAATCTATAGTAGGTACCAAGTAAAAGTAAGAGTAGGACGTACTTAAAAATAAAATATTTTATGGTTTCAATCAATGCTTTCTTGCATATTTAAGTAAGTACATCATACCTATTTTATATTTTTATTTCTTATTTTGAAATTTATAATTTACATACAAACTTCTGTGAGTACCTGCACTTCTTTCCATTTTATACGACTGCATTTCTTCAAGTAAAATTATACAGCGTTGAGAAAACATCCAACTACAGGCGCCTAAAGTCAACGTACGATTAAGTTGTAAAACAATTGAACGTGACTATAACACTGTGTCTAATAACAAGCCAACAATATCATTGTCTACGGTCCGCAAAATATTTTCTTTTTAAACGTTGAACATCGGCAACCCTAGCACGGTGCGTAGGAGTCGACATCATCGCGTTTATGACTGGCAATGTTTATGGCATCGACCGCTGATCCCGGCGTGAGTTTTGTCTCGACATAACCTTTGTCTTTTTATGGGATTAGTATGTCGTTGTCGCGCGATAAATGGTGTGGTATCTCAATAGGTGTCTTCGGGGAAAGTAACTCATAATCATAACCCATAACATAATTGAAGAAGGCGTTGATGAAAATCGTAATAAAATGCGTTTTCGTTCTTTGAGATTGTCTTGAAATGGCTTACGTGAATTTCCGTCCGACACTATCTGTAATATTAGTGACTTATTTTCAAGTTTATTTATATATTTTTATTTCATTACTATTGACAGTGTGGAGATTTGGAATGAAGGAGTCAACGGTAAATAGTGTCGGATAGTGTCTGAACTGCAATGGACAAATATATGTTTATTTGCGATGCAAAAAAATGCAGATTATAGTTAAAAAAACATTACCTTCTCCATACACTGGGTTCCAGATAAGACTCCATTCAACCATCAATCAAATTCCATTCTTATTTCAATATTTTCAACAAGTGAGTCTCGCCGTTAAGCTACTTGCACTACCTCGCCAAAAGGACCTTCGGAAACTGGGCCCTTTTACCTACCCTTAGTAGCATACCTACAATCGTTATTAAGATCTATATTGTCATACTCACGAACCAACAGCTGCTTAACCCTCTCAAAGTCCTATTCACCAACTAAAGTTACTGATAGAATCTTACCACATCTTCCTATCATCATAACACGTCATGCCACGCTCAGACAGCCACTTCAACCCCCCAAAAGTCCAATCCAAGTAGCCGCTAATATTCGCAAGTTAACCCGCCGATGCACTACTTGGTTTATTTTGACCGAGACTTGAATTTGTAATAAGTTGGCCGTCTTAAGATAACGTTGGATTGTGATATTGAATAGTTCTGTTTAGAGTTGCTTGTAAAGATAGGAGTTTTTACTTTTATAGTACTAGGTCAGAAGTTTTGAATGTTTCCCATCTTGATATTCCTAATATCGACGAAGAAAATGTTTTAGTTCTTTCCCTTTTAACATTAACTAACTCTTTCACAGCTAAGCTACGCTCTTGGAGCTTCGCCGTGGTCCGTAGCATCGTAAACTACATTATGTACAGTCACGTCTATAAACATGTATACGATTTTCAACGTTATTCCATTGACATACGTCGCTACACGTGTACATGTTTATAGACGTGACTGTACCTAGTGAAAACAGTCCGTTGCCATCTGACGCATGTGTCTCGTGTATATCGCGAAATTGGAGACATAAATAAAACAAAACACAAGCAAGTGTTACACTATTGAACAACGTAGGTCTGTACGTGTGTCATAAGACCTCGGGTACCTTCTATCTATTTTCAAAGGGAAAAAACTTCACATGCCTATGGTAAGAATTGAATAATTATATACCTACGTAAGCTGTTTTGCCAACACAACGCTTACATGATGATGCTAAATTAGCGTAGGTAACTCATAAAACTGAAACGATTTACAGTGCCTAAAAAAAATTATAGTATTCCACAGTTTTACACATCCAACTAACGTTTACATCCATTTCATGAAACGTTTCCAATTTTTAATTATCATCCAGGGAGAAAAATCATTACTTTGGGGATTGTTTTGGCGCGCAGCGAGGGCCGGCAATCAATACCGGGCCGCGCGCGGAATACTAATCAGCTACTGACGCCTGCAGCTTTCGTGTTCCCACTTTCCAATGTCGGGAAAATGGGGAAGATATTCCACATTTAATGTTACACTTTTCCTACTTGCTGGTAAGGTTGTACTGGGCAATGGCAAAGTATTTTGGCAGCCAGAGCGGACCACTTATAAATAGTTCCAGCTATGCTACGCATTAATAAGAAGATTGCACGCGGCAACTGAAACTAGCTCTTACTGTTAATACCAAATATCGAATGGCTATAAGACAACTTTAAAAAATACGTTTAGATCATGTTTAGGGTACACTAACGCAAAAGACTGCGAAACTATTGTTCTTCATTAAAATACTAAAGAAACTTTAGAACTGTCAGCCAGTTTTGTTTTTCACCGAGTAGTTCGAAACACATAAAAGTGAGATAAATGTCCTAGTCCTTGACGATCCACTAGTGTATCCCATGGGCACTTTATGCCAATGCAATGTGGGTTCAATTCAAACTAAGAGACTTTTTTATAATTCGAATTTAGACTATGACACTTATATAAAGTGCCCAAATCATACACTAGTGCAAATTCGGGGACTGGGACGTTGACCTTAATATCACTTATTCGATAGTACGAATAAGTCATATTAAGGTCTACCAGTGTGCACTTTGTCCATTTTTTGCTTACGTATAAGTGAAAGACGTTGTCCCCTTCTTCATACTGATTCTACCTATTGTCTGTTATAGACTTAGAGGTAATTGATGGTGAAATAAAGATAACACTCAAACTGTGTCCTTAACCATTGTAAACTCAAAATTTCAAAAACCATCGCCAATGAATACACCTCCGTACCTGCCTTATCTAAATCTTTCAACCAATTGTACAATTCGAACGGAACGTGACAGCACTATGCAAATCCGCTGCACCAGCTAATAATCCTTCTTCCAATAATTTATCGGCATCCCCAATATCTTAGCACAAACACTCCTTTCAAGAGCCAATCCAATCATCTCAAACTATCGGAGATAACAACGAGCCCAGGAGAATACGTCCAAATCAACTTAACATTTCGTTTTGAGCCCCTGTTGACTTTTCGTTCCAATGTTATCTTAGTTTACTTAATCAGGCAACCGATTCGGGGCCTCGTGGGCCCTCTAACGGGTTCGGAGCGCCGGACCCTTGCGAAGGGTTCCATAACCGCACCTTATCTTTTTAATTATGAAGCGTGCGATCGTCTGTTTTAATTCGCAATGCCCGGGGGATGAGATAGGTGATATTAATTGTGTGACGTTAATATCCGTATTGTTATCGCACTGTTCACACTATAATCGTATGTGGATGTGGTTTACTAACTCCACGGTGTGATCGCCTGGCGCAATACGAACTGATTTTTTTAAACAAAAATGGCCCCAGTGTGCCAATTATTAAAACCTTAATTGCAATTAATTAGCTGCTTTAATTCGTTGTAAAGATATCGATCATGATGTTGGTACAATACAATACAAATACTTTTTATTGCACACCTCAAAACATGAATCAAATAGACATTAAGTACAAAAAACAATGATGTTAAAACCGGGCGGCACCAGACTTGTTCGGGTTGGTACCTTATTTAGCTTAAGAAATGATTTGGCTGTTGATACATTTTGCTAAGATACCTACTAACACATCAACAAAGGCTGGTCCAATACGAGAATATACTTAAATGAATGTAGCTTAGTTATCACATGGGTTATTGTAAAATATTTCAGCTAATGGTTCTGTAAGCTGAAGACCTCGTGACCTCGTACAAAAACACTTGTGTTAGTACCAGCTCACAAAACTTCACAAAAATAAGCATTTTTGCCCAAGCTGAACCGAAGAACTTCGTTCGCTTCGCTCGCTCGCTTTAAACTATACATATACATATATATGTAATATACGGAGCACCTCGCTTGTGAAACACCATCTCAAACTCAAACTGTTGCCTTTTTCAGCCTTTATAATGTACTAACTTTCTGCACGGTTAGCTCAAGACGGCGCTCTCTCTCTCTCCCTCTCTCGCACAATTCGTCTCTCTCTTATTAGAAAACTTAGAAAGAGCCGGATAGTGCGAGAGAGCTCGAGAAAGCTCGCGCGCCGTGTTTTGCTAACCGTGCTGTGATTGTCGAGATATGGGTACATTAATTAGGAATTCATAAGTACCCCTTTAATTTTGTCTTAGACAAAAAGTACACAAAACGAAAACGGCTGCTGATATCTAAGCTTTCTACAAAATTGATCGTTATAATAAATATACTTTCTATCCTTTGTTGCTCACCGCCAATTCATTCCCCTGCGCTGTCGCAAACCCTCAAATCTGGTGTCAAGCTACATCCCATCTGTCACTGCGCCGCCATAAAAACTTAATAAGCGATCCGTCACCATAAAATACCCATTAAAAAGCCGTCGGCCGCGTTTAAAAGTGCATCAAGGAGGAATCGGAACATAATTACCAAGAGACTTGGCGGCTCCGATTTCAGTGGGGTAAGTGCGAAGTTAGCACTCGCTTGTTTACTGACCGACTGCAAAGGACCATCTTTACTTTCAACCTTATAACAAGGCAGTCTCCGCCTAGTTCACGGGGCTGTTATTCTTTATGCGCTCACATGTCTCATTCCACCCGTCACGTCTAACGAAACGAGACCACTACTACGCTTAGTTACTATGAATCGCGGTGTCAAGATGTATTGTATTTGTGGATGAGCTTAAAACGAGTTATACAGAATAGCGGGGCCGTTTGTTTCAAAACTAGCTTTTGTCCGTTACTTGGTCTGCGTATACCAACACGTCAATCGCCTTCAGGGGTTGAGTATGGGTATGAGTATGAGTATAATGCCTGTACAAAATCTAATAGCAAACATTCAGCAGCATCAATTATCGCCACGCCGTAGACTTATAATTAGCTTTTTAAGACTTTAAGAGATGATTTTCAGGTAAAATAAGATCTACGGTCAGTAGTAAAGTCTAATATTTCCTTTCCGGGGTCTTAATCTGTCTTCATACCAAATTTCGTCAAAATCGGTAGGTAACAGTTAGTTCGTGAAAAGTTGACGAACAGAGTTACTTTCGCATTTATAATATTAGTATGGATATCATCAGAGACGATTGGATTGTACAAGTTCCTAATCTGAAACATGAAGTTTCAATACCCAAGAAGGCATTTAAGTAGATGGTTTTTTTGGGATTCTTAGTATCATTTACATATTGACTCGCGCTGTCACCCATTAGGGACAGAATTTAAAATACACGCGTATGTCGCTGTAAAATAACATGACTTGGAAACAAAAATCTATTCACCAACCATATTGGAAAAATTCATGTGAAATCTCTAGACAGCAAAATGCCCCTGCAACATTTCAGAAGTTTTACTACAGAGCTATGCAATAAAACACCTTATTTACTTCAATTTGAACGCATATCTTTATGTGCTTCTTCGAACCTCGGCGGCAGGGCACGGGTTAGTGTGGGCTTTTAATCCCATCGTCCCTGGGGCATGATCGACCGATACAGAGCTGTTGGAGGGTTACCCGTGAAATATAATACTAAAATGCAAAATGTATGCTTTAGACGATCCGTATTTTGTGAAGAAAAAATAAGGGAAGCGAAAGGAATTTTCTCAATGTGTATACCTACGTAATACCACAATTTGAGGTAACTAATTCAACAAATTGAAGATGGTATGTTTGTATTACAAATACCAAAGTGTCTGACTGTCATTTCACGCATAAACCTCTCGATTCTGGCGAATGTTGGTACCTTAACCTATTTAAAATCCCAGGAAATAAAATTTAGAATACTTTATAACTCGAAAATCATCCCGCAACGGTTAAAAAGTGTTGTCTGTCGCAAAATCGAGTCTGTCGTTATCATCCATCCAGCGTCTTCCCGGTTGTATCCTTAAGGAGCCCGGGATCAGCTTTGGCACACAATCCCAAGATTTAGTGTACGCACTAGTTTTACGAAAGTGACTGCCACCCGACCTTCCAACCCAGAGAACAAGTTAGATCGTGTTGAGAAGACCGGTTTTCTCACTATTTTTTCCTTCTCCGAAAAGCTACTATTACCTACATATAAAATTAAATTTTTCTTATAAGTTTCTTTGAACAACTAGAGTGCGTCCTACACACTATACCTCCCGCCCGTCCTACCCAATACCGCTGGGCTACAGTGGCTATCAAATCCAATCTATTATATGTTATATTACAATTTAGTTGCGCTTGTCAAGTCTGAAAATTTAAACAGGGTATTAGGTACTTATTTCTAGCCGTATGTTACTTATTGTTAGCTCTAAAGTAACTTACCTGTCATACATATTTTTAGGCCCACATCCTAGCCACGGAACCCTAAAAACGCAACTAATTCCGTAACCCCAGCAGCGACACGGTTACAGCTTTATTTAACCGCCTTTGCCATGCAAAACGTTTGATTCGACACATGTTTCGGTTATCGGTCGTGTTGGCAAAAACTCTTGTTTTGCATAACCGTAATAGAGACCTAAACGTCAACTTGTACCTGTTTCGGGTTAAGTGCTTCTAGGGGTTTAAAGTAACAATTTGCACACCATTTGTCTTGTAGGTGTACAGTTGAGATTGGATTGTGACATCTACAATAATCACACAGATACCTAAACGGCTCCGACTGTTTTGCGAGACCCTGGTAACTATATTGTTTCGTATTTATAGCATGATGTATCATTTCCTTGCCCGTATTCAATTCACTTGGGTTCGGCGCAGCATCTCTTTTTCTTCCATACTTCTCAGTCAGGTTTGATCACATCACACACTTATTTTCAATTCACTTGGGGTCGGCGCAGCATCTCTTTTTCTTCCATGCTTCTCAGTCAGGCTTGATCACATCACACACTTATTTTCAATTCACTTGGGGTCGACGCAGCATCTCTTTTTCTTCCATACTTCTCAGTCAGGTTTGATCACATCACACACTTATTTTCAATTCACTTGGGGTCGGCGCAGCATCTCTTTTTCTTCCATGCTTCTCAGTCAGGCTTGATCACATCACACACTTATTTTCAATTCACTTGGGGTCGACGCAGCATCTCTTTTTCTTCCATACTTCTCAGTCAGGCTTGATCACATCACACACTTATTTTCAATTCACTTGGGGTCGGCGCAGCATCTCTTTTTCTTCCATACTTCTCAGTCAGGTTTGATCACATCACACACTTATTTTCAATTCACTTGGGGTCGGCGCAGCATCTCTTTTTCTTCCATACTTCTCAGTCAGGCTTGATCACATCACACACTTATTTTCAATTCACTTGGGGTCGGCGCAGCATCTCTTTTTCTTCCATACTTCTCAGTCAGGCTTGATCACATCGCACCCTTATTTTCAATTCACTTGGGGTCGGCGCAGAATCTCTTTTTCTTCCATACTTCTCAGTCAGGCTTGATCACATCACACACTTATTTTCAATTCACTCGGGGTCGGCGCAGCATCTCTTTTTCTTCCATACTTCTCAGTGAGGCTTGATCACATCACACACTTATTTTCAATTCACTTGGGGTCGGCGCAGCATCTCTTTTTCTTCCATACTTCTCAGTCAGGCTTGATCACATCACACACTTATTTTCAATTCACTTGGGGTCGGCGCAGCATCTCTTTTTCTTCCATACTTCTCAGTGAGGCTTGATCACATCACACACTTATTTTCAATTCACTTGGGGTCGGCGCAGCATCTCTTTTTCTTCCATACTTCTCAGTCAGGCTTGATCACATCACACACTTATTTTCAATTCACTTGGGGTCGGCGCAGCATCTCTTTTTCTTCCATACTTCTCAGTCAGGCTTGATCACATCACACACTTATTTTCAATTCACTTGGGGTCGGCGCAGCATCTCTTTTTCTTCCATACTTCTCAGTCAGGCTTGATCACATCACACACTTATTTTCAATTCACTTGGGGTCGGCGCAGCATCTCTTTTTCTTCCATACTTCTCAGTGAGGCTTGATCACATCACACACTTATTTTCAATTCACTTGGGGTCGGCGCAGCATCTCTATTTCTTCCATACTTCTCAGTCAGGCTTGATCACATCACACACTTATTTTCAATTCACTTGGGGTCGGCGCAGCATCTCTATTTCTTCCATACTTCTCAGTCAGGCTTGATCACATCACACACTTATTTTCAATTCACTTGGGGTCGGCGCAGCATCTCTTTTTCTTCCATACTTCTCAGTCAGGCTTGATCACATCACACACTTATTTTCAATTCACTTGGGGTCGGCGCAGCATCTCTATTTTTTCCATACTTCTCAGTCAGGCTTGATCACATCACACACTTATTTTCAATTCACTTGGGGTCGGCGCAGCATCTCTATTTCTTCCATACTTCTCAGTCAGGCTTGATCACATCACACACTTATTTTCAATTCACTTGGGGTCGGCGCAGCATCTCTATTTCTTCCATACTTCTCAGTCAGGCTTGATCACATCGCACACTTATTTTCAATTCACTTGGGGTCGGCGCAGCATCTCTATTTCTTCCATACTTCTCAGTCAGGCTTGATCACATCACACACTTATTTTCAATTCACTTGGGGTCGGCGCAGCATCTCTTTTTCTTCCATACTTCTCAGTCAGGCTTGATCACATCACACACTTATTTTCAATTCACTTGGGGTCGGCGCAGCATCTCTATTTCTTCCATACTTCTCAGTCAGGCTTGATCACATCACACACTTATTTTCAATTCACTTGGGGTCGGCGCAGCATCTCTTTTTCTTCCATACTTCTCAGTCAGGCTTGATCACATCACACACTTATTTTCTCTCAACTCCCGCACTCCATCCACCTGTCCCTTGGTAGGCGAACAGTACGCTTACCATGAGTTTGACAATGACGGCTTACGCTAACGAGTATCGAGTTTTCTATCTGTGCATCCCGCTCGTACTGTCAAAGTGCAATAGAGATGCACAGATAGAAAACTCGATACTCGTTAGCGTAAGCCGTCATTGTCAAACTCATGGTAAGCGTACAGGACAAGGTAGGCCTCGTCTCTCAGATCCATCCACATTAATAATTAATACTCTTTTGAGCACATCACTTTCATCCCTCTGCATTACTTATAAGTAAATAATAACAACGTAAACATTAAAATGTATTGTTAACGTAAAGTAAAAATATGGATCTGGTGGTTATTATTTTAAGTTTTTAAATTGTTTTGACTGTTCGTTAAAATTTATTTATTATGGTCATATTTATTGTTTTTCTACTTGCAGTTAAAAAAGTATTATATTATCAGTAGGTACACAAATTTTATTAAGCTTTTCACTTTAAAATGTCCAAAAAAGTAGTTTGCTATGCCAGTTATTTTGTATGTTTGAAGATTTAAATTAATTAACGCAATACACTCCACAATCACGACTCAACAATAACCAAAACCCAGTTATTCATAAACACAGACAAGAACGCAATTAGCACGCGGATTGGCTGGGCCCGGGCAAATTTCAAATTGAGTCTACCTACCGTCTACCCTACCCTATAGGTAGGGTACGGGGTACGGTAAACATCGCCGAATGATTCGTTAGGAGTCACTCAAGCGTTCAGCCGTGAATGGGGTCGGCTATGTACCTGCTATGTGATCTTATAGTAAATATTCGCATACATAAACGTGGAGGGGATTTAAAAACCTTCCTGGTCTGGTTTGACGACTTGGTTTGATATCAAGTTTAGTATTTGTGCGTTTCGGCCTTAGCTCGCGACTAATGTAAAGCTATCGAACCAACAGGTAGGTTTAAGCTCAATGGACCCTCAATGGATTTTACTATATTGTGCAAAATAAGACAATGTGTAAAAGTCTGATTGCGAAACACTTGGTTAACGATACTTTATCGCACTGTCAACCTTTATAAACAAACCACATTTTATGACAATCCGACTCCTATTAAAGTGGTTGATATGTTCGTACATGGGAAGCTAAGGTTTATACAATTTTCAATCTGTTTAATGAGGGATAGCCCAGCCTCAAAATTTTATTTAGCTTACACATGATAATAATAAAAATGGCTGAGACTTGAAGTCTACAAAATATCTCAAAAAACTTGGGCTTCATTTTTTGTCCCCTTCACCGCAAATGTAACTTTGTAATCCTATATATCTATAATGTGAATATCTTACACAAATCCACCTAGTCTCAAACTAAGCAAAGCTTGTACTATGGGTACTAGACGACGATAAACATATTTATATAGGTAAATAAATACTTAAACTTACCCGTGTGGTGTCGGGTTAGAATTTCACCACCCCCTTTCTTCCCGTGGGTGTCGTAAAAGTCGACTAAGGGACCAGGGTTGAAGTGTGTTGTGGGCGATGGGCTAGCAACCTATCACTGCAATATCACATTTTGTCGATATTTTATACCCACATACATTTATGCTAAAAGTGGCGCTGGAACATACGTTTCATGTGCTCTGCCTACCCCTTTTGGGAATAAAGGCGTGAATGTATGTATGTATGTATGTAAATACTTAAATACATACAAAATATTAATGACTAAGGAACAAAAATGTTCGTGCTCATCACACAAGTAAATGCCCTTACCGGTATTCGAACCCAGGACATCTTGCTTCGTAGGCAGGGTCACTACGTCACTATCAACTATGCTAAAGTGATCTACAAGTATTTAAGTGTACAATAAGTGATGTGTCGTGGCAAATAATGGGTGCTGATGACTCAGCGTAATGATGCGGCAGAGGCCACATCGCTGAAATCAGACATCTGTAATTATTCTCTAAAACATGGTTCAAACAACTGGTTTAAAAAAAATACAATATAATTACATGTTTGGTCACAAGGACATGCAAATATATAAAAATGTTAGGTGTATCTATGCATAAGTTGCTAATACTAAGAATGTATGTCATTGAGATATTCTTGGACAGTCTTAGCTTTGGATACTAAAAAGTAATGTACGCAGTATTAAACTCTTTATCGTTTTCTAGTTTCGTGTCGTGTTTGCAGTTATGGCACACTCGTTTGGTGTACACAAGGCAGATAATTTGAATATGTTAAAAAACATGGACTGATGATCTGGTAAAGGTTGCGGGAGTCCGCTGGATGCGGGTGGCGAGGAATCGGTCACTTTGGCACTCTTTGGGGGAGGCCTATGTCCAGCAGTGGACGTCTTTTGGCTGATATGATGATGATGAAAAAACAGGATGAGAATTAGTGAACAGGATGAGAAGAGGTTTGCCGCAATAGATCACCTACTTCTACCAGGGGGTCTATTCAACATGTATTAAATTAGACTCAAATAACCCCACCCTCAAATGTGCCAATAAAGCTAGGTACAGGAAGCCATAGCACGCCGTAGTCCGGAAACTGTCGTAATGATCAGACTTTAGTAAGCAGGATTAATGGCTTACCTCAAACTGAAGCATTAGCGACGGTTGACAGGTGCAGAGGATACTCGCGATTTATCTGTGGATATATATTGATGAATATCATCACGCTTATTGTAATTAGGGGTAGGCAGAGATCATGGACTTTCCTAACACTTGCTAAGTATTTGACAATTTCATATTAATTAATTAATGGCTTAGGTATCTCAATCTGGAGCATTAGCGACGACGGCTGGCAGGTGCAGAGGACTCAGGTGCAGAGGAGATAAATCGGTCTGTGCATATACAATGATGGACATCATCACGCCTGTTGCCCAAAGGGGTAGGCAGAGATCATGGACTTTGACTACTTTCCTGACACATGCTAAGGATTCGGCTAATGATATCCAGAAGCATTTAGAAATTAATGATATTTTTCTTCTCATACCACTAGTCCCTGGGATCGGGTGCTACATCTGACCCTGGGCGTATAGGCGCCCAGTCTTCTTTTGGGGCCACAACTGGGACACACGCTAGGAGGAGCGAGAGGAGGAAACGAAATAACAAAAATCGAACAAATGGCATATTTAATTGACTCTCTTTATTGGTTAATTATAATGTAGTAATGTGGAAATAGCCTTTTTGTTCTCATTGTTTAAGTATATGTTTATGCATTAACTATTTGGACCCAATTTGCGCAACACTACCTCGTTTGCGTCTTTATACAGCAAATGCTAGTAAATAATAATATGAATAATAAAAATAATATGAGTAATAAATATAATTATGAATAAGTGCATTACTTTTTTCCACTTAAACAATTCAGTTCAAAGTTTCAAGAAGTGGCACTGAATATTAAATTCCATATCCTCTACATTTTTTTTGGAAATACAGGCGTGAGAGACGTGACTTTATTTATATTATAATGTATGAGAACTTTTTTATACAGCAAAAACGCCAAACTCCAAAAATAACTATGCATAGCTCTAGCATCATTGAAAGCCTATACAGGCATGGTTTTCACCAATTTTGTTCAAATATGTTGTACTCGTAGACTTAACATTAGTGTATGTAAAACGGGGAACATGTCAATATTCCAATGACTGAACTTTAACTTCAGTCAAAACTCCTTTCATCAAAAATCGAATGCATCTCATTATAGTTTAATTTAAACCACTAAATTATCCCTTTCTGTACTGACAAATAATTCCCACTTCCTTGTTAGCGAATCTGTCTAGGGGACAAAGCTTTTTATTACGACACGGTTCCATTACCGTGCCGCGCTCAACCCAGTTTCAACTCTAATCCGTGTTATTGTGGCTTGAATTTGAGGGGTAAGATCGGGTTGAAGGTTTGGTGTAAAGCGTAGAGTGTTGCGGTGAGCCAAAATGGATGTTTTCGGTGCGAGGCGTCAGCTTGCATGATGGGATTGAGTATGGAAGTATGAACTAATCTCCCTCCGTCGCTTGATAACTCAATAACGTGCCATAATTACGCCTTTGATGCTGCCCCGGCGGACCCTGGGTGACGAAATCCTAATTACAGATAAAAAGATAAGTTTGCAGATGGCCGTGCTGCTGTGACCGCGTCATAGACGACACGAAGTTTCGTACCTAGATTGTGCACATTGAAGCAGCTTTGTATTCTTATTTGGTTGGTTTTGGCGAAATTGGCACAAATGTTTGGTAAAAAAAAGTTTAAATATTATTACAAGGAGCCGTGTGTTCTATGATTTGATTTGAGGTATGTTATGTATACATGATAGGTAACTCCTTAAACATAACAAGCGTTCATATTCATTTTGACCGTATCGATGGAGCTTGCTTTTTAATTTAGTAGGTAGGTAGTTAGTTATCTTTATAACTGTTTTACGGACATCACACTTTTCATTCCACGAAAATGCAATTATCTGCGCAAAAAATACCGCCACAATAAGAGCAACACATTCTTCAGAACATTTGCAGAACGTAAGCACCCTAGGTCAGCCATAAAGCAAACCTCTACTAATTGTTAATACACAAATAGCGAAATATTCTGAATTACACACACGCAAGTACTAGTCACGCGAAATAGCCCAATATTTCAATTAATATGCAAAATTTTATCGCCAACTAAAAATCTAAATAACTCTGAAATCTCTATCTGTCTGTCACAGGGCCCAAGGGGGGCAGCTACAAATTGCAAAATTAAAAGTCCCTTGATAATATCTTCATGCGTTCGTTAGGGTAGGTAGGGGAGGTGTTGGCTTGTACACCTACCCTGAAGTGCATGTTTTTGAGTTTAAATTAAGCGTGCATGAGTGTGAGGAACGAGAGTTAAGTGGAAAAAAGACGTCAATAACAATGACAGTATGTTTTGCCATGGCCTTGTATAGGACCGAACTCGTCCAATAGGATTTTATGAAACAGTATTTCATTACTGTTCTGTTTTTACACGACCGTCTCAAAAAAGGACCGAGGGTGATGTTTTTACCCATTAGTTCCCCTGAACACTTGTAATAATTTTCAGCCTAGTTTATTACAGCTTTTTAAACACTGAAATATCAGGATTTATTAGTACATGTATAATATTGTGTGCATTATAAAAGTTACTGACGCTTTTGTTTCTATTTCAAATCGAGTTTAATCGTCAAAGTAATCCTTCAATCGAATAATTTTCAAAAACATTTAGTTTAATTTTCATTCAGACACCGAAATCTAGTATCTAGCTGTAACCTTCTAAAAGCAATAGGAGCAGGAAAGTCTTCAAAAAAGGTTCTTCAGAAAAGCCCCAATTCATGAATACCCTCAAACTTTGTTTACCCAGTTTATTCTAACATGGTGTTTATTATGTCGTCTCCTCCACATCAGACGTAAAAAAATGCCATAAGGGACAAGATAAAGTGACGAAGAGAAAACGCCATGAAGTAACATGGAATGATGGATGGCAACCTTTTCTGACCTTTGTTGCTGCTCTAATGAAACTTAAGGTGATGTAGAGGAGTTTTATGGTCTGGAACGCAAGATTTGAATTATATTTGAGGGTTGATCGAGCTTAGTGTATTGGTTCGAAATTGAATTTACATGAATCGCCTATTATTACAGCATGTATGTAATATTCATTCATTATACAATGTTAGGTGGACTGATGACCTGGTAAAGGTCGCGGGAGTCCGCTGGATGCAGGTGGCGCAGGGCCGGTCATTGTGACACTCTTCGGGGAGGCGTATGTCCAGCAGTGGACGTATTTCGGTTGATGATGGTGATGATGACAGTTGCTCAAAAAGACCTAAAGACCGGAATGAAGGTTATTTACGGCGTGTAGTGTGTGACACAAGAGACGCTGAGGCTGGGGCCTGGCAGCCAGCGGGCAGCGGGGCGACGAGTGGTAGTTCGTACATTTGATAGAGCTCAATCCGCAGATACTGGGCAGATTATAAACGAAGTTTGTAATTAGGTATGGATGTGAAGGCTTTTAGTAAATAAATAAATTAAGGACCAGGCCGATGGACTACGAGCGGACTATGGGCGTAGGTACATCCTATGAATAACTAAATCACCCGCAACGAGAAAGTAAAATAGAAGACAAAAATATACATACATACATACACACAATCACGCCTTTATCCCTAAAAGGGGTAGGCAGAGCACATGAAACTTATGTTCCAGTAACACTTTTAGCATAAATGTGGGTATAAAAGATCGACAAAAATATGATGCTTTTTAACCGACTTCAAACAAATTCTCAATTGGTTTATATATTTTTTTCTGTTTGTTACCTCAGAACTCCGTCATTGATGAGCCGATTCGGTTTTTTTTTTGGTTGTATGTATATGCTTCCAGGTGGGTCCCATTTTTTTTTAATTCAGTTAGATGATGGGATCCATGAGGAATTGAGGGAACTCCTCAATTTTATTAGGCACGCGTGTAGTAATTTTGGTATTTTCTATTATAACTCGTGTATTTACATCCGAGAATCAAAAATTTGGTGGCGAGGAATTGATGATGAAGACCACGGATGACTTCTCGAATTCCTCAATTATGTACTGAAAAGTGCAAAAGTACGTCACAGGTTCTGATAAGATTCCATTGAAATAGGAACTAATGAAGTGCCATTGGTGATGATCTTGGGGAATTGACGGAAGTCCTCAAATATTATCGGCCCACATACCTACAGCGATTCGGTTTCTACAATAATCAACGCGTTTGCTATCGGAAATCAGTTCATGTGGTAAATTTAAAAAAAAAATGAAAATATTCTCCTGGCTTGGCGGAGTACTAAATTGAAGTCGGTTAAAACTTTGTTTTTAAAGTAAATTATTACTAAAAAGAATTACGTTGACTATAGAGTAAACGACCTTTTTTTTAGGGTTCTGTACCCAAAGGGTAAAACGGGACGCTATTACTTAGACTCCGCAGTCCGTCCGTCTGTCAGGTTGTCTGTCTGTCTCTCTGTCCGTCTGTCTGTATGTCTGTCCGTCTGTCTGTATATCTGTCCTTCTGTCACCAGGCTGTATCTCAAGAACCGTGATAGACAGCTGAAATTTTTACAGATGATGTATTTCTGTGGCCGCTATAACAACAAATACTAACAAGCAAAATAATTTAATTATTTCAGCGGGCACCCATAAAACAAGCGTGATTTTTTGCCGTTTTATAAATAATGGTACGGAAGCCTTCGTGCGCGAGTCCGACACGCATTTGACCGGTTTTTTTAATTCCGTTATATCGATGCATAGAGGTGGAAGGGATAGGAAGAGCCTACTGTAAGTACGTCAAAGTCCCTATAACAGTCACCAAAAAGACTCAAAATCAGACCCCTACATATCCATAAATCCCAGTTATAGCGTCAAAGGCCAGATAAAGAAGCCAGGAGGGCCCTCGAGCGAGTCAATATCTCGCAGGCCTCTTGACGTCCCTCTTGTAAAAAACTGACGTCAGCAGACGTTCGGCTAATAAATGAGGGAAATAATGAACTAAATGTTTGGAACGGCTGGTACTCGTACTATATCACTATTATGTAATAGTTCCAGTGCTGTGGTAGTCAAGTGGGAGATTTGAGGTTGTGGGGTGAATTTAAGTGTACTGTGATTGTAATACTACAATACATTGCTATAACTTAGGTATCGCTGAATTTTCTTGGAAAAAAACAATTTGGCGTTTTTAAGTGGACATTTAAAAACAGTGAAGTGCCAACCAATTTCTATGATTTATTGTAAGAAAAAATATTTTGCAAAAATTCCATGCTAGGTATGCGGTGTCCTTTAAAAAGAGTCCGTCAGATTATTTTTTTGCAATGTTTTAGTAGTAACTTTATATTGTTCATTTGTTGTCCTCAATTTAAAACTAATAAACATTTTCAGGGCTGTAAAAATAGCACTTGCAAACGGCGTCGGCGTGTGCAATGTTCGAACTCGTACGTAAAATGCTATCGGTTCCAAACCGCGTTCGGGACGTCGCCCAAATTTACTACTGGAACAAAACTACGACTCGAGATAGCGTACAGTTCACAACAGAAGTTGCTAGGCTAATGAAATGCTCAAAATAATCTTGACGACTGTATTGTCAAAAGAATAAGGTGCAGATTTTGAGCGTGATATTTAGCGTTACTTCTGTTCAGGACTGTATGGCGTTTTCAAACTGGACAAGCCAAATTTAGTTACATTGAAGGACTTTAACACTACCGTGGCAATAAATCATACGACTATATCATCGGCTACTTTTTGAACGGCCCCGGGCAGACACCAACCTGGATTCAACGAGTCACGCCGTGGTTGGTGCATGCATGAATAGCCTGAGAATGGGCATAGGCCATAATGGGCATCCATCTGCCCTTTTCATAAAATGATGTCAAGTGCTTGGCCTATACTCAAAGCTCACTACAGGTAACGTTATAATTTGCTTTAGTATTAAATAAACTTTTACACGCATTATACCCAATTACAATCCTGAAATAAATCATATTAAAGTACATTATTATAATTAACCCAAACTAGCGATAGCACGCACGTAGGTACATAAAACGATATTATAATACAGCTTAAATCAAGGAAAAATGTGTCGAATGCCAAATAATTACCACGACGTACAAGCTGTGACCAGATTTAATCGGCTGAATATATTTACAAGTTATTAGCGTTAATGTTGAGGTCTCAATTATAGCTATAATTGCCGCTGACTGTACTAATTACGATAAAAGTGTTTTTGGTGGGAAATTACATTTGGTTGCATGGTTTTTCTTTAAGATTATTAAAATGAAATTTTGGTATTCCTGCTCACTTGCTGACATTTGTATTGATATATAGTGCAGTTTGCGAGATGACTCTTAAGGGGCTACCCGAGGTTACCATCGATTTTTGACAAGTTTTGAATCGTATCTCCTACTTTTGCACTACAGACAGAAGTATAAATCAAACGGTTATCGGTTCTTCAACCTTTTATCTCCATTTTGGTCTACCGGATTCTAAAACAAATGAATACTTAATTTTGTATGATCTTTTTAAACATTGTCTAAAATAATACTTATTTCGTATCTCTATTGACGTGAAAGATCTAACACATACGAAATCTACATATTTGGGTTCGTCTGTGACGTCCCTAAAAACTGGTCCAGGGTTTTCATTTTAAATCAATGAACACAAAAGTTATGGCCAGAATCCGGTTTTTTGGCCTAAAATTAAATGTTTATGAAGCAGAAACGCGGAATTTGAACCCACAACCTTGGAGAGCGATGGACGGATTCCAGAGGTTGTGGGTTCAAATCCCGATCGTGGCGAATAATTTTTCAATTTTCCACTATGATCGAAATTTGGCCTAAAATTGTTCAACTTTGATGCCAAACATCTCGAAAACAATGAACTTTGAAGTAAATATGGGATATATTGCTTAAAGCCGTTGTTGTTAACATAATAAGCTACAAAAAACCTAAGAAAACTAAGGGAATCAGATCGAAGGTACGATCCCATACGCCAATTTTGGGAGCCCTTAAGTATTATTTCACGTAAGCTAAATTAATATCTCTGTTTCACCTCCTTCTTCCGTTGAATGGCATTTATTTATTTAGGATTACCGACAGATAATACATCATGCATGCACTTATATCTAATATGCAATCCAGACTAATATGCTAATCTTATTATAGGTAACCACCATAGCATAAACAATTGGAAAAGTGTATTATTTTATCGAAGAAAACATCGCCAATTCTCGTAACAGGAATGAAAACAATGTTTTAATTACAAGGAAACAGCATATTTTTGGCATGCAAGCTGTTTATTATCCTTTAGTAGACGTAAATATAGATCTTTGAGACCATTTCCTCTGATCCTACATAGATTAGGTACCAACAAACCCCCCAATGACGCAACAAAAAACGTTAAAAACGAATCATAATTCAAAAAAGCGAATCTGCGTTAAAAAACCTCTTTTTTATTGCTGCTGTGTTATCACACATGTCCCGACTAGGGGCCACAAAAAACGCGGAAAAACACGAATCGGGTTCATGTTAATATTTGAGGTATTTTTATTTGAAATTTCCATTTACACGCCGCCCTCGCCTCCCTCATACATATTCAACGGTGCACCCTCCACTTTCTACACTACAGTCACTGGATGACCTGACTTTCCCAATCTCTATGGATAATTTTATTCGTATTTTCAAATCAAGGTGTATTGAAATTTTGAATTCGCAATTCCGGAATAAACTCGGCTGTTAAGCGCGATAATTGGGGAAAAATGAAATTAATTTTATGCAAAATTCTGAAAGGCGTCGTATTTAGTGGAATTGCTATTGTTACTGATTGAGGCAAAAATAACAACGTGTTGATGATGTGTTTATGATGTATTTACTAATGCAATATTAATAGTCAAAGATCCAGTTATGGTCAGTAATTATACAGTGTCATCATTCACTGAAGCATACAGTTTATACCCGTACCTATCTGCATGCAACCTAACATTTACCTTCAAAAAGTGTTCTATATGAATCTATTTTGAATAAATTGATTTCTTAGAGTCTTGATTTGAGTATAGCAATCTTGTTGAGGTAGTTAATGTGAAACTCAAAACGACTCACTATCCGGTAAAACTTATCAATAAAAACTAACATAGAACAGCGGTCTTATTATGGTTGCCATCAGTTATCGCTGTGGTGAGTCTGTTAGTCTTAGTGCAAGGCCTAAGTGGACGCCCCGCTCAGAGCGGGGCGTGCAGCGTCCATATAAAACAAATGCAATTTATATGGACGCTCGACGCCCCGCTCTGAGCGGGGCGTCCACTCAGGCCTTACACTTAGGTACACCCCGCACGCTTGTCAGGATCCTTGATCCTTGATCCACAGCGATAAATGTTAAAATTAAAATAATACAATCATATTCTAATGGCAACCATTATACACAACTGATAGACGTTTAAGAATAAAGACGATATTGTAGCAAGCCTTAAAAATACACAAAATATCACAGCTGCCGCGTTTTTTCATCCTACAGTATGTAACAAGGAACGGTCGCCCCTCGTGCCTCCGCAAATACACAACCTCCCTTATTTTATTAAAGGACCCACTATCGAAGGGAGGTTTCAATGGGAGTTTCAACCTGTCTCCCGGAATTCTGTACAATGCAAACTCAATTTGTATTGTATCTAGCCAATCAAGACAGCAAAGATATGACTACCTATATAAATATCCATTCTTGATAATCAAATCTGACGGCCTCTTTGGCCAAGTTCTGTGATGAGCACGCGTATTTGTATTTGAGTCTTAGAGGACTCCTGTGCTGTGTATTTAAGTATCTGGGGGCATGGGAGTGCCCCCGCTAAGGCAAACCAAATGGCACGACATAGGACCTACATTTTCTCGAAGCTTCTCGTTGTAATTTCAAACGTCGTATTTCAAACGATCATTCTGGATAGTAGATACTAGCCAGCTCATATTCAAACGATCAACCTTATTAATCCAACAAAGTTTCGTTTGACTAGCTTTTATATTTAAGATTTTATTGATACCTAAAAATACACCGCTTTCCTCACTGGCTGACTGAATGTACCTAATCATAATTACTCATTTTCTAAAAAGCTGCAATTCGATAATAATGTATGTATTCAAAAACCAACTTGGATCATTCTACAGCCTATTAATTGCTACACAGATGAACATTTCCATAGAAAAGTAAAGTTTCTTCAATTTCGTATTATCTTAGTAGGTCAGGAGTCAATGTTCAAAGTTTAATTCTCCTTGAAACTTCAAAATTTATTTACAATTAAAATCATAATACAAGACAACGCAGACTTTTCCTTCTACAAGTTATTGTTTTAACTTTTTATTAGTTGGATTCTGATAAAGCGTAACGTTCCCAACGCGCGTCAGCATAGTCCAATTACATAAAAAAATTTCATTTAGATCTATACCTAACAGCCTGCAGATGTAGTTTAACATGTATCAAAATTAAAGGAATTTATGTTATTACTTTAACTAAAATAACCGTCAACTTATAATCTGACTATTATAAACAAATAGTTAATACAAATTTACGGTAGTATAATAATTATATTTTGTACAATAAGTCTGCCAACTATATCTGCATTAGTAGCGACTGTAAATAAATTACTGCAATAAATACTAACACTGTAATAAATTTTTCAATTTTTCCTTTCATTTAAAAATTTATAATTTTCTTTAGCAGCGTTACTGCTTAAAAACAAATATTAATTTAGTATGGGGTGGCGCATCGTTACTGACGATTTCTCAACATTATTTGAGACGTTGGTGCCGTAAAGAAGCCTAAGTCTTCTGGTAGATGTCGCTACATACGCCTCCCTAAGGCGTTATATGAAGGAACTGATTGAAGGATTTGGTGCCCGAACCAGATTGTTCCGATAGCTCAGTTGGTAGTAGCGACGGGCCGTGAATGCCTGTGGTCGCCGGTTCGAATCCGGCTCGGAGCATTAAATTTTTCAATTTTTCCTTTCATTTAAAAATTTATAATTATCTTTAGCAGCGTTACTGCTTAAAAACAAATATTAATTTAGTATGGGGTGGCGCATCGTTACTGACGATTTCTCAACATAATTTGAGACGTTGGTGCCGTAAAGAAGCCTAAGTCTTCTGGTAGATGTCGCTACATACGCCTCCCTAAGGCGTTATATGAAGGAACTGATTGAAGGATTTGGTGCCCGAACCAGATTGTTCCGATAGCTCAGTTGGTAGTAGCGACGGGCCATGAATGCCTGTGGTCGCCGGTTCGAATCCGGCTCGGAGCATTAAATTTTTCAATTTTTCCTTTCATTTAAAAATTTATAATTTTCTTTAGCAGCGTTACTGCTTAAAAACAAATATTAATTTAGTATGGGGTGGCGCATCGTTACTGACGATTTCTCAACATAATTTGAGACGTTGGTGCCGTAAAGAAGCCTAAGTCTTCTGGTAGATGTCGCTACATACGCCTCCCTAAGGCGTTATATGAAGGAACTGATTGAAGGATTTGGTGCCCGAACCAGATTGTTCCGATAGCTCAGTTGGTAGTAGCGACGGGCCGTGAATGCCTGTGGTCGCCGGTTCGAATCCGGCTCGGAGCATTAAATATTTCAATTTTTCCTTTCATTTAAAAATTTATAATTTTCTTTAGCAGCGTTACTGCTTAAAAACAAATATTAATTTAGTATGGGGTGGCGCATCGTTACTGACGATTTCTCAACATAATTTGAGACGTTGGTGCCGTAAAGAAGCCTAAGTCTTCTGGTAGATGTCGCTACATACGCCTCCCTAAGGCGTTATATGAAGGAACTGATTGAAGGATTTGGTGCCCGAACCAGATTGTTCCGATAGCTCAGTTGGTAGTAGCGACGGGCCGTGAATGCCTGTGGTCGCCGGTTCGAATCCGGCTCGGAGCATTAAATTTTTCAATTTTTCCTTTCATTTAAAAATTTATAATTTTCTTTAGCAGCGTTACTGCTTAAAAACAAATATTAATTTAGTATGGGGTGGCGCATCGTTACAGACGATTTCTCAACATAATTTGAGACGTTGGTGCCGTAAAGAAGCCTAAGTCTTCTGGTAGATGTCGCTACATACGCCTCCCTAAGGCGTTATATGAAGGAACTGATTGAAGGATTTGGTGCCCGAACCAGATTGTTCCGATAGCTCAGTTGGTAGTAGCGACGGGCCATGAATGCCTGTGGTCGCCGGTTCGAATCCGGCTCGGAGCATAAAATTTTTCAATTTTTCCTTTCATTTAAAAATTTATAATTTTCTTTAGCAGCGTTACTGCTTAAAAACAAATATTAATTTAGTATGGGGTGGCGCATCGTTACTGACGATTTCTCAACATAATTTGAGACGTTGGTGCCGTAAAGAAGCCTAAGTCTTCTGGTAGATGTCGCTACATACGCCTCCCTAAGGCGTTATATGAAGGAACTGATTGAAGGATTTGGTGCCCGAACCAGATTGTTCCGATAGCTCAGTTGGTAGTAGCGACGGGCCATGAATGCCTGTGGTCGCCGGTTCGAATCCGGCTCGGAGCATTAAATTTTTCAATTTTTCCTTTCATTTAAAAATTTATAATTTTCTTTAGCAGCGTTACTGCTTAAAAACAAATATTAATTTAGTATGGGGTGGCGCATCGTTACTGACGATTTCTCAACATAATTTGAGACGTTGGTGCCGTAAAGAAGCCTAAGTCTTCTGGTAGATGTCGCTACATACGCCTCCCTAAGGCGTTATATGAAGGAACTGATTGAAGGATTTGGTGCCCGAACCAGATTGTTCCGATAGCTCAGTTGGTAGTAGCGACGGGCCATGAATGCCTGTGGTCGCCGGTTCGAATCCGGCTCGGAGCATTAAATTTTTCAATTTTTCCTTTCATTTAAAAATTTATAATTTTCTTTAGCAGCGTTACTGCTTAAAAACAAATATTAATTTAGTATGGGGTGGCGCATCGTTACTGACGATTTCTCAACATAATTTGAGACGTTGGTGCCGTAAAGAAGCCTAAGTCTTCTGGTAGATGTCGCTACATACGCCTCCCTAAGGCGTTATATGAAGGAACTGATTGAAGGATTTGGTGCCCGAACCAGATTGTTCCGATAGCTCAGTTGGTAGTAGCGACGGGCCATGAATGCCTGTGGTCGCCGGTTCGAATCCGGCTCGGAGCATTAAATATTTCAATTTTTCCTTTCATTTAAAAATTTATAATTTGCTTTAGCAGCGTTACTGCTTAAAAACAAATATTAATTTAGTATGGGGTGGCGCATCGTTACTGACGATTTCTCAACATAATTTGAGACGTTGGTGCCGTAAAGAAGCCTAAGTCTTCTGGTAGATGTCGCTACATACGCCTCCCTAAGGCGTTATATGAAGGAACTGATTGAAGGATTTGGTGCCCGAACCAGATTGTTCCGATAGCTCAGTTGGTAGTAGCGACGGGCCATGAATGCCTGTGGTCGCCGGTTCGAATCCGGCTCGGAGCATTAAATTTTTCAATTTTTCCTTTCATTTAAAAATTTATAATTTTCTTTAGCAGCGTTACTGCTTAAAAACAAATATTAATTTAGTATGGGGTGGCGCATCGTTACAGACGATTTCTCAACATAATTTGAGACGTTGGTGCCGTAAAGAAGCCTAAGTCTTCTGGTAGATGTCGCTACATACGCCTCCCTAAGGCGTTATATGAAGGAACTGATTGAAGGATTTGGTGCCCGAACCAGATTGTTCCGATAGCTCAGTTGGTAGTAGCGACGGGCCGTGAATGCCTGTGGTCGCCGGTTCGAATCCGGCTCGGAGCATTAAATTTTTCAATTTTTCCTTTCATTTAAAAATTTATAATTATCTTTAGCAGCGTTACTGCTTAAAAACAAATATTAATTTAGTATGGGGTGGCGCATCGTTACTGACGATTTCTCAACATAATTTGAGACGTTGGTGCCGTAAAGAAGCCTAAGTCTTCTGGTAGATGTCGCTACATACGCCTCCCTAAGGCGTTATATGAAGGAACTGATTGAAGGATTTGGTGCCCGAACCAGATTGTTCCGATAGCTCAGTTGGTAGTAGCGACGGGCCATGAATGCCTGTGGTCGCCGGTTCGAATCCGGCTCGGAGCATTAAATTTTTCAATTTTTCCTTTCATTTAAAAATTTATAATTTTCTTTAGCAGCGTTACTGCTTAAAAACAAATATTAATTTAGTATGGGGTGGCGCATCGTTACTGACGATTTCTCAACATAATTTGAGACGTTGGTGCCGTAAAGAAGCCTAAGTCTTCTGGTAGATGTCGCTACATACGCCTCCCTAAGGCGTTATATGAAGGAACTGATTGAAGGATTTGGTGCCCGAACCAGATTGTTCCGATAGCTCAGTTGGTAGTAGCGACGGGCCGTGAATGCCTGTGGTCGCCGGTTCGAATCCGGCTCGGAGCATTAAATATTTCAATTTTTCCTTTCATTTAAAAATTTATAATTTTCTTTAGCAGCGTTACTGCTTAAAAACAAATATTAATTTAGTATGGGGTGGCGCATCGTTACTGACGATTTCTCAACATAATTTGAGACGTTGGTGCCGTAAAGAAGCCTAAGTCTTCTGGTAGATTTCGCTACATACGCCTCCCTAAGGCGTTATATGAAGGAACTGATTGAAGGATTTGGTGCCCGAACCAGATTGTTCCGATAGCTCAGTTGGTAGTAGCGACGGGCCATGAATGCCTGTGGTCGCCGGTTCGAATCCGGCTCGGAGCATTAAATTTTTCAATTTTTCCTTTCATTTAAAAATTTATAATTTTCTTTAGCAGCGTTACTGCTTAAAAACAAATATTAATTTAGTATGGGGTGGCGCATCGTTACAGACGATTTCTCAACATAATTTGAGACGTTGGTGCCGTAAAGAAGCCTAAGTCTTCTGGTAGATGTCGCTACATACGCCTCCCTAAGGCGTTATATGAAGGAACTGATTGAAGGATTTGGTGCCCGAACCAGATTGTTCCGATAGCTCAGTTGGTAGTAGCGACGGGCCATGAATGCCTGTGGTCGCCGGTTCGAATCCGGCTCGGAGCATTAAATTTTTCAATTTTTCCTTTCATTTAAAAATTTATAATTATCTTTAGCAGCGTTACTGCTTAAAAACAAATATTAATTTAGTATGGGGTGGCGCATCGTTACTGACGATTTCTCAACATAATTTGAGACGTTGGTGCCGTAAAGAAGCCTAAGTCTTCTGGTAGATGTCGCTACATACGCCTCCCTAAGGCGTTATATGAAGGAACTGATTGAAGGATTTGGTGCCCGAACCAGATTGTTCCGATAGCTCAGTTGGTAGTAGCGACGGGCCATGAATGCCTGTGGTCGCCGGTTCGAATCCGGCTCGGAGCATTAAATTTTTCAATTTTTCCTTTCATTTAAAAATTTATAATTTTCTTTAGCAGCGTTACTGCTTAAAAACAAATATTAATTTAGTATGGGGTGGCGCATCGTTACTGACGATTTCTCAACATAATTTGAGACGTTGGTGCCGTAAAGAAGCCTAAGTCTTCTGGTAGATGTCGCTACATACGCCTCCCTAAGGCGTTATATGAAGGAACTGATTGAAGGATTTGGTGCCCGAACCAGATTGTTCCGATAGCTCAGTTGGTAGTAGCGACGGGCCGTGAATGCCTGTGGTCGCCGGTTCGAATCCGGCTCGGAGCATTAAATTTTTCAATTTTTCCTTTCATTTAAAAATTTATAATTTTCTTTAGCAGCGTTACTGCTTAAAAACAAATATTAATTTAGTATGGGGTGGCGCATCGTTACTGACGATTTCTCAACATAATTTGAGACGTTGGTGCCGTAAAGAAGCCTAAGTCTTCTGGTAGATGTCGCTACATACGCCTCCCTAAGGCGTTATATGAAGGAACTGATTGAAGGATTTGGTGCCCGAACCAGATTGTTCCGATAGCTCAGTTGGTAGTAGCGACGGGCCATGAATGCCTGTGGTCGCCGGTTCGAATCCGGCTCGGAGCATAAAATTTTTCAATTTTTCCTTTCATTTAAAAATTTATAATTTTCTTTAGCAGCTTTACTGCTTAAAAACAAATATTAATTTAGTATGGGGTGGCGCATCGTTACTGACAATTTCTCAACATAATTTGAGACGTTGGTGCCGTAAAGAAGCCTAAGTCTTCTGGTAGATGTCGCTACATACGCCTCCCTAAGGCGTTATATGAAGGAACTGATTGAAGGATTTGGTGCCCGAACCAGATTGTTCCGATAGCTCAGTTGGTAGTAGCGACGGGCCATGAATGCCTGTGGTCGCCGGTTCGAATCCGGCTCGGAGCATTAAATTTTTCAATTTTTCCTTTCATTTAAAAATTTATAATTTTCTTTAGCAGCGTTACTGCTTAAAAACAAATATTAATTTAGTATGGGGTGGCGCATCGTTACTGACGATTTCTCAACATAATTTGAGACGTTGGTGCCGTAAAGAAGCCTAAGTCTTCTGGTAGATGTCGCTACATACGCCTCCCTAAGGCGTTATATGAAGGAACTGATTGAAGGATTTGGTGCCCGAACCAGATTGTTCCGATAGCTCAGTTGGTAGTAGCGACGGGCCATGAATGCCTGTGGTCGCCGGTTCGAATCCGGCTCGGAGCATTAAATTTTTCAATTTTTCCTTTCATTTAAAAATTTATAATTTTCTTTAGCAGCGTTACTGCTTAAAAACAAATATTAACTAATCTACATTTGGACCTATTATGATATAACATATCATATAGGTAGTATATACTTATTGACGTAAACAATAACCTGAAATTGCAGGTACTGCGGCCGGAAGTGCGTCACACGCGACCAGGAAGTGACGTCACAGTGCCAGGACACCGGAAGTGGACCGTGGCGCCGCCGACGGAAGCGGTTGTCGCCGCAATGCGATATCGTCTTGGAGGTTAACGACCTGGCCCTAATGACGATGGTATAGCGTTGTTAGGAAAATATTCTTATACAGGGTGAAAGCCCAAATAGGGGTGGGAAATGAAACCGAGATTTTGAAGGGTCCCAGGCCAAACAGCGCACTTTTACGCTTTGGAGCGAAAATTGCTGCAGACGCATGACTCATAAATGAGTCATTGGCCTTAATGTGCTAAGGAAACAAGACAAGACAAGTGTCATCAAATTATTTTCATAAATCCGTCATACTCTCTCTTAGCGTCTGCTCCCGAATATTTCAATCACAAACAAGATTACCTTAAGCGGGCTAAGACGAAGCAAAGGATGCCATTATTGCCTTGTTATTGTTAAACAACCGGGAATCAAACCCGATGAAATCCATGTTAACTTAATCCAATGGGGTTGGCAACTGTCAAAGGTTTGACTAGATGGCGCCATCATAGGTTTTACCTAATCACTAGCCCTTTTCTATGGGATCTGGATTAAACGGCTTGATTCTAAACAAGGAAATTCCGAAAAAAAACAAGTATTTGACAGTTTTGTAGGACTGACAGGTAAAACCTATGCTGGCGCCATCTGCAAATACCTTCGCCCGGCCAACCCCATTAACTGGAATAGAGTTTATTATGGCACCGTATACTCGTATAATGGCGATAAAAAAATAATATCGCATTTCACGCTTTATTATAGGAACTGTGATCTATGTTTGCTTTTCCACTGACCTATTTGGATTAATCACCCTGTATAGAACTCTCGCTTCTTAAATATTTCATGAGCAATTGTAGAATTGTATGTACCAATTAAAAGCATACTTCTTATTGTCCCATTACAAAAATAAACAACTATACCTTTGCTAACAAATAATTGGTACGACCTATTCTAGAAATGCTCGGACATATTTCATAAGTTTTAGGAATTATGCTGATGTAAGATTACTTGTGACATAACCGAGTACGTAGGTCCCTCTGTATCTGACTGTAGACTTGTAGTAGGTAATACAAGAATGGAAGCAATATCTTAAACCTCGTAATCGCTCGATCATAACCTCCAAATTCACACCCCCAATACCTAACAGCCTACAAGACAAGCCAAATCCTCACAATGGTACAAAATGAAAGCAAAACTTGCGTAATTAATTCCCTACCTACTCAACGCTTTGTAATAAATCGTTTTATCCGAGTATAAATTTCATCCCTCACCCGAACTTCATCCTCTGTCCTTATCGCTCGCGCGCATTTGCATAATATCAAATCTGGCGTCCTTGTCTGAGAGGCACAAATGATTTTCAGTTTTCCACACCTAATTAAGAATCGGCGTAAACGCCAGCGGACTCCCGATCGAAACTCAACTCTGCTGTGTTATCAGGTAGGATTTGTTTTTGTTTGTGCATGTTCGGTGGGGTCTTTAGGTAAAGTTTGTTGAAATAATTTCACTTATATATCGGTGCAGTGAAAACGAATGGTCGAGTCGTCGACTTAGGGACAAGATAAGACGCCATAATTCTTAATCTAAGGGAGACTCACAGCAGTTAGGTTACGAGACGGTTTTGGAAATGAATGAGTGGGATCTGAAAGATGGTTGATGAGTGTTGTTAATGATTGGTAGAATTGATTGTAGTTTGTCGAGGAGCGCGATTACAAAGCTATAACATTTACAGCCAGAAATGTGTGCATTACTATTATTACTAAGCTAAAGCCGAAGCTAAGACGATTAGTAATTCTTCGTGTCGTTAGTTCTGCCTATGTGCCTGTAAAACTATGGATTCTATTTTCAGGCCCTTATTTGAGAACCTCTGGATAAGACCAGAACGCAGAAATTTTCGTCATCCAGTTAGCTATAACCACATACTTAAAATCCAAGTTTTCAAGTTAGTAGGTCATTTAGATCCAAAGTTAAGCGAAAGCAAAGTTTCGCTTTTAAGACACTCACTCACTCACTCACTCATGATCATCAAAATAGAACTAGTACTTCCCATAAACTCAGAGAGCTGAAATTTGGTACAGAGTTAGGGTTTATTGGCCGCATAAAGGGGAAACTATAAAAACTGGAAAAAAAACTATTAAGGATATATATATCCTAAAAAGAGAAATTCTGTGTCAATTAAAAAAATCTAATAAAATAAATTAATAAGCCCACGTTTCTACAAAAATAAGTGAAATCCCATCAAAAACATTCTGTAAAAAACTAGCCAAGTCTCGATGGAGCTGCTTGTTTATCTCATACTCATACTCATACTCATACTCATATATTTAAACTTTACTTACTAAAAAGTAATGAAATTTCCTACAAAAGACATATATCAATTAAGTGATCTACTATCAATGAGGAAACTATACATACTCAGTGTAACAATGAGACTGCACAAAAAACTAACCTTTAATCCTACACTTTTAACTCGTAGACGAAAACACAACGTTGCTCCCATCCCAACAACAAAGTCTACATTCGCCAAGCGACAATATGCAGTTCAATCAGCCTATTTGTATAATAAATTAAATAAAACGTTAAGCATCTATCCATTGCTACTTTACAAATGTAAACTGACTTGTGGACTTATTACATCGAGTTGTATAGTGCGTAACTTTCAGAGTTTTGTTAGGTACAAGAAGGTGTATAAAATGATAATATGTAGGTAATAGATTAAATATAGGCATTTACATAAGTAATTCATGTATACCAGTGCACACACACGCGCGCGCACACACTCACTCTAACACACACACACACACACACACACACACACACACACACATACACACACACACACACATACACACACATACACACACACACACACACACACACACACACACACACACACACACACACACACACACACACACACACACACACACACACACACACACACACACACACACACACACACACACACACACACACACACACACACACACACACACACACACACACACACACACACACACACACACACACACACACACACACACACACACACACACACACACACACACACACACACACACACACACACACACACACACACACACACACACACACACACACACACACACACACACACACACACACACACACACACACACACACACACACACACACACACACACACACACACACACACACACACACACACACACACACACACACACACACACACACACACACACACACACACACACACACACACACACACACACACACACACACACACACACACACACACACACACACACACACACACACACACACACACACACACACACACACACACACACACACACACACACACACACACACACACACACACACACACACACACACACACACACACACACACACACACACACACACACACACACACACACACACACACACACACACACACACACACACACACACACACACACACACACACACACACACACACACACACACACACACACACACACACACACACACACACACACACACACACACACACACACACACACACACACACACACACACACACACACACACACACACACACACACACACACACACACACACACACACACACACACACACACACACACACACACACACACACACACACACACACACACACACACACACACACACACACACACACACACACACACACACACACACACACACACACACACACACACACACACACACACACACACACACACACACACACACACACACACACACACACACACACACACACACACACACACACACACACACACACACACACACACACACACACACACACACACACACACACACACACACACACACACACACACACACACACACACACAAACATTCTTACCTTTTAGTATATTAAAACTACCAAATATTGTTTTTTCATCTTTTCTTTTATTTTTTATTTTTATAAAAACCATTTGTTGTTATGGAAGAGCGGGGTTTCCTGATACAGGTATTGCATACTTAATAGGAAGCCCCAACCTTGTAATCATTATCACTGTGTTCCTACGGAAATAAATATTTTTTTCATTTTCATTTTTCATCTGTGAGATATTTTGTAGTGCCAAGTCTCAGGCATTCTTATTATTCTTTATTTGCTAACTAAATAAAAATTTGTGACTTGGCAATTTCACAATACTTCATAGTTTTAGGTATCCATAAATGCAATAATAATAATATTAATTTAATATTATTATTAAATTCGCGGACCGCTGGGACTCCGCGCTCATGCGTCGATGGACACAGCTCCATGTCCGCAACACGTAGTTAACCCTTAACATGGCAAGACATGAAGGAATGTAGCCAGCTATCACTCGGAATGTTTTTTGTGATAGTTATTGAATAAAAAGAACTATAGTTAAGAAAAAAAAATGAAAACCATTCTGAAAGTTAGTTTTTCAGGACGTCCGTTAAAACGGACATTGCCACGAATCGTAAAAAATGATTGCCTTTGATGTTGTCCTAAAAAACGGACAATACTGTCATGCAGGTCACGAAAATAAAATAAAAAAATTGTCGTCAACCAAAAATAAGCTTGAATACACTGAATAAAATCATCCTGAGCATCATCATCATAACAGCGGAAAGACTAACACTGCTGGACATATGCCTCCCACGAAGAGTGCCAAAGTGACCGGTCCTGCGCCACCCGCATCCAGAGGACTCCCGCAACCTTTACCAGACCATCAGTCCATCTTGTCGAGGGTCTACCCACACTGCATCTTCCGGTACGTGGTTGCCACCAAATTATCTTTCCACCCCAACGGCCATCGGTTCTAAGTGCAATGTTACCTGCCCTGCCCACTACCACTTAAGTTTAGCGATCCGGAGGGCTATATCGGTTACCTTGGTCCTGCTGCGGACAGCCTTATTTCTGATGCGATCACGCAGAGAAACTAACAGCATAGCCCTCTCCATTGCCCTTTGGGTGACTTTGAGCCTTCTTATGAGGCCCATAGTAAGCGACCACGTTTCAGTGCCATAAGTCATCACTAGCAACAAACACTGGTCAAATACTCTCATCTTGAGACACTGCGGAATATTGGACGAAAAGTGAGATTGGTCGGTATTTCGTCAGCAGGGTGGTGTAACCTTTTTGAGGAATAGCACCACCACACCTCTGTTCCGTGCTTTTGGCATTTTCCCTTCCAGTAAGACGGAATTGAACAAATGCTGAAGAGCCGTAGGGACCGGGTTTACACCCGCCATCAGCAGTTCGGCTGTTATTCCGTCTTCACCTGGTGCCTTGTTGTTCTGGAGCTGTTGAAGAACCTTTACAAGCTCGTACAGGCTGATTTCCGGGATGTCGTTGGAATAGAGTTGGGTTAGTCGAGCTAGAGGGTCCTCTACGAGACTAACCTCGGGTCCGCGAGTTGATGTGTATAGCTGTCCGTAAAAGCGCTCTACCTCAACCAAAAGCTCAGGTTTAGAAGAAACGATTCTACCATCTTCAGTTTCCAACCTGGCGAGCTGGCTCAGTCCAGTAGTCAAATCTCTCCAAAACACTTTAGCGTCCTCGTTACACGGGATAGCCTCTTCAATAGCTTGTATTGAATTGGCGCAGATCGCGGGTAAAGCAATTGCAGATCTCTTTATTGAGCTACTGGTGTAAAGTGACATCGGATGAAGACCTAGGCAACGTTTCGCTCCCTTCCTTTGTGAGCTTCTAACAAGTCGGAGGCTTATGGGGTTATGGGGGAGGGGAGTGAGGTGTTGCTGTGTGAACATAACATGTGAACACAACTGGAGGGCTCTCTAGCTCAACGGCTAGATAACCTTTTAGTTGTGTTGGTTCATTGGGCGTTGAAGAACGTAGACCCAGAGGCACGGCGAGTTTCCACAAACCCGTAATTGAATTCGTCTAAATCGCCGTCTAGGAAACGGAAACAGTTTTGGAGTTCCACATGAAAGCTCTCGGGGTTTTGAATTTTGATTGGTGCTGTATGGAACAACTTCATCAATCGAGAGCGTTCTTGCTTGACACATATATTAAATGTGCCTCTTACCAGACGGTGATCGCTCCCGGTTTTAACTGTATTGATGATCACAAAGACAACATTTAATGTATCCCTCCTCGTCGACAGGATGAAGTCAGTCTCGTTTTTAGTTGGTCCACTTTCTGTGCTCGCGTTTCGTTTAATGGCAAGGTCCGTTTTCTGTCACAATGTGAAACAAACTATGTATCCATAAAAGTCGGCACTGTCCGTTTATTATGACATGCTCAATGGTACGTAGCCACCTATACAATCGATAATGTCACAAAAACAGGACCAGCTTTAAATCATCCTTTTTGACTTAGAATTAATTGAATATTTAATAAAATTTATATCAAAAACGAAAGTTTAACTCATCTGAAGGTTAATTCAACAAAAAGAAAACCATTTTTTTTATTCGTAATTGTTTTATTGGGCCAGAAACAAACGCCAACGCAAATTTCGAAAATCATTGATTTCAAGTGACGCTCGCGCTCAAATTGAACGTGCACACTATTGGCGTATTCACGAAATATATAGTAATATTCTCGCCATTTCATTTGGCGTATTTACTTTTCTAGCCAGAATGCGCGTTCAAACTTTGCGCGGCATTTACTAACTGTACTAAAAAAGTGACCGGAAAGCGTTAAGGGTTAAGTAAGTCAATATTTTGTTGCTAACTATAGATTAAGATTTTATTGTGTATTACTAACAGTTATGGGTGCAAGCCTGAAATAAATTATTTGAATTGAATTGAATTGAATAAAGTTGTGTGATTGCCAATTTGCAGAATTTTATTTAGTTAGCAAATAAAGAATAATAAGAATGCCTGAGACTTGGCACTACAAAATATCTCACAGATTTCATTACTTTTTAGAGATAAACAAGCAGCTCCATCGAGACTTGGCTAGTTTTTTTACAGATAAAATTATACGCTTTTATCAGTGCGTCACGCAAGTATACATATATACATGTACCTAAAACTAACATAGTATTTTTAGATGAATTCATTCAAAAAAAACATTATGTTCAATGTGTATTATTTAGTTACAAGTAAAACGGAAAACTAATACTAAAAATTATCTTGTCTTAACATATGAATTAAGGATCTTGCTACTTCATCCATCATAAGCATAACAGGAGTTTGGCCTGAGTCCAACACGAGGACAGTGAAATATGAAGTTTCATAAAAATACTCCTATTTGTTCGAGAACCTACTTAAAGTCATATATTCGTAAGTCGTATTACAGTCGTGTTTATAGACAAGATAAATAACTGTATATATTTCTACTAACTGATGTTAGACAGAACAGATGCTTTTGTCTTTACCATGTGAACGTGATCGTTATGACAAACATGGTCATCAAGGTGGTGATGACAGCTGTCACTCACCATCGCGGAGTCCCAGCGGTCCGCGAATTTAATAATAATATTAAATTAATATTATTATTATTGCATTTATGGATACCTAAAACTATGAAGTATTGTGAAATTGCCAAGTCACAAATTTTTATTTAGTTAGCAAATAAAGAATAATAAGAATGCCTGAGACTTGGCACTACAAAATATCTCACAGATTTCATTACTTTTTAGAGATAAACAAGCAGCTCCATCGAGACTTGGCTAGTTTTTTTACAGATAAAATTATACGCTTTTATCAGTGCGTCACGCAAGTATACATATATACATGTACCTAAAACTAACATAGTATTTTTAGATGAATTCATTCAAAAAAAACATTATGTTCAATGTGTATTATTTAGTTACAAGTAAAACGGAAAACTAATACTAAAAATTATCTTGTCTTAACATATGAATTAAGGATCTTGCTACTTCATCCATCATAAGCATAACAGGAGTTTGGCCTGAGTCCAACTAGAGGACAGTGAAATATGAAGTTTCATAAAAATACTCCTATTTGTTCGAGAACCTACTTAAAGTCATATATTCGTAAGTCGTATTACAGTCGTGTTTATAGACAAGATAAATAACTGTATATATTTCTACTAACGGATGTTAGACAGAACAGATGCTTTTGTCTTTACCATGTGAACGTGATCGTTATGACAAACATGGTCATCAAGGTGGTGATGACAGCTGTCACTCACCATCACCACTTTTTTACACCACGAAGGTGGCGAATAAGCATACAGACTGCAGGTTACATGTTACGAAAACATCTAAATATTGATGCTTGCGACTCGATAAGACTCACACATCGCCGTTTTTTTATTGATTTCAGGGTTGATTGTGTTGATAGCTAGAAACAAAATGAAGGTCCCTCTCACTCTCAACGCAGCAGTGGTGTTAAGCTAGGGTTATATTAGAGCCACGCCGCGTGTCGCAACGCAATCGGTTACAAACATTTTGTATGAACGTGGTTACATTAGCTTAGCTCAGTCCCGCGTGTCGCCACGTTCAATACAAAGTAAGCGTTGCGACACGCGGCGTGGCTCTAATATAACCCCGGCTTTAAGGTTTTTGTATTCTGTAACTGAACTGCGACAACAGTTGACATTGGTGGGTACCAATCTTCTGTACTGGATTGACTAATGTCGCCACGCTAAAGTGTTACCATTAGTTACATGCTCTATGCCCTTAAAGCTAGCAATCATGATCCACTAGTCATGACATGAAACATTCAGTGGCAACCTTTTTAGCGTTATTGTATTTAACCATAACTTTTTTCTGTGTGCACTTTTGCTTCACACAGTTTGCACCTAGTAAACCTTCCGTTTTTGTTTCTAAACCAATCTAAAAATAGAATAAGCTAAGGTTCTAAAAATGAATAGAAGTATTCATTTCAGGATCGAGGCCCAGAAAACTGAATTTATATTACGTAGGCTCTAAAGCCGGCGTAAAATCGAAGTCATATAAAAGTTATATAACCAGCAAACAGCGTGTCTGTAGACAACGAGCTGCTTAGTGCCGTTAAACTAGCGAATATCTCAGCACGTGTTCTCTAGAACACTCAAGAACTAAAACATCTTGAAGCCAACCAAAACCTACGGCGCTTATAACCTTGACCCTCCGTGTGGTTGAATAGTTGAACACTCTGAAACTAAAATGACTTAAGCGCAATAGAATTATAGGGCGGTTGGGACGTTGTGGATTCAAGTTGAAGTCCACATTTACTGCATGCTTTTATTGCGATTCCTGGCTGTTTTGTAAAATGGTAGGTTTAAACTGCAATTTTTCTTTGCTATAAGTTGTTCTAAAACATGATATTGTAAATAATGTAATAAATCACATCACATCATCAGCCTATATACGTCCCACTGCTGGGCACAGGCCTCCTCTCATGTATGAGAGGGAACGGGCAGTAGTCCCCACGCTGGCCCAGTGCGGATTGGGGACTTCACATACACCTTTGAATTTCTTCGCAGATGTGTGCAGGTTTCCTCACGATGTTTTTCCTTCACCGAAAAGCTAACGGTAAATATGAAATCATATTCCGTACATAAGTTCCGAAAAACTCATTGGTACGAGCCGGGATTCGAACCCACGACCGCCGTTTGACAGCCGCATGCCTGAACCACTGGGCTACCGTAGCTTGTGTAATAAATACACGGATAAAATATAGTCAGAAATATTTGAGGTGACATTTGAGGTTCTAGAACTGATCTTTGAGCAATACCAAGCGGAATTAGTATTTTAATGTTGTTTTGTATATAAGCATATACAAAAACAACATTAAAATAATCGAATTTAAACTTTCGTGAGACATGATCGAACACAAATGTTCGATCTCTTCGGGGTTCTTCTTCAGGATGAGTGTTTTCGCGGGCAGTGATTGAAGCGACACCGCCAAGAAAATACTCATCCTGAAGAAGAACTCTCAAAGAGTTCGAAACATGTCGCCCGTAGTGACTTTCATACCTAAGTGAAGCCGAGTAATTATTAGCATTATAAAAATAAAACAATCCTAACCCATTCGAACAACAAGCATCATTTGTATGAACCAACTACATACATGTAGCTGGTATTTGCAGAAAAAAACTCGGTTTACACTCACATCGCCAAGCAAAGCTCCATCCACCAATACCAGCTACAAACAAAGAGAAAATAAAGTGGCAAGTTATCAACCCAAAATTTATTTCACCTGGTGTGTGTAAAAGTTTTTAAGGTCTTATTTACATTTTATTGGGCACAGCTCAATCATCACATACTTCTGACAAGTGGCGAGTAATTAACAAACCATAGCATTCATCACAGTTAGGGACACTCAAGGGCTCATTTGCTCGTAAAGCGTGATTAAGACAACACTCGTGCGCTAAGGGGTTACAGTTAGCTGAGATATTCCGCTCAAGACGTGGTACAAGATGGAGGAAATAAGACGAAATTGTAGTACGTGTTACGTGGCACTTAAAGACCTTACAAATATATCAAATTCACAAACATAAATCTAAAGAAAGTTTATATTTTGCCCTTTAATTTTATAACGGGCAAAATATAAACTAAAAGTTCGCATTTTTTCACAAATCTAACGGCCAGTTTAAAAAGAGACCCTATTCTTAACTCATACGCACTTTTCTCGTTTTCTGGCGTTTTCGAGTTCGCGATTATGCCATTTGGGCAAGTGAACGCTTCTCAAATCTTGAGTTCGCAAGGTTATCGTTAAAACGTGAATTCAACGGTTGACAAGGACGTGTCAGGGTCATACTCAAATTTAGGTTCGCGTTTTTCCCGTGGACACTATAAAAGTTAAGGGCTACGAAGCCTAATTTTGGTTTGGACTCTTAATCTGCATAAACAGCGTCTCCTCTTCTATATGACTATTCGATAAAAACCTTATTTATATGCACGTGAGCTCTTAATTATTGACCACAGGAGAGACGAATTTCGTTTATACACTGGGTTCACCCAAACACACTGTATAAGTAAAATTCGTCTTTCCTGTGGTCAATTATTAAGAGCTCATCTGCATATAAATCAGGTTTTTATCGAATAGTCATACACAAGAAGAGACGCTGTTTATGCGGATTAAGAGTCCAAACCAAAATTAGGCTTCGTGGCCCTTAACTTTTATAGTGTCCACGGGAAAGACGCGAACCTAAATTTGAGTATGACCCGTCAAACTCTCCATAGATACAACAAAATGTCACTTTAACACGCTGTTTTAGCAAACTTTAACGCTTTATGTGGCACCAAATGCAGAATATAGCCAAAGCGAATTGTTGTATTTTGTGATGAGGTGAGGTGAGAAACAGAAGAACATCAACGATATTAACTTTGATACAGGTAGGACTTAGTTAGACCATACCGTTACCGCTTACAGCTTTTGCTATAGAGCCTCTTGTCATCCCTCGCGTATAATTCTTCGACCCGCGTGGATTTTGGTCTAATTAAGACTAACTGCCCACATGGCTCGACATATTGGAAAGCGAGTCCTTACGACCGAGACTAGTTTAACAGCAGTTGAGATGTAATTATTTAGTAATGATTGACGTAATACGATATCCAGATACAAAACTTTCATCCGTTTCTTCTAACGAGCCACATCTTGGCATCTCTCACGGGATGCCCATCGACACTCGTGGATTTGGTTTTCTTGTCCAAGAGACTTCCAGCTGGTGGACATGATATTTGGGTTGCTGAACGCACCTCACTGGCTTTCGACTTTCCTAAACGCTATTCCCTTTTGACTCGGAGCTACGTCTTGGCATCCCGCGCGGGCGATACTTCGACACGCGTGGATTTCTGTCTAATTGTCCAGAAGCAAGCATTCGACAATTAACTGGTCATTTGGCACGCGAACAACCATTTAAAACATTAAGACGACTCTTTTTCGGTCTCGCTGCAAAATCATTAGGTAATTATACTTTACAATAAATATAGCCTTTAAACTATTAAACTCAATTTGTAATAACAGTCCGATATGGGAGATGTAATAGGTTACACAACTTTGTATCAATATAAAAAAAAATGCTAAATACCAAATATTCTTGTATGCTTGTAATCTATTATGATTGGAAACAAATATGCGTGAAATATTAACATTGTCACGTGAGAAAATGCGAGGCATTTTCATAGTTTTTCATGAATTTTCGCATTTCCTAGGGTGTATTTTTTGCCGCTTTACTATGCCAGTTTTATTATTACGTAAGCAAACACAATTATTTTATATTGTGTTATGGAAATGTATCAAATTTGTTGACCTGCAGAGTCAGTTAAAATATAATATTTTAAGATTTTTTGACCTGAAAACAATTCAACCGATGTTGCCAGTATCCCATGCCGCGGAAACTTGAGCAATATGTCTTTCATTCAATTTAGCCACAATGAAAAGCATAAACTGTGTCATTATTATTAGTTCATCCTTTATCTCTGACATGAATCATGAACACAGACAGACAACAAAGTCTTACAAAAACACCTACTTATGCCTTAAATACCTCATTTTAACGTAACGATTTCAGAACATCCATACACCAAGACTGAAAACGACAAATGCGTTATCATGTATATACGAACGCAACCATAAACCCACTATTTGCCGAAGTAAATACGCTGACGTCAGCAGTAAACACTAGCAGACCGTGCAGCGTCAGGTCTTTAAATATGTAAACCATTTTGAACCCTGTGCCTTCGGAATACGGCGTGACTGTACGCATGTGCGTACGCAGTATTGAAATCTGCGATGATCCGATAGCGTCGGATAAGTAAATGAGAGGACGCTCTCTGGGGACCCATGGGACATGGAAGCCGTGGAGTAGAAACGAGAGTGATTTTCTACGAGAAGTAGGTAACATCTTAACATTGGAATAACCTTAAAAATGATTTTAGTACTTATTCCATGTACAGATGAATACTGCCAAGACATGAAGGTCCTGTATCTTTGCGACGAGTTGTGGAAAATAATAGAATTTAACCAGATTCATGTTTGAGATTCCGAAAGATTTTTTTTGAATTTTATACGGGCAGCACTGATGAACTTGCAAGCACGGATAGTAGAAAATAAAGTGCTGAAGATTTTTATTGAATAACATGAATGACATGGTTTCAATAGGCAGATGGAAATCATGTTTGTGTTTTCATGATAAAAACAATAAATTATTATAGAACTCATCCAGCTTATAGGTTACTGCTGAAATATCACATATACCATCTTCAACAAATCACGAGAATGTACAATGAATATAAACCCAAGTCAGCTCCACCGAAGTCTCGAAACAACATCAAAGCCTCGCTACTAAATTAGACGTTTTGCAGATACTAAAAGATATTTAGCCGGCCCCCACCCGGGCACTATTTTAAAGGGTTGTTTGCACCTCCCACCCTCCTCGGACGTAAACTCCGACAATCTCCGGCAAATGACGAGAGTAAACTAAAAGTGCCTTCTTGTGAGGAAATGGGAAAGATCATCTTTTGGGATAGGGTTCACTGGTTGTTTTATAAAAGGATTTGTTGGGGAAATATTAGAAAACAAACAAACGTGAATTAAACGATACATTTTCAAGCTAAGATTTTCTTTGGACGGTTCTACATTTAAATGCCAGTATGTTCTTCAATTGCTTTTGAAGGAGTTGTAACCTTAAAAGGAATGTTATGCTTTCACGATTGATCGGCGTAGAATTTAGGGATTAATGAAAGTTCTGGGTTTTATTCCATTTTAACATCATCAGCCTGTCTCTATACTACAAGCTTCCCCATAGAAGAAAGATATATGTATTTACCAGTAAATAAATAAAGCCTCCAATAATAGTTACCCTCGCCGGACCAACATCTTTATACATAACAAATCCATCCAATAAATCCCTCGCCCAAAACCTTTGAAAACATAGCTTCAAACGTACCCCTTAAAATATTCCACTTCACAAGTGACACCCGCGCCTTTGATCCTCCGTCCAAATAGCGACCAATCACAGACCGTAGCATTTGATTGCTCCAGGGATTCTTAATTGTCCGATGACCTTTGAGCAAAGGCGTGTTGGGCCCTTAACACTTCGCTGAGTGCCAATTTGCTCCAGTAGGTATGTAGCACCATGTCTTGGCATTCGGGATCAATGTATTTGAGGTCTGCCCTTTGTGAATGGAAATTAGACCCCCGTTTTAGTGTTTGAGGTTATAACTTGGCCTATTTTCGGGATTGGGAAATGTAGAGAGAATTGGATATAAGGGGCATTTAATCTAAGGTACTGAATCGTTAAGTGAATTTCGGTGACTGGAGCGGGGTACCTAAAATGTAATAGCATGTTCTACTTGATTAACGCCATAGATCATTCAGTTACAGATTCCAATATTCAATCGTAAGTCGTAATATTTAATCGTTGTCGAGTGTTGAGTCAATCAAAATACCAATAAAGTCTCTAAAATAACACACAAACGTTATTTAAGATGCTATTCCGTCATAACCGATTCAAAGTACCTAAATGTACGCCGATCCATTGGGAATAAAGTTGAAGCCATGTTGAAGCAGTTATAATTCCACTGCGCCTACAAAATTTCCGTAGCAGTTACGAACATATTGCCAGGAAATATGAAATATCAATACTGGATATTATATTCTATGTCCTGATAATCAATTGGCAAATTGAATGTGTATATTGATGCGCTGAGATGGAACCGTTTCGTGGCAATTTGTCTACCATTCTGTTTTTTTTGATTTTTGATTTATGTACATGTATGTGCTGTTGCCATGAATAAATATTATTCTATTCTATTCTATTCTATTCTATATTTGCATCCAACAATGTTGCTATCATAAGGATTTGCGTACGAACATTGCCCACATAACCAACAGATAAACAAAATCGACCTTGAAAACTCACACGTACTTGACTGGACTGAGAATACTAGTTTAGTCAAGTTTGACTACTAAGAAAATAAACTTGAAAGAATGATTAGGAGAAGTTGGTAGTCTGAATGGCATACGACTAAATTCATAACGAAATTATGTCGTCAGAATCTTATTTCCTGTTTCTCAAGCCATGGGTCAACCAGCATTTGGCCTCATTGGTCACCTTCGAATAACGCTAACAGTTGATTAGGACCCCAATCCGGTGCCGATTGCCCGGGGAATCTCTGATTGCACATTTCTCTTTAATTTACTAGCCAGTCCTTCCTATTGCGTCTCAGAGGAATTGCAGAGTAGACGACCGGCATCCGCTCGGTTTTGAGAGTAAGAGACTATCCAAGCTCTCAAGTTAGTGACTCTCTGGGGAAAAAAAAAATATTTGCACGCTCTTGTCGTTATTATGAAGAACAGTGAGCAATGCCTTCGTCAATGCGCGCAAATTCCTAAATGCTTGCTGTAATTAAAGTTAGTCAGCCACAATGTACGATGGTATTTCAAACCTCTGGGACTTTCCTTGCAATAAAGCATAGAAAATCAACAAATTCAAAGGTAAACATTGTGCCAAGTTACTGGCACTGAAAAACTTTGAAGTCAACTCTCACGTCGAACGAATCCATCCAATTTAAACTTAAATCCATTCTAATGAGTCAACCTTTTTTGAGCTCGCAAACAAAGTCAAACCTATTAACAGTCGTTCACCATTATTTTTCCTCAAGTCTCAGCACGACTTTTCACTCAGCACGTCAATCAACCTTGGACTTTACGACGTTGAGTTAAGGGTGACGTTGGTCGTAAAAGGAGCGTGAGGAGTCGGTGGCAGGTATCGGGACAACAATGATGTATCTCGACCAGCTCGATTGCGAAGCTTTTTTTCACTAACATCCTTAGCGGCTAAGAGCAGAGAGCGATTATGGAGAAGGCAAAACAATAATTTCAAACGCATATTTGTTTTTCGTTCTCTATGTCAACTATAGGCTTCTACGCTATTAATATATCTATGTATTGGGATTTATCACGTATCGAAATGTTTTCATGTCTTATTATTTGTGTATTACCCCAGATTAGCGACACCGCAAATTTTATATCTGATTTACGATACCACTTCAGGAAAGCATTCACGACGTTATTTGTTTAATGATTGGTCAAAACTTTTATTGCGCGCGTATGCATCGTCCCGCCGTGAGTTCGTGTGCCAACCGACTGGCTGAATCACTGCTAGCGGCGCGCAAAGTGTAGGTATATACACTTACGTCCCGCGGTGCTGCTAGGTTGGTGTGATCTTGGTAAATTTTAATAGTCGGAATGTTTGGCTACTATAAAAATATAAGTATGACCAATTGACCATTTTCCTGTTGAAAACATTAATTTTAATAAGAAAAATCATCCTTCTTTAATATTATGCACCCATAAAAAACGTAGCACAATATGCTGAAAATCGCAGTTGGAAATATGTATATCTGAAAGTTCCTATTTTTTCCCGCGAACAATGGAATAATCAAGTCTATTTGAGTACATCTTATCGTAGACGCAATAAATCGCCCATCCACCGCTTCGTACCGCCGCGCGGCCCACACCGCGTCACTCGCGTACCTTTTGGCCTTATTTCACCAGCCTTCCTTTTGTTTCGAGCCCATTTCTTTATTTTGCTGGCGATCTTATTATTTCGCTCGCTACCGTTGCCCGCATTGCAACGCTTCTTCGTTTTTGCTCGCATTGCTAACAGAAGCTGCGCAAGGAATGGAGTAATACTGTCCAGGACTGCCTGGTATTGTGTATTTGTTGGAGTTGTTATTTTTTCATCGCGCACGTCAGGATCTCTGCTGCGTAATGCGGGAGATATCATCGCATATGTAATTACTTATACCAATTAAAATGGCTTGATTGAAACAGCGGATGCGAAGTATTAATTTGTCATATTCCAAGCTTTTTGCAAAATCTTTGGCTTTTGCGAATAGACTACAAAGCAGTCTTGTTGCAAACATCTACTTGCGCCCTTTTAGGGAGGTTGTCTTTGGGCTAATTAAGGCGAACATGCGCGGGCGCGTTAATCACACCGCGCCGGCGCCGGACACAGACTTGCTTTTAGTGATCATGTTCGGTAATCTTAGGAATCCCAATTACACAAACTGAACTCACCCTTAAATGAGACAACACGATACGATAAAAATGTCAATTAAACAAACGAATTTAAAAATCTGAAATTCTATAAAAGGCTTCTGAATTAAGGAGGTTGAGGTGGCAAAAAGTTTTTTGAGAATTCGTTGGGTTCGTTCTAATTTCGCTTGTCTCACAAGTGGAGTGCAAAAAGGTCCAGACAATGTCTCTGGGATCCGTCGAACAATCGCTCGGCTGAATTTATTGAGACGTACATAAAATAAATAAAGGGCCACGGGTGCTATAGTGCCTATATGGGTATAGGGTCTCGCAAGTCCCGGATTGATCTTAGACATCAACTGTCTGTCCGTTTGTCTGCGCACAGGGTGCGCGCGCATACGAAATGAGGCTGGATTGCAAGTAAATTATTGTTAAGTTTATCCGGACCGCAGAAGTACAGAGTAGCTTCTATGTCTTCATTTTATGCAGAATCGTAAAATGCTTACTACGAGTATGTTACGACTATATTTTATTCTGAGCACTGCAAGTTTACTGAGATTCAGTCTTGAGTAATCTCTTTAATAAACTGGACACATTTTCAAATATCATGAAGTGGGGATTTTTATGGTAAATTTTGACATTATATTCATGTAAACAATAAATAATATTGTTTAATATAACCTTTTTGCTCCAAAGAGGCGCGCGACGTGACACTATCGGTAAAGTAGCGTGCTGTCAATACTGACATGTTGTCAGCAGGTAAAATAAATAAAGAAAAAAAAAACGAAATGAGATATAAACTTTAAATGTCGTTTCTTTGTTTACAGGTGAGATTTTAGTTGTTAGTATGTACTTATAATGTAACTAAACTAAAACTTTGTTTACAGAGCAACGCTGTGGTTTATTTATGTCAATTTTCCTAATTGAACAACATTCATATTATATTCACATCATAAATACGATGATAGTACGTATTGTCATGTTTTATACAAAAAAACACAACTGAATCAGGTTCTTTGCCGGTTTGATTCAGCACCAATAATACCACCAAGTACATTGGTGTAGGTAGTAATATTACTCCGACTCCCAAGATAGATTGTGCAGCAGCCGTATTGTGTACATTCATAGGTGTACTTATGCCTACATTGAAGAATATCAAACTTTGCATAGTGGACACTGAAGACCATTTATATGAGTTCAATGTCGGCTTACGGTTAACATTATAATATATAATCACCAAAGCAGCCCTTGATGCGAGCGCACACAGTCTGCTGCTGACCCTCATTCTGCTGATTTGAGTGGCGCGACCCAACGTCTAGTTTGTCGACCTGCGACCGAGCCTGTACAGTGTGGCGCGCCAAAGTTGCCCCTTCATTATGAGCGCGCGATGCACGTTTCGTATGGCCTGCGTCCCATGTAGTTACTAGTTAGTGCAATGCGCATCCATTGTAGCGCAGGACCTGTCAATTTGGCACTCTTTGAGGGAGGCCAATCTCCAGTTGTGGACGTCTTTCGGCTGATATGATGATGATGACGACGATACAGTGCGATATAGCCAAACTAACTATAGGTACTTGAGGGATAAATTGAGGGTTATTGAGGGTTAAAAAGCTGAAGCAGTTTTTAATGGATAATGTTTTTTACAGTGTTGACGATTTTTGTAAATATAGGAAATTAGTATAGGGACATTTTAATTAATATTATTATTCAGGTATGTTATTAATATTGTATTATTCAAATTTTAAATTGTAATTAATGTTTTGTATAATTATTGTTTTACTTCTTGTTGACTTGTGCTGTTATTAGGCATTAAATGATTTGAATTGAATTGAATTGAATTGAATCTTGAAGTATTGGTGAAGGATCACCCTATACTGCGCGTGCGCACGCGAGCCGCGACTAATGGCTAACTAACACATCCTGTCGCCGGCTATTACGACGGCTGCGTTATGATAGCCCGTCGGTATACCGGGAACGATGAGTTTAGAAGCCATTGCAATAAAATACTTTCGGGGTGATACAATCATAAGTAAATTGTAATAATAATAATTATGGTTAAAATATGTTATTATTTTTTTACTTTGATTTATTATTCATTTCTTTGTTGATTTACTTTAAGTACGTACCTTTATAGACAATTTGGACTTTTTCATTCTAGTTTCGTTTTCACACAACTGTTTAGTTTGTTAAAATGTAAATTTTAACAATTACATAATTTAATATTTTCTACATTATTTAATACAACATCCATTCACCTCCACCATATTGAACTTCAAGAATTCTCGCTGTAGCCCTTTAGTTAAATCTAGACTCAAATTAGAAGCACCCTCTACACATACCAGTAGGTATACAGGTACCGTGTACCCGTCACGTACAGGAATATTTGAAGCTAGTTTCAGATCCGAGCCGGGTTTTACATTACAATCGTCGCTCCAACCTGTGCTGCTGTACTATTCACAAACTTTCTCAACTCACACAAACCCACTATAACTTGACTCGTACTTTCGTCATAACTAGGCGTAATCAGAGTTCAGGGTTATACTCGTTAGTCTGCCCCGAGAGAGTGAAATGGTGAACACGGGCCCTGGATATGATAAATCCATGTTTGTACAGCCGCGAGCAGTGGTGTTTGTGCGCTCATGAGCTGGAAGCTGAGGCACGTAAATCAATAAGGGCTGACTGAAAATGCAGTTTTACTGGATATGAAAATATTTGTTTAATTATCCTGGTGCAATGTTTCGCTGGCGATGAAAAATATTCAGTTTTTTAACGTAATGAGACATTCGTTACGCCCGAGGACATAAATTATGAAGCAATGTTTATATAATATCATCAAATGAAATTTCTGAAATTGTTTTCAAATTAGATGCCTTAGAAGCACCGAACATTCAATAGATGTTACCGGCCGTTATTAATAAAACTTAACACAAATTCCATAGTGACAGACGACGACAGAAGCTTTTTAACGGCATTTTTACTCTTTTATTACCTAAAATGCCGTTTGATGGACGTTTGTGAATAAAGGCATATACAGTATTTACTTACTAATTTCTTTCATTTCAATCTCAAACTACGTACAGTAGAAATATCTGCAGGCACCATCATCTGCACCCTATAAGTAAAGTAATCATGTTACTATTGAGTAGGGTTCACTTCTTGACCGACATCTCTAATCGTTCTTCTATTCTTCTGTGAAACATATTTTAATGTTAGGATTTTTAATGTTACGGCATTTTACGTTACAAATGTGTGTTTAATTCTTAAAATCCAATAACTCTGTACATCGCCGTGCCTGACTGTCCCTCGCTCCACACAACTACGTACCTCTAGCAGGCTATACGGACTAGATTGTCTTAGCCGACACGTTCAGAAGTTCCTCTACAAGTTATTGGGTTTTGTTAATTTAATCAAGTTGGAATCTGTCTGGGTTATGGGTTATAGGAACTAACCGGTCGTCATTTAATTTACCGTTAGTGTTATCTGCCACATTGACGACGGAAAAACCTGTCTATTTTTCATCCTCCGGTCCTAATAAACATATAAACATGAGGATGATGATTATGACGATGATTTTAGAAAATGATTTCCAAATTTAGTGCTAACCAAATCCTTGTCGTCAGTCCTATATAATAGAATAGAATATAATAGAAGATCAAACGAGCTTCGCAAGCGAAGTTCGATCGATAATATGAGTAAGCTTCATTCGAAGATATAACACACATGTAGTCCTTTAATCTACCAGGCAACATTTCGCAAGTTTAAAGTACGCAGTAAAAACCATAGCTCAAACAGTTTTATCCCCACCTTTACCCCTACCCTACTTAGGGACCTCGGCTTGCCACCATTTCTCATTCTTTTTAGAGACAAAACTTTCCTAGGGGTATAGGGGCGGGCGGGAAGTTATATCTTCGAATGAAGCTTACTCATATAATATCGATCGAACTTCGATTGCGAAGCTCGTTTGATCTTCTATTATATTTCGAAGCTTCATTCTTCAGATATAACACACATGTAGATGTTTAGAGTTGAAAGTTTTGCTGCCCTTTGTAATTGTAAAACATCATAATCATGAAATGCAATAATTATGTTTTGACAACAATCTTAGATACTCCCAATTATTAATCAAAGAGTACAATTGTAACTTCACATAATTCTACCTATACAAAAGGCAGATTGATCTGGCACAATGACCTTCGTCGATTAATTGACGATGGTAGAAACGAGCCAAAGTTTTCGATGTTCTCGACCAGCCTGCTGCCTTCCGGATAGCATCTAAAGAAATGCCTGACCGGTGTGCAGCTGACGTGGCGGCGTGGCGCGTGCTGTGAGCGCTGAACGCCGCCATGTCTTTACCGCTTTCGCCAAGCACTCGCGTAATGCACCCCGGCTAATGGATTGAGCAGATGCATTTTTGTGGGGACTTTTGAAAGTCAACAAAATATGTTGTGAGCTTTTTCAGTCCTAAAACATCATTATAACAGTCACCGGGCAAATATTTCTATTAGGTATCTTCATATATGGAAGGCACAAAATCGGTTGTAGACGACCTACACCTGAAGTCTTAACTATATCATCAAAAATTACTTTAATACAATTTGGGCATGACTTAATATTATTCCACTTAATAAGTGACAGTGTTTGTACCCTGTGGGCAGGACATATTGCTAACAAAATCGCCAGATTCTTTGTTAGTTTTTCCAATGAAATTTCTCTATTAGGGTACCATGTTGTTATATGATTTAATACCACTTGAGGATCCCAGGTATGGCTATATTTAGGAGTTACGGGCTTTAATTTGTAAACACCTTTCGGTAATCCTTTACTTTGGTCATCTGAGCTGATACTACTCCCCCGTAGGAGCGAGGGTGCTGACCTATGATTATTTAATGAGCCATACGACGATCCTTTATTAAATTCGTGCGTTAGAAATAAAATAACAGCAGAAATGAAGCCCTTATAGAAATTGAATATCTATATTATCTATGCTAAATTTCCAGCACAACTTGTATTTAACACACGTTGTACTGTTGTAAAGTGTTGTTTGAAATTGACGCTAACATGAGATTAGATACTTTTACTAATCTCAACAAAAGCGGAAACCACGGTTGGGATGGCCATTAGGGAAATACTACTATTCCTGTGGCGTTGTCATTTATAATCTTATGTAAACACTTTAGTACGAGTGCGAGTGGTGGAAACGCTTAAAAATATTTATTATAAATACCAGCTAATAGTGAATGCGACGACGGTAAAAGCGTCCGAGTCTGGCTTCCACGAAATATATATTTCACATTTCGCAGAGGTACGAGACGCAAAGAGGTCGATTTCGGGCACACCAAAGTGTTTACTTATTCTTTCAAAGGCTGCAATACTTAAATTTCATTAAATATCAGGATTTAGCCTTCTGGATTCTCCGTCTGCTTCTACATTATTCTTAGTGTTGATGTACGAATCGAATAACCATTTATTTTTTTTTTTTTTTTATTGGCCAAAATATTAAAATACAGTAGTGGTACCACATTTTAACACCAGCGGAAACCTCAGGGGGTTTATATGCTGATGAGTAGTTCGCTTATGGCTACTATATATTATGTTTACAAAATTTACTTAACTAGTTACAATTATAATACACACGTGTTCGGTTTAGTTAACGTGAGATATCTTTTAATGGACGGTATCGACTTGTAGCTGTTTAAATATCTATGCTGGAGTTCTTTAGGTAGTTGATTTATTATATGAGGAAGTAGATATCTAACGTTTCTTTTACCGTGCACATTAACAGTTTTAGGTTGCTTGAACATGGCTAGCTGCGGTATATTTTGTCTAAGCTTATTTTGACGTACATTTCTTTCTAGTTGGTCTATAAAAGCATATTCTTCCTTTAAGGTACAAAACTTTACTTTATTGTATACAGACATTATTTTGCAACTATTAAACAGCTGTTCATAGTTTGGGGAAATATTTTCCCTTGTTTTTTTAGGTACAATATTTTTAAGCAATCTAATTTGTAGTTTATAAATATCGTCAAGGTACGATTTGTAAGTTCTACCATAACTGCTTAGTCCATATGTGATCACCGAGTCTGCCATAGAGTTGTACAAAAGCTTTAGGGTGCAATATGGTAATTTGTATTTTAAAATGTGAATTTTACAAAGTAGCGCTCTTAGTTTCTCGCATACATGCTGTATGTGCGGGCCCCAGTTGAATCTGTGATCAATTATTAAACCTACGTAAGTATGTTGCATGACCAGTTCAATCGGCGTACAGCTACAGTTCTTAATCTTACAGTTGTGCAAGCAGTCGACGCTGTGCGCGGTTATGCACGGCGCATGAGCCGTCTTGTTGTGGCTAGTATGGATGTGCATAGCTTTTGTTTTTTGGGCATTAATTACTAGACCCATATCGTGCGACCAGCGGCACAGCAGGTCGAAATTTGCTTGCATTTGCTGTTCTGCCTTTACAATATCCGTGTCAGCGACTACCAGGCAGGTGTCGTCCGCAAACTGATACACAGAGCCCTCTCCGACCATAGAACACATTTCGTTTACATAAATAAGATATTCACTCGGTCCGATTATTGACCCCTGGGCTGTGCCCATGGTGGTTTCTATACCTGTACCTGTACTTAGAACGTTATCTATCTTAACAAATGTTTTTCTATTGGTATGGTAATTTTTGAACCATGTCAAAAGAGGGCCCTGAATTCCACTTTGGTACAACTTTTCATATAAGGTGTCAAATTGCAGCATATCGAACGCTTTGCTGAAATCAATGAAAACAACGATCACATGTCTTTTCAGGTTCATGTGATCGTTGATCTCATTTGTGAACTGGCAAAGCAGTTGAGCGGTACTCCGGTTTTTTTGAAATCCAAATTGTTTCGGATTAATAATGGTATGTTTTTGTAGAAAGAGATTAAGTTCATTGCCCAAGTAACGCTCAATCACCTTGTCTAATGTAGGTAGGATAGTGATAGGTCGATAATTGCCATAATCAGAGTGGTTACCTTTTTTGTATATAGGTCGAATAATACCAATTTTAAGTTTATCTGGGTAAGAGCAAGTAGTTATGCATGTGTTTATCAAATGGGTTATAGCGGGGGTTATTAAATCATTTATTTTTATAAGGTCTGATGCGCGTATGCTGTCAATGCCTGGACTTTTATTTACGTTTAGCCCTTTAATTATTTTGTAGGTCATGTCATTATTTATGGGCCTTAGCCTCATGCAAACATGTGGTGTTAGTTTGTCTCGTTCTTCACACCACTGCCAAATAGATCTAGGTAAGCTATTTAAGTGGGGAAACTGGATGTCTCCCATTCGATTAATATAGCTTATCGCGGTAGTGTTGTCGATGCGGAACAACAGAGCACAGTTTGATTTATTTCGCGCAAAACATTTTAATCCTAAGAGCGAGCAAGCTCTAAGTAATTAATATGGAATGCTAATTCTTGCTCTTCCCATGCTCCGTTTGCACACACTCCGTCACAGACTGTACCTCATCCTGATCGGGACGGATCTATAGATATTTCTGCATCGAATTTCGTGATTCCAAAAAGACAAGACGTTACAAATAATATTATTAGTCCACCAAAATAAGTCAGGTAAAATTTCGCGAGGAAGTTTTACTTTTGATCATAGACATCGTATTCCTGAATAGCTCGGAATTTATATCTTTCTAACAACTTCGTGTACAACCAGCTGTATCTAGCTGTCGGGCATGCAGTGGTAAGAACTCTTAAAAAGTGCGCATACCCTGCCCTGCATAAGAAGGGATATAGACATGATAATTGAATTGTAAACAAAACCTAAGAATTTACAGCATTGTTGGTAATTTTGGGATTGTATCGAGCTTTTGGTATAGTTTACCACAAATCGTAGGCACTCGAGAAACCGGAGAGTCTCCCTCCCATTATGTTTACATTCGTTAAGGTCCCTTCCAATACACAAAATGCCACCCCGGTATATAATAGAAGTTAGGCCTTGTTTTTAGGTAAGTTACGACTTCTTTCATAATTTTGGTGAAGGTTCTAGGCGCCACGGAAAGTCCATAGACTAATAGGGAACAAAACTCGTAAGTAACATTGTTATGCTCGAATCTTGTCAATGGTAGCCATAAACCCGTTTTTAGGGATTAATTTAGAAGCAGTTCTAGTCTTCCATTTTAAAGTGGGACTTAGTTACAAATTTATTGAGCCCTTTCAGATTCAGTATGAATCTATAGCCACCATTCGATTTAGGAGTCAGAAAATCTTTGATAGAAACTGATCATTGGTCTGTTGGCATCCAGTGATGCTTTCACTGAATGCCTAGGTTAATTAAGTTCTGTACAGCTAAGCTCGTTTCATCATGCTCTTGGCATGTGAAAGTATTTACAGGTTTGACAGATTGCGTAACATGTCCTAAAAAGGAATTGGAAAGCCATTCTGTATACAGTCTAATAAATAAAGTACGATTATTCGTTACATTAAGCCAACACTTATAAAAAGCTTTAAGGCGACCGGCATGTACCTGCGTTACTGCCGCGGCGTCGCAAGTGGCTTGTTGTAGGCTGCTCGCGGCCGTATGATGGTCGACGCTGTCGGCCTACTTTTCAGTAGATTTGGAAGCTTTAACTTTCTCTGAGAGTTTGCTTCCAAAGAGAGTATCATCTCTCTCAACGTATTGTATGACTTAAGGAATACTTCGTCTAGTCCAGGAATGACTAGTTTTATCTTAAATCCGACTTCAATTAGATAGGATTTTTATCGTTAGTACCTATACCGACTCCCAATTGCTGTTGAGATGATTCGATTTTCTTGTCACGGCCTCTTTGGATGTCTGTAACTGCCGCCGAAATTACGGCGTTTAAGGACGGCGCCCATAATAATTTGCAATTTACAGGTACTCTTATAAGAGTACCTGTAAACTTTTTCTTTACTCTTTTTATCAATACCTTTGTGTAATATAGGTAGCCACCTTTGCGCTAAATTGGGATGAATTTTCTCCCCATATTTTGGGACATCATCAGTGGCGTCCCCTAGAGCGGTTAGTAACTCGGCATCTATTACAGGGGTCGTTTTGTCATCACAGGCCTCCACGGGAGGTGCATTTTCTTCATTTGAACGTGGGAGTGAAGTTTCCACTGCCTCATACACTTGTTCGTGGTTTATAAATTAAAATATAATATTTTGATTTTTCTAATTGAGGGTAGATATGAAATGCATTGTAAAACCACTCGTCAGGAATTTTAATGCATATATGTATCTAGTGCCCCGCATCGCGAACACGGGATATACTAATCTCGATTAATGGTTGTAGAAATTGCTATCGTGTTGACTCACGGTCAACCGCCAAGCACGAGATACCTTCGTGACGACTCTCGGTCGCCTCCCAGGTTTAGTTACAAGACGTGGGCTCACGGCCCGCGCGGTATTAAATGCATTTATTAGCGATTAATATTGTTAGAAATTGCTATCGTGTTGACTCACGGTCAACCTTCAAGCATGAGATACTTTCGTCACGACTCTCGGTCGCCCCCCAGGTTTAGTTACAAGGCATGGGCTTGCGATTAATATTGTTAGAAATTGCTATCGTGTTGACTCACGGTCAACCCCCAAGCATGAGATACCTTCGTGACGACTCTCGGTCGCCCCCCAGGTTTAGAATTACCAGGCGTGGGCTCACGGCCCGCGCGGTATGAAATGCATTTCTTAGCGATTAATATTGTTAGAAATTGCTATCGTGTTGACTCACGGACAACCCCCTAGCATGAGATACCTTCGTGACGACTCTCGGTCGCCCCCCAGGTTTAGAATTACCATGCGTGGGCTCACGGCCCGCGCGGTATGAAATGCATTTCTTAGCGATTAATATTGTTAGAAATTGCTATCGTGTTGACTCACGGACAACCCCCAAGCATGAGATACCTTCGTGACGACTCTCGGTCGCCCCCCAGGTTTAGAATTACCAGGCGTGGGCTCACGGCCCGTGCGGTATTAAATGCATTTATTAGAGGCACCACCATGTAGAACTATTTATTGAAACTAATTGCACTTACCTGATTTATCTTCGGAACCTGATGAATCAGATAGCACCGCACTGTCATAACTCGTTTATAGTTTTTTGTTGCAATTTCCGAATATTAGCAGAATAATACTCTATTTTTTCCTGTGCACTGCGTTTAGGCATGATTAAATATTTTGAATTATTTTTTAATAGAATTAGTTCGTGCGTTCGTTGCCTCGCAAGAATAAAGAATGAGAAATGGTGGCAAGCCGAGGTCCCTAAGTAGGGTAGGGGTAAAGGTGGGGATAAAACTGTTTGAGCTATGGTTTTTACTGCGTACTTTAAACTTGCGAAATGTTGCCTGGTAGATTAAAGGACTACATGTGTGTTATATCTGAAGAATGAAGCTTCGAAATATAATATAATTTTGGAGCATCAACAATAATAAACATTACAGAAGGCTTAAATCTTGCGTCGCTTCATAAAAGGAGTCCACTCAGCATGAGTGAGACTCAGAGTACAATGACGCTGATTTTTAGTGGATCTGATAAACGTACAGTACATTACTGCAGAGGCCGTGAAGTAAGGGATTGCTGGACGAGCTTTGGGGTAGACGGCCGAGTCGTAGACGAGGCCGGATACAACGAGTCCAGCAATCCCTGTTCCGGCCGAGGATTGTATAGTGCTTTTCTCAAACAATGTGAGGAAATATTAAAATTAAAATAAATACCTACAAGACAATCAATTAAATACCAGTTTTTGAAATTACAATCGGAACGAAAGTTCAGAAAACAATTGTGTAATTTGCCGCCTTTTTTATTTTTTAAACATGCCATTTCAACAAGCCGTTCAAGCACCATGTTTAACCGCACATAAGTATAGTACCATAGATTTTGTTTTTTTTTTACGTCGCAAGTCTGCTTACAGGGTCTAATGGTGGTTGGCAGTATGTAATTTTTCCTTTGTCAGTTTAATATTAGTAAGCAAATTTAAAAAGTTAGAGTAGCGGACAATAATGTTTTTAGTTAGGGTTTTCATACATTACTTCTTGGCTTAAGGCCAAGAAGTAATGTAGGGAGCCATAAACAAGAAACTTCTTGACTTCATTTCGTGATATTAACGCATACATTTCAGAGCATGTTTGAGAAATAGTACATTACTGCAGAGGCCGTGAAGTAAGGGATTGCTGGACGAGCTTTGGGGTAGACGGCCGAGTCGTAGACGAGGCCGGATAGAACGAGTCCAGCAATCCCTGTTCCGGCCAAGGATTGTATAGTGCTTTTCTCAAACGATGTGAGGTAATATTAACATTAAAATAAATACCTACAAGGTATTCAATTAAATACTAGTTAGTTGAAATTACAATCAGAACGAAAGTTCAGAAAACAATTGTGTAATTTGCCGCCTTTTTTATTTTTTAAACATGCCATTTCAACAAGCCGTTCAAGCACCATGTTTAACCGCAATTAAGTATAGTACCATAGATTTTGTTTTTTTTATGTCGCAAGTCTGCTTACAGAGTGTAGTGGTGGTTGGCAGTATGTAATTTTTCCTTTGTCAGTTTAATATTAGTAAGCAAATTTAAAAAGTTAGAGTAGCGGACGATAATGTTTTTAGTTAGGGTTTTCATACATTACTTCTTGGCCTAAGGCCAAGAAGTAATGTAGGGAGCCATAAACAAGAAGCTTCTTGTCTTCATTTCGTGATATTAATGCATACATTTCAGAGCATGTTTGAGAAAAACATATTTTGGATCCTGAGGTATTCTCAGCTTTTGCGATTAAGACAGGCTTTTAATCTGCGATGACGATGAATGATTTTATCGAAGTATTTTTGCGGTATTGTAACTTTAGCTTCTATGTATGAGTAACTTGGATTAATGAGACGGGGTTCTTAATGTTCTTGGACAACTGGAACTGTATATTTTGTAAACATAAAGGTTTATTCGAAACATTAATCAACTTTTCATTGGGACAGATAAAAATAATCGTGAATATTTGAAGAGAAGTAAACCAGCTCCATACATTTACACTATCCTATCCTGACTTTCTCCTAAAAAGTGACAAGATCCAATAAATCAAAAGGAACTTACTACTTTTATAGATATAAAAGCGAACTATTAGTTCTTGGGAATTTGTGTAAAATTCTACTATAAAATTCCAATATAACAACATAACATTCCAAAACACATTACCGAACGTATACTGACTCTATCAAATCTGTCGTAAAACAGACACTTATCTCAGCATATTATAAGATAAACGATTACATCATGGATAGCGATATTTGGCAGTCATTGCGTCCTCCGCAAGTAATCAATCGAAAAAAGAAATAAATAGGCTTTCTAATGTAGCAGTGTAATTTTAAAATACTGCAATACTTATTGAAATTAAATATGAATGTAAAGTATACTGTTTAGAAAAAAATATACCTTGTTAATTTTTTAGGCCGTTTCTTCTTATAGCAGAGGTTTTCTTCCCAAACTGGTGGTAGTTTATCGACATTCATAAGTACTAACTAACTTTGAATTTGACTTTCGGCAGACGCATAGTTTTATGAATAGACTTAATAACGTATTTAGTTGAGTAAATAAATTGCACAAGTGATTTTATACATACAGCACAACCAGCAGTAACTTCATTCTCACAAACTCTAATACGACATCCGAATTGTATTGCACGTTTGTGTCATTCTTGGAAAACAGACCATAGTTCAACCTGCAATGAGTTTGCGAAAAGAACCTTATCTCAATGCTCTAAGGTTCCTGTTCCCAGTTAGAGACATGTTGCCTTCTGTAACTGCGCACGACACGTGTAGAATGGCGCGCGCGCACGTTCGCGGAAGGCGCCTAATGAAGATCTTAATTGGGGCGCGCGTGTGTCCGGCCTTATCGGAACTGCGTTAGTGTGAACCCGGCTTCGGAACAGGTAGTGTGAACTTAGCCTTAGAATTCAGATATCGGGAGGTACATTTTCGTCCCTCACTTCGCTTCCCAATCACTTTTTAATGCGTTCCCGCTCCGACCAAGCATAGCGACGACAAAGATATGCGGTCAAATTGAAAAAGCAATACTGGGGGGCTAACACAACTGACGCCGCGCCGCGACGCGAATCGAGAAGGATCTACCGTCCTCGTTCTAATTTGCACGGTGCGAGTGTAACAGGGGACGCTCAGTCGTGCGACAAGCGGCTTGTCAGCAAGTTGTGCTAGACGTACTGAACTGTCATTTGTAAATGTTTGTGTCTCTATCATCCAAAAGGTCCCGAGCAGGAAACCCCCCATAGCGTTCTGGGGTGATAACAGCGGAGCGGGTAGGGCACCATACCCTGCCACCTACGGGGCCCACTGCAAGGGCAACAGCACAGACACACTGCTTTCAAACACAGACAACAGCGGCGCTACCACGAACTTCGAAAGTCGAAGTTCGGGTATTTCCATCTCTATCGCACTCCCTTACTCGAGTGACAGGGATGCATGTATTACGAACTTCGACTTTCGAAGTTCGTGGTAGCGCCGCAGACCCCGGTTTCCCGGGGCTCTGTCTCAAAGTGAGCGGTGGAACACCCTGAGCGTTTTTGTCCGTGAGAGTAGGACCCACTCGGCTTCTCCCGAGCCGGGTGGGATCCATAAGGGATTTCCCCTGGGAAAAAAGGGCCCCCCAACCTGGTCTACAGTACGACAAGGCAAGAGCCACAAAAGCACGCAAACCCACGGGATAAAATAAAGCCTATAACCATCCAGATAGTCCATTTTACACGCAGGTGAGTAGAATTTATGAAATCTGATAACTGGTTCCGGAGATTACCCAAAACACACAAACTTATAAAAAAAAGCTTAAATCTCACAGATTTTTTTGCTTATCGCGATAGAGTATATAACTATAGGAGATGTATAACTTAGAAATGTTTGTTCTGGCTTGATTGTTTCCATAGTCGCCTAACGACCCGCGTACCGCGTCGCCGCACGCGTCGCCTTTCCCTAAACAACGACTCAGTAACATGACACTTTACTTAGTATAGCGACTCGTCTTGGGCTAGGTCAGTTTATGCCTAAACCAAGTTCACTGCCAGCCCTAAGGCATAAATTTAAATAAATAAATATTCAACGCTCAACTTTTGTTACGGAATGACCTGCAGAACGGAGCTGAAGGCTGAAGGAATGTGAAAGTACTTTTAATTTCATACAACAGATCGACAACACGCATGTGACACCCTGGGAATTGCAAGCGTTCAAGTTACGGTACCTACGCGTAGCCTCAAGCGAGTTGCACCTATTCCGTAGTGGTAAGTAGGTAGCGTCGTGGTGCCCATCTATAAAATAAATACAAACGGAATAAATCCAGTTGAAAAGTATGTAATCATGATTGTATTATGATGAAAAAGGACATTTACATATCTCTGAGCACATATTCCCATGTTCATGTCGTTCGTACTATCTCCGAATACGAAACAAACAATACTTCTATCAACAGCCTTATTCAGATGGCACCGCGATATCTCCCGGCTGAATGGCTACCAAAATAAATACGAAAAACACAAAAACACGCAAAACGACCATTATACAGTGTACAAGTGATTCGATTTACCAGCGAGAATAGGGCCGACGGAAAATCAATCGCGCAGCTCGGCACGCGAGGCTTAACACCGAAATAATGTAAATTATTGCTCGTAAAAGTGTCATTTTCGACGTACGCGTGACGTCACAGGCGAGTCGCGACGACTCACGAACTAACAACGCCAAACAAATATAGACACTATACAAATGCCCTGAGAGTCAAAGTTGCTTGAGTACTTATAGACAACGGGAGCCTTCGGAAAATCGTTTTCGCCCAAACTGCCCCCCGCTCTGTTATCTTTCTCATCGTCGCATGTCTACTGTATTGTGCTTTGCATGGAAAAACTTTAAATTTTGACAAAACTCAAACAAAATTCGCGCTGTCATGATGTCAGAAGGAATCAAATTGTAGATTCGTATTTAAAATAGGACAAAACCTGTCAGACCAGTAAACCTCAAATAAGTTTACATGTGTGCCGTCTGTGTTCACCCACACAGAGGGAGGGAGACGATCATTTACATACGGTGAGAGGGACAGAGAGGGCCGAGGGCGGCCCGAGGGACCGCGCCAGCCCCCGGGAACGCGTAGGGCAGAGAGAGACCACTATATTATTATCCTCAGCTAAAAAAGAATTGTGGGCGGGGGATTACATTATAGTAGCGAAAGTAATCGATATTCCGTTTCAGTACGAGTTTGTTAGTACTGCAGATGCAGTTTAAATTTGTGAGGTTAGGTCACACGCAGAATCTATCAACTATGCATTTACCTAACCGGGAGTAGACTACTTTGGCCCTTCCAAACGGTCAACTAACAAAAGTCTAGGACTGACTCCTAACCTAAAGTTCTAAACCACACACACTGAAGTCATAGTCACACAGGTTATATTTGACAAGCACCAAAGGTGTCAAGAACCTTGCGTCTCGTCTCTAGACAGTATTCGGGCGAATTTGAATAAAGCGTGGCTTCATTTACATACAGCTGACTTCTTTACGAACGATGCATCGGCGGAAGGTCAGCTACTGCGGAACAGGGGCCTGGGTTTATGGGTTTTCTAAACTTATATCGGAATATTGTTCGACTTAAGATTGCTACTTTGTTTTTAGATAAAAACGAACCACTAGGTACTAATAGTCACTACCAACTAGGCCAAAGTGGTGGTCGATTTCAATTATTAACGTTATGCAAGACCTTCAATTTGCAATTTCAATTTGATACTAATCCCATTTATATATTAAGGTGTCTTGTTTACTCTTGTTCACCCTTATGCAAAAAGGAACGCATACCTAAACAAAGACGATCATTATTATTTATCAAAAATCTCTTCCAGACGACCTATAAACTACATAAAGTCATTCATTCATTCCCATTTAATATAATTTCACGATAAAGTGAATAGCCGGTAAGCGATTATCGCTAATGAGACATCTGTTCCAGACAACCTTTAAATACGCATATCGAAAAAATTTCATTCCCAAAGAATTAAATTTCACGATATATTTAGTTAATAACTAATGAACACGCGATTATCAGACAACAAAAATTTTCATTTCTAAAGCAATAACCGATGAATAACCGATCAGTACTGGCCGAAAGGGCCCCTCGGTGAAATTACGCGACAAATGCCGCGCGGCTCATTGACTTGACCCTTCCGGCGTCAATGATCAAGATGTTTAAAGGCTTCGGGGATCGGGACTGCAGTTGGGAAAGAGTGTTGACGGTTTCATTGGGCACGAAATAATGTAGTATTCACAAGTCGGTCGTTGAAAAGAAATACTTATTTTGCACTATATTGCGGAAGACAAACAGGGAACACAGTACTAAACTAATATCTCTAGATAAAGGAGTATGATGTCAGCAAATGAAGAACTAGCATAGGTAGTTTAGTTTACGAACAAGATTAGAGCTAAGCTCTTAAATGGTGACGATGATGATGAATACCTTCTTTATCGTTAAAAGTAAAATCGTATGGTGTTCCGCGTATGTCTTGGTTGGACACATAATGTTACGTATAACAGATATCTAGTTACAAAGCGAATACAACCGTCGAACGAAATTCGTAATTTTACGAGTACCAAGTTGTTATCCGTTTACTATTCTGGAACTAAATTCTCGCAAAACCGAAAAATATGGCGAAAGGTAAACCTTCGTATACTGATCATCTTCTAATATTTCAGAACAGACCACCCAAGAACGAGACTTTTGATGTTTAAAGTGGAATTAGACTCAGCATAGGTAAAAGATACTGAAAGTAACTAGACACATTTTATCAAAGAACGTATTAAAAGCGAGCGACTTTGCGTCAAACGGCTATAGTATCCTATAACGGGCTCGAAGGGCCTCCCTCTAGCGTAGCGTCACGTGAAGTAGGGGGATATTTATATAGTGATAAAATCCATTTACGCGCTACAATGCGGGGAGGACAAACTGTATTTCCATAGAATCATATCTAGTACTAGGGATTGGCTGTCGATAGGTTTTCCGATATCGATAAAAAATGTTTCAAATAAAAATATGTTTAAGCGACATCGGCTTCTTTTGTCACTAGCAAGCGTTTACTTGTTCAGACTATTTTGATAAAGGCAGGTACGAACTCTTTGCCTCACTAATTCATGTTACCAGAGATCGGTCATGTTCAAAGTCACTTTGCATTACTTTAGGTGTAATTAAACCTTGGGTATGCGAATATCTTAACTTGTATAAAGTATGAAAAAAGAACATCACAATAGGGTTTCGTTTAACATATTAACGTATGAGTATTTTATAATATTTACATCTATAGCCTATTTCATATAGTATAACGATAACCGTGCGTTAATCGTCATGCAATTTTAAGGAAAAGCATTTTTAAACGCAAAAACATTAGTTAAAGTAGTACATATTTTCCTTTGATATCCTAGATAAAAAAATAACAGTCGACGGATATGTCCGTTACACATCTAATGTTACATAAGAATGAGGTATAGATAATTGTTATATCTGTCTTTCGTGGCGTAGTAAATGTAATCAACAAACAAATCATTACAAATATCGTGTATAAATCTGGATGTTACATGTCCCAAATGCACAATACGTACACATCAGATAATTATTACCTTTTTTGTACGTTATTTCAGCATCTTTATCTCCGCTAAAAAATCTTTAAAGCACGCTAAGCCAGCAAACCCTCCTTTTATTCAGAGCAAATTACATAAAGCCGTTTCCATCGTAAGATTCAACTCATATCGACAACCACGACGTGACGTCAGCCACATCATTACATTATCGATATGCAAATGTCCGTCCCTAGCTCCCCTCGGGTTTCCTTCAATTTTCCTTTTGCGATCTCCTCTTAATTGACGGAGAATTTTGATTGGTCGCCAGTACCTTCTATACCTCTACTTTAAACCAACAACACTGTAAGTAAAGGCAATTGTCATGAATAAAAGCTCTTTCTATATTGAGTGGTCTTCGTATGCATCCGAGCAGTGGATTTTTCTTCTTTAATTTGAGTGTTCATTACGTCTTTTATTTTAATGGCTAGGTTCGTTATGGTTCTCTCGATATTATTTTCTATTTTAATTGCTGGGAGATTTCTGCTTGGTTCGACATTTTTATTTTTGAGTAGATTCGAAGTCTGGATTCTGGAATACGCTGTGTAATTTAAATGGAATAAGAATTTTCATTTCATGTAAATGTATATTCTCTGTCTTGTCAGTTTATGAGCGTACGGCTCATTATTTCTGAGCTTCGTGATATTTTATGTGGTTCCATCATTATTTCAAATAAACTAACGCTGATACGACCTTCAAACCTTCAAGAAAAAAGCATACCCATCTTAAAGGCCGGCAACGCACTCACAACACCTCTGTTGTTGCAGGTGTCCATGGGCGGCGGTAATTCACCAGATGGCACAAATAAATCCGCAGTTACCGCAACATAATAGCTAATTGACGGCCGCTTTAGCCTAGTTGGGCCCTGCATACGAAGCAAGAGGTCCGGGGTTCGAATCCCGGTAGGGGCATTTATTTGTGTGATGAGCACGAATATTTGTTAGTGATTCGTGGATGTTTTCTATGTATTTTAGTATTTATTTATCTATTGAAGTATGTTTATCGTCGTCTAGTACAAGCTTTGCTTAGTTTGGCACTAGGTCGATCTGCCTTAGATTGTCCCCTAATATGTATTTATTTATTAATAATTGATAGACTTTGGTGACCCTTTTAGCCTAGATCAATTTTATTCGTCTATGTGAGTTTGTACCTATATTATATAGTCGTCTAACATTTCAAGTTATGTTCAATTTAAGTCAAATTGAGTAGGACTGTCCCTAATTCATTATTTAGTTGATTTTCGAATTTGCCCATTTACGAGACTGAATTTTACCTCGGGCTACTAGATCATTCAGATTCTCATACTGAGACAAAAATAAATCTCCAATCAATACCAAAAACAAACAGCTAAAGTAAAGAGAAAATAACATTTCAATTGGCAGCAATTACTCGTCAACGGCGGTACAGTTGAATGCGAAACTGATTAAACAGTACAGTCGGCGACAGTATTGACAAAACGGCTGCGCCTGCGACTACGGCCGCCATACAAATTTCCAGACTAGGCCCATTGAAACGTCACTGCGCAAGTATTGTGCAGCCATCTTCTCTGCTCGCGTGGTTTTCGGTTTTTAGAGATTTTTTTGAACGGCTTGTTTGTGGATTTATTACGTTGATATTTTAGAGGTAATATGGTTTTTAGGTGTATGGTAATTAGGGCTTCCAGTTTCGGGAGCTTAAGTATTTTAAAAGGATTTCTCGAAAACGCCCAATAAACGATCAAACCGTTCGGAGTAAAATGTATCCGAATTGAGCTACATAAAATACATAAAATAAATACATTTTCAGTTATTGCACTTATTGACACCTCGTGTCATCGCCAATAACGTTGCTACAGGATCGTAAAGTCATGCAATTGGCTTTAAACCCGAGAATAGTTAGTAATCTTTGAAACATGTGTACAGAATGCGATCAGAGTTTAAATTGATATGAAATTTGTATTATTTTACCGCAAAACATTTTGGAGTGGTGACTGTTGACCTACGTCAAAATGTTTATGAATTGAATAAACAGCAGTTCCGTTCCCAAAATAATTCACGGTCGAGTAATAGGTAAGTAATAAGATTGAAACTAATACACAGGTTCTTTATAGTGCATAAATAATCCCTTATTGTGGCCAGTGGCCAGGTAAAATTCAATCTTAAGCCACAGTCATAAAGAACGTGAAAACTTTTCTCATTTTATCTGTATGTATGTTGGTAGGTAGGTATGTGTCCGGGAGTCGAACTGGCGACCTCGTGCTCCAGTAGCGGCGGCTGGCGACCCCGCGTCTGATTAGCGCGTTAGTATTCCGACCGCGAGCAGGACACGAGGTACAAGAATTGGGGAAACTACTCTAGTTGAAGAAATAGATGAACTAATAATAGTGGAAATGAAAAGAGATAATTTCCCGGCAACATTTTGTACTGCAGTATGACCAATGTCCCGTTGTACGAGTCTCGACAGTACAATTAACAATTTTAGAAGTCTAATGTAGCAACAATCAGGCTTGGCTAGTAGATGGGACTACAGTTGGGTATGGGGTTCTTCAAGAAAGGAGCTTATAATTTCTTAAAGATTCCCTAGAGTTGCAAGAGCCTATAGGCTACGGCGACCGCTTACCGTTAGGCGGGCCGTAAGCGTGTTTGCCACCAACGTACCTAGTATAAAATAATAGAAAATAACGACTGGCCATTTAACTAGTGTTGACGGCTTAAAAGTTTTAAAATTGTAACATATGAAGCTTCGTGGTCAAGTGCGATGTCAGGATCAGGAATAATGGTTTACTTAACTAAAACGGAATATCTATATTCTAGTCGGTATCCGGTTTACCTGGTTTCCAAAACAGAGTGACATAAATGTTTAGGTTGTCTATTGTTTGCCCGACATTCACATACTATAATAATCATTTGCCCGAACTTCGCTTGCCCGTATTTCATTTGCCCGAATGTGGCGTTTTTCATAATAGTTAATTGACATACTCTTGTTTACCCGAATATTGGATGTCATAATGATACGAATGCCATACGTATTGTTTTCCAGATTATTGTTTGCAATACTATTATTTAATAGAATATTCAAATGCCATACTAAACATGCATTCGGATTCATCTTTGTTAATTTTTTAGTTTTTCCGCTCTTTTATAAAAAAAATAACCTCGAAGACGAAAGCGGGAGCAAAGCTCCCGCTTCCGTCTTCTAACCTATCCGCGATCCGAGTCGGTTTTGCCACTAAGCCCCTGTTCCCCACTGCCTATGATACACCACTATGTTGGCATTCGGTAATCTCAGAGAAAAGTTTATTTTTACTTAGTGGCAAAACCGACCTGGATCGCAGATAGGTTCGAGGTATTTTTTTTTTTTCATTTTAGGCACTGCAATACGTACCCACATTATTACATATGAATATTATGAATGTTGAGATGCATGGCAAATGACATTATGGCATGTGATAGTTATGGATTACAATGATTATGGAAAAAGAGATTATTGATATTGATATTATGGAAAACAAAGATTCTGGCATATAATTAATATGGTAAACAATGAGTATGGCATACAAAATTATAGAAAACAACTTTATGGCAGTTGAGTATTATGGCAGATAAAATTCGGGCAAATGAAATTCTGGCAAGCAAGAGTATACCAAATGTTTAGATACTAAACAGAAACTTCTACTAACAAAATTCTAAATTTCGATCAAAGATCTTTGACCCGTCTTTTGATAAGCAGCGTGTCGTATCAGGATGAAGAAGAAACCTAAGGATAGAGAGGGATGGAAATTACTCCACTGGCAAGGGCTCAAGCTCTTAAATATATATTTAAATATCATATATTGATGATGAGATCTTTGACCAAACCGTACAGAAGTAATTCTTGGAAAGAAATAAGAACAAGTATCACAATGACAACAAAAGGCACTTGTCCCACCAAGAGCGAGGAAGCGATTAACTATCGGCGATTTTTTCGCCCAAGAAACGAACAAAAGATAATCGCTCCCGTATAAATAAAAGAGTGAGATATATTTACAGTTCATCGCTGGCCGTTCACAATGCCGGCTAGTACTCTCTCACCATTAGTTGATCGCAGCGATAAAAGCTATAATTCTTGGGTCCGTCTATTTGTTTGCCGAATCTAATTGTTTGGAAATCGCTGAAACGTCTGTCTACAATAATGTAATAATCCCAATTGTAATACCTACTAAGTTTATTTTTATTACACCACAGTTTTACCATTGATACATCATCATGAACTTGAGAGCCGGGCTCTTGTCAGTGGAGTAACCGCTACTCTGATCTTCTCTCAGATACTGTTTTGAGCTCTTGATAAGACATTACATTGTCTGTGTATCAAATATAGCGGTACAACTGTAGCAAAATATTTGAATGACATCTCTTTTTCCATTTTAGGGCTATCAATTTGCATGCGTCTTTCGTAGAATAATTACTTTCACATGACCAACTGCCATTGAATCACGATAATTCCCTAGTTTACCCGAACGTAGTACCAAGACGTCCCACGAACGGCTTCCACAAATCCCGTACCCCGTAGCAATCAGATGCAGTGTTCTTCAAGACACATGTACTGACCGTCCAGATTTAGGATCGATTTTATTGTCCACTCTCATGGTAATTGGGTTTTCCTAATTCTTCACAAAACGCTCGTAACCCGAGTAACCACATAAACTGGATACGTTAGCAGTAAGTTGGAACAGAAGTAAAGAAGTTGACAGAAGAAGAAAGTGTATGACTGACCAATATATTTTTGAACAAAATTAGATAGCAACTCAATCTTCGGTATTAATTACCGTCATCATCATCATGTATATATGTCAAAATAAGATATTATGGTTCTACTATATATATTTTTTACGCTGTATCAATATTAATATTATCTTTATAAAGATCAACTACAGTTTAGTTAGGAGTGGTTTCATGAAGCAACACTGAGGGGCTTGATCAGTAACTAATCTGTTCTTTTTTCGAAGCCCTTGTTTGTTTAGACTTGTAAAACTGTAACTTGTAGCTTCGAGAAAAGATACACTAATATTTGCACCAATAACTCTTTTTCCTAGAGCTCAACGTTAAGGCCCGACTTTTCAAGATATCGGACTCTGGATTTCTTTAACCATATTGCCAGGTCCGTCCGGACACAATCTCGAGATTTGATGATTAATGGAAAAATTAGATTTAGATTAGATTAAAAAGGCAAACGCTCTTAGACGACGGTCTCTAGACTACAGATCGTCGTCCGATCAGATGGTCAGACCGGGTTACTCATGAAATCCATAATTTCATTTGCCATTATCATCATTTGCCTTAATTGGTTTTTCTCATGAACGGACACTTTTCAAGTTTTTTTTTTTATAAAACACACGTATCCTACAGCGTCCTATACAAAATCTATATAATTTGTCTTAAAAATATTACGGTTTCAGTGAACATCACTTTGGCATCACAGAGAACACAAATGAAATTATGGATATCGAAGGTATCCGGGTCAGCCCAAGTCCTCTCATCGCTGAACCAAGCTTCATGATCCACTATCGGCGAATTCTGATCCAAGAATCCCTCAGCAATGAGGAAATACATCACGAGGTTACACTAATATTAAAATATGAGTTGAAAAATAAGTTAATTTGTCTCCTCACAAAAATCAAATTTTTCTGCAGTTCATTACAGTGTCCTACAAAATCGTATCAAAAGCGATAATCATCAAAAGACTTTCACAAGAAAATTTTCCAGAAATTCCCAAGGAGTTATTATTGCGATGTCCGTGCATCTCTGCAGTTTATTAACCCCACCCAACCCCCCCAGTGCAGTTAATACAATATAAGATCACGAAGAAATTGTCGTTAGAGTAACGGAATAAGACTGAAACTCCAACGAGTGAGCGAAACAGTCGATGTTGTTAAGCAGAAAAATGAGATAGAAGATTTAGGTCGACTGATAGAGCTGAAGTTCTAGTAAATTAAGTAAGTTGGAAGATATATTGGATTTGAAAAATGTGGATTGACGGAGGCGGTGAAAGGTTCCGAAGAAACTACAGGATAGGACCGAGTATTGAAAAATACGGCTTTGAAAAAATTGAAAATTTTGTTTCTTACGCCGGTTCTTCTCGAGGCGGATATTTATTTTCTTTTATTTATCGACATTCATAGGTGCATGTAATATTAGGTTAGGTTAGGTATTATCTTATCTTATCTAGATGAGGGCCCTTTCGGATGCACTTCGACCCAGTGGGATCTTTTGTTGGTAGGTTAGGTATTAGGTATTATATAGACATATAATACCTAATACCTAACCTATAAACTTACTTATTAAACAAAAGATATACTACCTATAAACTTCCCTACCTGTAGGTACCGATAATATTTCATATCGATTATTAAGCGTGTCATAAATCTATGTGAACTTGGGTACTTTATGTATTCTTCTGTGGTGTAATTTAGAACTCCAAAATTAAACTGTCATAATTAGTATGTCATATGTATACTGTACTCCGTACCGGCTCGTACCAATGAGTTTTTCGGAACTTATGTACGATTATGCGAACATGATGTCATATTTACCGTTGGCTTTTCGGTGACGGAAAAACATCGTGAGGAAACCTGCATACATCTGCGAAGAAGTTCAAAGGTGTATGTGAAGTCCCCTATCCGCACTGGGCCAGCGTGGGGACTACTGCCCGTTCCCTCTCATCCATGAGAAGAGGGCTGTGCCCAGCAGTGGGACGTATATAGGCTGATTTATTATTATCATTATTATGTACTCGTATACTAGTCGTAAACCTGCATTTATAAGTTTGTGTAAGTAATTTACAGCCCAGAAGTGACCTATACTCAATCTTCAACAAAAGAATAGAAAACTGTGTAAGTTTGTTTTTGTAGCATTCATAATTTTCTTTGTAACATATTTAATTATTGTCTAAGTGGTAGTAGTAATTTAATACGTTTTCATGATTTAAACTTACCATAAATTTTCTTTATAGCTAATTCATTGTTATTTTAATCGTTGACGGTTTACATTTAAAATCCCTCATTAACCGGGCTCGAGTTCAAGGCCTTTACCCAATTTAAATACAACTTTCCATTAAAAAACTTCAAAACCCAGCAAATGGTAATGAAGACCCAAACCCAGTCCTTGACACCTCCAAGACTTCATTACGCGGCAAACAATGACCGCACACACACACACACACACACGATAAACAACTAATTACGAGTGTTGTGTGGGTTCCGTCCGTGTGTGGGTGAAGACTGTAGGGGTCTGCCGCGTTAACCATGAAAGCCCTATGTACAAAGAGGTGTGAGGCCCCTGTGACCTTTTAGAAGCACCACTGTGCAGCCTCATGTAAAATGCATAAGATACCGTTCAGTATGAGCCGTCTCGGGCTTGTCTCGCGACACAGATGTTTGTAGAAAGCTACTTTTTGCCGGCCGTGAAACTGAAATTCGGAAAAATGATGCTTCTGAGAAGGGTGGAAGTGATATGGAAAGTTGGAGTCAAGTTAGAGTTTGAAATCTTGTACTCGCGATACGTGAGCCAGCAACGACTGAGTAGTCTGAGAAACTGATGCATTTTGGTACTGAGCAGACCCAATTGAATTAGACCCGTGGGAGGCTGATGTCAAAAATTAGTGACCTACTTAAATCATGACCTTGAAGTTTTAGACCAAAGATTCAAACCGTTCTGGATGGATAAGGCAAGGCATGAAAGGACCAGTTTTCAAGACCATGAATAAATTTTAAATTGATATTTCATTTTAATAATTCTTTCAGTTTTGTATCGTCATGACGTAACAATATTAATAAGCGGATTGTAGTTTTTTGCAATTTGAAATTCTTGTAAACATTTCCTATCCCAGGAGGATAGACCCAATCAATACTAAAAAATACAATCAAAAACCGGGAACCACTGATTAAAGTTTTTTTTCTAAAACCAAATACAATTTTGAAAATTAGCTTAAATTCCATTGACCAATATTTGGTCCTTCCTTTAGAACGGCTCGAAGGGCTATTCAGAGGACGTTAACTGCCCACGACTATCAGGTTGCATGTGTTACTAATTTCTTAAAACTCTACTCACTACGAGTGGTGACATGAATTTCTATTAATAGCCATACTATAATAGCTGAAGAAAAGTAGTAGGTTTCAAGACAAAAAATCAACCTTATATTATGAGTCGCCTTAAGGAATCCAGTTTCTCACCATGACAATTCCATCTTCAGATTAGATTTTTCGTGCTCTACAATATCGATACAGTGTATAACAAATTGCAGTGAAATCTGATCCCCCTGCATACACTTCTTTTCAGGGAGTGCAAACCGTATAATTCCTGTCAACAAACCAAAAACAGAGTATAATCCTCGAAAAGTACAAAATCAATGCTTAACCTCACGTTGAGTCCTTATTCCACTTTTGTCAAATTGGGTGAAAGGCAATGAAGCGCCCGAATCAATCAAGCAACTGTCCACCTCCTGCCTCGTAGGCCTTGTAGCCACGCCTAATCGATCTTTTAGATTCCACCATCCAGCCATTGTTACCAGCCCAGCGGGTCATTGACCAAAAACTGTTTCCTCATACCCACCCTAACTTGAAGAATTACGTGGTCAGACTTTAATTTGCCTCCCGTTTAATTTCCAGCATCTTTGCCCTATCCGTATTCTGTGCAGGCGACCTTGCCATTGCGACGCCAGGCACGGAATAAGGTCATGTGTGACGTATGCGTCGAACGCAGCTCACATTGTAAGGTTGTAGGGTCTGTATTACTCCTAGGCTACAGGTGATATCACCGGTATACCCCTTGGTATACCGGTAATATCACCTGTAGACTATATTTTGAGATGATGGCCACACACAGGCACTATACTCGTACGCAGTTGACACCGAACATTTTAGTTCCTGTCAAGTCTGACAGATCGTCGCAATGTGTCGGAGGTACATCCAATAAATCAACTATTTTGACGAAGGGCTGCTCCCATCGGATTACTGATTCATATGAGCGAGTGAGATAGTAGAAGCAGAACATGAGATCCGTAAGCTCGTAAGGTGTGCTCTTCCGTAACACCGCTCTCCAAACCCATCTGTTATGGACTAGTCGTAGTGTCGCAAGATGTTGACGCCCATATCACAACAAATTTATTTGAGTTACTTTTTATAGAACGTCATATTAATAGGTTACCTTTTTATTTTGTTGGTTTGGGCATCAACGGTGGTTGTGAAGCTGCTGTAAACGCAGCACGCGTGAATCACGACGGCGTGGATGTTAAAAATACGTTCAACTCTGTGGATAGAGACGCCCTGCTGACACAAGTTCAAGATGCCACACCTTTCCTGGGGGAATTGTACTGATAGGGAGAATGTTTTAATATATCAAAAAAGATGTATACGAGCAATGTTTGTCCTGAAACCATTGGACAGCATCAAGCCGTACTTTATTAAATTTAACATTTTGACATTTCCTTCAATTTACGTTTATGAATTAGACGTATTTGCTAATAGTAACCCCGATCTATTTCAGCGAGTGAATATTGCAAACAGTTGCCTAAGAGCACGGGACAACAGTAAACTAAGGACACAGCTCTCAAACACAGCTTTATTCAGGAAAAGTGTGTTTGGCATAGCTCCTAGAATTTATAATTCAAATTCGAATTCAAATAATTTATTTCAGGCTTACACCCATAATAATAAGATACCAAAAGGAATTAGAGACAGTACGATTTTAAAGTTTAAGAAATAATTATTGACATTTTTATTGGATAACGGTTACTATAGCATTAATGAATTTCTAAATGACAGTAGCTTTTAATGTAACATATTTAATTTTGGCATGCATTTTTTATTTTGATTTTTATGTATTATTTTTATGTGCAATTTTAATTTTAAATTCAATTTAGAATTTGTTCGCCGCAAGGCAAAACATGGACGGAAATAGTTTTAAGATCTGAATGTAAATTACCCATGTTTAACAAATAAATAATCTTTATCTTTATCTTCATCTTTAATAAATACTTAATAAATTTTATAAATACTTATGGCAGTACTAACATCAACATACGTACCTCCTCTTCAAAAATCAACTCCTATCATCGGCAGTTGGTTGTCAGCAGTGTGATCCGCTATCTTCAGCCTCGCCATCCATTCAGTAAACTCAAGTCTAAATTCGAAATTTAATTCATGGTATCTTGACAACTTGACTTTAGGAGGGGACTGAAAAACTGTTTTGGCTGACCTTAGAAGTCCGAGCGACGGATTTAGCGAAATAGGTTTAATATTAAATTTCTCCAATTGCGAATTGTTGATAAATAAATCCCTTCCTCTGACTGACTTACATAGTACTCTTTCTATCTTTAATACTTTAGCCTCTAAGATCAAAATTATAGATAAGTCTTCCCTCAGACTATTAGGGGCTCCAGTTATTCAGGAACCCATACCGTTACTCATCAACGAATATATGTCACTATTCACAAAGTTTATTTGGATCGCCTGTTTTTTTTTAGTTTCAAGGTATATGGTATACGGTATACGGTAACGCCATACGAATTATTAAATTAATATATAACCTTAGACATGACTTGAGACGTGTGTAAGACAGGAACATCCCACTGCCTATTACATTGACAGCTGACGCTTTCCCATCATGCCAGCAGTGGCCATGTCATGCGTTGAGCAATGTTTTTGCAATCGCAGCTACTACGACAATATGACATGTGACAGTGGTATTGTCATACATGGCATGCGGCAAGCCTACCGTCTTTTGTTACACAGTGTTATGTAATAAGTACGTGATACCTATTTTGTGACATCGGTCGCTTTCATAATACGGTTTTCGATAACCGTGGTCCTTCGTAATCGTTAGACGAATTCTGCCTGGTCGTCTTAATTAGCTCTTAACAAACTGAAGACGAAAAGGGACTAACGAAATATATTACTACTCCTCAAAATCGTATATTTCAGTTACCTACAGCAGCGACTGATCGACGACTGGGAAATAATGACTTCTTGCTCAACTCAGGTTAGATCTTCACTTATTTTGGTACTCAGAAGACAATAATAAAACATCCGTGGGGCCCGTTCCTGTACTGAAATTGATGTACTATCTTGATTCATGCTATCCTTTTTACGTAAGCGCGAAGTCTAGTATGTAAACGCGACGAATTATTGAAATTGAATTTTAAGTTACAAATTACCCCTAACTGTCACTAAATTCTTCTGCCACGTTTCATTTCTGAAGAATACCTGCAGTGCGACGTCCGACCGTGTGAGTTCACTTTAATCCGATGTAACGGCGGGCGGCTAACTGCCGGGCTAAAAAGGCAATATCGGCAGATCGCGGTTCGGCACGTAAGTAGGCCGTGAAAATGGCCGCCGAAGCCGAGCCCGTGTACGGACGTGGGTACCCAAACAAGGAAAGCTCAAAAATGCCCGGGAAGTCCTTGTATTACATACAGAGTACAGTACACACACCAAAGATACCGCATCATTATCATCGTAGATTTAAAATCTAAGCCTTTGTCGGTGGAGCAATTTCCATTCCTCTCTATTCTCGGCTTTCTTCTTGACATACGACACGCTGTTTAGTTTTTCTTTGATTTGGTCCGTAAATGTTCTTCTCTCTCTTCCTCTTCCTCTATCTTCCCTTCTATTATGTTTTTCATGTAATCGTGCATCGTGTCGTAACAAGCTAAACAGCTTGCCTCTTCTGTTCTCAAGGGTTTTTAACAACGTCCTTTTTCCTCTCTCCTTCTTGAGCACGCCCACATTCGTCTTTTTATCCGTCCAACCAATCCTCTCCATCCGCCTCCAACATCACATTTCAAAGGCCTTCAACTGTTCAAAACTCAGAGAGAATTTGTAACAGTGCTTGTGCGACCAACATAGGAATAGTAAAATTTTAACTACTCTAACATGGAGCACGTAAATCTATAAGTTACTTAGTAAGTCATGCCATGGTCTCAAAAAGACACTTATATCCTCCCCTCCTTCAAAGTTCTTCAATTTCTAGAGTTCTTATCAACCCTACCTACGAGATACCTTTATATCTTTCCACAATTAACTATTCAAACAAGACGTCAAAGCTTGTCTTCTTTAACGTTTCCCTGTCTCATACACTGTACGCCCACTAATGTTTGTACGGCGTGCAAGACATCTGGGCGCGTGACGAGGACGGAATAGTAATAGGGCTCTTGTGACAATCGCCATACTTTCCATTGGTTGCGTACGGAGCGGCAGAGCCTGCGATGGAAGAATCCTGGGGATATAACTCTCTAGAAGTAAGGCGAAATTTTGTGCTTCTCTCCACAACCTGCAGCATCTTGCGTGGCGAGTCTGCTGAGTGCGAGTTGGTGGCGCAATTAGTACTCCTATGTACTCCTATACTGACCAAAACTTGCCTCCGCCCTCGTGAACGCTGTCTACTGGCAGTGCCAACGTCACGAATTGTGGCGCGTAGGAGTTCTCCGCTAGTTCACCCTTTGCAGCTTCTGAATGGGCTCCTTGCATCAGCTCCCGAGTGCGATTTGTTTGCTAGTAGATGGCATGTAGTGCCTTTCGAATGTCTGAAATTCTGCGAGAAGATTGATGTGCGTCGCACCTCTGTTATATATTAGAACTGTTCTTGCTAATAAATATTGTTGTGTAATATTTATAATTTAAATTATGTTGTAAATATTCATCTATAGTCTCACAGTTGTTTAGATATTTCTGTTATGCTGTGTAACTAGTTAAAAAAAATCACACGCATGCTTGGGTGTACCTATACTTCCCATGGGTGACGTTTTCCGTTAAGTACAAAGAAGATGACAAGACATCCAAAGGCATCCGTAACATTGGATTGAGTGTATTTAAAGATACGCTACGAAAAGGACGCAATTAGGAAAATGGTGATGCCTGATTTCACCCTTTTGGCGGCGTATCTTTACATGCAAACATCTATCATCTTTTCTACGGTCTTGAACAGAAAGCAAGCCCACTGAGCTTCGAATTCGCTATGGATAATACTTTTGACGCCATCTCCAGAGCACTGATAGTTCGGCACCTATTCGCAATGTCTTGATGGCTGTAAGATAACTTTATAGGTAACAATGAACCTCTGAAAGACCCTTATGTTCGTAACTACTCGACATAATTGTAGCTCAGACTAACGATGATCTATGTAGCAAATTGAAAAGTACGTTAAACTTTGTGGGAAATCCACACAAGTCATTACATGTCGCCATCATATATTCATAAATTATACCTAAGATGGTTAACATTTCTCTTTTTATTTTCAGGTGCATGCTGGGAGCTTCGCGATTCGCGTCGAGTGGAAAAGGATTACAAGAAAAAGTTCTACGAGGTCTTTTGCATCTTGTTATTAAAATACCTTTTGTTTACTACTTGTTTTATTAACTTACCTGTTGAAATTCACAAGGAAAGTTGTTGCATAATGGACGTACAGTACGTACAGTGTAAAGGCTTGGTCTAATGCGAATAAATAGAAAATACTTTGTATAGTTTGTATAGATTAACGTAACTCTCTGGCCATATATTGCTGAAATATTATGTTTTGATGGTTATTCTATGAAAATACATACAAGTACAATTTCAGCAAAATATACACGACCTTCCACCTTCAAACATGATAATCATTTGAATTAGGTTAATATTGTAACAAAATGTATTAATTTCTAATGAAAGGTAAAAAAAAATAATATGGCTCAGAACATACAAATTTTCCATTAATATGTTTATAGTTAGGATTTCTGCATATATTTTAAATGCACATTTTTTTTCTTGAGCACCTGACGTCATAGTATTTGATATCTTATATAAGGTAAACCCGCAAACGGAAATAAATCATCAAAACTGCGATTTGCGTATTGCAACAGTTAGGTACAGGTAGAATACGGCTTAACTTCCGATGCCAACCGTCAGAACGCAATTAGCTGTCCTAACGGACATGACAGGTGTCACACCGGCGTGCGCAACCCCGAACTCGCACCAGCCAACCCCAGCGCAGCCAGCCAAGAGCCGGGCCACAACGAACAAAATCGCTAAAACTTAAGGGGCCGACGAACCGACCGAACTGCGTCCAAATGTATTCAAATATATGCGCGATTAATTCAGGCTGCATAGCCAGGACGGTGTTAGTAGTGGCAGCCAGTCTCACTTTCCACCGGATCGATGAGGCCGTGACCTTCCGCAGGATCCTCAATCGATACTTTTTCGCTTTTTTCATCGATTTTTTGGGGAAATATCGATCGCGCGGGAGCGCGCTTGGGGCGACGCGGCGGCATGGTTGTGCTGTGGTTGAAGAAATTGGTGTAAGGAAAATATTAGAAAATTTTAAAAGAGTTCCAACATATCGATTTTGCGGTTATGCTACGTGGGCATGAAGCTACATTTTCATTGTTTACTTTTATAACGATCATTAGCACTCAGGGATTTTAATACAGGACATCCCCGGCTTTTATACATACAGGCTTTGGCTTGAAGGTACTGGAAAAATAATTGGCCAACAGACTAAAAAATTATGAACGATTTTTCAGCTCTATTTCACGACTATCAGCAACGGACAAGTAGTATAAAAAAACTAGCCTTATAAAGACACATATTTTTGAGAAAAAAAACACTACAAGCGAATATTTTGTAAAAATAATACAAGCACGTGTAACGCTCAATGTCAACCTTACCATCAACTCTACCAACATCTCAACTTTACCATTCTTGTTTTCTAGTAGTGCGTAAAGCAACTCAAGGAAACGTTTTTCTACGAAAACCTTCAGCCGCAAGCCCGGACGCGGAGGTAGGACCACCTACTTCTGAATATTTTAAATGTTGCTGCTTCTTACTTCACCTTTAGAATCCCACCCTACTTTCCTAGTTCTTTGCTGTTTAAAAAATAAATATGGTTGTGTATTTTGTTATATTGTGTAGTGCATAAAGCAGATTGAGTCATTCCAAGAAAGCTTTCAATATCCCTACTTTTATGCGCACTACAAGTATTTTATGTATTCTGATAGTTATGAAATAATATCATTTGTATCTAGGTACCACGGCCTTTACCTCATTCCATAATGCATTAGAATTTTAACGAACAAATTCGTTTAAGTTCCTTCGTTTATTTAGGATATCAAAAGGAAATATAGAACTACCTAGTTCATTAGAATAAGTACTAATGTTTTTGGCTTTCAAGATATCTTTCCTTCAAATCGCGACACGATTAACGCACGATTTTGCTAATCTTATAATGGAAGGGTGTAGTATATTAATAAGTATTAATGCCTCAGTTTACTAATGTATACTTTTATTAGAATTGATTCTAATAAAAGTATATTAGAAATGTGTGCAACGAAATCGACCTTCGATCACGAAGGTGTTTTTTTTTAAGCCTTCATAAATATTCAGCATTATTCAGCTATTTTCAGACAACATTCAGCGCAGCACAGAGTAGAAACTCTAATCTTTGCACTACGTAGGTACCTAAAACTTGACAACTTTTGTTTTGCCCATGATTGACTCACCTACAGTGATGGCTCATATGTGGGACTTAAAGCATCCATCCTTCTCGCACTCACCCAATTACTAGTAAGGGACGAATGCTTTATGCCCGACATAAACACGATCAATGATCATGTTAGCTACGCTGTATTTAAATAGTATTGTCATACTAGCAAATACAAATAAAATTAAAGTATACCTTAAATCAATTGTAAAAAATGAGGAACGTCTGTCCCAATTTAGCTACTGAGGAAAGGAATCCGGGTATACGTTAGAGTTAGATACCTAGTATACCTACTGCGAATTTGAAATCCAAACTTTAAAAAAGGTAAATCCTCGGCCTTATCCAGACATGGCACACAGTGTTTGGATATTCTAGCTTGCAGACTGTATGATTAAAGAGAAACTAGTTGTGTCAATGTTCATATATTAACACCTAAGAATTAATTCGTTTTTTCAAATATATTTTTTTTAATTTTATACACAATTTATGAAGAATCCCGTTTTTCGCAGTTTGACTACGGAACCCTTATTTTATTTTAAACTGTAACGAAGGATGTTTCAGTTTTGTAGCAAATCGTGTTTTCCCTAATACTTACTCGAAAATAGGCACCAGTGTTTTACACCCAAGTATGTAAGTACCTATGACGCAAATAGTGTCAACAGTGGTTCAGAATGTCCGTATGTCGATTCGTTTTTCTAAAATGGTGTGCCTAGTGGAATGTATTGAATAGTATGCATTGTTGTACGTAACACCATTGTGTTAAAAACTGGTTTTACAAAAGTAAACGTGGTAGAATTTTTTACAAAATATTCGAGAAAATTTATTAGTTACAAATAATACCTTTAACTGAAGGGTTTCAATATTCATAGGTACAAAAACGTAATATGTACTTACTGCATAAACCACGGGAGGGCAATCTTACACAAATCGACCTACTCCCAAAACTTGTATAGTGTTCGACAACACAATCGTTTACCTACCTATTTATTAATAAATATAACAATGTACTTAAAAACATAGGATTGTGTATATTAAACGACGTTTTACAACAATGTAACTTGGCGTCCAGTTCTTTCTATTTTACTGACATGTCAAATTAACTTTGATTTCCCTACTGAGTAATTTCAGTACCTATATATTGTATCGCGAAAGATAAGACATATACCACAAAGAATGCTGCTCTAAAAGACATCACGCTCTTTCGCTCCTTCAGGCTCGTCCACTTTAAAAGTAATATAATACGGAAACCTCACGAAGCCTACGCGGAACTACTGAACTCCAAAACTGCCTCTAAATTTTCCCGAAGCTATTTATGTAGGTACCTTCCCTTACATAATGTAGCCAACAAAGATTTTTATGAAGGAGTTACGATCGACAATAGAGGCATCTCTGGAGACTTTACAAAGGCAAAGGACCGAATTTTACAGCCAAAGGTTCAAAGGCTTGCTTGTAAAAAATTCACATCCCTGAGGTATTCAAGTACACACATATATACAATGCATACATACGTAGATGTATGTAGGATCGCGTTCGAAACAAAAGCGAGTCAAACATAGGCACACGTTACTTGAAATATAAACCTTATAGATGATGTTTTAGGGTAGGAATTGAAATGGTTGTGGTTGCACTTGGTGTTGTTTGGTTGTGGTTGTGGTTGTGTTTGTGTGCGTGTGTGCGTGGAATGCGGCACGGTAGCCGCGTTTGCAATAATAATGTACTGTGACGTCACTAGAATATATTGATGAATTCGTGTGAGATTGTGTATGAATGGTATTTTTATGTGTCTCAAATGGTTCTTTGCCTTTATTAGATGGTTAGTTATCGCTAAAATCTAAAAAAAGTCGGTCATTGTTAGTTATAGGGATGTGTGTTGGAAATCGAAGTTTATCTAAGTCATATTGAAGTTTTAGTTTGTGATAAATTTTTACCGATATAAATTGTGTGATCTCTTATATAATTATTTACTTAAAGGCTTGCTTCGACGAGACTGACAGTAGTAGGTACCTAGGGGTTGAAAAGTCTTGGGGATGATTACTTCCTATACCTATCCATTCTCAGCTACTAAAGGTAAGACTATAGTTATGAAAACCGGCAAAGAAATCGGAAATAATTTGTAGCAAAAAATGTTTACAGCCCAAGAAATTATCATTTTTCACAGCGATCAAACTCAGTATAAACTATCAACTTTTGTTTTCTAACTACAGAATTAATACATCCAACAAATCCCCTCATTATCAACGCAAAACAAAACGGACAACAGTCTTCGTCCAGAAAGGCTTAAATCTCATTAATATTCCTGAAACATAGGGCTTTTCCTAGCATCACGTATATCCCGGAATAATAAAATTAAAATGAAGTAAGCGCATTGACAAGTCTGCGCCAATTTAAACCGTATCGTCAATCAAGAAAGTCCTATTTACAGCTGATTTATTGCGCGACTTGATGCTCGTTTGTTTTAGCAGAGGAATCTATCGGCTTCCATCGAGCGTACACCGCACTAACCGACGAATTCGAATAGTCATAAACGCAGTCGCATTGCAAAGACGCATAGTGCCTTCTGGAATGATCCGAGTCCTACCGGGTTCCATCGAGCGTAGAGTACTACACACGCACACATAGACAGCCGGACGTGCCGTCGTCTTGGCAACGTCGCGCAGGCGCGGCGCCGCCTACCTCCCCCTCCCCCCACGCGCCGCTGTATGGAAGTAAATCTATTCCATATGATTGGTCATCGAACGAATGCTGGCTCGTTCCATATCTATCGTTTTGCGGGCCTGTTTTCCTTATATGGATGTAATTCGGTAACTAGATACTTGGTTAGTACAGGCATATAGGAAAATTGAGAAAATGTGTGGATGTTTCAGTGATATTTATGGTTAAAGTAGGTATTTATCGGTCATTATTGAGAGCTTTAGTAGTCTTGTGTAAGGATTTCTTTAAAGACAATTAAACGAAATAAAATAAATCGCATCACAAATTAAAATAAATTCGGCACAGACCAAGTGTTAATTTCTATGACAGTATTATGAGTGCAAAATATAGTAGGTACTTTTTATGACGTCTTCAAATTGTTTATATCTCACCATAATTCACCTATCCTACCAAAGTTATCAAAATAATTTTAATTCTGATAAGAAATGTGGTTCACAAAATAACACGCTAAAAATACTAAGTAACACGAAATTAGTATCAACATAAATAGGTAGATATGCATTGTTAAGTCATTCTACTACATCGTTAAGTGATTTGTCGCTTACAATAAAAAAAACAAAATAATCAACAAACATAAAACCACCAAATCAGAAATTAAAACGGCACTTACATGTTGTCTCACAGAAAAACTTGTTCGTTAAACTGATTAGGTACTTTTTCGTTCCCAAAATGAACAAAGCATATGTAATTTTCATACATTTTACCAACGAAGTAAATAGCGGAGTTGACCAAGCGACATACTGGAAGAAAAACCGACACAGGTTCGAGTCCCGAGCGTTGAATAATTCATGAAGGCGCCGGTTTCAAGGGCCCCGGCCAAATCGATGGCGGCAAAAGTAGGTTGCTTTACTGTATTCTAAAGTTACTTTACTGTGCTTACTGTATTCAAGAGTAACTTGACTGTGCATGTTTCTGTATTAAAAAGTACCTTTACTTTATATGTTCAGTCAGAATAAAGTAAACTAACGAAGTAATCAATATGTCTCCCTGTCGCTAACAGAGGCCGAATACATGTAGAGAGTCTCGCGTGTATGTCTTTATGATTGGGTATATAGTGAAGTTACAAATTATAATTATTGCTGCTAATTACAGTAGCTATGTATGTGTACACGTAGGTTAAATATATGTAAGTTTACTATAAATAATTGTCTGAATGTGAAATGTGTCTAATTTCCATTTGCTTCTTTGTTTCAGGGTATATTTTGTACAATTTTTTGGAAATCAAGTAAGATTGAATTCCTTGAGAGCATAAACTGTAGAATGAAATCTTCTATTATTTGTCTGCCTACAATTGTTTGTCTAAAAATCATCTTAAAGGAATAAAGCGAATTAACAATACAAATAAAGTATTTAAATAAGTTATGTTTTGTACATACGAGGAATTATGAATAGCAGTATTGCTTGTCTTATTATCGAGTTACATTTTTACTTCAAAACAATTCAAACAAAACGCAAAAACGTACATTTAAAACCACTATCAGTGTTTACTATGCAAAAACGGAACGGGTATATTGACGATAAGGACACACGGTAATGGACGTCTAACACGACGGCGGGCGCGAGCGGGACGGAGAGACGAGATAGCACGAGCGTACGCAATGATGTGTATTTAAGATTTCAGTGTATTTTGAAATTCAGAGCGTTCGTCGGTACCTACTTCCTGCAGGTCGATCACGTAACGCATTGTACACGCGTCAGGTAGATCTAGGTAATTGTAATGATTTATGTAGAAAAAAATGTTGGACTGGCCTAACGCGCGTTGAAAACGTTACGTGAAACCCTCTGGTTACTAATATAACGTGTAAAAAAATATCTGAAATGAATTTTGGGAATAGAGAAAACTTATTCTGGGGTTACCGAGTTATGGTTGGAAAGATTAATGATTTAAACGGCACTAAGAAAATGATCCTAATTTCGGAGGCCTATGTTTAGCAGTGTACGTCTTTTGGATGATTTTCTGATGATGATGACGAAGACAATGATCCAAATAGGTATTGTATGAATGAAAAAAAAAACAATTAACTCAATACATGCATATTAAGTAGGTAGCTACAAAATCTTAAATCAATAACGGATTGTGTAAGTAGGTAAATATATATCGACGACCGCTTTAGCCTAGTTGGTAGTAGGACCTCTTGCTTCGTAGGCAGGGGCCTACGAACCAAGAGGTCCCGGGTTCGAATCTCGGTAAGGGCATTAATTTGTGTGATGAGTACGAATATTTGTTCCTGAGTCATGGATGTTTTCTATGTATTTAAATATTTATGTAGCTATATATATAAGTATGTTTACCGTCGTCTAGTACCCATAGTACAAGCTTTGCTTAGTTTGGGACTAGGTCGATTTGTGTAAGATTTTCCGCTAATATTTATTCATTTAATATTTATATTTCTCATAATTTAACTTACGTTTCGCTTTATCATACATTTTATGGCATCAAAACCATTATGACCGTTATAATCCCTTCGTAAATACGGTGTCTCCTTTCAGACACACTATAGCATCCCTCCTCTGTCCTCGCCAATTATTTACAAGCAAAACGTAGCAAGTTTTCATTCATTCACTACTGAATAATTATTCAAATCAAGAGCACTCGTTCACCGTTCTAAAATAAACACCGAACGAAATACTAAAGCTGAAGCCGAGGAAATAACAAGGTGAAATTCGTGACCCGTAACGCCATCTAGCGTCGAGTAGCGGAGCTAAAACCGACTATGGTTCGTTTCTAAGTCGCGCGCCATGTGTTTGTTTTAGTTGAATAAATAATGCAAATAGGGTTTGTTGGTGAGAATATTAATATTTAAGTTAGTAATATTTCCGTTTCCAATGAAAATGTATGCAGACGACCTTGCCTCATTAATATATTATACAAAGTACGAGTTATATATTAATTATACATGAGAGAATCATTGTTCGTGGTTTTGACGATTCCGTAACTGTTTGCACATGGCTATAACAATGTCTGTCAAATTACCGCACGTAGTAAAACAGGTAATAATCGTTTTGTTAACCCATTCACTGATTATTAACAAACAAATATACCTATTAGGTATATTAATTTATGTGTGAATAATTTTATTGAGTCTTTAATATGGGTATTTCTGTGTTCGTATTCAATTTATGTTCTTATTAGGAGATTTATTGACCCATTTGAAATAAATTATGATTATTATCTGTGAATCGCAAAATGTCGTCATAACTACTCTCTTTTCTTGTTCTTTTTCGTGCTACGTGTCAAATTGATTCGTAGGTATGGCCTAAAAATCAATTGTTCCGATTATAATGCTTTTAACACCATTTGCAGCTCTTCACAGAATTTCGGGGTGTAACCGCTAGCACTAGAAGGCACGCTCAAAACGTCGAAACTAAACCGACATGTCATTTTAACGAATATTGAATCGACTCCTTAATCCTGAATATTTCTCACACATCTTAGTTCGATATTTTTTTATTTATTAGCTATACTCTTTTATTTATAATTTATACTCTTCACTCTCACACGTCCACCTACTAGCGTCATTTAATTAAAAAAAATCGTATCAGCCATGTTCAGATTTTAGTTTAACTATCATATCAGCCGGAAGACGTCCACTGCTGGACATAGACCACCAGCAAAAAGTGCCACAATGACCGTTCCTATGCCACCCGCACCCAGCGGACTCCCGCCCCTTTTACCAGTTCATCAGTCCACCTTGTGGGGTTAGATAAATGAAACACCAATATTTATTAAAAAAAATCTTATTCTTATTCTTATTCGAAAGATCCCAGAAAATGCCACTCGCAGCTTAGAAGCATTAGAAGTTGAAACCATCTGTTTTCTAGAATTATATTGACAGAGTAGCGTGAACTCGACTTTTTATGAGGAGTGGTCAATCAGTTGTTACTAACCACCATTTTTTTACTGATGCTCTTATTATGGTTACTTTGACTTCGCTGTTCTTTTTTCAAAAATTATATCAAATACTTCGCTTTCTACGCATTTTTGCGAAGTGGCTGGTTACCCCCAGGCCTTTGTCTAGCTGTACCTAAATAATTTTTGATCAACCATTGGGTCATGTAGTTAAATGGCTGGCTATTATTTTACATGGGCTATTGTCCCCGGTTATTTGAGCGCCGCGGCCCGCGACGGTTATCTCTTAATTTCACGCTCCAGACGGCAGTCGGACAGGGATGCCCGTGTGAAAGGGAAAGGGATATATCAGTGACGAATCAAAAATGGAACATTCCATATTTCATAATTTTATTTGCCCGTAGAATGCAGCCGCGGAATAAATAAAATACGGCCTGTGTCAATTCAGAAACTATTCCAGATTTTTTTAAATCTCCTACAGACAAGCTTACAAATCAAGATTCCCACAAACCTCCTTATAATATCGTTTATATAATTGCAACTTGTGCCATAGTCATAATTGGCCCTAAATGTGATTTTAAAGCTGCTAATCGATCGAAGTGTTGACACAATTATAATAATATGATTTCCATAGTTCTTTTGAAACAGAGAAAGCTGTTATTTTTGCACACGGTGTTATTTTTGCTGCTGCCCGTGTTCAACATTACACAAATTCCAACTCAAAACGAGGTTTAAGAACATTCTAAGGCAATAAACATAAAAATATCAGCAGCCATCACCAAAATAGCACATAATGTCATTTTCCTTACAATCTGTAGCGCCAGCGCCACCTGCGTTGCAAGTTAAACAACCTTAAAGTCCATTCTAAATACTGGTGAAAGTAAGTATGTGATAATCGTACTAGTTTCCGCCCACGACTTCATCGCCATTATCCCGGGATAAAAACTATCCTTTATTTTAATCCAGGCTATAAACTATCTTCGTGCAAAGTTTCATCAAAATCAGTTGAGCCGTTCAAGTGAGATTGAGTAACTAACATGCCATCATCCAAATTTTCGCATTTATTAGTACAAGGTTTTATGATGTGATTATTGTTATTATAATTTTTAACTTGCAATGTATGAGTGGAATCATGCAACTGAATTTGAAGCAAATATCTTCAACCGATTGAGCTGAAATTTTGGGAAAAAGTATAGTTTGGATGATAATTCAATATTGTCGGCCTGATCTGATGATGGATACGGAAGGGGGCCATAGGAAATCATTACTTAACCGACATAACTCCGTTGAGTTTGGGCTCGTTAGGATCGTCTCAATGATTAGTTGACGGTTTACAGGAAAGTGCAGTCGGCAGTACAAGTTTGTATAAGAAATGAAGTTTTTGACGGAAACTTATAAGAGTAGGATGAGTAGTTCCAGAAATTACCCCCTACATACACATTCAACAGCATTTTCCTCTTTATAAGTAGTCACAGAAGATTAGTAGGTATTGGATGGATTTATATGAATACAATTCTGAACTTATCGATAAAACGGGTTTTTTGTCCCACTGTTTAAAAAATTTAAGCATTTTCCCAATTGTATCACCTTACTATGACCAATCCGAACATTGCAGCATATCGCAGTGTTTGTATACCAACGCACACGTATCGTATCTATATATACGTATCTATATGTGGATATGTTTGTTCATTTCATGCATGGGCCCACACACAAATTGACATACATGCAGGGACATAATTACACGTCAGACATACCGCTTATTTGTTATATACGTACAATGAACATGGCAGCGGAGCGAGATGATTACAGTTTTTAATGAAAAATACTTTAATGGCGCGATTTATTTGGCGAGCAAAAGTTAATGTTTCCTGTTAATATTATTTTGAAGTAGGTGTGCATCTTAATAGAACTTCAAATCTACAAAACGGCGGTGGGAAACAAGCACACGGTCTACCTGATGGTAAGCAGACACCGTAGCCTATGGACGCTTACGATTCCAGAAGAATCACAGGCGAGTCGCCGACCATGTATTGATATAAGGATTTGCTTGTTGTTAGCTGCAGACGAACACGGGTGCCTCATTCTCAACACAAACTAGTACGTAATGGGAAGAAAAAAAAACAAGTTCTTTAAGAGGAGTTATCGAAATAACGCCAAAATCCAAAATTTCATCATCGTCATCAATCTTATAAAGACAGCCTGCTGTGTGGAGATTAGGAGTATTGATTAGATTAGATTAGATTAGATTATTTTATTTCATTCTGAAAATTTACATGTCATTTCATAAAATTAAAATAGCATGGATTCACAAAAAGATCGTCAGAGTGTATAACAATAAATAACGATAGTCAATAAAAGTAAATAATAGTCAATAAAAAATCCAATAAATCAAATTTTAAATTAAAACAAACATGTCAATGTCAATGTCAAAAAATATTAATAATAGCTAGGCCTTCCATCCTAGATTTAAATTGTCAGTGGTAATAATAATAATAATAATTATGCAATATGCTTAATATAATGTCATCTTAAACCTAAAATACACATGTTGTCATTTTTAAATACAATTTCAATCAAGTTTTTGTTCGTTGTATTCCTTTACGGAATACAGCGGTTTTGATAATAAAAATTCCTTTAGTCGGCGTTCAAATATGTGGTTTGAAGTCTCATTTTTAATAGTGGCGGGTAGGCGCTCGTACATCGACGGGCCTATTACGCGCGGGCTCCTGTCGAGCAGCGCGAGTCGCCGCGACACAGGCATTAATCGCCCCGTCTGACGGGTGATTCTGCCAGGCATATTCATTCGTTTAAACAAGTGAATGTTTCGACGCGTGAACACAATTACTTCAAATACGTATAGTGAATAATGAGTCATCATCTTGTACTGTTTAAAGAGTTCTCTACACGAGTGCCTCGAATTCACCCCTGCCAATATACGTAGGGCTCGTTTTTGTAATTTAAACACCTTATCAGAGTTTGTTGAGTTCCCGTATAAAACAATGCCATACGACATAAGTGAAAAGAAATATGCGTAATATATCTGAAGAAGTGCATCACTCGAGACAATTGGCTTCAGTTTGCGCAGCGCAAATACAGCACTGCCCAATCTTTCACACAAATTGTCTACGTGTTCTTTCCACTTCAGCCTGGCATCAATGGTAAATCCGAGGAACTTGCAAGAGTCACAGCGGGGTATCGAACCCTGTACCAGTGGGATGTGTGCAGTGTTTTCGGTTTTGAGCAGGGCATTGTGCAATAGATACTGCAGTTTTAAAGTTAGCATTCATCATGTCTTTATAAAAGCTTTACTAGAAGTCTCTACTTCGTCCCTTAGCCAATACTGATGCTGCCGCTGCCCAGCATCAGTGGAATCCTTTCGGTATTCATCACGGGGTTGCTTTTGTATCTAAAAGTATTTTTCCAGAGAAGTTTGACGTGTAAAACTTTCCACTGCTGGTAACTGGTAACTCCGTTGCCGTTTCGTCAGGAACTTTATTCAACAAATTCAACGCGTTACATCAGCTATTCCACTACCCATACTCACCGCCTATGAGCCAGCTCAGCTCAGTCACAGCATATTATAAATACATATAAATCACCTAAGTAAAATTGACCTCATGTCAAAACCCCATACGGCCTGTCACCCCATTCTGGGTTAGACGCCACCTTCCACCAGTGGCCACTGACCGCACATCCTATTATATTAGGGGTAGGTGGCGTCATTATGTTTTAAATACTTAACGTTGCGTTGACATGTATGCTAATGATATAATCTTTCCGTTAGGTTAGTAATGCTGGTCGTGTTATGATAAAATCAGTCAGTAGTACGTTACAACTAAACCTCGTGGCTCCGACTGCGTTTGATAACAAATAAATATTGTAACGGGATACCTACTCCACCCAACATTCTAAAGAATTTTTCTAATCGGTTGAATAGTTTTGATAATAACCTCGTATGTTTAGACGCACACTCATACTTACATTGTTTCTGTGCCTGGTTTGTTAGTTGTATTCTTTGGTAGTGGTGATTTTATATCGTAACAATAAAAACGAAAACTTCTGGTAGTTTGATAGAAACAGCGCAGGATTTACTATACGACCATCACAAAGAGAATCCCTCCTTACCACTCGCTGGTGAACTTACTTAGGAATTTATTTGAAATATAGTGTCTAAGACAACAATACGAGTACATCCCTGCTTTAACAAAGTAAGTCAACGGTTTCTTCACCACCTGATGAGAAAATAATTAGTCCTGTAGACAAATATAATCAGAATTCAAATGCGTCGAGAACCCTAAAATGCGATGCGGAGCCAATGCGGTATCAACTCAGTAAGCTGTCCGTCTCAAGTCGCTGTAGATTCGTTACAACGCGCCTACATTTCAATTGGTTGTTGATTGGTGCAGAATGCAGAACTGCATGCGTACCGCACCACGTCCACGCAATATAGTACTAATGCGCAAATGATATTACCGACAGTAAATATCGACTGCGAAGGAAATCTGGGCGACATTTAACAAGTTAGTTAGCTCTCAAGTACAAAATACGTACACGTACATATAGACATATAGTGAGTGTTTGTCCGTATGTGAGGTAAGTAAAGGATATATCAGCGTTGTGGTGAAGGTACCATTGTTATGCCTCGCCCGGTCTAATGTGAGTTTTAAGTTTCATTTTGAATTAACTAGTACTTATAATCTATTCAATGTGGTGCTCTTCCTCGATTCCAATGCTGAGGATTGTGATCGCTTATCTACTACATCATCCTTTACTGATGACACCAAGTCCGTCAGTTTTATAAAATGTGGTGTTACATAAAGTTTATCTAAGTGTACGTCTACTCTGTTCCAACTTCTAGATCCATCAATCAGTATGTTACAAACATGAGCATAATAAGCAACGTCTATAAACGATTTATTCACACATTATTGTTTAAGGATTTACGTAATTGCATCTGTCAATCACGCACCAACAGGAGTTCCGCGCGAACAGGCCTATATATCACTGGAGAAATCCTGTTCCTGAACGGCAGGGCTTTGCATATCATGTGCATACTGATCGGTTGCATTGACGTGTCAATGTGCAAACTAACACTTATATTGCAATACTGGATCGCTCATTGGAAGAGCCACTGTAGCCAAGCGGTACGACACGTACTTAAATATAATGGAGTTTGTGGGTTCGAACCTCGGGTACCACTGGTTTAAAAACTTTAAATGGCATATGATATTTAACAGGCTTAGGCAGAGCGATGGGCCATTTCTGAAGGATTTCATTTTACTGAAAGGTGAAGTGATATAAAACCTCTCATCGAAACAAATTGGATTTACAAAGCGATGAAATCTCTCAATTAAACAAATCGGGTGAAGTGATTTAACCTCTAATCGAAGCAAATTGGATGAAGTGATGAAAACCCCTCCGTATTCGTCACTTCAGTGCTTAATCTTTGCTGCGAAGCCAACTCTGGTTCGAAGCCAACTCGAAGCATTATTCATATTCTTTTTAACCGACTTAAACAAAGGAATTCGTCAGAATCTTTGATGTTCCCTAATTACTTTTTCTGCGATCTCGCAGAGAAACTCCCAACATGGCCCTCTCCATTGCCCTTTGGGTGACTTTGAGCTTTCTTATGAGGCCCATAGTAAGCGACCACTTTCAGTGCCATGTCATCACTGAGGCTATCCGCAGCAGAACCAAGGTAACCAATATAACCCTCCAAGTCTCTAAACTTAAGTGGCAGTGGGCGGGGCACTTAACACGTAGAACCGATGGCCGTTGGGGCGGAAAGGTTCTCTAGTGGCGACCACGTACCGGAAAACGCGGCGTGGGTAGGCCCCACCCAAGGTGGACTAATGACATGGTAAAGGTTGCGGGAGTCCGCTGATTAGGGTGGCGCAGGACCGGTCACTTAGGCACTCTTTGGGGGAGGCCTATGTCCAGCCAGTGGACGTCTTTCGGCTGGTATGATGATGATGACCTGGACCGAATTGGGAAATTCTGTTGTTTGAAATTGATACCAATCCTTCCCAGGTCACCTGATCACTATTGGGACCCCAATAGTGATCAGGTGGTTTGATGATGGAATTCTGGAGAAACCGACAGAATTATCGATTTTCATAGGCACTATTGAGCATTTTTCAAAAATATTTTCAAAATTATATTAAATACAATATTTTTGAATTTCTCCTATTAAGGCGCCGTAGTTTCATGGACTTCTTTCACTCTCACTGAGCATAAGCGTGAGCGAGATGGATGTGCGTGCCCGGAATCGCGGATATCATGTTTTTTAATTTGAATTTTTTGGCCGTTTAAATAAATAAAAAAGTAATCACTCAGTCCTCTCAAACATAATATTGCCGATTTTTAGAAGCCATTTTAATATTTTTAGCTTTTGTGCATAATTTGTTACGAACATTTTAAGTGTATTTTAGACCCTTTTAGACCTATGTTTGTGATTTTTTTTCTATTGAGCAAAAATTGCTTAATCATAAAATGTAGTTTATTTTCATTGTTTAATAGAAATTCGGTAGGAACGTGGTCACCACTCGAGAAGGTTCTCGATCCGTCCCAACGGCCATCGGTTCTACGTGCTTTCTACCGGAAGGCGCGGCGTGGGTAGGCCTCCCACTAGGTGGACTGATGACTTGGTGAAGGTTTCGGGAGTCCGCTGGATGCGGGTGGCGCAGGACCGGTCACTTTGGCACTCTTCGGGGGAGGCCTATGTCCAGCAGTGGACGTCTTTCGGCTGATATGATGACGAATAGAAATTCTATAAGGCATGTATTGTAGAAAAAAGGGCTCTGAAGTCCAAGTCAAATTGTGATGTCTAACTGCAGTCCTCGACTCATGGGCTCGAAGCAGAACTGCCAGCATTTAGCTATGCCGTGTCGCTTTTCCTATTAGTGGCCCTATGGCCCTGTTGAATTCGTAAAAGAAATAGTTAATAGGAAAAAAAATCTAATAATTTCTTCTGGTCATAAAAGGTATCCTTATATTTTAACTTTGTTACTGTGGAATATTTTCGAGCATGTCAATGGAGCTGTTATAAGATTACTCAGTAATCAGTAATCTTTATTGCTTTTCATGGGTACAGTAAGTGTTAAAAAATATAAATGGCCTGCCATGAAACCCTGCAGGGCTCTGCAACATGCATGCGTTTCATACATAAGTACATGAACTATATAAAACATTATTTCGTTACAAATGGAAGAACCTAAAAACTGCTCTTACTAGACGAAAACTTGTGCATCGGGGCTAGTAATTGCAAATACGATTCCAACCAAACCCGGAAGTGCTCCATCATTAATTTTCAGCAACTTTAAATCCGGATGCTTTATAAATATAAATCCGGTGTGTTCGTGAATACAATTAAGGCGATCCGGCAATCCGCCGTGCATTATGAATGCGGTGGGAAAGGCGACAGGTGCTGCGTAATCGCATGAAGCCGCCCGAATCATAGCCGACTGCGACGCAGCAAAGATTAAGCACTGAAGTGACGAATACGGAGGGGTTTTCATCACTTCATCCAATTTGCTTCGATTGGAGGTTAAATCACTTCACCCGATTTGTTTAATTGAGAGGTTTCATCGCTTTGTAAGTCCAATTTGTTTTGATGAGAGGTTTTATATCACTTCACCCAATCATCTTAGCACTATAGCACCATGTATACAGACAGGACTGAAACCAACCGAATCATAGCCAACTGCGACGCGGCAAAGATTAAGCATAGATATTACTGAGGGGTTTTAATCTCTTCACGCAATCCTCTTAGCACCTCGTGTAGGTACTGGACTGAAGCCGTACGAATCATAGACTGCGACGCGGCAAAGATTAAGCAGTGAAATGACAAATACTGAAGGACTTTCAACTCTTCACCCAATCATTTCAGCACCACGTATACAGGGCTATAGCCGTCCGAATCATAGCTGACTGCTACCGTAAGAGTGAAATTATGAATAATGAGGGGTTTTTATCTCTTTATTTAATCATCTTAGCACCACGCGTACAGGACTGAAGCCACCTGAATTAAAGCTGACTGCGACGCGGTAAAGATTAAGCACAGAAATTACGAATACTGAGCAGTTTTCATCACTTCTCCCAATATCTTTCGAGAAGGTTTCATCGCTTCACCCAGTTGGTTTCGATGAAAGGACCGTCACTTTGCCCAGTATGTTTCGACAAGAGGTTTTCAGCAATGTGAATTGCTAAATCATCGAAGTCACAGTCAGCACTGAAGTTTGTAAGAAATACCTACTGAAAAAGTCCGAATCATAACCGTCTACGACGGGGCAATGACATACCACTGATGCGAGGAATACTGACGGGTTTTTACCATCCGATAATGTATCGATCATTAAACTGAGAAACACTGATGGTATTTCGCCACCCATAAGTTAAACTTCGCGGCTCCGATGCAACAAAGATTCAACCTATAGCACTGGTAGACATTTACCAACGTACCAACATTATTTATTATCAGCCTGCCAGCCAGTCCTTAACATCCTGGCAGTGACGCAATCAGGATTAGGTAGCGTCGAAACATTTTCGAATGAATTAGACATCTGATCGAGATCGCGAGAAACCGTTGGATGATGGTGGCGCGAGATCGGCCACCGGAGATCCATGAGGAAGGCATTTTTCCAGCAACGACTTTCGCCTGACATGATGATGAAGCATTTTCATCCTTCAATCACACAGCACTGAAATGTGAAGCAACATAACCGAGGCATTTTCACCGGTATACAGCATAAAGTTTAAACAGCATTCCGTATTGTGTGTCCAAAAACCTAGAGCCAGGTTTCATAGTTCCATCGTAAACCCCCGAAGCCTCGTAAAGGCTACCTCCACGCGGGCACTCCCGGCCCTTCCTAATCTATATCCCTCTTTGCCCAGGTGGGCTGAGCCCCGCTTCACTATTTGCGCAGTTCGCTATGGAATAACACGGCACGCCGTATTATAGGACTGTTTTTACTGGCCGCAAAATGTTTTCCCTCCGATTCATAGTGGAAATTGTTTTTGGAAGCTTTTGGCTGGACGGTTGTTGTTATTGAAAATAGTGCTGTTTGGGAAGACTTCAATTTGGTATAATTTCGCTGATGAAATTAGAAGAAATTTCAATATGAATGTTACATTTGTTCTGAGTTTCCTTATCTACCTAAGGCATTCATGAATATTTTTAACTGCATGAAATCTCATCAAGATTTATACTGTAAATGTTTTTGATAGTGGGTAAGTGATGTAATGTAAGTATAAAATTCTCTTAGGTACTCGTACTTTTAAGGTGTGCAATAAGTCTGAAATCTTTATTGACTTTTTCAACTTTTAACGCAAACTAGAGGCGTTGTAAGCTTAACATATAGTAGGTACCTACTTGGAATATTATAGGTTTCAACTCCCTAGATGTTAGGTGCAATATCGAACTTTCGACCACTGCTTGTCGTATTCTGAAAGTCGAGTCAGATTGCTCCGACTTGATCACAAGAACATGGTCTCTGTTCGTTCCCGTCAAGTACCTCCGTGGTCGCAGTCACCGCCTCCTGGCGGAAGAGGCTGCTCGCACGGCGGCTCCAGTAGTCAGCGCCCAGGCGCTGCTCAACAAAGTAATTCTGTACCGGATTGCGATTTGTTTGTCTACAAGTGGACAGCAGTAAACATCTCCCTATTTTTTAAAAACATTCTGTGAGGTTCATTTTTAAATATTATTTGTTGCTATAACTTGTTTCGTATTGTGTATTATGTGTGTTAAATAAATTACGTAAGTCTACCACCTTTCTGTTTATAGGTATATCTTAAAAAATATTTAAAAAGAAATGATTATCTATTCGTGTGTGTGTGTCTGTCTGTGGCATCGTAGCTCCCAAACGGATGAAACTACGAGTGTCGTTTTTTAATCGAATGTCTTGTCCATCGGGAGCTTATCTTAGCAATGATAGATGTGTCGACGGTGTTTATTTTTCTATTGATGTAGGTGGTTATTATTATTATTTAATTTGTATCATAAACCCTCATTATTAGACAGATATTAACTAAGGAGTGCCTTTTGCGTCACGATTGTAACCCATACGAAGAAGCAGCGTGAACTGCGTGAAAATCACAATTTACATTTCATGTTTTGAAAATATAAATAAAAGAAAGCATTGTTTTCTTAATAAGATACCGACTTAGATCAATTTAAACCAGTAGCTCTGTTAGCCGAAGCCTGAATAAACCAAACGTTTTTGCAAACAGTTCTTTGTTCACGTCTGTTTTTATGTCTCTTCACAGCATGCGAATACTTCAATGTGTCTCGCGCTCTCGTTTCCTCAAGCAAACAAAAGTACAATCACAACAACATACGCATATTGATGTTGAGGCTGCCTGGGCATTGTACTCGTAGTGCGTCGGGCATATTCGCCGAGCGCGCACCGATGATTTCTTTGCCGTCAGGTGAAACCGAGTAGTGTCGCTACTGAGACGGCTATGAGGCGGCGGCAATAGTCTTCTGACCCCGTATCATGGTCGACCTTATCACACGATAAGTAACAAGATAGAGCGTCCGTCACTGGCTGCCACTGTTCGATAGAACGAGACGACGCTCCTATCTTGTCACTTATCGCGTGATAAGGCCGACCATGATTCGGTGTTGGCAAAGCGCCTCGCCTGTCCACTTTCAATATACTGGGTTCAAGTGACAATCGGGAGGGTCAAAACACTTTTATTCATTTATTAACGTGACTAATGTAGTTCAATACGTCTTCACTGTAACTAACAACCTGTAGACCAAAAAGTCTGACATATTTGTTTAATTATTTTTAAGGTGTAAAAACGAGCGCGAACGAACTAAATAATCATTCAAAAACGCGATTTGGATATGAAAATCATGAACTAAATCAAGGAGTTTCCCGTCGTAGTGGCTTGAACACTAGTTAAGTAGTAAAACGCTCTACTTGTTGTTTTTAGGGTTCCGCACCTAAGAAGAAATAATGAATTGTTATTATTTTGTTTTTTTTTTGTTGTACCTAATTTGACGAGTTTATGTCCCTATTATGTTGTATTCTTTCAGTGCCATCTTGCTTCTTAATGGCCTCACTGAAAATCAGCGTCACGGAGCGCGTCTTGCGGCTCGCTCCGTGACACCAAGCTGAGTGAGGGCCTTTTAGCGTGAAATTGTATGTAGTTATTTTTGCTTATATGTACCAAAATCTTTACGCTAATAAATTATTTTCTTTCTTTCTTTCTTTCTTCTTTCTAATAACATAGAAAAGTTGGAAAACCCCCGACATTTTCTTTTCAATGTTCAATATCTCATATACATAACCGGCCGACCCGATTTTGTTTAAAAGTGGCTAAGAACCATCTCGATCACGTCAGCTTTTGGTCAAAAATAACGAATTCAAGTCGGTGCATTCGTTTAGGAGCTACGATGCCCCAGACAGACACACAGATACACAGACACTTCATACTTTATAACACCCCTGTTTTTGTCAGCCCCTATTATATCTCAGGAACGCGTAATGCCGCGTATCAAGGAGGTATCAAGTTGAAATTAAATTCATATATTCAAGTTTGCAGTGGTACCTCAGAGCTTTAAAGAAATAAACCCTCAAGTTACACTAGGCATAATTCTATACAGAACCCTCGTGTGCGAGTCCAACTCGCACCTGGCTGGTTTTTTTTCTTGTCACCGCCGGTGCGTGGAGTACGCAAACAACACAAAAAACTGGAGTTCTTCACGCATAGCGATGTATTATTTATCAACGGCTGTAATCATTATTGACGTTCTGTTCAAGTTTGAAAGTATAACGCAGACATAGCACATTTATTTTAACACCATCTTCAGCCTAATACATACGTCCCACTGCTGGGCACAGGCCTCTGCTAGTAGTCCCCTACACAGGGCCAGTAAGGGTTGGGTACTCCACAATTTACACCTTTGGTTTCTTCGCAGACATATGCGGGTTTGCTCACGCTGTCAATATCAAATGATATTTCGTACATAAGTGCCAAAAAGTTATTGGTGGATATAAGCCGGGGTTTGAACCCACGACAGCAGTTTGCTGGCACATTCATTTATTGGCTCATTTTTTTACTAAAACTAGACATATTATTAGTACTACTCAACCTTTCGAGTGTGTACTTACATATATATGTACATACTTACATATTTAAATGAGACCAGTGCAAGTTAAGGGGCTACCCGAGGTTTCCATCGATTTTTGACAAGTTTTGAATCGTATCTCCTACTTTTTCACTACAGATAGAAGTACAAATCCAACGGTTATTGGTTCTTCAATCTTTTATCTCCATTTTGGTCTACCGGATTTGGAAACAAATGAATACTTAATTTGGTATGATCTTTTTAAACATTGTCTAAAATAACAGTTATTTTGTATCTCTATTGACGTGAAAGATCTAACACATACGAAATCTCCATATTTGGGTTCGTCTGTGATGTCCCTAAAAACTGGTCTAGAGTATTCATTTTAAACCAATTAACACTAAAGTTAAGGCCAGAAACCGGTTTTTTGGCCTAAAATTGTTCAACTTTGATGCCAAATATCTCGAAAACAATGAACTTTGAAGTAAATATGGGATATTATATTGCTTAAAGCCGTCGTTGTTAACATAATAAGCTACAAAAAACCTAAGAAAACTAAGAGATTCAGATCGAAGGTACGATCCCATACGCCAATTATGGGAGCCCCTTAATTAAAAATTATAAAAATTACATATTTGATACGTTTTTCTATCGCCAGCACGGCCAAACTAAAGATACATATTTTCGAACATCTTGGTTACATACTGGAGCACCTGTCACCTAGCTGCCATTCGCGTACAATTTATACCATGAAATGAAAATATCACAAAAGAACAGAGACGAGAATAAAGATATATACCTGGGATGTCACCTAATGTTACTTAAGGCAAATGGAATTGCGTCCCAGAATGACATGGACTTGAAACAAAAGCGATTTCCTATTAAAGGTTTCTTATGGCGTGAAGACGAATGGAATCGCTTGTCATCATCATCATCATATCAATCAGCCGAAAGACGTCCACTGATGGACATAAGCCTCCCCTACAGAGTGCCAAAATGACCGGTCCTGCGCCACCGTTCAGGTGGGTCCTATTATACCCTTGTTACCTCAACTTTTCCACATTTAGAAGTACAAAAGTATTTGTACCTCTCCTATACATAACCTAAATTTCAGCAAATATATCCGAAATACAATATATAAAAATTAAAGTTAGATGTAAGTAAACCGCTTAAGGTAAGTCTAATATTAATTAGACTTAACGTATACATTTTGTTTCGTTTGATGTACATCTCTGGATATAATAAAGCGACGGTTATCTTATCAGCCACAAAGCCTTTCCCGTCGCAATGCAAATGCACGCGGAGGGCGCTTCCTTCCGGCAATTATATAGTGCGTGTGTGACCTGGCCTTTATTTTACGCATGTGGCAATATAAAAAAAATAACACTTTTACAAATGTTATCACTGGGTTTTCTCAAAAACTTAATTAAGTAGTTGATATTTAACAGTGGCTTTTCGGTGAAGGAAAACATCGCGAGGAAATCGGTCTAAACCCAATAAGATCTAGTTTTCCCTCTGGGTTGGAAGGTCAGATGGCAGTCGCTGTCGTAAAACTAGCGCCTAAGCCAAATCTTGGGATTAGGTGTCAAAGCGGACCCCGGGCTCCTTTTAGTCACAACCGGTAATTACGCTAGGATTATGATGATCAATTTGCTACTCAACATCATGGCTTTCAACCATAAAGAAAAACTATAAGTAAGCATTTATTTTGTTTCGTTGCATGTGTGAGAAAAGCACTATACATACCTCGACCTCGGCTGGAACTAGGGATTGCCTACCTACATCACATTTGGCAGGCACTCTCTTCCTTCCCTGCTTTTGCAGTAATATAGGTATCATTACTGACAAGTATCTATAGCAAATTTTCACGTCCAACTAACTTGCCGTAGCTATACATTATGCTATTAGGTATATTGGTTAATAATAACATTGTTTTCCATTATATTACAGGCCCTGGTAATGTGTCGCGGACGGTTATTAGCGGTCGTTACCGCGACAATTACCGGGGTGATAAAAAACTAACTGCCGCGACTAGGTAAATATCGTCACGCTGTAGTTGGTACTTTTTCAAAGAGTCATTTCAGTTTTTTTATTATGCGTCGATAGAAATAAAAATAATTGAAAAACCACCTAATTATTTATCGTATAGCGTACTTTTTGTACTTACTTTTTTTTAATTATGACATTAGATTTAAGGTAAGCAACAGCATCCGTCGAGATAATCTTGAAATCAGCCGTATGATATGGTGTACCGTCTGATCTGGAGCAGCCCAATGGGTCCGAGCTCCCGAGGAATGCGCTGTGTTAAAAAAAGCTCTGGTGTCAGGTAGCAATGGCTGACTGGAAGACGAAGGTAGAAATCTGGTAGGGCTCTTGTTCAGGTATCACGGAGCGCGGCACACTCGGCTCCTAAACTGCGGTGTGGAAGGCAAGGGGAAACCGCCACACTACACTTCCCTAAATTACAGTCATAAGTCATTAAATACTGTTAGTGGCTCTATGGGCTGTAGACGTCGCGAGTATATTCTTTTTTTTTAAATTTCCAAAAACTTAAATGAGAGAAAAAGCTATTTAATTATCGAACCTGCACAAGGGAATCACGAGAATCGGTTGAGAATTGCGACCTGTAGACGAGCTGCAACGGAGAACTTCAATAAGTTGGATATCCACCGATAACAGCCTGGCTTTTAAATGCACAGATGATGATTATATTAAGCTGCACAAATGAACATGGAATCCAGGTTGGTTGTCTGCTAATTTGTGAACATCCGGACATCAAACGCGCAAATGCACCGACCAGATTGGCTGCAAAACGGGCTGGTTTTCATTTAGATTGAAATACATGAAGCAACTTTGTATGGAAACAGTTTAGGCGTTGCTGGTTGACAGACGGACATGCCGTCGAGCGGGTGAAACCAGTAGCTGCAATTATAGCACAAAGAAGGTAATAGACAGTATATTAACTTCGCATAGCAATGGCTTGTTTTTTTTTGTCAGGATTGGATAATAGTGGGTAGATCGGATTCGTGATTCAGCGCAATATTCGGACAATTTTAAAGTATCCTTCAGTTTTATTTCCACCTGCAGGTCTATCACGTAACGCATTGTACGTACGTTAGATAGATCTAAATGTCAATTTTTATATGGAAAAATGACAGTTGTGTCTACCTAACGCGAAACGAAACGTGATACCCCTCGGGTGACAAAAGGTATGGAATTTTCGTAACCTAGTGGTATTTTAAGACAACATTTTAGGGTAGGTACCTGCGTATAAGGATATTGAACCACGAGCTCTTTCAACCTACCCAGTTTAATCCAACTATTAGGTAAAATATTAACTGTCAAAAAAAATCCGTAAACAAGCTGTAGATTTTTAAGGTCTTCGCGGTCAGATCAGAAAATTACTGAGGATTGATTTACTGGTGGAACAGAGGTCCGTCACGTGCAGTCTCGGACGGCGTTCATCACCAGAGGCCACGGTAGCCCGACTGCTTTCAACTCTGATGCTACTAAGCGTCGCTAGGATTGCTAGAGACGTCCACGTTTACTGCCTTCCATTCTAGAGAGCTAGGAATATGATCAAACATGAATAAAGAGTGAGGGCAATCCAGGTCCATTCATATTTCATATTTCATTTATTGCATAGTCATGAAAATAATTACATGATAAAAGGTAATTACCGTTAGTTTAGTCAATTCATGACACCCTGTTAGGGTACACAATATTTAACTTATTATCTAATATCTACACTTTTAAAACATTTCATCATAATATTTTATAATAAATAATAATTAATGACATTGTAAAAGTAAATAAAAGTAAAGTAAAGTAAATAAATTCATTCGCTAAGCGTGATTTGGTGATCATGTGATGAATCGGGGTTCCCCGATATTACCAACCTTTTATTGGTTTAAGCCTAATAAAAACTCCAAAGAAGTTATTTGACTGTGAGCGTGCACCGTTGCAATATCGACTGCGAGCCGGTAGCTGTCCCCGGCCGTTAGCACATTAATTGTCAGGAAAATAGGCTGCAGAACCTTTTATACATACCCCTTGATCATTGAAGCGTTATACCACAATCTATCACCCGTACTTGTTGGGTTCCTGGTTGTGAGTTAGGTTGGTACACTCTGAAAGAGTTATCAAATCAATAAACAATTGCCACGCATTTTTGACTCTTCTGGACTCACAAGCATCTATTTAAACTACAGCATCTGTTAACATTGTCGTCGACAGTATCCACTTGTCATTAAACAGGTCTCATGCTTGTTTGCTACCGTTTAGATATTAAACAGAGACCGAGAAATCGCAAAAAAAGGCATGGCAGTAGAAATCGAGTTCTATGGACGCTTGCCACTAGTACCAGTAGGTACCTATCCTATGTTTACTCATAATCATAAAAACCTACTCGTACAATGCATAATTACTGCCTTCACAATGGTGTTTAGCTACCGTACATTTATGATATTAGGTGTAATTTAATATTCTGTAAGGCTTAAGCGATATTTTGACCTATTGCTGGAGGGTAACTATGACATAAATTGTTTAGTTCATTTGTTCCCAGGCAAAAACCTATTTCGTAAAATTTATATTTACCCATAAATATTTTCTGGCTGCAAAAAAACTTGATGAGTTGAGAATATCAAGCCAAAACATAAGTTGAGAATATCAAACCAAAAGGTAACGAGAACAGTGAGGAGTTTATGTGCAGTTGACGCGTAAGATATGTTAATTATTTGCATTACAAGGGAATAAGGTGCGAAATTGTAAAAAGACCTTTGGCGTCAACCACGCTACAGCGTGTACATTTCACTGAAGAAACGGAGAACTTCGTTCGCTCCGATCGCTCGTCAAATAAAAAGGAATATCAAATGGATGTTCTGTCAGCTACTATGACAATCCGAAAACGCACTGTATTTCTGCCAATGCTGAAATATCAGTGTCACTCGAAAAGACATTCCAAAAATCAAGCGACGGGCCGAAAAATTTGAAAATCGAATGCGTCCACAGCAAACATGGCTCGACGGTTGTTCCCACAAGAAAAACGCCGGCATATGGTCGTACGTTGCTCATGCATATTCAGCGGGGCGACCCTAACGAACGGACGCCGTTACTGATACACTGATACCGCTGATAGCGCTCATTGATACTGTGATTCTTTTAGAGGTGGAACAATTGACTTGCACTGGTATTTGAGACGATGCCACTTGACTGTCTGACCCAATGGGTCAAATAAATAATTAATAAATCAAAAAAAACTAGGCGTTCATAAAAAGAATATATATTAGGATAATCAACGATTAAGGTACTTATAAATTATGCGTCGATGATACAATTTAAAATGCAATGATGATGTATTCACTGATACCGCTCATTGATAAGTGTGGTTCTGTTAGAGGTAGAAAAATTGACGTGCACTGGTGTTGTTTGAGACGTTGACACTCCTGCAGTCAAGCGACTGCCCACACAGACAGAACGCCCGAAGAGTTATCCTTCCTTATGCCTTCATTATTTAATATGAACCATAACAATGACTTATTGTAAGCAATCATTGTAACAAAGTTAATACATTCCTTAACTTGGGACATCCAAATACAAGACTTATTTTTAATGGTGTTTACTCCATATTTAGAAAGGAAGAATAAGGCTCTAATTAAAATGTCTCTGTCCCTTACTAAAATACATATCCATGTCCGCTTCTTTTAACATTGATTCAACCAAATATACTTGCATATTTTTTTCACTGTCTGACATATTTTCCGACCGTTTAGACTCTAAAATGATGATAAAATTCAACTTAAATGCCGTATTGTCTACGCGTGTGAAATGGTGGACTACAAAAAAACTACAATCAATATGCCGAGATAATTAAACAGTCAAAAATGTTCGCACCCAAACCAGGTATAACAAACAACAACACGATAGTATGCAGTAAGAATTCTCAAGATTAATTATACATTCAAGCCTCAGTATGACGAATAAATTTGCTTCCATTAGTCCATAGAGCATTATGTTTTTAACACTTGTAAGTGGCTAGTTTTTTAAACAACGCTGAACCGGTGGCTTTTTAGGGTTACCAGGGGGTTGAAGCGAGGATACTGCTTTGCGTATTTGTATATGTTCTTATTTTTTTAATAGATAGTTTTTGGCATAAATCCCGCATGACGGTGAGCGGACACCATAGCATATGCACGCCTGCAATTCCGGAGGAGTCACAAGCGCATTGCCGACCCTTTTATCATCAAATCAACAGCGATTTGATTATTTGATTTTCCGGATATATTAATTCAAGAAATAATAATGGCAATTAAAAAATAATTCTACGTACAATGGTTAAACTAAATGTGATTACCTAAACCATAAAAAACTTAGCCTACAAACAATATTGTTTAATCCACCTACATCGCATCTAAAGTTATGGTACAAACTGGAAACATTACTGAAAACAGGCTGATCAGAAAATCGCCATCATTATTCATTGCATTCGGTTACTTGTGGCGCTATCTATTGTCGGATAGCGACACTAAATGTTATGTTAAACTGAAACCTTTAATAAACCATGCATGCTCGGAAAATTATATTTGGGAAAAATTAAAGGAAAAAAACAATTTGAATCATATCATTTTTTTTTATCTAAGTACCCTTATTTTATGTATTTTGGGTTCAGCAGCAACCATTCGTAACCAAAAAAGACGAATAAGTATACTCTAAACAATTCTTTAATCTGTTTCGTTTTTATTTTAAGTAATTTATAAAAGTTACTTACTCAAAGGTTAACTGGAAGAGATTAAAGGGGTAAGCTCGCCTTTGTATATTTTTATCTTTTTGTTTCTGTTTTCACTTTGCAATGTTTTATGTACAATAAAGTAATACATACATACATATATGTCAGTGTCTGAATATTGTAATTTCGCTAACAACGGCATTAATTTAATTAGGTATTACATTTTCATTTTGTTTAATTTGGTTACAGATTTAAACCTGCATACTAAAATTGGAAAGACCGTCAGCGGCCGGTTATCCTTTTTTGAATAAAGCACAGAAAATCTTTATTTTCTAAGAATTAACATGATTTAGATAATCATTTTAATTCTTAGAAAAAAAAAATCTACCACCTATCTACCAAAAACGCTAAACCACCTCTAGAATCCCACCAATAATATTCCAGACTTCGAGATTAAAACATCCGGTAAGCTTTCAGAACGTAAACACGTTATTACTTAAATTAATTTTAATAATAATAATTAATTGCTCAATTGCTTTTTTAAACTGAGTACAAATATCAAATAAAATATATGCAAGGAAATTAAAAACACGTACCTCTTTCATTCTTATTACTCGGAATTCTTCCAATGATGGACATAACAGTACGTGTTCTAGTTTCCTTTACCGTACCTATCGACCTACGATTGAAATCCGGGCGGGTAACAACGCATTACCTACCGTCTTTATAGATAAAGTGAGAAAAGTTTGTTGAAGTGATTACTGTATTTAATAATATGGTAAAAATCAATTACCTTGCCCTTGACTGTACGAATATGCAAACAAGATTTTTTAATCAGAAAATATTTTAAATGCTCGCTGTTCGAAAATATTAAATTGTGACTTTACCGTTCAGGTAAGTATTCCTTAATAACTTCATACTAACGGAGCGTTTTTCACTTCTCATGAAAAGTTGCTAATTTGACAATAAATAAAGTGGGGCCAAATACCGTAACCGTCACATAATAACACCTATGTATATGCCAATTTCCAATGATATACTTACGTAACAAAGGCGTTTTTAGCGGCCTTCGCACCGATCTAGAACCAAGTTTGTCAAGCATTTGTAATGCCTTTCCTTCCTAATTTAAAACCTAGACCCCGGAACTGGCCATCTGGCCCCAAAAGTCCGTTGGAAAGCGAAAAAATTAAAAAAAGAACGGTTCGGACCGCGACCCGTCTAATATTATGCCTCCGTTCACTGGTTATGAAATGAATGCAAATATATGCGTATGCGGCGGGTGCGTGGCGGGAACACACGGGGACCTAACGGCCTAAAACGTACCTTTAGTAAGTAGATAAATGTGTCAGGACACGAGGACGCAAGACAAGTTATCAAACAGGTATATAATATAACTAAATTGAAAATGGAAAAAAAAATTAAAATGAAAAAAGTATTTAGTGACTCCACCACAAATTATACATTGTGTACATTCGTTTTCTTAAAGTAAATAAAATACAATAAGTGCATAACTTGTGCGGCGGAAACTGGTTCCCGAACTAAGTTGACCCTGTATGTAAGGTCGCCAGGTCTCCAAACCTCAGATGTATATATACACGATGAGCAATCCAAATGGGTCAGTATGGCGGTTTTGGAAACCATAACAAATAGCGAAATCTTGGCTTAGGAACCATGACGTTGATTTTAGTAAAAAGAAAAACTGCATTCATATACTTACAAAAATACGTGTACTCGGCCCAGGAATCGAACCTGGACTTTTTGAAATATTAAATTTCGTTATTTTCCTTTGAATATCGGTTATGTAGCTCTTAAATAGTAAATGTTACTAAGAAACATGATATCTTAAACTAATAAAATGCATTGTTTTTAAACAACGAAGTTTTATTTTTCAATACTTCAGTGGGTGCCGCCGCCGGCCCTTTGACTTTTTTATTAATCTTTGCATCCAGGAAAATGGTTACCATTTTGAACATTTACTGAAATAAAATAATTATCTTTAAAAATAAAACTTCGTTGTTTAAAAACAATGCATTTTATTAGCTTTAGATATCATGTTTCTTAGTAACATTTACTATTTAAGAGCTACATAACCGATATTCAAAGGAAAATAACGAAATTTAATATTTCAAAAAGTCCAGGTTCGATTCCTGGGCCGAGTACACGTATTTTTGTAAGTATATGAATGCAGTTTTTCTTTTTACTAAAATCAACGTCATGGTTCCTAAGCCAAGATTTCGCTATCTGTTATGGTTTCCAAAACCGCCATACTGACCCATTTGGATTGCTCACCCTGTACAGCAATGGAAGTAACAGTGCAATGACTTTTATTAATTATTTTGAAATGGAGTTTGAAACTACATAGGTAGTAGATAAGTATTAAAACAACATTCATAAAAACTAAAAACTATTCAGCTTACACACTATTTATCTAATCTAATGCGAGTGTGTGTGTGAGTGTGTGGAACGGTTCATTCGTTGGTAAAACCAGGTAAATCATATGAAAACAAGAGGCCTTTAGTATCAATAGGAAAGGTTTGAAAATTAACCACTGGTATTGACTATGATTTCCATTTTGTCGTCAGTAACTGTTAAACTTTCAAAGAATCCAATCACAATCAACACGATGAGGTATTTCTGGGGATGGTTAAAAAAAAGTCGACATACATTATGATAATTTGGGCGAAGCTTTTCCTACCAGTCAATACCCAATAAGGTCTAAGTAGTTTTCCTTCTGGATTGGAACGTCAGATGGCAGTCGCTTTCATAAAACTTAGTGCATTTGCCAAATCTTGGGATTATATAGGTGTCAAAGCGGACCCCGGGCTCCTTTAGAGGCACAACCGGGAATAACGCTAGGAGGATGATGATCCACTTTGATAATTTAATATTATGGAAAGTGAAAATTAATTCCTCCTATTATGCTTATTGAGACACCCGTTATTTTGCTAATCAGAGATAAGTTCGCCTTTCGTGCAATAAAGATTAAATAGATATAAATATAAAATAATGGGTTTTATGACATAAAAAAGCCATCATTTTATATTTACATACTCTTTATTCCACCAAAGGCAGAACCACCAAAAATATAATAATGTATACATTACATTCTCGTTCGCGACCTAATTCCCAAGTTACCTTAGGTTACATACTGCTGGTAAGTGGTAACATTATAGTCCTGTGTATGGCGATAAACCCCTCCCGCAAGAAACCCACACACCGTGAAAAGCAGCTGATACCCAAAAAAGGCAAGGCTTAAGTGCTTAAAAAAGCCCCTTTGTCTCCAAGGCACACATGTTGACACTGTAGTTTTTTGTGATTTGAAGCCTAATTGGCTGTGTAGTTTGATATTATTGCATAAAATTAATAGGAAAAAAATTGTGTACTCACCACGGGCGGTAAAAAAGAAAGCCCTCTGACGCATATTTACAACCCTCGTCTGCGGCTCGGGTCACAAGTACCTGCAATTTCGGGCTTTCTGTCTTTTACAGTCCTTGGTAGGTAATATACTATTATTTTACGGAGCCACTCAAGTATTTTATAGTCGTCACTCAACTCAGACTCAACAATATCTACGCAATTAATACAGTGTATAACCTGTAATGGATGCAAAAAAACAGCCTGGGTTACACTGATCGTCAAAATTAGACAGTCTACAACACATTTTTTAGGGTTCCGTAGTCAACAAGGAACCCTTAGAGTTTCGCCATGTCCGTCCGTCTGTATGTCTGTCCGTCTTCGGCTAAGCTCAGTAACCCTTACAACTAGAAAACTGCAATTCGGCATGGATGTATAAACCAATCACGCCGACAAAACAGTAGAATAAAATCCTGTAAAAAATTTTTTTTAGGGTACTGCCATGTAAATTGGTGATGTATTTTTTTTCTCGTTAAACCTATAGTGTGGGGTACCGTTGGATAGCTTGTTCAAAATTATTATGGGTTTTTTAAAAACTATTTTTCATTATGTTATGTGTTTGCGAGACAATGGGATTTAAAGCCCTAATTTTTGTTCGAGTCATGTGTCCTGGGGACGTCAAAAAAAATTGGTGTGTTATAAAAATAATCATATCTATGATTATTTACGAGGGTAAGCTATAATAAAAAACCCCAAAAGGCCCTTTTAAGTCCGCATTCTGTGACAGGCACTACGGAACCCTACCCTGCGCGTGGCCCGACACGCACTTGGCCGCTTTTTTTTTATGGCACTTTCAATTGTTACAAATTACGTCGCACGTAAGGCATCTACATAGATACGTCACGTGAATGGGTTAATTAAAAACATAATGGATCATCTAGCGCCATTTAACAGCAACTATTACATAGTTAATATTTACTTCACACCTGGCCATAATGCGAGTTTTACTGCACGCTGCGCGTACGGGAAAACTCGCATTGTGGCCAGGTGAAGACGTAACATTTTGTACTCAACACGGGCTACGACAATAATGTACTATTGTATGATCATTCAAGACTTACTTTTAAGGGGCTCCCATAATTGGCGTATGGGATCGTACCTTCGATCTGAATCTCTTAGTTTTCTTAGGTTTTTTGTAGCTTATTATGTTAACAACAACGGCTTTAAGCAATATAGTATCCCATATTTACTTCAAAGTTCATTGTTTTCGAGATATTTGGCATCAAAGTTGAACAATTTTAGGCCAACAAACCGGTTTCTGGCCATAACTTTTGTGTTAATTGAAGTAAAATGAAAATCCTGTACCAGTTTTTAGGGACGTCACAGACGAACCCAAATATGTAGATTTCGTATGTGTTAGATCTTTCACGTCAATAGAGATACAAAATAAGTGTTATTTTAGACAATGTTTAAAAAGATCATACAAAATTAAGTATTCATTTGTTTCAAAATCCGGTAGACCAAAATGGAGATAAAAGATTGAAGAACCGATAACCGTTTGATTTATACTTCTATCTGTAGTGCAAAAGTAGGAGATACGATTCAAAACTTGTCAAAAATCGATGGAAACCTCGGGTAGCCCCTTAACACGTTTAGGTTGTATGGGTTTGTAACAAAAAAATCCAAGCCATATTCTTCATTAAAACCTAAAATGATTGAAACCAGTTTCTATTTTATTTTAATAAACAACGTCTCATTATTTATATTTAAGTATTGCGATTTTCGATTGCTGTAAGTTTTTATAATTTTGCTTGGTAACCTTGACGTAGGTAGTATTCATTTATTAAGTTTTGCAATAAATCTTCCGCTATGCGTGCGTAGCCATTGTACATTTAACTATGTACATGTTTTTTCAATTGCCACGATTTCACATTAGATGATATATTATTATTTGCCCGACGTTTTTAGAGTTTTAATTGCCAGAGATGCAGGGTATTTTATTAAGTCTAATTACCTTCATGCATCAAAATAAATGACCGCCTTCTGATAAATTCATATAAATCCTTATTTTACTTTATTGCTTAGGTACATACCGCTACTTTACGCTTCGATACCGATCTTTAGATTATCCTCCAGTGTATAAATTCGCTTAAAAGATTATAGATAGTATTAGTTAGGCTATAGGCCGATAGATGTCGCTGATATACCTCGAGAAGACACTTTGGAACAGGAATCGGCATTAGAATCTCGTTAAAGTTTAAGTAGATTCTTAGTCACCTGGGGAAAGGTAACGTAATTAAATAAATGTATAGGTACACAATGTATATCTAATTATAATTTTAAAGTACTTTGAGGGCCTATTATCACGCTTTCAATTAATAAAACGGCATTCAAATCGGTAAATCAGTTTAGGAACTACGATGATACAGACAGACAGAAGATAGATGTATTTGTTAAACTTACAATATCCTTAATTTGCGTCAGGGTGAAAAATTATGTACCTATATCTAATCAGAATTTCCAAACAGGCAGCTAAATAGTGCATGTAACTAAGTACTAATATGCCGCAGGTCACGCGAAAATAAAAACCATAATTTAGAAAAAAAAGATTTGGTTAGAGGAGCTTCGGTTTAAGGTAGGCAATATCATCGCGTCATACGTGTATAAATAAATTAGTCCCCATACATTGTATCAAACTGCCGAAGGTCTTTATGTAGATTCAAAAGGCAATGATATCTGTAACTATGTTCCCGTACATTTAAATGAAAAGTATGTAAATATTACCAAGTGTTATTACCACCTCTACCGACTGCGAACGGAGGGGGCTGCAAATACAGAGTAAAATATGATGATTGCACTGCTGCCATTTCTACCGCACTCATTTGCAACTTCTACGCTCTAGAAGATTAATACGGGTCAATTTCCCAGAACGATGTTCAGCTTGTTATTATGAGTCAGCTTTCTCAGTTCAATATCATAGTTGGCCATGATTGTATTTTTGTTTGATGTACAAAAATGTCTTGCATGCTCTGGGCCTTCGTTTCATTCAATTATATATATACATTTATATATATATACTTATACCAACATCTGAGTGCCGCGCTCATACGTACCTACACTATGAAACGTGTTCACGCCAGGCCCCTATTTAACATCACACAATCGATAATTGACAATTCGACTTCCATGGCTGCGTCGACAGGTAAAGGTGTTCTTAAATCCAAATGTTCAATGTACTAGGTGTATGACTTAAAAAACTACACCAAAATCTGTGCTCTTATTAGTCAGCACCAAATTAGGACTCCATTTCTATAACCTCATTATCATTTGGCTTCCTTTTCATAAAATCCGTTCCAACTTCAAATAAAAAACAAAGTTAAATCAAATCCGAAAACCTAATTAAAAAGATTATTTATAAACATCCGCCTTTATTCAAATGGACGTATCTATTTCCGCGCGGAACTTTTTCATCCGCATATATTACGTCAAGAAAATTAATAAATGGGAAATTAAACAAGCCACGGGAATCAGACGGACGGATGGGCAACTTTTAAAAAATACCCTATAATATATTCAAAATTAAAACGAACGTCAGCTTGTCAATTTAAAACTCCGTAGAGTTCGGGACGCGGATTTTAACAGTTTATAAAGATGCTTGTGAGTTTTTTGTTTTTGGGTTGGTTAAAACCACATTATAAAGTTCTTAAAATTATCCTTATTTTATTGTACTCCTATTTATTAAAAAAGCTATGTATTATACAAAAACTAGATAGATATTGATATTTTGTTAATTTAAGTAGGTATGTGTACGTTCTGTCAGCTGCAGAGGAACATGACCTGCAGGACTGCGTAGAATTTTGTATGAAGGGGAGTTACTTTTCTCTGCACCTGACTGTACATAAATTAATATTACGTACAGTCGACGTCAAAGACGTCGCCTGATTGCGAACGAACAAGATGCAAAAGTGTAAACATATCTTTAACTTTCATAATGTGTTTACAGTTATGAAAATTAGTTGGACTGAATTGTTAAAGCCTCTGGACTGAGCCCTCAGGAAGATCCTGACGACCTTTAACGACAGTTTTGTCAATTAAAACATACCCACCTAATATGAAATATTATTTTGGACACTTATAACATACCTGTTTTCTATGGCATTAAATAAATTGTTTATCTATTTATTAAATGTGGGAAAGAAACAGCTAAAAATAGCACACATGAATATTTAATGTTATACAATACGAAAGCCAAAACAATTTTCACTTATAAGTTAATATCATTATGATTGCTCGGACAAGACTTTATTATATTATAATGCCTATATTAAAAGCGAAATATAGTATATTATAGTAGTATAGTATAGTATATATAGTATAGTATAGTATACTATACTACTAAGATATCATATAGGTATAGAACTAGTGTTGTTATTTAATAACTAGCTTCTGCCCGCGGCTCCGTCCGCGTGGAACTACAACACAACACACAAACTTTCGACCCCCATTTCACACCCTTAGGGACTGATTTCTGGGATAAAAACTATTCTATGGCCTTCCCGGGACTAAACTATATCTATACCAAACACCCGTACAAACTTTGCACCCCTATTTAACCCGCCTAGGGGTGGGTTTTTCTAAAACCCTAACATTACTTTCTTGTATTGTAAATTGTAATAAGGAGTCAATACACAAGTTACAAGTCTCTCACTTAAAATTTTGCTCCATCCCCATACATACTTTCAACCCCCTTTTTACTCCCTTTGAAGGTGGATGTTTCAAAAATCCCTTCTTAGTGGGTATAAGGATAGTCATATAGTGTATTGTGAAAAAATCTGCTTTCTCGGATTAACGGTTTGGGCTGGGCGTTGATGTAAGTGAGTCAGTCAGGACTATTATATTTATATATAAGTATATATATATATATATATATATATATATATATATATTATAAGAAGTAATGATCATAACTACCAAAATACGTCCAGGACATAAGCCTGTAATAACTAAAGCATGTTTATAATGAATATAAACTTCACTAAAATAACTCAATGCGTTATCCTCCATTAGATATTTTATTTTCCGAATCGTAACCTCGAACGTAAACAAGGCCTGCGACTCAGTCCGTCTACTTGCCGAGAGAGGTCGCTACCATTTGCATAGCAAAGCCCCTCAATTAGCGACGCCTTTGATTTCGTGTTAGAAGCTTTTTTGCAAATCTTCTTAACTTACCTTCGGTATTGCCAGTTGTGGAATCTTCAGAAGTGGTAATATTTTATAAGGTGTTTTGAAGAAGGGTGGGTATTATTAATCTTGTATTACCTACTAGCGTATAATGCAATTAAATTTAATTGATGTTGGAATATTTGTATAAACCACTTATTTTGTTTTCATTTTGATACTACAAACCTGTAAAATACTCAGTAACACCAGGTAATCACTCCACGCACGTCCGCTCGGTACGGTGGTTGACAGCTGACTCCCCCCACTACTCCAGCCCCTGCAGGTGCAGGATACTACATCCCTTCCTTATTAAGGAAAATAAAATAGTCTGGGTTGCCTTGAACTTGTGATTGACTTGCTACAGAGGGACCTCATTAATGTTATTTCCTTATGGCTATGCACCTCTAATATCTTATTGGGCATCGGTCGACTTGCTCCGGTCTTAACAGGGTATACCCTGGTGACTCTGTTCGTGTTTGCTTGTTAGTCACTAAGTCGGATAAATAAACATATTTACAATGCTATGGCCCCCCAGAGGTCCAGTCGACCGTGCCAGTGTGTTTCCGGACCACACCACCAATATATGGGAGCTCCAGGCTTCCCTGTCCAATTCTAAGTGTGTTGTGCACGGCATGATTGGACTACTACAATTATGGAAAGAATGCCATATGAATCATATTACAATAGTCCTCTCATCTTTCCACTGATCATGCACATATAAGTCGACAAAAAGATATGCAAAGTGAACACTCACCGAGGTCCTGCAAATGGACCTCCCAAGAGCTCGGGGCTCCTAACTTCTTGGTGTCCTTTACTTTATAAACCCACCTTGCCCATGGTGAATCCGGCCTCCATCTTCTTTGCCGCCATCTTTCGATTGTTGTATGGCGAATCACGCTGGGCGCGACACTTGTCCACCCTGGGTCAAGACTCCTGGTCGGTCGGTACAGTTTGCCTTGACCCCCGCCTGGCACCCGCCGGACAGGAGACCTTTTGGTCTCCCGGGAACATTCACCTTCCCGTACTTACGTACCTTAACTGTCGTAACGGGCGAGACATACTCGCTCCTGTCCAATTTCTACGCACCATGTCTATGACATTACTCAAAGTACATTGTACTAGCGTTTATTGGACCCAGATATATGAAAACTTACTACTGCATGAGTACAGTCTCATCATGTTTCCACATCATATGAGTCGACCAGTTTTCGTCCACTCTTATTACATATGTATAACTTGAACGGTGAGGTTAAACCTCTCACTTGTGACTGTGTCTGTCACTCACATACCATGGTTATACCAAGTGCCTTTCCATCTCTTATTGCCTCTGCGTGGTTGCATATCCACGAACTCTATAGAGGAACCTCATGACTGTTATTTGGCTGCAGTCTACTAATGGCTATGCACTTCCTTACTTACTTAGGCATCGACAACACAACTGACCGACCATACGTGCACTTTATATGCATCCTAATAAGGTTCTATATAAATACCGGACAGTCAGCTAACCGTGTTGGCGTTTGTCCTTTAATGTATTCACAGTACAATGAATTCAAGGTAAATGTAATAGATTTTCTGTCTCAGGACATTTAACAATAATATTTAAGATATTTGCATGCTCATGTTACCCAATACAAATAGCAGAATAAGATAATTATTGTATGTCATATAACAACTAAGGACATTGATGTAGCCTACTTATTCTCAGCAAATAAAGATACTATTATATTCTATTCATATCGGTGTATTTGTATGTATTCTTTCTTTGTAAACCCAAACCAGGGCAAAGGAAAGATACATATTTTACACTTGAGTCCATACTAGGATTCCTAGGCTATGGACCTACTTTAGCACTAACAATAATACTTCCTCCCATTCCACATGTTCTGCTCTGTGGGTACACAAGACTCCACTTGTTTTGTTCTCTGTTGTCTAGGTCTCCACCGAACTGTGGGTTTCTAGGTCTCCACCAAACTATGAGTTACTAGGTCTCCACCGAATTGTGAGATTCGAGGTTTGATCATATACCGACACACCTCGGTTTTATTATCTGCACTTCTATTAAACCTTTCTGTTTACAGCGCTAGTACTCTTACTCTTAGTACGCCAATGAAGTAAAACATTAAACTGAATACTTTAAGATCTCGAACGTAAGTTCCTATAATGTTCGTGGTGAAATGTATCTTTCTCGCCTTTTAACGCCATTAGCACCAGATACTTACTATGTAATATGACTTATTCAAGTGTAATGCGCTTCAAAGTGGATCAACTAATACTGTCATGTATTTATTCCTGTTTAATAAATCCACGTAACTATTACAACTATGCTGATCTATTTATTGACTCTATGCACTATACACTTTAGATTATTTATTCGTTGACCCGAGTCTACTTTCATCAACACAGTTAAGCACTGTAACACATAGTAAAGTATCGCACATAGTGAAGAATGTGACTCCAAATTATCATGAAGGTAATATGTATAGAATCTCATTGTGATTAATTTGGATTCCACATACTTGTGGCTGGAATCTACACACGATCTACTTCGTTACGTTTTGTTTCTGATAGTATGCACCGTTTAAGTTACGTAACGTATAAAGTACTTGTCCGACCTTTTAATCAAATCTTCAATCGTAAATAGTTCAGAAGGATCTCGCTATGATTGCGTATTAAAGTTTACACTAAGTACCTAAAGGTCTGGCCAGTTATTATAATTCATAAATAGTCACACGCTTTCTAACATATATCTTACAAACATAGTATATGTGACTATAAAATATAGTTAATTCTACGATAGGTATCTCATTTATACAATACTCGATTAACTTTGACACAACGCAACAGAACTTGAACATGTCCTGCTCGTAAACTGACTCACATAACTATATGTATGTTCCAAATAAATGCTGCACTTCGGTATCGCAACACTAGCAATAATTTCAGCTCATAAGCCGAATCAAACCACTAGCTTCAAATTAAAGATCAATCAATTCAGCTCTAATCACAGCAACAATCGTATGTACGAGTAGATATTCTGAGCAACTATCGAATTCCACTATACTTCCAGAAATTAAGCCGCTACGCTCTACGGCGTAGTGCTACCGGTGATATCTACATATACCAATAAGCGAATAATATTTCCTTTTATCCAGACGAACCATATTGCGAGAACAAAAGTTCTACTATTAGGTTCAAGCAATAAACTGGTACTTAACACATGATCGCTCACCAATGCTGGTATAATTGCTGGCTACTTGGCTAGAAACTCATTGAGCTATAATACATTAAAGTTCAATGTAGAAACTATTCGATTCTAATCCCAATTCTATCTCATTGTACGATTTCATAAATCAAAACAACATCAACATTCTTGCGAACCAGCCGAATCTGATATCGAGATTCTCGAACATAAAGTATAACTTTCTTACCTCTAACTATACAAAGGTAACGCACTTCCTGTAGGTATCTTTCTCAAACTAACAGCTCTTTTCAAAATGACGAATTCGTATTTTGTCTCCAACACTGATGAAAACTCAATTCACTATTAGAAATATTTCGGTCTATACCATGAAATATCCAACTGCCCTTACGATCAAATTTATGAAATTTATCTCATTTTGCAGAGAGGTACTCCAACCGCCATCTTACGGAAATGCTAGCACAACTCCTTTATACTTTGTCATATTTTGTCCTGATATAAATCACTCTAGCAATATTTGCTTGTCTTATCTTTATGTTTACAAAATATGCATAATTATACAAATTTATCATTAAAACAGTTTAATCCGCTGATTTCATTTTTGTTTATCTGCTTGCAAAACTAGACTATGACTACTAGATACAATATTGAGTAGACTATCTCTACTAGATACAATATTGAGCAACAATCTTGTTGTAAGTACGCATCTAATTTCTCCAAGCCGTTTCGTAAACATCGACGCCATCAGCTTCTTCGGCGTGTGCACCAGGCGAGCCCACGCTTTTTTGTGTGTCGATTATACGCGGTCTATCACATAGACCCATCAACATACATAATACGGTATTTCGTGCCATCCAGCACAGCTACTTAATTTCTTATACTCCAAGGCCCTCGTGTTCTGTCACATTGACCCCTTTGCGAAACTTACATAAGTAACTTCTATTCAGTTGGCCTGTCAAATTGACCTCTAATATAAATAGCTCACCTATTCACAATCAGGCTATCAGACACAACACAAGTCTTCCACATCATTTTCCTCTCAAGTACTAAACGCCCAGGTGGTCTATAATATTGACCCTTCATATAAAAGTATTTCATATCACTTTTAGTCAAGCAGTCTTTCAAATTGACCACATTATTGCAACGCAATGGTCTATAATATTGACCTTTCATTTTAAAAGTCCTTCATATCACTTTTATTCAGGCAGCCTGTCAAATTGACCACATCATTACAACGCAATGGTCTATCATATTGACCTTTCAGTTTAAAAGTCCTTCGTATCACTTTTATTCAGGCAGCCTGTCAAATTGACCACATCATTACAACGCAATGGTCTATCATATTGATCTTTCATTTTAAAAGTCCTTCATATCACTTTTATTCACGCGGCCTCTCATATTGACCTCTTAGACTATTTGCTATATCAATACAGTTATGGTCTATCATATTGACCTTCCATATAACCTCCAAACCCTTTGTCCCAATCATAACAAGGGTATGGATTAAATGTCTCACAGATTTATTATACCAAATAGTACCTTCACTGCATGTATAGTATAGGTATATTCAAAGGTAGCCGTTAACATAAATTAAGTACAAAGTAGTGAGAAGGCAGTACGCAATCATCTAATCATTTCATCGCACGCGTTTCCAAACGAAACAAGTAACGGATTAGTTACCAATTTAAGTTATTTCGTCAGTGCACTGCACATATTCTTTACATTTTACATACAGTGAAAGTAATTACATACCATACTTATATTCACAAATGATAGGTACTTTGATCTCCAAGTAAGCAGGTATAAAATGTATTATGCATCGAAGTTAACAACACAAATGACTCATCAAGAAACTGCTGCGCGGCGCCGGCTGGTCGGTGGACAATGCATTTTAGATAACTATTGTTTTAAATGCTCGTCAACACTGTACACGTTACGCTTTAGTTAGTTTCTAATTGATAATTATACCCCGTATAAATAGTTACCCGACACACAATAAGTCTTGGCCGGATAAACAACTAACTTCCATAATTATTTCCGTATACATTTTATACCTACTTAGGTACCATCCTTTCCTTTAAGAAAATATCGCACTTATTACGTTTTCCTCGTTCGCCACTTGTAAAATACTCAGTAACACCAGGTAATCACTCCACGCACGTCCGCTCGGTACGGTGGTTGACAGCTGACTCCCCCCACTACTCCAGCCCCTGCAGGTGCAGGATACTACAAAACCTTTAAGTATTTTACTGCAAATAAATCAACATAATTAAATTGTTCAACAATATTTTCGCATTGCTAGAATATGAAGCTAGAATAAAAAAATACAAAGTAACATTTCAAGTCACGAAAACGGTATGGGTTATCATCATCATATCAGCCGAAAGATGTCCACTGCTGGACATAGACCTCCCCCAAAGAGTGCCACAATGACCGCCACCCGCATCCAGCGGACTGCCACGACCTTTACCAGGTCATCAGTCCACCTTGTGGGGAGCCTACCGACGCTGCTGCACCTTCTGGTACCGTGATTGCCACTCGAGAATCTTTCTGCCCCAACGACCATAGGTTCTACGTGCAATGTGCCCCGGCCACCGCTTATATATATTTAGCATTTTTCCAAAAAAACATTGTAAGATTGTGGCGAGAATGTTCGTCTTGGGCTTGGCCCAACCCCATCCGTTTAAGGTGGCAACACTTTCCAAGTATTTAAATTGGGCGGCTTTTTGTGAGTAACGGAATGCAAATGCGGACATTAGCGCTTACAGATAAGAATTGGGATTAACCGACTTATTGTGGAGACAGCAGGATCGTAGAGCATGCGCAAGGGCACAAGTCAGGGAAAATAGCGATTATAGTCTCTTAGGCGCGCGGTTGTTTTATGCGATAAACGCTGCGATTCCATAGATACCTCCTATGTTTTTTTTGGAAGAATGCTAAATAGTAGCATTATAATCAAAGTCGAGAAAAGGTGCCTCATTGATATGTTTATTCCATACGTAGCAGGTTTCCCACCCGCTGATTCGATGAAATAAATGCTTCTAATCCCTACTGCGTTATGCAATTACCCCTTACATGTACCCAGATCTAAGGGGTAGGTAGTTGCGAAAAAAAGTTAGGAAACTCGTAGTTCCTAATTTAGGTATACCTTACGTACGTATTAAACGTAACTCAATCAAACAGCTGAAAACGATACCACATAGAAACCGCTGTAGGTGTCTGTCTGACACCTCGGCATAATGCTGAGAAAGCGACCGATTCACTGCCGCGAAGACACACACATTATACTGTGTCAATTGTATTGTATTTTTTGTCTCTGTGTGTGTTTTGTGTAGTGAATAAATGTCTTCTTTCTTTCTTTGATTCGATTTCCGTGCACTTTATGATCAAAAAATTCTTAAATTATCTATAGATAAACTCTTATGTGGGTTTTCCTGCATATCGGACTTAACAACGGACAGTTAGTTAAGCTAGTAGGAATCATACAAATACATTATAGCTTGTATATCGGATACGACAAGAATATTTAGTTCTCTTTTTCGTGGGGAAATGCCTTTACGCATCCCGCCCGGCCGGGGAAGCCAGGGCAGGTATGTCGGACTCCCGGGAACCGCCTGGACTACCGACTAAAACCTCACGGTGTTCCATCTCGTCACCAAGAGTGCCGGGTTACGGGCACGCCGAAGCACTCTTCCGGGACCCGGTGGTGACTGGCCTGATACCTTGGTTTGCCTTAATACTTACATAGAAAATATCCTTTAAACGTCTCGTTCAATAGAATAAACAAAAATATTTGTGCCATTAACTTTTTTTTGTCAGTAAATGCATGGTCAAATTCTGTTCGGGCCCCTTTGTGTGCGTACGTATATCAAATATACGTACATTGGATATTGTCATCTTATATTTTGAAACCCGCTGCCTCTCCCAACTTGGACTGCTGCCCGATAGGGTGGCGATCGAGCGCGTATGTTAATCGAGGAGTAATTAGTTGCAGATACTTCGCAACTTCTGCCGCGATAGTAAATGTTGCCGGCACCGGGCCCGCGGTAATTTACTATGTTACATTATCTTTCAACTTTATGTTGTACCTACTAGCTGCCTTTGCTTTACTCGCGTATTGGTACAAAAGCCCGTGTCTTAAAAAAATATAAAATTCTATACACCGCATGAATTGTTTCAAAATCAAATCCCTACATTGGTAGCCTACAAAGCGACAACCTCACAAACTTTTCCTTTTTATTATTTACTAGCTTCCGCCCGCGACTTCGTCTGCGTGGACAAGGCATAAAAACTATCTTATATTTTAATCCAGGCTATAAACTATCTTCGTGAAAAATTTCATCCAAATCGGTTGAGCCGTTGAAGCGTAATTGAGTAACAAACATCCAAACATCTAAACATCTAAACATCCAAACATCCAAACTTTCGCATTTATAATATTAGTAGGATAAACTATCTTCGTGAAAAATTTCATCCAAATCGGTTGAGCCGTTGAAGCGTAATTGAGTAACAAACATCCAAACATCTAAACATCTAAACATCCAAACATCCAAACTTTCGCATTTATAATATTAGTAGGATTAGTAGGATTGAAGTATCGCAGTAGTAAGCATCGAAACAAACTAAACGGTTTAACTATACTATTTTAATTTATTTGCAAAATGTTTGTATAAGTTTCTAAATAAATAACTATAGATATGACGCCGTAAATTTGAAAATATGGATAATTTATAATCTGACATATAATAGTACATTGTTTAACGAGGGGCGTAAGTGGAATATCTATCTAATATAATCTATCAGAAGCCCGACGCCGAAGGCGGAGGGCTTTTGATGACTCGAGTTTGCAATATTCTTACGCCCCCGTGTTATACACAATGTTTTTCATCACATTTGCGAGGAAACAAATACATTTTAGAAGAAAATAATGCAAATCGTAATAAAAACTGCAACATGTCAGTCGTCCATTTTGTTGAATTTGACGTGAGGCGCGTATGGCAAAGACCCTTCGGTATACAGCCACGATTTAAAAACACTTAAAACGGTTGACATAGACACTTAACTACATATTAAACATTAAATTGCAGTCAAATTTAATATAAAGATATGTTTTATACATATTAAAAGTTGGTTGTAGCAAACTTTTGAAGATATGAAATACACCTTGGCTGATTGGAAACATCCTCAGTCCGAAGTGAAGTATGAGTGGGTTCTATATTTTAAAACTAAACTTAACATCCCGTGGGAGGTAAAACGGCTATAACGACGACGAGCAAGTGTGATGAAAAATTATTATCTGTACTAAACATACGTTTAAAAGAACAAATTTCACGGTAAACAAATAAATGACTTTTATTCGGCATGTAGGCCGTAATGGCAATTTTACAAGTAAGAAACTCACGTGTGTTATGTAACTTATATTATTACTTATTTCTATAGTTTCATAATTATTCTAACACTTTAAACCGTCACGCTTTGTTCACATATTTAAATTATTGTCTTCACATCGACGTCGGAAATAAAGTTAAATAAATACCGCGTTACACCCGTGAAAATCAATAATTTAAATATACATAAATATTGTTTCAAAAAACAATTCCAATACTTCACACATCCCAAAATTGAAATCCCAAGGCATTTTTATCAATAGCGTTATAAAATAAAGGATGGCGATAACAATAAAACATAACGGGCGTCTCGGACATAAATCCCTGGCCGGTCCAGGGGTGCATAATAACATCCCCTCTTAATTTGCGAAGACCGATCGGGTAATTTATCAAGTATTGACTTCCTGTAAGTGGATTAGTGGTGTATTTGTTTGTGCACTTTGTAATGTAATGGTATTACTATACAACTTATTAAAACACTGTCGGAGTCATTGTGGTCGTGGTAAATGTTAGGGTTTATAAATGGTTGCAAAAGTATGTTCATTATATATTTTAGTATGCAGGTAGTTTGTGACCGGAAAAAAGGTAAAGGATACTTATTTTATATTCCGGAGATTATATATATATCCTAAGGGAATGAAATACGGATTACTTAACAAATTCCTTAAGGAAGAAGTGACGGGCAAAAGCTGTGAATTGTGAAGATGTTTGTCTTATTCTTCCGAGGGTTTGTTTAAAAACTTCTAAGACATCCCACAATATAAAAAAAAACTTTTACAGCAGAACACAAAAAACAAAAACAGTATGTCCAGTATAACCAAGTCTTATTTTTCGTACACATACCTACCCAATTGTATCAGCAATATAAAAACACAGCTTCTGCAAAGTTATAAAACTAACCGTTTCCATCCCATTGTGGCCCCGTAAGTCCTCTTCCACTTTAATAAATACATCGAAACAAAAATATTGAAAAGCGATCGCTTCACCCTCGTCTTTTGACGTGTAAATACTGTTTTTTTATTTATACCTACCCTCGCCCAACGGCCGTTTGATATGTTTTCTTTGGACATAAAATTTTCCACCGTTAGTCAAAGAGATTACAACGCTTCAACGGAGCTATGTTTTATTTACCTATCACAAAATAAACGCACAAATGGCCTGTTTTACCGAAAGGTATAAAACCGAAACACTGCTTTTATCAAGCCATTCTTTCTCCTAATCTTCTCGGGTCTTGCCGAATTCTCATAAGAAAATGCTGGGGAATAAAGCGAGGTTCATTACGGCGGGTCATCAGTATGCATAATGAATGAGATGCGCGCCATCTAGCGGGGAGCGGCGGAACTAGCGAGATAATTGTGCGGCAAAATGTAACAGATTGATTGATGGCAGCGCTGCGGTGTAGTTACGGGTGCCTTAATAATTTATGTTATTGATTTGTTTTCTCGTTTTCTTAGTGTTTATTTCATTATTTTGATTTTTCTTCCATGTCTTTACAGTGAAGCACACTTGAGAGTTATATAGGTACTTATAGTCCTTTTCATAGCTACTAACAAAGAAAAGACATAAAGCACGAAAAGTTGCAACTTCTAACAATTACCTTCACAGACATCGCATTAAACTACCTTCAACAAAAACCCAACCTTACCCTAACATCTTAAAGTTGGTAATCGTCTGAATCTTAAGTAAATAAAGGTACATAAGGGACAATAACGCTCCCGTAAGATGTCGCCAGTGTCGATTTATCACGGTAAGTTATGACAAGTGGCCGTCGGCAGCAGACGGGGCGGGTGACTTGTTACTGAAGGCTTTTAGTTACGGCAGGGGATCTTGCATGCAGATGTTGGGTGAGTAGGTAAGAAAGAAAAGTCTTCTTACTATTTTGGGAACACATACAAAATTAAAAAAAAACACACAGCGTCATTCGAAACGGCAAACAAGCGCACAGCCGCCATCAGATATACCGGGACGTGTTCAGATATTTGTGAGTTTTATTTCATAAAAGACTGACCACTGATTGACTCTGACCTCATGGTAAGCGAATCTTCAGCTTTCTTTTTTGTCTTAACCTTAATTTAGGTAACATTCAATTTAGATTTCTTCACCAGCGTTCAACGCTATAAGGGCATGCCTATTTGATGGCCGCATTATCTCGTCGTGGACGCCATGTCAAATTCTTTCAGGACCTTCATTTGTGGTGATTGAAAAGGTAGACTCGGCCGCCGCCACGTCTTGATACTCCTAGCATTAACTTAATTTACGTCGTGACACAGATAACTTTTAGTCCAGTCAATCATCTGATAAATAAATAAATCTGACAACTTGTATGGAAAAAATTACAATTTTGGAAAGAATTTCTGATAGCAGATTTTTTGTAAGAAACGCACAAAACCCAATAACAGGCATAAAAAAATCCCCCTTAACTAGCTTTTGAAAAGTCAGAAAAAATATTTATAAATGTTTGTAGGTTTATTTTGGTTTACTTACATATTTATTCAATATACTTCACACAAAAAATCTATAGTATTACTTCCGAGTGAAAAGTTTGTTGGATTCTTATATAAAGCATCTTAGAATAACGTTCGTTCTGAAATGAAATAATCAAAGCAAACGCTATTATAAATTGTTATTTTTCAAACCCGTATTTTTCCTGGAGTAGTTCCTGACCATGTATGTCCTAGCCCAAGTAGGTATCTGGTATGTACAACCTATCGTAAATTGACCAAAGGTAAATTTGGTGTAATGATTTCTCCAAAGGTGTCATTATTTAGACCTACATCACGACGCTAAGCATCTATCTGCGTCCCCTTACGTCCTCATGCTAATAAGGCGCAGGGCCCAGTTTTTGCCCTCTGCCCCCTATTCAAATGTGCTCTAAGTAGTTTGACACACTAACGCTAGAAGATAAGTGGCCACGTTGCTCAAGGGAAAATATCATGTTTTTTTTACTGGAAGCTGTACAAAATATGACATTATTGCAAATGTTAAATGGTAGGTGTAACATTGATCGAAAAACAAATTTTGTGAAAAATTACGTCACTGGGAATCACTAGTTCTTTGACATATCTGTCAAATGTTTGAGTCTTACATTACTATTTTATTTTTTGTGTAAAACTCAAATGTGGCAATAAAGTTTTTTATTTTGTTTATTTATTTTTAAAGAAGAAAAAATGGACATACGAGTGCGTCAATATTCTTTAATGCCAAGCGATGTCAAAAATATTAGACCATTGAATAGTTGCAAGAAAAGTCGTTTTCATTTACGACCACATTTTACTTTTGACACTTTACATTTTCCGTTTTACATATTTCGTATTCTAATGTTAATTTTACAAAAAAATAACATGAAAAACTGTATTTAAGTAGTAATAGACCCGACCTACCATAAAGCTGTAAAATGCCTCGTTTTAAATTGCTAAAATTGTTTCCGGCTATCCGGTAGTTTTAATTTCAGCTGTAACGCCAGAAAACAAAAATAAAGGAAAGTATCACCAGGAAAACACTGGAATCTAAATGCAGGACTTGACATAAAACTTGAGCCAACCGCGAGCTTTCAACGAGAGCAAATAAAGCTCGGGGGTGGATTCTGGTTCCAGCAAAGATTTTCTGAAAATGTTTTAAGGCGAATAATCATGGTAACAAATGCAATGCAACAGATGAAGAAGAAACATGTAGGCTACCATACTGAACTGTTTATTTGACACATTCACTACCAAAGTGCCGATACGCGCTACGCTCGCTACAGTCGCTACGTTCGGTCTCCAACTGAAGTCGTCATGCGTTCTCATTCTGACATATTCTTGACAACTCTTATTGAGGATTTGCCGTCAGTCACCGTGAGTGACAAATGCAGGTCTCTCTCAAAACAGCGCATCCCTAGGAGCACTTGCGTTTTTACTCATCACCAGGAACACAACATACCCACAGAGCAAATCGTGGTGTTATTATACATATCTTACACTCCTTAGTTAATTTAATTGTTATATCTCTTTTGACCTTATTTCAATTTAATTAATCAGTTTATATTTCATGGCATGTATCACAATACGGTGAAGGAAAAACATCGTGAGGAAACCTGCATACATCTGCGAAGAAATTCAAAGGTGTATGTGAAGTCCCCAATCCGCACTGGGCCAGCGTGGGGACTACTGCCCGTTCCCTCTCATACATGAGAGGAGGCCTGTGCCCAGCAGTGGGACGTATATAGGCTGATGATGTGTATCACAATAACTATCTATTATTTGCTATGTCAACACATGTTCTGACCAATATTTATTAGTACACCGACAGGCACCACATGGTACATACCTATGTCGAACAAATAAAATCTTTGAATCTTATGGCTGCGACTTCTACTGTTGGCCCCGACGGAAGACCAACGCTGGTCGCTGGCAGGTGGGCGACATGCTGAATGGGGCTTTCATGGCACTTTTATTGGATTTTGTTTCCATTATTTTTCCTGTGACAGGCAAGTGGCTGTCAAGCGGTGGTCGTGGGTTCGAATCCCGGCCAGTATCAATTAGTTTTTCGGGACTTACGAGTATGTACGGAATATTTACCGTTAGCTATTCGGTGAGGGGAAACATCGTGAGGAAACCTGTCTAATCGCAATAAGGTCTTATCTGGGTTGGAAGGTCAGATGGACGCCTTCGTAAAACTAGTGCGTATGCCAAATCTTGGGGTTACGTGTTAAAGCGGACCCCGGGCTCGTTTAGGGCACAACCGGGAATAACGCTAGGAGGATGATGAGGATGATGATTTTTCCTGAGATTTTTGTGCTGTGAATACTTAAACGTTTTTTCCTTCTTTAGTTTCTGTAACGTGAAGGTTCATACTTCCCCTGTTAGACTCCACATAGCCTGTGCTGAGGCTTATATGGAGTCGTAAGAGACATAAGGAATGAAGTTCAATCAAATCACCAAAAAGGCCAAATAACAGAGTTTCCTAATAAAGTGCCCACACAGCAAAGGTCCTTTAACAGCCACCACAAGAGCGACCATCTCCGAGATTACGTTTATCCGGATAGAATCTACTGAATAGGGTGCCCAAGCTGCGGTTGCTTTAATGAGACTCGGTTTTTCATGATTATTCATGCCTCTTGAACGGGCGAAACCCTAACGTTAATGCTTTGTATTTGGCAAATAGAAGTGATTTTTGTATTTATTGTGCGGTTTTTTTACCTCGAAAATAGAGTATCACCGGAATGTGCATGACTTAATTTATACTTCTATGTATACCAATTAAATAACTCCTATAATCGCTGGCGGTAATGAGTTAAGCAGAGGTCCATATGAGGAGTTATACGAAATGAACGAATGGTACAGAGACCTTTTTATGATACATGAATTATACCATGGTGTTAATTATCTGTAGCATGCACCACATTTCTTATCTAAGTTATATTGAATCATCTCTGTTTTTCTTTTCTCGATGTAATTAACGGATAACTATTATTGGCCTCCTATTATGTAAGGAAACATAATATGTATACTTACGGCTGTTGTTATGTTAAATACCAATAAATAAATTATGTCTATTGGTAGCAGATTTTGAGGGTCGCTAATTTGTAGACTTTGGGACCGTCTTCTTGTTTGATCGGTATATATTTACAAATATATTTGTACGCCACGCATATCTGTGCGTATTTACGTTTTAACTGTTTCATAAAAACGGGTGCGTAATGTTTTATATAATGTCAGAAAAACTAACATACACTTGATATACATTAAATTGGCATAAAGTTATTTAGTATAATGTAACGTTTGATATATTAGGCAAAATGACATAATTTGCAAGTGGCATAATTCTATTTTCGTATAACGCATTTATGACATAAATATGTTTAACATACATATTATTTAAAATAATTAAGTTTTCATATAACGCATTTATGACATAAATAATGTTTAACATACATATTATTTTAAATAATTGCACTTTCATATACCAATGTCTGCCAAGAAGTTGAAAAAGCTCCGTTTTCGTTTCTGGGACCGCCCTCCGCCGTAGACTATTGTAAGTACTTACATAATATGTAATGTAAGTATTATATATAAATAAAATGTTCGGTTCTACCGCATCGGTATGGTCGCAGTTCAACCTAACACTCCTCCTCGCTTCGCTCGACGTCGTACCTACCTGAGACCTGCCTTGAGATGGATTATGCTATATGTTTAAAGTGCAAAAGGTCTCGCTTATTTATTTTAGTATTCATTATAACATTATTTTTAATGATTTGTTTATGTCTAAAGTTATGTATTGTAAAATCCATTTATATCTTCTGCAATTTATAGCATTGACGAATGTCAAGTAAGTCATTATGATAAACAAGTTTTATACGAAGTGATATTTATAGTAAATGTCTTTTATACTAATTGTAATTATAGCCTTAAATCATTATATCCCTTTTTACATTCGATCATTTGAAAATTATCTGGAACAATATTATACCATCCGTTACATTATAATAAGCAATGGCATATCAAACCAAAATAGATTAAGTGAAATTATATAAAACGTCGTGCACCCCGTAAAAACACGTCCCTCATTAATAAACCCCGAATAATTCCATAAATTCAAACAAAAACACGCATTCGTAAGGTCTTTTATGCGGGTCTCCAATATTTTACCACCTTAGTAATCAATACGGTGACCCCGCCGCTGTCCGCCACTATTCGGATTGCGTAGTCACCGTATAGACTATATAATTTGACGTCAGAATATTATAAAATAAAAACAATTAAGACGCGTATGTTAAAAAAGAATGTGTTATCGAAGTTATATGTACCATCATGGAACCATAGATCCCAAACGACCTTTATATCTTAATTGTCATATTTCAGGACATGATCACAGAACAAGCATTCGATGTCTACAAATTGGATCGGAATTGTATTGATACCGTCGCACTCACTTAAACTCACGCGTTACATACAGGTGCCTGAGTTTTACCGAAACAAAACGTTACAACCGCGTCCGCGTTTAGCTGTCAAATCCCATACAAATTGAGGGTAAAACGCAAACGCGATCGTAAAGTTTTGTTTCGGTAAAACTTATACTAGTGCCTCTGTACAGAAAATTCACACGAGGGAACACAACCAGTCATGACAAAATCAGAAAAGAGTATGTCCGAGGGTCCAGAAAAGCTCTGAAAGTTTTCTTAGGTAGTATGGCCACGTCATGAGGCGACCTGGTGACTACGTCGTTAAAAAAGGTATACCTCTACTACATGGTGGACCAACATGGCTTCTAAAAAAGGATGAACTAGAAACGAAAACCCAGGGCTGAGCGACTTGGCGCCGATTTATTAGAAGAGCTGACCCCACCTAACGTGGGAACAGGCACAGAAGAAGAAAAAGCACAAAAAACAGATTTGAAATGAAGATTAGTTTTGAAAAAAACCTAATTCTGTACCGATTTTCGCAACTTTTTTTCGTCTCAGCATAGCAGCTACATTTAAGGGTGACACAACACAAACGTGATAAATAATACCACACAATCCACACGTTTGGTCTTCGATGACATGCAACCAATTACATTTTTATAATAAAAATACCCTCCAGTCTCTGTTTTCCCGGCCAGGATAATGAGATACGGTGACCCCGGGACTCCGCCATTACCGGGATTGCGTGGTCACCGTACAGACTAATTAATTTGACGTGCGCTGGAGTGGAAGACGTTTGCTTTTATTGTTATTTTGTGTTTATTGTTTGGGGATGTGAACTGTGATAGACATTTTATTTGCGGAAAATATACGAACATACAATACAAGAAACATATCAACGTTATGTACGTACATATCAATGGCGTTGTTTATAAGAGACTGTAATATTCTACATAGTTTTCTAAAGTAGGTATATCATGTTGTAATCAACTCAAAGGTTAAATTTTTTACAGGCTAGCGTGCCTGTGGCTTGATAGGGAACGGACACCGTAACCTGTAAAAAGATTGCAGCTCCACGATAGTCAAGCTTTAATAAATATGTGGCATCGCTTTATAAAGTCTAAAACAGGTCAGATTTATCAACCTAATCATGGAAATGTACAGTCAGCGATATCTATCTTATGTCGACCACATCGTGCGCGGTTTAGATGAGAGCTGAAAAGTTAATAGTAGTGGGGAACGCACGTGGAAACATCTGTTCCCTACGTTGCTTCGAGGTTGGTCTCCTACCAGACGAACGGATCATGTGAAAAAATCATCTTCCTCCAAGTTCTACTCTGAAAAAACTGTTGGACAGAAATAAACTCCATCCTCCACTCCATCATCCTCCTAGCGTTATTCCCGGTAATGCCCCTAAGGGAGCCCGCGGGGTCAGCTTTGACACCTAATCACAAGATTTGCATGCCATCTGACCTTCCAACCCTGAGGGAAAACTAGACCTCATTGGGATTACACCGGTTTCCTCACGATGTTTTCCTTCACCGAAAAGCTAACGGTAAATATTCCGTACATAAGTTCAGAAAAACTCATTGGTACGAGCCGGGATTCGAACCCACGACCGGCGCTTGACAGCCGCATGCCTGAACCACTAGGCTACCGTAGCTCTAGAAATTAAACACTCCAAGTGAAGCAATTTCTCTTAGTTAGGAAAAGAAGTGAACACCGACAAGATTACCAGAAGATAGAAGAAGAATCTTGCACCGCAGGGATTTGGTGTTGTTACTGGTGGTGAAGAGTGAAACCTGCATTGTCTTCATAGATGTCAACGCAATTGTGACTCATCGTAAGCGCCCATAGGCTACGGGATCTGCATACCATCAAGCAGCTTGGCACAGATATAGATATACACTAGATCACGCAAATGCATCTAAGTACTTCACGTAGCCAGTTGTCCGTGAATATTAAGAAAATGCCTTATTGCAAAATCGATTTTGCGCGGACTACGGGGAATTAACATCACTAATTCGCCCTTGTGACGTCACAGTAGGTAGAAAAAAAGTGACACGGTTGGTTTTCATACAGATTGAGGTGTTTAGTTATCTAGTGTACTATAACAGGTCGGCCCGCGAGCTGTATTGCGTCGAGATAGACTATACGTCTCTTTCGTATTAGAACGTTTAGAAAGAGACGGATAGTCTATGTCGCCGCGGCATATCTCGCGGGTCGTCCTGATCACATACATGCTGGGCATCGACGAGTTCCTCGCTCCTGAATCTAATAAATTTATTTGTCACTCACGTTCTAGAAACGAAAATTGCTTCAGCAAAATGGTACCGAGCAACATCATTTCCAACTTCACTTTATGTTCCAGCGCAGAAATTTCATCAAAAAACTTAGCCAATTTATATAAGCTACGCTCCTAAATAACTGACCAGGTATATAACGAGGAAATTCCCTCGGTGAAAGCAAATCAGAAAACAGTCTGATACATAGCGGGTATATACAAGTATGTAAGGCTTATGTACGCGGGGAAATAGGTCTCGCCCGGACTTGGACGAGGTTTTACGTGCGTTAGGGTTGTCACTGCTGAAGTTTTCGTGAGTTTTATTTTTGTTTCGGCTATTGTATCTATTGTTTATATTATAACTAGCTTCTGCCCGCGACTCCGTCCGCGTGGAACTCGTTTATATCGCAGCTCCATACAAACTTTTACCCGCCCATTTCACCCCCTTAGAGGATGATTTCGGGGATAAAAACTATCCTATGTCCGAAGGGATGGAGAACTCCATCCCTTCAACTATCTCCACTTAAAAAATCACGTCAATTCGTGGCTCCGTTTTGCCGTTAAAGACGGACAAACAAACAGTCACACACATACACTTTCCGATTTATAATATTAGTATGGGTTGTTGGTATTTTGAATGCAAGTGCTTACAGGTGACGAAATATTCCAGTTTCCAGTAAGAAATAAGGTGGTAACTACTTACCTTGATTTGAAAGAAAGACAGAAAGAAGTATGTTTGGACTGCACCGATTGAATATACTTAACACTTTGATGGACACTATTCCAGTCACAATGTAAATAACAATAGAATTACGCCTATAGGCGTCTACTGTCCATCAATGTGTTAATAAATCCAAAAGCGACATATAATACCAATTCCAATTTTGCCACCTACCTATTATGTAATTTTTTGTTGCTATTTCTCCGCTACCTAAAGGTTGTCTGGAAGAGATCGCTCTTTAGCGATAAGACCGCCTGTTGTCAACATCTATTTTTTTAATAAGTTATTATGTTTATTTGATTCATGTTTTGAGGTGTGCAATAAAGAGTATTTTCAACACAATTGCTCGTAACGTACCTCTTATTGTGTCGCTTTTAGGCTCATAATCCTGGATATTAAAAACGCGTGTTTTATAACTTTACAACACTTGTGTGTTATGGTTATATCCCGATTAAGTCACGTTGGCACCTTGCAGCAAGATATATGCATGAACACGGTGCATTCTTAAATTAACCAGGTTGTACAAAATGTACAGCTTTTTTTTTAATTTTCGGCAAATGGATTCTTACTCGACTAAACAAATTAAATCCTTTTTGTTAATTAATTGACTATTTATTTTTGTATATGATATGGAAACGTTTAATTTAGGAAAACTATTCACTTTTCATAACATTTTACATAAATTAAATACAGATAACATATTAAAATGAAAATATAATTTTATTTTGTATTGGCTGTTTAGAGATTTCTGTGCCCACACTGCGCAAACTTCACGAAAAAAAAACTGTTGGGTGCCAATATAGGTTATATTTTGAAAGGTTATTTATTTCATAAATATTTGTAAAATTTGTTTTGTTTATGCGTGTTTATTATCAAACTCGTGGTGACTAGAAAAGTGAAATATAGAATGGACGCCACTGGAAATTCTTGGCGATGTGCAATTGTGAGTAAAAACCTGTTGTCATCTTAATGATTTGCTTAATGTAAAGTAAATAATTTGGCAGGCCAATAACATTTTCATCTTATGAAAATGATTTTTTCCTCGCAAAATGTGTTGAAAAACGTCGTATGATACGCGTGAGCTTTGATAATTACATCCTCGGCTTCCTTATCACGCTCACCTGCGGTTCGCGTGAACAATTTCGCCTCTGATGTAATTATCAACCTACCTCACTTGTATCACAATGTACTATTGTATTGTATTGTATAATATTTTTCACGTAGGTACATTTGTCGGAGTTGGACGCATTTTTGTAGATGGATCAATTAATAGCACATTATTGTCGAAGCAAGGGAAGTAGGCAATTGCTGGCTGAGTATTAATTTTAAACGGACGACCTTGGGAGTCCGTTTAATTCAATACGAAGCCAGTAAATGCCCTTCCAGCTGAGACAAATATAGTGCTTTTCTCACCAATTGTGCAAGAAAACAAAAATGTACTGTCTGAAAATGATAAGGCATGCATTTCGTCTCGCCGCTTCAAGAAATTGTCGTACGCCTTCCGATATCTGTCTTTTGGCTTTGCAAATTACTAACCAATTACACAAACAAATAATCAATAACTGAACTTGCAGCTTCTTTTGAATCTGGAATCATTTACACGTCAATTTTCTATATTTTCCGTAAAAAGAATTAGCTTTATGTATGTTAAACTGTATGTTAAAACAGGATATTTTTTGCATTGCCGCCTTTTAATTTTTTTAATAAAAAGTGGGAAGTGTATTCTTCTTCCGAAAGCGCCATAAGTTATTTGAGACAACTAAAAAGTCGCGATGAGTCACAGCTACTGATCTTCCGTTTTGGCTGTTTAGGACCTATGCCTTTTATTTATATGGCGGTTTCAACTTTTTAAAAAGTTTGTACCACGACAAATAAGGGAATTTGTATGCAACATTGTAGTCGAGCAAAATCGAGCCGGCAAGGTTTTTTATTTTTTAAATGTTGACTAACCATAAACTATGCACTTCACGTCCTGATTTTTTACCAATAAAGTCAACATTGCCGATGATTTTTGAGAAAAAGTATTATACCTAATCAACCACTTTCACTACCCAGGAACTCGCCTAGCGCCTACAAGCTACGCCGAAAACCACGGGATTAGCTACGAGCGTAGGTCGTAGCGATTATTCACAGTGAATGTGTTAAACAGCGAAACTTTTCAAACGACCGTTTGGGCACATCAACTATCCACCAAAAATGGCAGTTAATATGTTAACCAATTTCCCTGAAGGCCACAAAGACTTTCATACCGTAAAATAACGAAGAAAGCTTTTCATACCGTTAAATAACTTCCAACTACTATCAAACTGAAATAAAAGGATGATAAGATTACACATAAGAAAAGATTACAAAAAAAGAAAAACTGATAGTGCCAGCCCTACGTAAAGACAACAAAGCCTCCCCCGCCGCCCCCCGCCGCCCCCCAGCCACTCCAGCGCGATTGTTCATGTATGTATTCACCACATTACGAGTCAAGTAGGATAAAAACCGGGCTTTGAGATATCCCCACCATTGACTGATATTCCCGCTTTTTATGTTCGCTTTATTGTTGCACTGGATCTTGGAGATTATTGTTTGGGTGAAGTTTGCTAGCTGTGGGATAGAGGTTATAGAACAAAGAGGTGGATCACTGAGTGACATTTGTAAATTAACCTACACAGAAAAAATGGGTAATTCGTGACACACGAAAATAATGAGGAAGATGTTAGATTATTTGGAATAAATAAACCAATCAATCAATCAACCAACCAATTATTTAATCGCAAATAGGTTGCAAGGGTGCTTTTACATGTCAAAAGGTGATTTACAATTAATTAATAATGTACTTACACAATAATCATTCGTTAACAAACTAGCTAAATGTCACTAAAAGAAATCAAAACTAAATTGCAAAATATTATCTACCATATAATCGTATATATCTATATACTAAGAGACAATCTTACGCAAATTAAACTAGCAACAAATTAAGCTCAATAAGGCTTGTATTATGGGTACGAAACGACAATATATTTAATGGATCATCATCAACAAATATTTACCTATGCTCGTCACTCAAATATTTGCCCTCACCGGGATTCGAACCCAGGACCTACAGCTTTGTAGGCAGGCCAGTCACCCTTCTTTCCCCACCTTCAGCGTCCTAATAGTCATTTTCACCTTCATGACAGGTGATGCATTTTACCGGCTCGTAGATGTGTTGCCGGTGACGTAAAATTGACGATGATTGATTTATATTGTACGAGTAAATGATGTTCGTAAAGTTAGGCATTTATCCTGTCGAAGCGGTGTCCGGGATATTTCGAAATTCAGTCTTGCGATGTGGCCGAATGGGTATCTTCGTATCACGAAATTTCACTTTACCTCAACCTCATTTACTTAATTTACCTTATTCCATATGACATTCGAATTTAAACGGACAAATTCGTCTACCTATCAAGTATAGTTTTACTAATAGCGATCATTAAGTGCTTTTCAAACATGACGACACTAATGTGTGTGCGTTTCCAATTGTTTTTCCTTGAAATCGCGTGACGATTTACGCACGACTTTTTAATCTTATCTGGAATAGGGTGTGGTTTACGACATGTGATAAAAAAATTGGACAAATCTCTGGTGACGGTGGTAGTTGGTAAAATCGGCACTATTTACAAAACTACTTAAGTGCCCGAGCTGATGATGAAGAGGGAGACACGGAGACAGGCATAATGTACTTCCAGTTCAGAGGTGTAATCACGTAACGTTTCGTACGTGCGTTAGGACAATTCAACTGACATTTTTCCAGACAAAAACTGACATTTAGAAATACCTAACGTACTTGATTACGTGATCGCCTGCAGGACTCAAAAAAGAGCAAATACCGACTATAATGGTGATAAAGTTGTGAAGATGATTGACGACTATGACTGAATGTCTTCGGAACATGCTAACTCCATCTTCGCATTCGAATGGTCAGATTTTTTTCTTGAATCACTACACCGAAAGGTTAACGAAAAAATCCTTCGTTTGAAAATTCTGAGCACTTCTTATTCTACACTAGAACAGTACAATAGGTTTAATAGGTATAATATTATATCACTCCTAATGAATTTTATAATTTAGTAAACTTATTTTTGAATCGTAATAATGCTCCGACATCTCCGAATACAAACAAAACATAATCATCTCAAACATTTCTAAAGATATCCTTTCTTCGGACACGGGTAACATTTCTATACATACTACCTATACTAGACAAAGGAGAATCCTTTCTCCATAACCAAAACCAACCTGGGGGATGATTCATACACAAAATTACCATACAATATTCTTAAAGCAGGATGAAGTCATTTACCCCACAATAAAACGATATTACACCATTTTGGTGTCCAATTAAATTCAATACACACCTTATATTCACTCAGCGCGTGTGTAACCGCCTTATGCTAATTTGGGCTATTTTCCCCATCTCGTGGGTAAATTTCCCTGCTCGGGTAAATTATTGCTGTGTTCCGTTTATATCGCTTTTTTCTATTTTCGGGTTAAGTTGCTTTATCTTTGGGGGAATAAATTGTCTTATTGAATAAGATTCGTGTGGGATAGTCGATTGAAGAATTGGGCAGTGGGTGGAGGTACGAAGCAAGTGTAGGTGTTCTTATATTTTCGCAGAATTGACAACATTTCAAAATATGTAATGATGCCTAAATCGAAAACCATTTACCCCGTTATACCCCGTGCGTGACGTCATTCCTACGTCTGTTAGTGAAAGATGTGGACAGGTGCCATAGAGAGACATAATAATGACGTCATAATTTACTTACGACCTATTGGAGTTCACTACTTTTAATTTTGATATATTTGAATGAAAATAAACATTTAGGGAGAAATAAAAAAACACGTATACCTTAAAATTTCATTTTCTATCGAACTAAATCATATAATGGACCACTTAAAAAAATGAAATGTTGTCAATTTAAATGCCTGGCTTATATATTCGGACTTATAATTTATACATTAGTTTTAGAAAGAACGCGGGTCACTCCTGGATAAGACGAGCTCAGGTTAAGGATGGGTGGCGTACTCGAAGGGAGGCCTATACTCAGAGATGGGCGATTAAGGGCTGTATTCCGCCTTAACTATGGACAACCAAAATCACCTAAAGCCTTAATGCTGCTTGTGCGCAACGACTATGCGAACGCTCACGCCTGTAGGTACACTCTTCATCAACCTCCTAGCATGTTTCCTGGTTGTACCCTAATAAAGCCTGGAGTCCACTTGGGCATCTTATCCCAAGATTTAAATATAAATATATTTCGGGACAATCTTAGACGAATGAACCTAGTCTCAAACTAAGAAAAGCTTCTACTATGGGTACTAGACCACAATACACATATTATTATTATATGCATAAATAAATATCTAAATACATAGAAAACATCCATGACTCAGGAACAATTATTCGTGCTCATCAAACAAATAAATGCCTTTACCGGGATTCGAACCCGGGACCTCTGGTTTCGTAGGCAGGGTTACTACCAACTAGGCTAGTCGCTTGCTGTCTGACCTTCCAACCTAGAGGGAAAACTTCTTGGAATTAGACTAGTTTCCTCACGATGATCTCCTTCACCGAAATACCCACTGTTCAACAGCAAATGATATTTACAAGGTTTTCTGAAAAACGAGTCCTTGTTCGAACCCGCCACTACCAGATAGAAAGTCCCGTGGCTTGCAGCTCGGCTACAGAGCTATTACCACGAACTTCGAAAGTCGAAGTTCGGGTATCTCCATCTCTATCGCACTTACATTGAACGAGAGACAGGGATGCATGTATACGATTTTTGAGTTTCGATTTTAGGCAACGCATAAGTTTTGTGTTCAGGCGACGTTCGATCCGCCGCTTTGGCTAGAAACACGACCTTAGAATGCTTTTCTATCGGTTCAAATTATCTTAAAAGGTTAAATTTTTTTACTGGAACTTTTACCCGAATTTTAAACGAATTAAACACTTCAGAAGACGAAAGAGTCGACATGAATATGGAGGGAAGAAGGTGCTAATCCCGATTCTTGGCGGACTCAACTTTTAATTAATACAATCAAAACAAATAGCGGCCTCGGGCTTATATTACTCAGGGATGGATTTAGATTTTTGTTTTTTTTTATTATTTAATTAAATGTAGCATTTAAAATAACACCTATGCTATTTTAACCGTGGGCGATTACGGGCTGAAAATAAACCTAGCAGAGGCCCACTGCTGGACATAGACCTCCCCCAAACAGTGTCACAATGACCGGTCGTGCGCCACCCGCCCCCAGCGGACTCCCGCCACCTTTAAGAGGGAAGTATACCTTTGGAATACTACGTACTTGTCCATGCAAAAAGAGAACCCGTATTTCCACTTCTAAACATTTTCCAATCTCAATGATTTTTTGTACGTTATTGACACAACATAAGACTAGGTTTTATAGATTTCCTTTTTCAAAATCTGCAGTAACATTTATTTATAGGCATTTAATTTTTTTTTTGTAAAAAAAAGATAATCCTATAAACCTAGATATTATTAGTCTAAAGCGATCGACATCAAAATTAAAGTGATTTGTTAAGATTATTTAGTAGAAAACGTTTTCTCCCGTAATGGAGATTTCATATAAAAAGTACCTATTGTCAGCTATACTTGTTAACATGTTATCAGTCCACCTCATGGGGGGTCTACCCACGCTACACCTGTCCGTAACGTGGTCGCCACTCAAGAAAAGTTCACGTTTGGATGAATAATAAAGTTCCTGAAGGCTTTAATCGAATGTTCAGGTATTTTGATGAATTCTGGGCCCCTTTAAAATTACCGAAAATGTTATCATGGTCAATGTTAGATTAATACAAATAAAAGCATATTATGTCATATCATATCCAAATCTGCAGGAACGAACTTATAGTTCGTACAGGTCGATTCACGAGAGCTGGCATGAATGAATTGACCGAAAGTAATGTCACTTGTCACTGTGAGTGCCGTTCTTATACAGGCGCCTCCTAATATTTTGTAAACGTGTACCTAATACGTTCTCGTTATTTAATAAAAAATAATTATAAAAATAAAAAGTAATTATCATGTTAATCTTTTTAGTAATTAATATTAAAGTCCTTTGTAAATAAAACGTATTTATGTTTTTCTAACTTATTTTTAATGTCAAGAATCGAAAGGTGATGGCTTCTTCGAATTGTAAAAAATCTAAAAAAAGAGAAACACAAACAAACAAATTCTAAAACACAAGTATCGTACCTAATCACTTTTTGCATCAACCTGTATTTAATTATTATGTGATGCACACATAGACATTATCATTCACTCGTTCAATTAATTCGTGCCAGCTCTCGTGAATCAACCTGTATATGTCTGGCCCGCGAAACTATACCTACTGGTGGTGTACACGCTTACATAATGTTGACTTATTAGCGAACTAGTTATTCGATGCCAAGCATTATACTAAAACTATACAAATTTTGTGTTTTCTTATTAAGAACGAAATTGTGTTATTTTGGGTTTGCAATAAATTATTTTCTATTCTATTCTATTGTACCCGTCATCATCTCCTAAATGCGGTCCTGGCCGCGGACCCTTGCTGCCCTGATTTATGCGACCTTATGAAAACCTCACCTTCTATTAATCTTCACTGTAAACTCGTTGCGGTGCCTCATTTGCATTCTTGCACTTTTGAAAAATTCTTACGCTTCCGAAACATGGCTGAACGTTATACAATCGTTTATTGATAACACCATAGTTACAAGTCAAATGGTATCATTAATAAGATGAATTATATGAATGAACAACAATAAGTATTGATAAGATATTCCACTTTTACATATCTAACTACTCGACATTATACAGAGTTAAGAGTTGACAGGACGCTCGAGTCTCCATAGAAAAATAGTTTGCTTCACATTTTAAAATGACATGCTAGAATGACATGAAACTTTGTATGTACTATAGGATCCGCCATATCTAGGTTGTAAACTCATTACTTACTGATGCTATTCGAAATAACGTTACTTAATATTATAAATTACTAGCTTCTGCCCGCGACTCCGTCCGCGTGGAACTCGGTTATATCGTAGCTCCAAACAAAATTTCATCCCTCATTTCACCCCCTTAGGGGATGATTTCCGGAATAAAAACTATCCTATGTCATTCCCCAGGACTCAAACTATCTTTCTACCGAATTTCATCCAAATCGGTTCAGCGGTTTAAGCGTGAAGAGGTAACAGACAGACAGACGGACAGACACACTTTCGCATTTATAATATTAGTATGGATAATATAGACCTTGTAGTGTGAAAAACGTTCTTCCCGCATTGTTTTTTTTCTATATTAATTTCGAGCACTAGAAACTAGTTTCCTAAACTAAACTAGATTCTATTGTGTAGGTACACAAAGTTTCACGTCGTTCTAGCACGTCGTTATTAACTGATAGATAGTCAGATACTTTTGTATGGAGAGTTGAGCGTTCAGGCGACCCTTAAGACTCAAAATGTAATGCACCAACCTGCAACAATGTTTCGTAGACATTCAAATACTTCGGAACTCCGGCTTAATCACTTATTCCGAACTTTAACAAACAAACTCGCATTCCGAACGATTCCTTATTCAAACTTGATTGAAAGACGCGACTTTTTCCGCGGATTCGCGGGGCATTGCCGAACTTCGTCGAAAATGTCGGAACTATACGCTACCGCATGCGGCAACATGTCGCACAGTAGTTAGTAGGTACAGTCTTTTTTTACTACGATGGTGGCGAAAAAACCTACGGTCTTCCTGGTGATGAGCAGGCACCGTCGCCTGTGGACGCTTGTGACTCCATAAGAATTACAAGCGAATTTTCAACCCTTTTTTGATTTGAGGGTTAATTTTTTACATTGACAACCCAACCGATGAAGCAGAATAAGAGATATTTTAACTTGTATGATTCGAAATTCGACCGAGCGTGCGAAGCGAGCGAAGAGTCTATGCTACAGCTTGGACGAAAAATCATTTTTCCTCATGTCCGGATGTTTGGACTTCCCCCTGTTCTCGCCTAGAGCTCACATTTCTCAACCGATTCTCATAAAATTTTGTGAGTAGCTTCGGTAAGTATACAGATTTATTTATCGAGTCAGTTTTTCGAATTTTTGAAAAATGGCGGAGATATGGGTTGAAAACGTAAAAAATTACAAGAAAGGGGTCAGCGTTGACTACTAACTTGGTACAAATTTTATGCTCCGTCCACTATGTCTTGAACTCCGATTTCGATGCCTTAGAGCCGTAGAGAAAAAGTCGTTGCAATTAGTACCTAAGTGCATACAATCCGAGGTTGAAATTTCAACGGAAAAAAAAATGTAACAAGTACGAGTGTAAACTAAGGCATCGTTTAATGATGGTTTCCTATGTTCGAATTTCAAATAAATAATCTCTAAGGGTGAGTTGCACCAAACCGTCTGTAATCGTAAGCGGTGTTCGTTAAAATCTGACTGTATGGAACGTTTGACAAGTTTCTATGGACTGACAGCTGTCAGCGCCATATTTAACGTTGATCGGTCTGTAATCGTAAGTCGGTGCAACCCACCCTAAAACAACATATTGCGTTCCATTTTTTAATTTCGAATATCTCAAAACTTTGGAATGTTTTTATTATTATTTGGATTTATCTAGGAAAATGATATTGGCGTTTCTAGAAGGACTTTGATTCAGGGAACAGAGGTAATACGTAATTTGGTTAATTATCTGCTTAACAAAATGAATTTCATATCAAAACGAGGGAAACTTAGTAAATTTTCTAACGTTTTCCGCCAATCCCAGCAGCAATGTTTCGGGATGGCTGTTGCAGCGGTAATTTACGGTAGGTATGTGGATGGTTTACTTACATCCGGCGACACCTATTATAGGTCATGTCTACTAAAGATGCAGGAACGAATGGACATGAACAGCTATGTTCCGACAATTTATTATCTCCCATTGATATCTTTGTATTCAATGTAGAAAAATGTGATTAGGCAGATGAAATTACCAAATCCTATGGAGATGGTACATTACAGAATGAGGCTTTGATGGCCTTACGAGAGGCCTTTACCGACGCAGATGGAGGTTTACTTTTACCACTCAAGGGATGACGGTGGGCGTCTGGAAACTGGACGGGGAGTATTTTTTCTTTGATATTCCCATGGTGTATCCATCTAATCTTGCACCACCCGCTGATCGCCCTTTGGTAGTAATGGTCAGATTTGACAATTACAATGACCCAACCATAATGGGATCAGTGCCTATCGCCGCTGTCACGAGAACTTGGCGTTCCAAGGAGCTCACATGTTCTAAAACTCAGTTTCCGCTTATATTAGCATGGGCAGATTAGAGATTACAGTGTCTAATTTTTGTACCGCTTTGGTAGGTATTTACTGGAAAAATAATTTCACATTGCATAATGGTAGTTTGTATTTCCTTCGATATCTAACAAAGGGCATTGGGTAACCTTGTATGAGAAAAATTGTCATTTTTTTTTGCAGCGGCCATGGAAGTTTGTGTAAAAATCTTTTAGAGGACCTCTTAATACGCATATTTATATAAAAATAAACGCGTTAAACAATATCGGAGCAGAGATGTTTTAGTTTGGTTTATAACTTTTCAATATGACCTGCGGAAATATGTATTGCAAATATCTCGGCTCCGATGCATTTCAGAGTATTACATTTCATAACAAAATATGTTTGTTTAAAATAGATCTATCATAATATACCAATTTAACGAGTGGCCGCTTATTTAAAAAATATGACAACACATTTACCCAAACCCCTTTGTCAACAAATTCAAATGAAACTCAACTCACTCACTATACGACGTTTGTTACTTTTCCGTGCTTTTACAAAGTAGTTTTCATTAGTTTCCATTCATGTAGCACAGTGTTTCCGCACTATAACCAAACCTAAAACGCGAGCCAAACGTTTTTGTCGCCGTTACTTCGCTGGTTATATAAAGGCTGTATAAAAGCCGTATAACGGGTTTAAGGGCCGCATCAAATTTAACTTTTTGGTACTTTTATGGCGTGAGAAAAAAGGGCAGGTGAGCTTGGGAGCTATATTAAAATGTTTCATGTAAATTTCAGCAGTTTCGCAGGCTATATTTCAGTCTGTCTGAGGATTTCGTATTCATGCGCTCTTAGTTTAATATTGGCTTTAAATCCTTTTTCAATTTTCCGTGTTAGAAGAATATTACTCTGTAAATGTGTCAGAGTAATAAACTTTGGATATTAGGTTCTTAATGTGGGTTTCAATGTGTCACATGAGTATGATACGAGAAGATTTTTTTTGTATGAAATACTAGCTTTTGCCCGTGACTTCGTTCACGTTGACTTCCTTTTGTTGGACTTTTACTGTAGTTGTATACTAAAATTCATCTTAATACATTTTTGCGTGATTGAGTAACAAGTAACTTTTGCATTTATCATATTAGAAGAATTTGGGAATTGTTGCGAGTTTTTTTTATATAATGTATCTAGGTAGTACTAATACATATCAACACATTTTTTGCCTGTAGATGCTCAATTCAGCACTTTACCATTTCTGAATCACGTGTTCTGCAGGTTAATTGGTTGTAGTAGTACCTACGCGGTAATATTACGCATTTTATAACAGTAACAAAATTATAAAATTGGAAAGCATTTTGATTATGAACAAAGTATAGTCCGACTCGAAATTTCGCTAGCACTGAAATATGGACTAACTCATTATTATATCAGCAGAGCAATTGTGTAACATTTCAAATGAGCGTCGGGACATGTCAACTGTCAGTTTCGCCTTCTAAAACAGTTGACATTCCCACATGTCATGGTGATAAACCCACTTTCACGTCTATACCTCTAAAATCAGATTGACTAACATATTGAACAGCGATATATTAGGTTAGGTTAGGTATAAAAAGTACTAAGGACGACTCCGTCAGCTGAAATCGCGGCTTTGTAATTATTTATACTTTGAGCGAATTCAATGTATGCGCACACGCCCGCCGCCCGCTGCCGTCCAGACCGTGGCCTTAATAGTGTCCCCAATCGTCTTATGTGACAATGCAATGTGGATACTTACGATGTCGATAACACTTGTTAGCCTTATGATAATCGTCATAGATTTTCTCAGAAACTGTAAGTACTAACCTAACGATTGCAGTAAATAAAGGTTGTATAGAGCCTTATCAATTAGGAAAGTTATTTTCATTACAATCCTGAAAAGTTTACAATTTGCATTACTTAAGGCAAATGAGACAATGGATTTCATTAGTAACCCGTCAAAATTATTCATGTCAAGGTGACAGGACTACTCAGGCAAGCAAATCTACGATAAGATAAATCATTATTGGTAGGTTAGGTGTGAAATGATATCCCAAAAACTCAAATTATGCAACGACATGTTAAAATACCAGAACAATCTTCAAACTTTCATTCAGGCAAGTTTCTCAAAATCCAAAATGGCGCATTAAAAACAAACAATCCTCGAAGCAGCAAAAACGCGTAATTGCAATTAATGCCACCGACACTTCAAAGACCTGCCTCGCACAAAGGTGTCTGTGCAGCTACAACTCTTCACCAAATTTATGCACATAGGTTACGACGAGGGCACTCCGTCCCAGGCAAGACGAGCGTGAAAAATATGACAACACTACGACAACGCCAACCCTTATGCAGCTGCTCTAGCGCTGCCAACGCCCGTTATAACACCATTCTATACCACGCGCCCGCGGTCCCATTTTTCGCCGAACGAACGCGTAAGTTGGCGCGTCACATCGGGGTTAAGCACTGCGCAAATATAAGTCATATAAGAGCTGTATTAAGGTAGAGAATGGGGTTCCTGGAATTTGGAATTTCATTACCGATTGATGGGCGAATTTGATTGATTTTTAAGCGTGTTTTCAATGTACTAAGGGTGTTATTTGATTGAAGAATGGGAATGATTGTGAAAAAACATGGCTGTCATTCAGCCGTCGCGTTGACAATGCGACGGTTTTGTGTGGAATTTATTTTGATGCGCAGAATGCTGTTTTGTTGCAGAAATAACTTTCTCGTTTTTTCTCCAGTTATAATGACGTGTCGTTAATAATATGAAGGATTTTTCTTCTTCGCATTCGCTGGGTGCCTTAACGAAGCATTGCTCGTAATATTTATACGCCGAGTTGTTTAAAATGACGCAATATATTAATATTCTGTAATATTCTTAGACAAAAATAAAATTATTTAAGAAGAATCGCGATACGTCTGGTTGAGGTAACTGGTGACCGAAGAGCTGGCGGTATTCTGGCGCAACGCATCAGCATTGCAATTCAGCGAGGAAATGACGCCAGCACCCTCGGTACAATGCCTCGAGCCTTTTTTTAGAATTAAATTAGTTTTAATTTGATTAAGTTCATGTTAATTATCATCTTTTATATACTTTTGAAAATAATTATACTTTATAGCGGAAACCTGTCAAAACGGACACCACGACTACGAAGAAAAAAACAACGTTTTCCCCTTAAGATAATATGTCTGTGTCTCATTACCCATACCCAGCCGGAAAGTGGCAAATACATCCAAAATCCCACTTCCTGGTCAGTGGGACACATAAGTACCTTCAGTTTTATACCCACCACGGACGCTAACTATAACTACTGTCATTAGGTCATTATCATTACCATCCTAGGTAATGTACTATTCTTACACTCATGTAATTATACACATACATACCTACTAGATATGCTCCGAATATTCGGTAATTATTCGGTATTCGGCATATTTTTTAGAAAGAAAGAAAGAAAACATTTATTCGTGGACAAAACAATGGGTATAAAAAACAAAACACAGTAACTTAAAAGTAGCAGGGTCCACGAAAAGGCCCCGACTCTTTTTGATGTTCGTATTAAACTATTGCAGACTTACAGACAAACATCTGTAAGGCTATAACATTATTCGGTAAATATTCGGCATTTGAACCGAATAATTTGGCCAAATATTCGTTTCGGCAAAAGCTGAATGAATTAGGTAGATTATTTGCGAAATTGTATATTAAACATTTTTGCAATTTTAGCGTAGGTAAACTCGTTTTATTTTTAAATTATTTTCTTTTTGATCTTACGAGCACATAATCAAAGTGTATGGTATGGCTGTATTCGTTTTCCTACCTTAAAGAAACATTAGCTACACGTACAGTTATATTAAAGTAGGTATTTCTTTTATCTTTCAATCCAGTCCCAAGTAAACTTTATTGGCTTCGCGAGCAAACACTCCCAAGATCACTCGGCTGCCAGCCAAAGTTCTTTCCACTATTTTCTTTAAACTCCCCTTTCGGTCCCTTTCTTTGCATAAACCGGGTGCATAATTTGGGACTGCGGCTAATCCTTTTGTATTTCGCAACTTATTTTAGATTTTCGACATTTGCTTAATCAGGGTCGGTTCATTTACATAGTTTACGGTGAGTTAGTTTGGTTTAATAGTCGCAAAAAGGCGAGGTGCGGTCGGGGTTTGAGGCCCAAAATACTTTCGCTAGTAGGTTAATCTAGTATCTATCATAACTCAATTGTGAAGGGTGTTTTTCTTTGTGGTTTTGAATATTATAACCAATAATAGAGGCCTCGACAGAGAGTACAACTTTGTACCATTTGACGTCGAGACCCTCGGTCCCAAGTGTGCAAATTTATTTGCGGAAATCGCGACACGTCTGGTAAATATACGTATAACTGGTGACAGTCGTGACCAAATAGCTGGCGGCTTGCAACGCATCAGCATTGCAATTCAGTAAGGAAATGCCGCCAGCATCCTCGGTACAATGCCTGGAGGGCCTTTTTTTAGTTTTAACTTAGTTTTAATTTAGTTTAGTCCATGTTAGTTATCATCTTGTATGTAGGTACTGTAAATATTATATTTATATTCCTATATCTTTTGAAAAACTATCATATTCCCGAATCTATCGCGGTCCAATTATAGCTACCAACGTGTACTCAATCCACCCCTTCGAATTATAATAAGGCATCTACAAAAACGAAGAAAGTAACCACGGAGTGGCGTGCAGCAGGTGAGAGGTGATGTATTGCCTCATTTTTACCTCAATTCCCTCATTTTCTTAGCAACCCTTTTCGAGGAGCAGTTATGGAGTCTGACGTAATTAAACTGAGAATGGATGGGTCTATTTATTTTGCCATAAAATATTAAGGCATAAAATACAAATTTCCAGCTCGGTATAACTAGAATGTTTTGAAGACGAGAGTGAACAGACATTATCTAGGTATATGCATAAACCCTCGACCTCATAATTATTTACCGTCAGGTGAGATAGTGGCGAAGTACGTAATTATTTTACTAAACAAAAGAAACTTGACATGCATTATTAAATTATTAGTACTAATTAAATTAGTACTAAATTAAAAATGCGATAAGAACAAAATAATTTCCTTAAAATATTTCCTCAAATGATATAGCACAATGTTATCACAATAATTAATATCCTTTTAAGAGTTCCATTTTTTTTACAGTGTAAAAAAAGTCTTCAACTGTTTTCTTCGCTAAGCCAATACGCATCAATCAAACTTTGCAAAACCCAAACATTTGTTTAACCAATCGCAATTAGAACCAAACAGCCTAAGCAAACGTCTTCAACGAAAACAATCATCTTCCCCAATCAGCTGCCCGATTTTTGCACATAAGATATTCAGGCATTACTTATGCATGCAGCAGGGAAAATATTACAAGGTTTTAATGAAAGAAATATTAATTTTAAGGTAAGTTTTCTTTGCGAGGGCGAAATTAAGTTCAGTCTGGAAATACTTGGGAGTTTGTGCGGTTTTCTAGGAAATGTGGTGGAATTTTAGAGTACACGGTTATGCGGACTCGTTATATTTTGCGTCTAGCGGAGCGGAGTGATTTTGAAATGAGTTTAGGGTAAATATTTTGGATGGCGGAGTCTTGGTGCTGATGTTATAAAGAGACCGCGACGAGATGTTTAAGTAAAAAAACCGTTCTGTCAAATCTAAAGCAAAATGAAGGGCTGGCAGTTACCTCGCACAAAGAATTAGCTTAGCTATTCAGCGAGGTAATGATGCCAGCATCTTCGGCACAATGCCGCAAGGACCAGTTTTTTTTAGTTTTAATCTATTTTATTTTTAATTAAGTTTTTAAATTATAACTTTAGTTAATACGTAATTTTTGATTTTTATTGTTTGTATGTTGTTTTTATTAAATTATTCATAATAAAAAAAAGAAAATGTTTAATAAATATTGAATATGTAAATCAACTATAATTGACAGACGGATAAACACCGAGCGATCGCATGAGTGTTCCGTTGGACCAATGTTGATATGGAAGACTACATAGCAGCATACTAGAATATTATGTGATGACATGTGATCAAGTGACTATTATAGCCCTCGTCACCGAGTAGCGACTCCGACTCCGTCAGTTATTCATATTTGAATTATAGAACGTATATGATAGATAGAATGTGGCTCGCAAAACCAAACTTTGCTTAAAATACACGGCCAAAGCCCTTCTACACTTATATCTATGTCTATATAGTTAACCAAGTTGATCCACTTCATTGCGCACCGCGCACATCTTTACAGTAAATATATATAGATACGACAGACTCAAATGTAGTGAGATGATAACTTGGACTTTGTATTTACTTTTGCTATTGACTGTAAAATAACACAATTCAGAATTCCTGTAATACTTTTAAATCACAGTAAATACACTTGAGAAACTCTGTCAACATACTTAAAATACTCGTGCAAAATGTTCCAAACAACTTAGCGAGTTGAAAAACGTGTAAATATTCAAATGGCGACAGAAGAGTCGGAGCAAGAAATATGAATACGATTCTAGAAGTTTCGCGCCAAATGAAGCATATTTCGGCCATAACACTCGCATTATTCAAAAAACTGGGTAAGGGCGGCTGTTCGCGGGCGACGGGTTGTCGCAATACAATAACTTAAGTACCCCCGGTTTTATAAAGATCCGTTAGGCCAATATGTCGGTCATTAATGTCAAAAAAACTACGGAATTCTAAAATTAGATATGCAAATCGATCACGTAACACATTGTACGCGCGTCAGAATGATTGTATGGAAAAATGACAGTTGGATTGTCGAAACGCGCGATTACTCCTCTTGAGTCACTGATTATTTATAAAACCCTGACCTTGGTGAATATATACAAAGATCTTCAGTAAAATACAAAATACCGCATACCTATTCCACCCCGATAAACGCGGAAGTGACCTTGGTAATCTTAGTATCAAGTACAGGTCCCTGTGAGCGCATTTTCAGGAGCGCAATTGGGCTACAAATACAACATGGAAGTCCGTAGCAAACCAATCTCGTATGTATGTAGAACAAAATTCATCATAGTGACTGAAAGGAAAGCGTCATTATTGTGTACGTCCGTCATACACACTGAAATAGATACTCATAAGATGGAAGTACTACCCCCATTACACAAGACACATCATTCCATGTCGTTTGGTTACTTTTTTCCCTTTCAGTGGGAAGCCTGTAAACGTCCCGCTGCTGGGCAAACGTTTCACTCCTGATTTCTGCTCGTCCCGGTTCGGAGAAATTTCTAGCCAGTTGTTGGAAAATGCAGGTCGTCCCACCACCTCCACGTCAGCCTGCCACGTTATCCTTACCCCTCCGAAAATGACACGCAAGCTTGTGACGTTTACCCCGGTCCCGTGAACAGCCGGCCTGTATTCAAAGCAGCCTTAAGAACACTTGGGGGAGGCGCGTTAACTTTTTATATACATCTCTGGCAAATGAACCGAAACTGCGTCTCGCAGATGCTAAACTTACTTATTTTTTAGCCGTTTTCGGGGTTCCTGCGGCAGTCATTAACGCCCTGAAAATAACATGAAAAAGAAGCCAAGTGTTAAGAAGTTATGTATTGAAACAAATCAAGACAAATTCCAGTTTACTATTCGTTTCCGAACCTTTACAAAACCACTATAACAACTATAGGTTTTATTATGTTATTGATAACGTACCTGTTATGTTCAGAAGGGCTGATGAAGCGAGTTTCAGTTGGCTCATTTATATATGTTCAGAAAATCCCAAATACTTAATTAAAGGTTTCGTACACACCTGGGTTGTCTATTGTTTGCCCGACATTCATATACTATAATAATCAGTTGCCCGAACTTCGCTTGCCCGAATTTCATTTGCCCGAATGTTTCGTTTACCAATTGACATACTCTTGTTTACACGAATATTGAATGTCGTAATGATACGAATGCCATACGTATTGTTTTCCAGATTATTGTTTGCAATAATATTATTTAATAGAATATTTAAACGCCATAATAACATGCATTCGGATTCATCTGTGTTAATTTGTTAGTTTTTTCGCTCTTCTATAAAAAAAATAACCTCGAAGACGAAAGCGGGAGCGAAGCTCCCGCTTCCGTCTTCTAACCTATCCGCGATCCGAGTCGGTTTTGCCACTAAGCCCCTGTTCCCTACTCCCTACGATACACCACTATCTTGGCATTGGGTAATCTCAGAGAAAAGTTTATTTTTACTTACTGGCAAAACCAACTCGGATCGCGGATAGGTTGGAGGTTTTTTTTTATTTTTTTTACTGCAATACATACCGACTTTATTACATATGAATATTATGGATGTTGAGTTGGCTGGCAAATGTCATTATGGCATGTGATAGTTATGGATTACAATGATTATGGAAAATGAGATTATTGATATTGATATTATGGAAAACAAAGATTCTGGCATATAATTAATATGGTAAACAATGAGTATAGCATACAAAATTATAGAAAACAACATTATGGCAGTTGAATATTATGGCAGATAAAATTCGGGCAAATGAAATTCTGGCAAGCAAGAGTATACCACACACCTGCTATCAAACAAAACCATTATGGTTTATTAACCAACATTACGGCCAAAATACGTAGTTACCGATAGGAAAGTAAATACATAAATGATTTATACTTACTTGAAATTTTGTTGCCTATGGAGAACAGAGGGGTACCCGTAATGTTTTGAACGCACGTAAGGACAGTTTAAAAAACATTTTACATATAAATTTTGACATTTAGATCTACCTAACGTACGTACAATGCGTTACGTGATCGACCTGCAGCACCACGGAACCCAAACTCCGAAATTCCCAAAAAACGGTAAACGAGACGTTTATTTTTTATTCTCAACTAAGCCTTGTCGTATGTTAATGCGGGAGGGAAGTATCTACTTCCCGGCCTCGGCCGTAATGATGGCTGTAATAGCGGGACGAAAACGTCATGACTTATGATCATTGCTGACTTATGATTGTTGACTTCCAGTTGTGAGTAATGTAGGTCGAGCAAGTAGACAATATTTCATACTTTACAAATAACATGATGCATTTATAATTACTGTTTGGTAATATTTTCACTGATGACCGTACAGGTCGCGGGAGTCCGCTGGATGCGGGTGGCTCAGGACCGGTATGATATGATGATGATGATGAATATTTTCGATATGATATGGGTAAAATATTGTTAATGTACTTATTAATAAAGTATTTATTGCCTACTCTAATTATATTAAAACACAATGTTTCATCGATCGATCTAAATGAGAATTGGTTAAGTAATAATTACAAAAAAAAGAAAACGTACTTAAGTACCTCAGTGTATTTATATTTAGCACGTTACAACTGAAAATACTTTTTTAAAGTGACAGAAAGTAACGGTACAGTCGCCCCAGTGGACCTAATTATACGATGACGACATTTGAGGTCCTTACTTCGCTTGTAAATGAATCTCATGTCAGCTCAGCGTAACTTTAGGGGCAAGTCACTTATACCTTTTCTTAAGAGATCAGATCAGAGACTTGGAGATTATTTACTGTAACCGACTTTTTATAAAAATTAACAATTGGAATTGGAACTTTTGATACCAACTCTAACGTGCTTTTTGACTAGACCAATTTGACGCAATTGGGCCAAGTTTTATAATTTCAAATATACGCAGCCATCTGGGCTAGTCTGGATTATGTGATATTTCTATCATCAAAAAAATCTTACACCCTTTTAGATCTTTTGTCCCCATCGCACTGACATACTTGCTAGTAAGTAACAAATGTTTTATGTCTGACATAATAAGCGCCATGCTGGCTGAAAATGCCAGTTGAAGCTGTTAAGCCACGGCTCCATAACTAAGTAAACAAACAAGCACACACAATATCGCGAACATCTAAGTCCTTAACACTCACATCAGTATAACAGCGCGCAAAACAAACTCGGCTCTCTGCATACATTTGAATAATTAGGGGTATCCTCTCGTCCGGCTTGTGCAAAAATATTGGAACGTTCCGGAATTGATTTGGATTAAAAAAGGTTTTTACGATGTGAAATTGACTAATGCAACCTTTGGTTTAATATTCCGATCGTAATCTCTTGCTGTAATCAAAGGCTATATTTCTAAGTATGCCATGGAAGATGATGCAACTCACTTAACTCTGTCTACAAGACTTCTATTTTTTTACATTATGAAACTTACAAAACTGTGTTAGGGGTGAAGTTAGTCTAAACTTATTGTGGAACGCGAGCGTTTTAGTTCGATCGAAAAGTCGGACCCAATGCCACCAATGTTTTGAAATCTAGAATATATCAAGTTTTTCTGTGAGGTTTGTACATAGCAACATACTTATAATGTAGTAAAATATTAAAATTTCACATCTCGTGCGACCGATATAAAAAATGTTTTATCCCGGCAAATCATCAACATCCTCTTAGCGTTATTCCCGGTTGTGCCCCTAAAGGAGCCTGGATTTAGCATAGGTACTAGTTTTAAGAAAGCAACCGCCATTATCCTGGTAAAATATTTCAGAAAATCTAAAACATCTTCAAATCGATATTTTCATTTCACAAGCCTTTGTTTCAGGCGTAAGGCCCAAATATAGGCATGTAAATCCATATATAAGCAGTACATAAAAGGCATATCAGAAGAAATTCCCATCAGCTAAATCTCTTCGTCCACTACAGTTGTACATATTGTGTTCACTTCCGGTCGTTTTCGCAGATTCCCGCCATCCATCACAGCTGTCGCGGTGGACCGTTATCAGAGTATACACATATGTATAGTCCACATCCACATGTCATGTCATGACAGAGTGGAGGAAAATAGTGCGGGAAATATTGCAGAAAATCAAGATGTGTATCATATTTACACTTCTATACTAAGAGTAAACTTCTAGTGGCTCTGTGAGCTGTAGAAATCGCGAATCTGTTTAAAACTACCTACTGGGTGATGGGTTAATTTAGAGTTAACTAACTCTTATTGGCTGTTACTTTATTGCGATTCGTGTTTGGTCCTATGGGAAAAGTTGTTCAGTATTATCATCCCATTCACCTTTAATCATTCCGGACCATGATCCCGAAATCACCCATTATCGAACCTGATGCTCACAAATTTTACCAGAATCGGTTTAAAAATGCGACCTGTAAAGGAAAACAGCCGGACAGCAGGACAGCAGGACATCGGGACATACCAAAGAATTTTCACCCAAGCTGAAGTATGATGTAAGAACTTGAATTCTGAATGTATCCAGTCAACGCTGATTCCAATAAAACAATACTCCCTCCAAACACCGTTATCAAACAAAATCAATTCTTATCTCCAATTCAATTTGCCGTCTCCAAGTTTCGAGTGCGTCTCTTTAATTCCTGTCCCCTCGCATACATTACGCGCTGTTTGTTTTTGCGCATTAACATTTTTATGACTAAACTGAGAGGAATCACTTACTAAAACGGTACCGCGATAAAAATTACAACCCTAAAAACAAAACAATACCGTATGCAAAGAAATTAAAGACCATATTACAATGACTGAAGGAAAATTTGCGGTACAAGATAAGTTGGTAGTGAAGTATGGCACCGAGCAATACATTAAATAGGAATGCTTGGGAAATTATAAATAATGTCTAAATTGTTGCCAAGATTGTTGTCATAATGTCCTCATTTTGTCGCGAAATGACGGCGTTATATTCTTTTGAAGAGGAATAGTGATAAAAATGCTAATGTCGTATTTTCCTTGATTTAAAGCTGCATAATGGTTAATGTTTCAGTAAAATTATAAATTATGAATCATGTTTAGTTTGACGGTTTTTTAGTCACTAAATGAACATTAATGTACACAGAATAATTAATGAACAGTATACTTGGCGCCGTATATAGATTCCAAAATTATAAAATAACCTTAAAATTGCCATTAAAATGAAAAAATAACCGACACTGGCAAACTTACACTCTTCCAAATGATGGACGTAGCTAAAAAGTGGCTCTTCCATGAGAGGAGGCCTGTGCCCAGTAGGGCGTATTTGGCTGATTTATTAAATTTGCCAGTGTCGGTTATTTTTTCATTTTACTGGCAACTGTAAGGTTATAATTTTGGAATCCTATATACGGCGTCAAGTATAGTCAATGCTCTTACTCGTAAGGCGAGGTATGCCCAGGCCGATTGGTGGTATTTGCGATTTAATTTTCAATGAAGCGTACTTACTTTATGAAATCATGGTTAGTTCGGATCTTCGACTAGCTAAATTACTGATTTCTTGCACGATTACATAAAGAATCCAAATCGCATATACCTACTCAAATCGGCCTAGGAATACGACGTTTAAGGAGGATTAAATGGATTTATTTTAAATGTGATATGTCTGCACATTGACTGTGGGTCATTAATCTAATTACAAACGTATATATAGACGACTTTACACACCTTCATTCATTAAGATTCTTTTTCAACATCTACCTTTGATGAAACAAAGACTTCTCTGAACATATTAACTTTATACCACTTTCGTTCATCAAACCGTTTACAGTGCCCTGCAGACTCGTTTACTCAGACAGGCGTTAACAAAACAAATTCAGTTACATTACGCCACAGAACCACAAAGCCCTAAAGTTTAAAACCATTTAAGTCCACCAAAAATCACATTACAAACTCGCTCAATCTTCGCATACATTACCTTAGGTGCTAAAACAAAATCGTTATTCAAATCCCTGCATAATGTTCAGGAGTTGTGCGACGTTTTTGAATTTTAATATGGACTCTAACAAGTTTCAGGGCGTCAAAGGAATCGTGTAGAACTCGGGAGTGAAGTGCTCGCGAGCAGAGCGGACTCGAGGAAGAAATATCCGGGAAAGTTTTGTGAATCGACTTTGGAATCGTACCTGGGATTGTGGAATTCGATTTAATGCAGTAAACGCTACGTTGATTGGGGATTGAAGTGGATTTTGTAGGAATATACAATTTTATAAGTCATGTCGTTGTCAGGTCAGATATTGTGGATATAACCTCTGGTTTAAGAATTTGTTTAGTTTCCTTCAACTTTAAATGTATTTGCACTAAAGTGATAATTAGAAATAACTATTATTTTTGTTAAAAAAAGAGTAATACCTACGCTAGACCTACGTATAGGTAAGATAGGAAGGTATTATTCATCAATAAAGTCGTATACCTAATCGCTAAATTAATGTCACTGGTCAAATTAAATGAAGCCTGTTCTTACCATTATTTATTAAGCAATTTTTTTTGTCAGATGTTTCTCTCTTGTCGTGGTTCAATAAAGAGTATTTATGATTAAGTACCTAGATTATTATGACCTATAAATATGTCTTAGTGCTCACTTAAGAACAAGTTTAATATTAGAAGAAGTAATTTCTGGGTATCATTTCACGAAGGCCGACAAAACTGGACAAACAACCACAGTCGTTATTGGTCAAGCGGCAAACGGCTCAGTGTTGCCCATTTAACATTTCTTAAATTTTACCTCGTAGCATTGTGAAAAGGTGGCCCAAGTAGTAAGACATAATGGATTCAATAATTGTCATGTTAGTTAATGTCTACAGTTTTCCTTTTTCCCGGTTGTATCCAAGTGGATTACAGTTTTGCTTATTAAATGCCCGAAATGCTTACAACTCACATTTTACTTTTAATTATTTATTCCGATATTCAGATGTCCCCCTTACTCCCGTGTCCGAGGTTCGATCAAAGCACGCTGATCAAAGGCCCGTCCAGCGTAATTAGCCGACGGGAGACTTCGTCTCGTGTTCGGCTACTCGGGTTCGGAGCAGATAAGAATTAACCAAACTTTTGCGTTAGTGGTTTATGTTCTTATATTTGCCAGGAAGTCAAAACTGTAAGATGATGGACTTGAACATACACATTTAACAGAATATCGAGCATTTCATCATTATCATCATCTTAACAGCCGAAAGACGTCCACTGCTGGACATAGGCTTCCCCCAAAGAGTTCTAAAGTGACCGGTCCTGCGCCACCCGCATCCAGTGGGCTCCCGCAACCTTTACCAGGTCATCAGTCCTCCTTGTGGGAGGCCTACCCACGCCGCGCCTTCCGGTACGTGGTCGTCACTCGAGAAACTTTCCACCCCAACGGCCATCGATTCTACGTGGTATGTGCCCTGCCCACTGGCACTTTAGTTTAGCGATCCGGAGGGTTATATCGGTTGTCTTGGTTCTGCTGCCGATAGCCGCATTTCTGATGCGATCACGCAGAGAAACTCCCAACATGGCCCGAGCATTTGCCATTTTAAAATTTCGCAAAATGTTAGTAAACCCCTAAAGGATGAGCATTCAGTTGTAAGTGTAGCACATTTTTTTTTATAATTATCGTTTCGTCGTTTGAGAAAACGGAAACGGTTACCTGTAAGGTTGTTTTCATAAAGATCTCGGTATATTCTTTGACATTTCCTACACACCGATAGTTTGTTACCTCTGTCTTACGGAGGTTTATAAAACCATAAAAATATTACTGCGAATTATGATGGCGCTTTCAGCTTTCATTTAACGCTTTACATCAGCCAGGGCGTCCGACACTTTCAGTCAGATGATGTTAGCAATCGAAAAATACTGTACTTTGGCATCGTGAATTTATTATGACTTTCTCGCGAGCCACACAGAACCGCTAGTGGTGTATACCTATACACCTGCCAGCCTAGACAAACTTATCCGCATAGGCTAATTCAACAAAGGTCCTTCCATGAATACTGTACCTACAAATACGTATTACTTGTAGCACAATAACAAAAACCGAAAGAATCTTAGACATGAGTTTTCAGCGAAGTAGAACCGACATACATCATTTTATATCAAGATATCAACATGCTACAGCCTCCTAGAAAGTTATTAAACATTTTCGTCCTTACGCGCCATTTTATTTCTTCTTAATGTCATCAAAACCCAAAAAGTAATTGTTGCAATACCCCTTTCCTGTTTGCGGTTAATTAATGCACATAATTAATAAATGTTTGATCCAAACGTCGACATTTAATGGCGGGCAAAGGGCGTTACGGTGAGGTAAAAAGAGACGAACAAAAAGGTTATGGTGTGTGTACCTCCTTTTTGGGCAATTGAATAATTATTATATAATTTTCTAGACCCACAGAGCCTTGGTAAAACCATTGCGTCACTATGTTCGCTTACCCTCTCAGAATTCTTCACGACGAAGCCGATTCGAATGACATAATGAAAAAACAACCAGAGAGAAGAATCCGGAGTCTACAGGAATAATAGAAGTAGCGCATTGTACGTATCGTTTAGCTTTAAATGTCACATTTTGCATGGGAAAATTACAGTTGACTTGTCCTAAAGTGCGTTCAAAAAGTTACAAAAAAACCATATTATAACTATCGAAGAGGCTCACAAAATTTCACGGGAATCGGTTGAGAAATGTGACCTATAGAGGACAACCGCCGGATAGCCAGACAGCGAGACATCCGGACGTCCTGTTGTCCGAATGAATTTTGGGCCGAAGCTGAAACGGTAACAATCGTTGGTTTTACTCGCTCGTTAAATAAATTTAAGTGTTCTCGTAGATACGACCATGGTGTAAGCATAAACATAATTATTACTGCTAAATGTTGTTTTACATTGAACCGTTTAAACTGCTTAGATGTATGGTGTCTGTTCAATATTAAATTAATCAAGCTAGACAAACAAGTTCGCACGAGCCATCTTTCACGACGCAACGAATGAATCCAGCACGTTGATTTCTTTGATCCTTCAAGCCTTGAATTAAACATAGATTATTCAGGCCTGCTCTATGAGATACTATCTCCATTCATATAAAGTTTATCTATTGGATCTCAGGTGCGGCTTCATTGAATGGCCGGAAAAACGTTGCTTCAAGTAAGTCCATCAATACGTGCAACAAACAGGCTCGTGAGAATCTTGATCTATCTGATTTATGAATTGTATGATCTTGCAATGAGATTGATGCTATCGCAGATGGTGAAAACAAAATCACTAGCCACTTTGTAATGATAATCGTTGGTCCATCAGGACTTAACAAAAACCTATCACAGAGGAGTTCCCGATTCAAGATACATTCGCCGTTGTACCTCTGCAACCTGCTCTGTCGCTATTTTAAGTTTTTCTTGTGTAAAGTAAAGTTATATCTTTCACGAAGAAATCTCAAATCTATACACCTTGATTTTAAGAAGCGAGTAGTTTAAACTTATACGAAGCTGCAACGTAGATAAACAAAAACGCTAAAGCGCGATGCGACTTTCACAGAATGGCTCCTGAGTTTGCGATTGAACAAAACCTACCAGACCAGTCTTATTCTGAAAGATAACCGCATCCGATCATCGATTTCTCATCTCGGATTAGATACGTAATGCCGCGTAACGGTGTCTTCGACCACCGGCCACTGCCCATTACTGCCCTCTCCGCCATGAAATATTTATGACGACTCCATAATAACGCGGGCGACGATATCATTATACTTTGTGATGGGGGAGGCGGGCGGGGCGGAATTTGTGAACGCTCCTTACCATTGCAAAGTCGCAATCGCAGACGCTTAAAGCCAAACGCACCGCGGATGTGCTTCAGATAAATGTAAATACGCGAGTTAAAGTTAATGCAGACAGAGCGATCAAAGGTGCAGTGAGGTCCGATGCCTCGAAAACGGACCGCCAGCAGTGCGCAGCCGCGCGCCATCCATATTAACTTGTTAATTAGATCCATAATACGACTTGCAGATGAGCTAGAGTGAAGTTGAATACATAAAAAGGGCTTTTTCAGCGATCGCATGCATTGTGGAGCCCGGCTGGAGGCTGGCCGGTGGGCCCCAGCCTAGCACCAGCCACCAGAAGTTTGCGTGTTCATAAATAAACGCGAACGGTATTCAACAGCCCTTGGTGCTGTATGCATAACGAATTTGAAGGAGGCAAACTTGGAGGCTCTGGTGGCTCGGATGGAGTATAAAATTCCGTAACAACATGGTGGAGGATTTCATTCGCCGGTCTGCTGTCGTAGAAGACATAGCTCCGTCAATTAGTATCAGGACTAATTACAGCTCTTTTAATCCGAGTTTTTAGCCAGTGGAACAGTGAAGTGTGCTCGTTGTCCTGAGTGGAAGTTTTAAGTGTTGTTAAGTGTTTATGAATGCAAATGAGTGTGGATTTGGTGGGAGATGCGGACAGAGTGCAGTTGTTACGATTGGCGCTGCAAACGCCGTCCTGTCTGCGATGCGCGCCCGCCAGGCGGCGTGCGTGTCGTCCAAACATGGCGGCCTGTAACTGTCCTCTTTGAATATTTTTGCATGGAATCTGCATTACGTTTTAATCCATTAGATTATTGCTTATTTGGACGAGTAGTAAACAATAGTAACGTAGATGTAATATCGAAATGGGTTTGGATTCTTTCGGTCAGCACGGCGCGTGCGTTGAGGTCAGTGGAAGGGTTACGAATTACGATGCACGTCACGATGCGTAGTTCAGGAAACTAAAGAAGTTTCAACCTTCAAATGCGGATTTACTCTAACAATGGCCAAGCTGAATTAATTACTGAATGATATTTGAAACCCTCTGTATGTTTAAGTATGCTCCCGATCAATAAAATTAATATTATGTTTCAGAATATTGTCTGTAGTTACCTGATTAAGAAGTGCACTGTTAAATGCGATCGATTTACAGTAAAGTAATACTCGTTTTTGGTATTTACAAGAAGTAACTGTAGTATCTGATGATGATAAACTCCTGATGTAGTCGCTAGAAATTCTGCGAAAAACTTACTAAAGAAACTTTTATCTCGCGTTAGGTTTCGGTAGATTTCTACGCTAAGATTTTATTAATAGTTCATACTTTGGAGATTATTTGTCTTAGGCAACGATTCCATTCTTCTTAATTCACTGCCTTTGCGTTATTAAGCAAAGAACCAATCAATTCAGTTCAATTAAAAGCGAGCAAAACGAACGAGGTTCTCTGGTTCAGTTTGGGCAAAAATTCTTTCGTATGGCTCCTCTGCATGTCGCATTTTTTAACCGATTCTCGTGAAATGCTGTGAGCTGGTTCAACATTCATTGAATTTTACTGTCATTTCAGTTCGTCGTAATTAAAAAAAAAGTTTTTGAAAGAATACGTGAGTTTTTCTAACATTATTTTGTTTTAGAAGACATACATGAAAGGGAATATTATCTCATTATATTCGATCATTTCGAATCAAGCCCTTGTCTTATAGAGATATAAGCTTTTAGAAAAGTATGAGCAAAGGGCTATGAAACATATTGAATGCTCTCTTGTCCTCAAAGTAGGTACTTATGGGTCAGTGAACGTTGTTTAGTTAATCAAATTATCTCATCCTGCGATGTCTATCCACATTCGTGTACAAGGCTTATAAAAAAAATTATGCCCGATGATTGTTGAGATACCAGAGATTTTTGTAAAAAAAAATGTCTGTACCTACCTATCAAGGAGTGGCAGCCAAGGAAATTTTCGATTGGCAACCTGGAACAAAAAGTTATGAAAGAGCAGCTATAGGCTAGCCTAAAAAGAAATTTTATGTTTGATATAAAATTTGACTGATACCAAGTCTGTTTCGTTTTAAAAGTTGTGGTAAATCACTGAGGCAATAATTGGTTAAGCTCTTTGAAAGCTGATGCTAGTGATGATTTCTTTGAAATTATGTCATGGAATCCCTTTTATACAACGTCTCAACTGCCTCCAAGTACTACCATCATCTGTGACTTTATTCAAACGTAATATCACAACACGTAAACATTGCAACTAGTACGACGCACATTTAACATCCATTTACGCCCGTACCACTCTTCACCAAAAGCATATGTCACAGCCTTACACCACGATAACTCTGCACCTAACCGCCTCATGCACCAGCAAATTGCACCTTATAGCTCTGCGATACGATTGCCAATTTAATTGTCAAATGCAGATCTAATGCTGGGGTTAGCAAACACAGTTATTTTTCACAGAAACAAAGGAGCGTAAGTGTGTTTTGTTTGGAATTAACATACGTCTTTATTAGATTCTGGGTTGGATTGACGTACCCGGTTAAGGGCGCTAGCGCGGAAAATCAGGTGTCAACGGATTTGTGACGTAGAGGGCATTCGATGCATGCGGAAAATGCGTATAACGGATTTCCATTTAAATTTGGATTTCGAAATGGAGATGTTTTAAGTAAAACTATTTTGACGTGCGAATGCATATGCTTCCAACGCAGCAGTAACCGAGTTGGCCCCTCTTCACTTTGAAAATGTGATACCAGTGAGGTAATTGCGTAGGTAGTAGGTAACTTTTCAAACGAGCGATAGGACTGAAATGACAATTTGCCATTTAAGATATTACCTACATTTAGATCTTGCTAACGTATATACGGAGTAATACGCATTCGACCAGCGGGCCTCGATTTCTTCTGATCTGATCAACTGCCTCGTCGTATATTTATGGGTCAAGAAACGATAGCCACTCACGGTTTTTTTGTAACCAAGACAGCAATGTAAAGTGGATTGTCGCTGCCAAGTGACAATTATCAAGTTGGAAAAAAAAGGTCTAGTCTTAAGCACATCTCTGGCGTGAATCGTATGGGTATGCTTTCTCGCTTGCACCAGTGCGTAGCCAATTGTACCTAACAATCGATGGCCGGGGTGTTAACAATGTTTACTTTTGCGTAGACATGGTCTCATTGAAACTGATAAAATAAAACTAATTGTGCAGTAAGCAGTGGCGGCCGCTAACGAAATTGCAATGAATCTCGTTGTATTAAGAATTTATTAACATATTTATTGAACGTGTTAGCGAACCGAATGAAGGTCTCCGTTTGTGCAAAAAAACGTATGTCCGGCGTGTATTCGTCTGTTCCCTTCTAGAGGTCGCATTACTCAAATAATACTCGTGAAATTTTGTGAGCAGGTTCAATATTAGACCAGGATATACTGTGTCAATTTTTCCGGTCATTTGTACCAAGACTGTTGAGGACTTAGATGCATGTTCTTAGTATACAAATAATACTGTATATTTTTTCTTCTATCCACCTATAGCCGGCTGTCCACATTGGGCCAACGTTGGCGCGTGAGCAGAATGCAGCTATGCGTTAGAGGAAGAGAGATTTATTTCGTTGTCATTGGTTTGCATAGCTGCATCCTGCTCACGCGCCAACGTTGGCCCAACGTGTCAGCCGGCTTATGTCTGTTTGTTCTCCAAATAAATAAAATATAAAAAAGTATGGCGACCCTTCAGGGGTCTAATTACGTAATGACGAAAAGGAAAAATATGGTCTTAGCGCTGGTACCGGCGGCCCAATCGCGTAGGCATTATTACACTGTGAAAGCGTACAGCGCCCTTCGGGTCCAATTCAATAACGCATTTAGAGTGGTGTTGGGGCTGCCTCGTTACTGCAGTGCGTCGGGCATGTTCGCGGAGGCGCGCGTGGCGTGCTTCCACGCGAGCATGCGCGCGCGCAGTGCTGCGCTCGTGCGCAGAGTGCGTGCCAGCCGAAACGCTGTTCTATCTATGATAGCCGACAAAGTAGATTGCCCATACGTCCGGCATTGTTGCGACAAACATGTTCTAGCAAAATAAGTCGGACGAATAGGTAACTGTTTTATTTACGTGACATTTTATTTAATTTTATTTTATCCTATTTACTTTTATTTTATTTGACATTGTATTAAGTTTTTTTTTAATTCTTGAATTCGTGTGGATTTTATGGAACAATGCATTATAAGTCTTATGTTACTCGAAATAAATGATTTGATTTGATTATTCGAACGTGTCGGATAAATTACTAATGTCGAACGATTGGTTACACAAAAAATCTTGTATTTTCCGCTAGTCGATGAAAAATGAAGTAGGCGGTAGCATAACGCTGTACTTCTACGGTGTGACTTGCAGTCCGCCATACCGACGAGAACACATTATAATTAAAAGAAACCAATTCAAACATTTATAAATACCCGGCTAATTTTTGCACAGCTAATCATCGACGAGTAGGCATTCACGAAAATCACAAGAAAAATTGTGTCAGTATCTCCCGGTCTAATAATAACGAAGTTATTTTAATATACGTATCGAATATACGTAGTTATTTTTCTGTTGGTTCAGTATTTTTTAAAAGTGTACGTATTTCCAAAAAAAGCCGGCTCGCGAGTTCCAATCTCACAGAACCACTAAATTGTTGTTTTATAGTGTGTACCACTAAATAATTATTGTTATATCTAAGTAGTCTTGACCTATAACACCTATAATACCAAACCCTCGTTAACACAATCATTAAGAAAAGCAAATGTGAAAAACCTCTCGTGCTTTTCATGTGATATATTGCTGGTCTGATTCTCGCCATAAATATAAATGCTCGTTAGGTGACGTGTAAAACATTTGTGGGACTAATTAACGTTCGTTTGAGGTAAAACATTTATTCATTTTCATCACACTTGCACGTAAATGGCTTCGTAACACGCAGAACCACCATATAACGCCTATATTACGCCCGTGGGCGTAATGGTTATTTCTCATGCGTCATCTTTCAAGCAAGCAGGTTAAAGTCGAAGATGATGTTTGAAAATCAATCCAAATCATATTTGAATTATTAAATGAAGATTTACAAATCATTTTATAGTGCCTGTGCCTGTATGCCAAAGGGCCTTTTTCTAACTACCTTGCTATTAATGTGTTTCCCTAACTCAGCGCATACTCTTTCAGTAATTTTTACGCATTGAAGCGACTCAAAGTACCTACGTTAAAATAAAATTTTAAGTATCGAACACCAAACTTACTTAACAGTTCATTTTGATAAAGATAAACAGTTTAATTTTATTTCTGACTTAGACATCAAAAATATTTATTTATAAGACTTATCTTCTTCTTATTTAAGAGCTAGGCTCTTGTTGGTGTCTCTTGCTCTTTTACAAGACTACGGACTTATAAAATGTAAGGTTGCGTTTAGTTAGAACCACAAGGCTATAAGGTATACACACACCTAAACACTTCTAAGCAGTTTTAAACAAATGATAGCGCATTGCAGTTCATTTATAACATACACATTTTACTTACAACATTTTTTCAAATGGAGTAGGTGCCTGTTTAACACGAACAAAACTAATCAAGGGTGACTTTAATAGAGTTTTTACTTATAATAGTTTATTTCATGTGTTATTTGGCATGTGATTTACGGTGAGATTTTTGATTAAGCAAACAGGTGGCCAGACGGTGTAATTCCATGATCTTACTCGACGAAAGCCTATAAGAAAAGATATCCCCATTATATAGCTGTTGCTTCAAATTTCAGTTATTCGGATTTTGAAAATGAATTTCTATTGTCTTTCTTTGGCATACATAGTCAAGGCTTGCTTGACCATGGCTATCCTGGCAACAATATCAAGTGTACATCTAGAATCATCTGTAATAATTCTGCCCAGATATTTAAATTTATTTACTTGCTCAATTGCTGTATTGTCTAAGGAAATTGACGTGACGACTGTTCTTTTCGATACCACTAGAGTTTTGGTTTTGCTTGCATTAATTTTGAGCCCAGATTCCGAAAAAGTTGTGTTCAAAGTAGTCAGCAGTGCCTGGAGTTCTTTTCTATTTTCAGCAACTGCTGCTATGTCTTCTGCAAAGCGTATTAATTTTACATTTTTCCCATTTATTTTGACCCCTCCTCTACTAGACTCTGTTAGTTTTCTTATTGCATTTTCAATAAATATGTTAAAAATTATTGCCGAAAGTAGGCACCCCTGACGAACTCCTTGACGTATTTTTGCGATTCCTTTCTGTTCCTTAATTACTACTGTGGTTTGTTGTTTCCTGTACAGCTCTAATATAATTATTCGGTCTCGATAATCTAGGACTGCTTCTTTCAAGACTTTCATCATTTTGTTCCTATAATGTTTGTTGATCTATAAAAGCTATGAGTATCTAAATGTAACTCTAATCGGCGGTCAACTAATAGTCTCAATGCAAGTATGGCTTCTCTCGTACCCCTTTGTTCTCTAAATCCGTGCTGGTCTGGTCCTAAATATGTTTCAGCTATTGGTCTAATTCTATTTTGCATGATTTTGAGTAGTATTTTGCTAGCGTGTGATATGAGGCTCAAAGTTCTGTGTTCTTCACACTTTAGTGTATTTGCTTTTTTCGGTAGTTTTACTGTTTTTGTAACCTGAAAGTCCTTTGGAATTATGCCAGTGGTATACATTTTCTGTATAATATCAAAAATTTCGTCATGTATCGGGTCACAATTTGCGTATTCTATCATTTCGACATACATTTTGTCCAGACCAGCGGCATGGCCATATTTTATACTACTAAGAGCTTTTTCGTACTATTTTCTCAGTATGGTTGGGGCTACGTTATCTTCCGAAGAATACCAATGCTCGTAATTCACTGATCGATAAATTGGCCAATTATACCACCATAAACCTCTGGCAGTTTAAGACGAATTAACAGTCACGTAATCACTGCGTAAAAGCAATGTTGTTGTGGGTTCCTTACATAACTGAGAAGATCAACTGGTCTCGACAAATCGCTTACCAATATGATATTAATGTATTGCACGCACTCGTTGTGATACGTGTTAGCCTTGTCAATTTATGATGGATCGTGGCTCAAGGAAACTGCGGTATTTAAAAGTGAGTTAGACAGCAAAATAACTAGTTGCGCGATCATCTTTTTACTGCACATTGTCATAAACGTGGATGTTACTACCATGTGTGTAATTTGTTACGTTTAATTTGAAATTCAACTCTATTTAAACAAACTCTAGATAAATACGCATGTGTTTTATGTGTATTTTAGATAGGTACTAACTAAAGTAAAGTAAAGTAAAGTACCTATCGTTTATTTGCAAGAATATGTACATTAGATGTTAACATTATATGATGAGTCACAGTATTCAGCCTTCAACGGCATGCAAATATTAGCCTAACAGTCAATTTATAAATAACTACAAATAACACAATTAATATAATAACAAGGAAAAAACTAATTAAAAATAAAATACAATAATATCAACAAATCAACAATTTACATTCAAAATAGATTAATAATTACAATTTAAGATTCTATAAATTCTATAATACATTATTTTCGTGGAATGTCCAAATATTCCTTTACAGAGTAAAAACAACGTTCTTGGAGCCATTTCGTCAATTTTGTCCTAAATTCTGAATTGCGCAAAAGTTTAATTTCATCTGGTTAGTTATTATATGTTGATATGCAAGAATAGTAGGCATTGCGTCTATATATATCAGCACAGCATCGAGGTTGATACAAAAGATTTCTGTACTGTGCCCTTAGTGTCCCGGATGTCACATCGGAACGCAGTGTAAAATAGTCCCCATGAGCCTTGACAAACAGACAAGCCTTCCTGATGTACATATAGTGGTAGTATATTGTATGTTTTAAAGAAAGGTTTGCAACTATCCATTAGCCATGTGTTGCTGATGGCACGTATGCACTTTTTTTGTACCTTAAATGCCCTCTCAACCTGAACCGTGTTACCCCACAGTAAGAGACCATACTCTAAAGCAGACGAAACGTACCCATGGTATGCTGTTATTGCAGCTTCAGTAGAAACTGTTCTACTGAGTTTTCTTAGTGCAAAAACAAATCTATCCAATTTGGAGCAAACGGAATCAATATGATCTTTCCAATTCAGGTGGCTGTTAATGGTTAAACCTAAAAATTTTATGCTACTGGTTTCCTCTATTAAGGTGTTACCATACCTAATATTTAGCTGTTTAGGATTACATTTGTATGAACGAAATTGCATGTATTTGGTTTTAGTTAAATTAATGTTAAGATTATTATTGCATGTCCATGTATAAATATCTTTTAAGGCTTTATTTATATTGGTCTCGTATTCATTGACGCTATCTCCTTTTACCATGAGCGTCGTATCATCAGCAAACAGAATGCACTTTTCATTTGTTGCTTGTGGCAAATCATTTATATAGACTAGGAATAGCAATGGGCCCAAATTGCTCCCCTGAGGTACTCCGGAGTTATTTGAACGGAACTCAGATCTGTACGTTTTCTTAACAAAACGATTATCTTCGCGGACCACTCTTGTTATTTCCGTGCATTGCTTCCTATTTCCCAAATAACTTTTAAACCATTCCAAAGCTTTTCCTCGGACTCCATACGATTCAAATTTCGAAAGGAGTATACTGTGATCAACGAAATCGAAAGCTTTACTCATATCTAAAAAGATTGACATAACAGGTAATTTATGATTTATTGCATCTGTGATGAATTTAACGAGGTTAAAGCTAGCTAGTTCTGTCGAAAGACCCTTTCGGAAGCCATACAAAATTGAATGAATTTAACAAATTATTTTTCGTTAAGTAGTCGGTTAATCTGACATACATAGCCTTTTCGATAACTTTTGATAGAATAGGTACAATCGTTATTAGTCTGTAGCAATTAGGGTCATCACGGTCACCTTTCTTATGTAAGGGCTTTACTATAGAAAATTTCATTTGCTCCGGAAAAATACCTTGACTAAGTGACAGGTTAATCACATGGGTCAAAGGTCGACTTAAGTTTAAGGCATTTGCCTTCAAGATATTAGTCAATAAATTATCATAACCACATGTTTTACTATTATTTAATGACGTAATCAATTTGTATACTTCAATTTCAGATACTGGTTTTAAGAAAATCGAATTAGGGTGGTTACATAATTTAATCTTAGATTTAGTATTAGTTTTAGGAGGAATATTGTAATAAATGATGTCAATGAAAAAATTATTCAAAGTATTACATATGTCTTGTGGATTTTCATAAGTCATGTCATTGAATTTTATAGATTGGATGTCAGTTTTGTGGACTTCATTAGCAGTAGACGATGATATAACATTCCATGTAGCTTTACATTTGTTCTTATTCGTATTTATGTACTTGTTATTATTAATTTTCCTAGATGTGCTTACACAATTCCTTAAGATTTTATTGTAGTTCTTAAGGTAGTTTTTGTTTGTTTTTTTATTTATACCAGAATTCCTATAGTTTAGATATATTGCACGTTTCACATGACATGACTTTTTTATCCCCTTTGTTAACCATTTAATATTTTTGCGTTTGTTATTAAGTTTTACTTTAACTATTGGAAAACATAATTCGAAAAGCAAACATATCAGGTCATAAAAAGTTGAGAAGACATCATTAAAGTCATCCGATGTTAAGACTTCAGAGATTGAAAGGGCTGCTATACACTCACAAAATTTACCAATGTTATAGCTATTATAGTCTCGTTTATGTTCAAACCAAGTGTCAATTGTTTTATTTCTGGTAACATTGATAGTCAACGTTTGCGCCATTTCATGGTCTGATAGGCATAGTTTATGATTGCCGGGCTCAAATGCATCATTACACTAGCGCGTTATAACTGCATCCATGGCATAAAATATTAGGGCACTAAAATAAGATTGGTCTAGTAAAGTGATATATCACAATAGGGTATATTCATGTATTTTTTTATATTTTTAAACGATTCTATAAGTAATTATAAAACCGGAAAAAAATATTACACTTTCACACTATCATTAAATGAGCTAAAAAAAATTAATTAAAACTACTATCATTTTCGGACGATTGAAATGCTGCCATTTTGGCGCGCTCATTTTGTGACGTCACCGTGCACTTAGAATAAATTAACAACGAAGTGTTTGATTCACAGTTTTAATAAAAGTGAGTGATTAAAGTTTGTAAGATCAACTTATTGTAACGGAAGAGCACACAAAAGCTTATTATAAATATTGTATTGCCCCTATGTGTGAAAATAACATTAAAACTGCACCTGACGTGATATATTTTCATATGCCCAAAGATGCAAATATAAGAAAAAAGCGGTGTAAAGCGATGAGGAGCTATAATGTATCGTGCTTGAGTAGTTTATATTGCCGTGAAGATCATTTCGAAGTGAGTATTAAATATGTTTGTACCTACCTAAAATCTTTTTTATTAGGACTCGCGAATAATATAAACAATAACCTAACCTAAAAATGAATTACAAGTATACTTATTCATAAAACTATTCTGATTCCCAATTTTGTAGTTATTAATGTTACAAATATTATGATTGTTGTTGATCAACCGTTGGCTACGTGTGTTGATTTTGATCACGAAACGTTTTAGCTAAGTTTCTTTGTTTTTACTGAGTGCCCTACACAAATTTGTTTTATTTATAACTCTTGACGAAAACAACCTAAGTTTGTTATGTCCATAAAGATGTTCTCAACATGCAACATACCTAATACCTACATATCTTTGATTATATAATATAGATATGTACTAGTTTGTTATTACACTACACTTATTTAAGAAAGACACCTCTACGAGGTACCTACGTACTTAGTCATCATGAACACATTAATTTTAGGCAGATTATCCGACTGTGCCTTGACAAAACCGCTTCCAGTCATTGTAGCGAGTCTTTTTTCACAAGGAGTCACTGCTTTCAGTTAATAATTCCCAAAAAACACTGATTATTTATCATAAACAACGGCTAAACATTGCGAATAACTTTCAATAATCATACAAACGACCTGTTGACAGTAGACACCGAGTGTACGGTGACGTCACGATTCGCTCCGCCAATAGCGTTGCGTTTTGGAAATTTGCGAGGGAATTTGAAAATTACTACTTTTAAATAATTAAATTTGTTAATAGAAACATGATTATTTGTAAAAATATGATAAATAAATATATGATTATTTGTAAAAATAATCATGTGTGTATATTTACTAAGCAATAAAGATTACTCATGATTTTTTTCGTCCATTTCTGAATCACATGCATATTCCCTATTGAATCTCTTAAAGTGCCCCAAACTCACTTAATGAAAACTCTTCAAGTAACTCTCATACTCACTCATACAAAAATTAGATTGGTTTATACTTTCCCCATTCACACTGTTTTTTTACTAATTCTTACAAAAACTGAAAATTCACTTGTCATCATCCTCCTAGCGTTATTCCTGGTTTTGCCCTAAACGAGCCCGCGGTCCGCTTTGAAAATTCACTTGTAGGTTCTTAATAAAATTTAGAAATGCATAAATTGTAAATCGTAATTTGGAATTCTTTAACTATCATATGTAATTGATGTCATATTGGAATACAATATGTCGAATCAGATTGGCTTCTCGGTACCCGGAATGTCTGCCATGGGAATTGTGATCGTGGAATCAATTACGCATTTGCGCATAATGAGTAATTAAACTTAACGGGCATTTTACTGTTCAGTTAATTGAGTTAGCAGGATCGTAAATGGACTTCCGTTTTCAAATATATTATATGGTCTAATACGGGAAGCACAAATCTGAAGAGTAATTTGCCCGTGCCTCCCTAAGGTGTAAATACAAAAGTGGAAGGGATTGAAAGATTCGTCGCCATTAGCGGACCCACGGTAGCTCAATTGGGAGAGCGATGGACGGATTCAAGAGGTTGTGGGTTCAAATCCCGCTTGTGGCGAATAATTTTTCAATTTTCAACTATGATAAAAAATTTGGAATTTCGTTAGCGGACGTTTCTGCTTCATAAACATTTAATGTTAACAATGGGGTAGCGCATTTTTACTAATGATTCTCAATGTAACTTGAGGCGTTGGCGCCGTTTCAGAAGTTGTAACAATTTCGCGGTAGATGTCGCTACGAGCCTCCTTAAGGTGTAAATACAATAGTGGAAGGGATTGAAAGATTCGTCGCCATTAGCGGACCCACGTTAGCTCAATTGGGAGAGCGATGGACGGATTCCAGAGGTTGTGGGTTCTAATCCCGCTCGTGGCGAATAATTTTTAAATTTTCCACTATGATTAAAATTTGGAATTTCGTTAGCGGACGCTTCTGCTTCATAAACATTTAATGTTAAAAATGGGGTAGCGCATTGTTACTAACGATTCTCAAAGTAACTTGAGAAGTTGTGGCCGTTTCAGAAGTTGTAATAACTTTGCGGTAGATGTCGCTACGAGCCTCCCTAAGGTGTAAATACAATAGTGGAAGGGATTGAAAGATTCGTCGCCATTAGCGGACCCACGTTAGCTCAATTGGGAGAGCGATGGACGGATTTCAGAGGTTGTGGGTTCGAATCCCGCTCGTGGCGAATAATTTCTCAATTTTCCACTATGACAGAAACTTGGAATTTCGTTAGCGGACGTTTCTGCTTCATAAACATTTAATTCTGCCTGCTGTTCAGATGAGCCAGCCCAACTCGCTTCTAAACGCGTCGCGCGCGACACGGGGACTCCTGTCCCACTCGCAGTGAGCAAATTACAAATAGGACGGTAGATGTTTTCGTCTCCTTCCTAACCTAACCTAACCCCGTTGAACTGATAACCTCTCGTAGACGTTAACCGGTAGTTGGTAGTAATGGTATGATTAGGGCAGGTTCGGGTGAGAGCGGGTAATGCGCGGCTCCCGAGGCGTCGGATGCTCCCGCGCACGCCGCTCTCACGGTCATTATCATACAGGGTGGCTTTATAAGGGACATTCTCATCTTTGTGAGTTTTTACGCCGGTTCTTCTCGAGGCAGAGGTTTTCTTTCCGAACCCGTGTAGTTTATCGACATTCATAGGTGCATGTAATATGCCTAAATTGAAGAATAAATAACTTTGATGACTTTGATTGTGCACGCTGTCACAGCCGTGGATGTTACTGCCGTAGAGAAATCATAAAACGTTGGTATTGGTACTGATGAATTTATTAAGTATCTAAAATAAACAATTAATTTACAGTTTTAAAGTAAAATCCATATCTATAATCCATATCCATACTTCCATACTAATATTATAAAACGCGAAAGTGTGTCTGTCTGTCTGTCTCTCTCTCACCTCTTCACGCTTAAACCGCTAAACCGATTTAGATGAAATTTGGTATAGAGATAGTTTGAGTCCCGGGGAAGGTCATAGGACAGTTTGTATCTCGAGGTTCATCATCGTGAAATAATGGTGTGAAAGTTTGTATGGAGTTACGATATAAACGAGTTACACGCGGAAGGAGTCGCGGGCAGAAGTTAGTTCTAAATAAAACGTAAAATTACACTCATGGTAGCAACACAAATATACACGACTGTGCACAAAAAGAATACAAAAAAATTATAATCCGATTTTTTTTAATTTTCTCTTGGACAATAAAAAAGTTTTTTCTTAACTTCAAGGCTCATATCTTTTTATGATTTGAATTAAAAAAAAATAATTCATCCTTTAAGTAAGTACGACAATTTGATGGTTTACTATCCATTTAGCATAAATATGTTACCAATTTGAACATGAGGCATCGTGCCTATTGTCAAATACAACTCTGAATTCGCATAAACGGAATTCCTCTTCTATAATTATATGCATTAAAACATAAATATCATATATAAACATATGCCATTAACTATAGAACTGATTCTGACCTGAACTTGATTCAAGACGAATTTTGTTTTTTTGATCCATTGAATACCGTTCGTAAATTATTTTTTATGACATCATTATCTGATCTGTTAGTAACTGCAGCAGACACAACTTATGAAATTAAATACTTACAGTGGCTGTAGATCATATAAGTGAGTAATATACCATTCTTGAAAAAAAAATCAATCAGTTCTGGCCGTGAACTAAACTTGGGATGTCACACATGAACATGATCATTTGTTGCTGTTGAGTTGAGAGAATTACAAATTAGAATTCTTAAGAAGAATTCTTAGACTTTAAGCATTTTAATACACATTTTTTACGAAACATGTCCCATTTAGTAACAATAATGTGGTAAAGCGTATAATTACAAGTATTTACCTACTTCTTTGAGGATGTCTCATAAAATCCTGGGACAGCAGGAAAATAAATATAATCGGCTTCGCGTAATATACCGAGTGGAAAGGCACGACGATCCCTTCCGCAAAAGGAGGATTGTTTAGACTGAGTACAGTATTTCCTCTAAAGAAACTAGGCTCATATTCATAACCGTTTTGAAGTTATAGGCAGTTAACTTTTAATGCAAAATACTGCAAGTGACCACCCTCATTAGGGTCAGTAACATTTTAACAATTACACAAGAGTCAGTGACCTTTATCAATACGTATAAACGATAATTAATACGTATAGTAATAGTAGGGTTGTCACAGAAGAACATTAATTAATTTTATTATTTTTAATAATTGATCGTAAAAAAAAATCTAAACATTACGAATCGATTTTCCATCACTTAAACTAACCCCCCTTTGCGGGAAGGATCGTCGTGCCTTTCCACCCTGTATATGTAGATACGCGATTAAGTCTCGTTTAATAATAAAAATAACATCCAACACGTAAGTACATAACTTTCCAGGAAAATTTTCTCCAGAATATAAGACACTCGTTAATCCAATTATCTGTGGCCATGCGCTACCTTAAATTCAACTGCTTTCCTATTTGGAATCCACAAAAAGCTTCCAATCTTAGGACACCCTGTATATTTAAACCAGTGAACAAACAATCGTGCGCATGCCGCGACTGTTTGAACAGCGGCGCGATTACCCGCAGATCACGACCTTATCAGGTCACACACCCGACACTTACCACCTTCACATAAGGCCTGTTTTCCTTTAACATGATCAGGGATCCTACATACCGATATTGTGCTTCACAAGCATTTGGCCGTATGTGGTAGGATTTTAAAAGGAAACGTTTTGTGACGAATATTTCAGGCAAATGCGCCTAAAAATGTATAAAAAAACATGTTATTGTTTTATTTACCGCCGTTGTAGTTTTAATACCACAGCATTGTCGAAACTCTTATAAAATTATGTATTATCTTGGTGTTTTAATCTATAATAATAATAATCTACATTTATACTTTTAAACTAATATAACACACCGAAAACGCTTATAAGGTTGGATATTTGTGATAATCCCTAGAACCACTTATCCAATTATAAAAAAAAATCACGTGTGTTTAAAATGGACTTTCTGGATGGACAGGCTATACTAATTTATCTAGTTTACTATATATATAACAAAATATCCGTATGAGCAGTGTAGGTACTAAAACATTATACCTACACAGGGTTATCACGACTGTATCCTGGAGGGGTAGGCAGTAAACATGAATTTCCAATTGCTACAATTCCAACAAATCTCTCTCGAGATTGCTTCATTGCAGATAAGTTTACATCCTTAAGTGTAAACATTTGAAGAATTATGACATAATATAGAAAACAGTTTATAATCATCAATCAAGCAATTGAATGTAGTTAGAAAAACATTTGTATGAAAATAAACACGAAACGGTCCCTCTTAATGAATAGTTACGACGTTATAGTTTCAAGATGAGACGTGTGTTAGACTGGTTCCGGGGGCAGGTCAGTGTATTGATACGTCATGATTGTGGCTTACGCCGACGGCAGCGTAATGGGTTTATGTAGTCGTAAGACGATGTGCGATATTGTTACTTTTATTTCAAAGACAATCGTTACAGTTTGGTCATATAAATCTATCTATAGTTAACATATCCATATATATAGCTGTCTATTACACATAAAGGGCGCTTTTGTTTGGCGTCACTGTCGTTCTGATATATGAAGACAGAAAGACATCATGAAAATTACGATACCCATGTGACATGCCAAAGACGTCCTATTTATACCTCATTCCAGTTAACATTAGGATTTCAACGGGCAAATTCGTCTACGTTCCTTCTTCTATAGTATATGTATAAAGGGAAATGTTGTACGAGTCGAACGAGGGAGCGAAGCGAATGAAGTTCTATGCTTCAGTTTGGGTCGAAAATCGTTTGTATGTCCAGATGTCCCGCTGTTCTTCTGTAAAGGTCACATTTCTTAATTCGATTCTCGTGAAACTTCAGCAGGTTCGTTAATCATACAGATTTTTTTGGAGTCACACTTTCAAAATTAAGAAAAGGCATTCTTTTTTGAAGACAGGTTTGCGAGTTATATAGCTGCCACTAGTATTAATTAACTGAGTAATTTGCTACCTAACATCTGCACTACTAATTGCACTAAGTTAACTTTTTGAAATATCTGTTCTGAAGCTTTTAAGAAAATTATATACATACATTATAGCCATACACAAGAAGGTGCGTTTTTCTGTGCTTCCAACATTTAGGTTATAAATTAAACCGCCCCCTCATCATTGAGAGGTTTTCGCTCAATGAACGTCTTAGTGCAGCCAGATTCAGCAGCATCTCTTCTTTAGTCATCACGCGCCTCTTGTCTTGGTCGTCCACCGCTCCATCCGTCACTGGATCCGTTGAGAAAGAGATCGAGGAATATTCTGACCAGTCTCCGGTCTGTTTCATTTTCAAGTACACTCTCACTTCATACTGTTTCTCCGAGCGACGCAAGTCAATTACGAGACGGTGCGTTCGGATCGGACCTGGCCATCTATCAGGACAGGAGTTGTGTTGACTTGATGAGCGATTCCCTCCATCCAGTACTCCACTTTGTGTTCCAAGCATGCTGGGTTTATTTTCATCGTGCTAGTCCAGAGCATTTCGGCAAAATTAGATCCTTTACTCTTTAGTTTTAGGCTTGTTGGATCATGTTTTAACGATAGACAAGGTGTGTATGTTTGATTAACACTGCAGGCATGAAGATGGAAAAATCTTTCTTCTCCAATATTGCAGATATACGTGGTATTTTTCGCTTTATAGGGCTTCTGGTTTATCATTGTACATAGCTAGTCGAAACTAATTGCATTTGTAGTGTCGCTGGTGAAGCCTCTCCACAGCCAGTTGAATTCTTGAATTTTGTAGAAACCTAACATTGTCCTAGTTATTGACATTTTCTTGAAGGTAAAAATAACACTAGGTATGGCCCTAACGATTAAAAAAATCTTATACTCGGTTCAATTTAATAATTATATTAAATAATAGTAATAAGTGGATATACCCTAATCTAAAATTTTAATATAATGCTGGAAATAAAGGCTATACTTATTGTTTTTTTCTTATGCGTGCGTTCGGAAAGTTACACGGTCATATCCCGGGCTGTCAAAAATCAATATAGAATGATTTTACTGGGTAGATACCCACTGTAGCCTCTAAGGAAACCACTAGCACAAAGGGCAGTTACCCGTCGGCACCGTAACGCATAAATCTCACCGTACCCACTTTTGTACTTTTTAGCCAACCACATTTTTATTCAAATACCCACTTAGTAAATAAAATATGGGTGAAACAAAAACAAGAGCTGGGTGGAGATTGTCCTTTTCCGTTACTGAGTAACTTCCTTTTTGTTAAGTGAATTTATTTGCTACAAGGGAGGACAGGGTAATAAATAGACACATGACCTCTGATACTATATACTCCTCTCTTTATTATACATACTTTTAATGATATTATATTATAAAATAGGTAGTTCAAAACTGTGTACCAATAACAAGCACTGGTTCTTTGCTTTCAAGTATCTGGATAGAATTAATAATATTATGGAATACGAAACAGTATGAATATATTGGGTATCGTATGTTGGTCATCATTAGCATAATTCTCATTAGTTAGGAGGAAAATCATAGTTTTAAATTCTCATTATTGATTTCCGACGGTTAATGTCATAATCGCTTTTTTAAACTGCAAAATACCTTTGCGTAGATATTTAATAGCGATACGAAGTACACCGTTTTTTGTGAATATGTATCAATACGAACATTTTTACGTTAATTTTTCATTTCTATTGTATATCGCTTGTTTCTATTTATGTTTTTCAGACCAAAAACAACCTAACGCATTTCCTAAAACAATAGTGGACATAGTTCCACGTCGCCCGTTATGTTGCCAGCTAAAAATACAGTGACCTCTGCCCGAACGGCTAAAACGGCGGTATTTTTCTATACGGCCATGAATAAAACATGTAGTCCACTGTTTTATATCGGCCCCATTTTGAATCAAAAACCTACAGTTTTAGGATGACAGATATTTTCCAGTGTTTACAAAGAAACGAAAACAATGGGATCATTTTATTGTTGTCGACTAAGCAAAATAACACAATATTATAATTGAGCTTATGGTTGAGAGACTGTAAAAAACTGGAACTGGAACCTTCTACCTTGGACATTAAAATTGCTTTTTGACGGAGTAAGTATTTGATGCAATTCAGCCAACTTGAATAATCTCAAGTATATAATAATACCCAAATAATATATTTTATTGGAGTAGTGAAGTGTTCAAATAGTAGATATTAACATACAGATTTACCTAGGCAAGTAGCAGTAGGTATACCTATACTGCGTACTTCTAAAGAGGGTTAAAAATCAATTGAACAAATACACCTAAAGTGCTACCTTTTTTTCGTTCGAAGTGTACCCCGTTTTGTTAGAAAATTGTAGCGAAAAAATGTTTAGTTGCTGGCGAATTAGCATTTCCAACCCGCGGAGGGCCCGCTTTTGTTTCACTTTTAAAGTTTTTAAACCTTTTGGGGATTCCGTTTTTAATTTTGTCAGTGGGTGTATTTGCTTGACAATAAAGTTGAAGGCAAAGAAACAACGTGAAGTATTGTTATTTGTTAGTAATCAACAATTACTTCATAAAACTCTACTTCTATACGAATAACCCGATATATTTAAAACATCGACTAAAAAAGTGGTAAACATACAGATGCTTCCTATTTCCTTTACTGCAATTACGCTTCGGTATAAAGACGCTTTTCAAGATAATCCATAAAATTCCATATTAATATTATAAATACGAAAATGTGTCTGTATTTCTGTCTGTCTGTAGGCTTACACCGCTGAACCGACTAAGATGAAATTTGGTATAAAGATAGTTTGAGTTCCGAGGAAGAACATAGGATAGTGTTTGTCTAACCGAACCGAACCGAAACTACTCACGCAGAAAGACGGAAACTTCATAGTCGGGAGTTTCACGGAATACCTACGATAGTTGACAACAGTAATAATATTTTATTTGTTGAACGGGCGAGCGAAGCGAACGAAGATCTCAGTTTCAACTTGGGCTAACAATATTTCGTATGTCCGTCGGTTCTCCTCTACAGGTTCAATAATTATAGTTTTTTTGTCAGTTCAGTTTTTCGAAAAAAAAGAAAATTGAAATAGTCGTACCAATAAACAAAACTCACGAAAATACATGCCTAATCGGAAAATATCACATTTTAACTTCCATTTCTACATATTTCAAAGATTTTTAAGTACAAAATCTAAAAAATACTACAGAATATCCTGACGACACTTGTCCCCTTTCCTGGCAAACTACCTATATGCTAAAAGAGCGTTTCCGGCGTTTCATTAAAAGTTTCTGATTTGACTATCAGTCACCATACCAACTAAAGGCAAACATAGATAGGACAGGACATGGCACAGAACATGGATAAGTCCAATGATGTAATAAAAAAGAGCGTTGGCTAAAAGTATTGAGCACCTCTTTTTATTATTGCTCCAAAAATCATTTCTTTCTAAATGTAATCAAACAATTTTATGAAATTTCAATCTTTAATATATGTATGTATACAATACGAGGACGAAGTTAATAATATTTCAGTATCTTAAATAAGAAAAAAATGCACCAAAAATTCGACCAAAAAACGAAATGACATTGTAAATTTTCTATGTAATCATATAATTCCCCGCAACGAAAAACACTCACTATGATTAAAATGATTGATAATAGTTCATTAAAAAAGGTGTATATACTCGACATAAATTTAGACTTTTAATACAAAAAGTATGGCTGCTCAATACTTTCTGGCTTTAGGCTGTAGATATATATTATAAGCCAAAAGTGGCCCACTAAAGCTGAGTCAATTGAACCAACGAAACGGATAATCGCGTCTCAGCTGTCAGATTTGGTGGCCTTTCTAAACACGGAATTTCGTACAGATAACGTTTCTACCTCTATTTTATATTACATTATTGGATCATCATTGGCCTTTAAGTCTATTACAGACTATACAACCAGTGTCAAGAAGGGAGACGTCTTCCATGGCTGTGTAAGCCAATGCGGGAGCGTTGGATAGGCCCATGTCCAACCATATTGATTGTGAAATTGGTAGGTATAAAGTGGCCGTCAATAGAATTTGTTAACTATGTAATCAAACTGCCATATTGAAATTGTCTTTCAATATGGCGGTTTGTTTACATAGTTAGCAAAATCCATTGACGAACACTTCAGGTAGTACATTACTGCAGCCGCCCGGAAAGAAGGGCTTGCCGGGTGAGTAGGTATAGACGGATAATGATACGAAGCCGGCAAGACCTTTTCACGGCTAGGCATGTATAGTGCTTTTCTCAAACATATTCAATGAAATAAGAAATATCGCCAGTCAAAAAACCAACCTGTATTTATGTACTTGTCCTTCGATTTTGGCGGCAACAAGTTATTCATTGCTGATTCGGCCTCTGCCCTCAATAAGTTTCTTCCGGCGGAGTACGATTAGTTTCTTTAAAATTTAAAACAAAAATACTTCCCGGCCTAGGCCTTCAATTTTGTATGAAATTCCTTTACAGTTCTCTCGAATTATTCCGCCCGAAATGTGATACAAGCCTGTTATGACGCACGTAACAACGACATTTCATTGCATGTTTGTGAAAAAGTTTTTACCGTGTAATGAAGCTTAAAGAAGATGAAGGGAATTCCTGATATTATAATCCTAAAAGCGCTAGGTTGCGCTCATTTTTTGAGCACTGGGCACGAATCCACACGAGTATACCAGTCCAGAGCTGAAATGAATGAACGTATCAGCCATAATTATCATGGCGTCAATTATAACGTACAAAATTATAAGTAAATAAATAAATAAATATAAGGGGACAATCTTACACAAATCGACCTAGTCCCATAGTAAGCTCAGTAAGGCTTGTGTTATGGGTACTAGACGACGATATATATAATAGATAAATAAATACTTAAATAAGTCATTGACAAGTTGCAAATTGTTAATCAGTTGTAGCAATTCATTAGCGTACCTACCGTTTAAATAAAAAGGGAAACTTTAAAAAACGTTGCTTCGGGCTGGATTAAAACCACAACCTACAAACATTGTGGGCCAGTCGCTCTTTACCAACTGAGCTATCGAGGCCTATAGCTACGTTAGAAAAAAAAAGTTCTTTTTTATTTCACCTTAACTGCGTATAGCGATATTTACCGCGAAGATTCAGGATTCTAGTATCTGCCTGTTATGAAAAGGCACATACTACATTTATACCTAGGAAGTCGCTGGCAAACCGCAAAAGCTAGTACATATTTGCTTATTTCAATCAAAAACGCGTTATCGTAAAATCCGCGTAAGAAAACAATAGCTCCAATCGGCGACATACCTTATCTATAAAAACATAAATAACTACTCCACTTAATTGTGTCCAACACAAATAGTTCCTACCAATTACTTTACCGGGACATACCTATAAAACAAAAGACGGTAGATTTAATAAAAAGCGCCCCGCCCACTCCGGCCGGGCGTGGCCAGAGCCCGCCTACCGTCCCTCCTCCCTGGAATTACCAGTTCCCTCTTCCCCGGTGGGTGGCAGGAGACATTGGTAGATTACCAAGATGGCCACTACTTATGCGGGGGTCTATTTGAGAGAAATGGGCTTTGGCAACGAAAGGTAGAAACATGCTGGCGAGTATACCTATACCTAGGTATGTATCGTATGTGAAGCTATATCCTTTGTGCTGGTATCTTAACTTCGTTAAGTTGCAGACAAAGGAATTTATATTGCGAGAAAACTACCGCCTTCCTTTTTATCAGGGTATAAAGATTAATGCCATCATGATGAGTGGCATTCATGAAACCTATTTTAGCTAGAATGTGGTTAAAATTCGTCTTTATCTGTCATTTTGAAATCGTTGTATGTGACAACGAGACATTTGAGACCAAACACATTTTAGTTCGCAAAGGTGAGAAGTGTTATGAATTATTAATAAGCGGGGTAATTTACATAGGTACCAATCAAATGTTTGTCATATTCAACAAATGTTGTCATAAAATTGATATAATAATCGCAGAGCAGAGGTAAATATTGGATATTGATATTATTGATATCAGGTAAAAAGATTAATGGGACTCAACAAGGACTCAATTATGCTACAATGACATTAAGATGTCATTGCAGAGGATGAGGCTGCCAGCTGTCATGACATAAGTGACATGACAGCTGGCAAGCCTCATGATTTTATGACAGATACAACTTCGATATTTCACGATAAAAATAATGGATGATATCTGAATGATCTTACAAAATATACCATGGCTATTTCCACGATTTTGATTTGTATTTCTAATAGATAGGTAGCAACATTTGACAAATCGCCGCGAACATTTCCGCTTTTCACAATATGGCTTTCCGGGCCTCTTACCCACCTATCTACCACTAGAACACAGATACAAGGAAATTTCGGTCGTCTGCCAAAACAATATTACATATTAATAAATGCTGTTTATACATTTATTCAAATACAAATACAAATTATTTATTCTGCAAATAGGCCACAAGGGCACTTTTACATGTCAAACGGTAATTTACAATAAAAATTATAATCTTACAATAAAAGATTAATAATCTAACACAATAATAATTTAAGGACATAAGGACTGATATAACAACACACTAAATGTCACAAAGTGAATGAAAACAAAACAAAATATGATCATTACATTCGATAAGAATAAGGTCTCTGCATTAACAGAAAGTTAATGATATTAATTCAGTATTCCAGAGATGTATAAGGTCCCTGAGCGTCCAAAAACAATTAATAATTATTCAATGTTCGTAGAGATGTATACGGTCTCTAAGCGTCAAAACAAAACAATAAAAAAAGGAATATTAATGTAATATTGTCAGTGATGACATGGTCAATAACAATAAAACGTGTCAAGATCGGAATGATGTCTCTCGTCAATACGATAATAATAAAATAACACTAGTATTTAAGAAGTTAGGTACTATGCCCTTGCAAGCATGAACAGTCCGGACTCCACAAACAGCACCCGATCACGAGTGTGACGCATATCTCAGCCATCGCCTCCCTCAACTATATTGTTTTTACTACTTACATAGGTAATATTATAAACATACCAATAACCAAAACAATTTCTGTGTAGTTTCCGGAACGTACATACTTATAAATACCTACTTCATAAGTTAAGAATGATATTGACATTCCTTGCTCCAAGACAAGAACGTACTTTATGATATGGGTAGAAAGTTAATGTAGAAAAATATTTCATACTAAAATGAGGGTGGGAACATAATATCGATGTTTTTGTATGAGAAAACCCAAATAACACACCGGTTAAATGCGATTGGATTTCGCACTGGATGGGTTCTGTAGCTACCACAATGTTTATCAAGATTAGGTCCCTAGGTAGTGATTTAAATTAATTTCTGGCCGATATTTTTATTTAACCCAGATATTTACATTTAGCATTTCTGTGAAGGAAAATATCGCGAGGAAACCGGTCTAATTCCAATAAGGTATGGTTTTCGTTTTGGCTTGGAAGTTCAGATACTAGTCGCTTTCGTAAAACTAGTGCCTACGCCAAGTTATGCGATTAGGTGTCAATGCGAACCCCGGCCTCCTTTAGGGCACAACCGGGAATAACGCTAGGAGGATGATAATTTCTAGTTAACAGACTTTTGTGATAATTAAAGTGTATATAGATACTATTACTAATGGACTTGTTGAACTCGCGAAGCGGTCTTCGCAAAATCAACACAGCTTTTTTGCCCAAGCTGAAACGGAGTACTTCGTTCGCTGCGCTCGCTCGTTCCATTATTCAATTGATACAACCCTGTAACAGCTACCTGTTACAGGGTTGTATCAATTGAATAATGGAACGAGCCGCGAGCCGTCGATCAGTCTACACTGATAGACAGCACAGACAGCGCAGCCTCAGTAATAAGTTGCCTTTAGGTACGGTACTCTAAAAAGAGTACCGTACCCAATACGACAATAAGTACATTACCGTACCCAGAATTTAACCGTCTCGGTGACAAAAGTGACCTCTCAAGATGCGCCTGTCCGTTTTTGGCGTTTTGATTTATTTCGCGCACGCTGTTGACAAGCTGATGTATTGCGCTGCCGAAATATTTGCGCCACGTTTTGGGTAAAAAGTGCCTGTACAGTCGGCGTCAAAAATATTATGTACCTATTCATTTTGCGCCGTATTATAATTAATAATTATAAGGGGGACAATCTTACACAAATCGAGCTAGTCCCATAGTCAGCTCAATAAGGGTTGTGTTACGGGTACTAGGCGACATATAATAGATAGAAATACTTAAATACATAGAAAACATCCATGACCCAGAAACAAATATTCATGCTCATCACCCAAATATTTGCCCTTACCGGGATTCGAACCCAGGACCTCCAGCTTCGTAGGCAGCGTCACTACCCACTAGGCTAACCGGTCGTCTTGACTTGTATTACAATGTCTTTGACGTGTGACTTCGATATCGCCTTTAAACATACACTGTATGTGTGTACCTATGTTTAATGGCGATGTAATTCCACATAGGGCTTTTTTTACTTCCAATCATCGTCTGTTAGTTCCTTGAATGGGCCATCCACTCCTAATAAAAAGACTACCGTAATCCCATGGTCAGATCCCCCATATATTTTGAAATGATCTAATATATACAGCCCCATATAATTACCTACATAAAAGTGGCACAAAATCCTCCGCATGCGCGTGAAACCGCGAATAGTGTTGATGCATCCTAACATGGAGAATATAATAGTTGATAGTAGGTATAGTCAAATTCGATGGACTCGACTGAGCGGCCATAATATCCACTTGGGTTTCATACAGCACAATCAGTCCTCGCGCGGACATGACATACAAACATTACAAACTTTATCCTTATAGATTTTTTTGGCGTTATACTGTTTATGTTGATTTATTGATACCTAATCTGATGTTATTTCATGTGTAACATTTATTGAAATCTTAATACATACATTGACATTGTTTATATTTGATTAAAATTAAATATCCATTAGTTGTTAAATGATAACCCGTAAGTAATCGGAGATACCATTTCCATTATTATTTATTGACATTACATTTAGTATTGGTAATAAAATTTTTGAATATTACCTATTTAATTTGTATTTCTTATTATTGACGATCGTGATATGGATTCCTATAATTTTGAATTTCTAATTATAAATTGAAATAAATAAATTTAAATCTACTCCGGAGGCCTTTGTAAATATGTATCTACCTTGTTAAAAAGATGGTAAATACAAATCTATGAATGCAATTATGTTCGGAAATTATAGAGTAGTTTTTTTTGTCCGCTGAAAATTTTTCTTTGCTTTTATGTATGGAACTTGCATTATTTCTTTTCTTATTTAAATTAGGGGGCTAATTTTACTTAGCTGTAAATTTTCTTGTAGCTCTTTTCTCTTTTCAGTCAGCCTTGTAAAAAAGTCCTTGTGGTCTATTTACGAAATAAAGAACAGGGTACCTGTATTAGATACCTAGTCAGAAATAAGTCTTCCTTGATAAATCATATTTATATAGGCAGGTATTTGAAAGTTGTCGTCGTTTAGCAACCATAACAAAAGCCTGAATGAGCATACTTTGAGGCTATTTCGATTCGTGTAAGTTTGTCCCCTACATATCATAAGAGATGCCTATTTATATATTTCTTTCTTATTTTCCAGCTACGGTCGTCTGCACCTGAGCTCCTACAGCCTCGTCTATAAAAGGCGGGCGTCGCACGCGCACGGCGCACTCGGGATCGGAGCGGGACGTAAGTATTCACTTTCTTTATACGCCGCCATTTTGTCAGGCGGCCATCTTGTTCACAACCACGTGTTCGTACTGTATCTGCACGTGTTTTTGAAATTCTAGAAATCCAGGAAGTTTATTTATGTTTAAGGTTATTTCATAGATTTACATTTAGCTACTGCCTTGACTGCTGTAGTCACCACGCCACGAGTCGTCCGGGAATTTCAAAATTACGTGCTCAAAATGTGCAGTGTTTTTAATTTTATTATCATGTAGTGGAGTGTGTAACTGCGCAGTTTTAGATTTTAACGTATTTATCTTAAAACGGCAGCGTTTGGACCACGTGGTTTGTCGTTCCATTAGTCATGCACTTAGTAGAAAAAACAAAACTTTTATTTTGGTTTCCTGGCTTATAAAGTATTGTTTGTGTATTTATGTTGACTTCGTTAACTTTTTTGCAGTGAGCCAGGGTACCCGCTAATTCCGAGCCTGCGGCAGCATGGTGAGTTTGTTTGCTGATTTTCCCTTAATTTGAAAGCTGCACGTTGGTAAACGGCTACCGACGGTTATAATTCCAGAGGACTCGCAAGCGCGTTGCAGATCCACATAAGATATCAGAAAAAGTGTCTTTAAAACGACTCAGAGTTATTTGGTCGTTCTTTACTGAAATTGAACAGTCCGCGATAAAATTTACAATACACTATGTGTGTTACTTTGGGATACATACACCTATACAGGTGTGTGTAACATATTGTAACGAATGCCGCAACGATGCGAATATTCAAAGTTGACTGAATCACAGTTCTTAGACTATGAACTGGGCCTGTAAGATGTACGGCCCAATAACTCGCATCCTCGTATCTTTTTTTATTTGTAGGTATGCATGTGTTAAAAAGAGAAAGATATAACCTGACCCTATGAACCGCGTCGCATTTGATGCCTTCCATGGCTACGACAAGACCAGAGAATGTGTTCTGATGTAACGTATTGTCCACAGGCAGGTAGCAACAGCACCTGGCTACGGCAGCAGGCCCGGCCGCCCGGTGCGGCCGCCGCCGGCGTCGCGGGACGTCGGGCGGGGGCGCGGCTGGCGGCGCGGCTGCCCCGCTCCTGGCGAGCGGCTAGCAGTGGACGCGCAGAGACACCCGCGTTGGTGAGTGGCACTTCTGTATATCATATTACCCCTGTATCTTGTAGATTAACAAGTGGCAGCCCTTCCCAGCTATGGATAGGTTACCAGCCACAAGCTCGCAGCCCCTGGCGAGCGACTAGTGGTGGACGTGCTGAGAACACGCGTGGTGAGTGACACATCTGTATAGCATATCATTCCCATATCTTGTAGATGAACAGCTGGCATTTCCTGGCAAGCGGCTAGCCCTGGACGTGTAGTAGACCCGCGTTAGTGAGTAGGCTGAGTCTTGTCTTCCTCCTCTCCTCTCTCTATTTATACCCGGTTTAAGATCAGCCGTGGAAGTGAGATGGAGCCATGGGTGGGTGGGTCCACATGAAACTGAATGGTATGAGCTGTCACATCGAGTGCAAGGGGCTGCCCTGGCCGTCTGACATAGCAGCCTTTAATATACTTCGCATGACATGCCATCTCTTTTGGACAACATGTAGCAGTGGACGCCCTCGGCAAGATTTGCTATGGTGAGTGAGACTTCGTCACTTCAGCTAAAAGCCTCATTTGTTAGCAGGTGAGTTGTCCTTTCCACCGTCTCTCGTACTCTTACGTACACCTCGGTAAAAACTCAAGGGAGGATATTACATGCTGACGAACACTGGCAGAACAGGCGCAAAAACCTGCGTTGATGAATACTGAGACCTTGGTTTTTTCCACGTCTTTAATCATCTTGTGAGTAATGCCTTAAGCGTCACAGTTGTCTGGTAAAGAGTATCTTAGAAAATGCATTGGTAAGGAAGTAATTAAAAGTTTTTTGCATAGAGGCGTTATCCAACACCTGTCAATACAATTATTAGTTTTGCTTTTTTCTGAAATCTCGGTTTCTTGATATGACGATGAGTTGTCATTGAGGCTTTCTGTTTAGATAGGTATCAAAGCTTCTTATGCTAGGTTTACCTGCGTAAGGAATCTAAAAACTACCCTTAAACGAGTGAAAATCACTGATCTCGACCTACCCCTCTGGCAAACAGCCATGATTATTTGAAAACAATGTCTAACGATCACGATTTTTTGTTCCAGATCGCGGAGTCGTAGCGGAGTCACGTATTGTAGTTTAAACATTAACAATAAACATGCTGCGTTTAGAAAATCAAACCTTTTAACATTTTAGTTAAGTCTTTAGTTATGTGTAATTCGTTCACCAGTCTTTCACGATTGCATTATGAAATAGGGATTCACCGCTGTACTTTTCCGTTACTGATAATGCAAGGAAGATACTTGTTCCTTGCATAGTATAATGCACAATTTTAGAGATAAGTTTTTTGTTAAATCCATTTTGCTTCTCAGTCGGCGCTAGTTAAGTTTCTTTTTTGACCGTATTATTTTTTTGTTATTAAACTTGTTTTTTTCTTACTTTAATGTTGGTGTTTTTATTTTAATCTTCATCTTGTCCGAGTTGCCCTAGCATGCATATGCTAATGGCTAAAGGTAATCACACGTACTATCGGTAAACTACCAAATATCTTTTGTTTGCTATATACATATGTAATTAAAACTACATTCCCATTCAGAAACTGGATGGTAATGTAGATTGTTATTGCAAATCAATGGTGGTTTACATTAGCTTACGGTTTCCGTTTACTTTTAAGCAGGCCGATGCGGGTTTTTCAATCATATCACCAGCTGACAGCACGGTGGCCATAATCCATTATTAATCATGATATTCATGATGTTAAAAAACTTTAAAAATCCACCAATCATCAAATGGGATCGGTGGATTTTTTAAGGTGCTGTCATAAGGGCCTCTCGCCACAGCAGTGCTGTCAGCACGGCTATCACAGGACGGCCCGCGAGTTATGTCGCGGCGACATACACTATCCATCTCTTTCTAGCTTGCGCCCGCGACTTCGTATGCGTGGGCCCGGGATAAGAACTATCCTATATTTTAATCTAGGCTATAAACTATCTTCGTTCGAAATTTCATCCTAATCGGTTGAGCTGTTTAAGCGTGATTTAGTAACAAACATCTAAACATGTTTCGCATTTATAATATTATTAAGTAGGACAGTAGGAAGATATGTCTGACACTCGCCCAACACCACAACTGCAACAGTCGGAATCGGCACCACTTACACGTGCCTGCGAGGAGGCTGGCCAAGTCTAACAAATCTTTGCGGGTACCTAATGGGCCCAAAAATATATAATGCTATCCCAGACGAGATAAAGGACGCGCCCAGTGACACCTTAACGTTTATGTTAAAAAAGCTATTGGCTGACATGCCATTTTATACTGGACGAAGTGATGACAAAAATGTCGAAAATGTAACGCACTTAATGTTTAATTAAACAGAAACCAGAAAACATTATATATAAAATGTAAGTGTAATGTTATAAATTAATGATTTATAAATGTTACATAAATTGTTAACGTGTAAATTATATTTACCAATAAATAACTAAACTGAACTGAACTGAACTCACGGCAGTTTTCTAGATAAGTATCGTATTTTTCCACGTCCGTCAGTTATTACAGCCCACTTGTCTCGGCCACGGGCGCAAACTCCCGGCCGCTTTGATCCCGGAATATTACCGGACCCGCATCTCATTGACACATACACATTAGGTTGTTATTATGAGATAGATTCGACCAAATTGAATGATGGTTTGTTTGAAACGAATACGTTTCTTTTCTTACTTGGTAACAGCATTTTGTACCTTATGCTGTCATGAGTGTCATGACAGCGTAATGGGGCGGCCTTGCCCATGTCAAGCACATGAGTTGATATGAGAACAAGTTTAGACCTTAAATGGAATGCAGGGATAAAAGCTAGGAGAACAATGATTATTATCAAACCAGCTCCTTCACCCATACGGCTTCGTTGGCAGCAAAATATAATAATTCCAAGAATTCTCCAGCGTTTTTCCGCTTTATTACAGAAACCAGCCATAATGTGTAGTAAATAATGTAAGTATGTATAGGAAACCGATAAACACCGCTTTGATTGTTCCAGACTATACTAAGAGAATGGTGAGAGTGAGGTGGTGGTAAGAGTTTGGTGAGGCAGGGCACAGCGAAATTTCATCCCGCTTGAATTTGGAGCAGCCCAACTGGGGAAGTACCTCCGCCTTGCAGAAGACCAGCGCCATAATAACACTGCTACTTGCTCTATATTACTATTGTTGTGTTGAGAGCGAGGGAATTTGTTTCTTCAGCTGTCAACGCGGCGGATCCTCAAACATATCAAGGGTCGGCAACGCCCACGTTACTCCCTTGGAGTTGCATGCGTCTATAGGCTGCAGTTTCCGCTTACCATCAGGCGGGACGTACGCTTGTTTGCCACCGTCGTTAATAATTTAAAAAAAGACTAATAAATCTAACTCGAGAAGTAGAAAAACACTTGCAAAAGTCCCCTAGTGTGCCCAGTCTCCCCCGCGATATTTAAATGAAGATCATCTGCTGCTTGCCCGCCATCTTGTCCTAATATTGTTTCACAAAATAAAGCTTTCGCTCACTCCCTGGCGACAGTTTTTAGAATGTGTTTTTAAAGGAATTGACATTCAATTTCACTTTGTGAAGAATAACTAATGTGTAGGTAGGTACGTGATACAAGTTAATTAAGCAAAGTACCTATATTCTGAACACGTCAAGTAAAACCAGCAAAACTCCCATAATTTGGTAAGTGACACGTACTTGATTACATATCCCAATTAGCCTAGTGGGTAGTGACGCTGCCTTCGAAGCTGAAGGTTCTTGCTTCGAATCCCGGTAAGGACAAATATTTGTGTGATGAGCATGAATATTTGTTGTTGAGTCTTGGATGTTTTCTGTGTATTTAAGTATATGTTAGAACAAAAGTAATATACACATTACCTACTTAATGATAAGCTTCAGGCCTAACCGCTCTTTCTAAAACCGGTAAGTATAGTAATAAGGTCCTCAATAAGCATATACAAAAAGTTTACGTTTGAAGGCTATAAGGTTCTTTTAAATCTTAAGAGAATTTCTTCAGCTAAACTCAAAACATTAATTGCAAAACAACCTGAATTCCAAATGTAAAAAAAACATCGTTCAATCAATATCTTTCCTCGCTTCAAAACAAATCAAAACTTGAGCGAAGTCCATAATACATGAGCGTAATTCGATCAAAGGGAGCCGATTAGTAAACATTAGCGCCGGCACAAATGCCGACGCGGCAATAAATTGAAATAAGAAAATTAAGAAATAAATCAAAAGAGGATTTTCCCGACACGTCGTCGTCGCGAAATTGGAAAAATACGGCGCGACACGGCGAGCGGCGCGCGGGCTCGTTGTCGCCGCACGGCACGGCACATATCCAGTTTCGTACGCTACCAGCGTGCGTATCTAATAAATCGCCGATGTCAGCTTCCTACGCCACACATGAGTATCCTCCAGATTTGTGTGAAGTAGCGGAGCGGTGTGCGAGGAAAATAAATATCCAGTGGTGCTAGCCTCGATGACGCATGTCTTCCTGTTACAAATAATGAAAAGGACGGTAGATTTCCTCGCCTCGCGTCGCGTCGCGGCGTCAGTTGAGCATGCTAAGTTTCGTGCCGAGAAGGTGTAATACTCATACCCAACTTGTAATTTAGCGTAAGCATCCAATTTAGAAAGATCAGTGCTAGCAGTAACACGTGAAAGTGAACCCCCGTATGTCACGAGAGATTGGAAATCTTACATAGGCCTTAAAATATTTATTTTTTTAAGATATATATTTCTGCTTCATGGCGATCTGTTTTCAAACAATAAGCCACTTCTTTGTTTGATTTCTCAGTTTATGTTATCCTCAAGAGCCATACTTGTATGAAAATTCCTTTCACACGACTCTCTTGTTGTCAAGTGGTAAATCTTTTATGTAGGCTCGGTATATCGCTTCTTTTCAGCCGGGTGTGATGAAGAGCGCCTTCTCCACTCAGAGCGTGTGCCAGTTTGTTCACATGGACGGTCAGTTTCTCCTGGTATTTCAGGCTGTTTTGAGCTATTTCCTGCCGAACTGTTTTTAGGCCGAGGTCGAGGTATATGTATCTATTACTTATACAATGAGGAATACCAAACATTGTTCTCAGAGCTTTGGTCTGGAATCTCTCCAGGATATCTATATTACTGAAACCACTTTGTAGCGTTCACGATGAAAAAGTAGGCAAATTACGCGACAAATTTATATTTTTGAAAAGGTCGGTACATAGACAAAATTACTAGCTGGAGGAGCGTGCGGCGAGTGCATTAGCGTATATCGACAAGCTGCATTTCAATTCGTGCTTTTGCCGCGGCCGCTTGTAATTCCAGCTTCTTTTTGCGTGCTGCGACGGAGGATGATGAAGATTTTCTTGACAAAGACTTCTGGAAGGTAGGCTCATTCGGTTTTGGCATCTCGGACTTAACACTTCCGGCATCTATCACTATTGTTTTGTCCGGTTGCACTTTTTCTTCAACATCTAGAGCTGCACTTGTACTTGCCTTGCCTGGGTCGACCTCAGTAGCAGTAACTTTATTTTCTTCTTGTTCTTTCCTCACGGTGCTGCGTGTTTTAACCATATTTTTCGACGGCGGCGTCAAATACATCAAGATTCGGTTCGAAGACCACTTTGTAGGCCTTAAAATAGTAATTCATTAAATAAAGATTAAATTAAGAAATAAGTCAAAGTAAAGTTTAAATTTTGTACTAGCCTGTTATTTTTTTATTGCTGTTGCAAAGCTTAAAGTTTGCAAAACGCATCACGATAAATCCAGAGGGGTAAACACGTAATTTTCGAAAGAGCATCAAGACAAGTCAACTGTAAATTTCCCAAGAAAGTGACATTTAGATCTACCTAAGGTACGAACGCAGCGTTAAGGATGACACGCTAGAACGGGCCATGTCCGGCACCGAGCTTATTTGCTTGTCACATTTCGCCACCGGGCCGTGTCCGAGCCTGCACCGAGCTGAGCCACGTCCGCAGCTCGGCCACCGGGCCGGGACATTATGCAAACGACACGTCCCCGAGCTCGCACCGGGCTGGGCCGCTTACGAGTGTTGCGTGTCAATCACGACGGGCAGCGACCGGGCCGCTTCCGCAATATGTCATAAAAGTGGTGGTTATATTCCTTTTTTTTTTCTTTTTTTCTAAGATGGGCCCCGAAGGGGCCCTTAACTAATTGCCAATGACACATACAAGAGTATAACTAAAACAGAAAACTAATAACATATATACAATTACAAAAACCTAACGGCCCAACACCGAGAGACGGGTGGGGAACTAAACTAAACTCAAATACTAAAACATAAAAACATAGAAAAACACCCTATCCGCAAACACTCGCCACGTGCCGCCCGCTTGCGCCTTTTTCGTGCGGGAAAAAAGTGCAAACAGGCAAAAATAACTAAACATAAGTAAAATACACAACAGACAGAGGAGTGGTTATATTGTCTTTGGTCATTAACAAAGACATTGACATTGTCAATGCAATTTATTCGAGTACTGCTACTATATATATTCAATATTCTCTTTGAGTACTGCAACATAATCTCTTTGCAATATAATTACATTATCTTATACAAATCTTATAAATACATCTAAGAACAATAATAAAATGTCGCGAGTGTCTGATTTAGAAGTTATATTGGCTGTTGCAATTATTCAAGACGAAGAAGAAGATATGGCACATAAGGCACGGTGAGTCGAGAAAAATGCCGTGATGCAATGGAAACGCGCTTCGCAAAGATAATAAGAGTGTCGGTACATATTAAGGGCGCAGCAATACAGCGCTCATCTCCATATACATGATGAAATTGAAAGAACGCCGCTAAATAAACCGCGGGTAGCCAGGTGGAGCGTTTGTATGGTTTATTTCGTTTTTCCCTGTTTTAAATGACACATTCACTGCCAACAATTTCAATTTCGCAGCCCTATGCGCGCCCAGGCGATACCGGTTCCCGCTGAGTAGAGGAAAGGGCGTAGGAACGGAACGCCCGCTAGACGGGCTCCTGACAGTGAATATCCATACTAATATTATAAATGGGAAAGTGTATGCGTGTGTTTGTTTGTCCGTCTTTCACGGCAAAACGGAGCGACGAATTGACGTGTTTTTTAAGTGCAGATAGTTGAAGGGATGGAGAGTGACATAGGTTAGTTTTTATCCCCGAAATCATCCCCTAAGCGGGTGAAATGGGGGGGTGAAAGTTTGTATGGAGCTGCGATATAAACGAGTTCCATGCGGACGGAGTCGCGGGCAGAAGCTAGTGTGGTATAAATACGTATAAGTACCGATGCAATATCAAGCCTAAAGTTATACTTTTGGTGGAAGTAGATAGGTAGGTACGTCGAGTTCTCCAATATCACAGATATCCAATAATACAGACAACCTCTCAAAAATATCTACACATGTGTCTTATGTCAGTAACAATAATATCTCTGTGATATTTTTGAAAGCTTGTCTGTGTAAATATTAGTGAACTCGACTGTACATTGATAATGATGACGTGACATATTATGTTAACACTTTCGCAAACAAGAACCGCTTCGTAGTCGTCGTAGTAGTCGCTTTCCGCTACATACGGGGAAAACCACAGGCTCGGCTACGAGCGTAGCGCGTAGCGATTCTTGGCAGTGAAAGTGTTAAGATACAGTTTGACAGGTTGATATTTTATCGCTTATCGCTGTACCAAACTACAACTCTTGACAAGTACGCGAGTGCGAGAGTCACGCATGGCATCCACAACAATAAGTGATGAAATGTCAACCATGCTACGCCGGTTATAAAATATGACCATATATTTTATGTAGCTACGGTAGCCTAGCGGTTCAGGCGTGCGGCTGTCACACGGCGGTCGTGGGTTCGGATCCCGGCTCGTACCAATGAGCTTTTTCGGAACTTATGTACGGAATATCGTTTAATATTTATTGTTAGCTTTTCGGTGAAGGATAAAGATTGTGAGGAAACCTGCATACATCCACGAAGAAATTCAAAGGTGTATGTGAAGTCCCCAACCCGCACAGGGCCAGCGTGGGGACTACTGCCCGTTCCCTCTCATCCATGAGAGGAGGCCTGTGCCCAGCAGTGGGACGTATATAGGCTGATTTATTATTATTATTTTATAAAGCCTTTGCCTAAGCTTGACTAACCAAATTCCTCGCAAAAACAAAATCGTGTTTTGGCTTTTGACAAACCGTAAAATACTCAAGATAGATACATTTTAAAATTGATTAAATTTGTTCTCTAGTCTAGACATACATACATAAATTTTCGCCTTGATCCCTAAAAGGGGTAGGCAGAGCACATTAAACTTGTGTTCCCGTACCACTTTTAGCATAAATGTGGGTATGATCGACAAAATCTGATATCGCAATGACATGTTGCTAGCCCATCGCCCACAATAGGTACACTTCATCCCGGTTCCCTTCCCACAGGAAGAAAGAGGCTATAATAATACAAGTCTTAACCTTTGATAAATCTATACTATTTTTCCAATTCATGCAAGATGGTCGGCCCATGTCGAACATAAACTAAGCTATAATTATCTAAGCACTATATTTAAGCAGTAAAAATACGTTTCTGTGGTTCGCTATATTTCGTCAGCAGCGGTCCATGATAATTACCACAGGCATCCGGCAAAAGGTCACCAAAACAGTGTGATTTGGTGATTCGCATTCCACGAGGGTACATGTAATTAATAGCGAAGAGTAGCGATAAGACAGGGACGATTCCTAACGCGGGGACATTCAATTAGGAACAAATTCAATGCTAAGAATCGCTACGCGCTACGTTCGTAGCCGATCCCGTGGTTGTCCCCGTATGTAGCGGAAAGCGACTACGGCGTAGGCGCCCGCTAAGCGGGTTTCCTGGCAGCGAAAGTGTTAAGAAACAGATTTATATGTGAGGTGAACTTAATAGAATCTATATCCCGCCGGCGGGGACGTCCACCGCGAGATCGCGACAACACAGACGCATATAGTCCGCTTTCGTCCCGGTACCGCCGCATACCGGGTAGAGTCAGTCCGACGCAAGTCGGGCCTAGCTGAGTTTCTTGCTGAACTCTTCTCAGCTAGGCTAGGTTTTAGCGAACCAGCGATAAAACTCCCAGGAGTTCGATACCACTTACACCCCAGATTCGGTTGATACCGTTCAACCAATCTCACTGGAGCGCAAACTCTTAGAGTATTCCAGTGTACAAACTACCCCGCGTGGTCGTGCGGGAGGCTTCCCCTGGATTTTCCCCAGGCCACCCTCCAACCACGCAGTTCGACCGCTATATTGGGTCCGTCCTGTTATAGCAACAGTAAGGTAAAAAAAAAAAAAAAAAAGAATCTATAAAAAAAAATGTTGTTTTTTGATAAAGCTGACACACACAATACAATTTTACATAGGTACCTAACTCGCATATTCATAATTATATGGCGAGAGTCCGCTGGATGCGGGTGGCGCTGGACTGGTCACTATAACACTCTTTGAGGGAGGCCTTTGTCAAGCAGAGAACGTCTTTCGGCTGATAAGGTGATGATGATGATGACTTGTATAATTCTAGTTTCCCCGATTTGGTGGAATGGAAGGAATCTAACACATCGGGGAAGCAACTGCTTGTGTCAAAATTATAGGCACACATGAATGACATGGGTGCCATACTTTGACGATCCTGCCAAGGACATATACGTAATGTCATTGAAGAATAAATATTAGTTATTTTACTATCAAATTATTCATTTTCTGCATTTTATATAATGTCGTGTTGTTGTGATGCAGCAGAGTATCTACCCTCTCGTTCTAAAATGCATTGAGCCTCATCTCTCATCATTTTCCATTCTTCAGGAACCTGAAACCTAATCTCCTCCATCGAAACTCCAACAAGCCTCAGATTGTAAGTGCCCAATCCTGTATGTAACAGAATTATATGCGCACTATTTCAAAATGAAAAACAGCTTTCTAAGCTTTCAAGTCCAAGACACAACCCTCCCTGGCTATCATGGCTAAAAGCTCTCCAAGCCACTTATTTCAGAAAGCTCTACATCGTAGCAAATCCTTCTTAGAGGCACTTGACATAGTTTCGTGGACACGCCCCGGCCCCGCCCACCGGGGGCCACGCCCAGCCATCTTTTCCATTCTTATTAGGGTTACGTTGGTAAGATTGAAACTTTTAATATTCAGAAATAAGAAAGATTGCGTAATCTTACCTCCAAACTGTCAGTCGGGAAGTCGGGGTGATGCTTTTGAGCCTTGCCACTAAACTTGCATAAACTTATTTTCGGTCCCCATCTCGAAAACGTTGTAAGGCTTAATGGAGGCGTCTCCATCGTTACTTTGAATGGGTCGACGAAGCTATAAAAATAGTTAACCCAATTCTCTGTGTCAACAAACAAAACCATTTGGCATTTTAAACTCCCGCGTTTTTTTACACATATTTAAAAGATTACTTTTCTCTCTAACGAGATATTTATTTATCTTTAATTCTGAAGTTTTGGTACGGGTTGCACTGACCGTGATCTTATGTGAGGTGACGTGGGTACCTAATAATCATTGAAAAAAAAACCTTTTGTCTCGTCTGTCAACATCCTCCTGAGGAAATCAGGAAGATTTAGACCACCAGGACTTCTACACTATGTTACAGCCGTTATAGGTAACGAAGCCTGATGAATAGTAACTGCCATGTAACTTACACCAAGTTACAGGGCAGTTAATATTCATCAGGTAGATATAGGATCTGCCATAAGGCATAAGTCGAGCCACACCTCAATCAAATGGACTATAAGTACTTCAAATTAGCGAGATAGTCCCATATGCTAAGACAAGGTTAAGGACCTTTGAAGAATCGCATGACACTAAAAATCTTTTAATACAGAACCATACCTCCAAGTTGTTACTTTAACGTGTGGGCAAAGGCAGTGAGTTTAATGGCCCCCCTCCCCCACAGTGGGGGCGTTACGTAAGTTTCCACGTAGATAAATTACTGAGAAAAGAACGTTTTTAAACTTTAACGTTCCTCGGTTTTCTTAGGCAAAGAAATAACATCCAGTGTGTGTTTAATGATGAGAAATTGAGATGTTGGCATTTAGTTTTAAGTTTTATTCGTTTGTGATTGGTGTGAAGCGGGCACATGCATGTTTCATGCTCAAAGTTAAAGTTGATTTTAAGAAATGTTCATTCCTACGTGATTCCAACTGAGATCGAGAATAATCGAGTCGAGAATGATTAAATTATTATTTTTCATGCGTTCAAACAGACATTTGATCTCCTCCACATTATCGTTCGATTATCATGAACATTATTTTGCAGCCACGTTTGTTAACATGAAATTAAACACTAGATCCTCAAAGACTAGGTAAGTACTCAACTGGTTGAAAAATATCGGTCACATAAATAAATCAATCTAGGAGACACTTAGTTATGTTACACAAATCGTTCAAAACCCAAACTGTTGCTATACTATTATGCTGAGCTTGAACCTTTCGGCCGGGCACCCGCGACATCATTGATATTTATTTACGCAATTACCTCTCTGGCCCACTAGGTAGGTACTACCAAGTCGGCCAGAGGGGTAAGATGGGTAGGTAGATTTTGTCAAAAAATAGCTTATTACAATGATGTACAATCTTATACTAACCTACTTAAAATAAATACAAATACAAAAAAATAGGCGTAATGCGTTTATCTACAAAACAAGTGAATTCAAAAGATTTTTCAAAAAACCCAACTGCTTTTTAAAAATGTTATAGCCTATGTCACTGCCACGATTAAGAGGAATCCAACGACACCTCATATGTCGAAATTCGTCAAACGGTTTAGGCTGCAGGGCGTGCCAAAGAATATGCCACATACATACATACATGCGCTCGAAAAACATAACCCTCCTCTCCTTCGGCAGTCGGGTAAAAACATGTCCGAAACTTGTAATAACTTGTATACTAATACTAGACAGAGATTAAAAAAAACGGAAATTGGAAATGTGACTATCCTCCTGACACCTGGCGTCCTTTACAAAGTGCTAAATAGACCATACCATAAAGGCCGGATACTTTTACAGCTCGTATGTAGACAACGGCCGGGCGACCTTTACGTAGCATCAATTCCCGAGTGTTCATATTTTCGCGCTACAACAGCACTAGGCACGTGATTCCTTGCAACCAATAAAAATTAAGCAATGGCAATAGTTTGTCCTTGGGATTCATCACAGATTTTATACCTAGTGGCTGCCATTTTTGCGACACGTGCTTAAGAGTTCACAACAATGGCGGCACGTGGTCGACGCAGTAAGTAAAACTTAACATTTTATTGTTAAATTCACTTGTTTTCATGTAGTTTTATTATAGGATTACAAATAAAAGTATCTTTTTTCGAATTTATGTACTCTTGTCGAGATAAACTGAGTTTTAAAGTAATTTAAACTGTCGTAAATATATTAAACCTATAGAAAGGTACTTCGGTCGATATTCATGTTATTCGTATGTGGAATTAATCTTATATAAAACACTTTCGGCGTTAGTACAAAAAGTAGTGTACATAATTATTATGTTTTTATGCTATGATATGTTTTGTTTTAAGTCTTCCTACAAACAAACTGTTAAAGAATAAATAAATAAATAAAATAATAATTTTAATTTCAGCGTTACGAGACCGGGATATTACGGCATTGTTAAATCAATCCGAATATGAAGACTCAAGTGAGGACAAAGATTTTACAGCGCCTTCAATAAACGGATCCCGATCTTCGGCAGATGAAGAATCGAACGATCTCCATTAAATATAGGAAGTTGTTTTGAGTTTTTATTAAATTGTTTAAGTTTTGATAAAGTAATATTAAGTTTTGACACTTCTTAGTTTCATAAAAATGTTAAACATTATATTGTTGATTGCGTAGTTTTGTGACTAACTATGTATAAGTAATTGTATGGATAAAAATAAATAAATATGATTTTGTGTCATGACTATTTTGTGGCTTTACAGTCAATTACATGGTAATTTTGAATATTTTGTTTCATTTATATATCACACCAATTTATGCCTTAACGACCTGAAGACCTTTATGTAAGACAAAAAATATCTAAACAGAAATATGCTTAAATGCTTCGTCAAATAGAGATAAAAAACATTTGTTTTAGTGAAAACGCATGAAACTTTTAGTTTATATTTTATTTAACTTACAAGGGCTCGGTCTTTGCAACAAAAACTGTTTAGGGCTTTGTAAAGTACATTCGGTCGTAGTGACAAGTGATCTTATAAAATGCTTAGGTGTCAGGAGGCTATTACCTAAATCTTTGGGTATGCATTCTTGTCGGAACTGTATCATCTTAGTGACTATTAAATTATGAATGATCAAACTATTTTGAGTTTACCCAAGTAGAACTTGGGCCTTGTCAAGTTAGATAGTCTGTAATAAGCCTTTGACATCAATGTTTTTTTAAAGTAATTTTTCTTGTTGTAATACATACAAAGATTGTCTGTGTGTCAGGTTTTTACCCCAAATCAGACTACCGTACGACATATATCTATGAAAATAACTGTGATAAACTAGGCGTTTTTATTGTTAAAAAACAAACAAAGCAATAGGTGCACTTATTGGCTATGAGCGGTGCACGTGACTCAATCCACGTCGGATCCCTCGGCCGCCGCTCAAAGAGAAATATCAAAAAATACATGGAGCGGCCTCTTGGCGCTTTATTAAGAATAAATTTAGGGCGGACGGCGGGCGACGCACGGTTCTAGAGACAGGAGACCAGCGGGTTAGTTAAACGGGGTTAGAGTCTGTAGTAAAAGCGAGTTTTGTCACCACCACCATGTCACCCGGTGTTGTCGAAGTGCTAACAGTGGCCATTTCACGACGCTGCAAGTTACAATTGTACCAGACAAAATTGGCAACACGCGCACTGAGGTGACCATTTGTGCTGCGTATCGATGCACCGCGATAAAGTTTGAGTGCGGAGTTGCTTCTATGGAAAATTCTCAGAACTAAAATTTTACAAACACTGAAAACATGTCACAAACGCCCTGGATACATATATTATCAGCGGTTTTTATTTTCTTAGGTAGGTAGTAAAATAGTTTAAGGATGTTCATACTGATGTTACAAATTATGTAATTATTAGCAAATAATTACATTTATTTATGATGACCTCATTCAAAAATGTTCATTAAACCTACTTCTGTTAAAATGCCGTTGAAATTCGTTTGTCTTTATCGGTCCCTTCGACACTTGTCTTTGTGAGAAAAGGACAAGACACAACTTTAGTATCTCATTAGAGTAGCGGGTGCCAGCCCGCTACAGAATCCGCTTGCGCCCCCAACTCCCGCCCCGCACAACACGAGGTGCCTATCTTCAGACTAATGCATTTATTCAACAGGCGTTAGACTCGATCGATACACTGCGTAATTTCACCGAAACTCGGCGACTTTAGCCACAGTTCGCTGGTTATCGCCTATTTGTTTTTCATCGACTTTGATATCGAAGGATCGGGAATTGGGGGTCAATGAAGTGAGCGGAATATGAATTTGACGAAATCAACCACTACCTAGTAAACACTTGGGTTTCAGGAATTAATAGATACCGTAAAATTGTGAACGTTAGCTTGTGTTTGTAAGGTCAACGTCCTTGTCCTCGACTTTGGCGGAAACTTATGTCCAGCAGTGGACGTTTTTCGGCTGATATCGTGATGATGAATATGGGTTAAATTCGAACTAAGAGAACTTTTCTTCATTCAAATTTAAGCCATGTCACTTTCTATGTCGAAGACTAGGACGTTTACCTAAAGTATATAAATATTTTATTGTAAACAAGACGCGGGTATAAATATAGACAAATTAATATCCCCGTAAGGGATCTCTTGCAGTTAACCTTTAAGTGATTGAGTAGAGATCAGAGGGTCATCACGGAACGTTTCGAACGTTCGTTAGGCCATCTCAACTGTATTTTTTCCATACTAAGTGACATCTAGATCGCTCCTGACGCGCGTACAACGTTACGTGATCAACCTGCCAGGTGATCACGTAACACATTGTACGCACTCTAGGTAGATCTTAATGTCAAATTTTATATGGGAAAATGACAGTTGGATTGTCCTAACGCGCGTTCGGAACGTTACGAGATCACCTTTCTGCTGGAACTAACGATAGACAAACTGTAACACGTGTTTAGAAACGTATTTCGTTAACAGAATCCAATTTGTTTCTGTGGGCTAAATCCATGGCGCTCTTATTTTCCCTTAGAAAATAAAAGCTATTGTTCTTCAGATCCAATTCGCCTTTTTTTTACTTAAACAATAGACAAAAATAAACAAAAAGGAAAGAAGAGAAAAAGTTGAGTTCTCTTAACAAGTTTAGTTAGTAAATCCGATTTGCGAATTTGAATAAGACCCAATAACAAGGAGTGTTTTACTTACCTTGCCGTACCCCCGTTTTAATGGGGTGGGATGCTCTAAGTCTTCAAACTCCAGGAGACATTGCATAAATAATATATTTACTACTAGCATTTCCCTGCTGCTTTTCCCGTGTGGCAATAAACATATTTACACTCAATGGTGACGATATATCCGCCGACGGTAACATAATAATACGGGTGTAGTTTGAAATAGTACATTGTGATACAAGTGAGGTATGTTGATAATTACATCAGAGGCGAAATTGTTCACGCGAAACGCAGGTGAGCGTGCATGATAAGGAAGCCGAAGACACGCGTTTAATATCCAGGATTATGATTATGAGCCTAAAAGCGACATAATAAAGGGTACGTTACGAGAAAATGTGTTGAAAAATGTATTTTTCACATCTTTCATTCGGAAAAGTAAGTTTTGCTCCACGACGAGAGAGACCAAAACGCTACGTTTCTGTTCAAGCTACTTTTTTTAATTTATACATTGGCATTGGAACATTTGTACGCAATGTGCCAATTGAACACAGATGTTAATAAAATAATCGATTGTAATTTCATCGTAGTCGATTCAAAACGAACATATTTCAAGTTATAACTATAACAATGTTGTTTAAAAATTTATAAATATTTCGTAATACATATTTAAAAATTAGTACTAAAAATTAAGATAGTTTAGATATATTTTAACAATAGCTTTTTTAAATTTCCTCATAGTCGGTGTGAAAAATAGTATGTGTCACTCGGTAGCTAAATTATTTTCGTCTCGGGCGTAAACACTTGTATCCCTCACTACGCTCAGGATCCTACGTTAGAATCCCTCGCTACGCTCAGGATTCTATTGTAGGATCCCTCGCTACGTTCAGGATTCAATACACCGCCCTCGCCGTAAATATACTATTTTACTCCCTTGTGACACAAATAACTATATTACTCCAAATAAAAGAAGGCTAAAAATATGCCTAGTGACGAAAATCCCATTCAGATATCTCAATGAATTACCAAGCTATAACCGTTTTAGTACCTATTGCTTGTTAGAGAGAGAAAACGCTCGCAGATCGTGACGTCACGTCATAGTAGTCATTTACTATCGTCATTCATGTGTCGTTAATCGTTTCATATGAAGGGTGCGTTTTGCTTAAAAGGGACAGAATATTACCCCCTTTTAAAACTTTGGACACATATAACTTTGTGATTGTTTAATAAAAGTACTTTTTCTCCATTTGACAATATTTTAATCCTTTTATTTGGTGTCTACACCGCTATTGTTCTTTCTCACTGCTACGCCCGTAGCGCTACGCCGTAGTCCGTAGCAGCTTAATCTTCATATGTAACGAAAATCGCCTATAGCCCTTGGACGAATAGCTACGGCTCCCAGCGGGCAAGCCATTTCTTTACCACCGCCGTGATACAGGTAACAAAATCTGTATATAGTTTTAATTAATTGAGGCGTGCAATATGGACCATCAAGTACCTACCTCCAGTAATTGCGTAACGTTTTGAACCCACGTTAGGTAGATCCAACTGTCTTTTTGCCATTCTAAAATTGACATTTAGATCTACCCAACGTACGTACAATGGACCCTGCGTGTAATAAATCAGTCAGGTACCTAATAAACTTTACTACGAAAACATATAATCATACCAATATTACCAATAACGTGGATAAACAAAATGTACCGTGTATTATACAATGTTGATCGCCATAATGGATTGGCACGGAACAATACGGGGCTTTGCCGACTCACGTCCGGTCGACCTCGTCACCGAACTACCCTCGGGCTAAATAAAGATATGAAACTAACGTAGCCAAATATTTATTCTAGTAGGAGGCCAGACCTGTTCCACTTGCCGCTTCGGCGAGCTCGCGCCCCGTCCCGTGATAGCCGTGCAGGTGACGAATGGGTAACGAAAGAGCATGTGTTATGCGGCGAGCATCCGAACGGGATGCCATGATTTAAAATTTCTAGCTGTTTTGTTAGAATGTTCACTCGAGTATAATATTTATTACTTTAAAAACAAAGTTTTAACCGACTTCAATTCAGTACTCCGTCAATCCGTGAAGATTTCCACATTTCCTTTCCTCTTTACCAAATGAACTGTTTTCCGATAACAAATTATAAGTTGATTATTACAGAGAATTGCAATTTCAACGGAATCATATCGAAATCTGTGACGTACTTTTATAGTTTTAAGTACATCATTGGGGAGTTTCAGGAGACATCCGTGTCTTCTTCATCAGTTCCACTTCACCACATTTGAGATTTCCGTGACCGTTATACTAGACAATACCGAAATCACATGCGTGCCTAATATAATTGAGGAGTTCCTTCAATTCCTCATGGAGCCCATCATCAAACTGGATTTTTGAAAATAATGTGATCAACCGGGAATCGGCTCATAGATGACAAACATTAAAAAAAAAACCGGCGAAGTGCGTGTCGGACTCGCGCACGAAGGGTTCCGTACCATTCTTACATACCTGCAAAAACGGCAAAAATTTACGTTTTTTGTATGGGAGGCCCCTTCAATATTACAAACGTGTCAAATGCGTTGGCGATTCTCTACATAACTTCCACCATTTATTATGGGTCTTAGGTTTGGTCCACTTTGAGAGACGCATGCGCCGATCAGGATAGAATCCGTTTCGTCTCGGTGGCTCGGTACAGCCACAGACCAAAGAATATGCTGCTAACTGACACCGCACGGACTCCGCGCCGCCAAAAGGCCTTAAGCCTAACCTTAGTCTTTTGTAACAAACTTTGTCACCGAACCGGACAAGCCAAGCAAGATTTCAATATTTTCGATTTAGCTGACAACCTGGCTGTTTTATTCCATGAAGATTTTACTTTACACACAGTTCCATAAAAAAACAGTTTATGCCGCCTACACGCACCATAAAACCGAACTTTACGAGCTTGTGAAGAGAACCATTTTGGAATATCAACCAGTTTATTGTCCTGCGAGCTTTGTACGCATAAATGTAGGTAATCTGAAAGGAATACGAGTACCTGAATAACCCGCCATAAAAGCGCTAAAAATAAATTACTTTCCAATATTACAAACATCCCTAATATCGTGAAAGCTTACGCTGAATGACAACCCAATACAACCCACAACAATATCGGTTTTGACAACCGTAGCAAAGTCTTATCACTCAAAATTTCCTTTGAAAAGCAGTCTTGTACATTTGGGATAGAATGCACGTTTGATAAATGTCGTGATGAGATACGAGGTTAGAACAGAGAGTGAGCGTGGAGTGTCGTTTGTCAGAGCGACACATTTCGACGCGTCACCTTTATAGGCGATTACGTTTTCTTCAATACAGGGTTATGACGAAGTATTGCTGGATATGGCACTCAATATTTATTCACTGTCTACTTTTTTGTAGCGGTCCTGCTTTGTCGCGAAAACTGCCTATTATTCAAAGAACTTGCCTAGAGAGTTCCTGACTGCTGCTGACTGATGCACGCAATGCAAAAGTTAGACATGTATTAAAACAATGTAAACAGTAAATACTAGCCTAACAAAATTACCTACCAAAAACATGGAATACTGATCTGGAGTATTTGCACCATTATATAGTGACAGTAAAAATTCTGTGAGCTGGCATTCTATTTAACTAGATATGTTTCTATTTTTGCTTCAGGCCCCTCAGGTTAAATCCTTTAACTTGACAAATTGTCCCCCGTCGATGACAAGTTCCCGTACAATTCTGGGTTGGTAAAAGAATGGTACGTAACGAGAATGCCAGCGATTGTCTGTCTGAAGGTAGACGAATGTGGTGATCAATTTCCAAAAATTGAATTTTACCAGCGATATTTCCATTCGGAAATTTTCCCAATGTAATGCGAAATTAAATACCTAATCATCAACGCATTCCAACAATACATTGGGCGAGGACAGCAAGCTTCGTAACTCCGCGGCGTACCCGAAAACCGTCAAATCACGTCGATTAGCACCGTACAATACACATTGTACCCACAAAGCTCGATTGCACAACCCCGTATTTGCCCACCTGCTATTTAAAGGAAAAGCCCTCAACATTTTAGCCAGTTTTTATGGAAATTCGAAGGGAAATAGTTGTCTAATTGTTGGAGTGATCGGTTACTTGTCTGTATATAGGTTGTGGCCGTTGTTAATTAACTAAGTCTCAAATTGATGTTTAATGGGTTTATAGTTTTTTTTAACGTAAGGTGTTATTTTCTTCATAAAAAAATAACCCCTACAATAACGTTAGCCGTGTGACACAATTCACACTTCCTCCGTCTTGTCAAGAAACTGAAATAGAACACGTTTTTGACAACCTGCGAAACTAATTGTTCAAAGCGAGATCTTATACGAAATAGATATTAGCTGAAATCACCCTTGTCCTTAAATTTTTCTACTTCATCTCGCCATCGCCACCGCCTTAATTAAGCAGCATTTCTCGTTACCGGGATTGACTTTGTGGGTCCCATTTTCGACTTGCAAATAAGAACGCGATGAACTTACAAGATCGAACTCAAACGGAGCCTCTCGACCTCTCCACTAAATCCAAGACTTTTAGCGTGCTAGACCTGAAGTTCCTCGCAGGGATTAATAGTCAGCTGGTGAAGCTGTATGAAAGTAGTCAATTGTGCAGGAGCCAGTGCCGGTCGGGCAAGAATGTGCTGCCGTGTCACGTGTGTTTGAAGACCTTCGACAGACCTTCGTTGTTGAAGAGGCATATGAGAACGCATACTGGTAAGTTATCGGTGTGATTATTCTCTAGTTTATTCCATCCAAAGCGATGATAATAGGGTGGAAAAGGTCGAAAACAGCCATATTTATAGTTATATATATGCTTTCAAAAGCCTTTCTCTTCCGATAACAACCATATATGATTTTCCTGAAAAATTAGTGTTTCGTAAATCACCAATCTTAGAGAAAACGGAAACAATAAGAGCAATGGACCTATAGTTGGTCATGTTAGTTTTAGTCTTTTTGTGCGGTTTTCAAATTATCAGGGTAGATCCCTGTTGCTATGCTAAGATTTATTATGTGACTTAAAGGCGATGCAATGATGTCAAATACGTATTTTATTACTTTGGTCTCGGTGCTTGTGTCTGAGACCAAAGTAAATCTGTGTTTCTGAGAAAAAAGAGTAGGGACAACCAGAGCCTGATTTAGAGTTCTGACCGCCCTAGGCCAACAATGAACTGTAATTATGTCTCAGCTCTGAGCCGCGCGCCCCGCTGCCCCTTGCGCCCCAGGCTCTAGCCTTATTAGCCTGTGGGTATATTAGGGCCTGGGGACAACCGTAACTTGTGTTGACTGTTTGTGCAGGCGAGAAACCCCACATCTGCAACGTGTGCAGCAAAGGTTTCAGCACGTCCAGTTCACTCAACACACATCGCCGGATACATACAGGTGACCATTAAGTCTCATCATCATCATAAATTTAAGAGGTGTCCTCTTGTCAGTGGAGTAATTTCCATTTATCTCTGTCGTACAGCCCTTTGATTTTCTGATACGACACGACACCAGCGTTTTCCATTATTTGGTCCATATAACTGCGCCGTGGTCTTCCCCTGCCTCGTCTCCAATGAACCATTAAATATACAGCAGTGAAAAGTTTTTGTAAAAAGATTTTTGGTACGAGCTCTTGTTGCTGACTGTATATACTTATTTTACACAATCATCAACTCGACTACTAGACTTATTTCTCAAGCCACTTTGGGGCGCTACCGCGAAACGAAAACGAAGTTCGTTCATGTATCACCTTCTCTGTCGCTCGAATCGAATGCGAAAGCGAGGTTAATTTTCGTTTCGCGGTAGGGCCTCTGGTCGTTTGACATGAACTTGACTTGGGAATTATTTCTCGAAATCTTATCCTTTCTGTGCGGCTGACACTTTTTTAATGTTGCAGGCGAGAAGCCACACAAGTGTCCGGAATGCGGCAAATGTTTCACCGCCAGCTCCAATCTATACTACCACCGTATGACGCACACTAAGGTAACAATGCGCAAAACTCTTACACAACCCTGCAGGTTCAAACACCACCTCCCGCTGTAGCATGGTAGTATGTTTAGACTAGACTAAGTTAAGTACGTATTGTTAGTTAATCCTTGTACCCTGTATGTAATCACGTATTGTTACCTATATATAAGCCCGTGCACCTTCAAATATATCGTCAGTTCATAACCAAACCTCGTGTATTATTCACGTCCTTCACACCGCACCGCCAGGTACTCTCGTTAAGCTTCAGGATAGGCGGACCCAGGATTATGGTTTCGAGGGCTCTACTCGACTTGGGGGTTCCTATTTGTTTAAGAGTAACATTTCTCTCCTGGTTGTCTGGAAGAGATCATTCATTAGCAACAAGAACTCCTGTTATTTTACCCCTTTCTCACTATACTTTTGTCTATTCCTTTGTACCTTTTCAGAAGACATGTGCAATAAATAATACCGTGTCCCCCAACTATAGTCTTAACCACTCAACTATGGTCCAAAGTAAATATTACCTGCAGCCAGTAGGTAACATAAATATTACGAGTATATATAAGAAGTAGTGTGGATATTATAATTCCTCCCATCTTATACGATTAGTGACTTATGTCAAAAAAAAAATATAGAAGTTTCACCGTTGTATATTTCAGAACAAGCCTCACAAATGCCTGTGGTGCCCTCGCTCGTTCCCGACCCCGGGCGAGCTGCGCGCGCACACCGCGGCGCACGCACCGCATGCGCGGCATGCGGCCCTGGTACCCAAACTCTATGGCAAGCGATATAATGTTTAAGGTTTTCCAAATATAATGGTGTTGATTTTGTTTATAGTTTTATTTATGACGTTTGGAAGGCCCGTGTGGTGTCGGGTTTGAATAGCACCACCTTTTTTCCGGGTGTCGTAAGAGTTGGCTAAGGGAACAGGATTGAAGTGTGTTGTGGGCGATAGGCTAGCAACCTATCACTGCGAAATCACGTTTTATACCCACATTTATGCTAAAAGTGATAGTGAAACACAAGTTTCATGTGCTCTGTCTAGACTTTTTAGGGATAAAGGCGTGAATGTATGCATGTATCTATGTGTTTGGATTTCTTGGAAAGATAGCAAACAGCGGCTGCAAACGTGTCGCAGCGACATTCCCGGTTTCTATGTATTTCTATGACGGCGACGAGTCGCTAGCTACGAAAGGTATTTTATAGAAATATATAGAAACCAGTAGTGTATTTGCCACACCTCGTCTGCTACTTTCTGCAGTCGGATGACTTGTGATACTTATCGCAAAAAAAGCAATTCCCGAAAAAAATTCCCTTTAATGGCATGTCAAGAGCGAACCAGCGGATCCCCCTTTACAAGGCGGAGCCCGATCTCGTTGCGTGGCTATATACAAGATTCAAAAATTCCAATATTTATTCTCTCAGAGCTTACAAACACACTCAAAATAGCCTCATTGTGACACGAATACACAGCAACGATAAAACAATAGACAAAAATCGACAACCTCTTTAGCCTAGTTGGTAGTGACACTGCCTACAAAGTAAGAGGTTCCGGGTTCGAATCCCGGTAAGGGCATTTATTTGTGTGATGAGCACTTCATTCCTGAGTCATGGATGTTTTCTATGTATTTAACTATTTATTTTTCTATATAAGTATGTTTATCGTCGTCTAGCTTTGCTTAGTTTGGGACTAGGTCGATTTGTGTAAGATTGTCCCCTTATATTTTTTTTTTTATTTTTTTTTATATATGGGCACATATTTGCCGAGAGATGTATAGTGTAGACGGTATGGTAGTCCACAGCTTTATACCCAACTAGCAAAATTTCGTCATATAATGGTTGCGGCGACGTTTCTGCGGCAACCTTTTACCTCTTACTATTAGTCATATAAAAGTAATCACTGATTACTTTTATATGACTAATAACGCGCGCTATAACGCGATTTGGGCCCATTTTATTCAGCATTTCAGTCATATAAAAGTTGTATAACTGCAACCACCGCCACTTATAAATCTTATAATAATCACCGACGTGACTATCTTATGACAATTTAGCTGTATATTAACAACTTATACGACTTTTATGTGACTGATTTGATCTATAACTTCCACTTATATGACATATTTGTGGAGTAATCGCATCCTAGGCAACTAAACAACAGAATATAATTCGATACTACACGCGCGAGTGAGTGTTTGTTGAAAAAGGAATTTAATTGATTTGCATTGGATGACGGTAAGATTTTTTTTAATCCGCCATGACGTTATTATGTTTTATTAAGAATGCTCATAACTTCGGCGTATGATAGAAATGTATTGCGAAGGAAAGTTTATTGATGAAGTAAACTATGTTTAATAGTAAATATTTAATGCCCCACTGTAATTCTTAGTTAATTTAATATAAATTTAATTAATATTGTTGATTATCTTGAACGCCGCGGTTATACGGCGTTTATCCAGTTATTAAGCTATAAAATCGCATCTTACATAGCAATTTTAGGGGTCCAAGCGCCATTATACATTTGTCGGACATATTTTAGGGTTCGTTAGAGTTTCTGAAAAAATCTTTACAGTACATATATGGTGCTACTTTTCCGCACTAGTGCACTTTCCGTGCATATGTCGAAATTCAGCAATATCTTATATGTTCTATAATTCGCGTTTTATGACAGCACGTAACATTTACAGCTATTGTGCTGTATAAGTTACATGATGTCATATAATAGCAAACTAAATTGCTTTTACTCGACTGCACTCAACATGTCATAAGTCAGATATATAAGTGACTGTTACTCGACTAAATAGTCATATAAACCGCATATAAAAGTGACTTATTCTGCATTTCTTATGTGACTTATTAGTCATATAAGCAAGTCGAGTAAACGTTTACTCAGCACCATCGTATGACTGATATGCTGAGTAACTAAAAAGCTGCATACGCTGGCTTTATACGACAGGTGCTTAATAGCAAACTACATTGCTTTTACTCGACTGCACACTAAATAGTCATATAAGCCTCGTATAAAAGTGACTTATTCTGCATTTATTATATAACTTATTAGTCATATAAGCAAGTCGAGTAAACGTTTATTCAGCACCATAGTATGACTGATATGCTGAGTAACTAAAAAGCTGCATAAGCTGGCTTTATACGACAGGTGCTTAATAGCAAACTACATTGCTTTTACTCGACTGCACACTAAATAGTCATATAAGCCTCGTATAAAAGTGACTTATTCTGCATTTCTTATACGACTTATTAGTCATATAAGCAAGTCGAGTAAACGTTTACTCAGCACCATAGTATGACTGATATGCTGAGTAACTAAAAAGCTTCATAAGCTGGCTTTATAGGACAGGTGCTGTATAATTCACGTCTACATAACTTTTATATGATTTAAAGGGTGTCCCAGAAGTAAAGAGACAATCTTCAAAGTTTTACTAGCTGAAAATTTTATTAAAAAGAAAAAAAAGCTTTGGTGTCATAGCGTCTATGGTTTCGTTATCCTTCATTTAAAGCGGGAATATCGTTATTGCATACATTTTTTCAAAGTGAAGCGTCATTAATTTGAAGTTTTTGCTAATAGAGTTATTCTATTATACGAGTCACATAATAAAAAGGATACAGTAAATCACTTTCTTCAAGAAGGAGCTAGATCAACTAGTATATATAGTATACTAAGACGTTATGAAGAAACGGGTGAGATTTGTTTTAAGAAGATTCCAGGTAGAGATAGGTCAGTGATAGTACATCGAAATGTAAATCGAGTAAAATCGATTTTTAATAAGACTGCTACAATTTCCGTCCGAGTGGAAGCGGATACATTACAAATATCAAAGTCGACTGTCGCCAGAATGAAGAGGAACGATCTAGCTTTGAAAGCATATGTGAAACATTCAGCTCCTAAATACATAAAGGACCAAGAGGAACGTGCCAAAAGAGGGCGCCGAAGAGTTTATAACAGTCAGCTGAGAAACGCACTCGTTACGGACGATGACATTTATGTCCCGGCAGATCCCGACTTTGTACGTAAGGAAAAATGCTCCAAATGTACCTCAAGTTCGCGGTGTCTAGATGTTTTGGTTCCTATGTCACGATCAGAAAAAACAAACCCTTAAAAGGTTTTAAGCAAAGATGGGCCAGGCTGTTTAAAGAAGTGGCTGCAAAATCTGGAACAGCCGTTATGCGGCGGGCCGCTAACAATCTAAGAAAAATGGCTTTCAAAGGTGTTGGGGCGCGAATTGATTATAAACCTTATAATTATATTAGTTTTGTTACAATATTCAACCAACTTTACTATTTTTATTGTTTACTAAATATTCAATATTTTGAAAATAAAATTGTCTCTTTACTTCTGGGACACCCCAGTATTAGCTGAATAAGCTCAATCTTATATGACTACTTTGCTAGTTGGGTAGCTTCAGTTGGTTAGTCAAACCCATCCATGAATGCATTCCTCCGAAAACAGTCATTTCCTCGAGTTTACTGTAACCAAAACATCCCCTTAACATAAGGAGGTTTAGTAACTGATAAAAGTAATGTCAAGTTTTGATCCAATCTTTGATCACTTCGCCGTAGTAGTTGTTCCTCATACATTTGATGAACTCCTCCAATTCCTTCAGTCTAATGCACATTGGACAAAGAACTTGCAAATGTGGAATACCATCAGAGAAGTGCCGTTTCTTCAGGAGAATGTTTCGCTAAATCATTATTTCGTTTAATTTTCTACCAGTGGAGAATATTTTCGATTTTATTGACATTGAAAATATTTATTTCGGACCGTAATCCATATCGTGTTAGTTACAAAAGACTTATACAGACATATTGTTAGTAATAATTAGTAATAATTCACGTTATTGTTAGTTTTGTTTTATTTTGCTGAGGCAATTAGTTCTCAGTTCTGTCACTAACGGGAACTGCAGTATTTTAATAAATATTTTAGAATATAAAATCTCCTTTCTCGGAAATTGTTTCATCATCATGAATATCAACCAGTAATCACCCACTGCTCAGCATAAGCCTCTCTTCGATAACGCTACTTATCCCTTTCTAGTCTCACCCAGAAATAACCCACTGTCTTTTTTCACTACCCCTTGAACTCGGTTTAATGTAATGAAACTCTTCATAATATTGAATTATTTATTCATCACCTTGCTTCGCCCGTTTTGCGTCGCTTTCCTCAGCGTCCAACTTTCTCTTGGTACCGTTTTCATTTTCGACTTCTTCTCCATTATCCTTAGAACTAACTGGCTCTTCCACCTTATCTGATGATTCGTTGCCTTTGGCTTCTGCGGTTTCTGGAAGAAAATATTGAACATTAAAATGTTGCAAACAAGCAATTAACATCAACACAACTGGGGAGAGGTCAGGACCTCGATGGTAGCATAGTTGTGACTTGGTCTACCTTTGTCTAGCTAAGTTTACATATGTTTACCAGGGATTACCTTGATCTGCCTAAGTCCACCTAGGTCTACCTGGCTGTACACAACGCTGTTTTTGTTTATCAAGGTCACTATGGGTATATCTGTGTCTATTGGGGTGTGCCCAATCTACCTTTTTGTCCCTACTCAAAGCCTCTTTTGTATACCAGTTTCTCTAAATCGGCCTGTCTGCTTGGGTCTACTAAATCTACCTTTTTACCTCTACCCGGTCTACTTGAGTCTACCTAAGTCTACCTTTGTGTGCCAGGATCTACCTTAATCGGCCTGTCTGCTTGGGTCTACCTAAATCTACTTTTTTACTTCCACCCGGTCTACTAGAGTCTACCTAAGTCTACCTTTGTGTCAGGGTCTACCAAAGTCTTCCTAAGTCTACCAAAGTCTGCCTTGTCCTCGTACCTGTGGCGTCGGCTGTGGCTTCAGGTTTGTCCTTGTGGTAGTTGTTCTGCAGTGCCTGGTTGTCGCCCGAGGTGTCCACCTTGAGCAGCTCTCGCAGGGCCATGGTCGCGTAGCAACTCGCTGGGAGGGACATATTCAGCAACAGCGCCTTGTATTGCCCATCTGGAAAGAACAACATTGATTCATGCATAATTCAAGAAGTGTTTTTAGGGTACTGTACCCAAAGGGTAAAAACGGGACCCTATTATTAAGACTTCGCTGTCTGTCCGTCTGTCTGTCACCAGGCTGTATCTCAAAAACCGCGATGGCTAGACGGTTGATATTTTCACAAATTATGGTTTTCTATTGTCGCTATAACAACAACAAATTCTAAAAACGAAATAAAATAAATATTTAAGGGGGCTCCCATACTACAAACTTTTTTTTGCTGTTTTTATAGATAATGGTACGGAACCCTTCGTGCGCGAGTCCGACTCGCACTTGGCCGGTTTTTTAAATAAATATATTAAGAGCAAGATGCATACACGGTGGTGTGAACCAGTAACAATGTTTATCTTATCCTCTTATTTATCATATAATTTCGAGATTTTTGTAAACATGTTACGTAGCATTATACATGTGGAAGCTAGTAATTTGCTTTTAGTTATTAAGTTAAGTAATGAATGTATACTACGCAGTAAGCATCACAAATTTAATTTAATTTAATTTCAATGCTATTTCTATTGTTGGCCTTAAGCTCTGGTTTCCTAGGATAGCGGTCCCATCATATGGGTGAGATTGACTTTCCGTCTCTTTCTAAGGGGCCTAATTAGAAAGAGACGGATTAGTCTATCTCGTCGGAGTCTACAAAAAGGGTTGTGCCAGTTATTTTTGCGCACCTCGTCCTGTCAGATAATTGCGCAAGTGTTTGTACAAAGTGTTACATGGTTTGTACTATGAACTCACAAGCGTGTCCTCCAGTTGGACTCACCTGGCGTGTTCCTGAGCTGGAAGCCCCTGATCTCGTCCAGGTCCGACAGGATGAGGTCGTCGACGGGCGAGTTGTATCTGCGGAACGACCAGCTCATGTCTATGGGACTGGTCACGACGCGCCGGTAGGCTCCAGACATGCTGAGACTCCTGGAAATGGAGACACGTGTAAAATCTCCGCTTTTATTAAATCGTACCATTCTCCGGTATCTAAAATCTCTGCGACAGTTCTCCAATATCTAAACAGACAACCTTATAAAAATACAGGGTGGAAAGATCGAATGCCACATGGATGGCAACTACCTGAAATATTGTAAATAGCATATTTTGTGTAAGGGAGACTTTCCTTTGTTTTTAAAAACAATAAATACTGCGTTGTTTATTTGTTCAATTTTTAATTTTCATGGCCTTCCGTTATTCTGATTGTATTTGTTATTTAGAGAAAAATGAACCTTATCAGTAACCCTTTCAATCTGCATCATAAAATACAGCACATTATTTTTTGTCACATTTGACCGGTTCGAGTCCCGACTGAGGCAAGCGATTTTTCATAAATCCTTAAATGCAGTATTTATTGTTTTTAAAAACAAAGGAAAGTCTCCCTTACACAAAATGTGTTATTTACAATATTTAAGGTAGTTGCCATCCATGTGGCATTCGATCTTTCCACCCTGTATATAAATTGTTACTGACATAAGACACATGTGTAGATTCGATATTTTTTAAAGGTCGTCTGTATAGATATTGGAGAACTCGACTGTACGAGTAAACGAGGCTATACGTTTAACATGTGTGTATCTGTGTATAAACCGATTTGAGTGTGGTTTTTTATCGAAAGTCTTCTGTCGAGATAGTTCTTAGGTATAAATACAATACAAATACAAAATACAAATTATTTATTCTGCAAATAGGCCACAAGGGCACTTTTACATGTCAAACGGTAGTTTACAATAAAAATAATAATCTTACAATAAAAGATTATAATCTAACACAATAATAATTTAAAATTTGCACATTAACGACTGATATAACAACACACTAAATGTCACAAAGTAAATGAAAACAAAACAAAATACGACCATTACATTCGATTAGAATAAGGTCTGTGCATTAACAGAAAGTTAATGATATTAATTCAGTATTCCAGAGATGTATAAGGTCTCTGAGCGTCCAAATACAATCAATAATTATTCAATGTTCGTAGAGATGTATACGGTCTCTAAGCGTCAAAACAAAACAATAAAAAAAAGGAATATTAATGTAATATTGTCAGTGATGTACATGGTCAATAACAATAAAACGTGTCAAGATCGGAATGATGTCTCTCGTCAATACGATAATAATAAAATAACACTAGTATTTAAGAAGTTGGGTACTATGCCCTTGCAAGCATGAACAGTCCGGACTCCACAAACAGCACCCGATCACGAGTATGACGCATATCTCAGCCATCGCCTCCCTCAACCATATGTTAGGGAAGGTGGCGACCCGATCAACGACGCCACCGTAAGCAAAGCCCTTTAAGCGAGCATGACATATTCAAGCCACCGGACAATGTTAAAAAGCAAAGATTAATAAGCGACTTGCTCGGCGAGAAACAGCATTACGTGCTCTCTTCTTACATAAAATGGAACAATTATTTCAGGTAGGTACTTATAATGTGTATTTAGGTATATTCCTAATAGAATTAGCCTACTACTGGCTTAAAGGCATTTTTGTCGTTTAAGAAATCGTTGACAGTATAATACGCCTTGCTTAGCAAATTACTTTTAACATGAGACTTAAATTGACTGAACGGTAAATTAACAATTTCGGTGGGTATTTTATTATGAAAACGTATGCAGTTCCCCACGAACGACGTGCTAACCTTGCGGAGACGACTGGCCTTCACTGCGATCTTGTTTTTACTTCTGGTGTTGTAGTCGTGGATATCGCTGTTGAGTTTGAACTCGTGAAGGTTTTTTCGCACATACATGATATTCTCAAGAATGTATTGGCATGCTACAGTAAGAATGTTTGCCTCCTTAAATTTGTCCCTGAGAGATTCTCGAGCTTTTAGTTCGTATATGGAGCGTACAGCGCGTTTCTGTAGCACGAATATGGTCTGGATATCAGCTGCTTTCCCCCACAACAGGATTCCGTAGGACATAACACTGTGGAAGTAACTGTAGTACACCAGCCTGGCGGTCTCAACGTTTGTTAACTGTCTTATGCGTCTTACTGCATAGGCTGCCGAACTAAGTTTTCCGGCTAGGGCGGTGATATGTGCCTGCCATTGTAGTTTTGAGTCCAAGGTGATACCTAAAAACACTGTTCTATCTTCAATTTCCAGTTCATCACCCTTTAATTTGATCTTGGTATTGTTTACCTGCTTGACATTAGGTAAAGTGAATCTGATACACTTTGTTTTCTTGGAATTTACCAGTAAATTATTTGCTGTAAACCATTTCACAACAGTGTTGAGTGCATCATTAATATCATCGAAGTTTTCCTCTTTCCTGTCTACCTTGAAGATAAGCGAAGTGTCGTCTGCGAATAACACTATATCATGTTTATCTTGCAACATATTTGGTAGGTCATTGATGTAAATCAGAAACAGAAACGGACCCAGAATCGAGCCTTGGGGAACACCAAGAGCAACAGTTGTCCCTGCTGATTGGGTCCCATTGATGACTACTCGTTGTGTTCTCTCCGAGAGATACGATGTCACAAGATCAAGAGCACCGTTTTTAATTCCATAATGTTTCAACTTTCTGATTAAGTTCTCGTGATCAACGCAATCAAATGCCTTTGATAAATCACAGAACACTCCAATAGCATCTTGAGCCTCTTCCCAGGCATCAAAAATATGTTTAATTAGTACCACACCGGCATCAGTGGTAGAGCGACCCTTAGTGAATCCGAACTGGTTGGTATTGAGCAGTTTATTGCAACTAAAGTGGGACATAAGCTGATGGAGAATAAGCTTCTCAAAAACTTTGCTTAGTGCCGGTAGTATTGATATTGGCCTGAAGTTGGTAGGGTCAGTTTTCGTTCCTGATTTAAACAACGGGATAATTTTACTGTGTTTCATGAGGTCAGGAAATACTCCAGTATCAATACATTTATTGAAAATATTAGCTAAGAAAGGTGCAATTGATTCTACAATGGAATGTAATACTTTGACTGAAAGGCCCCAAAGATCTTCAGTTTTCTTTAAGTTCAACAATTTAAACGCTTTTATAAGAATAAGTGGGGTCACGTGACTGAATCTAAAGATTTCTGTACATTCCGTTACATTTGCTTTCAATAACGATTCAGCGACATCTGGTGATGAGTTTAAAGACTTCGTGGTCTCAACGGGTACGTTAGAAAAGAACCGCTCAAAATGATCCGCTACTTCGTGGTCAGAACTTACTAAAGTATCATCAATTCGTAGGCTGTAGTGCGGATCTCTTATCTTGCGTTTCCCAGTTTCAGTGTTGATAACTTGCCATACAGTTTTAACCTTATCCTTGGAGTTCTGAATCTTTCTTGACAAGTAATCGGCTTTAGCGGCGACACACATTAACTTAAAAGATTTCGAGTAGTTCTTAACATACTCTAGAAATTCCGGCCTCTTATCAATAGTTCTCGAATCGTACAAGTCGTAGAGACGGCGTCTTTTCTCGTGAATATCCGGGGTAGCCCAGTCGCTAAATTTAGTCTTGACCTTGCTTTGAATTTTCCTTAAATTAAAACAGGCATCAAATTCCATTTTGATACAGTTAAACAAATGATCACAGAAACGGTTAGGACTTTCCTGTGTAAATGGAAGATAACGTAATCGTTTCACAATATTACGATTGAATAAATCTAATCTCTTTTCGGAAATAGGTCTGCACATGGTGTCTCGTGGAACTTCGTCCGTTTTCCCGCTGAAGGAGACTTGTTGTCCGCAGTGGTCAGAACTTAATTTGTTTATAATACATTTATTAATTGCATCCTCATTACTGAAAACGTTATCTATACATGTTGCACTGGTTGCTGTAATTCGAGTAGGTTCACAAAACAGGTTCACTAAGTTGAACGATTTAAAAGTATTCACTAAACTCACACACAGGGGCGATTTCTCGAGTAAGTTAACATTGAAATCACCACACACAATAACACATTTAGTACTTAAGAAAATACTACTGAGCACTTCATCCATAACTGACTCGAATAGTCTGTAATCCGCTGATGGGGGTCTGTATACGCATACAATTATGAATTGATCCAACTCAACACAAGATAGTTCTATTTGGCGCTCGATGGATTTGTCAACAATATCTTTACGTTCTTTACTTTTCAAATTGTGTTTTACCATTATCAACGAACCTCCACGCCTACATGACTTTCTAGAAAATGAACTTACTATGCTATGATTGCTAAAATTAAACATTAATTCATGACCATTAAGCCAGTGCTCGGTTATACAAAGAATATGGATATCTGAGCATTGTATAAACAAGTCAATTTCAAGTTCCTTACTAGGGAACTATATTTTGTTATGTCAGAGATGTTTTTTTTATGTGAATATTGAAAGAAATATTAACCGTTACCTTTGTTATTCTCACTTACGTGCAACACCTGCAATGATAATATTATATTTTTGGCTTAAGGGGGTCCCCGTTCTGAATGACCTTGAGCCTCCGGCTACCCTGCCCCCCGCACAAGCTATCATAATTACGATAACCAACGATGACAGCGCCACGGACGGTCTGACATGCATATCACCGAGATACCACGTAACGTGATGTATGGACTAGTTGCTCACTAGATGGCGCCTTTATTTTTTTAATTTCACGTACACCTTACGCATATACTTTTAAAAAATTAATGAACAAAAAGTTGAAAACAACCGAATTTTAAAAAGATATTTATTTGAAGACATAATTTAGGTTGCCCTTTGAGTAAGTCATGAAAAAAGACCCTCTTTATGGGAATCGAACCCGGGCCTTTTGCACGTAACGCGTGGATTGAAAATAATATGGTCTACTCAGTGACTACTACTGCCAGTCGGAAAGCATAATATCAGGTCAGTTGGGGCAAATGCGACCCTCCTAGATATCGATTTTTTTTTGCCATAAAGCGGAAACTATTTAATTATGTTAGTAGTTAAGTAACAGAATAAGTTAGTTGTAAATAAATCATTTTCCCCTGTGTGCTAGGGGGTCAGTCGGGGTGTCACATTTCTCTGCAGCTGACTGTACCTGAAACACTTAGATAAATCCTTAACATTAAAAATAACAGTCAACTGCAGATAAATGTCACCCCCATATCGAACTTATATTTCTTGTAATCAGAAACGAATGAATTTAATGAACGCCCAAACGGTACGTCGTATGTATGGTATTTTTGGGATGTCCTGTATAAGGTTTAGCATAAAAACAAGCTTGGGTGCGTAATATCTTACACTTTAATTCACTGTATAAATAGAACGTTTCTTTTCTGTAGCACTCACCTATGTGAACCGACCTAAACTATAGATATAAGATTTCAAGGGTTTTCCTCTTTGTTACCACCAACCAAGCAAGTTGTAACTTCCTTCCATCATTTTTCTTTCATCTGATACCATCTGGGAAACTACTTTTTTCCCCATTTGTTACCACGTGGGGGGTAACAAAAGGAGAATAAGTCCCTGCTGTGACCATTGATAAGAACTTGGTGGTAACAAGTAGGAATAACCGAGATTTATTACAGTCCAATCCCGCTTAATCTATAAATCATCAATAAATCTTCTTCCCTACCGTCTTTTCTCTAGTACTATAAACAAAAGTCGCCACCGACGTCTGTCTGTCTGTGAGCGATAAACTTAAGAACTACTAAATCGATTTAGTTTCAGTACAATGCTTGATGTATAATGCCATATTAGGCGGGTTGCTAGTTAGCTAGACCCTGTTGATTATCGGTCTGGCTGCTTGTTGAGCTTTCTTTTTTCTTCCTCCCTTTTTATAGCTTCTTGGATCGGTGGCGGATCTCTAATAGGCATATTTCGAGAGTGCCGTGGGCCCACCAGCTCGGGTCATGTAGAATGTGGTTAATTTTGCTTTCATCTTGTTCTGCCGAAAAACGTCATCTTTCAATATGAACTCTACCGTTAGAGGTTCGTGTTCATTGAACCACGCAGCAAATATAAATTTTGTCTCTAATTGCGCTTGACCGCAACCAATGGCTACCATGCCAGCTACAGCACAGCAATGAAGGTTTACAACATTTTCATCACAGCAATCACTATTTACATAAAACTTGCAATTGCGCATTTTGCACCGAAAGGTAAGAGTTGACAGTAAACCATTTTGCTTTTCACCATGTAGTTCAAGCTCTTTAGAAGTACAGCCCAGCCATGGCTTGCGATTTCCAATAAATGCTTCACTTTTTTTTAAGTAATTGATGTCCACGATCCTTCTTCCATTAATTGATTTTTTCGGGGTAGTAATTGGTTCTGCTGAAATTTCTAACTGAAAAACACACAAAATCATGAATTAAGTAATGATGTATTTTTCTCAAATTATTGCTGAAATTCACTAAATAATCTTATTGAAATCAAAATTTTGCCAACATTCGCATACATCTGTTCTGCATCCTTATATGTCAAACGAAAGCATCGGCAACATCCTCGATTCCATTTAGCCCGACCGACTGCGCTTGTCTCACACAGTTTTTTTATTTAGTCTTTTTTTAAATTGTTTATGGTTAAAGTACATTTTTTTAAATCTGAATCTAACAGCACTTCTCAACAGGAGAGCACCGTTGAACGTCCGCGCAGTCAGTCACTTTTTGAACAAAATACACTTAAACTAACAGACCCCAATATCCTCCGCGTCATCGTTATTATAAGACATGTCGTGGTGATCCTTTAATGGACGACTTTCTTCCTCAAAAATGCTAAAAAGTTCAAAAGATCAGTAATCACGTAACTTATCTCGTTCTTTATCTAATGCGAGACCGGCGTGATCATTATGTATGTATTTATATTTACTTTCGAGATGACACTTTAGTTACGAACGGAGCTTATGAAATTCGACTCACCAAATCACAGAATCCTTAGTTCACAGTACTAGATATAACCGAAATTACGCGCCTCGAAATACAAAAACTTACGCTTGTCTGAATTTAACCTTAGTGAAAACCGCGGGCGGCGACTTTCGTTTATAAAAATAGATACAGATGGGTAGGTACCTAAAATTAATACAGTTACCGATTGCCCGTTGCAGTGACCGTTGATTATCCTTCACCAAATGCTCAAGTGGGCCATTTTGCGGAGTACACTACTTTTTTTAAAGTGTTGATATACATAATCGGGTTTCTTCTACTCAGAAACGAGAGCACATTCGAACCTAACCACAACCGTACAATCTTAGTATGGAAACGGTAACGGAATGGAATAAAATATCTCGGGACACTTTTTTTCTCTTACAACATTCAAAAGTGCCCTATTCTGAGTAGAAAAAACCCGATTATGTATATCATTTTTTTAAAGTCGAGTGTACACCTTTTTGTAAAATGGCCCATGTATTGGTATTTTGGTAATTGACATACGGACGGAAGGACGAGTGAGATGTCCCGCGTAGGCATTGGTTTTTAGATCTTACCCAGCATTACGATTGCCAGTATCGGCGTGATCGGCGTCGGGAGCTACGTTGGTATTTTCTTTTTCGTACAAAGGGTTCAACGACATCGAAATATATTCGTTGCTTTCTTCATAACTATAACAAGGAATGTTAGAATGACAAACACCTACATCAGAGAAAATGGTTATATTATGTAGGTATGGATAGTACATTCATATAACGTTGAATGGAGATGTGACGCAATTGTTTCATACTGTGTCAAATTATACATTTTGCAAATTAATTAATTTATTATTAATATTACATTAAATAATGGTAAATAGATACTTACCAAAGGATAATCCTTCCGTCTGCGTTTTTAGATGAATAAATCGTTTGTGCCGAGACTTTGCTGTTCATATTCAAAGCCTGCAGGGCATCTCGTTTTTTTCTCCTCCTAGAAAGATTTGGGAAACATTGATGTATTCGGAAAACATGAAAAAAAAAACCATTGCTATTTGCAAAATAATAAAAATAAAACACAAAAAGAAAATCATCGGTGCGGTTCGAACACTAGGCCACTCGTGGACATGAAGCAACATTCGCCCCACATTGATACACAGCGCCATTTCGTCTGTGACAAGTAAGTGTGAAATATCGTAGCACATTGTGGTTAGGTCAATTTCAAAACAGAGCAAAACGTGGAAAGAAACTTACCTTTCATGAAGTGTCAACATCCCAAACAAACATCAAGTTGACATTGTTGACAACCACCAATAAAGCCAGCTGAGCGCAGCGAAAATTTGGCACACGTCCTACGTGTGCCAGAGTCGAAACGACACTGACGAGCCCCCGCCCGTCGCCCGCGTAGGCACCCGCTACATGCTTACATTGCGGTTTTTAGGTTTTGTCCATTTTTATGAATTACAAACACAAAAAAATATAAAACGCATATCAAAATTATACCTAAGTTCAGGATGTATGAGTAGGTATGAGTTTCGGGTGTATAAACGTTTTAATGAGGATGAGGTGTCGGGTTTAGTATTTTTACAGACCTTTCTTTAACAGTCTATAACTAATTAAGTATTAACATTTTTCAAGCTATTCAATATCAAAAATGTTAAACAGGAATCAAACTTTCTCATATCTACATCTGGAAAGCTAGCTTCTATAAACCGAGGACGAGTGTGGAAATGAAAACTACTAAATTTCGTTGATTTTTGACGGGAGCCCCTTAAGGGGCTCCCATAATTGGCGTATGGGATCGTACCTTCGATCTGAATCTCTTAGTTTTCTTAGGTTTTTTGTAGCGTATTATGATAACAACAACGGCTTTAAGCAATATAGTATCTTATATTTACTTCAAAGTTCATTGTTTTTGAGATATTTGGCATCAAAGTTGAACAATTTTAGGCCAAAAAACCGGTTTCTGACCATAACTTTTGTGTTAATTGGTTTAAAATGAAAACCCTAGACCAGTTTTTAGGGACGTCACAGACGAACCCAAATATGTAGATTTCCTATGTGTTAGATCTTTCACGTCAATAGAGATACAAAATAACTGTTATTTTAGACAATGTTTAAAAAGATCATAAAAAATTAAGTATTCATTTGTTTCAAAATCCGGTAGACCAAAATGGAGATAAAAGATTGAAGAACCGATAACCGTTTGATTTATACTTCTATCTGTAGTGCAAAAGTAGGAGATACGATTCAAAACTTGTCAAAAATCGATGGAAACTTCGGGTAGCCCCTTAATACCCCGAAACATTCCACCTACATATTGATTAAGTGAAAACAAGAACTTACTTTGATATTTACCGTTAGCTTTTCGGTGAAGAAAAACATCGTGAGGAAACCTGCATACATCCACGGAGAAATTCAAAGGTGTATGTGAAGTCCCCAACCCGCCGACTACTGTCCGTTCCCTCTCATCCACTAGAGGAGGCCTGTGCCCAGCACTGGGACGTATATAGGCTGTTTTTTTAAGAACTTACTTGATTTTATTCTTCAACTCCAACGTGAGCCCATCTTCCTTCAACAACTTTTCATAATAATCGACCATATTCGGCGGATAATCTATAAAATGTCCGGGCAGCGGCATTATAACGTCGAAAATACTGAACTGCCCTCTATCAACATCTTCCTGTGTTAATACTTTAACTGGGAACTTCACTGCTACTTTCTCTAACGTTTTCTTCTCGGGTTCTTTAGCTTTAGGCGGGGCGGGCTGGGCGCCATTTTGTGAATCTTGTGTATCGCCGCCATCTTGTTCTTCGGTTTCTTCGTCGCTGTCATCGTCTATGTCATCTGCTGGAATTTTAATAAAATAAATAAATATCTGGGGAAGCTACGGTAGCCCAGTGGTTCAGGCATGTGGCTGTTAAACGGTGGTCGTGGGTTCGAATCCCGACTGAACTGAGTTTTTCGGAACATGTACGGAATTTTTACTGGTAGCTTTTCGGTGAAGGAAAACATCGTGGGGAAACCGGTCTAAATTCAGAGGGAAAACTAAACCTTATTGGGAAATAAGGTCTAATTTTCCCTCTGGATTGAAAGGTCAGATGGCAGTCGCTTTCGTAAAACTAGTGCCTATGCCAAATCTTGGGATTAGGGTGTCAAAGCGGACCCCGAGCTCTTTTAGAGGCATAACGGGGAATAACGCTAGGAGGATGATGAAATAAATATCTGGGTACAATCTCACACAAATCGACCTAGTCCCAAACTCAGCAAAGCATCTATTATTACTATAGGTACTAGACATACATACTAATAAAGATTAATAAATACTTGAATACATAGAACCAACTGTATGTGCGAGTGCTTGTAACCACCGCTCTATGAGTGCATACGTCCGAGACGACAACGACTGTGTCACTGCCACACAAATCGAACCTGCTTAGTTGGAAGCACACACACATACAACAGCGCCAATATGAGTTGAACCATCTGCGCCGCTAGTACAGTCAGCGTCATATAGTTAGTAGCAGCTAGAATAGCCAAATACTTCGTAACACACCCTTATTCTCACAGTAATAAAGACGTGTACCGCGCGAGCTGTCTCTAGAGGGTGCCTGTCGTATCGCATAATGTTGATCGTCCTAAAATTTTTTGGCCGAGGATGTTTGGCATAATGTTGAGTGGCATACTACTTATTTAGCCTATTCATTTTTGCGCATACACATTTAAAAGTTCTAAAGTATGTTTATTCTAATATTGATTACTCGAACATCGAATTACCTAAAAAGAAATAGTCCTAATTTTCATTGTCATAGTAATTATTTTGCCTATTATTAAATTAGCTAAACCACCTATACAATTTTTTTCCTAAATTTTATACTATTTTTAAACTCTGAGCAGACCCGACCTACACCTAGATCAATTAGATAGGTTCGTTAGTTGCCATGAGGGCGGGTCATAGCGATCTTTCATCACATCACATCATTCGACCTTCATTTCGATCAATTAGATAGGTTCGTTAGTTGCCTTTTGTCCCTCAGAGCAGAAATAGGGCCCCGCGAAGCGGGCTCCGTCGACATGAGGGCGGGTCATAAGTAATATAAGTAATAGGCAATTCTGACCAGATCCAACCTGCATTTAGATTATGCAACATTTTTAGAACATTAAATATTAGTAACATCAAAGTTATGCTCATCAATCATTCTATAAAAAAAACTTCGACACAATAAACATTCGGACAATAAATATTTAGGACAATCGATATTAGGAACAACAATTTCGGCAAATAAAAATATGCATAACAATGTTTATGCCATACGTTATTCGGCATAAAGTTGGTATGCGACAAAATAGTAGGACCAACAATTTTATGCCACCCGATATAGACTCGTCTCTAGACTATCCGTCTCTTTTTGATTAGATCACTTAGAAGAGACGTAATATTACTGAGTAGTGAAGTGGAGCCATTCTTCTTGGATTCAGCAATCTGCAACGGAACAAAGAGCACTTGCACTATTCCCTCGAAGGTATCAATTTCCATCCTTTTATATATGTCTAAGTCGAAGGTTAGACGGTAGTTCATCATCATCATCATATCAGCCGACAGACGTCCACTGCTGGACATAGGCCTCCCCCAAAGAGTGCCAAAGTGACCGGTCCTGCGCCACCCGCATCCAGCGGACTCCCGCAACGTTTACCGGGTCATCAGTCCACCTTGTGAGGGGCCTGGCCACGCCGCACCTCCCGGTACGTGGTCGCCACTCGACGTGGACGGCAGTTACTTTTGTAAAACTTGTGCCAGAGGAGCTCCGGCTCCTACAGGGTACGGGCAGCACGCAAGGATGGTGATGGTGATGGTGATGGTGAGGGTGAGGGTGACTCACCGTCCACCTCGTCGAGCGGCACCAGGTCCCCGGCGGCGGGCGCGAGGCCGAGCCGCCGGACCCGCTCCGACACGGCGCGGTTCCACACCATGGACTGGTACGAGTGGATGTGGTGATGGTGAGGGTGAGGGTCTCACTCACCGTCCACCTCGTCGAGCGGCACCAGGTCCCCGGCGGCGGGCGCGAGGCCGAGCCGCCGGACCCGCTCCGACACGGCGCGGTTCCACACCATGGACTGGTACGAGTGGATGTGGTGATGGTGAGGGTGAGGGTCTCACTCACCGTCCACCTCGTCGAGCGGCACCAGGTCCCCGGCGGCGGGCGCGAGGCCGAGCCGCCGGACCCGCTCCGACACGGCGCGGTTCCACACCATGGACTGGTACGAGTGGATGTGGTGATGGTGAGGGTGAGGGTCTCACTCACCGTCCACCTCGTCGAGCGGCACCAGGTCCCCGGCGGCGGGCGCGAGGCCGAGCCGCCGGACCCGCTCCGACACGGCGCGGTTCCACACCATGGACTGGTACGAGTGGATGTGGTGATGGTGAGGGTGAGGGTCTCACTCACCGTCCACCTCGTCGAGCGGCACCAGGTCCCCGGCGGCGGGCGCGAGGCCGAGCCGCCGGACCCGCTCCGACACGGCGCGGTTCCACACCATGGACTGGTACGAGTGGATGTGGTGATGGTGAGGGTGAGGGTCTCACTCACCGTCCACCTCGTCGAGCGGCACCAGGTCCCCGGCGGCGGGCGCGAGGCCGAGCCGCCGGACCCGCTCCGACACGGCGCGGTTCCACACCATGGACTGGTACGAGTGGATGTGGTGATGGTGAGGGTGAGGGTCTCACTCACCGTCCACCTCGTCGAGCGGCACCAGGTCCCCGGCGGCGGGCGCGAGGCCGAGCCGCCGGACCCGCTCCGACACGGCGCGGTTCCACACCATGGACTGGTACGAGTGGATGTGGTGATGGTGAGGGTGAGGGTCTCACTCACCGTCCACCTCGTCGAGCGGCACCAGGTCCCCGGCGGCGGGCGCGAGGCCGAGCCGCCGGACCCGCTCCGACACGGCGCGGTTCCACACCATGGACTGGTACGAGTGGATGTGGTGATGGTGAGGGTGAGGGTCTCACTCACCGTCCACCTCGTCGAGCGGCACCAGGTCCCCGGCGGCGGGCGCGAGGCCGAGCCGCCGGACCCGCTCCGACACGGCGCGGTTCCACACCATGGACTGGTACGAGTGGATGTGGTGATGGTGAGGGTGAGGGTCTCACTCACCGTCCACCTCGTCGAGCGGCACCAGGTCCCCGGCGGCGGGCGCGAGGCCGAGCCGCCGGACCCGCTCCGACACGGCGCGGTTCCACACCATGGACTGGTACGAGTGGATGTGGTGATGGTGAGGGTGAGGGTCTCACTCACCGTCCACCTCGTCGAGCGGCACCAGGTCCCCGGCGGCGGGCGCGAGGCCGAGCCGCCGGACCCGCTCCGACACGGCGCGGTTCCACACCATGGACTGGTACGAGTGGATGTGGTGATGGTGAGGGTGAGGGTCTCACTCACCGTCCACCTCGTCGAGCGGCACCAGGTCCCCGGCGGCGGGCGCGAGGCCGAGCCGCCGGACCCGCTCCGACACGGCGCGGTTCCACACCATGGACTGGTACGAGTGGATGTGGTGATGGTGAGGGTGAGGGTCTCACTCACCGTCCACCTCGTCGAGCGGCACCAGGTCCCCGGCGGCGGGCGCGAGGCCGAGCCGCCGGACCCGCTCCGACACGGCGCGGTTCCACACCATGGACTGGTACGAGTGGATGTGGTGATGGTGAGGGTGAGGGTCTCACTCACCGTCCACCTCGTCGAGCGGCACCAGGTCCCCGGCGGCGGGCGCGAGGCCGAGCCGCCGGACCCGCTCCGACACGGCGCGGTTCCACACCATGGACTGGTACGAGTGGATGTGGTGATGGTGAGGGTGAGGGTGACTCACCGTCCACCTCGTCGAGCGGCACCAGGTCCCCGGCGGCGGGCGCGAGGCCGAGCCGCCGGACCCGCTCCGACACGGCGCGGTTCCACACCATGGACTGGTACGAGTGGATGTGGTGATGGTGAGGGTGAGGGTCTCACTCACCGTCCACCTCGTCGAGCGGCACCAGGTCCCCGGCGGCGGGCGCGAGGCCGAGCCGCCGGACCCGCTCCGACACGGCGCGGTTCCACACCATGGACTGGTACGAGTGGATGTGGTGATGGTGAGGGTGAGGGTGACTCACCGTCCACCTCGTCGAGCGGCACCAGGTCCCCGGCGGCGGGCGCGAGGCCGAGCCGCCGGACCCGCTCCGACACGGCGCGGTTCCACACCATGGACTGGTACGAGTGGATGTGGTGATGGTGAGGGTGAGGGTCTCACTCACCGTCCACCTCGTCGAGCGGCACCAGGTCCCCGGCGGCGGGCGCGAGGCCGAGCCGCCGGACCCGCTCCGACACGGCGCGGTTCCACACCATGGACTGGTACGAGTGGATGTGGTGATGGTGAGGGTGAGGGTGACTCACCGTCCACCTCGTCGAGCGGCACCAGGTCCCCGGCGGCGGGCGCGAGGCCGAGCCGCCGGACCCGCTCCGACACGGCGCGGTTCCACACCATGGACTGGTACGAGTGGATGTGGTGATGGTGAGGGTGAGGGTCTCACTCACCGTCCACCTCGTCGAGCGGCACCAGGTCCCCGGCGGCGGGCGCGAGGCCGAGCCGCCGGACCCGCTCCGACACGGCGCGGTTCCACACCATGGACCGGTACGAGTGGATGTGGTGATGGTGAGGGTGAGGGTCTCACTCACCGTCCACCTCGTCGAGCGGCACCAGGTCCCCGGCGGCGGGCGCGAGGCCGAGCCGCCGGACCCGCTCCGACACGGCGCGGTTCCACACCATGGACTGGTACGAGTGGATGTGGTGATGGTGAGGGTGAGGGTCTCACTCACCGTCCACCTCGTCGAGCGGCACCAGGTCCCCGGCGGCGGGCGCGAGGCCGAGCCGCCGGACCCGCTCCGACACGGCGCGGTTCCACACCATGGACTGGTACGAGTGGATGTGGTGATGGTGAGGGTGAGGGTCTCACTCACCGTCCACCTCGTCGAGCGGCACCAGGTCCCCGGCGGCGGGCGCGAGGCCGAGCCGCCGGACCCGCTCCGACACGGCGCGGTTCCACACCATGGACTGGTACGAGTGGATGTGGTGATGGTGAGGGTGAGGGTCTCACTCACCGTCCACCTCGTCGAGCGGCACCAGGTCCCCGGCGGCGGGCGCGAGGCCGAGCCGCCGGACCCGCTCCGACACGGCGCGGTTCCACACCATGGACTGGTACGAGTGGATGTGGTGATGGTGAGGGTGAGGGTGACTCACCGTCCACCTCGTCGAGCGGCACCAGGTCCCCGGCGGCGGGCGCGAGGCCGAGCCGCCGGACCCGCTCCGACACGGCGCGGTTCCACACCATGGACTGGTACGAGTGGATGTGGTGATGGTGAGGGTGAGGGTCTCACTCACCGTCCACCTCGTCGAGCGGCACCAGGTCCCCGGCGGCGGGCGCGAGGCCGAGCCGCCGGACCCGCTCCGACACGGCGCGGTTCCACACCATGGACTGGTACGAGTGGATGTGGTGATGGTGAGGGTGAGGGTCTCACTCACCGTCCACCTCGTCGAGCGGCACCAGGTCCCCGGCGGCGGGCGCGAGGCCGAGCCGCCGGACCCGCTCCGACACGGCGCGGTTCCACACCATGGACTGGTACGAGTGGATGTGGTGATGGTGAGGGTGAGGGTCTCACTCACCGTCCACCTCGTCGAGCGGCACCAGGTCCCCGGCGGCGGGCGCGAGGCCGAGCCGCCGGACCCGCTCCGACACGGCGCGGTTCCACACCATGGACTGGTACGAGTGGATGTGGTGATGGTGAGGGTGAGGGTCTCACTCACCGTCCACCTCGTCGAGCGGCACCAGGTCCCCGGCGGCGGGCGCGAGGCCGAGCCGCCGGACCCGCTCCGACACGGCGCGGTTCCACACCATGGACTGGTACGAGTGGATGTGGTGATGGTGAGGGTGAGGGTCTCACTCACCGTCCACCTCGTCGAGCGGCACCAGGTCCCCGGCGGCGGGCGCGAGGCCGAGCCGCCGGACCCGCTCCGACACGGCGCGGTTCCACACCATGGACTGGTACGAGTGGATGTGGTGATGGTGAGGGTGAGGGTTCACTCACCGTCCACCTCGTCGAGCGGCACCAGGTCCCCGGCGGCGGGCGCGAGGCCGAGCCGCCGGACCCGCTCCGACACGGCGCGGTTCCACACCATGGACTGGTACGAGTGGATGTGGTGATGGTGAGGGTGAGGGTCTCACTCACCGTCCACCTCGTCGAGCGGGCACCAGGTCCCCGGCGGCGGGCGCGAGGCCGAGCCGCCGGACCCGCTCCGACACGGCGCGGTTCCACACCATGGACTGGTACGAGTGGATGTGGTGATGGTGAGGGTGAGGGTCTCACTCACCGTCCACCTCGTCGAGCGGCACCAGGTCCCCGGCGGCGGGCGCGAGGCCGAGCCGCCGGACCCGCTCCGACACGGCGCGGTTCCACACCATGGACTGGTACGAGTGGATGTGGTGATGGTGAGGGTGAGGGTCTCACTCACCGTCCACCTCGTCGAGCGGCACCAGGTCCCCGGCGGCGGGCGCGAGGCCGAGCCGCCGGACCCGCTCCGACACGGCGCGGTTCCACACCATGGACTGGTACGAGTGGATGTGGTGATGGTGAGGGTGAGGGTCTCACTCACCGTCCACCTCGTCGAGCGGCACCAGGTCCCCGGCGGCGGGCGCGAGGCCGAGCCGCCGGACCCGCTCCGACACGGCGCGGTTCCACACCATGGACTGGTACGAGTGGATGTGGTGATGGTGAGGGTGAGGGTCTCACTCACCGTCCACCTCGTCGAGCGGCACCAGGTCCCCGGCGGCGGGCGCGAGGCCGAGCCGCCGGACCCGCTCCGACACGGCGCGGTTCCACACCATGGACTGGTACGAGTGGATGTGGTGATGGTGAGGGTGAGGGTCTCACTCACCGTCCACCTCGTCGAGCGGCACCAGGTCCCCGGCGGCGGGCGCGAGGCCGAGCCGCCGGACCCGCTCCGACACGGCGCGGTTCCACACCATGGACTGGTACGAGTGGATGTGGTGATGGTGAGGGTGAGGGTCTCACTCACCGTCCACCTCGTCGAGCGGCACCAGGTCCCCGGCGGCGGGCGCGAGGCCGAGCCGCCGGACCCGCTCCGACACGGCGCGGTTCCACACCATGGACTGGTACGAGTGGATGTGGTGATGGTGAGGGTGAGGGTCTCACTCACCGTCCACCTCGTCGAGCGGCACCAGGTCCCCGGCGGCGGGCGCGAGGCCGAGCCGCCGGACCCGCTCCGACACGGCGCGGTTCCACACCATGGACTGGTACGAGTGGATGTGGTGATGGTGAGGGTGAGGGTCTCACTCACCGTCCACCTCGTCGAGCGGCACCAGGTCCCCGGCGGCGGGCGCGAGGCCGAGCCGCCGGACCCGCTCCGACACGGCGCGGTTCCACACCATGGACTGGTACGAGTGGATGTGGTGATGGTGAGGGTGAGGGTCTCACTCACCGTCCACCTCGTCGAGCGGCACCAGGTCCCCGGCGGCGGGCGCGAGGCCGAGCCGCCGGACCCGCTCCGACACGGCGCGGTTCCACACCATGGACTGGTACGGAGTGGATGTGGTTGATGGTGAGGGTGAGGGTCACTCACCGTCCACCTCGTCGAGCGGCACCAGGTCCCCGGCGGCGGGCGCGAGGCCGAGCCGCCGGACCCGCTCCGACACGGCGCGGTTCCACACCATGGACTGGTACGAGTGGATGTGGTGATGGTGAGGGTGAGGGTCTCACTCACCGTCCACCTCGTCGAGCGGCACCAGGTCCCCGGCGGCGGGCGCGAGGCCGAGCCGCCGGACCCGCTCCGACACGGCGCGGTTCCACACCATGGACTGGTACGAGTGGATGTGGTGATGGTGAGGGTGAGGGTCTCACTCACCGTCCACCTCGTCGAGCGGCACCAGGTCCCCGGCGGCGGGCGCGAGGCCGAGCCGCCGGACCCGCTCCGACACGGCGCGGTTCCACACCATGGACTGGTACGAGTGGATGTGGTGATGGTGAGGGTGAGGGTCTCACTCACCGTCCACCTCGTCGAGCGGCACCAGGTCCCCGGCGGCGGGCGCGAGGCCGAGCCGCCGGACCCGCTCCGACACGGCGCGGTTCCACACCATGGACTGGTACGAGTGGATGTGGTGATGGTGAGGGTGAGGGTCTCACTCACCGTCCACCTCGTCGAGCGGCACCAGGTCCCCGGCGGCGGGCGCGAGGCCGAGCCGCCGGACCCGCTCCGACACGGCGCGGTTCCACACCATGGACTGGTACGAGTGGATGTGGTGATGGTGAGGGTGAGGGTCTCACTCACCGTCCACCTCGTCGAGCGGCACCAGGTCCCCGGCGGCGGGCGCGAGGCCGAGCCGCCGGACCCGCTCCGACACGGCGCGGTTCCACACCATGGACTGGTACGAGTGGATGTGGGTCGATGGTGAGGGTGAGGGTCTCACTCACCGTCCACCTCGTCGAGCGGCACCAGGTCCCCGGCGGCGGGCGCGAGGCCGAGCCGCCGGACCCGCTCCGACACGGCGCGGTTCCACACCATGGACTGGTACGAGTGGATGTGGTGATGGTGAGGGTGAGGGTCTCACTCACCGTCCACCTCGTCGAGCGGCACCAGGTCCCCGGCGGCGGGCGCGAGGCCGAGCCGCCGGACCCGCTCCGACACGGCGCGGTTCCACACCATGGACTGGTACGAGTGGATGTGGTGATGGTGAGGGTGAGGGTCTCACTCACCGTCCACCTCGTCGAGCGGCACCAGGTCCCCGGCGGCGGGCGCGAGGCCGAGCCGCCGGACCCGCTCCGACACGGCGCGGTTCCACACCATGGACTGGTACGAGTGGATGTGGTGATGGTGAGGGTGAGGGTCTCACTCACCGTCCACCTCGTCGAGCGGCACCAGGTCCCCGGCGGCGGGCGCGAGGCCGAGCCGCCGGACCCGCTCCGACACGGCGCGGTTCCACACCATGGACTGGTACGAGTGGATGTGGTGATGGTGAGGGTGAGGGTGACTCACCGTCCACCTCGTCGAGCGGCACCAGGTCCCCGGCGGCGGGCGCGAGGCCGAGCCGCCGGACCCGCTCCGACACGGCGCGGTTCCACACCATGGACTGGTACGAGTGGATGTGGTGATGGTGAGGGTGAGGGTGACTCACCGTCCACCTCGTCGAGCGGCACCAGGTCCCCGGCGGCGGGCGCGAGGCCGAGCCGCCGGACCCGCTCCGACACGGCGCGGTTCCACACCATGGACTGGTACGAGTGGATGTGGTGATGGTGAGGGTGAGGGTCTCACTCACCGTCCACCTCGTCGAGCGGCACCAGGTCCCCGGCGGCGGGCGCGAGGCCGAGCCGCCGGACCCGCTCCGACACGGCGCGGTTCCACACCATGGACTGGTACGAGTGGATGTGGTGATGGTGAGGGTGAGGGTGACTCACCGTCCACCTCGTCGAGCGGCACCAGGTCCCCGGCGGCGGGCGCGAGGCCGAGCCGCCGGACCCGCTCCGACACGGCGCGGTTCCACACCATGGACTGGTACGAGTGGATGTGGTGATGGTGAGGGTGAGGGTCTCACTCACCGTCCACCTCGTCGAGCGGCACCAGGTCCCCGGCGGCGGGCGCGAGGCCGAGCCGCCGGACCCGCTCCGACACGGCGCGGTTCCACACCATGGACTGGTACGAGTGGATGTGGTGATGGTGAGGGTGAGGGTGACTCACCGTCCACCTCGTCGAGCGGCACCAGGTCCCCGGGCGGCGGGCGCGAGGCCGAGCCGCCGGACCCGCTCCGACACGGCGCGGTTCCACACCATGGACTGGTACGAGTGGATGTGGTGATGGTGAGGGTGAGGGTCTCACTCACCGTCCACCTCGTCGAGCGGCACCAGGTCCCCGGCGGCGGGCGCGAGGCCGAGCCGCCGGACCCGCTCCGACACGGCGCGGTTCCACACCATGGACTGGTACGAGTGGATGTGGTGATGGTGAGGGTGAGGGTCTCACTCACCGTCCACCTCGTCGAGCGGCACCAGGTCCCCGGCGGCGGGCGCGAGGCCGAGCCGCCGGACCCGCTCCGACACGGCGCGGTTCCACACCATGGACTGGTACGAGTGGATGTGGTGATGGTGAGGGTGAGGGTCTCACTCACCGTCCACCTCGTCGAGCGGCACCAGGTCCCCGGCGGCGGGCGCGAGGCCGAGCCGCCGGACCCGCTCCGACACGGCGCGGTTCCACACCATGGACTGGTACGAGTGGATGTGGTGATGGTGAGGGTGAGGGTCTCACTCACCGTCCACCTCGTCGAGCGGCACCAGGTCCCCGGCGGCGGGCGCGAGGCCGAGCCGCCGGACCCGCTCCGACACGGCGCGGTTCCACACCATGGACTGGTACGAGTGGATGTGGTGATGGTGAGGGTGAGGGTCTCACTCACCGTCCACCTCGTCGAGCGGCACCAGGTCCCCGGCGGCGGGCGCGAGGCCGAGCCGCCGGACCCGCTCCGACACGGCGCGGTTCCACACCATGGACTGGTACGAGTGGATGTGGTGATGGTGAGGGTGAGGGTCTCACTCACCGTCCACCTCGTCGAGCGGCACCAGGTCCCCGGCGGCGGGCGCGAGGCCGAGCCGCCGGACCCGCTCCGACACGGCGCGGTTCCACACCATGGACTGGTACGAGTGGATGTGGTGATGGTGAGGGTGAGGGTCTCACTCACCGTCCACCTCGTCGAGCGGCACCAGGTCCCCGGCGGCGGGCGCGAGGCCGAGCCGCCGGACCCGCTCCGACACGGCGCGGTTCCACACCATGGACTGGTACGAGTGGATGTGGTGATGGTGAGGGTGAGGGTCTCACTCACCGTCCACCTCGTCGAGCGGCACCAGGTCCCCGGCGGCGGGCGCGAGGCCGAGCCGCCGGACCCGCTCCGACACGGCGCGGTTCCACACCATGGACTGGTACGAGTGGATGTGGTGATGGTGAGGGTGAGGGTCTCACTCACCGTCCACCTCGTCGAGCGGCACCAGGTCCCCGGCGGCGGGCGCGAGGCCGAGCCGCCGGACCCGCTCCGACACGGCGCGGTTCCACACCATGGACTGGTACGAGTGGATGTGGTGATGGTGAGGGTGAGGGTCTCACTCACCGTCCACCTCGTCGAGCGGCACCAGGTCCCCGGCGGCGGGCGCGAGGCCGAGCCGCCGGACCCGCTCCGACACGGCGCGGTTCCACACCATGGACTGGTACGAGTGGATGTGGTGATGGTGAGGGTGAGGGTCTCACTCACCGTCCACCTCGTCGAGCGGCACCAGGTCCCCGGCGGCGGGCGCGAGGCCGAGCCGCCGGACCCGCTCCGACACGGCGCGGTTCCACACCATGGACTGGTACGAGTGGATGTGGTGATGGTGAGGGTGAGGGTCTCACTCACCGTCCACCTCGTCGAGCGGCACCAGGTCCCCGGCGGCGGGCGCGAGGCCGAGCCGCCGGACCCGCTCCGACACGGCGCGGTTCCACACCATGGACTGGTACGAGTGGATGTGGTGATGGTGAGGGTGAGGGTCTCACTCACCGTCCACCTCGTCGAGCGGCACCAGGTCCCCGGCGGCGGGCGCGAGGCCGAGCCGCCGGACCCGCTCCGACACGGCGCGGTTCCACACCATGGACTGGTACGAGTGGATGTGGTGATGGTGAGGGTGAGGGTCTCACTCACCGTCCACCTCGTCGAGCGGCACCAGGTCCCCGGCGGCGGGCGCGAGGCCGAGCCGCCGGACCCGCTCCGACACGGCGCGGTTCCACACCATGGACTGGTACGAGTGGATGTGGTGATGGTGAGGGTGAGGGTCTCACTCACCGTCCACCTCGTCGAGCGGCACCAGGTCCCCGGCGGCGGGCGCGAGGCCGAGCCGCCGGACCCGCTCCGACACGGCGCGGTTCCACACCATGGACTGGTACGAGTGGATGTGGTGATGGTGAGGGTGAGGGTCTCACTCACCGTCCACCTCGTCGAGCGGCACCAGGTCCCCGGCGGCGGGCGCGAGGCCGAGCCGCCGGACCCGCTCCGACACGGCGCGGTTCCACACCATGGACTGGTACGAGTGGATGTGGTGATGGTGAGGGTGAGGGTCTCACTCACCGTCCACCTCGTCGAGCGGCACCAGGTCCCCGGCGGCGGGCGCGAGGCCGAGCCGCCGGACCCGCTCCGACACGGCGCGGTTCCACACCATGGACTGGTACGAGTGGATGTGGTGATGGTGAGGGTGAGGGTCTCACTCACCGTCCACCTCGTCGAGCGGCACCAGGTCCCCGGCGGCGGGCGCGAGGCCGAGCCGCCGGACCCGCTCCGACACGGCGCGGTTCCACACCATGGACTGGTACGAGTGGATGTGGTGATGGTGAGGGTGAGGGTCTCACTCACCGTCCACCTCGTCGAGCGGCACCAGGTCCCCGGCGGCGGGCGCGAGGCCGAGCCGCCGGACCCGCTCCGACACGGCGCGGTTCCACACCATGGACTGGTACGAGTGGATGTGGTGATGGTGAGGGTGAGGGTCTCACTCACCGTCCACCTCGTCGAGCGGCACCAGGTCCCCGGCGGCGGGCGCGAGGCCGAGCCGCCGGACCCGCTCCGACACGGCGCGGTTCCACACCATGGACTGGTACGAGTGGATGTGGTGATGGTGAGGGTGAGGGTCTCACTCACCGTCCACCTCGTCGAGCGGCACCAGGTCCCCGGCGGCGGGCGCGAGGCCGAGCCGCCGGACCCGCTCCGACACGGCGCGGTTCCACACCATGGACTGGTACGAGTGGATGTGGTGATGGTGAGGGTGAGGGTCTCACTCACCGTCCACCTCGTCGAGCGGCACCAGGTCCCCGGCGGCGGGCGCGAGGCCGAGCCGCCGGACCCGCTCCGACACGGCGCGGTTCCACACCATGGACTGGTACGAGTGGATGTGGTGATGGTGAGGGTGAGGGTCTCACTCACCGTCCACCTCGTCGAGCGGCACCAGGTCCCCGGCGGCGGGCGCGAGGCCGAGCCGCCGGACCCGCTCCGACACGGCGCGGTTCCACACCATGGACTGGTACGAGTGGATGTACAGGAGGCGAGTGTTGCGGGCCAGCTGAGGACAAAATAGTACATTTTACAACTAGTGTGAAAAGAATGTCTTTTTATCACTAGTACCGAGGTATCTTGCCAGGAGCTGAAAGCGAGTGGCAAGACTCGGTACGAGTGGTAAAAGACATTTCACACGTGTTGTAAACGACGTTTTTTAATACAATTGCGAAAAATAATAAATTAATATATCATTGCGATAAAATATGCTTGCTTCGAAGTTATTTTCGAACGAACCCATACTTTACAAATGACACTGACAGTGACAACATACTATTGGAATCAGCGCCATCGGGTTAAAAAATATAATATAAAATTACTGCGTTACGAAAGTATAGTTTGGAACTAAAAAGTAAAAAGCACTAGTTCGAGAAATTGAGCTTCTCGTACGCTACGCAGCCACAAAAAGTACCACTTTTTGAGCAACTGTATTAAAAACAATTATTTTCAGTAAAAAAACGGTATCCGCGGAAGGGGTTACTAATGTGTTGCATAAAATTGATTGTCATAATTTTATTTTGCACAACAGCCCTTGGCGGAATCATCATTTCGCAGAACTACTTTTCGCATAAATTTCGTTGCATACAGTCATTTCGCATAACTTCCTTTGGCAGAATAGCACATTTGCATAATAACGATCGTAATAATAGTCCTATGATCGAATAATCGTGTCACCGAAATTTGTATCGCATAATATTTAGCTGGCATACTGTAATCGGATTATAATATAACAAATCATTAAAGATTTAGTCGCTCGTTGACGATTAATTTAATCGTTACTAAATTAGTCGAAACTCTTACGACTAAGATTGATCAATCGTCATTTTTAATCGTTAATCGTGAGCCGATTACATTTTGCCCATCACTGAGCTAGCCCAACCCAACTGAAGATTGCTATCCCAAAAACATTTAATCTTGTATAGGCATACAAGATTAAATGTTTTTGGGATAGACAGGTAGGCACCTGTCGCCAACCAATGCTCTTCGAATCGAATCTTGTTCTACTGCTAGTAAATAACGTATGTTACAAACTGACCTTATTGAGCGCTCCCAGTAGGTCCTTAGGCTGGCTAGCCAGAGCCTTCAGTAGCCGCAGCTCTATAGAGTTGTGTGCGCGGACGCCGGCCGCCAGCGCAGCACTGGCCCCGTGATCACGGTACTGCTCTAGGGCATACTGGAGAGGCCCGGGACGAGGCCGGAGGATACCGTTTATTGCCTGAAATAAAAATAAGTTTCACTCAAAAAAATCATTTCAAGCTTAGATTAAGCCGACTGTACAACTCAATGAGACGATTCTAACGAGCCCAAACTCAACTTCCCAAGGCTACCTTTCTCCATCATCAGATCAGGTGGTACAATAATATTGAATTGTCATCCAAACTATACCTTTACCCACTATTTCAGCTCAATCGGTTGAAGATATCTGCGTCAAAATTCAGTTGCAAGATTCCAACCGGACAAACACACATTGCAAGTGAATTAAAAGCTTGTAAAAAATACACATTTACAGAACAAGTAAAGAAGAAGCCGGGTTTATGATCGCAAAAGCGCCTGAAACTGTCAAGCGCAGTCAATACGCAGCTTAGTTGTCATGTTGATGATATGCCTTATTAAAAATATAAACATATATTTTATCTCACTAATAACAATTATTCAAAGGGTAAAATTATAACCGGGTAAGCATGGCCAAACTGCCCTTAGCGAAAAAATAATTTCCTTGTATAAATTTATAAATCTACATGCATGTAGTGCTTTCACCAAAAATTTAAATCGGGATTAACAGTGTGAAAAACTCGAATTTGTAACATCACATACATTATTTTGATACAAAATAACTTGTACGTTATTAAACTAGAAAGTTATGTTCCCAACGCATTTTGAATTTAGAAAGCGACTTATTTTACTGAGTGCGGTCCTTAAACTCCGTGGCTGTATGGGGCTAGGGTACGGCATTCAGAGAAGTAAAAGAAATGAGGTTTGGTCCGCTATGACACCTAATTTTAATTCAAGTGACTAGTTAGCCACCGTCCCAGCATAAAAGTTGTACCTCCTGAAACTCCCCCTTCACCATTCCTTTCCCGATCTTGTAGGTGTACACCTCATTTTAATTCAGCCTGGCAGTAATTTGCTACCGTCCTCACAGTCGCCATCATATATATCGGAGCGGTCAAAGTGTTCACAAAAATCTGAACAAGACTCTAATACCACGACAATAGAGACCTGTTCAGGCCCCGTATCATGGTCGGCCTTATCGACAAGATAGAGCGTCAGTCTCGTTGTATCGAATGGTGTTTGTCAGTGACGGACATTCTTGTCACCTGTTGCGTGATAGGGGCCTGATATTTGTGAGCACTTTGGCCGCTCCGATATATCTGATGGCGAGGGTCTGGAGCCGTACCTCCTGGAAGTCCCCCTTCAGCATGCTCTTCCCGATCTCGTAAGTGGGCGCGTCGGCCCTGGTCCCGAACCGCTGCAGCCCGTAGTAGTTGAGGAAGCCCTTCTCCCGCAGCAGCCGGCACGCCGCCTCCACGCACTCCTCCGGCGACGTCACGTTGCGGAGGGCTATCCGGAAACTGGGACCAAACATCTATGTATAGTTTAGTTTACTTTTATTTGACGACCGCTTTAGCCTAGTTGGTTGTGACCCTGCCTACGAAGCAAGAGGTCCTGGGTTCGAATCCCGGTAAGGGCATTTATTTGTGTGATGAGCATGAATATTTGTTCCTGAGTCATGGATGTTTTCTATGTATTTAAGTATTTATTTATCTATATAAGTATGTTTATCGTCGTCTAGTACCCATAGTACAAGCTTTGCTTGGTTTGGGACAAGTTCGATTTGTGTCAAATAGTCCCCAAATATTTATTTATTTATCTCGTATAACAATAACACTTTGTAAATACTACTTATTATATAACGATCGTTAGGCACAATGTCGCAACAATAATAGAAAAAAATATGAAACAAATACATTTTTTTTATGTTATAGGAGGCAAACGAGAGTACGGGTGGACGGGCGAGACGGATCACCTGATGGTAAGCGATTACCGCCGCCCATGGACACCTGCAACACCAGAGGTGTTGTGAGTGCGTTGCCGGCCTTTAAGATGGGAGTACGCTCTTTTCCTTGAAGGTTAGAAGGTCGTATCGGTCCGGAAATACCGCAGGCGACAATCCATTCCACAGATTAGCTGTGCGAGGCAGGAAGTTTCTGGAGAAGCGCACAGTTGAGGACTGCCAACCATCTAATTTGTGAGGATGGTAATGTTGTTGCGTTGGACGATGGCAAAAAGAAGCGGTAGGGATTAATCCGAACAATTCCTCGGAGCACTCCCCGTTATACATGCGATAGAAAAAGCAGAGCGAGGCCACATCTCTACGCAGCGCCAAGGAGTCAAGCCGATCCGAAATATGCTGGCAGTCGACAACTCGATAAAAAACGACTAAGTTAAGAATGTACATATTAAAAACATGAATAATTAGTGTATTGAGAAATACCTTATCATTAAATGACGTACATAAAAATACAAGGCCAAAACCAAAACCTCATCCCTTCATCATCATCATTCGCTTGTCCTTATCCCATTTACTTGGGGTCGGCGCAGCATGTTTTTTTCTTGCATACCTCTCTGTCGCCCGTCAACTCATCACACACATCTTTCCTGTTCATATCGTCTCTCACGCAGTCCATCCACCTTTTCCTTGGTCTACCTCTTCTCTTACATCCCTCCACATTCATACTTAATGCCCTTCTAGTAACATGACTATCATCCTTCCGCATAACATGTCCATACCACCGTAAACGATTTGCTCTCAGCTTTTCAGCTATCGGTGCTACTTTCAGGCTTCCTCTTATATACTCATTCCTTACACGATCCAATCTCGTCACGCCACACATCCATCTCAACATTCTCATCTCCGCAACATGCAATCTCGTTTCATCCGTCATCTTTGCGGCCCAACATTCCGCTCCATACATGACGACAGGTCTTATAATGGTCTTGTATATTTTGCCCTTCAGTCGAAGGGGCATTCGGTCGTCGCAGATTGTTCCCGTAACCTGTCGCCATTTCATCCATCCTGCGCTGATTCGGTTTCTAACGTCACGGTCAATATCGCCATTACATTGTATAAGTGACCCGAGGTATCGAAAATCGGAGCAGGCCGGCAGCGTTACGCCATTGAGCTCTATGGGCGTAAAATTGGAGAGACCGCCGAAATCGCAAAACATGTGTTCAGTTTTTGATCTGCTGATTTTCAAGCCCACATTCTCCAATTTTTGCCGCCACTGCTCTAGTCTGCTCTCAACCCCGAGTCCATCTTCACCAACGAGGACAATATCATCAGCAAAGAGCATACACCAGGGCGCCTCCTCCTGGATGCCCGACGACAGAGCGTCCATTATAAGCAGGAAGAGGTAAGGGCTTAAAGCCGAGCCCTGGTGTAAGCCCACCGCGACGCTGAACCTGTCGGTGATGCCAGCCGCCGACCGGACGCGAGTACAACACCTGTCATACATAGACCGAATCAGCCTTACATACTTCCCTGACACACTTTTCTCTTTCAAGGCCCACCACAAAACCACAGTATAGAAGACAGTAATTAAACTTCGAACAAAGGTACATCGCACGGTTGCACACATGCGCGCGTGTTCGGTACGCACGCACACATAGCCATCGGGAATGATGGAGAATGCTTCAGTCGGGGCCGCGCCGTTGCCGTGTTCGCTCGCTCTCACTCGCTACCATGTCGTCGTCGTCGTCGTCCTTTCGGAAACGTGTGTATTGTTGTGTTTATGGGTGCCTCAATAATACTGGGACAAATCCGGAGCTGTCTTTTTTTCAAATACCAAAGGATCCCGAGAAGTAAGTAACTTTTCTTAGTGTGTTCATTTAAATCACAATGAAATGTAAAAACAATTGTTAAGTTTGATTGCGTTTAAAATCTCACACGCGAAATCATAAATCATAATGTTTCGTTTAAATACATAAATAATGTTTCGGACTTATATTAAATTAAAAATTCTTAATGGGGCATCAAATAGTTAAGTATTATATTGCGAACGGGTGATAATTAGTAAGGTTTCTTAGTTTTGCGTTGGGTAAATGAGGTTTATTATTTACATAGGTATAAATCGAGTAGTGTTTTTTGTCATGTTTCTGAACGATTAATTTTATATAGCTACTTAATTATAAAGAATGTAGATATATCAGTTATTAGCCCATATACCTAACAATAACTTATGTATGATGTGTACAAAAACGGCACTGCGCTCCTGGTCTACTCGATGCTACTTACCGAAGTTACCGAATGCCGCCGCGCGGCACGAGCCGCAAGTCAAAGGAAGCCGCCTCGTTCGTATGAAGACAGCGAGCCGCCAGTGCCACGATATCAAAAGGAGCCGAATAGGTTTGTTGTAGTTAATAAGTACCTACCAACCTAGAGCAGTCTAGCAACTAATATTTTAAGTACTTACAAGGAATTATTTTAGGTACCGTATTAGTGGTATTAAAATATTAGATAAAGTGGGAAACTAAAAACACATACCTAACTATCTATAATATTATTACTTTGTATATACAAAATTGTCTCACAGAACAGAACAGTGTAACAGAAATACTTTGCCTACTTAAAAGCAAAATTAGTATTATAGTAGGTATGTCAAGCCTCAAACGTGACACAGCCCTACGCATCGAGCGAAAGTAGGCAACGAACGCTCCTAAACGGCCTCAGATTACCTACTGTTTTATTCCCTATACTGTGACAAAACCTCACGAGGAACTCGGTCATAAGCCTTCTCAAGATCAACAAACACCATATGTAGGTTTTTTTGCGCATGTCTGTATTTCTCGCCTAGTTGCCGAAGAGCGAATATGGCGTCTGTTGTACCCCTGCCCGGCATAAATCCGAATTGGTTTTGTTTTATTTCACTCTCATCTCTCATTCGTCTCTCTATCACTTTCTCCCACACTTTCATAGTATGTGACATGAGCTTTATTCCTCTATAGTTGTTACATTCTTGTACATCCCCCTTGTTTTTAAAAATGGACACAAGTAAACTATCGCACCATTCCTCGGGAATACTCTCTTCCTGCAACAACTTATTGAAGAACAAGGTCAGCCACCTAAATCCATCCTCACTCAACAACTTCCACACCTCTCCTGGTATTCCATCTGGTCCGACAGCTTTCCCATTCTTCATACTTTTCACAGCCTTCCTTACTTCATATTAATTTCTATTCTATTTTTATATTAATTTCTCTAACAACAGCCATACTCACCGGTTGGTTTTGTAGCACCCTGCTCCAAGCATTCTCTTCATTCATAAGTTTTTTAAAGTAACTTTTCCACCGATCTTTTATACATTCGTCTTCTGTCAACACCTTTCCAGCATCATCTTTCACACATTTTACGTGGCATATATCTCTTGCATTTCTTTCCCTTGTTTTTGTTAAACGATAGTTGTTTCTCACCTTTAGGACTGTCTAAAGCGTCATATAATTGGTCCTGCGCTGCTGACCTGGCAATGGCAACTGCTCGCTTAGCTACCTTCTTACACTCTTTGTACTGAATCTTCTTAGCCTCCTTTTCACTTTCATTTCCACTTTCAACACTTTGCCACTCTTTAATTGCTTGCTTCTTTTTTTTCAATCTTTCTTGCACCTCATCATTCCACCACCATGTTTCCTTGTATATCACACATTTCCCTTTCGATTCTCCTAATACGTCTTTTGCTACTGTCCTTATACAATTTGCCATCGTTTTCCAACATTCGTTTGCATTTAATCCTTCCATATCCTTCATTTCTATCATTTTATCTACCACTCTTTCTTTAAAATTATTTGCATACTCATTCTTCTCTAGCATATGCCATTTTGTTTGAACAGGGGGCCGTTCTTTTTTTGTTTGTGGCTGGATTTTAATGATCACTTCTATAACTAGCAGCCTATGTTGTGATACTAGATGTTCGCCCGGTATTATTTTGCAGTCCTTGACACAGTTGATTTTCTTCCTTTATACCAGGAAGTAGTCAAGCTGTGTCGCATGCTGGGTTATACCTAAAACCTCATCCCTTCATGTCTTTATGAATGAAGGACGTGAACGGTGTTTACGAGTTTTCAACGGAGGGTCAATTGTCTTTCAGAGATGTTAAGTTAAACCACATTAAATTATTTAATCAATAGCAAGAATCTGTGTTAAATACGAGGGGGCTTTGGGAGCGTAGGTTCGGATCCTACCGACTGCGCCAATGGTTATGCATGAATATAGGGCGATAAGGCAAAGACGAAGTTACTTCAATAGCGGTTTGACAACGTCTGAATATATAATTACGGTTAGGTTTTCGGTGAAGGAAAACATCGTGAGGAAGCCGGTCTTATCCAAGTAAGGTCTGTTGAAAGATGCCAAATCTTGGAATAAGGTGTCAAACCTACCTCTAGGAAACCTTGGGCTCTTTTAGGGGCATTACCAGGAATAACACTAGGAGGATGATGATGGTTATAGTTTTATAAATTATACGGAGTGATTTAGGAAGTCTAAACAATACTGCTTATTGTCAATTCGCTAGGAACCACAGAATAGTTATTTACGATACAAGTGCCGAAAACAGGATATTCGCAATGAGTGGTGATAAATTAAAACACGACCGAAGGGAGTGTTTTAAATCGACCCGAGTTGCGAATTACCTATTCGCACGTCTATCGTACAACGTTTTACTGTACAATATGGCTCTTTAAAGTTTTGACATATGCACGGAAAGTACTCTTTTCCGCACTAGTGCGGGAAAGTAGCACCATATGTATGTAAATGAATATTCGGGCTGGAACTCACCGGTTCCCCTTGAGCATGCCCAGCTTGAGATGCGTGTCGCTGAAGCTGAAGTTGCCGACGTGTATGTCGCGCAGGTCTTTGACGGCGGCGCAGAGCTTGCGCGGGTCCACCTTGCGCGCCGAGAACCACTGCGAGGTCTTCGCGCGCCGGTCCTTGGTGCCCGCGTAGCCCAGGCACGACGGCCGCAGGCTAAGGACGACCAAATGCCTCTATACAGTTCTTTTTGTTACCGTGCTCCTTGGGACACCGGTAACAATACATGCCTAGAAGTGCCTGTGAAATCATAGTTTTTATCTTCTAGGACGTGTCACAGCAAAAAAATAGTTGATTAGCTCAATTAAAGAAATAATAGAAGTGAAGACTGCGAGGTCTTCGCGCGACGGTCCTGGTGCCGGCGTAGTCTAGAAACGACGGGCGGAGGCTGTGGACGAACAAAAGGGTCTATAGGGTTCCCCTCCGTTAGCCCTAATAATTTCATACCTAATTTTACTAGCCCTAATTTCATTAACCCTAAAATCACAAACCCGAATTTTCATTGTTCCTAATTATTCATTAGCCCTAATTTCAGTATCCCGAATTTTCATAATATCTAATTTCTCATGACCGAATTCTCACTAAGACTAATTTTATTTGACCGATTTCTTCCTAGGCCTAATATTGCAATGCCTAATAATGACTACACCTTATTATCAATGTCTCTAAAATCACTAACCCGAATCTTCATTTTGCCTAAGTATTTTAGCCCTAATGTCATTATTCCGAATTGTCAGTAGTACTAATTTTATTTCACTGTTTTTTTTTTCTTATAATGTCGGTTCTGGCGCTTCGCCGGCCGCTGCCGCGGCACACTCGCTTCGCTCGCTTGCTGTAGGGTCACAGTTCTACCTAACACTCCTCCTCGCTTCGCTCGTCGTCGTACCTACACTGACCTGCCTTAGGGTAGAATAGGTGGGTAATCCGATGTCTATCTAGCTCACTCTTATTAGACAGAGAAGTATCATGCGAGAAAAAATGAGAGAGCTCGTGCACCGTCTTGTGATAGCCGTACAGCAAGTCGACGCCACCCCGCTGCGCGGGGTGTCTATTTCTGGTCTGAGGGACACAAGTGAACCCTAACCTAACCGACCTAAGATAGAGTTCGCTTATGACATGCCATTTTCGTCCGCCCTGATAATGCACGATCCAATAATCCACGTCCACGAAAACTGGACACGGATTATCGGGCCATACATTATTTGGCCGTGCAGTATTGGCTCCCATTTTGACGAGATTAGGACGTCTATCATGGGACGGCCGCGACATACTCCGCGGTAAAAAGTAGCCTGTTCATCAGGGATGCATTAATTAGTACTAGTCAAACATTAGAGCAAAAGTTAATAGGTCAAGTGATAGTTAGGTGTGACGAAATTAGGTGTAGTGAACATTAAACATAGTGATCATTAGGCACATTAACATTAGGCTTAGTAGTCATTAGGAAAAATGATTATTAGTTTCCAATATATTAGCACACTTGATGTTTAGTATTAGGAATGATTAGGAGGTTTGAAATTAGGCGCAGCAAATAATTATGCCATATAAAATTAGTTATCCGAATATTAGGGCTAATGAAAATTATATCGAACGTTGTTAGGTGTAATGAAATTAGCACTAACGATATTAGTTTAAGTGGGGGTGACCCGGTCTATAGAGTTCTTTTTAACCCCAGACGCTAAGAGAGGGGTGTTATAAGTTTAAAGTGGGTTCTCTAAATCATCTCCGATTTTTTTTTGTACGAATATCACATCGCAACCAATTTTTCGCATAATGTCATTTCGCCGAATGATCATGTGTCAACTTATCAAAAGGTTTACTTTTATTTCCCAACCTCACGGTTACCAACTGTATTTCATAAAGACACTTTTCAAAATGTCACCTTTCGAGTAGCAGAATGGGTCAGTTTGACTTATATACATTTCGTGGTAAAACACTTACCAGATGTATTATTTAGGTAACTATGTAACGTATTTATAAAGTGAGTAAGCGCAACCGCTCACTTGTTTTTGTACCTGAATTATCGCATCATTGGAGATAAGTGTTTACATTATTACTTTTGGACTGTTGCTTGGTGGAATGTATGTATGTAGGTGTACATGTGTTTTTTTATAAACAAACACCTGCCAATTATTTTAACCTCACCTAAACCTTACCTAACCGCCAGCGTGTCGGCGTCACCCCGCTACGCGGTGTGCTTATTTCCGCTCTAAGGAACACAAACTAACCCTAACCTAACCTACAAATAATATCACTGTTACGATTATTTGTTCTTTTTTAATACGGGGGCTTCGCCCCCGTACCCCCGCTATGGGTAACTTCGTCTCCCCATCCCCACTTCCCTACTTGTAACTCATAAGAACACGTTGAATAAAATTCTGACTATGTTAAGCTGTCTTGTTCTTTGTAGTAAAAAGATGGCTTATGTAAGGAAAGGGAACTGTTGCACTGACGAAATGTTATTCGGTTAGTAGTGGTTTGTCCAACTGAAAGATTTGCCAAATGATAGGTATGCCAAAATTTTTACAATAATTCTACCAAATGAAACATAGTCACATAAAAATTTGCCAAAAGTTGGTTGGCAAGTGAAATTCGGTCATAACAAATTCTGAGAAAAGGCAGAACCCCGTTTAAAGTGTCCGTCCGTGTATCTGTCTGTGGTATTGTAGCTCCCAAACGGATGGACCGATTTGAATGCGGTTTTTTTTGTGCCATAGATAATTTTATCCTGCGTGTTCTTAGCCATGTTTCATGAAAATCTGTACAGGCGTTTTTGAGATATTGGACTTTGAAATGTCGGGGCTTTTTCGACTTTTCTAAGTTACACTGATACACATACAGACACGCTAAACTTATAAAACCCCTCTTTTTTCGTCGGGGGTTAAAAATAATCAATATTAAAGTATTTTCTTGAAAAATGATTAAAAATGTAGCGAAATGGACGAAAAAGGTTAAATAATCACAAAGTTATAAGTGTCGAAAATTTTAATATGAAACGATTGTCATTTAACTCATTTACTATAACAGTCGCAGATTGTGACGTCACTATCTGCGAGCGTTTTCCCTCTCTAACACGCAATATTAATACGGTTGTAGCTTCGTAATTCTTTGAGATATCTGAATGGGATTTTCGTCACATTTTTTTTTCCTTCTTTCTTTTGGAGTAATAATAATCTTCCAGACTACACCCGTATAATAGTAGAGTATACGTCGTAATCTACGAGAAAACAACTTAAGCGCGTTGCAGCATTTTGAAGCCTTTATTACAGCACCGGACTCCGCTGGGTGCGTATGGCGCAGAACCGGTCGTTATAGCGCTCTTTGGGGGAGGTCAATGTCTGACGTCTTTCGGTTGATACGATAATGATGTTGATGATTACCAGCGACATCTACCGAATAATTCAACGACTGTTCAGTACAGCGTCATCCATCAGGACTGAGGTGTGAGGAGTACAGCAAGATGACTCCATTCATTGATGTAACGGATACGGACGTTTCACGCACGAGTGCATTTGTTTTATCTAATGAATAACTGTCCTATTTCCGATCCTATTTCTTAGCATCCCTGAACCTGATGCTATGTCTCACATTACCGAATCCAATTAACAAGTAACCTCATTTCAGTAACCTTCACTGTTAGAGTATGCCTATATAAACCCATGTATTTCCTAATAAAGCGATCATTCTATATCCGAGAGTCGTCGTATTATTTACTCATCTACGTACAACATCTCATGGCGACTTTGCCAGGCCTGGCAGGACATTTTCATTAGTGTTCCTGCCAGGGCAGGTCGCTCCGCCGCGACCTGCCTTGCGACTATAAAATAAAACCGCGCCGCGGTCCACACAACTTGCTGCTCGACGAGAACCTACCCTAGCCGTAGCCAAGGCTAGCCAACAAATCAACGCAGCACATCGACCAACTCTTCGTGGCACACAGCAGCAGCAACGGTCCAGTTAATCCACGAGCCACGCCGCGCAACAGAAAGAAAATACAAGAGGTGTCCAGGGTTATCCCGGCCCATGTTCGAGGGAGTCCAGGGTTTTCCCGGCCCGCATCAGTAACCAACGCAGCAGCCGTCCCGAAGGAGCACACTGCAACTACCAGCCAGCCAGCCAGCTTCGAGGACGAGATACAAGACGGCACAATGAAGACGTCAAAAGCGTATCGTATATTTTTTTTAAATCATTATATTATATTTATTTCTTTACTTAACATATTGTAGAAAAGTAGATAACTAAGAGAAATTAAATTCATGAATTTTAGATTAATAATGTGTAAATTTAGTGTCACTAAAATTTAATAAGCCCAAGTTAATTTAAATTCCGCAATATTACAGTATTTTTTTAGTATAAGCAATTATACATTAGCTAGTTATTGGACTGGCCACCTGATAACTTAGCGATAGTAAAATTGTTTATAACTTATATTTCACCTACTCTGCAAGCAACCAAAGATTAAAACATTCTGGTACGGTACAAAGGTATATTTTTATTTAAAGAGCACTAAAGTGCCTCAAAATACGGAAGGTGCTAACTATTATGCCATATTGAAAAGGGTGCGCAAAAGACGCATAGCCTTATTATTATTGGGAGCAAAAGACTCCGACGGCAGTTAATATACGCGACGACCTATTATTTAATAAGATATACAGTACCGAGACCATGATGCAATATGCACAATGAGTAGAAAGCAATGCGATAAAGTGTAAAGTAAAGATGGTTTCAAAAGGAATATATACAAGATAGTAAAATAAAATAATAAAGAAAAGAAATTAATATGTTAAATTAATTATATAATAATTCTAAATAAACGGAAAATATTTTGTTTTTATAAGTAATAAACAGTGACACTTTAGATAATATTTTATATAGACGAATAAGCTATTTCTTTAATAATATTCAATTCACTAAATTATTTTTATATATACAAATAAGCTACTATTATGATAATGTTCAATTTATAATTAGATAATATTTTAAATAGAAGAGTAAGCTAATATTTAACATTATATTCAATTTACTAGTATTAATTTAAAAGAAAAAAATATCCAAAATAATAAAATAACAAGATAAAATTTAAAATGAAGGAAAAACTATGAAAGTCATTATATTTTTCAGTTCACTAAATAACTTTAAAAAAAGAGAAAATAAACTACCAGGCAAAATTTAAATACCTACAAAAAATTCAATAAAATTATCGAATAAAAGAGCAAAAAACAAGCAAAGATAAAAAAAAGAACAAAAATTTAGAACAACATTGTATCACAAATATGCTTTTTGTCAGCATCAAGCGTCCGAGAGACTCCTCGTGCAGTCGCGTAAACGCATACGTGCGCCATGAACCATGGCACGACAAAAAGCTTATAGGTGATATAAGGGATGCGCCAGGTACAAGGCAGGGAGGAAATCTTTGGATGCTGATCATGATTCGATCGAGTTATCAATCGCGAGAGCCCCTTAGACACGTAGTGTTAAAAGAACTGCCTGTTTACACATACATTGATATGTGATGCGCGCTTAATAAATTAAATAATATATCTTGTACCTTTAAGCAAATTATTATATATGTAAGGTTGGCCAACCACGTAAATGCGTATCCCTACAAAACTACAAATTAAAAAACTATAAATCAAAAAACTACAAATCAAAAACTACAAATTAAAAAACTATAAATCAAAAAACTACAAATCAAAAAACTATAGGTAAATCAATAAACTACAAATCAACAAACTACAAATCAAAAAACTATAAATCAATAAACTAGAAATAAACAACAAACTAAAACTACAAACAAATCGACAAACTATTAAAAAACAAATAACTAAAAAAAAACTACAAGTGAGAAAGATCACTCCAACAAAAATAAAATAAAATAAAAATTAATTCAAATAAAACAAAATGATAAAAATAACGTAACCAAAGAAAAGTATTGACGTAAAAAATTAAATAAAGAAACATTAACCAAGAAAAATATAACATAAAAAGCCCTAAAATAATAATAAAGAAAAATAAAGTAGGTCAAAATAAAAGTATATAAAAATATCATACCGTAAAAAAGGATTTAAAAAAACTTACTATTATTTAGTAGCATTAAGAAATATATATTTTGTTTTATACATTTTTTTTTACAACCTATAAGGAAATACTAATGTAATATTATAATCATGTAGAAGTAATCATATAATATAAAAAAAAATATAGATTTAAAAATAACTATTTACTGCAGGATAGGAGATTTCATATAAAAAAACGGAAAACAGAGGGAATCAAACTTCTTATACTCGAAACCATAAACCGAAACTCAAGATCAACTTTTAAAGTTCAAGTTTAAACACTAACACGGTAAAATTTAATACTGTATACAATCAGAACTAAACACTTTTGCTATTAACCATAAAACATAAATTGAAAACTTACCACTTGCAACAAACTGCAACAAATTATAATACACAACGTTATTGTCCAACTCTCATAGTTTCATGAATCATGAACACTGCCTACCCCTTCTGGGAATAAAGGCGTGAATCTTTTAACTAAATTACACAAAAGTTTAGCACATAAAAACCGGAAACGCACACACGGCACTTAACCATATATAATTGTTTAACTCACTAAGAAAGTCCAAATTTGTATAAACAACTAGAATAAAACTCAAACATAGTTTAAACAGACTAACTCACAGTACAAAACTGATCTAAACATAACTTACACCGAGACGACCGAGTGACTTAAGTATTCCACAAACTGCAATAGGAAGACCACCCAATATACAGATCCAAGAACGCAACCCGAACCCACTGACATAAAATACATCCAAATCCGAATAGGGAACATTACCACCCGTACACTAAGAAATATCATATGTAAAAAACAATAAGACCTCGACCTAGATTAAGAAATATCATATTTAAACCACAATAGCTAAACAATGAATTCGCACCCTAAGCAAAAGATAACGAGTAAGCTTACTCGCGCCCATAATTGTATGACACAGTGAACAGTTAAGAACCAGTAAGATAGTATAAGAAACAATATTGTAACAGACATAGTAATGTATACAAGATATAAACAAGCTAATTTTAAGTACATGAGTAACAGATAATTTTGGGCCAAAATTATGTTCCAAATTTTGTCTCAAAAAAAAGGAGAGGCGTGAGGTGTGAGGAGTACAGCAAGATGACTCCATTCATTGATGTAACGGATACGGACGTTTCACGCACGAGTGCATTTGCTTTATCTAATGAATAACTGTCCTATTTCCGATCCTATTTCCTAGCATCCCTGAACCTGATGCTATGTCTCACATTACCGAATCCAATTAACAAGTAACCTCATTTCAGTAACCTTCACTGTTAGAGTATGCCTATATAAACCCATGTATTTCCTAATAAAGCGATCATTCTATATCCGAGACTCGTCGTATTATTTACTCATCTACGTACAACATCTCAGGACGTTGTGTAACTAACTCACACGGCTCCAGATATTATTCAGAGCACTTTTAACATTCCTAAAAAATACACAATTTTACAACTCTAAAATCGCCAAACCTGACTTAAAAACGATGTTAAAGGTCGCGGGAGTCCGATGGATCGGGGTGGCGCAGGACCGGTCATTGTGGCACTCTTTGGGGGAGCCCTATGTCCAGCAGTGGACTTCTTCGGCTGATATGATGATGGCGATGACTTAAAAACTAACCATTTGATCAGTGTTGCCAGTGAAAGAAACCAAGTTAAATGTTCCGTTCAGCGCCATCTATCGGGATGTTTTGTAACTCACTTCATTCGTAGTCGCTCGGCGAGTCGTTGCGCGGCGTCCATGGTGTCGCAGTTCTCCTTGTGCAGGATGAAGGTCACGTGCTCGCCGCCCCACACCCACTTCACGCGGTTGTCGATACGCACTGCAATACGAAACAATTATAAAAGAAATTGAGAAATTGCGCGAGAACCGAGAAGGCATCTACACTCATGCGACCTTCTCATTCGCATTCTCGATCGTTATCCGGAATGGACGACAGTGAATTATACTTTTTATAGCACTTTTTTGCATTGGCACAAACCACCCAACTTGTGATAGCTTGGCGACTACAGACAGTAGATGGTATTTATATGAACTAGAAATGTATATAGGTAAGCACCTACACGACAACACATAATCAATGCCACGGTCGCACTGAGACCGAACAAGAATGTGATACCGTGTTTTGTGAAAATACCGACACCTATCGGAGAACAGGCGAGCGCGAAAACGAGACGGCGAGAAAGCGATCACTTTCACGCTTCTCGGGTGTTCTCGGGGTTCTCGGCATGAGAGAGGCGGCTCAGAGCGGGGCGTCCACTCAGGCCTTACACTACGAAATAGGGGCACCAAATAAAATTACCAATAATGTTGAATTTTCCCGAAAAATACATACATACATACATTCACGCCTTGGACCCGGGTATGTCCTAAAACTACGACCAAGACCACCGGGGGATGGGCAGCAGCATCCCTGGAGTGCGGTGGAAATACTGCGATCGCCAACCCGCATGCCAAGCGTGGCGATTATGGCATATACCCCCTAATGATAAGTACAAAAAGACCACGGCCCCGAGGTTCCGGCGACCCCCGGTACCCTGGTTGTGGTAGCGGCCAGGGCACCAGCGGGGTCAGGGGTGCGAAGAATCTCCGGCGAAGATCCGGCTACCACCACCGACGACCCCTGGCCCTGGCAACTTACGGACCGACGAAAGGATAGCGGAACTGGAGGAAGGATTGAGCAAGTTGCGCTAGGATGTCATAGGGTTATCTGAAGTCCGAAGAGAGGGGGAGGACACGATAACCCTCAAATCCGGCAACTTGCTCTATTTCCGGGAGGGCGACCAACAGTCCCAGGGAGGTGTCGGGTTCCTTGTCCACACTTGTGGACAAGGAACCCTCGTAAATAACGTGGTGAAGATCGAGAGTGTGTCGACTAGGGTGGCGTACCTAATACTCAGAGTATCCACCAGGTACTCATTGAAGGTCATTCAGGTTTACGCACCGACCTCGGCACACTCCGACGAAGAGGTGGAGGCTATGTATGAAGATATATCGAAGGCCATGCATAGTTCCAAAACCTACTTCACCGTTGTTATGGGGGACTTCAACGCAAAACTGGGCAAGAAAGATGGTGAAGAGCTGAGAGTGGGGCAATTTGGAGTTGGAAGTCGGAACCACCGGGGCCAACTACTGGCTGGCTTCTTGGAGAAGGAAGGACTCTACATGATGAATTCCTTCTTCAAGAAACGCGAGCACAGAAAGTGGACCTGGATGAGTCCCGACGGTGCAACTAAAAACGAGATTGACTTCATCATGTCGACGAGGAAGCATATATTCAACGATGTCTCTGTGATCAATACGGTCAAAACCGGGAGCGATCACCGTCTGGTAAGAGGCACATTGAATATATGCGTCAAGCAAGAGCGCTCTCGATTGATGAAGTCTACGCTCCGTCCAGCATCAATTCAAATTCAAAACCCCGAGAGCTTCCAGCTGGAACTCCAAAACCGTTTTGATTGCCTAGGCGGCGATGTGGACGAATTGAACGACGAGTTTGTGGAAGCTGTCCGTGTCACTGGGTCTAAGTTCTTCAAGGCCCAAGGCACTAACGGAACTAAAAGGCTATCTAGCTCCACTAAGAAGCTCATGAAGGAAAGGAGTGAAATGATTCTACAGTCTTCAGCCGACGCGACCTTATACCGGCAGCTCAATAAACAGATCTCCAAGTCCCTTACCCGCGATCTGCGCCAATTCAATACAAATCGTAAAGGCTCTAAAGTATTCTCGAGAGATCTGTCTATAGGGCAGAGCCAGCTCGCGAAGTTAAGATGATAGAATCGTTTCCTCTAAACCTGAGATTCTGGGTGAGATAGAGCGCTTTTACGGACAGCTATACACATCAACGCGCAGACCCGAAGTTAGTCAGGCGGAAGACCCTAGAGCTAGACTAACCCGACACTATACCGACGACATCCCGGACATCAGCCTGGACGAGATTGTAATGGCTCTTAAACAGCTCAAGAACAACAGAGCACCCGGTGAAGACGGAATAACAGCCGAACTTCTGAAGGCGGGTGGAAAACCGGTCCTTGCGGCCCTTCAGAAGTTGTTCGGTTCCGTCTTACTGGAAGGGAGAACTCCAAAGGCATGGAACAGAGGTGTGGTGGTGCTATTCTTCAAGAAGGGTGACAACACTCTACTGAAGAACTACAGACCCATCTCACTTCTGAGCCATGTCTATAAGCTGTTTTCGAGGGTCATTACAAACCGTCTCGTACGCAGGCTAGATGACTTCCAGCCTCCCGAACAAGCCGGTTTCCGAAGAGGCTTTAGTACCGTAGACCACATCCACACGCTTCGTCAGGTTATACAGAAGACCGAGGAGTATAACCTGCCTCTCTGCTTAGCGTTCGTAGACTACGAAAAAGCCTTCGATTCGATTGAAACCTGGGCTGTACTACAGTCTCTCTAGCGCTGCCAAGTTGACTATCGCTATATCGAAGTGCTGAAGTGTTTGTACGAGAGCGCCACTATGTCAGTCCGACTCCAGGACCGGAACTCGAAACCTATTCCGCTGCAGCTGGGAGTCAGGCAAGGAGATGTTATTTCTCCAAAACTGTTCACCGCTGCACTGGAGGACGTTTTCAAGACTCTGGACTGGAGAAGGCTAGGCATCAGCATCAACGGCGAGTACATCACTCACCTTCGGTTTGCTGACGATATAGTAGTCTTGGCTGAGACCATGGAGGACTTAAGTACGATGCTCGATGACCTCAGTAAAGCATCCGAGCGAGTTGGTCTAAGAATGAACATGGATAAGACGAAGATCATGTCAAATGCCCATGTAGTACCAACTCCCATTACAATCGGACACTTTACGCTCGAAGTTGTAGACGATTATGTATACCTAGGACAGACGATCCAGTTAGGTAGGTCCAACTTCGAGAAAGAGGTCAATCGTCGAATCCGACTCGGCTGGGCAGCGTTCGGGAAGCTACGGCAAATCTTTTCGTCCAATATTCCGCAGTGTCTCAAGACGAAAGTCTTTGACCAGTGTGTGTTGCCAGTGATGACATATGGCACTGAAACGTGGTCGCTTACTATGGGCCTCATAAGAAGGCTCAAAGTCACCCAAAGGGCAATGGAGAGGGCCATGTTGGGAGTTTCTCTGCGTGACCGCATCATAAATGAGGCTATCCGCAGCAGAACCAAGGTAACCGATATAGCCCTCCGGATCACTAAACTTAAGTGGCAGTGGGCGGGGCACATAGCACGTAGAACCGATGGCCGTTGGGGCGGAAAGGTTCTCGAGTGGCGACCACGTACCGGAAGGCGCAGCGTGGGTAGGCCCCCGACAAGGTGGACTGATGACCTGGTAAAGGTTGCGGGAGTCCGCTGGATGCGGGTGGCGCGGGATCGGTCACTTTGGCACTCTTTGGGGGAGGCCTATGTCCAGCAGTGGACGTCTTTCGGCTGATATGATGATGATGATGATTCACGCCTTTGTTCCCAAAAGGGGTAGGCAGAGCACATGAAACTTATATTCCAGTGTTACTTGTAGCATACATGTGGGTACAAAATATCGACAAAATGTGATATTGCAGTGATAGGTTGCTAGCCCACCGCCACAACACACTTAAACCCTGGTCCCTTAGTCGGCTTTTACGACACCCACGGGAAGAAAGGGGGTGGTGAAATTCTAACCCGACACCACATGGTTTCCCGAAAAAGGATTGAAAATATTGTCAGATGGAGAAAAAAGTAAAGTAGGGGATTAATCACAAAGTTTTAAGAGGGCGTATATTCTGTCCCTTTTCCAATAAACGCACCTTCATATGAAACGATTGTCATTTACTATGACGTGACGTCACCATCTGCAAGCGTTTTCTATCTCTAAAAAGGAATATTAAAACGATTGTAGCTTCGTAATTCTTTGAGATAACTGAATAGGATTTCGTCACTAGGTATACTTTTATGCCCGCTTTCTTCAGTTAGTAATAATACATTTGAGTCTACACCCTTGTACCTCAACGTCGCAACCGAACATAGCGACCGCTCCAGCTGTGGAATGACCTAGGCTTTTCCGAGGGACTACAGTACATTAGCTTCTACAGGAAAGGAGTGTATACATTATAAAGTCTCAGCAACGCGCATGATTGCACCCCTGGAATTGCAAGCTCATATAGGTTGCGATGTCCGCTTACTGTCATGCGAGTCGTACGGTTGTTTGCTAACGGCGTGATATTAATAAAATAAAAAAGTGTAGCCGGTTGGCCAGTTGAAACCCCAGCACGTACCACTGTCATACCATGCCACTACCATAACAAAAAAACTTATGTCCAAAACATCAATAGGGAAACAGGTCTAACCGCAACAAAGGTGTAGGTCATTACACCTGACCACCAGTTTATTAGTGTCGTGTAGGACATGAAATTAAAATGAGATTGTATGAGCACCTCATTTCCAAAAATGAGGCGGTACAATGTCTTACTTCAAATGAGGTGAGATACCAGATACCATCTAATAATTAGCATGTACCGGCATGAAAAACAAAGATTTTTCAAGTGTAGTTTTCAATAGAGCTGGGTTGGAAGGTCAGATGGCAGTCGCTTTCGTAAAACTAGTGCCTATGCCAAATCTTGGGATTAGGTGTCAAAGCGGACCTTGGACTCCTTTAGGGGCACAACCGGGAATAACGCTAGGAGGAGTGTACAACAGACCACCAATTCATCATTTCATGTTCAATATTCTTACTTACCTACCACTACATACGAGTACAATATTGTAATTAATATTTGTTTTTGAAGCAGTAACGCTGCTAAAGGAAATTACAAATTTTTAAATGAAAGGAAAAATTGAAAAATTTAATGCTCCGAGCCGGATTCGAACCGGCGACCACAGGCATTCATGGCCCGTCGCTACTACCAACTGAGCTATCGGAACAATCTGGTTCGGGCACCAAATCCTTCAATCAGTTCCTTCATATAACGCCTTAGGGAGGCGTATGTAGCGACATCTACCAGAAGACTTAGGCTTCTTTACGGCACCAACGTCTCAAATTATGTTGAGAAATCGTCAGTAACGATGCGCCACCCCATACTAAATTAATATTTGTTTTTGAAGCAGTAACGCTGCTAAAGGAAATTACAAATTTTTAAATGAAAGGAAAAATTGAAAAATTTAATTCTCCGAGCCGGATTCGAACCGGCGACCACAGGCATTCATGGCCCGTCGCTACTACCAACAATTCAATTCAATTTTTCCTTTCATTTAAAAATTAGTACAATATTGTATTGTAGATGGGGGAAAGTTAGGCACGAGTGCCGAGTCCGGAGCTCGAGGGGCGAGGCTTTGAGGTTTCAGGGATAAACGAAGCGAATGAGGAGCGAGTAGGATGATGAATTGAGTAGTAAATTTTTCAAGTGATGCAACAATTTAATGAAATGAGTATCTATGACAAATGAGGTGGTACGAGTGAGTAGCCCAACACAACAATTTATAAAACAAATATCTCACCTCCTTTCCTGTACTTCTGAAAGCTCACCATCTTCTTGCTGTCGTCACCGACTGTGCTGCCGACTATACTGTCGCCGAAAGCCTTTTTAACTGCATCATGTATTTTCGTCCGCTGCTCTTTGGACATGCCTGTCACGTCTACCTGAGAGTGCATATAAGATATAAATAAAGTACATTTTCACTGCTCACATAACATCAAGAAAAGCCAATTCAGTGACATCCTTTAGATGTCATTCACCTGTAGTTTTTACTAGTATTTATTCTGTGCTTTTGTATTGTAACACCTTGTTAAGTTATATTGTGACTATCTGGCCCTAACTATTACTTACAATTTTATATGGGAACAAACATTCTAAAGTCATTTGTCCTTGACCGCTTAACGAAAATTTGGATGCAGATTATTAAATGATATACATAACTAGGTTAGTTTAAGTTAGTATTATGTCCTGAGAGATTGAAACCAAAATCAGCAGAAATCATTCTCCGAATTATGACATTCGGAAAAAATATGCTTTCGGACAAGTGGCTCTTCAGAGTTATGTAGGGTACCCATTTTATATAATGATGAATGACATTGTCTGAAATCCAACATACAAAATGTAAGAGGCACACAGGATGGCGCGAGAGCAGCCAGATAGACTATTCAGGAGGATGATACTTACTTAAACTATTAATATTACACTTAAAATGTAAAAAAATATATTTTCTGGAAGTGCCTTTGAATTGACTTTTAAGTTGCATGTTCTATATTTCTTTGGAGTTGAACAATGCCATAAAATTAGGTTACTTGGACCCCAATAAAGGGTTACTTTGGACCACATGGAAACCACACAATGTCACATAAAAAAGTAACAGTGTGAGCAGTTATTTTACCCTGTTCAAATAGAAAAGACAGAGCAATTCATGGGGGTCAAAGTTAGTAAGAGTCCTCTTGTTCGGTATTGTACTTACTTCCACCTTCTCGGTACTGCCCTCCTCCACCGCCAGCTTGTTGATCCGGTCCCACACTTCCATGGGCAGCAGCTCCACATTATACTTGTTCAGTAGGAGATCCTCATCTTCTTCAACATCCTTGTTTACTGGTGGCTCGGGTGGTTTCAAGTTGGTGAGCTTTGCTATTTCACCCTTCAGATTTATCTCGGAGACTTGGAAGTCTGAGTATCTGGAAGGTTAGGTGTTGTTTCCGTGATGAATATTGGTTTGTAGGCATAGCATAACTGTCATCAGTTATGCTATGCCTACATGACTGATATATTCATTATTCTTAAATGATTAAGAATAAGAGCCTACTTCAAAACTACCTAACCAGCTCAAACCAGCTTGTCTGACTCGTGGCAAAACTTGTGGGATGCATCCAGACTACATACAGGACGCTATTACGGTGGCATTCAACCCGTGATTCGCTGCAAGCCAAGGTTTTTTAATTTCCGGAATGCCCCCAAGTGGGCTACTTCAACCATTTGCCTTGGGATAACTCTTTGTGCGAGTGTGGGCTCGATGAAGGATCGTTGGATCACACATTTTTAAACTGTCCTAGGTTTAGTTATTCAATGTACAACATATTACCAAAGAACATCCCACTTCCTATAAATTTCTACTCGCTTCTCTTTTCAATGGACATCTCCCATAACCGCTATTCTCTTGGTATATATCCAAGTACACAACATTAGACTTTAAAACATGCACTTTATCTATTATTATATATTTTCCACTATATCCGTCATGTTGGCATGATTAACACTCTGTCATCCACTTTCCCACTCTTTTTTTCATAACATTTGTAAATGTCATGTGACTGTCTGTGATGTCCATAATTTTTATTTGTTTTAGGTTTCCTGACTGATCCTTCCCCAAAAACCGTCAAAATTAAACCGAACATTCTCCTCCAGTGTAATGTTGAAAAATATATAACATTTATACCTTCTACTGATATTGGCAAATCCACCTTCCTAAAACAGCAATGAGTAAAATCCATACTTTAAAAAAAAAAACCTAAACGGTAAACTTTTAATTATTACAGACAAAATGCCAAACCCTGGGCTTATTTGAGCACTACCAGAAAATGCTAGGAGGATGATGATGATTACAGCCAAAATGCTTGCCTGATTCATGGAAAGTTTGATTAAAGTCTGAATGAAAACAAGTACCTAACAATTTTTCTGAAAGAAATTAGCAGTACAACACCAAACAGGCCTAGTTTAAATCAATAAGTAGAAATGTGCCAAAAGAAACTGATATATCTTAGCACCGATAGTACATGCTACTGACTAAAGGATCACCTAAATGCTTATTTTCTCATTATTACCACAAGCATATGGCTATTGTAAACAAATCTAGAATCTACAGTCTAACCTTGATTTGATCACTCCTGCAAACCCCTCGTGATCATTAATATACTCAGTGACGCCAATCTCTTCCTCCGACAGCCTCTTCCCGGGCGTATCCCGCGGGGTCTTCTCCCAAATCTGGAAATTCTGGTCCCCTCGACCGCCATAGTCGTTTTGTCGACCTCCGCGAAACCCTCTGTTCCCTCCGAAACTATGCCCTCTGTAGCTCCTGTTAACCCCCCCTCTGGAGCCCCGGTCCCTGCCTCCGAAGCCCCCGCGGCCCCGGCCGCCCCTCTGATTCCTATCCCAGTTTTTTTTACCCCAATTAGAACGGCTTCCACTGCTCATGTTAACCTATAATTTTTCACGGTTTTACTTAAGTTATGAATGCTATGAGTTATAAAACAATGATATTAACTGTTTTATTTGCACATGAATACGTTTTAACTTCAATAAATGTGAGTTATTCCTTTTAGATTGAGAACAGCGCATCGAATTACTGAATTTATTTGCCGATAATCAGAAAGCAGAATCACATCACAAATGACAACACGCTATAACCTATAAAACAACACGTCAAAATTGTCAAATTTTGAGTTGCCAGTATAGTCTGAGAATCCCTAAAAAACAAATGACTGAGACGCCCAGCCAACCTAAACCTATGAAATGCCAAATTCGTTGAATCATCTATCACTCTCGACCTAGGTTGCATTTTCAAGCGACCGAGAGAGAGATATTGCGTATTTCGATTTCCGTGGAAGCGCCGCTGATCTTAAAATGGCTGATGGCTTGCCATAAGCAACCTACTTAATTTGGGCGGGTAATGGTTTATTTCACAGCACACACATCACATCATCAGCCTATATACGTCCCACTGCTGGGCACAGGCCTCCTCTCATGTATGAGAGGGAACGGGCAGTAGTCCCCACGCTGGCCCAGTGCGGATTGGGGACTTCACATACACCTTTGAATTTCTTCGCAGATGTATGGAGGTTTCCTCACGACGTTTTTCCTTCACCGAAAAGCTAACGGTTTATTTGCCGCAATCTTATACTAAATCAGTTGCGGCAAACAAAATAAAGTGGAACTAAAACACGGACAACGAATGATATTTCGAGATTTGTATGCTGCCATCCTTGTCTTACGGATATTATACGTTAGACAAGGATGGCAACAACATTCGGGCGAAGTGTGGCCAAGGCATGAGCAGTATACATATAGAATAGGTCGATGTTCTAGGAGAACCCATGGTCGAGAACCAAATCACTGGCGCATTCGCGGTCTTCAGCGCATCTTCAGCGGGCGGCAAATTTACAGTGTGAATTCGCCATACATTACTTAGATGATCAGAGGGATACTTACAATTTCATTAACAATACCCAGTAACGGTTCCCAGAGCGCATGTCACGCATCAGTCGATGAAATAAGGGTTAGGTTATGTGAATTTGGTTAGGTGTCATCAAGTTTCCAGTCAATTTCAGAGCAACCAATACAATTATAAGGCGTTTCCTGTGGGTGAAATAAAACCACCGTAACCAGTCTTGTAAATGACATGTAATTTAAATACTGTAAACAAGAGATCTGACATACTTCCTTTACATTGCAACATACAATGTCTAAGATTGACAAAACAGTATAAAAAAACCCTTATCATGTAGACAGTTTTTATTAATTATATTACCGTAAATAAAATTACCTGTATTCACAGGGAGTATAAAGAACCACAGTATAACCGCACCCAGACCGCCCTCAGCCCTGCACGGGCCCGACTTTCCGTCTTCTTCTAATTAGAAGGCTTAGAAAGAGACGAATAGTCTGTCACCGCGACACAGCTGTCAATCTTCTTCCTCTCCCTCTCTCGCCGTACCGTCTAAATGCGTCTTATCGACAATATATGTTAGGGATGACAACTAATAAATACAAAGTATATGTAATACTTTCCTGAATAAGGGTATTTTTATTCTGAATCATCAACAAAAGTGAGTTTCATTGATTATAGTTCCAAAATTGTTCAAGTAGATTCGAGGTAGACCTATTAAAAACTAACAGAATACGAAAATATAATATAAGAAGAGTAATAAAGATTGCAAAAATAGACTAGTCAATGGCTATAATACGATGGAAATATATCTAGAAAATAATACACAAGTCGCAAAGGAACCACTTTAGCACTATTCACCATATCACTGCCTAGGGCACAAAATATATCTAAATTAATAATAAAATTAGGAATACTCTCTCTCTAAAATATGACTAAGTCTAAATACAAAAAGTAGCACGTCGAAAAATATTCTTACACGGAGATTTAAATAAAATAAATGCGAATGACAGCGGAATAACCTATGATACAAAATACCAAGAAAACCTACGAAAGTTGCAAAAAAATAAACAAATACATGGCAACACTGCACTAATAAATATGACGTGAGGTTAGGCGTTGTGATGCCATGAGATAAAGTTTATTAACTTGCACCATTCAGGAATCGGGCTACATTACTGACATGCCAAAACGAAAGTTGCAAAAACAAATACATGGCAACACTGCGCTAATAAATATGACGTTTTACGTTGTGTTGCCATAGAGATGATTAACTTGTAACGTTCAGAAATGAGGTTACATTAGGCCCTATGCAGACTGCGGTCATAAAACGTGCCATCGACGCGCGTATGTATCAATTTACTTGTAATTTGACACAAACGCGCGTCGACGGCGCGCCTAATAAACGCAGTATGGTTATGGCCTTACTGACATGCCAAATAATTTATTGAATCAGGCGTTACTTTGCGGAAGTCCACGATATATTACAAGAACAATATTTCTTTGCTATTCCGCTAAAAAACGTGCTGGTCTATTAGTGAAGATAAGATACAATTATTTGCGTAAAAACATGCAAAAAATACAGCAAACCACCACCAATAATGACAAAAACCTCGACACGTGTTTCGCCTCTCTACGAGGCATCATCAGGAGATGCTGGCAGATGTTGCTTGCGCCACGTCCACTGAGCAATGATTTGCTCAGTGGACGTGGCGCAATTGTATCTTATCTTCACTAATAGACCAGCACGTTTTTTAGCGGAATAGCAAAGAAATATTGTTCTTGTAATATGACATGCCAAATAATTATGAAGATAATTATAATCTCAAGTGTTAAGAAAATGATACAGCACAGTAGGAGAGGATGACGAAAATAGTACAAAATTTTGACGCGTCAGTAATGTTTCTTGTTATTCAAATATCGCAGACAGCAACTAAAATATAACCATAGAGCTACTTACATCGAATACATAACTTGTAGAAGCACCAATCAACCTTCAAAGTTTTGCCATTCATGTTGAGCTGTGAACCCATAGAATATGTCTCAATCTCAGATCAGAATATGTTGGTTCGCCTTGAAGATTATCACCACAGAACTTCAAAATGACCACGACGCGTCTATATGTTATGTATTCAACGGCTAAATATGACAAACACTTATACATTTTCGATAATCACTCTTTAAATAACCTTCTACGAAATATCCTTCATTTTCATTCCTATGAAGTGAAGGTTAGTTCTTAGGAAATCTGTCAAATTGCTATACAATGTTGATATATGTTAAATATAGTCCGTAAGGATGCATTTACATAAGATAGTTTATCATCTAGTGTAAACATGCCCTAAAAATAAAGGGCAGTGTTTCAGATAAATAAATCCCAATATCGAAATAAGTGTCAACATAAGTTATAGATAACTATATCAGTATAATGACTTTTTCATTACATTGCTAAGAGATTGTAAAATACAATAAAACTATTATTTAAAACTGCAATGTTACAATAAAGAAAACTTAGTAAAACACATACAAACATTACCTTTTACATATTTACCATTCTTGAGCAAATTGGGAGCCGACCAATACATATCAGACTCACTATTAAAAATATTTTATTCAACATCAATCAACTTTATAAAATTATGGTTAAGTTCCAATTTTTATGTAACTTCAAACTAGCAACACCAATATATCTCATATCTCCTAAGGGTTGCCGACATGCAAAAATTAAAATTTCAATTTATATTGTGAAACGTCATTAAATACTGATAATAGTCACCTTTGACAATTCTAGAAAATATTACTGATAACAAGGAATTTTTTACATGTTATTATCAGTCACCAAACATACGAAATTGGCGAACTGAAAGCCGCCGCGTGATTTCGGCCCGTGTGGATACGTGCCGGCCGGCCAAGCCAAGGTCACTCCGTACTAGATTTTCTGTGACCTTACTTGGATGTCCGCCGATTTCGCTCGTTTGGCGTCGTCTTATGAAACAAGTCTTATACATTGTGATGGAGATTGCACATAAATAAAAACTGGTACACTACAGACTAAACAACCATATAAAATCTACACTATTATAAATATTTGTTCTGCGTCTGAGATACAAATGTTACAAAAGATTAACTAAGTTAACATTAGGTCAAAGGTGTAGATATTGACCGGCTGATTCTATCCACAATATAATTCATATTTGTTCGGTCGTGATGGCATTTTTCAATTTATTTGGTTAGTTTATTACTGGTATATGGCCCTATTCATAAACGTTATACACGCCTATTTTAACTAAAATGGCGAATTCTTGCCCTTCACTTTGACATTTTTGTTGATAAGAAAGGAACAAAGCACATTTTATTTAGCAGAGGCAGTTAAACTTTTATGAATAAGGGGGTTAGTATCAGATGATGTCTTTTAGTTCCTCCAGAGTGGTCGGCTGCCCAAGTTTTCACTTATCAGAAATTGTAGTCACGGTTAAAAATCAGTATACGGTTTCGTACTTATGTCCGGGGCATAGGACTCAAAATCGTATACATATTTTTAGACTTGCGCGCACAGTGAATATACTAGTATAAAGATTTTGTTTAAGAATCAGCCTGCCTGTGAGGGTAGAAGCATCGTTTGGCAGTGTTAGAGGCTATATAGGACTAAGTTTAATGGTGAGCTCCTGAGAACGAGTTAACCCGGTTTTATAAAGATCCGTTTGACCTTATCATCATCATCATCATCATTGTAATTTTCAGCCCGTTATCAGTTGAGGAGTTTAAAAAAAACAGGTTAAGGTCAACTAAAGTTGACTGTCGGTTTCGTTACCATCCGTTTAAGGGCATAAATTAATGAATATGCTCAGTTATCATCCACTGATGGGCATAGCGGCCTTTCCTCTCACGTCCGTAAGTGAAGTCCAATCTACTAAAAATCTACCGAGTTACTAAACTTTGATCTGACATTTGGTGTACTTAACGCATCTTTATAAAACCAGGCCATAGGGTTGGTTGTTTCAGACCTTCGGTAATCGTAAGTTGTGTTCGTTAAAATCTACTCGGTTTGACAGTTTTCTATGGGATGACAGCTGCCGGCGCTATATTTAACGATTACCGGGCTGCGAGTGATGCAACCCGCCCTTAGTGGATACCGGAGGACTGAACAAAATGTTTATTACGCCCACGTAAACTATTTACAGTTAGGCAAGATAGTGATCTGCCACTGAGATTTTTATTTTTATATTAAATTTAAAAAGTTGTAGACCGCTTTCCTGCCTGACTGTACGGATAGTTATTTTCACATTTAATTTTGGTAAAATCGGCTCAGTCAATTCATTGTCCATTACTTAATCGACAATTAACTATAATCAATTGCTACCATTGTCGCTTGTCAACCCACAATTGTACTAAGAATAGTCGTGACAGGCACTTTTTATCCATTCCCCCGCCACCACGAAAGAACCGTGAACATTTAGAATACCGTATTAGCTTGCTATTCTATTTAAATATTCAAAAACTTGGCAACAATTATAGACATAGCAATGTACAAATTTACCAATATTAGCCAATTTTCACATACACACCTCTTATGCAATACTGGGAAATTTTCAGAAGGTCGTCACAGAAAAAAATGTGTTAATTTGTCAAACGTTTGTCGTTACATCTTGGACTCTATTGTGAAACGTATAAGGTTGTTTACATATATTTATTAATCATTGAGCTGATTTTCAAAATCGTACGAAATCAGTCCTTATCTAATTGGTCGTTTGCGTAGTTTTTCGATCTTTTGTGACATTTTTTTTTCTGTAAAAACCCTCACACTCTTTTTGTTAAAACAAAACTAAATTCAAAAATTCCACAGCAATCATTCGATGTCATACACCAGCTAGGGAACTATCTAAATTCAGTTTCACATATCCATACAAATTTTGAGGAAAACAATGAGATTGCTATCATACAATTTATTTGAGTTTCGCTTAAATTTCAGGAGTAAATGCAAATCAAAACTGCGTTAACTTTGCAATTAGTCTTATTTTACTGGCAACTTTGAAAGTTACATTTTTACCAAGTTCATTTCTTCTTACTTGATTCATACATTATGATGAAAAATAGGGCCATCTATATAATAGAAATGTTGTTACATTTCTATGCAACACCACAGTGTGACGTGTGAGGCTTGATGACTTGATGACTACGGGTCTTCTTTCATGCATCATCAATTCATCTTCCTCCTAGCGTTATTCCCGAGCGTGCCCTAAAGGAGCCCGAGATCCGCTTTGACTCGTAACCCCAAGATTTGGCATACACACTAGCTTTACGAAAGCGACTGCCACCTGACCTTCCAACCCAGAGGGTAATCTCGACCTTATTGGGATTTCCGGTTTCCTCAAGAAGTCTTCTTTCACACAATACGTAAGAATTTTATACTGATTATTTCCTACTATACTAGTGATTCCCACCGGCCTACCGACCCAAAGGCAAGTGAGAACATTTTAAGAGCAGTAGAAATGTACAGATCTTGCAGAAAGTCATCTCCGGTTTGCCCAAGGATGTATCAAACACCGCCAATGATATTTAGTGACCAGTAAGAAACTAATAAATAGATTTACAATGGTAAAATCAAGATGCTTTCCAAAATTGCCAGTAAACCCTTCACTTAAACCGGTTGACATATCACCTGCCTGCCTAGCTCCCAAACACTCGAGCGGACTACAATTTGTAAAAAGCTAATTACGACCCTACGGAGCTGAGAGCACTTGTATTATTATCACAAATTTTGTTATCAGTCGTACGCAGAACTAGCTTCTGCATTGAGTCTATAATAATACCTTCACTGACCTTTGCTTCTTCAGAGACCGCATCTTCCTTATTGTCGAACACGGGGAAGAAATCGTATTGTTTCCCGTTGACCTTCTTGTCTGTCTTCTTGGGTTCTCCGCTTTTGATGGTGGATATGTTTCTTTTGGAGAACTCGTCCCAGCCCTCTGGGGTTTTCCCGTGGACCGTGTTCCAGTCCTTGCGGAACGAGGTCGAGGGTTTCGTCTCGTTGGACGAGAGCTTTTGTTGGATGTCGTTGATTTGGTTGTGGTTCTCTCGGCTTGAGACTATTTGTCCGTATACTGAAATGATACGAGTTACTGTCAAAGATTAGTTCCTTTAGGCAGTGGCCCAATTTACGAAGCTACAAGTCCATATTGGCAACATTGATGTGCCCATTGAGGTCTGGCATTTTGACCTGTTGCGGGTGTAGCATGTAACATGGTAACTTGTAGCTTCGTGAAGTGGCCCGTGTTTTCAGGCTTTTAGAAGACATGTACCTTATATGTATGTACTTATGCTTCGCGGGATTTGAAGCCATCATACATTTAAGAGTTAGACTCTTATCGGTGAAGCTCCCTTCCTCTGACTCTGTATAGAGACTCCTTGACCTCTTTACATTACGTGATTTGAAGTAACAAAATTAGGTAAGGAGTAAGAGAAAATGCCTACATCCAGCGAACGAAAAAACCACAGAATGCGAGCTCCTTACAAATTTCTACCCAAGGACGTGCCCAAAACTCAGTAGGTACACGCATTTTCGAACTAAACGGCTGCCTGGCTTCGTTTTGACACCCCGCTCCCAACCGATTCACCGATTCTGCGGGGCAATTTTTCGGCGCTACCTACACTTCTGTATTATTTTCGTTCGCTACCTAAATCGTGTTCTACAAAATGCAACGGGTCTTCGAAACAATGGACATTATATTCCTGCTCATCACATCACACAAATAAATGCCCTTACCGGGATTCAAAGCCATGACCTCTTGCTTCGTAGGCAGTGTCATTACCAACAAGCCTAAAGCGGTCGTCAAATCTGCGACTGTACCCTGTATTTTTATCCGTCGTAAATACCTTCTTCTTCCTCGTTACCTCACGACTGAGGATCGAGACCACATATGGTCCGTCTCCATAGGGTGCGGTCATAAATCGTCTGGACCGCAAGCCGCACACTGCCTCCTGCCGCCTTGGCCATAGCTGAAGGAGTGTACTCTACTGGCGCACTGAGAAACGGGTCGAGATTTTGTTTGAGTGTGCGTGAGGCGACGCGTAGATACTAATGGCGCACACATACAAGCCGCGCGCGGTGCGTTTGTATGAAGATGCCAGCAGATGCATGCGGTGTCAGAGGCAGACCATCTTGTTGACCCTAACCTGTACGTCTAGCACAACTTGCTGACAAGCCGCTTCTCGCGCGACTGAGCGTCCCCAGTCTTACTCGCACCGTGCAAATTCGAAAGGGAGGGTAGATCTTTCTCGACTCGCGTCGCGGCGCGTCGTCAGGTGTGCTAGCCCCCCTGGGCTGAGCGATCATCCATTTGGAAAAGAATTACTCGCTTCTCGTTTCCCCAGTTCATGCTTGGTCCGCACATGTCCAAAGAAGCTCATGGCGTATAGTGGAGAGCCATTTAGTGATGTTCAGCTCGTTCAACAGCTACATACCTGGAGTACAATAAGTGGTATTGTCAGTACTACTGAATTGGTTCTGGCTGAGCTGACAGTTGTTCATGCCAGAGTCGAACTCGGACTTCTGGCCCGCGTTAAGCAGGATCTGCTTCGAGGACTTGACTGGCTTCTTGCCCGCGTCACGGGACTCCTCGGGATCCTCGCCGCCTATACCGTCGATGTCGTACACCTGGAACAAGTTTAAGTAATTGAAGTAATTAACTTTCGCAGCCGGACTAAACATGGAAACATTCACCAGAAACCGACAGAATTCACTAGGCGTGTAAGTTCATACTACTGCCCACCTAGCGGGTCCAGCCAGCATCTGAGCAAACATTACATACATACAACTTACATTACACATAACTTATACATTATTTTAGATTATAACTTGAAACCATAATTAGATTCCACAAATATAACCTCAAAATTGCCATTAAAATGAAAAAAAAACCGACACTGGCAAACTTACACTCTTCCCAATGATGGACGTAGCTAGTTTTTAGCCACACAACACACTGATTGGTGTAGCGTCGCGCCAAAATCATGTCAAAACTATAGCGCATGGACAGGGGAGGTTCACTCCGTGATTTGGTGGCGCCCCTAAAAGCAGATGCCTACCGGCCCGGTCGGTATTTTAGCGTTGCTACGGCACGCACGCGTTCTAACGCAGCGCGTTGATGCGATAGAAAGAGATGGCCACGTATAGGCGCGTCCGGCATACCTAAAATGGGGATTTGTTTCCAGAGAACCTTATCTAATAAAAGAAAAAAAAATTGTATAAAAACATAAACATAACTTTTAGATATAGAAAACACTAACAATATAAACGGATGTAATGGAACGCCATTGCTTCGTGTCATAATTCAAAGTTGAAAGAATGTCACATCAACTCCATCTGGGGGGCATTCACCTGAGCGACATACTGCAGCTTTACAAGAACTAACCTTATACATGACATCCTGGCTGCCCTTCTCTCGCTCTCTCTTGTTCTGTACGGCGAGCCATACGTCTTTCAGCTCGCCCGCCAAGTCCCGGTCCTGGAAAATTCATATAACAAATTATATAATTATACAGTTACAAGCAAAGTTTAAGGGGATGCCTTGATTCGAATCGGCCACGCCCCCTTGACAGCGACACGCTTATGCCTTCCGCGCACGAGAAAAATAGATGCAACACTCTTCGGGAATGGCTTTATTGGGCAAATTTCGATAAATACCTAACTTAGTCAAGTTTTATTTATATTTCAGTAGCTTTTTCCCGCGGCTTCGCTCGCGTTAAATTCGGGGTAACACGGTTCGGTTCCCCTTTCCTGATTTAGAACACAGAAGAGAACTCGGAACAGAATATTATTTTAATACGCTAAGTTGTATACGATATTATATGTCTTTCCATTTGGGGATAGAATGTAAAGATTCTGGGGATTGGAAACACGCGAACATTCTAAGTTCACCCCAGCCACCTTTAATGTTTGTCGTTGCGCTTTGTTAATGGTCATAGCGAAAATAAGCTTAAGAGGAAATTGTAGCCTTTTAAACTGGAACGGGAGATCTGTGGGAATTATTGGGATTCGTGGGATCATTACATTTTCACCATTTCCTACGCCGGTTAAGATAGTGGCGCTAATGATATTGCAGCCAAGTTGTGTGACACGAAGTCTCGTCCCATTACATAATCTCGGGGCATCCGACGGGGGACTGGGATCCCTAGTTTTAATTGAAGCTTGTGTGAGGGTACACCTGGCAGCTCAACCGAATTCAGAAACTCTACGGGATGTGATGTGCTCTATTCTGTATCCATAACTGAGTCTACTGATAAATACTCTGTTCTCCTCCTGTATCTCCTGGTACTTTACTCAATATGTCTGAATTTATTTTGTTGACAACATCATTTTTTGGTGCTAAAATTGCTTTTTCACATACGTATTGATTTTGGTGTATATTGTTTTGTAAATCTGGGTAAACACTTGCAACTAATTCTGAATCAATTAATTGTCAAAAAACTCCCGTCAGTGTCACACAGCCCTCGGCATCAGTTTCTAACCGAACATCTCCTATTTTCAATAGTGTTTCGGCATGGTTGCCAGCATTTGTGTATCATATAGTTGCACTCTCGTATTTGTAGTCAAACTGAACTTTCTTACGGTGGCCCATAGCGTGGACGACTTGAGACATGCTTAATTTCGTCTGCATCAGGTGTCCCCTTCTGAATGACTGGTAACGTTTGGCGGAAATCATCAGCCAATAAAACCACCATCCCTCCCATAACATCGGTACCGTTGCGCAAATCCTGGACCGTTCGATTTAGTGCTTCTACCGCTTTTTTGTGCGCCATAGTACTTTCAGCCCACACTAAGAGTTTGCACTGACGTAGCATAGCACCCCGTGCGCTATTTTTACTAAAATTACAGACTGTTTTAATTAAATTACCTTATTATTCGTTTGTATCATAGAACCTGGACCAATTTTCCCGAGAGTCTCACACAAATTTCCATCCCCTATTTTAGGGGCTGGGGGAAGATTTCCAAGATAAAATAAGGCAGGTATTTTTCGTTGGTTAACAGAGAGACAGTGTACCAATTTTTAGCTTCCTACCTTGAGGACTGCGAAAAGTCCCATATAAAATTTCACCCCCTTTTGTAAAGAGTTAGGGGCAGATTTAAAAAAAAATGCTGCACGATTTTTTTGTTAGTCACAAATAGTCCGCATACCAATTTTTAGCTTTCTACTTTGAAAATTGCGGAAATCTCCATATAAACTTCCACCCCCCATTTTAGGGAAGTGGGGGGTTAGAAAAAGATAAAAAGTACCCTATGCCACTCTCCATCCCTTCAACTATCTCCACATAAAAAAATACTTCAAATCGTTGCTCCGTTTTGCCTTGAAAGACGGACAAACAAACAAACAAACACATACACGTCAACATTTATAATATTAGTATGGATGGTTATTTTTGATTACATTCAAAATTTGAACATATCATCTATGAGAAACAAATCAATTTGATTTCACCTCAATTGTAGGTACCGACTATTAGTTAGTCGATGTTAATTTTTAAACTGTATCATTTTTTTTATGTCTCTGAGATTAAAAAAACACTTAGGCGAGAAACAATTAACAAAAGAAACATCATGAATCTGAATCTTAAAGCCTAAAATGGCATGCCTGCATTTGTATCACTCAGGCTTTTGGATCATATTTTTACCTCCGATTTCATCCCTTTGAGGGATGATTTCGAGATAAAAACTATCCTATATTTTAAACCAGGCTATAAAGTATATTCGTGCTAAATTTCATTCAAATCGGTTCAGCCGTTTAAGCGTGATTGAGTAACAAACATCCAAACATCCAAATATCCAAACATCTAAACTTTCACATTTATAATATTAGTAGGATTAGGTGAGATTTTAGATGAGTTAAATACTATTGTACTGTCCATCAATGCGAGCAAAACAGTACTAGTACCTTTTACAAAAAAAAGGAAACTAGACAAGCTTGCCAAACTAAAACTGAATGGACAGGAAATATCTTACTCAAATGAGGTCAAGTACCTAGGAGTTACTTTTGACCAAAGGCTAACTTGGAACGCTCATTTGAATAGCATAATACAAAAGGCAAAAATGGCCATGTGGACTTGCTGTCGAATGGCAGGAGCAAGATGGGGCATAAGACCCAAAATTGCTATGTGGCTTTACACAGCGGTAGTGAGGCCGGTAATCACATACGCCTCCGCGGTCTGGTGTAACAAAGCCAACCAAAAGACAGCCATCACAAAGTTAAGCAGTTTACAGCGTACAGCTTGCTTAACAGCAACAGGAGCTTTATGCTCAACACCGGGGGCAGCCTTGGATGCACTGCTCGACCTAACGCCACTCCACCTGCACGTGCAAAAGGAGGCGAAACAGTGCATCTACAGGATATGCACACTAACAAGGCCAAAATGGCGCTCTCAAGCGCTTATCAAACTGGAGGCCCTTGTTTTCGATAACAAAAAACTAAACATGCCCACCGACGATACCTATGTGGAATGCGAATTTACAAAACGGTATACAGTGGAAATACCTCCAAGAGACAAATGGTTAAATGACCAAATGGACTTCAAGGAGGGAAGCCACGTTTGGTATACAGATGGATCCAAAAAAGGTGATGATGTTGGATGCGGTATCTATGGTGAGAGGCCAAAGCTCAAAGCTAGCGTCAGCATGGGGAAAGAGGCCTCAATCTATCAGGCTGAACTCTTCGCAATAAACAAATGCGTGGAGATCAATCTCGATAGAAACCTAAGAAACCAACACATCTACATCAACTCAGACAGCCAAGCTGCTCTGCTGGCACTAGAATCCCTAGAGTCCTACTCTAAACTAGTCCAGAACTGCAAAAACAACTTAAACGCCCTGGCTAATACCAACAATGTTATACTTAGATGGGTACCAGGACATTCCGACATAGTAGGAAATGAAAAAGCTGATGAACTTGCAAGGAAGGGCGCAGACATAACCCTGGTCGGCCCAGAACCGTTCTGTGGCATCACAAAACGGAAAGCTTATTCCCTACTAAATAACACAGAAAAATCTGAGGCAATAAAGCTGTGGAAGTTCGCCAAAGGACAAAAACATGCTAAAGCCTTAATCAAAGGGTACAATAATAAACTGTCCAAAGAGCTACTACAACTGAAAAGGTACAAAACCTGCGCAGTGACGAGAATTCTGACAGGTCATGGCAAATTGAACAAGCACCTGGTTCAAATGGGTATGAAACAGGACGCAACTTGCAGGTTCTGCCAGGAGACAGAGGAAACAGCAATGCATATCCTATGCTCCTGCGGAACACTCATGCACAAAAGAAGTATCTACCTAGGGCGGCACATCGTGCACCCGGAAGAGGTACAACACATCACCGCCCAAAGAATCTGGAATTTCCTAGAGGCAACGGGACTTGATGGTGAAATCTAAACAAAGGGCTGTCACAATAGATCACTCGCTGGTCGAAGCGGCATACAAAGGCCCACAATACTACAATAATAATAATGAATAATACTATTGTAATAAATACTAAACATTAAATTGCAGTCAAACTTAATATAAAGATATGTTTTATACATATTAAACGTTAGTTGTAGCAAACTTTTGAAGATATGAAATACACCTTGGCTGATTGGAATCATCCTCAGTCCGAAGTGAAGTATGAGTGGGTTCTATATTTTAAAACTAAACTTAACAACCTGTGGGAGGTAAAACAGCTATAACTGCTCTGTACGCTCGCAAGTAATAACGCCATTGACGAGCAATTGTGATGAAAAATAATGTATTTTTTGAGTAGGCTGGGTTAAAAAAGGAGAATAAAGACCCAAGTTTGGAATTTTGTTCGATCAAGGAAATTTTTCGCAATCATGCATCAATTAAATGATTAAATCAGATTAACAATCATATAGTCGAGAATCATATATCTGAAAATCAGTCCTTATTGTTTCTTAATCTAGTCAGAATGGTGTCTCAAAGCACGCGATAATTTCCAATTCACCCCCTTATTATTTTTTCTAATAACTTTCTTCTTCGTCCTCGATTTAAGAGCTAGGCTCTTGTCTGTGGAGTGATTTCTAGCTTATTCTACATTCCGCCTTTCTTATGTATAAGATGAGCTGTTAAATTGTTAATTTTATTTACTCCATGTAAGAAAACCTACGTAAATAAAAATATAAAACATCGCTGACACAACATACGAGATGACTAAGAACCATTTCGATAGACAACACTGTCGATTAAAATAGCCCCACTCAAATTGGTTCATCAGTTGAACTTTGCAATTAACTTTTTCTTTGTCCCAGAAAATCTTTAAAATCCTCGAACACATGTCTAACCCTCAACGCAAATAATGGGTGTTCTACGAGGTTCGTTCAATAAGTACTTAGCCTTACTGCACCATGGCGATGCTGTTACAAAAAAGTTTTATCATCGTGCAGTACATTCTTTTTGGAACATACTGTCAAAGTTTCAGTCAATTACCTTCATTTTTTTTGTTTTCATAGCCTTCGGAATCGAGCGTATCGGTCGATTGTACACAAATGGAAAAAGAGCAATATCATTCTGTGATTCGGTTCTTGTTTTTGGAAGGGAAGACGCGCAGCGAAATCAAAGAACGCTTGGATGCTGTATACGGTGACTCTTCTCCTTCGATGGCGACCGTTAAGGATTGGTACAACGAGTTTCTTCGTGGCTGCACGTCGGTTATTGATGAACCACGCCCAGGTGCCCCGTAAACGGCTACTACGGAGGAAAATGTGAAAAAAATCCACGATCTCGTATTGGCAGACCGCTGATTGAAGGTTCGCGAGGTAGCTGAGACTCTGGGCATTGCAGAAGAAACAGTACATCATGTTTTACACGAAGAGCTGGGCATAAGAAAGCTGTCGGCGCGATGGGTGCCGCGTTTGCTTACACCAGACAACAAGCGCGTGCGTGAGACCACATCGGAGGCGTGTTTGGCGCGGTTCAAGCGGAATCCGGCGGAGTTCTTGCGTCGTTTCGTAACTGTCGACGAAACATGGATTCACTGGTACACTCCAGAAACCTAGGAACAGTCGAATCAGTGGATTTTACCCGGCGAACGTGCTCCGAAGAAAGCAAAAACTGTTCCATCGACCGGAAAGGTAATGGCCACCGTTTTCTGGGATGATCCATATCGATTACCTAGAGAAGGGTAAAACAATAACGGGGCTCTACTATGCCGACATATTGGGCCGATTCGATGCCGAATTAAAGAAAAAACGGCCGCATTTGGCAAAGAAAAATTGCTGTTTCACCACGACAACGCGCCGGCTCACACCTCCGGCGTCGCCATGGCCAAATTGACCGAATTGCGCTACGAATTGCTTCCTCACCCACCGTATTCTCCAGATTTGGCCCCCTGCGACTTCTTTTTGTTTCCGAACTTAAAAAAGACCCTCGCCGGGAATAAATTTGGGTCGAATGAGGAGGCCATCTCTGCCACGGAGACGTATTTTGCCGACCTCGGTAAAAGGTATTTTTTGGACGGGTTGAGAAAGTTAGAGCATCGCTGGGAAAAGTGTATCGAGTTAAAAGGAGACTATGTTGAAAAATAAATCGCCATTTATCCATCCAAAATTTTCATTATCTTTTTGTAGGCTAAGTATTTGTTGAATGACCCTCGTATGTTTAACATGTGTATCTGTGTGTCAGTCTCTGACATCGTAGCTCTCAAACGGATAAACCAATTTGAGCGCCTTTTAACAATATAAAGTCTTGTCTGTTAAGATAGTTCTTAGCTGTGTTTCTTGTAGGAAGTTTTAAATCTATATTTTCATAAGGTTTCTACTAAATATTTTTAAGATCATTGTACCCAATTTATCATGGGGCATGTCCGAACTAAGCGGTTGGAGCCAATATTATTGTACCGATTCCTCTTACGCGTTTTTAAAATACCTTCAGGATGTTCGGACTCCGGGCTAGCACCAGCCCTGGATTCATGGCCTCCACGAAGTCACATAGCAGGCTCACTAGGGCTTCTCTGTCCTGAAACCAATAAGGATGCTGTTGTCGTCAACTCTGCTGATTTAAAGTTGTAATAAAAATCATGATGTAATATAAAAAAGAGGTCGATATGTTTCCATTGAAACGCGAAACTGAGGTAAGCTAGTGCAATTGACTCAGTTTTAGTGTGCCACTTTTGGAGCACTTATAATTATAACCTACCTACCTCTTTGTTATTGATAAAAAATATCAACCTCTTTATCTGTGGCTCTACAACGAAATTGTAATATTCAGGTTAATTTATTCCTGAAGGTATAACGGTACATAATGGGGAATCAACATAGGTCTAATTATGTAATTTTAACTTTATTCTTTTTCAGAACATATTAATTCAATCCATCCCAGCCTATCCTATAATCATTCTCGAAAACGGTTCTGGCTATTAAAATTTGTCTCATGTCTGATAGAATTAGTTTTCTCCGTATTTTCTCTATTTTCGACCGAGCAGAGCTTGCCCTGGGATTTTAAGTGATTCGGAATAAAAGTCGAGTTGCAGTAAGCCGAGTGATGACAGTTGCATGGGGTTTATAACATGGAGATTTTACAAGGCATGAATTTTCTAAAATAAACCAGTATTTTGGAAACAAAGCAGTTTTCAATGAACACTTCCAACCTTTTTTCAATCTATTTAAGCACAGACATCGATGGTTAAAAGTAATTCGGGCCCTGGGTGTATATTTCCATTTTCCAACTCTGTTGCTCAGCTATCAGTGGTCGGCAACAGGCGGCTGCTGAGTCTCCTGGGCTTGCTTTTTTGTATGCACAGGTATCTTTTACCTTATAAAGTCACAGATTATGACAAGTGCGGTGGGCGTCAATTTCGTTAGTTTGCTATGTAGCCCTTGGCTGCTAAAAGGTTGTCAACCCCTGATCTAAGGTGTGATAAAGATAGATTCAAACAATGAATATCGATTTTCATGGTTATAGCTATGAAGGCCTACCGCGAAATTAAAACTAACTTCGTATGTGCATCTCCATCTCTGCCGCACTTGCTGACGGAGATACACGAACGAAGTTAGTTTTCGTTTCGCGGTAGCCCCTCTGAGCCTCTTCAATAACAATATCAAAAAGGTATTTTTTAAATTTGTTCACAATAGTGTGTACATAAAACACAACATTTGGTCAATAAATTTTGTGTGGACTCGTTACCACATCATCCTCCTACCGTTATGCCCAGTTGTGCTCTAGAGGAGCCCGGGGTCCACTTTTACACTTAATCCCAAGGTTTGATTTGGTAGAGGCACCAGTTTTTACCAAAGCGACTGCCGTCTGACCTTCCAACCCAGGGGGAAAACTAGTTAGTATAATACTGGTTTCCTCACAATGTTTTCCTTCACTGAAAAGTTTACGGTATGTATTCCGTAAATAAGTTCTGAAAAAATCATCAGCATGCCTGAACCACGAGTTGCTGTTGGTTGAACAGGATAAGGTGCTTAATTTCTACCATATAGTAATAAAAACTTACACTAGGATTGGCAGCATTCTTGCCATTGGCTTTTAGGATGTCCGGGTTCACCATCACTGCGAACACCAACAGCGGCGGCCGCGTGCTGTTGGGCCCACAGCCCTGCGGCACCTACGTAACTTTGTGATTAAGTTTACAAATGTAAGTCTACCTATTACCGAACTGATTATTCTGCCAAATATTTCATTTCAACTAAACTTTTATTCAGTTGGTCAGTATATACTTAAATAACTAACTGATTGCTTATTATTTTCACTTCTTAAGCCTTACCTTAATAAAATCAAGATTTTTGTACTATAAGAATTCCCTTCTTTAAGACTCTTTAGAAGTTAAATGTGTATAGTAAACGAGTTTAGGTTTCATTGCTGACCCATTCAGACAGTCCATAAATTCAATCTAAAAAAACATTCTGATGTGACAGAAAAACTTTAATAACTGAATTCAACATTCAGCCAAATGAAGTAAGCACTTGCTGCATAGAAACTGCTGACATCACAAATCAATAAATGCTACACAATCAAAATTTACAGTAATCAACAAGGACATCCAACTTGATCTTGGCCCCATGACCCGAAATCGTACATAAAATGAGGACAAAGACTTTCATACCAACCTGCATTCCTCCATAAAGGGGAATAGGGTCCGAATATTGTTTCGGGTTCGCGATCTTCTGCCATCCCAACACATTTATGAACAGTTTCTCAGAAGTATCCCGTATAGTGTCTTGAATACACATATGTGGCTGAGGTGGATTTTTAAATTGTCTAAATGCTCTCGAACCACGTACATACTGTATTGGCACAGTCCGGTCTGGTGGGTTTTGATTTTCCATAGCAAAAATACAAGTTCATGAATGCTTTGTGTAAAAATCACTTCTAAAAGTCGTACATAAAATATCGAATGACATTTATATTCCGGTTAAGACCCAGCCTTCTGCTTCGCGCACTGACATCCGAAGTTTATTGAACTCTTCAGGGTATCCAAACGTGTAGTTTCTATAGCACCGTGTACACTATATCACTCACCAACTCTCCAATTTAAGAGAACATTTTTTTATCTAATTAACAGCTTATTTTGATATACAAAAGTGTCTGGGTACTAAAATTAAGCAAAATTTGTTCGATTCCACGAAGGAGTGAGAAGGAGGAAAGATATTTTTTTTCGGACGACGGGGCCGCTAGTGTTGCCACGATCAGTTTTCGGTTTCAAGCTACGGTTTAAAAACCGGTAAAAAACGATTTTTTTTATATAACTAAATTGTTTGGTTCTCTAAATCATCTCCGAAAATTTTATGTACGAATATCACATCGCAACCAATTTTTCGCATAATGTCATTTCGCCGAATGATTAAGTGTCAACTTATCAAAGGGTTTAGTTTTATTTCCCAACCTCACGGTTACTAACTATATGCTTGGACTTTTTTTCATAAAGTCACTTTTCAAAATGCCACCTTTCGAGTAGCAGAATGGGTCAGTTTGACTTATATACATTTCGTGGTATAGCACTTACCAGATGCTTTATTCAGTAACTATGTAACGTATTTACAAAGTGCGTAAGCGCAACCGCTCACTTGTTTTTTGACAATGACGGTACCTGAATTAAAACTTCTAATCACACGGTTCAACTCACGTATTCAATGTCACTCCGGGCGACATGTTTCGAACTCTTCGGGAGTTCTTCTTCAGGATGAGTGTTCTCGCGGCGGTGTCGCTCGTAACACTGCCCGCGCCCGCTCCTCATGTCAGAAGTTTTATTTTAACATATCTCACGAAAGTTTAAATTCGGGTACCTGAATTATCGCATCATTGGAGATAAGTGTTTACATCATTACTTTTGGACTGTTGCTTGGTGGAATGTATGTATGTAGGTGTACATGTGTTATTTTTTTAAACAAACACCACCAGCCAATTATTCTAATCTCACCTAAACCTTACCTAACCGCCAGCGTGTCGACGTCACCCCGCTACGCGGGGTGCCTATTTCCATTCTAAGGGACACAAGCTAACCCTTACCTAACCTAAAAATAACATCACTGTAACGATTGTATGTTACTTTTTAAAGGGTGGGCTTCGCCCCCGAACCCCCCTTGACGCTGCCTTCGTCTCCCCATCCCCACTTTTCTCCTTGTAACTTATATAAGAACACGTTGAATAAAAGTCTATGTTATGCTGTCTTGTTCTTTGTAGTAAAAATTTGGCTTATGTAAGAAAAGGGAACTGTTGCAAAGACGAAACGTTATTCGGTTAGTAGTTGTTTGTCCAACTGAAAGATTTGCCAAATGATAGGTATGCCAAAATTTTTAATTCATTATAATAATCGACTTATCAATAATTCTACCAAATGAATCTGTTGTCATACAAAAATTTGCCATAAGTTAGTTGTCAAGGTGAAGCATCGGCGAAAAGTTGGTTGGCAAGTGAAATTCGGACATAACAAATTCGGAGAAAAGGCAGAACCCCAAATTGTTTATTTGTTTTTAACTTAAATGAAGTTAGAAAGAGTTTTTCACACTACTAAAAATGGGTAAGTTTTTGTAACCCGCTAATAATAAAGGAATATAGTGAATGTAATAGATATTAAAAACCTAATAACTTCCAAATAAGGAACATTTATTAGCTTACTCTACTATAATATCTTTTTCTCAAACATGCTCTGAAATGTATGCGTTAATATCACGAAATGAAGACAAGAAGTTTCTTGATTATGGCTCCCTACATTACTTCTTGGCCTAAGGCCAAGAAGTAATGTATGAAAGCTCTAACTAAAAACATGCTATAGTTATTTGTGTCACAAGGGAGCAAAATAGTATATTTACGGCGAGGGCGGTGTATTGAATCCTGAACGTAGCGAGGGATCCTACAATAGAATCCTGAGCGTAGCGAGGGATTCTAACGTAGGATCCTGAGCGTAGTGAGGGATACAAGTGTTTACGCCCGAGACGAAAATGATTTTGCTACCGAGTGACACATACTATTTTTCACACCGACTATGAGGAAATTTAAAAAAAGCTATTGTTAAAATATATCTAAATTATCTTAATTTTTATTACTATTTTTTAAATATTACGAAATATGTATAAATTTTTATACAACATTGTCATAGTTAAAACTTGAAATATGTTCGTTTTGAATCGACTACGATGAAATTACAATCGATTATTTTATTAACATCTGTGTTAAATTGGCACATTGCGTACAAATGTTCCAATGCCAATGTATAAATTAAAAAAGTAGCTTGAACAGAAAAGTAGCGTTTTGGTCCCTCTCGTCGTGGAGCAAAACTTACTTTTCCGAATGAAAGGTGTGAAAAAAACATTATTGTCCGCTACTCTAACTTTTTAAATTTGCTTACTAATATTAAACTGACAAAGAAAAAATTACGTACTGCCAACCACCACTAGACTCTGTAAGCAGACTTGCGACGTAAAAAAAATCTATGGTACTATACTTGTGTGTATTAAACATGGTGCTTCACAGACTAATAAGAATACAGACGCGCAGTATAAAGCAAGACAATGTTTCATATAGTTGTCTCAGTCACTGCTTATGGTCAGCTGATGTGAGTTAGAATGAGACGAATTGTATGGTATTTTGAGTCTATTGGCGACTTGTCTCCAAAAACTGTTAACCACGGTGTTAAATGCTAAACAATCTGTCAAAGTCAAATCAACGTCAAATCTCTTGTGAATCTTGAGGAAAGTTGGTTATTTCAAGAATATTGTGTTGAAAAACTAAATTGTTCTGTAATAAGTTAATGATTTAAGTTGTATGAAGTGGCACAATGGCTTGTGCAGTTCCGTACTGCCGAAGTTACGCTAGATTGTTAAAAAAGACCGGAGAAACAATCGGATTTCATCGGTAAGAATCATTTGGTTGTTTTTCAAATATTTCATGTACATTACGCAATATAATGGTCTGGGATTACAGCAGATGCTTGATACTATCGGATAAGTACTTTTTACATGGATCAAACTTGATATTTTTGGGATTATTAGTAAAAATACAATTGTCGTAAACATGGGTAGTGTTGTTACCATGTATATATCGATATTTCGTCGACATGAATTATTCATGTAGGCGTTTAGACAAAATATTTTAATGTTACATGTCTTAACTTAACTGTTAACTTCAGGTTTCCGGTAAATAATAACCTTCGAAAAAAATGGATTGACGCAGTAGGGCGCAATAATTGGACGCCGAAAAAACACCATAGAATATGTTCGAAACATTTCGAAACTAACTGTTTCGTTATTATTAAAAACATAAAACACTTGCTGCCGGATGCGATACCTACAGTTTTTCTGAGGCCGCTTGAGGTAAGTTGGTATAGTGAGTTTTATTTATTTTATTACTTGACATTTCTGAGGTCCCTCCAGATGAGTTCGTTTCATTTAAGTTTTGTATATGCAACGAATTTGTATTAGTACATTGGTTTTCTTTATATATCCATAACTACTATAATATATATTATACATGCGAAAGTAACTCTGTGTCGGTTTGTTGTTTACCTGTTCATACTTAAGCAGCTCAACTGATAGAGATTGTATAATAATGTTTACAGTACATATGTGCTACTTTCCCGCACTAGTGCGGAAAAGAGCACTTTTCGTGCATATGTCGAAACTTTAAAGAGCCATATGTACAGTAAAACGTTGTACGATACACGTGCAAATAGGTAATTCGCAACTCGTGTCGATTTAAAACACTCCCTTCGGTCGTGTTTTAATTTATCACCACTCGTTGCGAATTTCCTATTTTCGGCACTTGTATCGTAAATAACTATTTCTTTACTGTATTTAAAGCAGGGATCTCACCAGGATCAACAAATAGAAGGCAACTACAACAAAATGATGCTGAGCAGTAATAAAAGGCTACCAGATACAATACCTAAGACATCTGCATTGCCTCTTCAGGTGATGCAAGTTTACTGATTGCAAAAAGTTCTATATAATTGGATATTTATTATTTAAAGCATTAGATGTAACTTTCTTATTAAAATGAGATATTTTCAGGAATATAATTGCGTTGTTATTTTGTGTTAGCTTACTTTAATAACAAAGTTTTAATCGACTTAAAATCAATACTTCACGAAGCCACATTCCATATTACCGCATGAACTGCTTTCTGAAAGCAAATGCACGATTTCAAAGTACACAAATCGTTTCAAAATAAGATTTGAAGATTGCCCTGGTTTTCTCCAGGATCGCATCTTCAGATCCTGACCTGCCTAGGACCACCTTTTCTAACAAAACACCATTCTTATCGGTCCAGGCGTCTAAGATTAATCGAGGAACATACATAAAAAAATAAAGAGCCAGCGGAATTGATAAGTTTCAGAAGTCGGTTAAAAATAAATGTGTTCCACTAAAGATCCACAAAATAGTGCGACTTAAAAAGTAACTCGTATGAAACATGAATGCAGTTTATTATATTCGTAGTCGTGTAATGGTTTTTGTTTTCTATTTGGTAAGTACCATATTAATTTTGGCATAGTATGGATAGAGATACAATTTACTTACGAGTATCGCATATTACGAATTTATTAACAGTTAATATCGATATCGATAACTTGTAAGAAAATATCTTTCTGTGCACTAAATCTCGAGCGAGCGAGAGAGCGAATTACATCGTGCGAGCGAGAAAGCGGAGACAATGACGTCTGAAGACCTGTCAGATAACATGGTTCTATCCCTTTCTTACTCGGCGTTCAGTACGTAAGTGAGAAGAGATCGGATGTATTGAAAACGTTCAATTTATTAGGGCCTATCTGCTTTTCTCTGTAATCTGTGTGGTGCTTGAACGGTTTGTTGAAATGGCATGTTTAAAAAATAAAAAAGGCGGCAAATTACACAATTGTTTTCTGAACTTTCGTTCCGATTGTAATTTCAACAAACTAGTATTAGTATTAACTAGTATTATTAGTATACAAACTATAGTGTAGGTATTTATTTTAATTTTAATATTTCCTCACATCGTTTGAGAAAAGCACTATACAATCCTCGGCCGGAACAGGGATTGCTGGACTCGTTCTATCCGGCCTCGTCTACGACTCGGCCGTCTACCCCAAAGCTCGTCCAGCAATCCCTTACTTCACGGCCTCTGCAGTAATGTACTATATATTCATATTTGATTTACTGTTAAGGATTTAGCTAGCTGATTATTGGCCTGTATTAGGCTGACCACATTTAACGACTATAGTATACTAAATCACCTAAATCATGATATAAAAAGACAAAACACAATTATTTATTTCTAACATCATCGTTATATTTAGTAAACTAATGAAAGATAAAAAAGAGTACCTACACTACATTTAATTAAGTAGGTACTTATTCATTTATTTTCTAAGTAATGTGTAATAACTGTAAGCGCCTTTCAAAATCTGAAAAAAAGGTAAAAAAACCATTTTAAATATAATGTCCGTGGTATTATAAATGCAGTAAAATTGATTCTATGTGTTCTAGAGACAGGGATGACGTGACACGCAATACGTAAGCTATGGCTATTGCATATTTATGAGGCTGCCAATCTAATAGTTAAGTACTTCGTGCCTTTTCCCTATGATTTCAAATTTCAAAGAGCTTCCTTACGTACGGATAGTGTTAAAAAATGATTTGACTGGAAATCTGTGGTGCTACCACGAAAAACTAAACTCGAAGTTGGTATACATGCATCCCTGTAACTCGAGTACTGTGAGACTGTGAGTGCGATAGAGATGGACAAACCCAATCTTCGAATTTGGAGTTCGTGGTTATAGCTCTGTCGTGAAGTGATAATTCAATGAATTAAGCATGCTATGTTCAAAGATTATTTCATTCGAGACCCTTATTGTTTTAATAGCTTATTTTTCAGGGGTATCAGTAGTTTTTTTTTATAGTTAAAATTTAGGCTTATATTTGCTTAATTGACACTGGTAGCATTGTTGAGGCGAGACAAACGTTATATATGGAAATAAAATGGAGGCGTAGTTAGTTTTATAGTAAAAATGTCCGTACAGCGACAAATGTTGATAGCGTGAGATTGGAGAAAGGTCCCGCGGTGTAAATGTGCACGATCCGCATCTGCCCCTGCAGAATCAGCACGTTGTTCCGCTGTTGAAGATTGGATGCCCACCAATCGCTCTCGTATGGCCCAAGCATTAGTTTTTCGTTCTGAAAGAACAAAATCTTAACCCTCTGGATGCTAAACGGCCTCAAAAGATAAACGTATGAGTGCAGAATTAAATTCATCAAGGCAACTATCTATAAAAACATCTGTGATATTTAAAAAAAAAACGTTGAGTACTAGTATAGTTACGTAAAATAAGAGGGACCTTTTAACAGAATAAATATTTGTAATTTGACTAACTACGAAAATCTTGTAAGTAGCTCTTACTCACCTTAATAATAACATCATTGCTATGCCAACAAAACAAAAACAGCTGAGCAATACTAAACACCAGATATTCAGCGATAAAAAGTCTTTGCGTTATGTTCGTTGCAGACTGTAAAAATAAATAAAAATGTAACACTACTCTGCGATACTACTGCGATATCTTCTTTTGTCGATATTTTGTACCCATATTTATGCTAACAGTGGCACTCGACACAAGTTTCATGTGCTCTACCTACCCCTTTTAAGGATAAAGACGTGTATGTATGTATGTATGTAATACTAATAAAGAAGTTTAGAATACTAACTGAATTGGCATGCATTCAACATAATGATTAAAATAATTATTTAATTTCGAGAACAAGCTCACGGTAAGTTGAAAGGCGCTGGAACAGATCATTAGTGAGCACATCACCACGTAGAAAAACATCACAGGTGACAAAATAGAGTTGAATAATCTGGAGTGCCTGAAAACGAAAAAGTTTTAAATTTTTTCATGCTTCACGGAATAAGGGGCGTCACCTAATTATTGTTTTGTGGATAAACGAAGTCAAACAAGCGAAGCGTAAGTAGTGGCCGGCTGACACGGCTGGGAAAATATCGATACATTTAAAAAAATAACTTAATGAAGCGGCAAGTTGGCAACTGATTGGATAAGAATAAGAGTATTAATAAGGAGCAATTAGTTTCCTTTACCTATTTTTTTTAAATAAACAAAGATAGTCGTCTTGTGCCATTTAAGGGGAAATTTAATATTTACACGAAATATTTAACCAGCACCTAAGTATAAAAAAACTGGTATAGAGGTTAAACATAAAAAAAATACCTACTAAATACTTTCGACCACAGAGTTATTATTATCATATTTATCATTCAGTTATTATCATAATCATATATTTTTTTAATGATTTCTTAGCCAGTGCGAATCGCGACCTAAGCCACAAGTTTTGTACTTACGCCAATAAGAGCCGCTATGGGTAAGCAAATTAGTGTATTTTATAATAAATTTAAACAAACGAATGATGTACTAAATGTAGAATAACGATAATAATCCTAGTCCGATCTCAAATTGCATTTAAACTGTGAAATAAAATGTAGTTGTATGCTTTTTAATCAGTTGAAGTAGGTATGTTGTTAGAGACTGGCTAAGAATCCTTTACCACAGTCCCAGTTTTAGTCCAGTTAGTAATACAATCAGCTGCAAAACTAGTTGAAGGGACTAGCCACACTAAAATAGATTTTTCATGCACTAACGGCTACAGAAATAAACTTGAGTCAGATATTTGCGAGCGGCTTGTAATGTCAGCTACTTTCGCAGTAAACAGAACAACTATAGTTGTTACGCAATTCTATACAGACCGACTTGAACTAAATTGCCTCAACATTACAGATATGTTCTTTCAACAGTTCTATTTGAACTTTCAATACCATCAATATCGACTCAGACCAAGAAAAATATAGACAGAGCATTACGAACCACCAAGTGAAGCCGGTTTTCAACCGTGCCAATAAGTTTAGCACATCAACTGTTGCCACTATAGATTCAGTGGATTTGTTGAATGTCACCATGGCTCTCTCTCACACTTATTTTAGTATTATACCATACAAATCATAATTTATTACCTTATATAAATATTTCAAAGTGTTTCTAGAAGATATAATTTGCCCAAGTTAATTTCTAGCAAAAATAACTAGAGTAGGCGCATTGTCGATAAAGTTGAAAAAAAGTGACGGATCGCAATATAGTTATAAAAGCTATCAGATGCTGGTCACCGAATGGATTACTTCGTCTTATTAAATGAAGGTCATGTCGGAGTCGGAAGCGGAAGATACTAACTTCTAGAAAAACTAGGTTTCACCTAAATACATGAAAATTAAATAGCAAACAAGCAAACGGACCTCAGCTCCAGAGAAGTAGTTTAGGATGCTAAAGAGTTATTATATGATAAAATAACTGCAATGGTCTGGGTTTGATTGTTCACAGGTATAGAACTTTTTACTGTTACTCCTTAATAGATTGGGATAGTATTTCGAGTTCTTATAAAATTACGACGTAATAGAAATTTACCTCTCTTTCTATTATGGTTCTAACTGACTAGTAAATTAAGAAGGAAAGTAAACGATTATATGCAAACACGAATATACACCACTACTTTCTTATCCAAATTGACCTAGTCGCAAACTAAACAAAGCAATAGGTACTATGGGCACTCGGCGACGATATGCATATACACTAAATACTTTTATCCATAGAAAATATCCATAATAAGTGCCCTTACTGGGATTGGAACCCAGGACCTCCGGCTTCGTCGCGGTCACTACCAACTACTAAAGCCAAAGTGGTCATCATACATATATAATAAAACCTGATTAATTCACGGCTGGTTGAAAAATATATTAGTGCTTTGAATAAATAATACTAACTTGGCCCTCAACCTAAATTCAAATATATTCAGATAGACAAGCGTATTTTTAAATATATAGAGAATAAAATATAGAAATATGTAAATTACCTACTTTATTATATTGCAGTCTCTTGTAAGTTAAAAACCCGAAGAGTTTTAATCCCCTTGACAATAGGTATGTCTTTTTATTGAAGCTATCAAAGATTTTTTTTTAAAGATTAGACAATGTACATAGTTAGATACGAACATTGCTTAATAAATGCTATTATTTTGTTTCCGAGTAGGTATTTCAATGACAATTTTAGTGCAGTTTTTAGCGTGACCTTCAATTTTATATAAATCACAATTAAGTTATTATGATAAGTTCTCACTTTCATTAATTTTTTCGTCAAATATTTGTGTATTTTCACGTTATTTTAAAATTTATTCATGTTTTATACGTCCATATCATAGTGGATCACATACCTGATGTATTCAATAATTCTGAAAACTTACAGTATGCTCTACAAATGAACATTGATTGATTGTCTTTTATTTAATAAGAATGCGAAGAGATTATTGTAAACGTCACAACAGGGAAAATAGCAAAGAGCATATTTCACACTTATACTCGTTACTATATTTTTCCAAATTAGACTTTCTTTAAGTTTCCAATGACTTAAATCGGTTTTTCATTATTTACACGATTACTAATTAATTATTTTTTCATAGCATCAGGAAACCTCCGAGCAAAATCTATTTCACTCTTTTTAACCGACTTCATTAAAAAGGAGGAGGTTCTCAATTTTATGTTATCAAAAATCCAGTTAGATCATGGGATCCATCACACACCCGGAAAACACAAATGTGGGGAAGTGGAACTGATGATGAAGACACTTAAAACTTTAAAACTCCCCAACTTAAAACTTTAAAAGTTCGTCACAGATACTGATCCTGATGATTCTGTTGAAATAGCAACTAATGAAGTGCCAAAGGTCTCAGAATCACCTTTCTTGATGAATCGATGGAACTCCTCAAATATTATCGGCTCAGTCCAATGCTGATCGTATGTATACGTCATGCCAAACATTTTAATGAATAACATAAATTTATTAATGTGTGTAATTGATTTTTCGTATCATCTTCTATAGATACTATCTACCTACAAGTTTTGGCCAAATGTTAAATGGGCGGGATTCTCTCAAAGAATGAAGACCAATATTTGTTATTTTCTAAAAATATATATATTATTGTTTTATATTTTTTGTTATATATTTGTTTTATTTATCATGTTGTATGATATTATAATAGTGTTTCTTAAATTTATTAAGAAAACGTAATTAAATATTTATAACAAACAATCGATTTTGTTTTATAAAACTAGTAAAATCAAATTACCCAAAACGTGTTGCCTTTGGTGCAATACTTGCGACTTTTCCCTTGTGGTATATAATGTATGATGAATGATATGACGAATAACAAAATAAATTCACTAATCTCTGTTTCTGGTTGTTCCTGTTACAATAGATACAAGAAATTCTGATTTCTGATTGAAAAACTTTGTCTATTGGGTGAGCTATAATATTCTAAATAAAAGGTTGATAAATAGTAGGAGAAGACTAAAATTATCTTCTAAAAAGCACCGTTGTCCGGTAGTTTAATCAAAGTCGTATAACTCACACACAGTACAGTCAACTGTAGAGACCTTCCTTCTTGTAAAGCGAGAGCAGAGATTCACGAAGAGAATAGATATTGGCATTATCAGCCACCAAAACTGGCAACTACCGGCGGTTGTCCAAAGAAAGATAATTACGAGATTCCATAAATAAAAGGTTGATAAATAGTAGGAGAAGATTAAAATTATCTTCTAAAAAGCACCGTTGTCCGGTAGTTTAATCAAAGTCGTATAACTCACACACAGTACAGTCAACTGTAGAGACCTTCCTTCTTGTAAAGCGAGAGCAGAGATTTACGAAGAGAATAGATATTGGCATTATCAGCCACCAAAACTGGCAACTACCGGCGGTTGTCCAAAGAAAGATAATTACGAGATTCCATGTGAATTCTTCATTATCTACACTTCTATTCGTTAGTTCACTGCGTACTATGTACTATACTATCAATACTTACTATAAATTCAAAAACAAAATGAGTAAAAAGAAGGATTAGGTAGTCCAAAACAAGATTGGCCATTTTTCCAACTCACCCAGAAGTTAGGAGACCATACCTGAATATTTTGTAAAATTAAATTAAATGAATTGTAGTATCTAAATAAATAGTAATAACAAAAAGAACAGCCGACTCAGAGGTGATCACCTAAAGCTATTTGCTCGCAGGTCACAAAACAACATAGCTTGGGATGAACTGCCAGACCAAATGGTCTCAGTACTCTCAGCTCTCAACGTTAACCAATTCAAGAACAAATTAGACAAGTACATTTGTACAAAAAAAATCAAGCTCAACAATGACCCTCCGGCCACGTGGTCCTACCGCTTCGTCCTACAATGATATACTATAATTTAATTGTATACATGTGTCATCAGTTGTTTCAACTGCCTGCCTGATAAATAAAATAAAAATACGCATAAATAGCATTTGTTCGTTTTGTGCACGTTACCTACAAAAATAAATCTCATGAGTTTTGGCTCGCCTTACGTATCTTTTCTTTCACAATGTGCTGATCTGTAGGGAATGTTGTCGTACAGTCTCTGCAAAGGTAGGCTACCTCAGTCACCTAAGAGCTCACGAACGACGCTCCAGTTAGCCTTTTTTCGGCCAGGATAGTGATGATGACATACAAAGCTACATTTTAAGAGATTTGCCTGGCCTTGCGTATTTTTTTTCACAGTGACCAAGCCCACTATCATAGAAGAGAGGAAAATGAAGAAATGGCATATGATAAATTATAATCTTAAATAAGAATCACAATCTGAACATTATGTTATTTTACTTAATATACACCTTGGGCTTGACTAACCCGAAACATTTTATCCACACATTCCTTAGGTCATTAGGAGCAAAAAATGTGATGTGAACCCCAGTCAATTCCGGCTTAGTTTTGAAGATATTATAAATGTTCATGTAAACTATTTATTGTGATTACTAAAGTGCATTTAGCTCTTATTGATTGCGACGTTGCTACCGGTGTTGGCCAGTTTCACGTCGTTATGGACAGATATCAAAGGGCCAGCTACCACTCACTAAATTGATTCGTTTTTGAAAAAATAATCGTTACCGTTTTATTAAAGAGGATAATTTTTATGGAGAAGCGATAGTTTATTTACAAGAAACCAACAAAACAAGAAAAAAAAATTTTTTTTGTCGAATTTGTGTTGGTTGCATATAATATTTTTTTTACTCCTAATGAACTAAGAAAGGCGAGGTTAAAATCTTTCAGGTTACTCGGGCCCACGGTATAAATTGCTTTATTTTTATTTTTATGTTGGCTTCTAATCCTAAGCTTTCGTTCGTTTAACACACAAACTTACAAGTATTGGTACCTAGTATTAGCTACCAATACTTGTTTGTTACATAAAACCATTTCAATCATCAATTCACTTCACAAAAATAATGAAATACCTAATGTAATAATTAGATATGAAATTGGAAAAGAACTTACTTCAAAAGCAGCACATGAATTTGATGGAGTTGCCGAACCACTCTTTCTGCTTCTTCGTCGCTTATTCCCACTCCATTCGTGCCCAGCATCTCCTGGCATCTTATGCGTAGAAGGTCTAATTTTCCTCCAAAAAATACTAGAACCACCATGACGCTAGTATCATTGGCAGCCACTATAGTCGCCCCATAAACACAGATTCCGGTATGCCATAAAATAGTAATCCAGCTCCCTGGGTAGTTCTCTTTATCAAAAGGCATCCACGAGCTGAAGATATGGGGAAATGGTTCAGTACCGTTTCGAAAACCTTCCCGAAATTCATGCGACGAATAATATTTAATTAATGGTGTAGTAACAGTAGTAACGACGGTGGTCAACACTAAACCCCAGTAGAAATAGGTAACACGGCGACAATACTTTGTGTAGGACTTGATAATATTTCCTTTAGCTTCATCTTGATTATTTCTCTCAAATGTATCCGCATCAGTCATATAATTGATGACTTGACGCCAATTGTCTTGCCACAATATAGAGGTATTTGCTTTGATAACACATATAGTGCTCAACATAGAAATTTGTAAATTAGTTATGACGAGATCTAAGTCTGATCGTATTACGTAAAGTTCCATGTATTGAGAAAATACAAAAGATGTTCCTATTACGTGAACTATAATTTTCAATATTTTTTGTAGAAAATTTGTAGGTAGTATCAGCCCAATTTTGCTCATAAGCCAATAGTTTGGACCAAAGAGAGGTCTTTTTGGATCTTCCAAGCTTTCGAGAAAACTCTTGATCATTTTGAACTTTAGCAGAGCAAGGTATGAGGAAAAATGAAAAAAGAAATGTGGTGTAGCTTCCTTTATATATTCACCCCGCTTCTTTAGCTTACCATTGAACGATAAGGAAATCACAGAGTAGTGTTTAACAATTCCGACTTTACACAACCCTACTTCCATGTTTTATTAAACTAATAAACACTTCCCTTGAAGCTTTTTTGTATCGTAAAATGTAGTTTTTTCGGGATTGTTAGATGTAAAATGGAAAATTACTAGTCAGAAACAGGAAAAAATATTTTACTAAACGTTAATACACGAAGTCGGTAATCACAAGTCGCAGTACTATAGTTTATTTAACACAAATATTATTGAATAATATAACACACGAACCTAACTTTAATTAAAAGATGTTACAAGGACAAGAAGTTATTAATCAACGGTAAAATTTTCAGATCTTTCGCAATATTTTGAATATACATACATACATACATTCACGCCTTTATTCCCAAAAGGGGTAGGCAGAGCACATGAAACGTATGTTCCAGCGCCACTTTTAGCACAAATGTGGGTATAAAAGATCGACTAAATGCGATATTGCAGTGATAGGTTGCTAGCCCATCGCCCACAACACACTTCAACCCTGGTCCCTTAGTCGACTTTTACGACACCCACGGGAAGAAAGGGGGTGGTGAAATTTTGAATATAAATGGATCTAAAAGCATCTGAAGCGCGCAGGGTGTAAGTACACGCTTATGTGATGAATTATATTCATGTATATTCAGTTCTCTTATTTACGTGATATTTTAGTGAAACCCATAAAAAAAAAATTAAAATAAATAAGTATTTGTGGACATTCTTATACAAATCCACCTAGTCCCAAACTAAGCAAAGCTTTTACTATGGGTACTAGACTATGATAAATATACTTAATTCCCTTACCGGGATTTGTACCCAGAGGCCTACCGCGAAACGAAAACGAACTTCGTTCGTATATCTCCCTCTCTGTCGCACATGCTAGTTCGAGCGACAAAGACGGAATTACACGAACGAAGTTCGTTTTCGTTTCGCAGTAGCCCCTCAGAACCTCTTGCTTCGTAGGCAGGGTCACTACCAACTGGGCTAAAGCGGTCGTCTATAAAATAGAACTTTGTATATAACCCTATAGTAATCTCAATAAGGCTTGCGTTACGGGTACTGGATGTCTACAAGTATATTCAATAGATATAAATACCTAAATACTTACATAGTAAACTTTTGCTAAAAAAATATCAGAATTAAGTTTTATTCATAAATACTGGCAAAGATATCGATATCGAAATGTTCATGTCTGAATTACATCCCTATGATGACTATGTGGATCGTATATTATTTTTACTGAATTCCAAACCTTTAATTTCGGTGTCTTTATAGCAAATATAGCAATCGTGAAATGTGGGCGGGACGGTCACACGAGGGGCGACTACCCTAAAAAAATAATGAAGCCGTCAAACGTTGGAGCGGTGTGAGGCGGACGTTCAATTAGCTTTTGAATAACACATTAGGGTTGATGTAATGATACGTTATTATAATGACTTAACTAGAATGGTGTCGTAATGTGCTGCAAAGTTTTATGCGACTTTTTAAATTGTACATTTCCATGTATACATTTTCGTTTGAGATATACAAATAAATATTCATTGGATTTATTTTATAGATTGATTAATTTTCAAATGTCAGCAATATGAAACACTGTGTGTCTCTGTCTTTATCGCTCGAACTGGCAAGTGCGACAGAGAGAGAGATACAAGAGCGAAGTTCGTTTTCATTTCGCGGTAAGCCCTCAGTATAAGTTAACATCTTTTTTCCTTTTCGTGACCCTTGCAGTTTTTATCCAGTTTTAATGTCTTTAATTTTAAGTTTCATTCTTCTTCATCCCTACATGTTTTTTTTTGTCAATGTGTCATGAATAAAGGCGGAAACACATTATTAACACGCGACGCGACCCGATACCGACGTGGCGTCGCGTCGCATGTTCATAGTGTGATTCTGGTCATAGAAAATACTACAATTTGATTCGACTCAACACGCGTCGCGTGGTATCGGGTCGCGTCGCGTGTTAATAATGTGCTGGCACCTTTAATGTTTTTTCTTTCTTTCTTTTTTTATTTAATTCGAACACAAAAACCGGTAATTTCTAGTGTAGCACTATTTAATGTCAATGTCATACTGGTTTTTAATTCTCAGAGGGCGGGAACGTTGAAAGTGATAGGCGCGCTTGATAAAATATTTTATTGTAAATTAATTTTAGGTGTTAATTTGTACATATTTAGTCTTAATTTTAATTCATAGTTGATTTGGTTATCGGTTTGGTGCGCTTCCCCAGTCATGGGGAAGCGTACGGGAAAGCGTTCTCGGTTGGAGGGCTTGGAGCCGGAGCCAGATCTTCAATCTGAAAGTAGTTCTGATGCGGATACAGGTGCGCCCTCGGAGCGCATACCTGCAAAAAAGAAGACTAAAGAAGATGACAAAGAGAAGTATACTCCTTTCAGGGCCAAAAGTTATTACAGGTTGTACGACGAAAATTCAGCTAAGAAAGAATTTATTGTTTTTCTGAATCACAGAGAGGATGACCACAAATTTTCTGACAAAGATAGACTTGCTTTGTCCAATGCAATCCGAAAGCATCGCGTGTCGGGCGTGATGCATCTAAGAACAATTAATGCATACAAAGTTGGGATTATGTTCGATCTCCCAAATCACGCCAATGTCTTCCTAAAAAATGAAAAATTATTAAATGAAATTCACATGAATGCTTCAATCCCAGCATCTGAGACCGAGGTTACGGGTGTTCTCACTTCAGTGCCGATTGATTATTCGAACCAGAAGATTTTCCAATTAATAGCTTCCAGTAAAAAGGTGATAAGCGTAAGACGGTTTATGCGGCGGGTAAAAGACACGCTGGGTATCGTCTCAATGGTTCCAACTCAGACGGTTGCCGTGACTTTTGCCTCTGTACAGTTGCCTGAATATGTAACACTTGACCATTGGAGGCACGAAGTAGGGATCTATATTCCTCCAGTAAAGCAATGCCTTCGTTGCATGAAATTTGGTCATATAGCAAAGTATTGTAAAAATAATGAAGTATGTTCAATTTGTGCTGAACCTCATAATTTCAAAAATTGTAATAAGGTTAAAACACAATGCGCAAACTGTGGTGGGGACACGTGAACACGTGGCTATATCTGCTGCATGTCCAATTAAAAAACAGAAAATTGAGGAAAATAAGTTAAAATCACGTAGTGCTAAATATTCCGATTTGTTTTGTGACGTTGCATTTCCGCAGCTCGGCTCAAAATATATTGACACCCATCTAAGTAATCTGACCAAATCTGACAGATTTATGAATCTACTTGTGGAAGCTATAGTTAAAATTTGTGCTGATAAAGAAACGCCAATAAATTCTAACAATATAAAAGAAACACTTAAAAACACTTTCAGGAAACAACCTTAATTTTTTTTCTTTATGGACATATTGAACATAGTGCAGTGGAATGCTCAGAGTATAATAAGCAATAGGCTAATCTTTACTAGATTCTTATATGAAAATAACATTCACATAGCAATAATTTCTGAAACCTGGTTAAAACAACATCAAAAATTTTCAATTAAAGGATACAATGTCATTAGAAATGACTGTGGTAATAAACATAATGGTGTAGCAATACTTATTCATAACAATATAGTATATTCTAATATTAAAACTTATTTTGACAATGCTCTACAAAATATCTGTGTACAAATAATTATAAACAACAAGCAGTTGAGTGTAGTAAGTTTTTATAGTCCATCAAATTCTGATCCCCCATTTAATAAAAGTAAATTTGATACTTTGATAAAATCTATTCCGCAGCCAATGCTTTTTGGAGGCGATCTAAATGCTCATCATATGTCATGGGGCTGTGTTGATACATTGCCTCGAGGTAGAGATGTCTTAGATATTATTGATGGCAATGACTTGGTTCTTTTAAATAATGGTCAAACTACTACAACTGGTTCTTCTTCTTGGCGTCCTAATGCTCTGGATTTAACTTTCGTTTCTCCATCATTGGCACTTTCATGTGATTGGTCTGTTATGGATTGTCCTCTTGGCAGCAGTTATCATTTGCCTGTAATGATAAAAATGATAGTTGGTAATGAAAATAGCTCACAAAGTAATCCAATATGTAATAATGTACATTTGCCCATTCACCCAAATTACAAACAGGTGAATTGGAAAATGTACAGGCAATCAGTTGATTTTTGTTTGGCTAATATTGATTTTGAAAATATGTCTTCGATAGATGCGCTCAATCTGTTTTGTAATATTTTGCGATCTACTGCTGTAGAGTCCATCCCTAGACATAGGTCTTTGAATAGTTCTAATCCGTGTACACCAAAATCTTTGAAATTTCCCCGGCTGCCTTGGTGGAATCAAAAGTGTTCAGAAGCTGTACTTAATTCAAAACATGCTTATATAAAATTTAAAAGTGAACCTAGTGAAGAGAATTATATAGAATTTAAAAGACTTCGAGCCCTTAAAAAGCTTGTTCTTAAGACTGAACGGCGTAATAGTTGGATAAATCTGTGTAACTCATTTAACCGGTGCACTCCTTTGACATTAATATGGAATTACATGCGGAAATTTAATAAAACATTCATTTCAAAACACGCTAGTAATAATAGTTGGATATCAGATTTTCTTAAGAAATACACTCCTGATTTTGTGCTTAATGAGTCTTTAAATTATGTTCACACAGAAAATGATAATGATAAGTATCTTACTGAACCGTTTTCTTTGCAAGAGCTTAAATCTGCCCTATTTTCAAGAAGAGATACATCCTTTGGTCTTGATGGAATACCATATATTTTCCTGAAAAATTTAAGTTCACAAAATCTAAAGACCTTTTTAAACATATTAAATCAGCTGTGGGAAGAAAACTTAATTCCTGATGATTGGAAAACAGATTGCTTGGTCCCAATTTTAAAGCCTGATAAAGATAAATTGTTACCCGAATCATATCGACCTATAGCACTCACATCTTGTGTAGGAAAGGTTTTTGAACAGCTTCTAAAGCAACGGTTGGAATTTTTTGTCGAACAAAATGGTCTGTTACCCTGCAATCAGTTTGGTTTTCGTAAAGGTCGGTCTTCTCGTGAGAGTATTTGTCAGTTGCAACTTGATGCACTTAACAGCATATATAATAATCAGTATCTTCTTTCGGTATTCTTTGACATTGCAGGTGCATTTAACAGTGTCAATATTTCCGTTTTATGTAGAGAGCTGTCAATGATAGGGTTACCTGGCAAAATAATAAATTTCTTACAAATGTTTTTAACAAACAGGAAGGTTTTTGTTAAATTTAACAATCACTTATATGGCCCAAGATTATCTTCTTTAGGGGTTTGTCAAGGAGGTATCTTATCCCCTTTAATTTTTATTTTGTACATTAGGAGACTAAATCTTATTCTAGGAACAAAGGTTAAAAATCTGCAGTATGCAGATGATTTGGTTGTTTATGTGTCAGGATCTGATTTAAATCAATTAGCTTTGACTATTAATGAGGCATTAATCAACTTACATAAATACTTTGCTTATCTGAACTTAGATGTAAATTCGACTAAAACCAAAGTTTTTATTTTTGGTCGCAAAAGCATGTGTTTGCCCACAGTTTTGTACAATGACTTATCACTGCCTATTTCATATGATCTAATAAAGTTTTTAGGTGTTATATTTACTTCAAAACTTTCCTGGATAAAATATGCTGACAGTATTATAACCAAAGCTAACAAAGCATACAATGTGTTAAAATCGCTGTGCGCCACTTCATGGGGTGCAGACCCCAAAATTTTGTTAATCTTGTATAAGTCTCTAGTTCGAAGTCATTTTGAATATGGTTTTCTATGTTTTGCTGGAGATGATAAAATTGTAAATTCATTAGATAAAATACAAAACAAATGTATGCGGACAATACTGGGTGCATTTAAAACTAGTCCTATCGCTGCTATGCAAATTGAATCGAATCTTCCTCCTATTCATATTAGATTTCGTTATTTAAAAGAAAGATTTATTTTAAAGTTATACAGCTTGCCTAAGAACGATCTTCTTCACAACTTGATTTCTTTCCAATCATCGCCTTTTCAAAGGCGCATGTATGTTCTTCAGGATTTTACTTCTTTCTTTCACTCTTTGCAGGAGTTAAATATACATCTTGATAATGACCTTCTTCCCTGTTACACAGGCTCTTTTAAGAGTAAATATCCCGATATAAAAATTGTAATAGATTCAAAGCTAACTTCCAAAGAGGAGGCTTATTTATTGTTGTCAGAATGGTCTAATTGTAAATTTATTTATACGGATGGTGCCAAAAATAATAATGCTGTTTCCTTTGCAATTTATCAACCTGAAATTAATAAAGGTATTGGGTTTAATATCAATAAAAATGCAAGTATCTTTACTGCTGAAGCAACTGCCATCTTATTTGCTTTGAAACTTGTTAAAGAACATAATCAATATAGTAAAGAATGGGTCATAGTAAGCGATAGTATGAGTGTATTAATAAGTTTATCGAGTAACAAAATGAATGCTAGCACTTGCTATCTAATTTTTTCCATTAAAGAATTATGGTTAGAACTATCTTTAATTGGTATTAAAATAGATTTTGTATGGGTTCCGTCTCATAAAGGAGTTTCTGGTAATGAAAACGCCGACTACCTAGCTAGAACTATTGCTAATGCATCTGACTTGTCCCTGGTTCCCGACAGCAGGGACTTAGCTGTGACCTTGCCATATTCTGATATTATAAGTAATCTAAAACAGCGTATGACTGTTCTTTGGGGAAGACATTGGTATCATTTTACAGAAGTTGAGAATAAGGCTCATTTGTATGCTTTGTTAGATAACCAAGTTAATAGTAAGCCTTGGTTTTGTAAGTTTAAAACTTACATGCATCGTAGGTTTTACACCATAATTACTCGTATGCGCATTGGTCATTGTTGTTTAAATTTTCATCTCCATCGTAAAAACTTTGTCTCTTCCCCTTATTGCGATCATTGTCAAAAGCAAGAGGTTCAGTCTATAGATCACATTCTGTTTAGTTGCTCATCCTTTGGCATTCAGCGCCTAGTGCTGATGGATGAGTTGCTTGAGATTTATGGAGCTTCTAATCGAATCCCGCTCTCAGTAACTGATTTGTTGAAGGAGTCGTCTACTTATTTACCTTTGTTTAATTTTGTACATAATACTGTGTGTATGCTGTAAATATGATGCTAAATTTAAAACTTGCTTAAAATTGTATATATTTTTATTGAAGCATTGTACCTATATTTTGTTGGTCAAATGACTTTTTGGAATGTCTGGATGAGGTGTAAGCTTTTTTGAAGAGCTGAATATTGGATTTGACGTTTTTATTGGAACATACTCAAGACTTTATTACTGGATTTGACTTCATGAATTGGATTGGAATAACTGAAGACTTATTTTTTGGATTTGACACATATGTTGATAATACTGATGACTTAATATCTAGATTTGTTCATATGAATTGGAAATAACTGAAGACATATTTATTGGACTAGAGACTTCTGACTTGAAACTACTGAAGACGTTATTACTGGATTCGATCAAATGAAATTATACTTACTGAAGACTAGGCAGTATGGCCCATGGTCTTAGCCTGTCCGAATGGACGAATTTAAAAAAAAAAAAAAAAATTAATTCTCAGATATTTGAATTTTATTACATCATATATCATATAAGATTGATACTAGATAAATCGCACATTTTTCTCTACTCTAAAACATATTACGTAATTATACATTATAAGTAAACACTAGAATATACTTACTGATGCGTTGCAGTGTCTAAACGTTGTTACAATCCAACTTATTTCAAATGTGCTAGTGTGAAATGTTTTTATTCTGTCTAACACACAGTGTTTTCATATTACAAGATTAAATAGAAGACGTTGAATCTGACTTCCGTAATCAGTTGTATTGTATGTATATGTTTGTTTGTCAGTTTTGACATTGACATTTCGTCAAGCAAAATAAAATAAAATAAACCGGACTTTCTTCGTTTTCTCCAAGTTTTCTCTATTATAATTATAAATAGCTTAAATACTAACTTATTGGCAGAAAGTGTAAAATGGTAAGCTGCGCAGTGGGTAACTGTAAAAATACTTCTGTTAAAATAACAAAACATTCAAATGGGATTACATTTCACAGGTAACTTACAATTTATGAAAACTCATTATTGTTTTTAAAATTACTTACCACATTTCCCGTTAGTAATCGGCTTGTTTTAGAATTTTAATACGACCTACTTATGTTTCGGTATAATAATACGCTTATTTATGTTGCTACTTGAAATATCCAACCTGAAACATTCTAATGTCTATTACCAGATTTCCTCGTGATGAAAGGCGCCGTAGGCAATGGGAGGTGGCCGTAGACCGGGAGAACTGGTCAGCCACAGGTTCCAGTGCCGTGTGTTCAGAACATTTCGACGCGAAAGACTTCTATGTGACGGATTCGGGACTCCGCCGGCTTTCTGTAGAGGCAGTGCCTATTATTAATATCTCTGTAAGCATTATAATTATATCCTAAGTAACTGTACAGTCAATTAATCTGCAAAGCCAATCTTACACAAATCAACCTAGTCCCAAACTAAGCTAAGCTTGTACTTTATACTAGATGACAGTATACATACTTGAATAGAAAACATCCATGACTCAGGAACAAATCTGTACAAGGTTGGAATAAGTTTACAAGTCAAGATTGAGGATTGTGAGGTTTTTGAACCTGAGGCTTCCAGCTTCATAGACAGAGTAGTGACACTGTTAATTAGTTGTGAGGTGGTTCACTGGTAACAGTACAGCAGCCGCAAGGTTTATTTTTAGATTTTATGAATATATTGGTAGCCTAGTGGTTCAGGCTTGCGGTTGTCAAGTAGAGGTCGTGGGTTCGAATCCAGTTCTTACCAATGAGTTTTCTGGAACTTGTGTTTGAAATATTTACGTTAGGAAACTGGTCTAATCCCAATAAGATCTAGTTTTCCCTCTGGATTGGAAGGTCAGATGGCAGTCGCTTTCGTAAAACTAGTGCCTACTCCAAATCTTGAGATTGTGTGTCAAAGCAGTCCCCGGGCTCCTTTAGGGAACATTCGGGAACAATGCTAAGAGGATGATTGTGTATCAGTAAGCTATAAGGAGTCACTACTAACTAGGCTAAACTTGTCTATTATTAACAAAAAAAAAATCAAGATCCCTTTAATTCTTTTTCCAGGTTTGCCAACCAAGAGCTCAGACTGTAACGGAACTACAACCAGCGGACATCAATCCTACAGACTCTGATGAGGTCATCAAACTAAAATACAAAATACGGAGGCTTGAAATAATCTCAGCAGACCGAAAATGTAAAATCTACGAATTGTGGAGGAGTAAAAGAAGATTGAAAAAGAAATTGGTGCAAATGAAAACGGTTATTAAGCATTTAATAAAGAATAAGAAAACGGAGAGCAAACAACTTGATAATACGAGTACAAACTTGCAAACTCTTAATATACGGAGTGAAGTACAGAATTCGGATTTGCAAAATGATGAAGATAATGATATGCCTGTTGAGACAAATGAGGTAGGACTTACTAAAGTTATATGCTAATAAGTATTTTTTAAAACTCTAGTCCTAACTAGTGGGCACCACGAACTGGCTAGCCCTTTCAGAACCGGCCAATACAATCGTGTGGGTTGATTACATTTAATTGACAAATCTGAAACATATCTCAAAATACTTCATTTTGCGTTAGCAAGGTCTTGTTTTTCCCAAGGTGGACTGATGACCTGGTAAAGGTCGCGGGAGTCAGCTGGATGCGGGGGCGCAGGACTGGTTTTTGGGGGGGGGGGATCATTGGACATATTTTGGCTGATATGATGATGATATGTACATTTGCAGAGTCCCAGAATGGATAGGCAGAGCACATTTAAAAAAAATTGGTGCTACTTCTAGCAATTGTGGGTTTGAAGACGGCCAAAGTGTGATATTGCAGTGGCAGATTGCTAGCCTACTGGCCACAACACACATCAACGTGAACCCGTAGTCGACTTTTACGACACCTAATGGAAAACACGGAGTTGTGCTGTACTTACCAGCACGGCTATCATAAGACGGCGCGCGAGCTCTCTCGATTTTTCTCGCACTATACCTCTCTTTCTAAGTGTTCTAATAGGAGAGAGACGGATAGTGCGAGAAAAATCGAGAGAGCTCGCGCGCTGTCTTGTGATAGGCGTGTGGGCACCATCCGGGAATTAATTTAATTTACTGTTTTCATGTATGTTTGTAGACAAACCATTTGAATACTCCCCAATATGGATGAAAACAGAATGGCTATACGCTAGACGCTCTTTAAATGCGAAAGTGCGTCTGTTTGTTAACTCTTCAAGGTTAAACTTCAGAACCGATTTAGATGAAATTTGGTATAGAGTTAGTTTGAGTCCCTGGGAAGGACATTTATCCCGGAAATTATCCCTTAAGAAAGTTTGTATGGAGCTACGATGTAACCAGTTCAACGCGGACGATGTCGCAGAAAAAAGCTATTATGATGGAACATTAAAAGGAACATTTCATGTGGCCTTTTATTATCTATTTCATGATATTATCTTGCCACTAGAAATATAGTCAGAATTGTATAACTCTGCACATTAAATTATTGAGTTTTACATTACCATGAATGAGAAAAAAAACCTTCATAGATTACAAATACTAACTTCAAATTAACGCAGTTGTCCAACACATTTTTAAAGATCAGAGAAATACCATTAAATAAGTTGCGAATTGTATAAAATTTAACATTACCTGCCTCAACAAAAAAAAATGTTCAATGGGCTTTCATAATGTGACTAAAAATTCAATTAATTCATTACACTTTTTCACGGTAAATTTTGTAAAGCATTAGAAGAACCAAGACCATGATTACCAAATGTTTAAGTATGATACCAGTAACTACAATATTATAATTTATAAAGGTTTATTTACGTAGGGACCGTAAAATTGTAAAGAGTAAATAATATTTTGAACCTTCAGGCTTAGATTGTAAGGTCGATATTTGTATGCATTATTCCGTCACAAAAAATACCCAAAATAATTTCAACTTTACAGTCAATAGCAGAAGTACTAATTGGAAATGAAACTCAAAATATCTACGTATAGTGCAAAGAGAATAAGGGCTGGTTCACACTGATTCGGTCGAATTCAATACATATTAGAAACGCATACTTACACAGTTAGCTACTTCTGCTATTGGATGTGTATAATAAAATTAATAAATTGTGGATATCAATAAGCAGGTCTATTAATTAGGTAATAATTTATTTCTGAATAAATACTTATCTGTGTCAAAAATGTTTTCAATTTATAAACGTTTTCAAACCCCATGTAATTTCTCCTCAAAGTACCAATCAAGTTTTCTCTGATAACGTATCGGCATTAGAAACCTCGATCGTGCATTGCTCGCCGCGCGCGCACCTCCCTCCACCGGCCAGTCTTTCGCTACCAACGCTCGGCAGCGCGCGTCAACCGTACGCGTTCAAAATAATTTAAAAATCGAACGTTCGAAACAAAACACGCTCCAATTTTCAAATCCCGATGCGTTCAAATTAATAATACAAGTGAGTTTATTTTTCTAGCAACAGTGCATGGAATGTGCAGTGTTTATGTTTTCAAGTGTGTTCGCCATTGAGATTGTTGCAAATCGGTGAAAATGTGACTGTGTTAACGATGAGCGAAAATGAGCCTTGTTGACTTTGCTAGAAGTGTTATATTCAAGTACTCGTTGTAGTTAAGATGCGGGTGTTTTTAAGGATTGTTTTGGTGTGTGCGTGCGCTTTACTTTTGACGGTATGTTGTGAGGAGAGTGAGGAACTGGATTCGAGGGTTGACAAGGATGAGAAAGGTGTTCCAACAGGTATGAACTGCATTTTAAACTCCTCAATCGATCTCACATAGCTGAGGATCATGACTATCGACTAAGCTAATATTCTTTGTCAAGATTTTCGGGCAGCTGCCTGTTAATTGGCTGTTTTCACCGGCATTTTAAGATTTAAGCTTCGGCCTTTGGCTTTTGCCATTTACGGTTTTTTAAATCATTCGTTGTATGGAAATGCAAGACTGTAGATCTAACTTCTACGAAGATTTCTGATACGTAGATGTCTTCAGAGTATTTAATACTACGATAAAGTGGCAAACAAACAGAAAACGGACGATAAGAAATCGCCGTAGCGTATGGACGCTTGCAACTCAAAGCGCAAGTGAAGGCAAGGTGCGCTAGCCCACGGAAACAACGATGTACTTACTATACACATAAATAAATAAATAAATAAATATAAGGCGACAATCTTACACAAATCGACCTAGTCCCATAGTAAGCTCAGTAAGGCTTGTGTTATGGGTACTAGACGACGATATATACCTATAATAGATATAAATACTTAAATACATAGAAAATATCCATGACTCAGAAACAAATATTCATGCTCATCACATAAATGTTTGCCCTTACCGGGATTCGAACCCAGGACCTCTTGCAGCTTTAGCCTAGTTGGTAGTGACCATAGGCAGGGTCACTACCAACTAGGCTAAAGCGGTCGTCAAACCATACACATGTTACGGCAAGGGACTTGCATTTGTCGCTCAAGCTTGCACAATTTTCTATACCAAGCTGGCGTACCTAAAAGGTGTCATCTCGCTCCTATTTGGGGCAGCCCAACTGGGGAGGTACCTCCACCACTAGGTACTTGCTTTGCGGGTATGTGTTGTTGAGTTCCTGCTGGCGAGTAGGGTCGCCAGAGCTCCCGAGGACGGGCTGTGTTGAGAGTATGGGACTTGCGTATGTCAAGTCAACGAATCCTTAAATGTATAAAGGGTCGGCAGCGCAGCGCGCTTGTGATTCTTCCGTTTTCACAAGCGTCCATAGGCGACGGTTTCTGCTTACCACCATACCGTGCTTGTTTATAATCTAGGACAGTCGAGTTCTCCAATATCTATACACACAACATTTCAAAAATATCTACACATGTTTCTTATGTCAGTAACAATAAAGTCCCTGTATAGATATTTTTGAAACGTCGTCTGTGTAGATATTAGAGAACTCGACTGTACCTATACAGAAGTGAACTACAGTCAGTTGAAACTGTTGAAAGGCTGCCCCAAAAACCCACAGCTTAAAAAAGTACATCTTTTGCAAATGCATGTACCTATCGCATCAAAGTGTTCCACCCTTCATTGCTTCCCTGATGGTAAGATTGGTAAGTGGCTACCGTAACCTATAGATACTTGCAGCTCCAGGAGTGTTAAAAGCGCGTTGCCGACCTTTTAAGAATTTATACACTCCTTTTTTGAAGAACCCCATACTGTAGGCCAAAACCTCGGCAGGGAGCTCATTTCACAACCGGAGCGTTCGAGGGAGGAAATTTCTCATGTACCAAACGAGGCCAGTAAGCCAGGGCAAACTGGCACTTAGTTAGTATAGTATCTAGCTTCCTATCCTACCTAGCCTCCTCCCGGCCATAAGGGTGATAATCGCTTGAACGTTCCGCGGTATTTGCTGGAAGGGGCCGAGTTTAGCTCGATGCAAGGTACAAGGCAATTTTTTTCTACACCGAGCGAGACGTGGTCGAATAGTTTCTTATCATGTATGTACGACACATCCGTGCCGAATGGACATTCCACACACGTTTCCATCACATACGGCAAATGTCTCATTTGGCACGATGTAGAACACCGAACATGGGTAATTAAATATTAACTATCGTGAATCACGTAAACACTATTGGCCGTATTCATAAAAGTTCAACAAACCAATCTTTATGTGTCACTTAATATTTTTGTGTTCTTAAAAAGGGACAAAATACATTTTATTTATCAAAGGTATTTGAGGTTTCATGAATAGGGGGTCATGCCTATATTATTATTGGGGACAATCTTCCCCATGTGGTGTCGGGTTAGAATTTCACCACCCCCTTTCTTCCCGTGGGTGTCGTAAAAGTCGACTAAGGGAGCAGGGTTAAAGTGTGTTGTGGGCGATGGGCTAGCAACCTGTCACTGCAATATCACATTTTGTCAATCTTTTTTATACCCACATTTATAGTGGCGCTGGAACATAAGTTTCATGTGCTCTGCCTAGCCCTTTTAGGGATAAAGGCGTGTATGTATGTATGTACAATCTTATATATGGAACTAGTTCTAAACCAAGCCAAAGCTTATTATATTATGGGCGGCGATTTATACTTAAGAATTTATTATCTCTAAATACAGAAGGTGAAGACAACAGAATTATTCTTTTCTTTTAATATTATGTCCTTCTCTGCACTGCTTATATAATAATATGAATTGTTAGAATAGATGTCTCTTATAGCGTAGAATGTCAAATATTACTCTTGGTAGCAGCTAAATTGACCCCACGAGACTGGCTAGTGTAGAAGGTCATAGATAAAATATTTGCACAATGTTTTTTTTTTTTATAGGTACTACAAAATTTCAAAAACTCGTCTTGAAACACTTCGTATCTTTACTTCTCCGTGACATGCTCTTACACGTCCTCATGCCAAAATGAACGAATTCTCTTCGAAGAGCTCACGAACTCGAGTAGGTAATACCATGTACTTAATATCTATTTGGTCTTCTATGAGGCTTATTTTTTCTTAGACAGAGCTTTTTTTTTCAGTATATGATGCTGACATAATTTAACCGAATGTTATGATATATAGTCAGTTCGGGTAAGTGCGCCACAGGGGAAAGTGCGCCTCATTCATCAATCAGTCATTTAAATCAATACCAGCACTTACCCCGGGGCGCACGTTCCCCTGTGGCGCACATACCCGAACTGACCATACCTACTTAACTAAGTAAATTATCTGCGCCCAACGCGTCTAGCGAAAAATTGCATTCGGATTTTTTTAAGAAAGAATAATTCTTTCGTACAAATGGAGTCTGGCTCCCGGAACAGAGTTCGTTGGCCGCCTTACTCCTGTTCTCTTGTTGGTAAGCTCCAAATTTAAACAATCCACTTGCACTGTACCGTACCATAGTTACAGCTACATAGGTACATTCATTCATACAGTCAAAACGAAAATGAATACCAAACAGCCTTCCGTGCGGTACGTTACGCAACCCGTGGGCAGCATTTCCATAAACCAACATATTCTAATATTCAATTCGAAAAGGTTCTATGTTGTTATGAAACTCGTAGAGTTACACCTTTGTCGGTATGGCTCTAGCAATAGGAGTTAACGTGAGGAATAGAAACTGCGGCTTAGTGGTTATACCGATTACCGAGTTATAACTATTTTTTTTCAATAAGATGTTCTATTGCTATGTGAGATTTCACGCGAAAACTTTTGACACTAATTTAAAGACAAGTAAAATCAAAAGATTGTTCGAAACACCATGATTTTACCAAATCTATGCACTCCAACAAGACTGACACCTCATATGCCAAAATCCATCAAACCGTTTGCACATTCATATATACATCCATACATACGCTCGAAAAACATACGTAACCCTACTTCTGAGGCAGTCGGGTAAAAAGGATGTTTTTTTTACTCAAATTCATAACATGAAGATCGCAGCTTTTAGGTCCACGTACAGTCGAGGACAAAGAGATACAAGAGAGAAAAGTGTATACATCTCTTTGTCCTCGACTGTACCATACCATTAGCCTGGTGTAGGCACGTAAGGTTTAACTGTAAGTGCTGATATTGAAATAAATAAATTATAACATTAAACAATCATAGTCGTAGTAGCACGTGTCGCTTCATCCATCACTCCGTTCGACTTCGCTATGCATTCCTTCTGTCATAGTCAACTGTTGAGTTCGCTTAAGAGCTAGAACCATGAAAAACGAATCTCAAAGTTCGTATATCTCCGTATCTATCGCACTTATGGTTTAAAGTACTCGAGCGACAGAGACTGAGATATACGAACTTCGAGATTCGTTTTTCGTGGTAGCGCCGCAGAACAGTGTAAGCTAGCCATTATCCTAATACTAGTGAATCTGTGAGCTGTACAACGCTTGAGGGGTTGTCCTAATACAACGCGACTAAGATCTAAATCAATGGAATTTGCTAACTATGTTAACAAACGATGTATTGAAATTGACATTAAATGTCAATTTCAGCATGACGGTTTGTTTACATAGTTAGCAAATTCCGTTGATTTAAATATTTTAGATCTTACGCGATTATGGCAAGTTTATATATTGGACTCAAATAGGTGTCCTAACTGACACAATATTAACTTGAGTCCAACCGAATAGGACGATCCCTCAGCGTGTCTTTAAAAAAACATTTTTTTTTTATTTTGAAAAAAGTGTCTACAAAAAAAACTATACTTAATTAACGAACCTGTTCGCAAAACTACACGACACTCGGGTCAGAAATGCGACCTGCAGGGGAAAACAGCGGGACAGACACTGGACGCCGGCCGGACAGACAAAATTTTTCCGGCCCAAGCTGAAGCATGGAACTTCGTTCGCTTTGCTCGCTCGTTCGATTAGTAGTAACAGAGTGTTGATCAAGACGAACATTCTGTAGAAACGAATTAACTTAAAGAAACTTCAAAATTTCAAATGACCTCTGGTTACTTTAAAAATATGATTCACAAAACCACCACGGCAAAAGGTAAAGGGTTTGTAATAAGCAAAACCCGTTTCAACCTCAATAAGTTTAACAAAAACACGAGTAAATTAGAAGTCAAATTGGCTGACGGAGATATACTTGACGTTATTTGACTTTGCCAAATTGCATTAAAGTAGTCCATTGAAAAATCAACTCTATCTTCCAGGTAGAAGATTCAAACTCCAATGGCGGCTTCCTAAAAAGTTAGCCACATTAAATAATCCCAACCGAACAAATGTTCACATGTTTCTAGTTGGTGTCGAATTGATCGGTCATGTTATTAGGTTTTGCATATTGCCAATTTTTTGTTCCCATTCTTGGAATTGAAGCGTCTTCGTAAACACAATGGTTTATTTTGATGATGTCATGATTAATAAGAAATATTTGTGTTGAAGGCATTAACAAATTGGCTGTTTTATTTTGCAGTAAACTGCTACGTAAACGTACACGTACACGTACGCGTACACGTAACGCTGTAAACGTACGTTGCTTGTTGGCTCAGGGTAATAAATAAGTATAAATCTCAGGACTGTGCACCGAATCCATATATTAATCCATACTAATATTAAACCCCGTCCCGTGTGGTGTCGGGTTAGAATTTCACCACTAGTAAAAGTAGACTAAGGGAGCAGGGTTGAAGTGTGTTGTGGGCGATGGGCTAGCAACCTATCACTGCAATATCACATTTAGTCGATCTTTTATACCCACATTTATGCTAAAAGTGGCGCTGGAACATACGTTTCATGTGCTCTGCCTACCCCTTTTGGGAATAAAGGCGTGAATGTATGTATGTATGTAATATTAAAAAAGCGACAGTTGAAATTGTGTATGGAGCTACGATATATCCGAGTTCCATGCGAACAGAGTCGCGGGCAGAAACTAGTCAAAAATAACGTAAACTGTATTGTTCGTTCCAACTGTACTGTCACAAAATAACAATGCTTTATTGCATATTCAAATAAATTGTCTTCCAAAAGATCTACTTTGCAATTTATTGTGGAACGATTTTTTGCAGCCATGACTTCAGTCGTTTCACCATATTGGAGTGTCCTCTGCGGCTTTTGAATTGTGGCCGGGAAAATTGCATTGCATTGTTATGTTGCACATGTGCATGGTTAAGTGCATTTCGGCACACGAACCGTTTTACGTCACTTACATAAAAATAAACTTGAAAAAGCAGACAGCGGCAGCGGGGCGGTGAGCGGTTGCCCATACATTTAAGTCGCTCGAATGTATGAATGCCGCGCTGCCCGCTGGCGTCCAGTCTACGGCCTTATTGGGCTCGAAATAAGCTCGCAGGACTGTCTCATGGTAAGCTGGCAACGTAGCCTATAGACGCTTGAGATTGCAAAAGAAGCACAAACGCTTTGCCAAACCTTTGATTTGTGGATTCGATGTGTTGGTAGTTGAACAAATGGTCCCTTACTCTTATGCCGGCTGTACATATTGGGCCAACGTTGGCGAGTGAACTTGATGCAGCTATGTAAACAAATGAGATCGAATTATAGCCCTCTCCCTTTAAGGCGCCGTAGGTTCAGCGAAGTTAAGCGAACAGTGTTTTTGAAACAATATAATGCGTCTGTTTATAATAATATGGTTTTAAAAAAATACGAATAGTAATCTTGAGGCTTTTCTGCAGGGAAATTAGTGTTTAGAAACATGATTAAGCATTTTTCGCTCGATAGAAAAAAACACGAACATAGGTCTAAAAGGGTCTAAAATACACTTAAAATATTTGTTACAAATTACGAACAAAAGCTAAAAATATCAAAATGGCTTCTAATAATCGGCCATATCATGTTTGAGGGAAATCAGTGTTTATTTTTTTATTTATTTAAACGACCAAAAAATTAAAATTAAAAAACATGATTTCCGTGCTTCCGAGCACGCACTTCCATCGCGCTCACGCTTATGCTCAGTGAGAGGGAGAGAAGATCATGAACCTACGGCGCCTTGACGCATAGCTGCATCCTGCTCACGCGCCAACGTTGGCCCAATGTGAACAGCCGGCTTAAACAGTGCTCTGACCTGACTCACCACTACGAACACAACACCACGCCTACCTACCTACAAAGCAAGTAGTGGCGTTATTGTGGCGGTTTTGACGACCGCTTTAGCCTAGTTGGTAGTGACCCTGCCTACGACCTACGAAGCAAGAGGTCCGGGGTTCGAATCCCGGTAAGGGCAAAAATTTATGTGATGAGCATGAATATTTGTTTCTGAGTCATTGATATTTTCTAAAGTATTTATATCTATTATATATATCGTCGTCTGGTACCCATAACACAAGCCTTACTGAGCTTACTATGGGACTAGGTCGATTTGTGTAAGATTGTCCCCTTACATTTATTTATTTATTTTTTCTGTAAGGTGGAGGAATTTCCCCAGCTGGGCTGCTCCAAACCTAACTAAGTTTCAACTGCACTCATGTCCTTTCAAGGCGTTGCTACCATTATAAACCACACCCCTGTGTAACAGGCTCGTTTATGTCTTCCGTGCACGAGATAAATATTCTTGACCCTCCTATACCTATGTTACGGGAGTGTACGGGAAACGAAAACCAAATTCGTTCGTATCTGTCACTCGAACCAAGTGCGACAGAAAGCAGATACATGAACGAACTTCGTATTCGGTAGGGCTTCTGTTTTCAGTCCCTTTCCTATTCACACGATGGTGGTCAGATTAAAGCCACATATGAAAAATCTACAACAAACTATTTATGCCAGTATAATATTGATGAGCAATGAGTAATTCAAATAAACATGACGTTGTATGCGTGTCTTATCAATAGAGCAAGTGCATTACTCGCCCCGAGCGTGCACGTTGAAGAGAGATTTGCACGTGCTGTGCACTAAAGCGTGCAATTTGCAGTCATATTTAATTATTTTTAGTTATTAAAGTAAAGTACCAAATAATTGCCCAAAGGCTACCCAAAGGTTGTCTGGAAGAGATAGATTTTTACCGATAAGACCGCCCCGCCTGGTGTCTGCCATTGTTTATGTTGATCTAGTTTGTGCAACCCGCCCTTAAACTTATAAAATGGTAACTTGTAGCTTCGTTATGCCTAACAAAAACTAAGTTCGTTAGAAAATTCAAATCATGCACGCGCTCGCTGCATAGCACGTACCTAATACCTACCTGAACCCTAAATTAATATCGTATCATCAGTCCTAACCTAACCTTAACACTAAACTGAACGCCATCGCCAGTGCAACGCAATAGTTAGATTGTAAACTAATAAGCTTTCTTGATACAATAAAGGATGACACTGACAGCATGTCAACCTAGAAATTGGCGAACAAATCAAAATGGCGTCCCACTGCGTTCAAATCACGTTGCCCCATCGCTGCCCTTTTACGCCAACCAAGGGAACGTTCAAGATATTGGGAAATTATCAGAAATTCAGAATAGATTCAGACGCGTCCATTGTGATGTGCAGCGTGTCAGTGGCATCTAATCAATCTAGCATTGTTGTCTGTAATAAGGGGCCGGCGCGGCGGCTGGCTACATCGATAGCGTTAATTTGTTATGGACGCTTTTTTTGAGAAAGTTGCAACACTGATTGACCGTCAAATTTCGTAATGCTGGTCATGAATTAGCTTACTATGCGTGGTCATCTCATCCCATTGTGTCCATATCATCAGGATTGCAACAGTTTTGAGCACAAAAGCCAAGGCTTGAGGTAACTAGCGTTCATGATCATTCGATTGTGACTTTTTGATAGAAATATGAATGATATCCATGCCAGATCTTATTGATAATGTTACGAAACTTACGAATTGGACATTCAAGCGAAAACACTTTTATTCTTTGTTCAGAAATTGTGCACGAATGGGTTTAGTCCCAATTAAGAAAAACAATAATTCAACTGGCATGTGCTGTGTAGGTTATCGATCATTTTTAAACACAAAGGACATCAATATTGTTGAAAAGATTAAGGGTTTGTATGAATGACAAACACAAAAAAATCAATATCTATCGTTGAAACGATCAAGGGTTTGAAAGAATACATGAAGATTATTCTTATAATGTATTTTCTGGTCCGGATAATAGAACAGGGAACAGATTTTAGCAAAACGCATGATTAACCGAATTTCTTACGGTTCTTCTTAGAATAGAGTTTCTTTTCCGAAGGTTTTTCCAAACCCTTATAAAATCATAGGCTGTTTCAACTCGCGCGCTTAGTTACACAACTTTGATAATGCATTATGTCACCAGCTTAGGTACAGCACTGTGGCGAGAGGATATTTGACAACAGCTTTTAAAATTCACCAATCAAATACTTAGATGATTATTAAACTTTAGACACGATTGGTGGATTTTGACACGAGGTCTTTGAGAGAGAGTTCTTTTGAGGTCTAGCCTTTCGCCACAGGACTGCCAGCTGACATAATACATTCTGTAAACCCTGATTGATTCGTCAAATGAAGTTGATGCAACGCCCTCTGAGGCTGTCTTGCGGCTGTGTTTAACGTTGTCGGCTGTCCTAGGAAACATTTCAGTGAACATGAATGTCCGAAGCGAATGCGAAACGCACGGCTTCCGGCGCACGCGCACAATGGAAGCGCGCTTCCTGAATTAAACGTTATTTACATACGCTAACAATGCTGGATACTGGCTACTGTTGCGAGTGCTATTTGAGTTTAACATTTGATACAGACCAGCATTCATATCTGCCACAACAACGCGCGAATAAATACCGAGACTGTATTTCTAGGATCGTTCTAATGCCTCTCCACTTGTTTTTTTTTGTTAACCTACAATTGTTAATCGCGAGGTACCGTGTTTATTTTAACAATGTATCGTTCCATAACTAGTGGCATTATAACTACTTTTTTTAGCCTTCACAGTTTCTCTTTCGTCCACTCGTCCCTGTCTACTTATCACAATGTCAGTTTTCGAAAAGCATCGATATCATCCCGCCATCTCCACCTGGCTTAGTCTTAGACCTTGGAACTGTCATTTTGAAGGAACTATTTCAAGATAATCTTGTGAATTGCGAAGATGATTAAGTCGCAGTAGTTGCTTCTAAAAGAACTAATGCGATTAATTCCTCTGTCTGTTCAGATTTTATCCGTCGTTATTTTACCAACACCTGTAGTAGTCCTCGAGGCGCGTCCTGCACAATAGCGTTTCCGAACCGAACAATGCTCCGGCGCAGCGCATGGGAGCGTTTTCACTGGCCTTTGTCGGAGAATGGAGTTTCCACGCGCCCGACATTATTTGCTGCTTGTTTGGGCTAGGCAATAAAACAATTGTACAAAAGATAGGTGTTCGATTGATTCAGTAGCGGCTGAGGTGCGGTGGGTATTTAGTGACTAAAGATGGTAAGGAGGTCTTTCGCAGACTGAAAAACATGGAATATGATCCCCCTGTTTTTGAAAAATGGGGAAATTTTGATGAACCGAATCCTGGAAGTTAAGAATTTGAAATTAACCAAATATCACTACCTATGCGCTTAATTATCAAATAGGGTAGATAAATTAGATTTGAATCCTGTGCAATGATCTATTACAACCATGTTTAGAGCAATGGTTATGGAGCTTAGTGGTACATGTAGAAGAATGAAAATTTGTGGGTCTGGATCTGTGTTGCACCTCCATCAAGTTTGATAATCCTTTTATTTTTGATTTGATTGGTTGTGTTCTGACTTACGCAATGCTGATCGCTAATATTGGATCATCGGAACGGTTTAATGAATGTACTTATGCTGTAAAATCCCAATTAAGATCGACAATAGTAGATTCCTATATTTATAAACTAATGAAGTTGCGTGTATGTCAAGAAACTCGTCTAACAATTTGTGCTTTTTGTGCCAGTAATTAAGACGTTTAAGATTATAAAGTGAGAAGTTGCCAAACGCTCTCAGTTTTTCCTTCACATAACACTTGCAAAAAACGGATATTACCAAACTGCGATAGGTACGTACTCATTGTAATCGAAACCAAGCACTAATTACAACTAACATGCTTTTCCGAAACCGCCCTTATGCCCCTTTCTATAAAGACTATCGCTTTACAACTGAATCATGAGTTTCGCAAGTTGTGTAGTGGCCGGAACGCCTCGAGTACAAGTCCGGGGGACGTATGTCCATGGATTAGGGTTGAAATTCACGTGGCAAGGTTTTATGAGCGTAGTGATATTTGAATGGTAGGTTACGAATATGAAATGTTTTTGAAGTGGCATGTAGTGTTTATGCTTCTGGTTTTTAAGTACTACAACACTCAAAACATGAAGTGCTAGCTACCATCATTGGCATAGCATATGTATGCATTGCAACATGTTTTTCGTATAGATTGGACTTACTTACAATGCTTGTGACTTGTAACTAACCTAAAAAGCCGTCTTCAGTGTGTTATCATATCAGCCGAAAGACGTCCACTGCTGGAAATAGGCCTCCCCCAAAGAGTGCCACAATGACCGGTCCTTCAGTGTTTCACCATCATATCAGCCGAAAGACGACCACTCCTGGAAATAGGCCTCCCCCAAAGAGTGCCACAATGACCGGTCCTTCAGTATTTCACCATCATATCAGCCGAAAGACGACCACTCCTGGAAATAGGCCTCCCCCAAAGAGTGCCACAATGACCGGTCCTTCAGTGTTTCACCATCATATCAGCCGAAAGACGACCACTCCTGGAAATAGGCCTCCCCCAAAGAGTGCCACAATGACCGGTCCTTCAGTGTTTCATCATCATCATCATATCAGCCGAAAGACGTCCACTGCTGGACATAGGCCTCCCCCAAAGAGAGCCACTATGACCGGTTCAGAGTGTTTACTAAGTACTAATATATTTTGAATGTTCCTTAGCTACTTCTACTTAACCTACTGGACAAATATCGCGTGTCTTACAAGCGGAACATAATTCTACATAGTTTAGTAAGGATAAACATATTTCAATGGAGCTCTGTTTTTTGAATTAGGAATTTAATTTCACTTGTTATAATTATAAATTATTACTCTTGTTATCTTCATTTGCAGTTAGAATAAGAATAAGAATAACTTTATTGCTTTCATGTTGGCATACAGGTGGTCTTATAAAATTAACAGTACAACATGAGACCCTGTAAGGGTTATGTTAATGGATGCTTATTTTCAGACAAATAAATGTCTATGTATATGAAAAACTGCATCATTGTTCAAAATTATAATTGAAACATATAGGCTAAGTATACACCTACAGACAATTGACAATATTTCAAAATATGTAATGACGCCTAAATCGAAAACCATTTCGGTAATTATGTTACCTGAACGTAATACCTAAAGTAGTTTTCTGTGTTTTTTTCCTGCTCGCTTTTAAGAAAATCGCGAAAACGTATAAAAGTGGTTTTAACCGTGTGTGACGTCAGTATTATGGCTGTCATATATGAAAGGTGTCCAAACTGCCATACAGAGTCGTAGTATTGACGTCATAATTTACTTACGACCTTCTGGAATTCGCTACTTTTCAATTTGATAGTTTTGAATGAAAATTACAATTAAGGGAGAAATAAAAAAACACGTGTCGCTTAAAAAAACATTTTAACTACTACTTCCTACTACTAACTACTTCCTCGTCTACAATAGATGGACTCTTTAACTCATCTGAAGAACCAAACTAGGTTGCCAATCCATACTAAATACATACTATCCCGACTAATATTATAAATGCGAAAGTGTGTAGGACATAGCATGGTTTTTATCCCGAAAATCATCGCCTGAGGGGGTGAAATGGGGGGTGTAAGTTTGTAAGGAGCTAAAAGAGTTCCACGCGGACGTACTCGGGGGCAGAGACTAGTTTAAAATATTTTTGTACAATAATACAAGAATCATCATCATCCTCCTAGCGTTATTCCCGGTTGTGCCTCTAAAGGAGCCCGGGGTCCGCTTTGACACCTAATCCCAAGATTTGGCATAGGCACTAGTTTTACGAAAGCGACTGCCATCTGACCTTCCAACCCAGAGGGAAAACTAGACCTTATTGGGATTAGACCGGTTTCCTCACGATGTTTTCCTTCACCGAAAAGCTAACGGTAAATATTCCGTACATAAGTTCCGAAAGACTCATTGGTACGAGCCGGGATTCGAACCCACGACCGCCGCTTGACAGCCGCATGCCTGAACCACTAGGCTACAATCATAAATTATAAATCAAAGGAAAAATTGAAAAATTTAATGCTTCGAGCCGGAATGCGGCCATGAATGCCTGTGTCGCCGGTTCGAATCCGGCTCGGAGCATTAAATTTTTAAATTTTTCCTTTGATTTAAAATTTATGATTTTTGTTAGCAGAGTTACTGCTTAAAAAAAACAAAAAAAATGTTAATACTTAATACAAGACTTTGAAGGCCCTATTTTGCCCATTTAGCCTCAATCTTTGTATGCTACAAAGATTCATGAGCCTCTTCCGCTCCGAAAATCTTTTGAAAATTACAAACGTTAAGCTTCTTAAATACATTATTCATTAACATTAGAATTACAATAAAAAGGTCATGTGCAATTATAGTAATCTCAAGCGTTAGTTTAACAAAACCTTCACTACTCCCACCGAGGCGTTTGCGCATAGTAAAACCGAGTTGCGCGCGGGTTTAACCAATACGACCTTTATGCAAATGGCTTAAGAGCAATTACGAACGCTTTATTTACGCGGTTTACACGTAAAACGACAACAATGATTATGCATTCGACTCAAGCAATAACAATCTTTGTTTCAATCGGTTTAAGGCATGTGTGGATTGTTCTGTTTTCGTGGTTAAGTTGCTGCGTGGGAGCGAACGATCGCTAATGCTCGAGCTATGTGACATACTGTGATTTGATTACACAGTATGAAGTACATTATGAATATTATGAATATTGCCTATGATGCTCGAAAAAGTTTGCTATATTAGGCTGTGGGGCGATTCTCCGAGCGTTTGAACCGCTTGGTTTTAACGTCATTGTCGTCTCAAGATTATTTCATCAGAGGTAAAACGCACCGCAGAACCTTTAATCAAAAAAGATTCAGTAGTGCTATTGGCTAATATCTTTATCAAAAGTAGACTCTGATACTCGTACCTTTTAATAGTATTTGCTGTCTCCGACAATGACGAAAAAAAACGCCTTAAAAACGCTGAATATTCGCCCTGTGGACATTGGTTATATTGTTCAAAGCATTAAATATATTTGACTTTGGATTTTGTCAGGCAGCTCTCTCAGCGTGGGCGCATGACGATGGAACCAAGTCTGATAATGTGATTTTTTTTATTTAAGCTGTTTAACTGTTTTGAATGTTACAATTCTGTCTTTTCCGTGTTCCACCGTTTAGGTATCTATCTTGTAGTACTTAAGTCGTTTTGTATGATCCATATGTTTATTCTCAAAAATATTCATGGATTCGGACCACATTAAGCCCATTAATTACTACGCGAAGTCGCCAGATCTCCATTTGTTTTGGATTCGCTTCGTTATGAGTGAGAAGAATTTGTGTCTGTCCTCAAATCAATAAAAAGTTGCCTGCTGGTGATATTTCTGGAGTCTCCAGCGTTCATAGGTCTGCTTACCATCAGACAGACCGTATGCTTACCTACCTATATACCGGCGTAGACAAAAAAAAACTTTTTTAAGCAGGGTATGTCTTTCTCAAAATCATAGCAAGTGGAAATCTGTGATCTCTGCCTACCTTTCCGAAAAATAGGCGTGATTCTGTGACATTAAACCTATTGAAATAGCTCTGTCGCGTCAGAGTTTAATATCGGTAATCGTGTATGCTTATACGCTGTTTAAGATAATCAATAGCCTCCATAGTAAACACGTCATAACATTGGAGCTAACCATCTGGGCGGCTCGGAATGCCATAGGTCGTGATTACGCGCATAAATTATACTGCAGTGTTAAAAGGGCTTAACAGAAATGTCACAATATATTTAGCTGACAACGGTAAAAATATACTTAAATTACTTACCAATAAAAATAACTTATATAAATACTGAATACATCACGGTTCAACTTATTTAAGTTTTTCAATTACTTTTGTATACATAAAGATAAAGAAATGGACTTCGTTCCATGATAGAAAATCGTGCTGCCTTGACTTTCAATCGACAACCCTATAGAATGAATCTGAGAGTTTAATTAAGATTATGTTATGACAAACTCTTTCATTATCTACCGAGGGTTTTCTCTTTAAATAGCAAGCGTAGCCGTAGCATTTGTAAATAATATGTTATATATGGTTATATGGTACGAATAGTAATTTAACTTTCTATATCTGTTCTAATAAGCCTGTTATAAAAAAGTCGTCATCAACGTGGCAACAGTTAAAAAGTCACACTTTGGGATTAATAGGGATGTTTCTTCACGTAATTATATTATCTAGAACATTTGCTCGTAAAAAATACCAATTCATCCTTCCTTGTATTTATAATGGTATAAGTAGTACCCAGAACTCTTGCTCATAAAAATTACCAATCTATCTTTCCTCGTATACTTTAAAACTAATTTGAAATACACTCAAAAGTACGTAAATGTCATATCCGAATATACAAATATTTATGTTACCGAACCGGTCACGTCGACTCTTCCAAGAGTTCCAAGCCAACATGTGGCGTCATACTGCCGCGTCTAACGAAAAGGTTGTATATCCATATGTGTTTCATAGTGACTGAAGGCTTCTTGTGTTGGTTGGAGTATTGACCAAGATTTACATTGTATTTATTAGCAGAGCAAATTAAATAAGGTCTGAGTTCACAGCGTGTTGACTGACATGATAGGTACCTACTACTAGGTTGGAACTCCATAGCGGATTTCTACTGTCACTCATAATCATAAATAAATAAATATAAGGGGACAATCTTACACAAATCGACCTAGTCCCATAGTAAGCTCAGTAAGGCTTGTGTTATAGGTACTAGACGACGATATATATAATAGATATAAATACTTCAATACATAGAAAACATCCATGACTCAGAAACAAACATTCATGCTCATCACACAAATATTTGCCCTTACCGGGATTCGAACCCAGGACCTCCAGCTTCGTAGGCAGCGTCACTACCCACTAGGCTAACCGGTCGTCAAACCATAACCTGACCAAGAGGAGTTTTAGTAGGTACCTACTATCTAAAGCTAGTATCAATGGGAATTACTTTTAGCAATGTTTGGCTTTCCAAACTGCCATGGTTAACTAGGGAACTTATTATTATGTTTCTACATATCTATTTAAGTATAAATGTTTTTTTTCATTAATGATTCAGAATTCATCAAATTTAACTCGACGTGTGCTAAATGTTGTTTACACGTTACACGAGTAATGGTTATAATATACTTGTCTTGAAATATTATAAAACGATATTATACCATAATCATTTTAGGTACATTAATCTATTATTTTTTTACGTGCCAAATACCTAATGAGATTTCCGCACACCGGTTTTCCTTGATATTATTTAATCATCGTTTTTGGAAAGATCTCGTGTTATAACAAGGAAAATATTGTCCCCACGTTTACTAAGAAGACCTTTAAAATGTTTACTAATATTTTATTACGTTTTTATGAAACGACGCCTACGGAAGATTATTTGTTTATCGTTTCCACGTATTTAAAACATTGTTTAAACTAACTTACGACATGGGCAGGCCGATTGACACCCGGTGTAATGATACCAATGAGTTGTTTTTTTTTTAATGTAAGTATGTATGTCGTAATATTCTTGTTAGGTGTGTTATCACAACATTGCTCTACATGTTATATTATACATATGTTGGTTATGCTAAAATTTCAGAAATTATTTTGAATAGAGTCTCTAGATGTATCGAAAGTATATCTACCAGATCAGATTTGGAGATGCAATGACATTTTACAACTCAAGCGTTTCTGAAACAGACCACCTCCTTCTCCTTCCTCAAGGAAGAAGAAATGCCAAAACAAACAACACTCAATTCCCATCACCATACAATCGCATAAAAGCAAAACAAAAGCAACCGCCCTATTTACGACTAGACTAACCCACGTATTGCGAAACGAATATTGACTTACCGGTGAACTGGGTGGCAAAAACCGCAGTTACTTTAGAACACACTGTAACCAGCTGGAAATGGGATCTAGTTCTTGTGTTTGTGGCTCTGATTCATGATGTATTACTTAATTGACTCCGCAACCCTAGTGTTCGTAGGTCGCTCGCGTTCTGCGTAATTTTTTAACCGACTTTAAAAAAAAGGAGGAGGTTCTCAATTCTGCTGTATTTTTTTATTTTTATATTTATTTCAATGTTTGTTACCTCAGAACTTCTCCGTCATTGATGAGCGGATTCGAAAAAAATTTTTTGTTCGTATGTATAATTATACTTCCAGGTGGGTCCCATTTTTTTCAAAATTCAGGTAGATGATGGGATCCATGAGGAATTGAGGGGACTCCTCAATTTTATTAGGCACGCGTGTAGTGATTTTGGTATTTTCTGTTATAACTCGTGTATTTAGGCCCGGAATCATAAATTTGGTTGCGAGGAATTGATGATGAAGACCACAGATGACTTATCGAATTCCTCAATTATGTACCTACTTAAAAGTGCAAAAGTACGTCACAGGATCTGATAAGATTCCGTTGAAATAGGAACGCATGAAGTGTCATTGGTGATGATCTTGGGGAATCGACGGAAGTCCTCAAATATTATCGGCCCACATATACAGCGATTCGGTTTTTTTCTATAGTAATCAACGCATTTGCTATCGGAAATCAGTTAATGTGGTAAATTGTCAAAAAAAATGTGGAAATTTTCTCGTGGCTTTGTTTTTAAAGTAAATTATGTAATAGGATAAATAGCAACTTTTCCATAATACGTCCGAATTGCTCCGTTAAGTATGGAGTTTGTAGGGAAAAAAGTAATAAGTGATGTCACAATTTTCTATGGTCAAACACGCGTAACTATTCGCATATAGGCATATAGCGACCCTTTTGGCTAAGCATGCAGGCGCCCTAGTGAACCTGCGGAAAAAACGGCATTCTTAGTTATACTTTGGTGCTAGAGAATTAATCTACTGCATAAAAGTTATATTCGAATAATAGAACCAGGAACATAAATATTAAACTTAACGCTACATTAATTCTAATAAATCGTATTTGACGCTCAGAAAGGTTAACGAAGAATTCATAATAGCTGTCAGATTAGCAATAAGCTTGACCGATACATATTGTTCCAACATTACAATAATGTTATGTTTAATGTAATGCAAATGATTACATTGAAGGGCAACCGCATGGACGGAACAACAAATTTAATCTATTCAGATGGTTTAATTATTTATTAATTATAAATTCTATAGCTAAGAGGCCTTTAATTAGCGTTGACGACCTTGTGATTGGAAATTAAAGCTGCCTAATGTTAGGGATAAATGTGGTTAGATCTGATTGAGATTACTGTTCTTTTTCATGACTTAAATAATTTATTTCATCTTGAACAATGTTTAAAGAACACTACACACACACAAGGACACTAGCACGTTTTTATTAAAATTGACTCTCTTAAAAATACTTGCAAGTTCTAATTTTGTAATATATTATCTTTACTCTGTACATTTAGATTTTTCTGTCTCTAGATAAGTCCGCAATACGTACCTAATAGGAATAAGATCCTAGATACTGTAATATTTGACCCAGTTTCTATAAGGACTTAGTCGGATAACCTCATACCTGTCAGATCCTTTTGATTTCTAGAACATTCTTCAATCAGTATCAGTGAAATATCGTACAAACATCTAGTTTTTCCATATCCATAGCATGGCGACACTAAGGCGAGCCACTTACGTCTTTGTAAAGACGGCCTGGTTGAAACTATGTATGTAGTTACTGTGACATCCATCTTTGACACATTACGAGCATTAGAATGGGAAGTAATCTACAAGAGTCAAAACATCTTCAGATCAGGGCTGGACTATTTTGTAAATAACGTTCAAATAATAAAAATTACAGAAGACAATGACTCTCAAATACATTTTTTTGTATCTTCCATCTCTCTAATAATGTTGCTGCGTAACTTGATACCTAACTAAAGCGCCTTACCTAACTAAACTGAACTGGCACTATGCAAGAAATCTCCAAGTGCAAGTCACCCGGCAGCGATGTAGCTCTGCAGGCGGTCCAAGAAATGTACCCTGAGGCATGCTCTCTATTTTTTCATATTTTTTATTTCGTGCTACCTTTTCATTCTTATACCTGTATCAGATTATTAATAATATTTTATAATTAACAAAATGGCTTTACCGTTGCTCGGATTCCGGGTCTCTTTGGCATATGCGAAGCTCATAACAATGTTTAACGCGATACTGCATTCCAAAGAGCTTCATCAAATATAAATCATCTCTAGTCTTTTCACAACGTCATTAGAAGATGCCAATCTTTGACAAAACAAGCCGAACGTATGTCGTTCTTACAATCAAACTTACCATAGGTCACAAAATCTAGTCCCAACCTTACGTAAATGCATTGTAAAATCAGTATTTGAACATCATTCTTCCGCCACACAACCTCGGTGATAACATCAACGTAAAACAAACTTGTATCTAGAGATCCTTGAGATCTTATTTTATTGCAATAGAGTTAGTTTTCCACTGATGTTCTATGCAGGCTTATGGTGGTTTTGATACGCCTGGCGAGCTGGAGATTGTTTCTTACAAAGGAATGCTAATAAAAGGTAGTTAGAGGTCTGAGGGATGGGTTTCCTTGTTGGTATTTGAGTAATGTTTGATTTTGTCCTTTATTTGGCTTGCATCGTAATGAGCTTGCTTGCAGGCTTAATTAAAGTCTAGGTTATGGGTTACGTCTTTGAAATACGTAATTCCTTGATTTTATCTTCGAGATTAACAGGTTGAGCGGCGGCAGTGGCGGGCGGTTACGTGGTAATTTTGATATAGCAGGTTGTTTTGAGGATATGTCCAGACGCATATTTCAGTTCAGAGTATTGCAATACAAATATATTTAACACCATAATATCAAATATTTACTTAACTTGTTCTATAGCAACAGATTTTCCACTTGAAATTGATTTTAAATTAATTTCTCCTTATCGGTCCGACGGACTTGATTGGCGGAATGGCTGATATGGTATCGTCGGGGATAGTGCAATACAGCGTAACTAGCACTAGTAAATACTGCGTATCTACTCGACATACAAATTGCAAATCCGCGTAACTAGCACTAGTATATACTGCGTATCTACTCATCACCCAACTTTACAGGAAGAGCTTAAAACGTTTTATCTTTATTATTTTGGAAGATATTAATTATGTTTCTACACAGAACATATTGAATTACGAGTTCTACAAGATAGTGAATCTAATTTTATGAAATCATAACGAATTAGGTATTTACGTCATTTACGCGGTTTTGATTTAGCCACTTAAGCTATGAAGTGGAAACAAATTCAGTATGTTCCGCGGTATTGCAAGAAAACACATGAAGTTTATAGAAAAAAATTAATCAACAAAGCATGGTATGTGTCTCAAAATGTAGTATGTTTTTGTAATTAGTAATATGGCTGATAGAAAATAATAAAAAATAACCTTGTTTTCAACTCTACAAAAAAATATTTCAAAAAATGTAATCAACTTCAAACATATGGTTGATAATTATTTATTAAAATGTTGTGAAGCTACCTGATTCCCGAGTAACATAGGGTATATTATACAGGGTGAAATATTATACAGGTTTAAAAATCGTGCGAAGCCGGGACGGGCACGGGCAGCTCGTCGTATATTAATTAGGAAGAAAAAACAGGGTTTCCCAGTTTCGGAAAAACCAACGTATTATATTTGATACAATGCCAAGTTCCCGACAAACTAGTTGCATGGCTTCAGAAAAAAAAACTTCTGTATTATCAATACAACTGGAGTTGAATTTTCCTAATCAGGCACTTTAATCGATTTAAACGTACTTATGAGTTCCAGTAAATTCCAACAATACAGCACTCTTTGGTTTTAAATAATCTTGAATTATTACGATTTTACCAGATTACCTACTTAGTTAAAGAATCACATTGTGAAAAGAATCGCACACACAAGAATAACATTTTATACCTAACACTCAGTAGGCAGCCACCACTTATTATAAACCAAATAGTACATACTTACAATCATAAACCTTCAAAATGAAAATAAGATCTATAAACTTGTTGACTGTTGTCACGTTAAGATATCTACAGCCCTAATTAAGCAATAGTTTGTTATTTATCTTTTTTTTTACAAAAAAGGGTAGGTACGTACTGGAAAAAAAATTGCAATTATACGAAATATTGCCTTAACTGAAATCGTTACTAACTAATTTATATTTAAGTAGTCATCTGATTGCAGATACGCGGAATCGTCACTTGAGAGTGATTGAATCGCGGTATTGTTATTAAGCCATAACTAGCTTGTTATTGGTCAAATGCAACGGGTGTTTGACTTGTATATTCTAATCGAGTTTTTACTTTCGTTGGCGGGAAATCTCAATTTGGCTACATTTGTTAGATACGCGGTATTAACCAATGTCAGTTACGCGGATTTGCCCTAGGAGGGTTGTGCAGATACGCAGTTTTTACTAGTGCTAGTTACGCGGTATTGCACTATCCCCGACGGTATGGTTGTTATTTTGCTACCATCACTATTGAGGAACTACACTCTTTTGTTAATCGCTCGCTCTTTTCTCCTCTAGCTCTCCTTTATGATCTCCTGCCATTCAGCAACGGTTTGAATTCTTACTTCACTATTTTTATTTATACATGTATGACAATATATTCTTTATTATTTAACACGGCTCTAGCGTGATATTTATTAACCTTTATTATCTCTGTCATCTGCGACCGTGACAGGTGCAACCCGTGTCGAAACTTCAAAAATAAATGTCAATCAATATCTCGTTAGATTCGTGTTAAATATGTGAACAAAGTGTGAGAGTTTAAAGTGTTATAGTCTATGCGTTCTTCTACTACACTTGCCCTCAGAGGTACTTGAAAAATGTCTTGTCTCTCCTTATTTGTTTCGTACTAAACATTATCATTACTTAGTTATTAAATACAAAAACGCAATATATTGGACACTTATTTCGTCTACCCATTTAACCATATTTGGGACAGTATGTCAATGAGTATCTTTACCACAACGTGAAACAAGGAAAGTATGGGTTTCTTAACACTCAAATTAAACCAAGCCCTTGGTAATGTGTAGTAGGTACTCGTCACTTAAGTGGGTCGACCGCATCGCAGTAACCGTATCCATCTTGACTTGTGCAAGAGTTTAACAGAATTATAGTAACAGTTTAATGTTTTAACCACAGTGACATGCGACAAGAACATATTTTATTTCATCAATATGTGCCGGTATTGTAAACACAGGTGTGTTTTCCTTATGAACAAAAGGAGACTTAAGTGATGAGGGTTTTAATACAATTGTAATACATTTTAAAATGTTTTTCATAAACTTCGCTGCAGTTTTAGCGATTCTTCCTTCTACCTATTACTAACATAATTATATTGCTTATGTTCATCAGTTTATTGTCTTCTCCTCTTCATCACTTAGGTAAAGTTAAATTTCCATTGCTTTAGTCAAACTTAACGTCTCAGTATGTAAATGCTGTGGTATTTGCGGTACAGATGCAATAAAGTAAAAAAACTTGATTTTGTTATGAGGATGCAACTGAAATAAAAATAATAAGTACTTAGCTAATAGCATGACTGCCTTGTCAATTAAACCCATCCAAACACTGACATTCAAACAGTTGCTTTACTGAGCCAGTACTTGAGCCAGGTATTACTGGTAATTAGCACAATAGTGGGTGACATTGGTCAGGCCTTGACCTGCCTGCGCCCGCGCCCCTAGCGGCCATCGTCGCTTCCTGTCGGAGGAAGTGACGAGTACTTTCCTTGACATGTACGTTTCAGAGGATGAAAAGACTGCACAAGGCACGGTTATAGGTCTGTTAGGTACGCTTTCAGATCTAGTCTGTTGTGGCATAGAATCCCAAGACGCATTTTTGAATGGAAGGATTGATCATATTATGTTAATTAACCGTATTCACATATATATTGTAAGATGGGTGCAAATAATCTGAATCTGAATTTATCCTAATAAGTACTTAGTTAACCTAAGTATATGTACTTAGGTATACTACAGAAAAGAAATATTTACCTATAAACGGACTGTTTGTGTTTGTCAGCTTACTTGAGCAAATACGAATGATAACTACTGCCGGCTCTGTAAAAAACACCGTTTCTGGTGTTGCCATTTAAAAACCAAGTCACAAGTACGCCAGATCGATATCAAGTACTAAGCCTCAATCAATGAAACTTCCTACATTCAAAATTAGACTTTTTCCCATTGACACACGTCTCACTTTCGATTGACACCGCCATGCTTTTCCCGCGGCTTTCTCGCCCAACACCCGTGACGAATCGCGAGACCTACGGCTGTCCCTTTCCGTTGTATGGGGTTGGCTCGCTCTGGCAAAGGTTTGCTGTTATGAAATGCGGAATGATATGGGTATTAAGGTTAATAGTTTAATTAGTCTCTGTACATATATCTCATGTGACAGTATCAGGGCAAGGGCCTTGTGATGTGATTTTAAAGATTGTAACATTTATGTATTGAATGAAGCATACGGCTATTGAGAAACTTAACCGATTGGTATATTAATATACTAGCGACCCGCCCCGGCTACTACCCGGCACGGGTAATATAAACTATATTATACATATAAATCTTCCTCTTTAAACACACCACTATTTAAAAAAACGCATCACAATCCGTAGCGTAGTTTTAAAGATCTAAGCATACATAGAGACAGAACAGACAGCGGAAAGCGACTTTGTTTTATACTATGTAGTGATGATGAACCTACGTAGGAGATTTTCTCGGTATGTTACATTGATTCACCAGGCGAATTCGACCGTCATCAGTGTCTTCACACTGATGACGGTCGAATTCGCCTGATGATTGGAATGAGGATTCTATCCAGATGTAATGTAGCCATGTTTATCTATCTTATATGTAAATATGAATGAGTAAACGCATTGAAGCCTGTCGGACGTTCAAGGTACCGCTGCACGGCAATCACGCGACGGCGCGCGAGCTCTCTCGATTTTTCTCGCAATATCCGTCTCTTTCGTATTAGAACACTTAAAACTAGTGGTATAACAAGAGAAATCGAGAATATGTCGCGACGAGCTGGAGCGACATGGTCTAGACGGACCTGCACAAGCTTCAAATCTGCAATTGGCAAGTTGAGTGCGCAGAACCGCGAAAAATGGCGCACTCTCGTGTCGGAGGCCAAGATTCATTTTCGACGCTGAGCCAAGCCAACTGAGTAAGTAAGTAAGTAAGACGCATTGAAGCCATCATACACCATGATATAAGAGACCGATCTAAATGAAACCGTAAACATTATGTGTACCTAGTTTATTAACCCCCTACGCAAAGAGAGGGGTGTTATAAGTTTAACGTGTCTGTGTATCTGTGTATCTGACTGTGGTGTCTTAGCTTCCAAACGGATGGACCGATTTGAGTGCGGTTTTTTGTGTCATAGATAATTTTATCCCGAGTGTTCTTAGCATTTTCATGAAAATCTGTTCAGCCGTTATTGAGATATTGGACTTTGAAATGAAAATGTCGGGAGTTTTTCAACTTTTCTAAGTTGTAGTTTACTGTGATGCAAATTGAATGAATGTTTTTTTTTTTTTTTGACTGGTTTCTAGCCGTAGCCCGAAGGCTGTGACGTCGAATCATGGCTGGCTGGTGGATAGGCGACACTATGGTGCTATCCGACCGCCGAAGAAATTGAATGAATCATCATCATCAGCCTATATACGTCCCACTGCTGGGCACAGGCCTCCTCTCATGTATGTGAGGGAATGAATGAGTTGAATGAATGCGAGCTCCTTATACACCCTGGGTACACCGCCCATACTCTAAGTTTGTCCATTCTCCTTTCTACCCAATCACGTGCCTAAAACCCGGAATGCGCATGTTCGAACTAAACTGCTGCCTGGCATCGTTTTGACACCCCGCCACCCGCCCCTATCCCCGCATGACGCTACTTAGACTTATATGGTTTTTTCGTTCGCTGAGGTGGCTGAGTATCAACATTCAACAGTTGCAATCACAAGTTAAGGCGCCGTAGGTTCATGGTCTTCTCTCCCTTTCACTGAGCATAAGCGTGAGCGAGATGGAAGTGCGTGCTCGGAAGCACGGAAATCATGTTTTTTAATTTAAATGTTTTGGCTGTTCAAATAAATAAAAAAGGAAACACTGATTTCCCTCAAACATGATATTGCCGATTTTTAGAAGCCATTTGAATATTTTTAGCTTTTGTTCGTAATTTGTAACAAATATTTTAAGTGTAGTTTAGACCCTTTTAGACCTATGTTCGTGATTTTTTTCTATCGAGCGAAAAATACTTAATCATGTTTCTAAACACTGATTTCCCTGCAGAAAAGCCTCAAGATTACTATTCGTATTTTTTTTAAATCATATTATTATAAACAGACGCATTATATTGTTTCAAAAACACTGTTCGCTTAACTTAGCTGAACCTACGGCGCCTTAAGACACAATGAGTCCCATTTCGGGCCGTTTAAATGGCTGACTTAACTTTATAAAATTTGTAAACGTTTCTCACGTACCTACATAATATAAATAATATGAGAACTATTCAATCATCATCAGCCTATGCTGTATCCCACTGCTGGGCACAAGCCTCCCCTCATGAATCAGAAGGAACGGGCGGTAGATTAAACATTCTCATTTAGGTAATTCTTGCTCCCACAAAGTTTTCAAGCTCGTGCCCAAACACTTAGTATCCCATTTAACCCAAGGCCCATTTTTTCCGAACATTAACTTTTTATCAATATTTTATAAACGAAACGAGACGAGAAGGTAATTAGATAAGTCGTGCCTGTCGTGGCTTCACGCTTTTCCTCTGATGACCGCTTTTCGGTTTGATTAATAGCTTGCCGGTTCAGGGTTCAAATACCCTTTAGATGTGGAATTTATTCATACATAAAATTACATCATCCATGCATTAACAATCGCTCGATAAATACCTGCAGTTGATTAGTAATTAATGATACCATTCACCTCTTTTAATTAGATATTGTCACTTTATCAACGTTAACTACCTAACACCGATCACCCAGGGGATCGTAGCGGCAATTATTTTATATTCAACTAGGACTAAATATAATGTTCGGTTATGGCGATGGCGCTTCGCCGGTCGCTACCGCGTCACCCTCGCTTCGCTCGCTCGGCTCGCGCGCAGTAGGGTCGCAGATCACCTAACAACCTAACCGTTTTTTTCCCTTGGGCGATCAGGGTAGGGGATTCTAGTGAACAACAGAGCGATATTGTATAGTCACAGCATTCATATCTGTCACAATGAGGCGCCCTTAAATATCCGACACCACTCTTACTTCTGAGGCAGTTCGGAGGTGTCTGATATTTTGTCACCTTCGTTATGGCAGACATGACTGTACTTTTTATAGGGACTGTACTAAATTTTCCTTGTCTTGTTCAGGCCAATTCAAATGCTGATGGTGTCAACTAGCTAGTAATCCATTGAATAACCCATTAATTCATGCGTAAACCTTTTCAGTCTTTTCACATCCCGCAAGCCCAGTCCACCTGACTCGATACATCGCATACCAATATGATAAGGATTTCCCAGCGTGGTCGCTTCCACACGCTGATGTTAAAACGAGTGCGTAACACGAAGTGACGAGGCAAATCAACCTCCAATCCAATCCGCGTCTGTTTTTTTTAACAATTTGGACTCGAATTATGAAAAAGATAACGAATGTATTTTTTCCCTCAATAACCAAGGTTTACGTAAACACATCTTTCAATTAGTAAAAAACTCACTAAAATAATCCAGGTAATCATAAATTTAATTGAAATGAGTTTTTTATATCGTTCCACGGATCTGCCATGATATTATAATCATTGCGTTCAAGTAAAAGAACATAACACTTTAATTAATTTATTCTTAAGATTGAATCGCCGTTTTGAGGTAAATATAAAAACGTGACGTTCGTTTAATGGTTTGAAATAGTGATTACTTAATTTGTTCTAGGAACGGCGATTTCCAAAGCCGGTATACTGTAAAGCCGATATGTCGATCGAGCGGGATTGTTCCGATAGCACAGTTGGCTAGAGCGGGCCGGGCCTGAATGTCGCCGCGCCGGTTCGAATCCTGCTCGGAACGACACATTTAAATACTTTATTTTGAAAGATGTCATTATCATCCCGGGTGACTATATGGGTGGGTTGCACCAAACCGACTGTAATCGTAAGCGGTGTTCGTTAAAATCTGAATGTACGGCAAGTTTGACAAGTTTATATGGGATGACAACTGCTGGCGCCACATTTTTGATCGGTCTGTAATGGGCAACTTTAATCATTTAGAATGTAGTATAAAAGCAGAGCTGTTTGAAATTAAGAAGATTTAGGGTGAGTAAGCGGTGTTCGTTACAATCTGAATGTATGGAACGTTTGACAAGTTTCTATGGACTGACAGCTGGCAGCGCCATATTTAACGTTGCTCGGTCTGTAATCGTAAGTCGATGCAACCCGCCCTTAATGGAGTAAACATCAAGATAGAATACTAACATATCCCATAAAAACATTTCATGTAAAAAGAGGCCAAGTCTCGAAACTCTTCCACTGTAAAAAGTTGTGAGATATTTCTTAGTACCATGTCTCAGGCAGTGTTATTATTCTTTTATTTGTTAGCTAAATAAAATTCTGCAACTTGGCAATCACACAACTTTACTGCATTTATGGATTTTTGCATACCTAAAACTGTGTAGTAACTGTCGTGTGATTGCCAACACAACAGCCACTGCACAAGTAAAAATAATGATTGAGGTAAAAAATCTATTTGTCCAAAGTCGCCCCCGAATGAAAGTAACCTGCCCTAGGAGTGACAAAGTGAGTCGAGACAGGTAACGAATCGCAAGATATCACAGGCCGGAATCAACCGAGCCCGCTCCAGACGGCGATTCATTCTTTCACCAGTTAGCATTGACTGCATTCTTGCCCCCGCGTAATGTTATTGTCCGTTTCACTTTGCGTTGGTTATGGATATTATGTTGTTTTACTTACAAGTCTACCGGTTTAATATCTAGCATATATGATGTCCAAATTAAACCTTAGGCATATATAACTAAGTATGAAGACGCAAGATGACGTTAGAATTTTAACACCCTCGTCAACAAATTCATTTATGTTTGTTCGTTTGTCTAGGACAAAGAGAATGTTGTACTAGTTTTACTTATTTCGATCATTAAGTTCTTTTCAAACATCACAAAATAATGTTTTTTTTACGATTAAAGCACAATTTTTCGTTATAATAGAAGAGAAGACACGCGTAATGCGATAAATTGAATATCATGCTTTAAGTTTCTCTAACTGTCAAACATAAGTTAGGTATCTTAGACAGAGGACCTTCAGTACTATTATAGAACAAAATAAAATAACATGTATTTCGGTTTATACTATTAATAATTAATTTTTCTGTGACGAAAGCCATGACATTTGCGCCACGAATTCGCGATAATTGTATCGATGCATATTTACATTTGTAACGTCGCCAATTAGAGTAATTGGTGCGCCCATAAAACCACAATTAGCGAATTTTACTACTTAACCGTTCATCGAGATACGAAGAATTCGAGATCGAGGTTTATTGCCAAGCACAGTTACTAATCAATTAGCGAATTACTTGATACCGTTCATCGAGTGGAGCTAATCGGTGCGAGTCGACGCTCGCGTCTAAATCGGCTATTACATTATAAAATGGATAAATAACTGGTCTAGTGGTATTGACTGCTGCCCCTATATTCTGTAACTTGTTTTAAGCCCACCACTACGCTCACCCACAAACATTTATCTTGACGCCGGGATTCGTAGTAACTAAGCGTAGGTAGAGATCTAGTTTCGTTAGGCGTGACGGGTGGGGTGACACGCATGAGCGCGTAAAGAATAACAGCCCTGGATTACGCATTCTATATCGGGCAGACTTTTACTTCATTGGATTCTTGGGTCCGCCCGCGTTATACAAATAACAAGCGAAGCTGTCGGATAAAATATGAAATGTTCATCCCGAAGATTCATTCTATATACTGCTGAAAGAATTTTATAAATCGGATTTGTAATCCCGGAGATACATACATAAAAAAACACACCCGCCACAACAAACTTAGCGAAGACCTAACTGGACAGACAAAGCTTTTGATAAAAACACAGAACACCCCCACGTGTAGGTGTTCTGCGGATAAAAACAAAACTCTCAAATCCGTTCATCCGTTTGGGAGCGTTTCCAACTTGTCAAATCAGCGGACAGTTCATTCACATATTGAAGAACTTCACAGGACCTCTTACTATACGTAGCTGTATCATTACACGTATAAATAAACAAGCCCTATAAACCTGAAGCGAGAGGTCGTCGCTCGCCGCCGGCGACTTTTACTTTCAATCGGGGAAAGCGACGCACGCGCACGAATCAGATCTGTCCAGTTACTCAAAACCGAAAGAGATTATTACGTACGGCCTTCATGTATTCTTATTGCATTTGTGGTAATACAATTTAGATCGTCTTAACAGTAAAAGGTATTTTTAAGTATCGGATGTCGTTAAGTACAAGTATTTTTAACGGTGAGAATTGTTCCTAAATGAACCAGTTTTATATTTGTTTATTTTAAAAAGTGCACTGTTTAACTAGAGTGACTTTTGCTGAACATTATAAAATCCCCAACATTTCATAGGAAGTATATTAATTCGGTTAAATCAAAGTCATTATGGGATCTATATTGTGGTCATTGGTTGTCATTCAATTATTGTTTGAAATATCAAGCCAGATATGTCTTGATTGACTTGAATGACGACCATTGTATACATACGTCAATCTGTCAAATGAGTGCTACTTTGTTTATTATTTAGTTTACTTCTTAAGGTCAAGAAAGAAAGCGCTTTCACTTTTTAATACCGATTCAAGAGTATTCATAACAGTTTAATGCTGACTGACATTTGCAATCTTAGCAGATAGATTGACAATATTGACATAATAGTTTCACTTTTATTTTTATCCGAATTCAATAGTATTCAAAGTCACGTAGAGCAATGATCTAATGATTTGATACTTAGCGCCATGTTTTGATGAATGAAGTGTTTCGTAATTGGTGAAATTATTGACGGCGGCGAGACGTGCGATACGGTACTATTCGGTTTAAAGTGATGAATATTAGAAGTAATTATTGTAAGTAGTAAAAAATACGGACTCGTTGGTGGGACTGGTGTAGGATTAGGTAGACAGCGGACCCCAAAATTCTGTTGGATGCAACCGGTATGAAGATATGATGAGGAGGATTCTAAATAGCGGTCTTGGTAGTTGGGTCAACAATTTGAATATTGAAACCACCATGGAACCCTAGTAATAACAACGTCAGTAAATAACTATAATTTAGTACGTGTGAGCCATCATAACAGGAATGCCAATTCCTGTTATGAAACTATGCTATGATGACTCAACAATTACAGTTCTTGTCGTGTACGTCGGTCCCTTGACTACGTTAGATAGGTACAGATATATTCTTACAGAAATAATCCGCAATAAGTTAATAAGGAAACTGCAGAATATGCAACTTTTGAAGGGTTGCGTCTGTCATCGTTGCCGACACGGAATTTGACACAGAGCAGTCCTTACAAGCAGTCGTGTTACACAACGACTAAAATAAATTATTTTTCTATATTTTCCAATGATGATCCCTTACAAAAATAAGACTCACTTATACATACTTACAATTTTGTCTCGACCAATTAACATTATTCCAATATAGTCTGGATGTAGTTACACTACTCTGTAAAATTTACGATGAAGTTAAAGTTACATCCCGAATACAGTCGCCGTATCGGCTGTAACTGTTTTTGCTCTCCGATAGGAAGTTGCGAATTATTTCTTTGCATAGATTAATGTTATAGTTACTTTTTATTGGTATTTGTAAGTGGATTTCTAATCAAGTTAAATTGCTTTTCGCAATGAATATTTTTCTGCATTTAAATACTGCTGAATTGTGAAACTTGCGTAAATACAGTTTTACTTTTTGCTGTTAAGATTTCTAACTCAATTCAGATTGACGGGACCAGCTATTCTGAAATCTTTCAGATTACAGATGTGGAGATACTTCCTTAGTACTATATCTTACTACTTATACACTTATATACTTCGAATATCTTAAACCAGTTGGCAGTGTCATCACACTGGATGCTTTGTCGATGTTCACACATTCACCAGTATAACCTAGACTTCGAATACTCATGTTTGTTTCGAATGTATGGGTCAAGATGAGTGGACGAGTGATTTGTGAATCTTGGCGATGAAAGTGGCCGAGGCCGTCTTGGGCGGCGCGTGCGCCGGCAATTAGACGGGTTTATGGCGATACGAGGAATTAGTGCAATTGGGTAATTGGTCTGTTGGTTAAGTAAAGACCGTGAGAATGGATTAAGTTAGAGCTGTGGTTGCTAGGACGTGTTCACGATTTAATGCGCTTGTAACACCATGTAGTAAATTTTGTGACAGCTCGGTGATGCCAATTGAAGCTTCAGTTGGTATCACCGAGCGCCATCATGATATATGGTAACCAGTGCTAATTAACCACTTACCATCCATCTGATAGTAATATCACAAAATGTATCACGTCTTCGTCTGCTTACGACTAAAAGAATTTCTGATAGATCTTCGATTACATCTGCTGTGTCACAAAATCGATCTTATGATCGCCATATCACGATATTTTAATAAAGTTTTAAATACTACACCATTATAGTCTGTAGGGAGTTAGAACACGTTTATGACATATACTGCAGTTTTTATTTTCCATTTATCGATTCCGTCGATCGGTTGTTTCTCAATTTGATCGCCTTTTCGTGTTCAATTATGTGTATACTTTTTATAACATTGGTTTATTTGTTACAGGTATGACATTTAAAAGATGTTGAGGAGCAGTGTTAGGGGATATCTGATGAGTACTAAAATTATTTATTCATACTGCCACACCGGAGGGAGAATTTATCCCAAAAGGCATTCAAAGCAACTCATAACCGCCACCTGGAGTAATATCTTAAGAGACTGTCTGCGCCTTATTTCTTCACTTGCTATGCTAAAGTTGTTCTTACTATTTGGCTACAGGTGAATACAGCGTGAATAAAAATGTGTACCTACTTCAGTATGCAATTAACTTGCAAAATTAGTTTATCGATAAAAATTAAACCAGGAGCTCTGTTTTTGTCGTAAATTCACATTTGTTTCGTATTTCAATGCGTTTCGCGCAATCTCTTCCACAAACCTTGACTAAATGCGTCAAAACAAGTGCGTAAAAACATTGTAAATGCTAAATATGCAAAATTAATGAACTATTCGTGTAAAGAAGTATATGCATATGTGTATTGAGGCCCAGCTGGTGGTACATGTAAATATAAAGCCTAAACATACAATGCGCGCATGCGTCCCACGAGCATGACCCAGTTGTACGCGTGACCTTACAGCACAGGTGTATTTATTAAACATAGGTGCTTCTCAGAACCGCTTTATCATGCCAACTGTACCATAAGCAATTTTTGCTTATGGTACAGTTGGTTGCTTGGTAAAAACCTTGAGGAGTTAAAAAGAAATAAACGTCTTGAGGAAAAAGAAGTGTATTCTTTTTAATGCATAATATCAAATTAAATGGATATAAATGTAATTTCATGAAACTACTACGATCAAAGTTTTTAACCCAAAAAACATTTATAGAGGCATTCTGCTATGCTATAAGAAGACAATAAAATGTTTTATTTAATCAGTAAAAATATTTTTAGAAGTACTTTAAAGAAACCAAAGATCTATACGAGTATGTACTTTTTCTTCCTTAAATGTTTAATCCATATTTCGAAATTACTCTCACTTTACCTATTTCCTTTCTTTAAATATTTCGGTAACATTATCTTTCAATCATTTACACCGGCCACCCCGTAATGTTTTATTTTCAGTTAGAAGGAAACAATGTTTAATTTGTTGAGATATTTTAAACGTACTCATGAATTTTCCACAAAGTTTTCAATAATAAATCATTGTCGCACAGAACAGGTTTGACGTCCGTATCGTGACTGGCCTAACGTAAAAATACATTTTTTACCCAAAAATATAAAAAACAATCACGACAGCGATAACCAAATAATTACCGACGAGGAAGCTTCAGTCGTGCAGAAGTAAAAAACAATCAATTACTGTAACGATGCGTCTTGTCTTAATAAGCTGACCCGTAACCTTGAACCCCACGGATCACTCAAATAATTAGTGAGGTATAGAGCCGGAACAATTGAATACACTTAAATTAAAATACAGTGTATGATTTGGGTTTGGCAAACTGCTAGTTGTGGTTACAGAGTTTATCAAATCAAATCAAGTAACATAAGACTCATAATGCATTGTTTCATAAAATCCATACAAATACTAGAATTTAAAAAATATATAATAATAATTAAAAACTCAATACAATGTCAAATAAAATAAAATAGGATAAAATAAAATGAAATAAAATGTTACATAAATAAAATAGTTACCCATTCGTCCGACTTATTTTGCTAATACATGTCTGTCGTAATAATGCCGGACGTATGGGCAATCTACTTTGTCGGCTATCATAGATAGAACAGCGTTTTGGCTGGCACGCACTCTGACAATGTTTTTTATGATTGGGGTGGGAAGAGTTTTTAAAGCAATTGAGAAACTTATCAATAAACATTCAAAGGTACAGGTGGCCAAATGAGGTGCCGCTTTTCTGTAGTTATTTTTGAAGACACACAACAACATCTTACAACACCTATTTGGCATAGAACTTTACGTCTGTAAGTTGATTTTTTTTTTGACATAAACACAAAATGTCAACCATTTGTAATTAATTCTTGACTTGGAATGAAGTTAAAATGCCATAAGACTATGGATTAATTGTATGCTTGGAGCATAACTGATCTTTCCATTGGTTAAAAGTGAGTTGTGTTGTGGCTTCCTGACAATATGGCAGAAGTCACGATACTCAAAATTACTTGCCGTGTAAACATTTGTGTGTTCGTAGGACCTTGTATTAAGCTAATAAACTGTTTATAATAATTACACCGTGGCGGAAGCCCAAGGGGGCAATCAGGTGTAAAATAGACGGTTACCATACGTTTAATAACTTCGATTTGTGTGAGAATCCGCCTGCGGCCACGGTATAGTGTAAAAACATTAACTATTTATACTAATTGTTCATAATTGACCGCCTAGTCCGCCTATCGGATAATATAGTGGTCGGAAGTTCAATTCTTGCTTGACTGTACTTCACGAGTACGCTTGTCGTGGCAATAACTTATGAAACTTCTGTTAACATCTGTCTGTTTCGACGTCAAACTGGCCGCCATTTTGAATATTTCGTTTTCGACCAGGATTTCGCGAGAGCAACCGATAATCTAGGATTCAGGTGCAAAGCTGGGTTGCCAAAAAAATATGTAATTTGCCTTTAGACGCAAGAAGGAGAGCGTTTTTGCAATTTTTGCCTGAGTACAATGATTTCTGGTCGTAATTTTTTCCTGACTTCATGATTTTGCAGTTCATAAGACGTTTATCAGATCTTCTCAGACCTTGAGAGTTCGTGTCATCCACCATCCAACCAAACTACTTATATAATTACTCGCTCGTGTCGCGCGGGATCCGCTGTTCACGTTTCGCCGAGTTTTCTGTTGCGACATTGTCTAGGTCAGTATTTTAATTGTGGGTCGCGACCCTAGCGGCAAGGGACTGTGAATCCTTTTTGATTCTTCAAGGGTTTAAGATTCATCCTTCATCGGGCCGAGCCTTAGCCGATTCTCTTAAGTTTTTAAGAGAATCGGGGTTTTAAGGGAATCGACTTCATAGAATGTTTACATTCACGCCTTTGTTGGCGTAGGTACATTATACTTGACAATGCTTTTTTTCATGAACAATATTCCGTCGCTATTCCGCTATAAAACGTGATGGTCTATTAGCGACGATATAATGTATGTGAATTTTATGCTGCTGTTAAAATGCGCCCACCCACCCTCCGCGTGTGCAAACATGCAAATAATTGCAGCAAATCGCCACCAATAATGACGAAACCTCGACACATGTTTCGCCTCTCTATACTAGGCATAATCAGATGCTGGCAGGAGATGTTGATTGAGCCGGCGAAAAAAGGAGAACTACATTTCTTTCACTCAGCTATAAAAAAGGAAATACGCCTGATTCAATCAATTACTTGACAATAAAACATTTTTTTTTATATCTAAGGGTTGCTGCTCCGAAATCGTTTCGACATGTCTTGTGCTAGCAAATGCCTTTACTAGCTTATTTTTATCATAAATTTTATCACGTGTATTCCATTTATTTTCGTAACAGCAGTTAGTCTGTAAACCTCAAGACAGAGATTCTTCTTCTAATACTACTTATTATTTTCCAATGATATTATAATATTTTTGCCTTTGACATCGTCTTTTATAGGGTTGAAGTGAGTGGAATTCAGATGAAATCGCGGACTGTATTTGTTTGTTTTGTTGCCTTGTCAATGTCTCTCGCCTTGCCGGTAAATTCAATAAGCCTAGTGCCTTAAACAATTAAACATACGCGTCGTGACAGTTGACGACCTCTGCACTAAACCGCTGAGGCCACTCCAGCGCACGTGGGAACCATACTGCGATCCGTCGTCCATTCAAATGTAGACCTTAATGCGTCGATTTAAGATCATTGATTAGATCGACAGGGAACCTCTCTGAGATTCATCTTTAATGCGAATGTGAACCTTAAAGCATCGAGTTAAGGTCATCAGTGAGACTGACTATATATACAGGGAACCTGAGATCTAACTCTTGTTTAAATTTAAGGTCATCAATTAAGTGAGACCTTAGAGTGGAAGTTTTTTGTTACTAAATGTATTTAAAACCTTTTTAACACTTGAACCATGTGTTGCAGTAAATTCGTGTCTTGGAAAAAAGTTCTATGTAGGATTTTCTGATTATTACATTTTAAATCTTATGTATGAAGTTTTAGAGTTGGTGTTTGTTTGAAATCTCCATTGTAATTCTACATCTTTTTAAATATTAAGTAGCGAATTCACAGCTGAAGTTTTATTAGTGAACTAGCTTTTGCCCGCGGCTTCGCTCGCGTTAAATTCGGGGTAACACGGTTCGGTTCCCCTTTCCTGATTTAGAATACAGAAGAGAACTCGGAACAGAATATTATTTTAATACGCTAAGTTGTATACGATATTATATGTCTTTCCATTTGGGGATAGAATGTAAAGATTCTGGGGATTGGAAACACGCGAACATTCTAAGTTCATCCCAGCCACCTTTAATGTTTGTCCTTGCGCTTTGTTAATGGTCATAGCGAAAGTAAGCTTAAGAGGAAATTGTAGCCTTTTAAACTGGAACGGGAGATCTGTGGGAATTATTGGGATTCGAATGTAATGATCCCACATTTTCACCATTTCCTACGCCGGTTAAGATAGTGGCGCTACCCAAGTAACACAGAAAGCATTTTATCACACGATTAGTAAACTTATGTAGAACTTAAGGTTCGTATAAACTCTTATATAAGTTCACCGAGCATCTTGACGCTTTATATTGGCATTTGAAAACCATTATGATGCTTTACACTGTATAACGGTTAGATAATGGCGTATCAAAATGCTTTTACAAAGCCTTTAGTTTTAGTGCAGCAAACCACAACGCAATTGTACAGCTTTCAGCTGTTTTTAGTGCCATTAGATCTACAATAGCATTTTTAAGTAGTAAATAAATGCTTAATGCTGTTTAATAGCATAAACGTGAACCATTATAATGCCACGTAAATCCGATATACAGCTTTCAGCTGTTTTTTATGCCTTAGGGCCTACTATAGCATTTTTAAGTAATAAGATAATGCCTAAAGCTGCTTAATAGCATATTTTCTTTCCATTATAATGCATCCATATAATGAATCCATATATAACTACTTTATGGTCAATGGCACTACAGTGGTTCATAAAAAGTCTTCTCTCTGGCCTCTGGCTTAATAAGTGTTCACGTGTGAGTATTTCTACTGCTGGTGGCATTAATTAGCGTTTTTGAAGGCTCACCGGGCTGCTATAGCCCGACACCATTTTGTTTAAATATTATAACCAAAAAATATAATCATGCGGCCCTATTTATAAAAGAAATAGACCATTATAATAATGATATAACTTAATTTAATACTGCCCAATAAATACTATTATGTTAATAATGCAAAATTCGTTCTATAACAGAAATAAAAATTTGTTTTGTTTATTTCTCACATATTTTTATAGAATATTTTATATCAAAACCACAAAATATAGAAGGCGCGTGAAAATATTGAATGAAACATATATAGACATTTACAGTAAACTACATTGCGCAGTAATATTTGAAGGCATAAAATAACTAAAGAGTTAAACACTTTACCATCTATCATAAATTTTGCAAACACTCGTCACTGCTGTCAGTTTTGAACACTCACGCATCCATATATTATATATTATTGCGAGACAATTAACATTTGTACTAGCGATGTATTCGATCGATGAAATTTTTATACTGATGTAGGCCTACATGTGAACATTTATAATTCTTTTAGTACATTCTAATTCTAGTCTAATGCTTTTGTAATGCAATTAACATGTTCATTATCAGTAATATTGCCGGTAATATGCTTCTGTAATGTCATTGGCAACTTCATTGACCATAATAATGCTGCTTTAATGCGATTGACACTTTCTTTGACCACAATAATGCTTGTATAATGCGCCTGTCATGCAATTAAACAACTATTGTGAACCTTTTTAGGATCTAAAGCAGTAAAATTTGTGCCCAAATAAGCACTACAATAGCCGTATAAACGTTTATAATGCTACTTTAGAACTAACTCAAAATGCCAAAACGATACACAAATGCTGTAACTCGGCTGTTAGACTGCTTTGATGTGTTACTTGGGTAATGATATTGCAGCCAAGTTGTGTGACACGAAGTCTCGTCCCATTACATAATCTCGGGGCATCCGACGGGGGACTGGGACCCCTAGTTTTAATTGAAGCTTGTGTGAGGGTACACCTGGCAGCTCAACCGAATTCAGAAACTCTACGGGATGTGATGTGCTCTGTTCTGTATCCATAACTGAGTCTACTGATAAATACTCTGTTCTCCTCCTGTATCTCCTGGTACTTCACTCAATATGTCTGAATTTATTTTGTTGACAACATCATTTTTTGGTGCTAAAATTGCTTTTTCACATACGTATTGATTTTGGTGTATATTGTTTTGTAAATCTGGGTAAACACTTGCAACTAATTCTGAATCAATTAATTGTCAAAAAACTCCCGTCAGTGTCACACAGCCCTCGGCATCAGTTTCTAACCGAACATCTCCTATTTTCAATAGTGTTTCGGCATGGTTGCCAGCATTTGTGTATCATATAGTTGCACTCTCGTATTTGTAGTCAAACTGAACTTTCTTACGGTGGCCCATAGCGTGGACGACTTGAGACATGCTTAATTTCGTCTGCATCAGGTGTCCCCTTCTGAATGACTGGTAACGTTTGGCGGAAATCATCAGCCAATAAAACCACCATCCCTCCCATAACATCGGTACCGTTGCGCAAATCCTGGACCGTTCGATTTAGTGCTTCTACCGCTTTTTTGTGCGCCATAGTACTTTCAGCCCACACTAAGAGTTTGCACTGACGTAGCATAGCACCCCGTGCGCTATTTTTACTAAAATTACAGACTGTTTTAATTAAATTACCTTATTATTCGTTTGTATCATAGAACCTGGACCAATTTTCCCGAGAGTCTCACACAAATTTCCATCCCCTATTTTAGGGGCTGGGGGAAGATTTCCAAGACAAAATAAGGCAGGTATTTTTCGTTGGTTAACAGAGAGACAGTGTACCAATTTTTAGCTTCCTACCTTGAGGACTGCGAAAAGTCCCATATAAAATTTCACCCCCTTTTGTAAAGAGTTAGGGGCAGATTTTAAAAAAAATGCTGCACGATTTTTTTTGTTAGTCACAAATAGTCCGCATACCAATTTTTAGCTTTCTACTTTGAAAATTGCGGAAATCTCCATATAAACTTCCACCCCCCATTTTAGGGAAGTGGGGGGTTAGAAAAAGATAAAAAGTACCCTATGCCACTCTCCATCCCTTCAACTATCTCCACATAAAAAAATACTTCAAATCGTTGCTCCGTTTTGCCTTGAAAGACGGACAAACAAACAAACAAACACATACACGTCAACATTTATAATATTAGTATGGATGGTTATTTTTGATTACATTCAAAATTTGAACATATCATCTATGAGAAACAAATCAATTTGATTTCACCTCAATTGTAGGTACCGACTATTAGTTAGTCGATGTTGATTTTTAAACTGTATCATTTTTTTATGTCTCTGAGATTAAAAAACACTTAGGCGAGAAACAATTAACAAAACAAACATCATGAATCTGAATCTTAAAGCCTAGAATGGCATGCCTGCATTTGTATCACTCAGGCTTTTGGATCATATTTTTACCTCCGATTTCATCCCTTTGAGGGATGATTTCGAGATAAAAACTATCCTATATTTTAAACCAGGCTATAAAGTATATTCGTGCTAAATTTCATTCAAATCGGTTCAGCCGTTTAAGCGTGATTGAGTAACAAACATCCAAACATCCAAATATCCAAACATCTAAACTTTCACATTTATAATATTATTCTCATTCACATTTATAATATTAGTAGGATATATATATATATATATATATAATATATATATATAATATATATATATATATATAATATATATATATATATATATATAGTAGGATTACGAGTGACGCAAAAGGTTACGTTAGTTGCAAAGAAACCGCTCGTAGCCCATCCCGTGTTTTTTTCGTATGTAGCCGAAATCGGCTACGGCGTAGGCAGTAGGCACCCGGCTCCTGGCAGTCAAAGTTTTAAAAAGCTCCCGAAGCTGTGCTGTGTTGACAGTGAGGTACCTATTTCTCTGTTCACTCAACCAATCTTGAAGCGTACGTAGGCAACGGTCGATCTCTATTTAACATCAGGATGGACGTATGCTTGTTTGCCACTGTCATCCTACGAATATTATAAACGCGAAAGTTTACATGTTTGGATCAATCAGGCTTAAACGGCTCAACAGATTTGGATGAAATTTTGCACGATGATAGTTTATACTCTGGATAAAAATATAGGATTTATTTCATCCCGGGCCCACGCAGACGAAGTCGCGGGCGGGCGGAAGCTAGTAGTATAATAATTTACTTCAATTCAGTACCCAAAGCGCTTCATGTTTGCCTTTACAATTTGAAGAGCTCCCTGGATTTCTCAAGGATCCCATCATCTGATCCTAACCTCATGACCATGGGATCACCGGGGAAGGATACTCTTTCAAACAAAAAAAGAATTTTCCAAATCTGTCCATTATAGAATTAACTAATCCAATAGGTGCTGCTTCATGGATATCGCCACTAAAATACCAAAATAATTAGTCCACATTTTATTATGACATTGCTTAGAAGGTAAACAAGTTAATTATGCTAATCAAGCTTAAAAATGTCATCGGATCGGAAACCCGTTCTATTGCCAATAGATACAAACAGCGCGGTTGGAAGTAGAATGGACTAGATTAGCCACAGGTAGGTCACGAATGAATGGGTCATGTTAATTAGCATTAAGCTGACCTGAACCAGGCCCATCCCACTGTCAATTTGGTGCGAAACGAAGTTTGTCTATGGTAACCTCTTAGGAGGTCTGTACAGTGTCATCGCACACAATGACGTTTCGTATATACTCACTTAAGCAGATGTTACACTGCGCCGCAACTCTGGACGGAGTCACCGAGCTCGTTGTATGCAAGTACCTCAGTTTGTATTTAAATTCCGTATGATACGACACTCTGCACCGCACCTCCGTCCGGCGAAATTTGTATGCAGCTCCGCACCTCCGTCCGGAGATGCGGCGCAGTGTGACATCCGCCTTACGTTCCGTTTTACGTATTTAACAACATTATTTCATTGATCGCACACCGTTATACGAATTTTAATTTTACAATATCTTGCTAATGTCACGAAAGAAGTAATCTCATTTCAAAATATAAACCGTTTCGTAAAAACTTAACGGTTATTCAATTTTGTTTTCTTAATTCTTACTTCCCGGCTATTGTATTATTTTATTATCATAACATATCATTATTTCCAAATCATGATGATCATTTCGATAGTAAACATTCGGGACAAAAATAGTTCTCATTTTGGATGTTCAGTTATGTGGTACGTGAATCAACCTACTTGCTCATTACACAAATAAATACCCTTACCGGGATTCGAACCCGGGACCTCCAGCTTCGTAGGCAGGGTCACTAACAATTAGGCTAGAGAGGTCGTAGAGAGATTATACAAGTATAGTTTTTTCATACCTTTGTTTAATTTATAACATGTATATTATGTTTTTTGACGGGCAAACTAATACCATCGTTTAAAATAATCAATAATAACATCCAAGTTAATCTAAAGATTAAATTCGTCCAATTTAACAGCCACATGTAATTAAAAACGTCAAAACATGAGTTCTTCCTAGCAAAAACTTGAACCTTGGTTTTTTTACGTGGACAGAGGCTTTGTTCATACAGCCACGGGTTTGAATGGCTGAAGGGCCATTATTGTATTAGGTCTGTGGTAATTACCAGTAGGGCTGTCTTCCTTGAAGTTTTTGTAAGCAGTATACACAGAGGTTCTCTGTGGCAGTATAATATGGTTTAAAAATCGAGTTAGCAAAATTTTAAACATAGTAGGAAATTAACCGATGCCAGATGGAGTTCTTAACTTATTATGGACAGCCATGACAACCAATAACTCCATCTTAGAGGAACTCAGCACCACCAGATGACGTGGTTTAGCGGAAGGCGAAAGTGCTTGAGGAAGGGTTCCAGTGTGCTGGACTGATGCAATTAAGAGAACTGTAAAATGCTGTCTTTCCTATGCAGTCTACTTGACGAGGAACCGAACTGCACGGAGGGCTGTAGCATGCCACGATCCTCAGGATCGACAAAAAAAAAAAAAAATTTTGCCGACAGATTGAGCAAGTTTTTGCATACTACTTTGTCCACCTTAAACTCCATTGCAACTAAATAATTTATTTACCTACTGTGTTACTCATCGGTATTGTCATTAATTGAAATATTGGTTCATGATATGTGAATGTTTTTATATTTATTTTTAATTTGTATATTGTAATTTGTGTATTGTTACATAATATGTTACCGTGTAAGCGTTTTGGTGTAATACTGTGAGCATATACGTGTGTCTATAATAAAAAAAAAATAAGTAAATAAAATAAATAAAGCATCCTCAGGATCGACTAAGAAGCAGAAGTCTTTGCCGGATACGGGCGCCATGGCATGCGCTTTGGAATTCTCTCGTACCCCGCATACGCTATCGGTATCAAACAACGAAAATAAGCCTTGAGATTAACTCAGGCTCAGGATCTGTATGAGTAATATACTCAGAGCATAAAATACTATAGAGCGGCCAAGCCGCCGGCGGCTGTGACGCACATGTCAGCTCATTGGGCATACTCCGCCATACATTTACCGTCCGCTGTCCACCGAGAAAGTTCAGTTTTTTGCCAAAATGCCGAGTTGTGCAATAATTACTTGCAAACATCGCAGTGACTTGATTAATTTCCACACCAATGGATCACTTTTCAGAGGTAAATACCATAAATACTATTTATTTCAAATAAAACCACGAATTCAAGAAGTTGCGAGAGGCCTATTCAATACAAATCGCGCGGCATGTCCGATCTCCTTATTTCCTATATCTGTGGTAATGTACTAAAGTGGCCGTCAATAGAATTTGCTATGGCGGTTTGTTTACATAGTTAGCAAATTCCATTGACGGCGACTTTAGAACAGAAGTCTGTGCTCAGCGGTAAGCGATTACACGCGATGATGATGAACTAAGCACAATAGTGTTTTAAGACTTTTAGGTACAATAAATAATGTATTTATTTACGAAACAAGAATGATAATTTACATAAAAATATCCGCAACAGGCTTCGTCAATAATACGTTATAACCTGAACTAACAAAAAGGTCCGCCGCGGATCGTTGGTGGCCCGAAAGATCCTATGACACTGGCGGCGTTGCCACGCTGAATGCCCAAAGAAATCTGTTGAGCCAGGAACGACCCGGATGGTGCTTTTAGATATAAATACAATGTTAAGTTACCTTGCAAACTTCTCAAAACAAATGATGGTCAACCCTAACCGACCACGTAAATAATTTGATGTCTATACGGATGCCTTAAAACACTTTCCCTTTTACCATATGCATTCATACGACACAAAAACCTTTTCAAAGGTTCCTCTCCTTATCTAACTCGAAGAACCACTACCACGTCAGAAAGAGACAAAGAAAGTACTTTAACACTTAACGGAGGTTAAGTGTTAAAGTACTTTCTTTGTCACATTAAAAGAAACACTTGTGTATGAGAAGTTCTTTTGACTTAGATGTTTTATTATTTTCTACTAGTTCAGTAAGGTAAATGTCCCAGTGCTCGGCACTGCCCAAATACTTGACATCTGTAGGTTAAAAAACAGGGTAACAATTAAGAGCAGAGGATAACAGATTAATTAGATGATATATCATTATCCTACTAATATGTTTGGATGTTTGTTACTCAATCAAGCTTACACGGCTTAACCGATTGGGATGAAATTTCGCACGAAGATAGTTTATAGCCTAGATTAAAATAAAGAATAAGTTTGATCTCGGTCCCACGCAGACGAAGTCGCGGGTGGAAGCTTGTACGAAATTAATAAGTACTAGGGGACAATCTTACACATGTTGTCCCACAGAAAGCTCATTAAGGCTTACAGACTTGGCGCTGAGATATATACTTATGTAGATAAATACATACATAAATCTCAGGAACAAATACTCACTTGCACAGACATGCCCTTACCGGGATCGAACCCAGGAATAGCTTCGTAGGTAGCATACTACTTGCAATATTCAGCTAGATTAATGCATGCCTCAATTATGGTCGCTATATTGCGAAATATCTTATAAAACTTTGGATACGACATTATTAAAATAAAATAACCGTTCAAGTTATGTCATTTACAATACCCATCCGAGCGAATCGAATCTCTAACCTCTAGTTTATTCAAAAAGCTTAAATCATCGCCACAGTACCAGTTTAAGCCTAAACTCCAAGCGTACGTAGTTGTTTATAATATCGGGGTCGAAATATACTTGGCACAAGTTGAAAGTCTAAAAGATATTTGGTGAATAGGACCACAAAAACTAGCTGAGAGTCATCAGTTGTTGTATGGCCGCTTTTTGTACGACACAGTCTATTTCACATCGACAAATCACAGCGATTTTGTTTTTCAAAGCCTCGGATACACTGAGTTCTATGACCTTTAGAATGTGAACTGAAGTCTTCGAGACCTAAGATCCAACTAGATAGTTTTGTGGTTTACAATATTTTAACCTGTTTGATAGGACCTGATCAATATAAAGAAAACAAAAACATTAATAACATCAAAACACAGACAAGCCATAGATCTCATCCACTTAAGAAATACCGCCATAGAACAAGTTAACAGTTTTAAATACTTAGGTAGCATAATAACCTGTGATTCCAGATGTACTGCCGACATAAAAGCAAGTATAGCAATGGCGAAAAAAGCGTTCAATGGCAAAAAACATCTCTTTAGAGCAGGGGTTCCCAAACTTTATTTTCTCATAGACCACTTTCAAAAGTTAACTGGTTCTGGTAGACCCCCTACACCACATTTCTACCATATTCCCAAAACTCGGCAAAAAATGTGAAAATTACCTAAGTCTGGAGACGCTCGCGATCTGTTGCAAACTTGCAGTCTACAAGTTTTGGAGGAGAATGGTGTAATTTTAATAAAATGTCAGTTTATTTTACCGAAATTTTAATCGGGGAGCAGCGTAATAAAGCTGTCATGTATTTATCAGTCATCAAGGCTATAAAAATAACACAAAAAATAATATCTGTTTTCGTTCTTTACTATCAAAACCAGATACATTTTCGTGGACCCCCACTTACGAATTGTGCACCCCCATTTTTTTGTCACGCCTACGTACGACCCCCATCGAGTCTCCTGTGGACCCCTGGGGGTCCACCTGGACCACTTTGGGAACCCCTGCTTTAGAGCCAAGATTTCCAGAAGCGTAAGGAAACGTTTTATAAAGTCTTATATCTGGAGCATAGCGTTGTATTGCTGCGAGACATGGACACTTACCCAGCGAGACCGAGAAAGATTAAGTGCCTTTGAGATGTGGTGTTGGCGAAGGATGTAAGGAATTAGCTGGACGGAAAGAAGAACGAATGAAGAGGTTTTGGATTTAGTCGAAAAGAAGAGAGACGATTGAAAATAGAAGAGGAAATATGTTGGGGCACCTGTTACGACATGACATTTACATAAAAACTATAATCGAAGGGAAAATAGAGGGAAGAAGAGGCAGAGGAAGGCCGCGACGTGCTTTTATGGACCAGGTCAAGGAGAAGGTCAATGTAGTGTCGTATCAGGAGCTCAAAGCAGTGGCAGAGCGTAGAGCTGAATGGCGGTTACTCCACCGACAAGAGCAGAGCTCTTAAGTTGAAGAAGAAGAGAAGAGATAGGATTGCGGGTGGAGCAGGACCGGTCATTGTGGCACTCTTTGGGGGAGGCATATATTCAGCAGTGGACGTCTTTCGGCTGATGATTTTATGTTTTCAGTCGTTACTTATTGTCTTTGTTTATGGAGTAATCCACTATATATCACGTTATATCCATCCATACTAATATTATAAATGGGAAAGTGTATGTGTTTGTTTGTTTGTCCGTCTTTCACGGCAAAACGGAGCGACGAATTGACGTGATTTTTTAAGTGGAGATAGTTGAAGGGACGGAGAGTGACATAGGACAGTTTTTATCCCCGAAATTATCCCCTAAGGGGGTGAAATGGGGGGGTAAAAGTTTGTATGGAGCTGCGATATAAACGAGTTCCACGCGGATGGAGTCGCGGGCAGAAGCTAGTTATATAATGAGCCTGTGGTGTCCCACTGCCAAAAGCCTTCCCCGTGGTTTTCAAACCCTCTCGATTTTGAGCCATTCTTGCATAAAGGAGTCTAGATCGTCTGCCGCGTCTCCGTTTGGATCACTCGCACTCAGTGGCGATCTTGGCCGTAGAAGTATGCGGCAGACTTGACCAGCCCAGTCCCACTTCAACATGGCCGCCTTCCGACTCTCGGGAGGGCGATCTTCGTCGACTATTTGAGTTTTGGAGTGCAGCGCGGTGCGATCTATCAATTTTACTCCTAATATGCTGCGCTCCATGGCTCGCTGGCAAACCCCGAGTTTGGACTTTAGACCAAGTCTGTGCATCGATAGCGAGGACTGGAAGTTTGGACATGTCCATGAGTCATGGACAATGTTAAATATTGTAATTATTTATTGACTAATGTCATCACTTACCTGTCAAGTGCAAACGCTACGAATCGCCGATATGTACACATGAGGTATTATATGTGTGTTAATAAAATCCATTTTTAAGTTGTCCCCATATTTCACCGACTAACGTTTCGCCGAATGCATGGTTTCGCGGAATTTTCGTTTTATCGAATTTCTGTTGCTCAGAAACCGTTAACTTTTTAGGTATAACGCGCGCAGTAACAGAATTGTTCTGAAAATGGCGTCCTCACACAGTTAAAGTGTGAGTATAGACAGCGACAGCGTGTGAGCGAGATAGCATGCGAGCGGACGCCATTTTCAGATCCATTCTTTATCTGCGCGCGTTATACAGTTTAATCCCTAGTTGGCCTCCCAATTGCTGTACATATTTATTTATTGGGCTTAGGCGCTGTACTCACCTTGTACATACTACTCTTTTATCGTTTTGCATGTGCATGTTTTTGTTATTATTTGATATTGTATATAGTTGTGTTTTAGGTTAGGGTTTGTATAGTTCCATGTTAGGTTAAGTCCTGATTTTTGTTTGTATAGATGCATGTTAGGTTGCATGTTAGGTTAAGTCTTTGTATATTAATGGTTGTTTTTGCTTTTCTCTTAAGTGGTGTATGGGTGCATGTTTTGGTTTTTAACCCAGTATTTATATTCATGTATTTATCCTGCGAGGTCGGGGATGGGTAGTTTTTACTGCTCGTCCTCGGCTCTAGCTTGCGCGTCTCTCCCCGGCTGCGCTGTGTGCGGCTGGGGCGGGGCGTGCGGCATGACCCGCAGTTGTGTATATTCTATGTCTCTTGTTTCTGTTTGGTTTGTGTTTTTGCTTTTATATATTATGTGTGTTTTTACCTATGAGGTTGTGGTATGTCCCGCAGATGCGTCACCGAATGTGCCATCAGTCAGTCGCATGTGGTGCGCGGCTGATTGCATGTTCGGTGGCGTGTGTTTTTGTATAGTAGTTTTTAAGATAATTTTAAGGTGTAGGTAGGTAGTTAGTTGTAGATTGTTTTGTTTTAGTTCTGTACATTGTTTGCACAGTTATGTTTTTATATTGCGTGCTCTGTGCCGCAGCCGTCAGTGGCAATTAGTTAAGGGCCCCTTCGGGGCCCAACTTGGGAAAACATAGGAAAAAAAAAAAAAAAAAAACATCTAAAAGGTAATTCTGTAGAACCCATTAGGTTTACTGATACTGAAAAAATGGTTTTCTATGAAATGAAAATTCGGCGAAACATACATTCGATGGAATAATTTTACTATCGGTTAAAAAAGGTACTACCCCATTTACACCCCGCAAACGAGGGGTGATATAAACTTAAATATAAGCTTAACATGTATTTGAGTCTGTCTGTGGCATCTTAGCTTCCAAACGAATCCACCGATTTGATTGCGACATGCTTTAATTGAAAGGTTTGTCCGTCGAGAGTTCTAAACTATGACGGATCATCATCATCATCATCATATCAGCCGAAAGACGTCCACTGCTGGACATAGGCCTCCCCCAAAGAGTGCCTAAGTGACCGATCCCGCGCCACCCGCATCCAGCGGACTCCCGCAACCCTTACCAGGTCATCAGTCCACCTTGTCGGGGGCCTACCCAGCACGCTGCGCCTTCCGGTACGTGGTCGCCACTCGAGAACCTTTCCGCCCCAACGGCCATCGGTTCTACGTGCTATGTGCCCCGCCCACTGCCACTTAAGTTCCGGAGGGCTATATCGGTTACCTTGGTTCTGCTGCGGATAGCCTCATTTCTGATGCGGTCACGCAGAGAAACTCCCAACATGGCCCTCTCCATTGCCCTTTGGGTGACTTTGAGCCTTCTTATGAGGCCCATAGTAAGCGACCACGTTTCAGTGCCATATGTCATCACTGGCAACACACACTGGTCAAAGACTTTCGTCTTGAGACACTGCGGAATATTGGACGAAAAGATTTGCCGTAGCTTCCCGAACGCTGCCCAGCCGAGTCGGATTCGACGATTGACCTCTTTCTCGAAGTTGGACCTACCTAACTGGATCGTCTGTCCTAGGTATACATAATCGTCTACAACTTCGAGCGTTAACTATGACGGATGTACAATTTCAACTCAAGCTTATTTGTCTAACTCGTTGATGTCTTTTGTATCAGAAAGGCATTGAAGGCGTGAGTTTAGTTAGACCACAAAAATAACGAAAATTACATACTGACAGACATTTTCTTGCTCACCTACATCATCATATGGATATTATGTATTCATAACAAAGACATAATATATTACATGTAGACAGTAACGTCAGCAAAAACCATTGGATCAACAGCTTTTTGCGTCCATTCCATGCCGCCTCCATATCATGGATCATTACACGAAATACAATAGTGTTTTTACTAACTATACCATTGTATCGTCGGCAAAAACTATAGCAAACGACAAGCTATTATATTAAGCATATATCACTGACTTCAATTGGAGGTCACTTCAGTTCCTCATTCTCTGTTGATTATCATAGCTATACTTTGAATATCTCGTATCTTAAACACCTTTTTAATGAAATTTAAGCCTTAAACTCAAATTTCTAAGGTCGAATTTTGTAACAAACAATTGAACGTAGAGAGATGTTTGGACGATTATAATACAAATTCAATTTACACGCATCTTGATACCGCTTTGTTATTGAAAGTAAAACCATAACGCAAGGTAATAAGGTCGTTTAAGCAACGGTAAGTTTGAGTGATGTAAGATAATTTGAAAATTATGCCTATGATTGGCCTAGGATTAAGATAATTATATACACGTAGTAGGTGGATATTGTTAAATATAAAATTGGTAATTGGTTCAATGTTCGTGGTTATACAAAAAGATAAAATTCGACCTTATGCCTCAGGCTTAAAATATATAGTTATTAGTGATACTGTGTGTAAAGTTCACATTATAACCTGTAATTTTATTGTGAGTCTGTATAATTATATTGTAATGTCAAGTTATGCTGTTTACACTTTCCTACCGGATTTGTGTGAAAATGATTATGACCTTGGTTTTAAACATCTACATGTAATGTCATCTATATCAACGATTACTGTAAGATAACTCATAGCCTGAGTCATCCTCTGTCTTAGGGATGACTTCTAGGATAGAAAAAGTATGTCCATACCAAATTTCGTGTCAATCGGTTCAGTGGTTTTAAGCATGAAATAACCAGATATACAGAGATACTTTCGCATTTATAATATTATTTCGTATTTTGATAATACTATAATATTTACAATTAAGATTTTAAAACATAAGTTAGGTACAAAAAAAGGTTCAAACTTCTACAATCACATGCGGACGCCGGTCACGGCTCGGCGCAGGTCAGACATAGCAGATGTGTATGTTTGTACAATGTTGAACCCTGTTCTTAAATTATAAGGTTCAAATTATGAACGGGCAGCTACAGACCTAGATAGTGACGCAATTTAGACTTCCTGGGAAGCCGAACGCCTATTTACATAGCAGCATTGCAAGTTGGTTGGATTGCTTCATATACGTTCATGGCAATTTTGAGATGCAATGACTTGTACTTAATTCATTGCATCTCATCAATGTGCACATCGAGATCTATTTGACTCGACATATGGCTATGCTATGTGTTGAGCTGTCTCGCTTACACGCGCTGTTTCTAACATGACAAATAAATACTATAGCAAGGGGTCCATTTGTCATTGTCATGCTTTGCATACCAATTCGTTGTCAGTGGGTTTCATACGCTTGTTCTGAAACTAGCTCTTGAAATATTGAGATTGTTGAAAACAGTTGGGTAATAAAAGACTTGCAGCATAATTTCGGGCCTCTTCAACGAGCGCTAGGGCACATCGACCATCATTTTTACCTTAAAGATACATTAAAGTGCGTTCAAAAAGTTAAGCGATTACCCTGCCGGACAATACAGTAACGCTCATCAGGTGCCTTTGTTATCATAATAGTACATTGCGTACCTAGGGCGGTGAATTCGTGAATGCCCCAGATCAGAGGTGTTTGTATAAATATGCACTCTGGGGCTTTACGAATTACCGCCCGTGGTGAGTACAAAGTTTAAAGTCTTCACCTGGCCACAATGCGAGTTTTCCCGTACGCGCAGCGTGCAGTAAAAGTCGCATTATGGCCAGGTGTGACGTAAAAATTATTTCGATTCACAACTGAGCAAAATAACAGTATAATGAAAGCTAAAATATCCTATCAGCGCTATTCATACTCTGATAGAAAGTTGGCATAATACTTACTTAAAAACTGAAACAAAAAGGTTGATAGATATTATTAATCTGTCTGAATCCATTCCTATTCGTCTTATAAGCTATTCAATCAAATACAGCCTAGACTTACTTAATGAATAGCTTAATAAGGCAATTAGTTAAACCACAAAGGCTCAGACATACACTAGACGGTACAAGTAATACAATTAGGAAAAAGAAATTAACGCCAAATTCTTTGTGTCGTATAATGACGTATAGTACTATTGCTATTTACCGATGATATAATCGCTATAACGATGACTTTCCCCGTCATAACATAACTCAGTAATGGGCAGATTCGTCGTTAAATACAGGTAATTAAATATTAAAGGCGTCTTTACGTGGTTTGCAACTCTGACTCATGCAGTTGGTAAAAGAAAGTTTGGCGCCAGACTAATATGTTTCTGTCAAGACTTTGACATTTTCAGTTTTGGTAGTCATGTTACGACTGTCAAAATCAATTGTCACGTCCAATCTGTTACTCAACAGAAATGATGCTGTATTGTAAATGCCGAGATGGTGGCAAACAAGCGTTAGTCTAATGGACACCGTCGCTTTGCTCGTCTGTATAAAGGGGACATTATTTTGACATTATTTTGACATTATTTTGACATTATTTTGACATTATTTTGACACCCAGAATTTGCGTCGCGCGTCGCCGTCTTAACGTGTATTTGTGTTATGTTATAAGTTTTGTATATTGATATGTATGTTAGTCTGTAAGGTATTTGTAACTATGGGCCTTGTTGCCTGACTCAAATAAATAAAAATAAAATAAATTACTCGTACTTGTCTATCAATGTCTATAAATTAAGACGTAATCAATATTACGTCAATTATGAACTCGCTCCTTAATTATTTACTGGTCGCTCAATGGGTCAGTTTTCAACAGAATCTCGTACAGAAATATGTACGTACCACTTACTTACCATCCGGTAGCGCGTAAGTATGCTTATTTGTAGTATAAAACATATTGAAGATGTCGATAGTGTCTTAGTAGGATTTTGTAATATTTTCCCCGCATTTCACAAAAAAGAAAAGTGTCTACAAGATACCTATTCAATATCGTAACAGATTTCGGCCAACCATCGTGACGTTCCGTTTCGTCAACTAACAGATTTCGTCTCCGGCCGGTGCACGATGACCCTAGGGGCCAGTTAATGGACCGTGCGATGGCAAAAAACTGCAAAAACTAAAGATACATATTGTCTGGGTTTTTGTGGTTTTGTTTGAGTGTAACTGTAACCTAGAAGGTATAGATATACCCTAGGGGTCTAGGTTCGAGGTGAAATGGTCGTATTCTCCGGTGACACCTAAAAGCACAGATGTAGGATTTATTCATTCTGATAAACAGTTAAATGCAGAGAAAAGTGAACCCTCTGCACAGAACAGTACGCATTTCTTCTTCACCACATTAACTTAATTTGATTTAGGGAATGAACAAAATCGCAAAACTCTGCAACAGTTTTTGACGCCCCAACGCGGGTTCTTACTTTCTGATAACATTTTCATGTATGTTATAATTTGAATAGGTACTTATCTATATTTCTTTCTAGGAGACTTGCTTAGTTACTTTTCCCAGTTATTTAAGATCTGGAATACGCATACATTTTACAATTATTATCATTACAAATTACAATCATCTCTCGTTGCATCGCCACAGTCTGTTAGCCACAACAGCGATATTTATGAACACTCGCCATTATTCTCATTTAAAATAGAATAGGCCATTAATCTAAACGCAGTGTTTGGCCTGCAGGTCTGAAAGTCACATGAACCAAGCAGCTATAGGTTTGTAAGCTATTTTAGTATTTCTTTGTTACTGCTAGTTCTTGTTTTGCATCATTGGGCTCGAGTACGTAATTTTTGATGTCGCATAGTGTAAGTTTAATTTCGGTTTCATCAAATAACTTAATATGCTATTTATGATCGTCACTATCTCATTAATGTTGCATCACCCTCCGTTATTCCCGTGTTATTCCCGGTTTAGCCATAAAAGAGCCCCTGGGTCGGCTTTGACACCTGATCCCATCATACATATAATAAAAAAAGATGATTCAAAATTCTTCAAAATCCGAAATAATTATGATGATATGCTTGATTGCCACCATCGTAGTACTTATAAAAAAGAATCATGTAGAGTAGTAATAGCCAAATATATAGTACTTGACTTGTTGCGATATATCTGGCTACTTTGGCTTAGCAGTCAGACTGCCGAGGGAGTTGACACAAAATATGTAAATCGAGGACCACTTTTTGGCCAAAAAAAATAACCACAATTTTTGCGCAACACTTAATTATCAGGTCGTCCTCGGTGCATCGCAATACGACACCATTGGACCATGAGGTCCATAAATATAAAATTATTTTGGAACTTATGTCTGGGGCGTAACATTCAAAATAGCCTACTAATTTTAAGAATGAGGCGTGTAATTTTGTCGTACATATCGTCCCGTATATTGGACACCATGGTATGTCGACATTTTTGAAGGGTAAGCCAATAACCTTTAACGTATTAATTTACCAGTCTTTCCGGTCATTATAAAGAACCTGCTCTTCAATTTATATGTTTCCCTTCTACGTTTTAAATCATCGTCTTGCTTTATGGAATCAGTGGTCGTTCTTTTCTGTAAAATATCAGTGGGGTTTATTTTCATTTCGCTATGAGCTTATAGACAATATAGACATATGTCAGAAACGCATTTCAGAATCGAACACAGATTATTTTAAAGTGCCCCCCTTAAAATATATTCAACGTGAAAATAACACGATTTGCTTAAGTTGTCTAATTGTATAATCATTGCTGTTTTATAATATGTGAGATTTCATATAACGTATCGCAAAAACTGCACGTTGAATGATGAAATGATGCGTTTAGTATTCAGTAAACGCGAAATTTTGCTGTTGCGCTATTGTTTATTTCGTAATTGCTTAACCAGCTTTGCACCACTAATGTGTGTCTTCTTTACAGGTAACTGACGGGAACGAGACACATTCTTACGCAGAAGGGTAATCAATTATCAAGTAATCAAGCTAACGATTTAACGCGTCAACAGGTTAATTAACCGGTTAATGAAAAATGTTTGTTTAGGTTGCGGTAATTGTATCACGACTTTAACGGTTGGGTAAACTTGGAAGAGTTGCCAAAGATGGCTTGCAATGAGATGTTTTAGTCTCTTTGGTTGCCAGCATTTGTTTTGAGAATACGATAATCGATTCGTTTTGGTGATTATGTTTTTTGTTTACTTATGATTCGGCACTTTTTTTCACAGTTCCAACTTATACAGTTAGTTTGACGAAAAACAACACCGTTTTTTGTGTGAAGAAGAATTACACAAATGTTTCTGCTTAGTTGAACTTAGGCAAACCTTAGCTCACGTTTTTGAAAAAGTGTCTGAAAAACTCTATAATTCGGAAGGAAAACGTGACGGCTGAAGTTTAGTAAATGGGTCGTTGGCCAATTGTGTGATGATTACGATTTTTATCGATTCAGCCCATCTAGGATGCTTCGTGACATAATCTGCGAGCGATCGTAACGAATTGTCTTTCGTAATGATCTGAAATATCGATGTCGGATGGATTGTAATTTGCGGGAACATTTTGCTTTGGGCTAATTTTCGCACGAATTTCATAATTGGATGCAATTTGTAGAAATATCGATTACGACAACGCTGTTTCGATGTTTAATAACATACGCCTTGTCTTGCTAATCAATAGTCCATAGTGTTGTACAATATAGCTCATTTTATATACCTATAGATTTTAAATTAAAAATAAAATACATTCTAATGTATGGCTGTATAAATCGGACAATGTTGTGGTATATTTCCGTAAATATTCACCTACACCTGAGATTTAATGCAATACGTCTCGCCTCTCTTTGGCCATCAAGCATCTTAAAAAGCCCTCAATAGCCATCTTCCTCAATAAATTGAAAACGGACGGGTTATGACATGACTTCATCTGCAAATTATTTCCTGTGTTTCAGAAGATATATATTCACTTCCCAACAGATTATACTCAGTACAATCAACTTAACATTTAATTATTGTGTATGCAAAATGCCAGAAACTTTAAACATATTTATGGAAAGGCCAGGCGGGCGCAAGTTCCTTGAATTTTGAGGTTGGGAACATCTGTTGTGTAGTTCATTCATCAGTGAAGCAGGAAGAGACATTTAAAAAAGCGGCCAAGTGCGTGTCGGGCCACGTGCAGGGTAGGGGTTCCGTAGTTGTCCGTCTGTCACAGAATGCGGACTAAAAAGGGGCTTTTGGGGTTTTTATTATAGCTATCGAACCACAGATTGTAAACTTTTAGCAGCAACAGGTTATTTACGTAAAATAATTACGAAAATCTCCGAACAGCATCAAGCCGCACATCACAACTAGCCGCGCGCGCAAGAAGCACCGTGCCGTGAAAAAGCAACTCTACCGTCCACGGTAATAGGTTCAAATTCCAATGACAATGTATATGCACCCGAAATTAAGTGCATTTCTTACCAGTTAACTAGTTATGTCTACTACCCGCTAACTAGTTACGTCTACTTAACTGTGATAGTTTTCCTTTTAAATTCATTATACTTGTATGTACTGCCACGAAGTTTTCCACGTCCCCAGTAGTAGCCATTTAGCCGGCGGGGGGGGGGGGGGGGGACATGACTCGAACAAAAATTAGGGCTTTAAATCCCATTACCTCGCAAACGCATAGCTGAGTTGAAAAATAGTTATAAAATACCCATAATATTTTTGAACAAGCTATCCAACAATACCCCACACTATAGGTTTAACTAGAAAAAAAATACATCACCAATTTATATGTAGGAGAGGTACCCTACAAAAAAAAAAATTCAGGATTTTATTCTACTGTTTTGTAGGCGTGATTAGTTTATATACCCACGCCGAATTGCAGTTTTCTAGTTGTTACTGAGCTAAGCCGAAGATGGACAGACAGACGGACTGACATGGCGAAACTACAAGGGTTCCTTGTTGACTACGGAACCCTAAAAACTGCCTGTGCCAGATTGATAGACGAGTCAAGTCATCATCATCATCATCATATCAGCCGAAAGATGTTCACTGCCATCTCCTGATGATGACGATTGCCTAGGAGCTATTTTGAGGAACTCTTAAACCGCGTTTAGAGCATCCAACACCTAACTACGTTTTGAAAATTGACACCCTGTGTTTCGTTTCTCCATATAACAATGTATGATTAATACGAAATAAATGAATAAGAATATAAATATACGGGGTCCTAATATATACCTATATACGAGTACTTGTACTTACCCCGTTCTATACAGGGTGACATTTAATCAGTGTCCAAATTTTTTGTAGGCATTTGGAATCTCTAATAGACTCCATTTTTGAAAAAAAACTGGTAGGTATTTTTTAAATTATAAATTGTCTATCCCAAAAGAATTATCCGTACAGCGTGGTTACTGGGCAATCAGTACCGCGCGGAGCGGGGCGGGGTCGAGTGAGGGGAGGCGTGCCGTGCGCAAACCTTACTACCCGCCGAGATGCCCGCGCGGTAAGGTTTTTTTGGGATAACTTTAAGCAACAATTACTAATCTTATTTGTACTGAATAATATGAAACAAAAAAAAACGTATTTAATAATTTTGCTGAAGAATGTTATACTTGAATTTGGACACTGATTAAAATGTCACGCTGTATAAAACAAAATGCTTTCGTTCAATAAATTATCTTTTGCCGTACTTACCACATTGAACACAAACGAATTAACACAAATGTCAAAGTGGCACATAAACGCAAATGAATTTTAACGCCATTTTAGTTAAAATTGTTTATTTGAACGTTAATGAACACGGCCGCTAATCTACAACATCATTATATGCTTTCCTATCATTGACTACCACTCTAGGGCAGAAAAATTAGGTCATAATCACTCGTTTTTGTTCAGACCTTTTGGGCTGTTATTGATCTTGCGTAACGCCTGCGTATACGCATCGATTAATCATTGCCAGGGCTCCGCACGACGCGACATTTACGGTGTTGTGGACATTATGGGGTATTATCGTAAATAAGGAAAAGTCAGAAAGATTGCTGCGCCCGAGTCGTGAGGTGGATTAGCGTCATATATACGGCAGTTGGTATGCAGTCCGTTTAAAATCTTAGGTATTATTATGGCGATCTGCTAGAGGGGCTTGTAAAGTAAATACAAATTGACGACCGCTTTAGCCTAGTTGGTAGTGACCCTGCCTACGAAGCAAGAGGTCCTGGGTTCGAATCCCGGTAAGGGCAAAAATTTGTGTGATGAGCATGAATGTTTGTTTCTGAGTCATGGATATTTCCTATGTATTTAAGTATTTATATCTATTATATATATCGTCGTCTAGTACCCATAACACAAGCCTTAGTGAGAGCTTACTACGGGACTAGGTCGATTTGTATAAGATTGTCCCCTTATATTTATTTATTTAAATGAATGAGTTGTGTGGATGACTTTTTTGCTACGTCATTAACAACTTAGAAAAGTTGAAAAATATCCCACATTTCCATTCCAAAGTTCAATATCTCAAAATCGGCTGAACGGATTTTTTTAAACGTTACTCGTCGTTAAGAATCATCTCGATCACGTCAGCTTTCGGAATCGGTCCATTCGTTTAGGAGCTGCTATGCCACCCACAGACTTACATATACACAGACACGTCAAAGTTATAACACCCCTCTTTTTACGTAGGTTCAAAACAGACAACTTGTTTAACGTGAAGCAGACGGTCCTGGGTTAAAATCCCTGTAAGTAAGTAATCCCTTTGTTTCCGAGTATTTATGTTTATCTATTAAATATATCGTCGCCTGGTGACGTTACGTTCCTGCGATGAATGAGGTTACTAAAAATACTAAGGATGTATTGTGTTTTATCAATACAGCTAATTTTAATATACCATTTAAAGGTCAGGCATCTGAATGTATATATTTCTTTATGTGAATTCTTCAATACGTTGAACCTAAGTCTGAAATTCCACACTTTCTATCCAAATCAACTTGCATAACTGCTAAAAATAATTAGAGTGATCATGCCAAAAATCTACTAAACCATTATAGCAATTTGCTATAGAATAAAATTCGCAATCTGTAGACTAATTTGATGCGATAAATTGGCTTTATGCAACGGTGATGTAAAGCTGTCTTGGCAAACGACAGAAAGTGCCGTTTAAGGAAATAATTGGTTCATTATTACATTGTTAAGATGACGTTCAAGAATAGTACATTACTGCAGAGGCCGTGAAGTACGGACGAGCTTGGGGTAGACGGCCGAGTCGTAGACGAGGCCGGATAAAACGAGTCCAGCAATCCCTGTTCCGGCCGAGGATTGTATAGTGTTTTTCTCAAACGATGCGAGGAAATATCAAAATTAAAATAAATACAAGGTAGTCAACTAAATAAAAGTTTGTTGAAGTTACAATCGGAACGATAGTTCAGAAATAGGCTGAAAAGATTGTGTAATTTGGCACTTTTTTTTTTAAACATGCCATTTCAACAAGCCGTTCGACCACCATGTTTAACCGCACATATGTATAGTACCATAGATTTTGTTTTTTTTATGTCGCAAGTATGCTTACAGAGTCTAGTGGTTACAGGGTGGTTGGCAGTATGTAATTTTTCCTTTGTCAGTTTAATATTAGTAAGCAAATTTAAAAAGTTAGAGTAGCGGACAATAATGTTTTTAGTTAGGGTTTTCATACATTACTTCTTGGCGTAAGGCCAAGAAGTAATGTAGGGAGCCATAAACAAGAAACTTCTTGTCTTCATTTCGTGATATTAACGCATACATTTCAGAGCATGTTTGGGAACATTATATATTTTCCGGGGTATTTCTCTAATAGTGTATTTTTGGCAACTTTGTTATGAGGTAAGTCCCCGGAAGCGAATATGCATTTTTTTCGAGAAGCACCTATTACAATCAACCCCCTTTCACAGGTGGTAAAAGACTTCGATAGGAATAGGTTTGACGTGAGTGTTGGGCGTTAGTCTAGCAACCTATCACTAAAATTATATACTTTCTCCAATCTTTAAACCTAGGATTGTAGGATTGCTTCAAGCGGTACTCAAAGTTTTTCACGTGCTGCCTACCACTTTTCAAAATACAGGCGTGAGTAAACAAAGGCTAAGTAGCAACACGGATTACTCAAGAGTTACGTGTAAGGAACAAGTCGATGCGCAGTGACACAATCAAGGATCGACGCCGTAACGTAACGGTGCTAGAACTCGTGCGCATGTGCGTGTGGTCTATTATGGATAACGTGGGTTAAGAATTTATTAATAAATATTTGTGGACATACTCGTACATTCACATAACCGAAGGTAACCGGCATATCCCTCCGAATCGCTAAACTTAAGCAGCAGCACCTAGAATAGATGGCCGTTGGAAAGGCTCTCAAGTGGCGTCCGCGTACTGGCAAGGTGGACCGATGACCTGGTATTGGTCCCGGGAGTCCGCTGGATGCAGGTCGCGCAGGACCGCTCATTGTGGCACTCTTTAGGGGAGGCATATGGCCGGCAGTGGACGTTTTTCCGCTGACCTGTACGTCAGTGGCGGCGCGTGTAAATTTTCGATGCGTAAAGCAACACGGGACAAAAAACTGTTTGGAAAGAATTTATGTAGAGGTATACATTTATCTATTAGGATTTAAAGGAATATTAGGCGAGCCGGTTGGAATCGGCTTGTATGGATGATCCGCCACTGCCATACACATAAATCTAGTCTTAGGCTGATTAGTCCATTCGCGAAGGCTGATCCTTGGCAAATTAGGAGACAAAGACAGGGAGTGGTGTGTTTTGAGAATTACCGTCCCAAGCCTACACATACCCGCGATCTGACATTAGTTTTATACTTACTATTTTTCAAAAAGAAACTCTATTGTCAAAGGAAGGAGATTCCAATTCCAATGACACTTTTACAAAAACTCGGCCACATTAAATAATTTTATCCATTAACGATGTCCTATCGCCATCATGCCATGAGACATAGGAACGAACAAGTTGCTCACAAATATCTGAACACTATCACGGCTATACGACGCGTGTACAGGTGTTTTTGAGCACTTAACAGTCCGTCCAGCGGATCCCGACAGCCATTATCATACACGTACGCTTCCTGTGCATTAGCATGCTTGCCGTCGCTACTTGCGTAAGACTTGCGTGGCACACTGTGCGGTACTTGTACTAGTACCGTGCGTTGTTAAATTACGGTAGCTAGCCATTTGCAATCTGATACGATGAAGCGCGCAAGCATATCTACATCCTACGCTGACGCCCTAGTCCAATTTGGCTCAGTTCGGGTTGCACAGGGCGGTTCTAACACTTTGGTAGCTCAAATACCGCGATGTCCGGTTACTGGATAAAAAAAGGCCCAAATTTTCAGTTAAGTCATTGCAATAGCAAATGAATTCTTTAAAAAAAAAGATAAGTGATAATAGAATATAATCAATGAAAACCAAAAATATATTCAAATAAAAGTAACAAACAAATACATCGATATGATGGTCAAAATCGTATTATCACTGCATAAATTGACAGTCAATTAAATTTTTGTCTCAGCCGGTAACTCTCGCTTGCTCATACGTTTGTTAGGCAGAGGACTAATCGCAAACGGCCAAAATATGGCCAAGTACCATTTCTTACCAAACACGTGCGACATATTCCTTCTCCAATTAGTCCTCAACGGCACCTTCCCTTTCTTATACTCGTACCACGTCAGACCACTAAACGCTTTGTACATATGGAACAAAGCTAAATTGATCGCAAACGGCAAAATAATTAAATTTAAGAACCAAAAGAACACAAACATGCGTTTCCTAAAAACCCAAATACTTGGAGAGAAGATACTCCAATTTCCCAAGTTAAAAAGTCTAGCTGTCGTCTGGGCGAAAGATTCTAGATCAAACACATATTTAAGAACAATAAAGTTGTAGTACGTGGCGTATATTATAGCTAGTGCTAAGTGGCAGAAGTAGCATGTGAAGTATCGCTGATTGTTGCGTCCAATGCACTGTGCTAAGAAGATGCAGTGGTGGTCTCTTCTTAGTATACAAGCGTTGCATGTCGTGCAATGCCAACTGTCCTTTGGCCGCTTCTGCTGGCAGTGTTCGCAGTAGATGCCTCCTCCATGGTGTGCTTTCGCACGAGAATCGGCCAGTACGCATAAGACCATATTTCCTGCTATGTTAATGAACAAGTAGCTGCCAAGGAGGACGTGAAAGTAATGCTTGATGGAGCCCCATCGGAGCTGTTCTAGAAGAAAAGGCCTTATGATGCATAGTTGAAACAAAAAGTACATAGGCGTCATCAGAAATACTGCGAAACAGTATGTCAGTTCTAAGAGGCGCTTTTTTCCAATCGGCGTGAGCGTGAGAAACATTTTCTTTATTACAAAACTACACTGATATTAAATATTTCGTTAGTTTGAAGAGAAGATATACTGAAACTAATTTGCAGAGTTATTTGTACTGTCAATTACGGCTGTCAATAATTTGATTTTGATTTCATCAAATGTTTATAGACATGACAGAGAAAACTATGTTTAAAATTCTTTCGTATGATTATCGAAACAATAATCCGACTATAAAACAATAAGATTCATTAGAAAAAAATATTATGTATCTTCACTTACCTACTCGAAAGAATATAAATTCCATGACGATGGAGCAGTTTTATCCAAGTCTTAAACCTCGTTCACATGTTAAGTAGACGATACTAGCGTTACCAGAAGTTACGTGCAAAGAGAATATAACTACTACCTGAAATTGTCAAAATTGACATTGTCACCCATTTTTAACACGAAAATGTCTTTACCACCGATAAAACCGAAAAAAATTCCCATAGCGATCGAAAAACTAGCGTGTGTCGTCATCGTGTTTGGAGTAACACCAATGTCGTACATATTCCAGATGATGGTGGTTCGACCAAAACTGCTGAAGCTATGGGGCATCGGTTTTACTAGGCATTGCTTCCATGTTTTCATATCCACGTATATCTTCATAAACGTCTTTGGAAATATGATCCTAAGCATAGCCGTTGACTCCCGTTTGAAGCACTACCAACAAGTAAAACAAGGAAGGTTTTGCGTTTATTGCACGCGAAATCAACCAGAAGACAGTTGGCATTGTGACACATGCAATGCTTGCGTACTACGGAGGGATCACCACTGCTTCTTTTTATCGCAATGCATTGGACGCTATAACCTGCGATATTTCATCTGCTTCTTAACTTACGCGACGATATCACTGGCTCTTTCCGTATACTATGATTTCTGCGCCATGGAAAACGGGTTTGTTACTAGTTTTGTATACGTAGTAGTCCAGGTCATGCAGATGCTTAATACAGATGTCGTATTAATCCCGCCAGTTACTTTACAACAATACTTATATGAGTTATTTATGTATATGAATGTGGCTGGTTCCATACTTTGTGGCAGCTTGCTGTGGTTTCATTTGAACAATGTATTGAGAGGCGAGACGGCCCATGAACGCAAAATAGGGAAGATTCCGGCAAATGTGTGTTGGAAAAAGAACATGGTGCATGCTTTTGGTAGAAGATGGTACTTGGCTATACTGTGGCCTTTTGTCGACAGTCCCTTAGTAGATAAAAGTGATGAGAACTAGACTAACTATGCAAATTATATTATTTATATGATGAAATACATGTAAAAAAAGATCGGATTTTTGTTCTGGCACTTGCTTCATGTTCGAATTGTAATACGAGATTAGGTCACAATAAAAACTTTTTCGTTGAGTATTTATTTAATTGTGTATTAGCTGTCGAGTCAAAACTATTTATGACAGTGTCAGTGTCATATATTGTTTTGAAATGAAATAAATCTTAAATTTTCATAGCAAAATGTCGCAATTACGATTCATTAATGTAAGAAATCAAGAAATGACTTTCGAAAGAATTGTGTGTTTTTCCGTGGCTTTTGCAACGCTTGTTTTCTTCGCATTCCAAATGATAGTAGTAAGGCCACGACTAGCACATTTTTGGAACATTGGTCTCACTGAATACTGCTTCCACATTATACTCTGTACGTACAGCTTTGTTAACGTCTTTGGCAATATGATGCTGACTGTAGCCGTTGACTGTAGCTCGGAGAATTATGTCGGAGAAGGAAGGTACTGCCAAGACTGCAAGCGAAATCAACCGGAGGACAGTTGGCATTGTAAGAGGTGCAATGCTTGCATACTAGGGAGGGACCACCACTGCTTCTTCTTATCACACTGCGTTGGACGCTACAACATGCGATATTTCATCTGTTTCTTGACTCATATGACAATAGCTTTGGCGCTTTCTATATACTACGACTGCTACGCTATTATATCCGAATATGCTTTAGATAGTTTCCTGGATATAGTGGCGTGCTTTGGAGATATGTTTAGACCTTCGTATTTCTTATTTGCCTCGACTTGGGAGGTGGAGAAACACCTATGTGCGATATTTTGGTACTTGCTTTTACTTATTTTCCTTGCATGTGGACGCTTGTCGTGGTTTCATTTGGATAATATTATGACCGGAATATCTTCTTATGAGTATTACAGTGGGAAAATCCCGGAAAACGTGCATATGATAAGGAATATACAGCGAGTTTTTGGAGTAAGATGGTACTTGGCAATACTTTGGCCTTTCGTGGAAAGTCCCTTGCCTGATAAACCTAGTTACTAGACTAAGTGATATGTACGTTTCGATTGATTAAATAGAGTACATTATATTTGATTGTTATTTAATTACCTGCTTTAAGATAGCTTATCTTTTTATTACAATTTTGTCTAACCGCAGATGCTAAAGAAATGAGATTAGGACGTCACAGTATATATCAATGCAAGAGGGTTGCTACCCGCGGGGGCTCCTTGACGCATATATCAGTCGTTGGCGTTGAACCTGGAGTGCGGATATATATGTCGTTGGCGTTGAAAAGGTTAATATTCAGAGAAATGACGCATTTTTTCAGTATCCAAGAGGCAACCGAATAGCTCGCGGTATTTGAGCTCCCGAAGTGTTGTGAAATCGCTCTGTGCAACCCGAACTGAGCCAACTTGGACTTGGAGTTGCCTCTTGGACACTGAAACTAGGCGTCATTGCTTTAACTATAAATAACCTTTTTGATTTCGTTTTGTGTCAAACTTGTCAAACATTCAAATTGAAGTGAGATTAAAAGAAATCAGTATTGGCATGTCTTGGTTTCCGTGTCATTTGTTAAGTAAACAAACGGTTAACAAATGTATCTCAGAGAAAAATGATAACAAGGGCCGTGAAAATAAAGAAGCTAGAAACAATACTCGAAAAAATAGCATGCCTGTTCATAGTGGTTGCAACCCCGATCTTCTTCGCGTTCCAGATGACTATAATAAGACCAAAGCTGCTAGAAATATTTAACGTTAGCATCACCAGGCATTGCTTCCACGTCCTTCTATCCACCTATTGCTTTACTAATGTCTTGGGAAATCTGTTACTAAGCGTATTTACTGACTCAAAACTCAAGAGTTACATCGGCCGAGGGAGGTACTGCGAACACTGCAGAGAAACCCGGCCGGTGGGCAGCTGGCATTGCGTGAAGTGCAATGCGTGCATTCTAGGACGGGACCACCATTGCGTCTTCTTATCACACTGCATTGGACGTTACAATCTGCGATATTACATCTGCTTCCTAACTCACATGGTAGTATCTATAGCATATTCATCGTACTACGACTACTTCGTTCTTGTGTCCGAATTTGACTTCGTGGATTTTGCAGAAGTATCGCTTAGCGTAGTTCGGCTTTTAATCCCAGTATACACCTTAATGAGCCCATTGGAGATGACGAAGCATCTATACGCACTGTTCTGGTATTTCAATGTGTTTATTCTAGTTATTTGTGCTTATTTACTATGCTATCACATGCGCAATGCGTTGAGAGGTACTACATCTTACGAGTATAAAATACGAAAGGTTCCTGTGAAGCCTGATTGGAAAAATAACTTGGCATATGTGTTTGGTGCCAGATGGTACTTGGCCTTATTTTGGCCCTTCGTGAACAGCTCTTTACCAGATAAACGTAGCAAGAGCGTGGTTAGATTACAAACCACATTTTGATATAGTTTAGTAGATTAATGAATTAAACTATTTTTAATGTTCTCTTGATTGATTTATTTCCGATAGCTTATCGTTTTATTTTATTGGTATAGAATAGGGTTTTGTCTGGTTGCTGGCTGATAAACTGACGATGGAAACTGCTGGAAACTTTTGGCTAACGTTGCTTCAGAGTCAATCTAAGATGCAAGTAAATTGTTGATTTGAAGGAACTGAAGGTAGGTTAGCTAAGATCTTGTTGAGCAGCCCTTGAGAGCTTTGTAGAGTTAATATAAGTATTAACATACGCTCTTTTTACTATTTCAAGTGCACTTATGCTTTGTGCGCTACGCCGCGAATATTTTTTGTAATGTGCAATGATTTTTCAAACCTTTGACACACGTATTATATATTCAAGAAACTTAACACCTTTTTAGACAATTTGCCTAATATTGTTAAACAGGACAACAACAGTCTAAAAGAAATGTTTTTACAAAAGTTTAAGTTAAATAGCTTGTATATAAATGTTTTCATTCATTCATTGACTCATAAATCATGCTTGCTGAAAGGGTTCACTGAATATCGTAATAATATTTACCTGTATGTGTATCACTCATTTAGTTCTTAAGTTAATTATTTTTTACTTACAAATGTGTATGGACCTTGTCTGAAATGTATGATTTATTATTATTATTCTCTTTATTTATTCTTGTTCTTAGGCTAGGTTTTTACAATACTGATATAAAAAGTAAAATATAAAACTATATATACAAAACATAAAACCATCATAAAAACCTAACCTAGGGTACCGCTGGCAGCGAGGCGGGGCCTAAGCTGACGGTGGTCAGGGCGTCAGAGACAGGAACCTCCTGACTATTCGCGCAGTATCCAGGAGTACCGCCTTCTGTATCTGACCCTTGATCCAGCCATCTAGCGAGAGTCTCTTGAGGTGATGGTCGAGACTCTTCGCTATTAAACCGTTCGCCGAAACGACTATCGGGACGATGATCGTCGAATCAACATCCCACATGGCAGTTACCTCGTGAGCCAGGTCTAGGTGCTTGCTGGCTTTGTCCTTCTCGGCCTTCACGAGGTTCTCGTCATGGGGGATGGTGATGTCGACGAGCACTGCCTGGCGTTTCAATCGATCTATCAGCACGATATCAGGCCTATCGGCAAGAATAGTCCTGTCCGTGATGACAGATCGATCCCAATAGAGCGTGGCACGACCATTTTCGAGAACTGGCGCAGGTGTGTACTTATAGTAAGGCACTTCGGAGACCACAAGACCGTATAGCAGAGCAAGTTGCTGGTGAATAATAATAATTATTATTATGTGTACCTCTTAGGTTGATACCTCAATTATAATTCATTGAATCCACTGAAAATAAGCTGCACGCAGTGTAAGAACCCATTCAGAGTGGGCACCATTTTCTAGGCAACACAAGTTTCCGTTTCTAGATTTAAGCTCCACCATATGGTATATTCTTGTTCTTCTCCCAAAATAAATCTCTTCTATTCTACACATGTCATTTTAATAGTTTTTGTTACGGTTTACAGCATGTTAAAGTTAAACCCGTTATTTGTCTCAAGCAATTAAAGTTGTGTGCACACAATTAATTTGACCACACCCTCAATAATATACTTTGGAGTCGGCGATTTTGACCTCCACTTTACCGGATTAGGGTCAAAGAACTACAAAGAGGCGTCTAATATCTTGCTGTACGCCAACATACTAACAATGCATAAATCAAACAAAACTCCGTCCAATTTGTCTCTTTCACACCCTCACACATTGAAAGAGAGAAACAAAACCTTCCGAATTGAGTTTATCAAAATCTCTCAGGTTAAACGTAGCTAAATGAATAACTGTATTAGCATCTTTAGGTTGTGTAATATAAGATTCAAAATCAAATGAAGAAAATAAGTGACAAGGAGGATTTGACGCCGGACTTGAAATGCCAGGATCGTGAGCAAGCGACGCAAATAACACGTAATCGACTTTTATCGCGGTATTTTGTTGTGATATACAGCTGCCATAAATATGTCAACAACGCGGGTCTATAAGATCTATATTTTGTTTACAAGTTTTTATATCGATTTGACCTATCTTACTAATAGATATTATGGAAGCTCTTTAGCACGCTTTTTTAAAAGGTTACAGTATCACAATTTAATTGAATGAACTAGTAACAAGCTTGTAAAAACAATTCTTTATTTTCAATAAATCCGAAAATCCCGTAACATCGGCCATAGGGCATACAATGATATACGAGCAAACCGACCTAGCGGAGTCCTAGCACTGCAGATGGTCAACTACAAAAACATTCAACTTTAGGGGCCGTAGACAAGGTTACAATCGACAAGCGCTAACGCCAATAGAAAACAATAAAATGTATGGGAATGACATATGCCGACGAAACACTTTTCGTTGACATCTGTAATTCCCATACATTTTATTAGTTTCCTATTGGCGTTAGCGCTTGTCGATTGTAACCTTGTCTACGGCCCCCAGGGGTCTTCATCGTTGCCGGTCCTGTAAAACCAAACGCTCCTTTCTTGGAGGTAATCCAATATTACGTGCCTCAGAAAAACCTCGAAAGGCAAGTAATTCCAAAGACTGAGTGTTTGCGGCAGGCATATCCTTAGACCATAATACCTGGGGCCGTAGACAAGGTTACAATCGACAAGCGCTAACGCCAATAGAAAACAAATAAATGTATGGGAATGACAGATGTCAACGAAAAGTGTTTCGTCGGCATCTGTCATCCCCATACATTTTATTCGTTTCTATTGGCGTTAGCGTTTGTCGATTGTAACCTTGTCTACGGCCCCTGGTGGCACGCAAAAAGAGCGCCCGCCAAGTGTGTGTCCGCCAGAGTTCTTTTTACGTGCATTGAAGTCTTCTTAGCTAGTTCTCTTTATGCTAATTCTATATCTTGGTTCTCACACTTGTTGCGAAACATATTTGTTGCAAAACGCTCGACGATTTGTTATGACTCCTGTCATTCGATGAAAAATGCTACGATTCTCCATTAAGGTCCATTACAGACTCCTTAGCTTTTGATAGATGGCACCTCAGAACAATAGCTTCGAAATGATATATAGGTTCACCAACTTTGTAATGCAGTTCGCGGTCTCACTACAGGTGTAAATCACTATGAAGTGAGAGGTCGGCCGAGTGAACAAATAACTTTGTTATCCTATATCGTTACAGAACTTAAAAATTCAATGGAAAATCAGTCTTAATGCATGGAATTGTAATTGAAATTTGAATGAGGGGTGTTTCGTAGTGAATGTTGAAATTGTACTAAGTAGCCACTTGTTTGAACTTTTTTAAATTGATGACACTTCAAGACTGTAACGAAAGGCGTGGGCTGATGATAGATTTGGGTTGGGTTGTTATTTCTTCCTTGAGGAGGTTTTTGAATTTGTTTTATTGTGATTATCTATTGATATGGAGACATAAATCCTTAGCCAAAGCAACGCACAACCGAGGTCTTAATCGACCAAACAGTAATGAGGATAGAACCTGAATTTAAATGTCATAATTGTTGTAATCTGGGAATAAAATCTATTCTAAATTGCTAAAATTGGCACTAGTAACCCACTTTTGTTTAAAGTATCGGAATGGGGGCAATTCGCCGCTAGTGAACTAGTGTAAAGCCTGATGGAAGCAGGTTTTGTAGCCTGTGGACGCTTCCAGGTCCAGGGGTCACGGTCACACGGCGCCCATAGCCAAACTTTTAAAGGTGTTTGGAGGATGTGGTTTTACATGTAGTAAATACAGGTTCCTCACCATACGCAGCCAGAGATCTCATTAACTAAAGCCGTGTTTATGAATAGGCGAAGCGTGCAACGACGCGACTCCCGTGCTATCAACGTATTATGGAAACGCTCATGGCTGTATATAAACATATAAACAATCATATGTTTGTATTAGGGTGACAACCACCGCTCGTGTCTTGTCCATAAACACAGTTCAATACAACTCTACGTTCAGGAGGGCGCTCGTTCACATTCAAGATTTGATTGAAACGGCTTCAACTAATTGCAAAACTCTTAGAGTATCCAGTGTTAAAACCAGGTGGTCGTGAGTAGTGATGTGCCGTTCCCAGGAATATTCCCATACAAGGGAACATACGGGAATATTGAAATTGTGTTTGTTTAAATACATCTTGCTATCAGGGATTCTATGATAACTTGGGCCCTTGATTTTTTTACCAATACATTAACCAGTGTAATTTATCCGCAAAAGTAAATTCTCAATGTTCCTGGGAATATTCCCCGGAACAATGGGAATATTCCCGGGAATAATGGGAATATTCCCCGAGCCGAAAAAAACAAATTTTACAAAAGTACTTCTGGAAGTTACAAAAACGATTCAAGTTAACGAAAACAAATAAAATGTGTACGAATACAAAATATGGAAATATTCACATATTTAATGGTAATTGAGATAAAAAGGCAGAAGAAAGAAAGAAAGAAAGAAATGTATGTATGTATGTTAAATTTTCCTAATTTGTATTTCAATATTCCCCTGTTTGGGGAATATTCCCTTGTTCCCGGGGATATTCCCCGGCACATCACGACTCGTGAGTCGGAGCTTCACCTCTTTATATCCCCAGGCTACTCTCCCACCACGCATTCCGATCGCTGTATTGGGTTCGTCGTACCAAAGCAACAGCCAAGTAAACAGACGGACAGAGTGGCACCATAGGGTTAATTTTTAGGGTTCCGTAATCAACAAAAGAACCCTTATAGCTTCGCCATGTCCGTCTGGCCGTCCGTCTGTCCGTCCGCCTTCTAGTTACTACTAGAAAACTGTATTTCGGCATGAGTATATAAATCAATCACGCCGACAAAACAGAAGAATAAGATCTTGATAATATTTTTTTTGGCATACCTCCCCTACACCTAAAATGGGGATGTAGTTTCCAATTGATCGCCCGTTCAAACCGAGTGTTTTACGAAAGTTTTTATAGCAAGAACAATCATAATTGAGTGAACAATCACGCAGAGAAAGTTCCGAAACATGAAGTAAATATAGCACTGCAAAGCCGTCACGTAACGCTGGTAATAACAAACTGCATTATTTTTGTATTAAGGTAAAAGGGAATGTTGTGAGAAGCGAACACAATAACAAATCACGACGTTATGCATATTGTCTGCTTTGTTTACGTATTCAGTTCTCAAGACGATTTTAACATAATTATAGCTTGTCCCTTTACTAACAACTGCACACTGGAAATAATTATAATTGATTCTGAGCGAGTTAGTTTCGTACATAAAATTTACGAGTTGCCCACTTTTGACAGGCAAGATATCAGTATATTCATTCTGAAGCACGAATAGCATTGTGTAGTTTTGTAAAATCGTGTTGATGCCACAAGTTGTAGTTTTCCTTACAGGTAGTAAAATAACGTTTTCCAATGCTAGATGAAATTCGAGCGCATACATTGTCACAAAAATACTTGGGCGGGAAAGACTTCTCTCACGTTTTCTGTATATTTCCTCATGTCGCTAACTGAACTCCAATACTTGAAATATACCTTGAAGCCTTTTTTTACTGAGAGTAAATTCGTTATGGATACAGCGCCGAGACAGCGTGGAAGGTATGTCAGACTCGCACCACCTAAGAACCCCCCGTTCTCCTCTGAGATTACCTTTATTTTCTATATACAATTGCACCTCCTAACTGCGATCGTCTACTACCCCGAGGTCCCATTTAGTCGCCCAGGTAGGGAATACAGTAGCCGTATTCTAATGCTCGAGATAAAAGGCGCAAGCCCTCAAAGTGTACTTGCAGGATTTTGAATTAACTTGTATTACTTCAATACGCTTCCCGGAACTGGGCCCAAGGAAATCTTGTTTCATTAGAAACTTACCGGAAACCTATATCCGTCGCTGTCGCATTCGTCTTTTAACTTTGATTAACATGCTACAGTAAATAAACGAAGTTACGTAACTATGATTAAATCGTTAAGTCACGTAACTTACGCATGCAACTACATACATATCTCGGACCTTCTTGCCATTAATTTCAAAATGCATGACATTATGACCTTTTGCGGTCTCCGTAAAGACGTTTTTTGAGACGATAAACAAATATTACGAAGAATTTACGTAAGCGTTGGACAAAAAGGATGTTTAATTGGTGTTTGTCAATTTTGTGGACAGTTTTGTCCGCAATAAGTTATCTTTATTTCTTGGCTACGTAATAATACGTCTTCAAATGGACTGAGATTTTGATCAAGGATCGGTATGTGAAAGATGTCTTTGTTAATACTTGTTTAACGTTGTATGTTTTTGTTACGTATATACGTTTCTGTTATATTTGCTCTTCTGCAGCCTGGTGGTTTCATGTCTGAAGCACCTGTCTCTATTTGGTAAGAATATAGTTTTTTTTTCTAAGGCCCCGCAGGGGCCCTTAACTAATTGCCAATGACACATACATGAGTATGACTAAAACAGAAAACTAATAACATATATACAATTACAAAAACCTAACGTAAGAATATAGACCACTTTCTTGTCGGACTGTACACATATATCCACGTATAAGGTACATTTATAATTGAACTCGCATCTAATAAACGTTAAATACGTTTGTTAGATGCGTGGTCCTCAATATGCACAACAACAAAATTCCACTCGTATCACTAGCAGACTTAATAATGGTCACCAAGAGAAGAGCCGCAAAGATTACTTAGACGTAAAATGCCGAAGGCTAACAAGGATTAAGAATATGGTTAATGGGCCAGCAACGGACAATAGTAAGCAATTAAGAGAGGTATAAATCTCAGCTATTACCTAGAGCGGGGAGAGCGCAAAGTTTCTAAATGACAAAGTTATTAGTCAAGATAGAGTAGCATTGTTTTAAGATTATCGCGTAACATAACTTATACTTGTGAAATACTGGTTATGCTCAGTTTTTAAAACATAAAACTGTGTAAAGTAGCATCTAGGTCATCGTGATAAAACAACAATAAATCAATACCTGTGTTTTAAAAAACAAAGGCCAGTGGTGTAATGTTCGGTGCCAGTAGATGGTCCGATAAATCAGTTTACGGCTGACCTTTTATAATCGCAAGTGTAATAGTCAATTTGCGGGCCTTTTTATTATAGTTCCGTTGTAGATTAGGTAATTTACTGATTATGATTGTTTTAGCTGGATAATAGCAATAATTAGGTTATGTTTAAATCGATCTTGCACCATTTTAAACTTAGTTTATTTATTAACAGAATCATGGTGAAATACAAGATCACGTTAAAAATCGTGATAAATTACACATAAGCTTACGCCTATAATCTCAAAGGGAATACTTATTTACTGACGAGTCCTCGAGTCCTAGGAGAGAAAGTATTTTATAAGATAATCATATATTTTGTAAAATAACGATGCCAATCGTATTTATTTTAAGTTGACATGTATTTAACTAACTGTTTTTGTAGTAATCAAACAACACTTGCCTAACGAAAATATTGACGCACTTTAAAACGATATTGATATGATGATATCAATACCCTAGGAAGACCGTTGACATGAAACCACACATGCCAACATATCGCGGTCGCATATAATCACGTCATCTATAATCCGTTGTGAAGGTGTGTTAGCGGTTGACCGGTACCCCTGCAGCGCTAGGGTTAAACGCTTGAACTCTTGTCAGGAGAATAATGGAAAGTTAAGTGGTCAGATTCGATGACAACAAATTGAAAAACGGTGTACTGTATGTTTGCATTGGTGTTCGTGGGGTTTTAACTAAGTGAGACCAAGGTAAGCAGGCCGTTGCTTGACACTGAATCTTAATCAATAATAATTAGGAAGACGCTGGCCCTTCCAGCATTACGCTGAGTTGTGACCATTTCGTGACAAATGTGTATGTATCTACAATTTGTTCTTGCGTTGTTATCACTGTAAATTAGTTACCCTTCCTCTCCCGCCGACCCTGATCGGGGTCAGCATTTAGTATGGACTTGCGAACAAATAAAGTTTAGCCCGGGTGAGGAGGGATTAATGAGTCGAATATTGGAACGTTTACCTTACGCGTGATGCAAGTAGTGCATAGTAATCGTATTAGATCATTTGTTCAGTGTTAAAAATACAGTTCAGTTAGTAGGTATAGGGGTTGGTAGGATTTAGATTACTTCTCTAGTCAGATTTTTGTTTGTAAAATTGATTTCACTTCAAATGTACCTTCTACAATTTTGCTAAAGTATTTGGTTGAATATCTAATAAGTACGAAGTTACATCCGACCAAACCTAAAGGTATTAAATATAAATGTATAATCAGATTGTTGCAATCGTTCACAAGCGACCGAAGACCCATAAAAGATCAAATCCGAACAATAGGTACCTACACATCTAAATCTTATCTTTATTGCAATCTGTATTAGGATCGCCCTGTGCACTCTTTAACCTTAATCAATCAAATGTTTGCCAAACACTATTGTGTACAAATAACGTAATATTATTTACAGTACATATGGTGCTACTTTCCCGCACTAGTGCGGAAAAGCGCACTTTCCAAGCATATGTCAAAACTTTAAAGAGCCATATGTACAGTAAAACGTTGTACGATACACGTGTGAATAGGTAATTCGCAACTCGTGTCGATTTAAAACACTCCCTTCGGTCGTGTTTTAATTTATCACCACTCGTTGCGAATTTCCTATTTTCGGCACTTGTATCGTAAATAACTATTGTAGTTGCACACCAGAGGGGTAGTCAACGTAACGTTTCGTACGCGCGTTAGTACAGTTTAAACTGTAATTTTTTCCATGTAAAATATGAGATTTAGATCTACCCTAACGTGCGAACAATGCGTTACGTGATCGACTTGCTGAACTGTGGAGTGCCTGTACCTATTATTATTCACCATAATTGCATAATTGCTTTCTTAAAACAAAAAAAAACATTTTTTTTCTGTAATAAATTCACCTAATATAATTACTACATAGTTACATTTTGGCTACTGAACTCTTGAAGGCCATCGAACAAAAGATTTTATTTTCGATTTCTTGGTTGTTCTCATAATTTGTATATGTTGTAGTTTAGTATTCATAATTTGACTTAGCTGTGTGCACTTCTTACAAGAAGCAGAAACATCAAAATAACGTATTCCCGTTTCTTGGCGGTATAAATTCTTCTCTCAGTAAAGTGCTCCAGTCTCATTATCTTAAATACGAAAAGTATTTTCACGTTCGACCCTATAAGGAGAAACCACGACTATACTGACACTAAACAAATATAACAGCAGACTTAAAATCAACTCTAAATTCGAAACTGCATTTTTCAACAATATCGAAATAACATGCGAATCTTTGTCTATACCAACTTCGACCTTATCTGGTAACACTTAAGGTAGAAAATAGCTTAGAAGGTTTCTAGCCAGCCCTTCTCCTTAAAGGTCGACGCGTGAGTTGTCGACATACCCATAACAGGTACTTCTGTGCGGCTGAACACCTTCTGACTTGGAAGTTTCGATCGTGTGCTCTCTCTCACTCGATTTCCATGGGACTGAGGCGGAAGTGGGACGGAACGAGCGACTTTTAGATTTCCGGAGTATAATAGACCTCTGACCTGCTGGATTTCTTCATAGTAGCTCGAGGTGTCGAAATAAGAAGCTAATATTGAGACATTACGAGGGCTGTTCTGAAAATTTTTAGTTAAACAAAAACTATAAGGAATATAATAAAACTTTAATTACAATTTTTCAAAGTATTCCCCTGCTACATTTATGCACTTATGCATTCGACGGAACCAACTTTCAAAACAGGAAAAAAACTGTTCTTGCGGAAGGTCAAAAAAAAGTCGCCTGAATTCGTCTACTGCTTCATCCGCCGTCGAAAATCGTCGCCCACGTAATGATTTTTTTAACGTGGGGAACAGAAAAAAATCACACGGAGCCAGGTCAGGGCTGTACGCAGGGTGTGGTAGCAGTTGCACTCCTGATTTGCTAAAAAAATCCATGGTTCTGGCAGCCGTGTGAGCCGGAGCATTATCTTGATGAAAAATTATGCCCCGGGTTCCAGTACTTGGACGGCTGACGTTCAGCTCCTGGAAGGCCTGTGGCAAGCAAACTTCACTGTACCATTGGCTGGTAACTGTTTTATGATCTTCAAGTGGAATTAAGGCTACCGGTCCACTACGTCGAAAAAAAACAGCAACCATTTTTTTGTTGACGCTTCGGCCGCGAACTTCTTTAGTAGGTAAATCATCTTCTTCAAAGACCCATTGCGTGGATTGCTGTTTTGTAAATGGGTCGTAGCTATATATCCAAGATTCGTCGGATGTCACAATGTAGCTCACTTGTTGTGAATCGCCTTTATCGAATTTTTTTAGCATAAATTTGCACCAATCGACACGTCTATCTTTTTGCTCCTGCGTGAGAAAATGTGGTATCCATCGAGACGAAACCTTCCGAACTTGAAGGTGGTCATGCAAAATGGTAGAAACTGCCTGGGATCCAATCTTCATTGGATTCGTGACATTTACACGAAAAAGTTTGTAATGAAATTTGCCTTTGAGCTACAGTAAAATTATATGAATACGATTAATAGTACGCTGTTGACTAACTATTTTCCGTATAAGCAAAATTGTCGAATAACTTGGGTGAAACGCCACCCATTGTAAAGTTGCTTTTCAATGTTGTGTAGTTTTAAAACCAATTTTATTCGCTTTACTCATAACTATTTTGCTAAAAACGAATCTATTCCAGCAGGTACTCGACAGACAACATGACTTTCTATAACCAGCAGTCTAATTCCAAAAAATGGTCAATCGTCACCGAATCAGACTGTTTTGTCTGACTTGATGTAACTACGGTGCTAATTTAAAATAAAACGGACCGATGTCGTTAAAATCATCCCTCAAACATAAGACTGCCTGCTGTATGTTGTCTATATTTGTGTGATGAGCATATTTGTTTCTGAGTCCTGGATGTTTTGTATGTTATTAAGTCATTATATCATCCTCCTAGCGTCTCTCCCGGTACTCAAACAAGCCCTGTATCCGCTTGACACCTAATCCCATTATTTTATTTTTTGGTACGTATTTAAGTATTATATAATGTATTAAATATATAGTCATCTAGTACCCATAAGACAGGCCTTATTGAGCGTACTATGGGTCTAGTTCGTCTTATGTAAGACATGCTTCCGCCCGCGACTTCGTCTGCGAGGACCCGGGTTTAAAACTTTTCTTTATTTAATCCAGGCTAAACTATCTTCGTGCAAAATTTCATCCGAATCGGTTGAGCCGTTTAAGCGTGATTGAGTAACAAACAGCTAAATTTTCGCATTTATTATGTTAGTAGGATTGACCATAAATAATTATTTCTTAAACTACAGTGCAAAATCTACTACATAACAGTAACTAAACTAACATTGAGTCCGTCTTTTTAGGGTTCCGTAGCCAAATGGCAAAAAACGGAACCCTTAAATGGATTCGTCATGTCTGTGTCTGTCCGTCCGTATTTCACAGTCACTTTTTTCGGAAACTATAAGAACAATACTGTTGAAACTTGGTAAGTAGATGTATTCTGACCTATAACCGCATTAAGATTTTGATTTTGAAAAAATAGACAATAGAGGGTTTCCCCATACTTAGAACTGAAACTCATTTTTTTTAAACAAACCCATACGTGTGGGGATGGATAGCTCTTCAAAAATGATATGGAGGTTTCTAAGATTTTTTTTCTAAACTGAATAGTTTGCGCGAGAGACACTTCCAAAGTGGTAAAATGCGTGTCCCTCCTCCTGTAACTTCTAAATTAAGAGAATGATAAAACTAAAAAAATATGTGATGTATATTACGATGCAAACTTCCAAAAAAAATTGTTGAACGAGATCTAGAAAGTAGTTTTTTTACGGCATAAATCGTAAAATGGTACGGAACCCTCCGTGCGCGAGTCCGATTCGCACTTGACCGCTTTTATTTACGAAAGGTTCTTCTTAATAAATAAACTGTCATCAGTATCTCAATATGTCACTACTCACTATCATTATGAAGCAATTCTTGTTATGATAGTCAATGATCGTGTCATAATAGTGATGACGCACAACAATACATCAACCGTGTCACAAACTGTCAACTTTATAACCTTTTCAATACGACAGGTGTCAGCAGAGTGGGTAAATGCCCTAATTTGTGTTACGTTACACAACTGATACATTGGCTTAGTGACTTACTTCTAGGCATAACTGGGGTGTATCGTTTGGTCTACATTCGGTGATCTGTAATTTATTGTAGACACAGATTTCTCTTTGAAAATGTAGCTCTCTTTGTTAATTGGTTTTTAATTGTAAGGAAAGTTAGTTATCTATTGATAAGGGGTCTTGGTAAAATGAAGTCGAGTTTTTAATGTAGGCTTTAGCATATCCTGTTTATAAGGGTTATGCTCGTCTTCTCTTCGTCGCATCTTCATGACCCAGGGTCGGGACTACACGAGGTCGTTGCTCTGCTTGCTCACTAATGCTCTCCTGCCTCTCCAGGCCAATCGGTTTTCGGCCATCCGGATAGACGTCTGCAAGTTTCCTTTGCAGATTTCCTTTAGAGGACCGAGGCAGGGTCCAACTGGTTCGAGATCTTCTACGGCTCCTTTTTCGTTCCACAAGTCCTTTTTTCTTCCACAAGTCCCGTTTCAAAGGGTTAAGTTTAGGAGGATATTATTACTGTAACTGTGATCTGGGCAGATGTAAATCAATATTTAAATAAAATAAATAATATTTGGGGACAAGCTTACACAAATCGATCTAGTCCCAAACTAAGCAAAGCTATGGGTATTAGACGACGATATACATACTTAAATAGATAAATAAATACTTAAATACATAGAAAACATCCATGACTGAGGAACAAATATTCATGCTCATCACACAAATAAATGCCCTTACCGGGATTCGAACCCGGGACCTCCGGCTTCGTAGGCAGGGTCACTACCAACTAGGCTACAGAGGTCGTCGTTTAAAAACTTATCTTCATTATTTTCGTTCTAAACAGGACATAGTACCTTCTTAATCAATATTTATAAAGTAGGTTTGTAAATTGGTATGTAACGGGTAATCTCCGAATCAGAATACAAAAATCCCTTCACATTTTTATCCTGTTCGCTGTTTTTTTACGTTTTATATATAGAACTCAGGTGTTACCGGGGGTTCACCTAGTATAATCTATTTTAATAAACATTATTGTCTGTATTTTTTGTGACTAAATACAGCAAAGCGCTGTCTATAAATAAACGAGGAAGGAAATTCGAAAGCCACTTTCCACTAGACTTCCATTACGTAACGCAACTGGATCGTTACCGTAACACACGTAACGAAAGTGAACAATTACCGTTGTAGGGCACTGGGGGGTCAAAGGTGGAGATACCATCGCGTTGGGTAACAAGGGAACGGAACCTTTGGGCGTGGGGTAATGGAACGATGGGAAAAGGAAGACTAAGTACTTAAGTAGTATGCATAGGTATTACGAGGTACGAGCACAATCATGGAATGCTTGCATAAGAGATAATATGGCTGCTTTTTCATAGATATGCTAAGTTATGGTTCCAAGTGTATAGTTTCGAATAGATAAACGAAAAAGCTCTGCCAAAGACCTTACGACATGAAGTGTATATCAGATAGAATTTCATTTGGTCTAGGACTCACGTGAAGTCAGAGATACTGTATTAAATGTATAAATAAACCTCAATCAAATCGAGTTACACCCAATTCCATTGCTAAAACACTAGTGTTGTTATGTTCGAACATTCACATTTCCCTTGATATCTCAGATAAGCAAAGAAAAACTTAGAGGAACGTAATTTGTCTGTTAAAGTTATCTTTCACATTCAGACTTTTGACAATTGGTGTAGTAGATACACATTTGTCTAGTAGTGTATGATACAAATGAGCATAAAAAACTACTTAATTGAATTTTAGAAAATAGTTGTAGGTAAAATGAATGAGATTAACTTTACGACTGTGTAGGGGCAATTAAATAAAACTAAGAAACAACTAATGTATCTGAAATAGATTTTCGAATTGGGAAGTAAAAATTAGTACATAAGAAACGTTTAAATTAACAAAAACTCCTTAATTACATCATTGTGGCCGCGTTAATTGCTCATTGCGCTTATTTTGCATTAACTATAATTGTTTTGGTTAATAGATCAATTAAGTAGATAAATACGAGCGGACAGACATGCGGATAGATTGATGACGCTTCTGTTGAACAATTGATTGATTATATCTGTTAATTGATCTGTGTGTTTAGGTACGTAGGATTATACCTTGAACTTTTTCAAACAGACACACAGACAAGTATGTGACCTGACCTGTGTTGAATACTTTTTCTTTGAGGCAATCATATATTATGTTGCGTATTAATACTTGTCTTCTACTTGATGGGATACCACAAACTTCACTACTACTAAGTAGTGACGTAGTATATTTTTTTTGTAGCTAGTAATTTGCAGCCGATCGTAATAAAATAATTCATAAAATCAGTTGTGTCATCAGTCATCATCATGCTTCTATCATTTTCCCGGTTTTACCGCAAGGCCCGAGGTCCGATTTGGCGCCTCATCATCATCATATCAGCCGAAAGACGTCCACTGCTGGACATAGGCCTCCCCCAAAGAGCATATTGAAAACGGGCCTAGAATTTGTAAGTCAACCGGTAAAATTTTGACAGGTAAAAGTCGCCATCATATATATCGGAGCGGCCAAAGTGCTCAAACGTTACGTTACGTTTCGAACGCGCGATAGGACAATTTAACTGTCATGTTTCCTTACAAAAAGTGACAATGCGTTACGCGATCGACCTGCGTGAATACCCCTAAGTGTATCATGAAACAACTGCCATCTCACCTTCAAACTCAGAGGGAAAACTAAACATTGCTTAGGATTAGACCGGTTTCCTAATGATGTTTTTCGGACGTAATAGCCATCAGATATATTGGAGCGGCTAAAGCGCTCACAAACATCTGAACAAGTCTGTAATTCCTCGACAATTGAGACGTGTGCAGATGTTTGTGGCACTTTGGCTGCTCCGACATATCTGATGGCGACAGTACCTGCCAAAATGTTACCCGTTGACTTACAAATTATAAGCCCGTTTTTAATATGCTCTTGATTACTCATAATTACAGGTCGACACACGTAAAAAGAGCCCTGGCGGCCATATAAAAGGTATGGCCGCCAGGGTTCTTTTTACATGTGTCGACCTGTAATTATAATTATTAATTATATAAACTTTCTATTTAGCTATTTTCTCAAGATGTGTTTATCAAAATACTATAAATATAACTTTCGAAATTGGTTTACGAACCATAAACTGGGTAATAATTATAGATCGTTAAATATACTTATTATGGCTATTTCCTTATCTGGTCTAATCAAGACCTGATTGAGGTGAGCGTGTATAAATATAATGTTGCCTTACGCAACAACTCGTATGGAAAATGGTGCAGGGTGCGTGGGAGTGAAACGCCAAGTAAGTAAATTGGACCTATTACTAAAATATATTTCATTGCAATATGTCACTTGCACGAGACAGATAGCTCAAGTGGTACTGAGAGTAACTCGTTATGAAGCAAATTAAACAATATTAAGATTGATGACGGTATTTTCAAAAACAAATCTTAAGATTCAGTTTTGAAGTGGGTTTCTGTTTCGTAAGTGTGAACCAACCACTTGTTATAATTAGGCTTGTACCTCTATCTCAAATATCTTAATCGCACTGGCCATGCTCGAACGTTAGAGATAGAGATAATATATTATATGAACTGTCATCTTCGCGCGTTCTTTGTAGCAGCTCTGTAATACCGTAAAAACATGTAACTATTTTATAAGTAACGCTGGCTTAATTAGTAGCATATCACATCACACACATCACATCATCAGCCTACATACGTCCCACTGCTGGGCACAGGCCTCCTCTCATGTATGAGAGGGAACGGGCAGTAGTCCCCACGCTGGCCCAGTGCAGATTGGGAACTTCACATACACCTTTGAATTTCTTCGCAGATGTATGCAGGTTTCCTCACGATGTTTTTCCTTCACCGAAAAGCTAACGGTAAATATGAAATCATATTCCGTACATAAGTTCCGAAAAACTCATTGGTACGAGCCGGGATTCGAACCCACGACCGCCGTTTGACAGCCGCATGCCTGAACCACTGGGCTACCGTAGCATATAGTTAATCACAAACAACTTTTTTAAGACGTTAAATCGTTTTCATACATTGTATTCTTACCCTTGCATAGTACGATGTAGCGCTATAATATTTTCATTCCAACTTCCTCGAACTTGACACCTCCCGGGCCCGTCGGAGGAGACAGTTGACATTTCGAACTTGCATCGTCGCTTTTACATCCTCCCGTCGTGGGAACTGCGGAGAAATCTGTAATCGGTAATATACGTATTTGATTAGGACAGTAAATGTTATGACAGCGGTGAACAGCTGATTGCATCCGGCAGTGTATGTACACTTGTTTAGATTTTTTATGAAAAAAACTCGCTTTTAAGTTGGAGTTTGTTTTTCGAGATATCGGCTACCGAGCTATCTCGCGGCGAGATAGACTAAGCACCTTTTTGTCAGTGGTTGGTATAATTAGACAGCGACAGATAATTTATGTCGCCGCGAGACAACTAGCGCCCCGTCGTGTGCTAGCCCGGCATGTCTTATGAACCGAACCTATTATAATAAATGCACATTAAAAAGTTACGTGGTGCAGTAGTCTGTAACTTATGCGGTTCCTTTGAATTAAATTGTTTCCCGGCTGATTAATTCCGCTCACGTATTGTTCCTCGTGTTTTAACTGATACCTTAAATCTTGAAGGTTTGTTATTTAACAAGCCTAACTTAACCGTATGCGATTATTTTTGAAAAGGCACATATATATTTTTAAGAACATTGAAAAGTAAATAACAAACGAACGTATTCCCATTTTGAACATCACATAAGTAACAAATTCCACAATATAAACATATCCAAAATCATAATTTAAACAAGCTGATCGGAAGCATCTTCAAGTTCATATCCATATTTGGAGCAGGAAACTCAAGAAAATTATTGGCGGATCACGAAAACAAATCGTATGACCTACAAAATTCCACTTTTAACCAAAAAGAGTTATAGGTATGATAAATGATATAGATATAAGTTCTTTTAGGTTGTTATGTGCGCAGTATAGACTGACAACAGAAAATTAGCAATGCTAATAAACTTGTTTGATTCATTATCTATATAGTGGCATAATATTTTAATCATAAAATAGAATACAGAATTTTCTAGATATAAGCCTAAAATAATAAAAGGACAAAAGACTGAAACTCTTGCTAGATGCATATATTTAATGTGCCTCTTACCAGACGGCGATCGCTCCCGGTTTTAATCGTATTGATCACAGAGACATCATTCAAGAAACCGAATCAGCGCAGGATGGATGAAATGGCGACAGGTTACGGGAACAATCTGCGACGACCGAATGCCCCTTCGACTGAAGGGCAAAATATACAAGACCATTATAAGACCTGTCGTCATGTATGGAGCGGAATGTTGGGCCGCAAAGATGACGGATGAAACGAGATTGCATGTTGCGGAGATGAGAATTTTGAGATGGATGTGTGGCGTGACGAGATTGGATCGTATAAGGAATGAGTATATAAGAGGAAGCCTGAAAGTAGCACCGTTAACTGAAAAGCTGAGAGCAAATCGTTGACGGTGGTATGGACATGTTATGCGGAGGGATGATAGTCATGTTACTAGAAGGGCATTAAGTATGAATGTGGAGGGATGTAAGAGAAGAGGTAGACCAAGGAAAATATGGATGGACAGCGTGAGAGACGATATGAACAGGAGAGATGTGTGTGATGAGTTGACGGGCGATAGAGAGGTATGGAAGAAAAAAACATGCTGCGCCGACCACAAGTAAATGGGATAAGGACAAGCGAATGATGATGATGATCACAGAGACATCATTGAATAAATGCTTCCTCGTCGACATGATGAAATCAATCTCGTTTTTGGTTGCAATATATTGCGCACATTAAAATAAATAAAAAAGAGATTTACGCGTCTGGTCTATATTAGACAACATTTTAATTACTTTATTTATGTATTAGGCCGTTAGACTGGCCTTCGGGCCATTAGCATAACACTCAAGTGTTTCACACGATGTGTAATTTTTACAATACTAATAAGCAACGGGTTTATGATGGTTATCAGTAAGCTTTATATGTACCTATGTAAATTGTTTTATAACTAAGTACTTACTTAAAACACAAATACGAAGGACAGAAAGTACCTAACGAACATTACAACTATGATATGTACCGCACTGCTAGTAAAGAATTGATTTCATTCCTGGTCAAAAAATATAAGTTATTAATATGGATGGAGGCAATGTTTTTAAACACAAAACGTGGAAACTATTTTAGATGAAGGTCTTCGATTAAAAAACAAAGGGAATTTCCTTTACATAAACTAATCCATCAAACCATCAATCCCATTAAGACGATTAAAACAATATGCATACAAATTAGAATTACAAAAAAAAGTTTACATAAGAAAAACGCTTCCTCACACACTTCTATTTAAGTGCCATTAAATAATACCAATTAACGCGAAACCCAAACAATATTTACAATAAAATAAGACAATTGAAGTTACGTAAAAAACGCGGAAACTGCAGACGCTGGCGGAAACCGTCTTCCTCGTGGTTTATTGTTAAGTTAGGTAAATAAACAGTTTGAAAGTAATAGCATAGTTACGCCCATGCGCAACATTAATGCATTTCAGCGTCGTAAAACACGTGAATATTGTTTACGTCACACTGGGCCATAAAACGGCATTTAACGCACGCGTGCGGATTAATCCACATAAGGAGTCGACGTACAATTGTTTATTGTTATAAAAAAAAACTTAAAAAAACTATATTCTTCTTCTTCTTCATAATTGTGTCCACTGCTGGACATATGCCTCTTGCGCCGATTTCCAAATGATCTGGATGCAGCAGCCCTGGCCCAGGTCGGCCTTGCTGCCTTTTTAATGTAGTCCAAGGATCTGAAAAAGCAACTGTCGCTGGCTCCAACGGTCATCCTCATCGTCCCTGTGACATATATGGCCAATTTCAATTGCGCTACCCTTAGGCCGGTGTAAGTGAATTCCTATATTGATCAGTTACAAATGTCACAGCTGGACATGGATTTACAGACACGCAATAATCATTCTTCGACATCTTTGACCGCAAAGTCCACTAGTTTATACGTTTATAGTTTTACACGTAATACAGATACAGACGTTCCATAACCATAACATACCGGTTCGCTATATAACTACTTATAGTTCCGCTGTGCTATTCACAACTTGCTTCTCCTCGTCTCTCAATACAATACTCACTGTTATTATTCGGAACGCGCTAATGTGCCTCACCTCACTCGTCACGTGTAACGAAACTAGACCTCTGATTACGCTCGGCTGCTACGAATCGCGGCATCAAGATATATTTGTGGGTGAACGGTGTGGCAAGGTTAAACAATTTATAGAATAGAGGGGCTGTATGCCTTGACGCCGGGAGTCGTAACGAAATCGCGTGATCGGAGAGCTGACTTATACTGTCTCACCTGGCTCCACAATAGGCCATGATGCATACAGGCATATACGGTAAGATTCTTTAGAGAGTAAACGAGTAATCGTCAGTGAGTGGCCATCTTCGCCTAATCGTGAGTAATCGGTTGTCGGTACGCCAAAGAAATTAGTGACGATGATTGTACACGTATAGAAACATCCATCAGTAACAAATGCTGATTAAAAATTCGTAACCTGGTGCATGAAAGCGTTTCATAACATTTGTACAACCCGTTAAATCGTAAAAAACAGCGAAGCTTCTTAGTTCAAGTGTCGGTGCCGCTGAATAGTCTAAACGATTCTCGCCAGGAAACATACAAATAGACTGTCTGCGAGTGTGTTAAAAGCCGGTGGACGTTGCAAAAGAAAGGGTTAAGTAACTACTTTTTTGATGCAAATTCCGATAATATGTTTACGTACTGAGCACAACCAATTGCAGTAGCAGCAATCACACCTCTTCCCCGTCCATCTTCAAAATATCTTCAGTAAAATGAACACTCACGATTGTGTAGACAGCCCATGATCACCACGATGTTGCTCATTTTTAATCGCCCATCATGCCTGTTGTGAAGTGGAGCGAGGTGAGGTGAAGCGCCCTACGCTCACCCACAACTTCAGTCAAACCATTGTTTGACGGACTTCCAAATACATCATGGAACACGAATCGATATTCGTGTTCCACGATGTATTCCGAGTCGAGTTATACTAGACATTGGTGAGGTGAGTTGGACTCGTGAATATAACAGATACTTTCACTGGCTTTCTCGCAAGGACGACCGCTTTCTAACCTTTGTCTGGCCTTTGGATTCCTTGTCGTTGATCCCGGCCACACGTACTCGTATAATACAAACGTTAGTCGAGTAACTCGACTGTCGAGTTGCACCTACCGGAACACTTACCGATCAACGATGATTGCTATCTCATATCTCCGCTTGTTTATTCGAATACCCAATGTTCATTATCAGATAGATGAGATGGGTACTAATCTTAGGCTTATTTGACATGTTTTAGAGGTAACCTACCGGGACTTCCTGTATTCGTTTAACTCCCATTCCTGTGACATAACCTGAACTGCCAACTGAAAACCTTTTAAAAGGTACCCTTCTCTTCAATGGAATTTGTTACATAATTTTATGGGTGAAAATCAAACAAATTGTACATAGTTAAGGGCCTTAATCTAATTAATAATATTAAGATTACTGTATTCAGGCAAATAAATGATATAAATATATATAAATAAATACTTTTATAATTTTACAGGAACTCGACATTCTATGAGGACATTGGTAGTCCTCTTGATTTAGTCGTCCATGCTACTACACACTTTAACAGAAAATCCAAATCGCTACAATGTGCTTTTTAAAGAAGAGTTACACAACAGAGCCAAAAATTAGACCACTCTAGTGAACTTTCAAATACAAATAAAAATCAAAACCAGTATGCAAATTACGGAGTACTGAGGTATACCCTTACCACACAAAAAAACAGTCGATTTGAGAACATTTTCATCTCGAATGCGGTAGAAAATAAAACATGTTAAACTTAGTTAGTCTGTTTGTAAAATGGTGATAAACTTAGTCATCATAACCACAATTTATTCGAGGAAGTGTTGGTTTTCACCGCGAGTCGGGCAGAAAATGATTCACAAATTCATAACTCACGGATGATCAACTTTCACCGACTTGCGAATTATATCTCAAGTCATCCTGATTTGTATATTGCGTGACTAAAACTAAAAATAGCCCACTCTCATCTTACTAAATAGTGTTATTCTAATCTCAACTTTAAGCTATTGGAACACGGATTGAATTCGAAGTGAAGTGGGAAGATTTTTCCGAGGTTTTCAAAGTTAGTCGAAGTCCGATCTGTTATGAAGATCGTAATTCGATGATTTGAACATGATTATATAAGGATTATATCTATTATACTTACATCAGATCACATTTTTCCGGTACTTGGCTGTTGCAAGAACTGCGTGATGGAATTAGTACAATAAGTATTCATTGAACTTAATGTGCTATCGTAGCCATTTTGACGGCTATATTTCGGATTGATGATTACCATATAATCTCGTAAGATTGAGTGAAACTTGTACACTTTTGCAGTAGATTAAGAGGTCAATGATGAGACGAGCGGGTACAGTCAGCTGTATTTGTACTTATTAAGTTTTCTAAAATATATTGGTAACGTAGAGACGAGTCTTTCACTTAAAGACGCTGAGCACACCAGAGGGGGGTGACCAAGTAAGTTTTCGAAAGTACTTTGGGCCAACTCAATTCTCATATTCCCATACAAAACGTGACATTTAGATCTACCTGACGGAGGTATAGTACGGTTCTTCCCAGAGGAACGTTTGCCTTCAAGCCCTTATCTTTCAGGGCGATTGTATTGCTTCGGGCGGTCTATCGTCCTACACTACCAAAACGTAATATCTAGAATATCAGTGACATTCCATTTGAACCTGAATACTATTACGATACCGTTTATTTTTGAATATGCATGGTGTTGTGGCGCGTGCTTACCGGTGGCTAGCGGCTATGCGATAATAGAGATGGCGAATGGCCTTTGTTTGAAAGATAAGGGCTCGAATCGAGAAGTTCACCTGGGAAGAGCCGTACTATACATACTGTACAATGCGTTACGTGATCGACCTGCAGGATTGCATACTTTTGGACGACAATGTGTTGGATAAGGTTCTGTCATATCATATCTTAAAGCAGACCCCGTATCATGGTCGGCCTTATCACACAATAAGTGACAAGATAGAGCGTCCGTCACTGGCTGACACCGTTCGATAGAACGCGCTATCTTGTCACTTATCGTGTGATAAAGCCGACCATGATACGGGCTCTGGTCTGCTGATGGTGTCAAAAGGTCACTCAATAGTATTTAAAATTACGCCAACTCACTAAGTTTAGGCACTTTAGAAACATGGTACAACAAAAACTTGTTACACGATTTGATCCCCTGTCGCAATACTTCAACCTAAACAAACACTGTCAGTGAAATCCGAATTATATACCAATTATTTCGTTGAGACTGTCTATTGTTTGTTCCGAATGAATGGCACCCAAATCTTGCCAGATTGTACTTACAATTGGAGAGAGACCGATACTGAAAATACACACACACACATACACACACACATTCATACATATACATTACACATTTTGATACATTTTGTGTATCTATTTTAATTGTGTGAACGAATCAATCTTAATCATCATACTTACTTAACCATCGTCATAGTTCCAGGTCATTTACGCGCATCGTTCATCGTTCAATCGTTCAATGAAGAATGGATACATAGACTAGTGTTCAGATTGCATCAGTAGACTGGTAATGTAAATAATGATTATGTCAGTACCGTAAGTTGGTGCAATAGGTTTTGTGTAATGTATTAACATAATACGACAAGATTTAGGCGTTACTGAAATTGGGGCAGATTGTGATGAGGATGTTAGAGATGGATTTTTCGAATGGGAGGGAGGAATAGTGAACTACAGTCGGCAATAAAAGCTAGTACCAAAAATTTCATTTTTGACAGAAACTTATTCTGCTGTACTCGCTGCACGTGTTCAAGGTATTACAAAACGTTAGTACGGATTGTAAACTGACGGTTTAGACGGCAATTAAGTTTTTCTTGATGCTTTGATATTGTTGCCATATTGCATTTACAAAAACCTATCACTAAGAATCCCGCCATATTATCCCGTCGCTAGGCAATCATCTGCTGGATTCTCTATACACGAGTCCCTCCTGAAGGGCCCACGGGGTCTAGTATGGATTAGGGAATCCCTTATCTATACTCGACCCCGTGGGCAAAGCCCTTAATATAGGGATCTAATGAAACACTTTTGATCATTTCGGGTGACTGATGATTATATTTGGACGCAATGTATTTTCTGCAAAGCCAGTTTTAGCACTAGATTTTAACCGTCCGATCACCACTAATTGCAACAATTAATCATTGCAGAATGTTTCCGTAAAACTATTTATTTTAAGTCACCACTATCTGACTTCCTCAAGCAATTACTGGTGACAATCTCAATTAAAATGCAACAATTCAGTTCTAACCACTAAAAGAACCTGTTGATTCCGTATATAAGCGTAAGTTGGAAAATATTCATGAAGGCGTTAGCCGCAGAGGTCGACGGCTTTCGAAGCACATAAAACGAGTGTAGATTGTATAAGAACAACCGTATCTAATGAACAAGTGATATACTTAGTTTGTGAGGTGATTACGGTATAATTTGCAACACACGAGATTTTGGGTTTCTCTGCGTGTTCTCATCAGAATAGCCCTCCAAGTCGCTAAACTTAAGTGGCACTGGGCGGGGCACATTACACATAGATCCTTTGGGGCGGAAAGATTCTCGCGTGGCGACCTCGTACCGGAAGGTGCAGTCTGGGTAGACCCCCCCAAGGTGGACTGATGACATAACTAGTAAAGGTCGCGGGAGTCCGTTGGATGCGGGTGCGCAGGGCCGGTCACTTTTGCACCCTTTCGGGGAGGCGTTTGTCCAGCAGTGGACGTAGCTGATATGATAATGATGATGATGAGATTTTGGCATGATGGTTGAGACCTTTTCAACCCGCGGCACAAACGACGTGAGCATGACAAACCGATTTGTGTGCGGTTATTTTAATCGAATTCTGTAGAAGTATCTACACCCGAACTCGGATCTGAACCCTATTCTAAACGCTCACGGACAGCACTATAAAAAATATTTCATTGGGACAAAGTAATCCATATAATACTAGTATTACCATTAAACTTAGAACTACGTTAGTACCTACCTAAACTTAAGTGCTGAGATTGGTACAACACCAAAACGTAACTGGTTCGCTAACTCAGCCTCGCCTCCCAAATCTCTAACGTAACCTTAATGTAACTAGAGAACACATAAGTTAAGTACCTAATATTGTATAAGCAATTGACATGTAAAATTTTATATTTTATTAATAAACAATTGAATTGAATTGAATTGAATTGAGAGGTGCAGTGGCTGATTAGCTCGCTTTAGTATACTGCCCCCCTATTTTGTAACTTGTTTCAGGTTCGCCTCAACGCTCAGCCACAAATATATCTTGACACCGCGATTCGTAGTAACTGCGTAGGTAGAGGTCTAGTTTCGTGACGGGTGACCGGCGGGGTGAGCCGCATTAGCGCGTAGCGAATAACAGCCCTGTACTTAGACTTAAAACACGATCAATCTACTACACACCAACATGGCCCGTTCGTGTTTAAGATATGTAAATCAATTAAAAACTAGATCGAGCCTCGCCACCGTCGCCACTCCTCACACGCGGCCATGTGTGGCCTCGATATGTCCTTTCCCTGCACCGGTCGGCCCTAGACATTATCATTTGTTAGATTGTACATGACAGATTCTGTTTAACACACTTGGTAAGGTTATGTGCGGTTATCGCGTATGCGAATGCATTTGGGTTTCGTAAGTAATTTGATATACAAAGCAAAGGTTTTAAGCATAATAAGGTAAACTATCAATGCTTGGCACTGGCGCAATACGTGACGCTTTCAATCTTAATTCATAACAATGGAGGCGACGAACAGGTCTCAACTATTAGGTGTCACATATTGAGATGTTTACTGTATATAATTTTGTAAATGTTTTATAAACTGTTCAGGATTATTATGAAACGAATGTAACAATGTAATAAATCTGTCAGCCACAAGACCTGCTTGAACAAATACGGACGTCAATTTACGTGAAGTGATAGACATCTCCGCCCGTCATAGCGACGGCGACCGTTCTGACAAGAATGCATCGAACAAGAAGAGAAGAGATGGATACTTGCGACGCCGGATAAATCACAAGCACATTCATCATGTCAGTCGAAAGACGTCCACTGCTGGACATAGGCCTCCCTCAAAGAATGCCACAATGAACGGCCCTGCGCCACCCGCATCCAGCGGACTCCCGCGACCTTAACCAGCGTACCTTGTGCTACCCACGCTCCGCCTTCCGGTACTGGGTCGCCACTCGAGAACCTCCGCCCCAACGGCCATCGGTTTAACGGGCAATGTGCCCGCCCACTGGCACGAAAGTTTAGCGATTCGCAGGCACATCGACCCTTAATCAATTTGAGGATTTGCTGTGTTAACAGCAAGAGACTAACGGAGGTCTCACCCTCAACAGCCTATCCTTGGCAGTGACGACCTTAATCACCACCAGGAACACAACGCCACATAATTACAGAACAAGTAGTGGTATTATTAACTAACTTGACGTCTTGACATGCCACTGACCTATTCATACAAAGCAGTTAACAAGAATGACTGCACAATACAAAGCTAACATGTAATGATAACATCTTAATGCATTGCGTCGATTCTATCACTGCTAACATTCGGAATGGGCTGATAGCCATCTGATTGATATTATCGAGTCATTAACAGATTGCTTCGTGGAGAATGTTCACTTGCAGTTTGTAGGTGCTACCATGTCAAGTAGGAATGTATACGCTATATCGATGGTGGAAAATACAATCGTACTCATTGTGCGGTTATATAATAATTTACTTTAAGTGCAAAGTTTTATAGTTTTCTGTACTTCGCCCTCGTTGAAGAATTCCCTCAATTTCTCAAAGATTCTATCATCAGATCACCTGATGGCCATGACCTCCTGGGAAAAAGTTTCAAATAAAAAAAGACTTTCCAAATCGGTTCAGGCCTCTACGAGGGGAAACTAATATAAAAATCTTAAAGATTCCGACGAATTGTAAACCTACTGTTTTTATGAAGTCAGTAAAAAAAAGTTGATAAGTTTCCCTGCAAAAAAGTAAGTCAATTAGTAGACTTATTATTTACAACTAAGTAATAGATATCAAATATCTAATACATGCCAAGAACATACATATACATACATATTGCAAAGAACACGGGCAAACCTCTTGGGATAAAATGTGTTCCAAATGTGCATTCAGAAAGTCCACTCTTTACACAAGTGATATCGGTTATTTACAAAGTTACACTATCACTCAATCTCTTTATGATATCCGCGTGGAACTCGTTTATATCGCGGCTCCATATAAACTTTTACCCCCCCCACCCCGTTTCACCCCCTTAGGGGATGATAAAAACTATCCTATGTCACTCACCATCCCTTCAACTATTTCCACTTAAAACATCACGTCAATTCGTCGCTCCGTTTTGCCGTGAAAGACGGACAAACAAACAAACATACTTTCCCATTTATATTATTAGTATCGATTATTTTCCTCTTTATAATATTAGTATAGAGTATAGAATTCATCATCATCATATGAGCCAAAAGTCGTCCACTGCTGGACATAGGCTTCAGGTGCCAGGGTGCCACAATAGATTTATCCTACTAATATTATAAATGCTAAAGTTTGGATGTTTGTTACATCACGCTTAAACGGCTAAACCGAATTGGAAGAAATTTTGCACGAAGATAGTTTACGGACTGGCTTAAAATATAGGATAGTTTGTATCATGGGTCCACGCAGACGAAGTCGCGGGTGGAAGCTAGTCTATATATAGAAAGAAACAAAATGTTTATAGTCAGGAAAACAGTATAAGCAAAATATATGTAAAGGTAAATAATTAACAAAATTATTTGTGTGACAAATGGACCGAACTCAGCATATGCTGTGACAGTGGCATACTGTACAGCGCTGGTTTTCATGTCGTCCCCTTTTCACTCATATACCACATTAAACAAAAAATAAAACATAAACCACAAAAAAACAAAATACAACACAATACAATAAGCTATGCTAAGTTTAAGTTTGGCTTCAGATTTCTTTGTTAGTTTATTTCTATAAGTGAAAACCTGTAATTGGCTATATGGTTTTATTATGGTATCTAGAAATATGTTGCGCTGTTGGTTTTCCATGTATCAATAAATAAATAAATAAAAAACAGTAAAAAATAACACTTATCAAGTGTAGGGAAATCACACTTCTAACTTACCACTGAGTTTAGTACCTTCTTTGGAACAGACAGGTGTGTTTTGTGTTAATAATATTTTATTATCTTTGTATAAACTTACTTATAATAATTAGTTAGCCCTCTGCTCTGATATTGCTGTGCTCTTGCAGGGTGTCACATGTATACCTACTTATGTGTTAATTCCATCCTATCTTTGTAATGTGATATGCAATAAACGATTCTATTCTATTCAGGTTTGGAACGCAATATAGGCGCCTCCAACCAACCTCTCCACACGAAGTCGTCAGGCTGACCCTAATGTGAGCAAGTCATTAGCGGATGACTTTCTACTTAACTAAATAACAAATGAGCTAAACTAGTGAACTTATGAATAGTAATGAGGTTTACAGATTAGTGGAGCTAATGCCATGCTGGCTTAAAGAACAGCCACGTAACAGATAAATAAATATCAGTGGAATCTTACATAAATCGACCCGGTCCCAGTAAATCTAACTGACCTACCTGTTGACTTGATATTTAATAATTATTTTATGACATAGTTTTGTCAATAATTGGAAAATAATATGTAATGTCTAAAAATCCCCCGTGTGGTATCGGTAAACCATGAAAAAATTTCATGACCCACTTTCTTCCAGTGGTCCGTAAAAGTCGACCGAGGGAGCAGGGTTGAAGTGAACCAAAAAACTTAAAATGACAATTCATTTGCTCTTTTCCCTAGAAAAATACAATAATTCGATCCAATCCTTCGACTAGTTTTAATGATACGACAAAACCATATTGTTCAATGAGCCCCGAATGACGTAGGCAATGACGAAATTGGAGATTGATAACTTTTACTTACGTCATTTTGCAGTCAGTTTTACAGTAGATTTTCCGCAAAGTAAAGTTGATACCAGGACTTGTGTTCGATCACTTGGTCTAAAGCTTAACCCGTACTTAAGGCTTACCTAACGTAAGTCAGCCCATAGTTTTATCTTTTGTTTATACGCTGAAAGAAAGAGTTATTAAGTTCATGCGTTGCGTCACGTCGGAAACATTTAGCGGCGTCTGGCCAACCGGCTAATCGGCCGGTAATCGGTTACGGGCACGGTGATAGTTCTTGTATTATTTGGTCACAATTAATGTAACGATATATTCGTCTTTTTCTTCAGTGATGCCTGTCTCACTGACGATGACACTGGATTACATGCGCAGGAGCGGTTCTTGCTAGAAATTAATAATTTAGATTCTCTTCTTCTTTGTCGTTGTTCATTGCTGAGGGTCGCGACTACCACGAACGTCTTGCACCACTTTCCTCCAAGCACTTCTATTTTGCGCCATCAGTAGGCAGGCCTGCATGAGTGCTGGTTCCTACTGATGCTTTTACGGAGTCCATTCACCGGATAGGCGCTCTTCCTCTACCTATCTTCCCTTCTGCATGACTGACCAGTATTAATTTCTCTAGACTGTCTGTCTAGCCACGAGACGAAAGAATAAGATGCGTAAAATAAAAATTCGTAAATAATTATGTTTACATTTGATACTATGGCAATGATAATAATGTCGAAAGGTTCAAATTATTTTATTAATCGGCAAGAAATAAAAAAGCTTATTTATTTAATTTCGCACCACGCCGCAAGCGGATCTTTTGGATGGTGTACCGTCGAATAAGCTCATTCGAGGATATTGTGGATGGCCAGCCTGAGGGCCTACCGCGAAACGAAAACGAACTTCGTTTGTGTCTCTCCGTCTCTGTCGCACTTGCTAGTTCAAGCGACAGAGTAGGAGATACTCGAACGAAGTTCGTTTTCACTTCGCGGTAGCACCTCTGGTTATTTTTTTTCCATTTTGTAAATTGAATGCGGAAACGAGTCCCTATCGCTCTAAACTTAAAGTAAACAGTTGCGTGTTGACATTGAATTTGGCCTCACCGCCTTTAGCACTATTCATGAAAATTCACACATACTTATATGAAACCCACTTACCTGCGCGATAGACACGACCATGACAACAGTGCTGTGTTGAAAACCTTACTGCGTTTGGATAAGGTCTAGTTTAGCTTGACTTGAGTACACTTTGATTGTCGTTTTATGTCAAGCTAGTCTACAGCATAGTTATTATGGATTTATGACAAAACTACGTTAATAACAGCGCCGTGAAAAACTTTAACGCTTTGGGATAAAGTTCTATTTCGTTTGATTCGTGGATAAAGTAAAAATGTACTGTTGTTGTTTTGGAAGTGCATAATATATGTTTGTATAGTTATGTAAGACGTGTAATTTATAGTTTAGTGACAATCAGAACGACATTTTCATGATTGTCCTTTTTCCCTCTTTTAATGTCAAATACCAGGCTTCGAAATCTATGGTCCCCTGTAGATAATACATTTAGACTCAGCCTGGTGAGTAATTTCATGTAAGTTTACAAACGCGCGAGTCTTTTTTTTGAAGGTAAGTAAGTTTTATGTCATAAGGATATTCCCACTCTGTGTTAATAAAGGGACAAGGAAATATTTAAAGTCGGAATGACACAGACATGAAAGAAAAGCTATATCGCAGTGGTGGTCCCTTCTGTCTGTGAGAACCCAAACTAGTATCGCGACCGCCTATTCCTGTACACACAATTCATTCTTACTTTTAGGATATAAAATGTATGGAATATTCTAGATTGACCTCATTGCTGTCTGGTTATTCATGTGACAATTTAATTAAAAAAAGGCTTTGTTTTGGCTACTTTTTAGATTTGTATAATATGTCAACACTCTCTTTTACTAATAACTAGCCTCCAATTTCGTCACTAACCCATCAATCGCATCCATTGCGTAATCCCCATCGCCATACGTATCGACATCGTGCACTCAGCATTCATTGTACGGCGCCTAACACAATAGATCGCCAACAGCATGATTAACTGCCTCTAATTGGTTGACATCGGTTATAATTCGCTCGTTAAAAACAAAAGAGCGTCTAGTGTAACTGTGAACTAGAGTAATTATAGACTGTATTGTCTACGTGATATGGTAGTAAATTGAAAAGAGGTGTTAATGGGGTTAGTAAGCTATAGATTGCAAATTTGTTTACGTCACACCTGGCCATAATGCGAGTTTTGCTGCACGCTGCGCGTACGGGAAAACTCGCATTGTGGCCAGGTGAAGACGTATAATTTTGTACTCACCACGGGCGGTAATTCATAAAGCCCTAGAGCGCATATTTATGGCCCTCACCTTCGGTTCGGGCCACAAACACCTGCCATCTGGGGCATTCACGAATTCACCGCCCTAGGTACGTAATGTATTATTATGTATGTCGTCATGGGAAGTTGGGTCTAAAAAATGATCACCAATCCATCTTCTTCTTCTTGGTCGGTACGTTCTTGTACCGCTTCGGCAACTAATCCCAAGATTTGGCTTAGGCACTAGTTTTACGAAGGCGATTGCCTTCCAACTCAGAGGGAACCTCTGACCTCTTGACCTTGTTATTACACCGGGTTCTTTCAACGAAAAACTAACTAATTAAATAATTTATTTCGTATGTAAGTTTTTTGAAAAGTGGCACAAGCCGGGGTGCGAACCCAACACCGAAAACTTAACGCTCGGCTACACCAAAATTACAGTTATTAACCGTTACTATTTTCATAATATAATTTCATTACATACATAAAATATGTTTAACAACACTTACTTAATATTACGTTAACATAGGTACTAAACAAGTATCTCGGCACTATGAAACATAATCTGCACATCGTGAAAGCAGGAATAGATAGTTCCTGAGATAAGTGCTGTCGAGGTTTCATAATGCCTCTTGAGTTCCATTAAACATAGTGAGTTAACACATTCAGTGCCAAGCTCTTAAAGTTCTAGACAAACCAGTCCTCCTTGAGTACTTCGCAGCGAAAGTTTTCATGTGTTTAATCCAATATTAGCTTGTTTTTCATATAAGTATAGCAATATAATAGGAGCCTGTCACATATACTCATATTAGCGCGATAAAACACGATAAAACAATATATCTCTCTCTAAGGAAAATTAGAAAAGGAACAATCAGGTAATTTGACACTTTGATAATCATCTTTCACTTTCATTAATACGCTCCTGGCCTCGACACCCGAGTGCGACTTGTTTGCGTGGCGATGGACGGCAGTGTGTAGTGAATGCTTGAGATTTTGCGAGGAGATGTATGCTAGGTGCTCAACTGTCCCTGTATAATTGTTTGCTATATACTATTGTAAATATATTTTTGTTTGTTAATCTACGTTTCGTGACGCATTGGTCAAACTGTAATGTCATGTAAACATTTTTATCAATAAAATAAAATAAAAATAATATAATTGAGCAAATTACACGCAAAACATCCCATTGTTACCATTACATTTTAACAAAAACTTCACAAATGGTCAAAAAAATTGAATTTAGCACGCGAAATTGCAATTGGGTGATCCATTATGGCATCTTTGGTTAGGGACCTACACTCCCGGTACGTATTTATCAACCGTTTACGTATCTCTGCCACAGATATGTATCTGAATAGACCCATATCTTTTGCTGGTAGCCATCACAGTGCGGCGCTATACAGGGCACTAGGTAATTGAGGCATGAGGTATTTTAACTTGGTTTATAGATGTGGCACCACATACTCATACACATTTATTGATAAACCTTAAATATATTTTTTTTTATTTTTTTTTATAAAAAGCGTATCATCGCAAACCGCAATATTATTGAGCAAACATCATTAACGGCTGATGCTATTAGTGAATGACCATTTCCAAGGTCAAGCGATTTGTCAAACATGACCTTTATGGTAATTGTTATTTTATGCTTCGTCATCGATCATCGTCTAATCTGGATCATCACATATGATGTATAGCTCGATAAATCATTATACTTGTAGCTTTAGGTGGTCAAGAAAAAAATTTTTTTTGTATTAATTGATAATTCGCCTGCGGACATAATCTAATAAATATGAATCCGTGGTCTATCTTGTAAGTAAGAGTTCAACGAATTCTTATAATAAAAATACTTCATATCTGGACTGGACGGAAAATCAAAAACAAAAGCCTCCTCATGTAAATATATAGTTCTTCGTAATCTTTTTTGTGCCGGCTTGGTTGCCTGGAAGATCATCTTGTCGTTTTTAAACACTTTAAACTGTTTGTTCTGTACGAAGATTCTTTTATTTAAGTTTCCTTCGAGTACTTACAGACGATTTCTATTGTATTGTAGGTAACATTGAATATCACAAAATAAAGACCAAGTGCGGATAATTCGAGAGACCCGTGCAAATAGAGGAATTCGGCCGCCGCTTACGCCAGTTTGCTCGCGACTAAGGATATCGCGTCAGATCCAAAACGTCGAGCAACCTGAAAAAGTTTTTTTTTAAGACGCATGTAAAATAATATGTGAAATTTAAATCAGTATATCGCAAAATATACTTGACATATTAGTACATATTAGTGAATTCTCGAATGCCCCAGATTGCAGGTGTTTGTGGCCCGAACCGAAGGTGAGGGCCTTAAATATGCGCTCTGGGGCTTTACGAATTACCGCCCGTGGTAAGTACAAAATTTTACGTCTTTACCTGGCCACAATGCCAGTTTTACCGTACGCGCAGCGTGCAGTAAAACTCGCATTATTGCCAGGTGTGACGTAAAATATATTTAACATTAGCTACTGGTCTTTGCTTTCTTACGTTCACTGATTTATTGACGAGACATCCAATTAGCCTCACTATTCGTGATACGAAGAAATCATTGCGCTCCAATTACTTGATCATTAAATCACTACAGATCAATGGTAACATCACGCAATCAAATCGTAAAATCGAAAAGAAGACAGCTAAGATGTTATGAACAGTATATCTACTAAAATACGCCTCGCTGCTCTAAAATTGTGACTGGTCTTATTTGGACTAACGAGTGCCAATTAATATTCAAAGAAGAATTGTACCATCAAAATGCTGAATAATGTGTCAATATATGTAATAATTTACGACTTTTACGAGTTACTTGTATTGATGAAAGGGATGACTGTTTTTTAATAATAGATCTACTAGCAGTATCACTATCACAAAATGTAATACAGCGAGTGATATTATTTAACTTTGGCACGTGTCTAATCATTGCCGTTTTTTCTAATATAATAGCTATTTTACTCATGATGAAACGTAGAAAAATATGTTTCCGTTTAAGCTGAAAGGCGGTATGTGTTATTTAAACAAAAACAAAAAAAATCGAGTCATGACGAATGAAACAAAAACTCCACTGGTAGTCGAAAGATATAGTTTTACAGTTGTTCGGCACGAGTCAAATGTTTGCCAATGTGAAGTGGACGTGATTGATATTGTAATGGCCCTTGATTGGGTTCTATGACTACATAGAACCCAATCAAGCACGTAGCAAACATTTCTCAATGACCCATGAGAGAGGGCTTTAGGACTCCTTTCAATTATTTTCTAAAGTTGAGCTTGATTGCAAATGTTTCTGTTAATTTACTGGTAATATTTGAATCCCGTGCATAGTTATTGACACGTTGCGAATTTCTCATGTCGTTTAAAATTACTAGTGGCACATTAGTACAGTTATGCTAAGCTAACATACAAGGCTTATTTTGGAATCGAACATACTAGATGCAACCAATCAGTTAACCATTTTATCTCATTACGATACGATTGCAATTTTAATAGTAACAAGGAATGGTGAATTAAGCATTCTAACTAAGTAACTTCATTGAAATTATGGCTTTGTTTTCCGTCACCATCTGTGCCTGTTATCAGTAAGTAGTCTACTTGTATGCTATAAAAATTGATTTTTGTAGTACATAAGTCGATGGCATACAGACATATGGCCAGCACGGCTATCACAAGACGGCGCTCGAGCTCTCTCGACTTTTCTCGCAATATACCTCTCTTTCTAAGTTTTCTAATAAGAGAGGGACGGATAGTGCGAGAAAAATCGAGAGAGCTCGCGCGCCGTCTAGTGATAGCCGTGCTGTCCGATGGCACAGAATAGATAATACCGATGGTAAGCAGGCGTCGTAGCCTACGTACTCGTACGTGTCGTACGTGTTCGAGTCTAAAGGGAGTGAAAGACTTAAATACAAGCGCGTCAACGACCCTTTACTTTTTTGAGGATTCAAAAGATTGCTAGTAAGGGACAGTTCACAGACGGAGAGTAAGCAGTTTTATTGAAGTAGGCAATATTTGCTGGCACGTGTCGCAGACTAGCGGCGGTCAAATATTTGCCAATGCGCACGTGATCTGCAGAATAAGTGAGATAGTTTGGCTAGCAGATTCTTTGGCGTCCCGGCTACTTCGGACTAGCAAATTTAATTCATAATTAATCTGTTAACTACAATGTTTTCTTACATACATGATTACATGCGAATGCAAACGTTATTATTTAAACGTAAGATTGTAGTTCCACGAGGATTCAGCTAAAACCTTAGTCACCAATACGAGACGCGAAAAGGCTTTTCGTAGCAATTTACTAAGGTCGTAGCTTAAAAATTCTTAGTTAAATAAAACTTTTTCATATCGATCATAATTTATCGACTATGAGTTCCAAACTCGGCAGTATTCATTAAGTTGCCGGTAAATGTCACATCACTGTCAGTCTTACGTGTTACCACAGTTAAATCCTTTGCGTACCTATCATAAATTGTATCATAAGTTTTAGAGTGAATAATTCTTGCCTATTACAGCCTTTTCGAGCTCTGATCACATCTTTCAAAAACTATCCTTATCACAATGCTACTTTGTCTCAGCCCAAAAGGCGGTGCCACCCGTCATAGTAAAAATATCGTTTCATTCAACATCTCTTTCAATAGCAGGCGGGTGTTATTTAAATGAGAACAATACCACTGTTCCTTACCGACCGTCTTTCATAGCTGACAGCTTGATTCTAGTTTCATCATGTTATTACCACTAATTTGACGTGTAATAGTACTTTATAGGAGCAGCTTTAGATTATCTGATCGACTGCTTTCGCGCCTTTGAATGGTAAACCGCATTTCCATACTTTATGGAATAAAATAATGTAATACTTTCGTACATTGCACGTAGAACCGATGGTCGTTGGGGCGGAAAGGTTCTCGAGTGGCGACCACGTAACGGAAGGCGCAGGATCTGGTAAAGGTCGCGGGAGTCCGCTGGATGCGCGTGGCGCAGGACCTGTCATTGTGGCACTCTTCGGGGGAGGCCTATGTCCAGCAGTGGACGTCTATCGGCTGATATGATGATGAATTGATGATGATGACTTGCGTACATATCGGAGGCGTTTCTGAGCCCAAAAGTTATTCATAAATATCCATATTTGCCAAAATGCGTTGTAATGCTACGAATATGATTAATTATATGCAACTTCAATTACCATACGCAATAATATTCATTCAATTTGTGGATAAATTTTCTAGTGATCTAGTAAGAATATTGATGTTAAATACCATATCACATACGTTCTCTTTATGATGACCGAGGAAGTTAAATTAGCTATATCAACCGTATCCCTATTAGCTTGTGGTTATTTTGCATATTAGTTTAATTATGCATAACGAGATAACTGTCATATTTCATAATTGAATACTACCTCAAGAATTTTATTAGAGAAAGGATTTTGCTTAAAAGGATATCGTCCTTAGAGAGACTGACTCATGCACTGTGCTTAGCGTAAGAACTCAGCCAGCTTTGTCATTCTGTTTACATTATGTTAAATAATTTGTTAATTTGACATAATTTCATGTAACAAACAATACAGAATTCGAGATATAATGGTATACCGTGATCGTTCACTTCATCACATTGGGTATACTAACTTGTGTTTTGCATATAGCGTAGGTAGGTAAGATATACTCGGCGGTGGATTGAAAGGTGTATTTATGTATCGTTTGGTTTAGTTTGTGAGAATATTGTCGATCAACGAAATGGGTTAATATTAAATAGTTGTTGATTTAATTGCCCACGCGGAGCCTAGACGGCTATTAACATTAATAGGCATAGGGTAGAACTAGGTAGTAGGTTGTATGAATTACTTTACCTTTTGTCCTAAAATTATAAATGCATCGGCACATCGCAGTGAATCAGCCGCCCGCGCACGTTGCGTCACGCGCACGTTCAACATGGTACACGCACAATGCGTCGCGTAGTCCGATTAGTACACAGTATTTACACTTGGGAATACCTTTTACTTTTTGTTTACTATTTTACTAGGTACTTTTTGTTGAACGTCAGCGAAGCGTAATTCTGTTGGGTGATGACTGGCCGTCCAACTAGGTAATGTTGAAAATTCTAGTTTAGCAGAAGCCAAATTGTTGCTTCACCCTTCCAGGGTTCATGTTTCTTTAAGTACTTGGTTGCAATAAAATCTTATCTTATCTTAAATAAGTGATGGTATGCTTGAAGGGAGTATTGATATAAAAAAGGATTCAACCCTTTTTTTGTGCAGTTAATATGGTATTTTTCAGTGTGGATTTAGCGTCAATCAGACCAACCAAGAACAAAGTTTGAGATTAATCCATGCAAATTTGACGAAGTTCTTTTGTTTGTTTAATCAAATAGTACTAAAGTATGTACTAAAGTATGCAGCTTATGTGTAGTTGTGTAGTTCGTGAGCGCCGTTCCGGGAGTTTGCATGAACAAAAAATACTGTCATATTTGAATTGTGCCGGCGTCGCATTGTCTCCGACATTAGCATGCTGCAGCCTCGCCGATTGTGCTCGTATGATACACATTTCGTTGCATGTTCAAAGAGAATTTCGTAATGCCCGACGCATCTTTTGCAAATATTTATACTCGACTTTTTCCTGCTATTTTGCTTCCATAATGTGCAGAAGAAACCCATTAACAAAAATGAAGAGGCACTACGTATATGTATATTAATATATGTAGTTGCATGACTCATCGCTACAGGAACTATGATTTCTTAGTGTCCGAAAAGGTTGAAACTTGTAACTAGCCAAAAAACAAAAGTATGGAAATTATTGATTATTCATTAAGATTCTTATATTGTATCCGCAACGGAAAAATAAAGGAGGCTTTTTTATCAAAGCTACTCTGTGTACAAGTTTGCACCGATAAAGTTAGTACCGGTTTACCATTGAATTGCTGACAAACATTTCATCGAATATTATTTCAAAGACAACGTTTCAAGTATACTATTTTCATTTCATCGACAGGTCATCCCGTCGAAAACTCGATACTAGGTAATTTGAACCGAGGTCTTTTAATTGGTAGTTGACTTATTGCAATCAAATTCATGTCATGGCTTTTCATTTCGAGTTTTTTTTATACAATTTTTTTTATGTGTAATAATATTTATTTCGCATAAAATTATTTCAATTGGTAATATTCGTAATCGAAACTAAACGCAATCACGTCAGTCGGCTCACTCTGCGAGATTATAGATATGTGGGTAGTTTAAGTCTTATATTATCTCTACAGATTTATGTCTTGTTGATTTTTGTTTTTTTTTATTTAATTATTTTAATAAATAAATAGATCCTGCTCCTGCATTAGGGTGTGTTTTTATGTAATAAAACATTTACACCAATTTTTCTTAGTTTTATTATACATACATATTATACATTTCATCATTTGTCATGATGATCAGAGCTCGCGTGCCGTCTTGTTATAGCCGTGCAGCGAGTCGACGCCACCCCGCTGCGCGGGGTGTCTTTTTCTGTTCTGAGGGACACAAGTGAACCCTAACCTAACCGACCTAAAACAGATTTCGCTTATGACAAGCCATTTTTGTCCGCCCTGATATTTTTTTGTTATATATGATTTACACCAATGATTCTTAGTTTTATTATACATACATACATATTATACATATTTCTATGTCACACAATGAACTAAGTACTTACATAATTTGAATAATGTATAAATGTGCAGTAGGACATATAAAATTTTATTAAAGTAATACGTCGAAGAAATGAATTGCAATGTTATGCAGTTGTGCCAATTAAGATAATTTGAAACAAATCAGCGATTAAGTAATATTCGTTGAATAGTATTTCTACGTAGTAAGATTAATTTAAATGAATAGTAGTTGAAATAAAATAACGCCAAACAATATTACTAGTACTAAAGTTTCGATGAATCGTTGTCGATGAAATAATATTCGATGAAAAGATTGTCGACAAAACAAGGGTACACCGTTAGTACCATTATCAAATGATGAACTGTCATTAAATGGCGTCTGCGTTAACTTAAATAAGGAATAGAAGAGTAAAAGCTTCAGTTCGTAACAGGAGAGACAATACCTTGTTTAGGGATTTGCATTCACCACGGCGTATGTTTTTATAAAAAAATATGTGTAGGTATTTAGTTTTAGTTAGATTAAACAACTGCCTTCCTGGATTGGCAAACATTTTTGTGCAATCCATATTTGTATATGCTGATGTATTGTCAGTTTTTTATTCTTAGCTCCGAAAACCAGTTTCTGCATCATAAGTAGGTACACTGTGTAAATCTGATGACAATGTGCGTTTGACCTTACGCACTGAACTCGCGGTGCGACAACCTTGGCGTTTCAGTCACTCACGGAATCGTTTGCAAGCTAAAAATATTACAAAACAAGACTTTAAAAATATAGTTATGTTAAATTATTAAGTAATGAGCAGGTATATGATGGTGTATAGGGTTTATGTTACACTCAAAAGCAACGAGAAAGTGATCCCTTTGCACATCCTTTAAAGGCTATATCTCACATTGAACACTGTCAATTTAAACTCTTGACCATTCTATACCCGATATTTTCTTCTTCTTCGTGGATCGAACTTACTCCGTCCTAATACTTGAGATTATTTAAGTTCACCGAATTGCATTAGCGTAGTCATTCAAAAAGCAACTCTACGGCCCAAGATAGAAGATTCCAATTTCATTGACATTTTATAAAAAGTCCGCCGCATTCAACTTGAGATACCTTATTACAATGTGACATATTTATGACCATAAGACATGGGACTGGGACTTAGGAAAGCTCCTTCAATCGCTCGGTTTTAAGAACTTCATTTCAGAAAGAAGAAGAAATTATCGTGATGTTAAGTTTTTGTAAGACACCTGGCATTCAAAAACATAATGATATAGTAGTCTGTACCAAATTCATAGTGTGAAGTTATACTCTCTTACGTTTACGTATCTGATAAGTCATGAGTATTTTGAAAGCATGAGTTCCACTGTTTATAATGCCAAATGTCTACATTAAAATGATTAATTGATGTACGAACCAATGAATAACAATCTCGTCTTTCTGTTTCAGGTATTACGCGTTACGTCAAAGGTTTGGACATAAACATAAGCATAACCGATTATGTCAGAGCATTGTTCTTCAAGGAACATGAACACCAATACCGTTTTGTTTAACGGAAGTGAATAAACACATAATGTCCCCAGGTCAATCAAATCTTACGTAAAGATCGTGCGGAACTGTACAATTTATAACATTCGATATACATTGCCGGTTTTGCTTTAGATGAATTTCACGATGGCTTACAGAGTGCTCGATGGATACATTTGAGAGGGGAAAATCGAGATCGTGACAGAGTAGCGCCGCGCAGGTGAAAGTAACGCACGAGCGTCATTTGTTTTGTTTGCTTCGAGAACCCCGTATATCTTTTCGCTAGGATTGCAAAAATGAACTTAGCGGAGAAGGTCTTTAAGTTGTTTTTGATAGGATCGCAAAAGTTTGTTACGATGTTGGAAAAGTTAGCACGGTATTTTACGACATAGTCATAAATATTATGCGCGCTGCCAATTTCGGTATGAAACGACCGCAGAGCGTATGAGTTTAAATCGGAATGTCGGACAACATTGTCGTTTGAAACTGGGTTAACCGGTGAATTAATATAAAAGTGTACTAACTTTGTGTATTACTTATAATATAATGCTAAGTATTGTTTTAATTGTAGGCACGTAGTTCTTATAATTATGTGATAATACTTCGTTTTACTTGAGCACACTAAAGTCAGTTATAGAAGCTTTCTGCTGGTGTAGCATGGCTTCTCTTATAGTTATGGATAAGACATTCGTCACTTCCGCACTCGCATACTTGTCAGAATGTGACGGACGTCTTATCCACAGCGATTAGTGATAAAATGGAAACCATGCTTTGCCCGCGCTGGTGTGTATACTTACGGAATGAAAATATTGTGTCAACTAGCATACGAGTACAATGCAACAGCAAGACAGCGTGCTGTCACTATTACCGCCATATCACTCAATCGGAGCATTACTACATGTCGAAAATACGTAATTGTAGCTGGACCATACCCAATAGCTGGACCATACCCTGTGACCATACCAAATCTTTGACAGTCATTTGCCACATTAGAAGAGCAAACAAGAACCCGCCTCGATACCGTGACAATGATCCTTCAATTGTCGACCGATTGGAAACTTTCCCAACCGGCCCTTTTGTCAGGTCTATTTGCATATATATCTTTTATGTTATACTATAAGGGAGAAAGCTGGTCCGGTTTCTTGCCAATTTAATCTGGTCTATTAGTTTATCGTATCCGATCTCTTGTCAATTGCTTCGATGGCTTCTTTAATCAGTTTAGTTTCAAATAGTTTCGATGAACTTTCTCTAAGAGCTAGTTTAAGTCTTACTTTTAAACTACTAAAATAATGCGATATGTTGAAATTGAACCAGTTCGATATTTATTTAATTTAAAAGTCCGCAGTAAGCTCGGCCGAATTTCACCTTCCCATACAAACGTAGTTACGCTCTCATTTTAAAACTACGTGTTGGATTGTCACGAAACGTTGCATATACAATGACATGAGGTATATATATTTCTGTAATTAGTTTATGTAGCTTCAGATAAGGGAATCTCACATTTTAGCTGCTTCACAAGAAAACTAGTGGCATAGCGCTTCGTGATGTCCCATTGTGACTATGTGACATTTTCTAACCGACGTTATATTTTTTAAACCCTTGTGTATTTGAGTAACGACTGTCTTGTGTGATTCGTTAGTACCTTTATATTCTTTGGTTACTTTCCTTCATTCCTTTAACATAAAGCAAACAACGAACCTTGTTCCTTTTCACATTATGCAGTCAGATACATTCTCCACAACAACTTGAATAAGCATCTACAAGAGAGCGTAACTACTTCAGCCTACTGATCCCAATGCCAAAGAAGCGTGGCTACTACCATCAAAACCTCTTATCTTTCAAACTTTTGTTTTAGAATTTTAACTTTATTCCGCTTGAAGGATAGTTGTTTATTCGTTGAAACTTTTTGAAACGATGCGATGTTGTGGAAGCACGATGTTAATTAGCTAATTAATGATGGTGCCTATAATACAATTATAAAGAATGGATCGACTCGTCATAATGGTGATGGCAATTTAATTGATTGACAATTAATTAGAAAAGTTACTAATGAATGTGCAAATAATGTATCTAAATGAATTATAGGATTATGTTCGTTTGACCTATTCAGGCGTGCCGTGCGTGAGAATATATTTTATCGAGAATAATCTTAATATTATTTATTTAAGATCTAGGAACTTAGGGGCGTATAAAATTTATTATTTATAAAACCAGCTGACCATTTTTCACCAACGGACAATCTTTTGTCACACAACGATAATTTGATGTAGGTACACCGTAATAGTAGATAAGTAATTATATTTTATTGGAATACTTGTGTGGACCCAAAAACTTACCGAAAATTGTCGGTGTTTAGTGACATTTAAGCTGAGTCTTAGCCTATTCTTTATAGCACACATTGCTGGACTCAGAAGACAAGTACCTTAGTTGTTTTCTGTAGTGTGCTTGAATGTATCTATTCTACTTTATTGTCAACATGCTGAAAAAGGATTCTGGTAGGGAGTAGTCTGGTGTCAATCATATTTAATCATCAAGCATCATTATTTTGATTAATGGATTTTGACCGTTCGCCATTGCGTATCTGGTAGAGTAATAATTTCTGAAAAAAATCATTGTTCCGATTGAGAATCAAACTCAGCACACGTAGCCTAACAGTGGCAGGTTTACCAGTCAGACATTTAAAGGCTACATGTCATATTGTCCATGTGACCTCCTATACACTGTCAAGTGTGCTCCCACGCCACACAAACATTATCTGTATGTATGTGAATGGCCGTTTTCAACCGACCGTGGCATCCGGTGTTTCAATGGATTTCGGACCGTGAAGTATGAGCGCGTTGATTGTGCATGGCTAAATTACGATTATTTAGTAACAGTTAGATCACAGCTATTGTACTGTTAATAAATAATAGACACAGTGAGTCGTCAAAGGCCTTTCAGATCACAAGAATTTAAATAAAATTAAAAACGTACTTAACTCAGTTCATCTATTTGAGAGCTACGGTGCCACATACAGAACAGGTGCGCATATGTATAAAACCTTTCGATTTCGTTTCATTTTGTCGTCGAGGGTTAAAAACTGTTAGTCTCTTGTGCGATAAGGGAGTGGCATACACCAAAGCAAGTCTGGCAAGTATTATAGAACAGGTGCTATGCTGGTGGCTCTTAGTTTCATTATTCGCGAGAGTTCCGAATCATCATGAATTTTACGCGCTTTCGAAGTCAATTTACGCCATTTATCCCAACAATTTGAACCAGGATGTCGATGGTATTTTCTGTCACTTTACGGTGCACTAAAAGTTTTCAAAACTATTTTTTTTTACCATATTTAAATGTGTGATTGGGTCTTGAACATATCAGGCATTTTCTTGTATGGCCGGTGGGCATTCCCCTCGTAAGAGTGCCCGAGTAACCTAACCTAATTATGTTCTTTACTGAGACAGCATGATACAAAGAACTTTAAAACATACCACATTGCTAATTTAGTCGAAAATTTATTGCGCATAATGGAGAAGTTGCACAATTTTTAATTGAGTTTGAATCGTTTCCATTTTATGTTTAGTTACGCCGATGAAAGATTAAATGACATAGCCATTTTAATTAATTTTTGTGTTTCCATTAGCCTAGTAATTATCTTCGGTTACGTTTTTACAAAGTAAATTACATTTTTCTGACTTGACGACGATATCATCGCGTCAGATAAGTATTAACCTGGCTTTAGTTTGATGCCTCAACTCGACACTTGCTTTTCGAAAGCGACTCTAGCAGCGGGTATTCAGGTATGGTTTTCACGAGCCAGCGCGCAGCGCTCTAGTTAACACACAGCGATGCATCGCAGATAAACGATTAGAGACTCTGTTACTATTATTATAAAAGCGTGTATAACTACATTTACAGAACTGTTTATAGCTAGATGCCACATGTCAGTATATTATACAATTTTTATCGCTATTATTAGAGGCGTAAGAGTGAAAACAACCGTATTTATATGTGTAGCTCTCAGTTTAATGTACCAAAACGAACGCCATTATCGCCAAGGTGAGCGAAATGCGACTCTAAACCATAGGTTTTATAGGTGAATTTAAATGATTAAATCTAGACCGCAAGACAGCAAAGTTTGTATACTTTGTATCTGAATGACATTTCGATCGTATCTTTGGCATTGGTTACGTATTTATTTTATTCAATGGGTGTATTGACTATAAAAAGCCCTGAGAATTGTTTTATATAGTATAATCTGATATTTGTCACTATTTAAATGGTATTGGCAATATCAATCAAGGGTTTTACGATGGAGGAAAACAGCGTGGGAATTGTGTGTAGTTGGCAAAGTGATAGTAATCTCACCAGGACAATAACGTTACATTAATGCGGCCTACCGAGAGACCTTGCCTATGTGTGTGTACGGATTTGTTATAAAAATAAACAATTATTCTGTCAATTTCTTGACGATCTCTGTCGCCTAGTTCGAAGTGACCCTGCCTACAAAGCCAGAGGTCCCGGGTTCGAATCCCGGTAAGGGCATTTATTTGTGCGATGAGCATGAATATTTGTTCCTGAGCAATGAATGTTTTCTGTGTGTATGTACAGCTTCGCTTAGTTTACAACTGGGTCGATTTGTGTATGATTATCCCAATATATTTATATTAATCGAATTTAAACTTTCGTGAGACATGTTAAAATAACAACACTCATCCTGAAGAAGAACTCCCGAAGAGTTCGAAACATGTCGCCCGGAGTGACAGTGAATACGTGAATTGGACCGTGTAATTAAAAGTATTATATTTATATTATTTATTTATATATTTATTACTTTTGTAAACTTGTCCAATTCCAATGATACTACGTGTACCTAGGTAAAAAACAATAGGCTTAAATAACTTAGAATTAAAACCACGACACATGTTGGAACTATTCTTCACGTATTATAAGATCGTGTATTATAATAGTACCCAAGTACCCATGAGTAAATATGCTATACATGCGTAGAATACGCAACACGCAGCTCATTACGGTTTACGGATGGTCTTGCATAAAATATCCAGGTGTTATATAAGTATCTGATAATGATACATGGTATCGACTTGTAGGCAACATCCTTGTATTCATCGTAATACAAATATGGCCTAACAGTAATACAACATATGATATGATTGTAATAAATCGGGCAAAGTGCTCAAATTTCAGAAGACGTTCAGATGCCTACCATGTCTCAAGTCGAATTTAAACTTTCGTGAGACATGTTAAAATAATACTTTTAGTTACACGGTTCAACTCACGTATTCAATGTCACTCCGGGCGACATATTTCGAACTATTCGGGAGTTCTTCTTTAGGATGAGTGTTTTCGCGGCGTAATAAAAAGCCGTGTAATTAAAAGTATTATGTCTCAAGTCTCAAGTCTTGCGATATAAAGCTTGGACGGCCCCAAACAAAAACTTAGCCGCCGTTAGTTAGTTTTGTCGCCGTCAAATATTAAGAAAATCAGTTATCAAATAAATCAGAACATAGGGACATAGTGGAACTCTTAATTAATTTATATTACAAAAACTATACCTATGCATAGATTTAGATTAGGCAGACGAAAAAGGGATAAAGGGCGCGCTAGCCCGCACATGGTCTTTGAGTCGTCAAGGCATCGCGAGTCTTCCCAGAACTGTTCAACGCTTGTATTAGCTTTAACGGCTCGGATCTTCAAGACTTAGTACTCCGTGCAGAGGCACATTTTTTAAACGTTAATAGTATAGATTACGCATTAATACATTCACAAGGAAGAAACGTACAGACAATGGCGATAGTATGTCTCCCGGTACCGATGACACTGCGTTCAACTAGTGCACAGTACATTAATTATAAACAGTACATTGACACCATCCATAGCGAAGCGTAAGCGTCAGAGAGCAAAATACGCGATGCTGCGAAGCACAGGTTCTATCGGTCCCACCCAGGTATCCGAGATATAAAAGTGGCGTGCATCTGCGTGAATTTAAACTTTTAAGAGTCTGATTCTCTTCTGGTTTAAACTGCTTTACAGTGTAAAGCTTACGCGGATCGAATCTTTTCATTTATTTTATTTCTGACATTTCGACATGGGTTGCACGGACCATCTGGGCATACCACGAAACTTCTATGAGTGTTGAGTGAGATTGAAATGAGATGACTCTATCTTTTAAATGAATTGAATATAATTTTTCCCGGAAATGAATCCATAGCTATAATAGATACATCACGAATAGATTATCTAAATCATAATATATTATTAAATAAGTAAATTATCATTGTTTTCCAGCGCCAATAGAAACGAATTCCTGCTTACACTGTGTCCGCCTCATTGGTAGTCGGCGCGTGCGCACCCTTCCCAGAGCTATGCCCGATAGAATGCGCGCGCATTGCCAACATGCGTGCCACAAGTCAACGAATTCGATCATAATAGATATGAGATCATAGCATGTACTCGTATTTTTTAGAAATAGGTAAAGAAAGAAAGAAAGAAGACATTTATTCACTAGGTACACAAAAGACACACAGAGACAAAGGGAGCAGAAACAATACAGTTGACACATAATGTGTGTGTCTTCGCGGCAGTGAATCGGTCGCTGTCTCAGCATTATGCCGAGGTGTCTGATAGACACCTACAGCGCTGATTTTCAGACAGCACCGTACGTGACCCACGGAACGCAACATAACATACTGCCGATACAGACGTATACATAATAAATAAATAATAAATATAATACATTTGTCAAATATGTAACACAGGCAAAATGGGACGAGAGACACAATGTCAAAAACGCGAAACGGTTGGGATGTTAAAAAAAAGCTGTTGAAAAGGTATACTGCATTTCACTAATGTCAAATCAGTAACTCATAGTATGAAGGCTGTAGGGTAATGTAGGGTATAAATGACGATGACGTCATTGTTTTCTTTTGTCAATCTGCATCCTGTTTTTGGTTTTTATATTTTAAAATATCAAAAACCATTTGTTGCTTGATATTTTCCAAAAGTCATTTCATAAGTTTTGTTTGTTTCAATCACAGTTCGGACCTAGTCGCGAGACTAGTTCCATACATTGAGATGTGATTGATCTACAGAGAAGTGGGAATGTTAGACATCAGGTGGCTAGCCTATAACACAACTTGCCACCTGGTCGCGTCGCGCTAGACTAGGTGACTCCTGTCCCACTCGCACTGTACCAACTGAAAAGAGAAGGGTTTATCGTCTCGTTACGCGTCGCGGTGTCAGTTGTGCTGGCCCCACAGGAACCCGATTCCAGATTCAAACCGTGTATCCTACAAGTCTCCGCTTTCATGTTCTTAAAATCGGAATAATAGAGATTTGAAAAGCAATAGGGAAGTCTGTCATTAACCAACCAGGTGCTTGTGCCAACTTGTCAACTGGCATCGCAGCCCTAGCGACAGTTTGCAAAAAAGTTTCCACGAATTCGACTCTTGATAATTGCTTCATTGTCGCAATAAGATGAACGATCCGATAAAGCCTGGAATGCCATCCTGACTCTGTCTGGCAAATTACTCTAGAAGAAAACATAATTTATTGTACATACATCATGCCTGCTGACAGCATTCTCACGCATGCGCGTTTTTACCACGACGGCAATGAACTGGAAAATATGTCGTTTTTAATGTAGGAAGTGAAACCAGTGGCGGCGAGTGTCCATTATTGACGATTCAGAGCCTTTTATTTATATACAGCGACGGTGCCAAACATTGATCGTAAGCAGACATCCTAGTTTGTGCACGCTTGCGACTCCAGCACGGCTATCAGCCGCGACGACGCGCGAGCTATATCGATTTTTCTCGCACTATCCGTCTCTTTCTTATTAGAACACTTAGAACAAGATATATAGTGCGAGAAAAATCGAGAGTATGTCGCGGCCGTCGCATGATAGACGTGCTGATGAGCCGTCAGCGCATTGCCGACCCTTCGATTTGAGTATTCTTTGCTAGAGATAAATATAGGTCCACTTTCAACAGAGCGAACTCTAGCAGCCGTACTTATGACGATAAACACAACAAAATATACCCACAAAACAAATATAATTTGGCTGCGGACTTCTATATGGCAGAGGTGTAGGTACCTCTGCCATACAGAAGTCCGTTCCCTAGCAGCACTGCTTCAAACACAAGCGAGATAACAATTCACTGTGCTCTATTTCTTCAAGATGATCAGACTTGTACTCGACGCATGAGACGTCCATAATGTCCATTTATATGCACTGTAAATACGGTCCCTGCCGCGCTATTCTTTAACTCGTTTTAACCCCAGCTCACTTCATTCACAAATATGTCTTGAGACCGCGATTCATAGTAACTAAGCACCAGGTAGAGGTCAAGATTCGTTAGGCGTGACGAGTGAGACGAGGCGCATTAACGCATTCCAAATAATTCCCTGGCAATGCAATTGACCTTACCTCTCGCCCCCATCCCGTCTAATTTGTCTCTGATATTCGCAACTTTTTCTCACTACTCAGTTTTAACCATGGTTAGCTTGCTTTAGAGCCCCGAGGTTGACTTATCATAATCGATTCCCAATAACCAGATGAAAAGTAGGAAATAAAACAAATGATGCATAGTGATTTGTTGAGTGTCCGTGATGACGCAAATTTATTAGGTACAACCTAATTTTTGGGTGCCTTTACCTGATGGAAATACTTTATGATGGATCGTCTCTTTTAAAACCCCAAGTGACAAAATACACAGAATAATCGCAATAGTTACCAAACCCGTTAGGGTACTTTGCATCTGAGCAACCGGAACAAATCATTGATTGTAACAAGATGATTTCTCTTCTTTTGATACACTTTGCAATGATTGCTGAAATCCTATCTGGTTCTATGATTTCTGATTCGGTAAAATGTGATTGCCAACGAAATGAGTCGGTTTTCTACGTGGGTTTTCGTGGCATAGTTGGGATGGGAAATAATGTATATATAAATAATAAAGTTTCAACGCCGCGTTGTATGGGGATGAAAAGCCGTTTATGAATTTAAATTAACCAAAAATGGGAAGCAATTTCTCATCCTCGTTATTTGCATTTCGCGCGGTAAAAAACTGTCATGTTAATCATTATTACTGAAATGTGTCTTCTCGCTGCTTATTGTTAATTTATAACAATATTTTATAAATATACGATAAAAGATGTATACCTGGAAAGCCTTCAAAGAAACTGTTGTAGATATGTAAGTAGCTATAAGGGGAAGGTAGGTTTCATTACTAAATTCACTGAATTTCAAACTGGCATGGTACTAAAATTTTGTGAAAAAGGATTTAGTAATTTCCAAATTCAGTCATATTGGGATTTCAGGATTTTACAAAAAATGGCATTTAGATAATTAGAAATTTGGACACCAAGTAATTTTGAGGTTTTATTGGTGGGGTAAAATGGGCTTTATCGCTACCCGCTTTGATTTCTAAAACATATAATCTAAACATAATGGCACTTGCCCAAACATGATCTAAATAACCAGTTGCAATGAAATGTCATAAGCGAATCTCAATCAAAACTGTACCGACCGACCTTGAATTAGAGTAAGTCTTTAGAACAAGTCAGTTTACTTTTGGATGACCCAATTATTGACGTTGCACGGATAGATGCGTGTGTGCATCGTAAGGCTGTAGTCAGGAAAAAGCGATTGAGGAGTACTTAGGCAATTACACTCGCGAATAAAAAAGCGTGTATTTTTTTCTATTGGATTAGAATATATTTACATTTCTTATTATTAGTTTATTTGGGTAAACAAACAGCCACTACAATGTTTACTTAAGATAACTTTTTTAAAGAAAATGTTTACAGTATGTGTGGCCCACACCGTTTACCACTGGTTATTAACACAATATTTTTCATTCAGAGATATAAAACGAGCTAAGAACGCAGGCACACTTGCGAGATAAAACATAGCCTATGTCCATCCAGAACGTCCATTGTTCATACACAGGTAAAAGCATTTTGGAAATCGGCCCAGTTGTTCCGGAGATTACCCATTACATACAAATTTAAAGACTTCAGTTTACAAATCAGCAATTTTACAGACTTTTCCTCTTTGTGATAAATAAAATAAATAAATAAATATAAGGGGACAATCTTACACAAATCGACCTAGTCCCATAGTAAGCTCAGTAAGGCTTTTGTTATGGGTACTAGACGACGATATACATAATGGATGTAAATACTTAAATACATAGAAAATATCCATGACTCAGAAACAAATATTCATGCTCATCACAAAAAATTTTGCCCTTATCGGGATTCGAACCCAGGACCTCTTGCTTCGTAGGCAGGGTCACTACCAACTAGGCTAAAGCGGTAATCGGTGATATTAGTATATTTAGATGCAATGCGGCACAGCAGTGTAGCTATAATTAGATTAACTATTATAAACGAACAGAGCAACCTTCGTAAAAATAACTCGTGTGAACCGCTCAACCATTGACTGTAGCCTTACCTATAGGTACTCAAATAACAAATAAAACGACTCATAATTGTGAAATAGATGTCTGTTATACATAATTGGGTGTATCTGTTTACGTGTGATTGATGTTACGTTATTCGACGCGGTTCGCTTAAAATGGCCTAACATGAAGATATGTTTATGTCGCTTACGCTCATTTTATGGCTTGTTTGTCTAATGATACGTATTCATTACATGTTAATGGGTATGTTTTTGTTTATGTTAATTAAAGTATATCATTTCGGTTTTGTCATTAATCTTGAGTTTTTGCCGTTTTGACGAAGTTTTGTAATTTTTGAATTGGATTGGTTCGTTGGTTGTAACTGTAGGTGTTGTAAATATTATTTCGTAAATTAAATTAGGTGTGATGTATAAAACTTATTTGATGATGTACCAATACTGCAATTTGTACTATACATGCAATATTTCGTCTCTAAAAGTACGCAAGCGAAGTATCTTGCTTAAGAGGGAATAATACTACATACTCGTCCAAACAAAAAGCGAAAATGTTTAAAATACTTACCAATGCCAATTATTTTTTTGTACGTTATTGGCACAATTGTAAACTAGGTTTATAGGTTTAAATTTTGTTGTAATTAAATAATAAATCGAAACCTATAAACCTAGAATATATTCCGCTGAAGCGATCGACATCAAATTAAAAGTGATTTCTTATGATTTAGTTAGGGAACCCGTTTTCTCTCGAAATATAAATTTTATCAAAAAAAGGACCGATTGTCAATCGCGAGCTGCTAGCTCCTGCGAAGCTGCTAATCTTTCGTTTTAATAATCCTTAGTAAGCAAGTGAAGAAGTTTTGACTTAGAGGAAGTTTTAGTTTAATTAAGACCCCCCAGTAACCCCAGAAACAAGATAGTGCTTGTTTCTGGGGTTACCGACCTGGATGGACGGATGTTTATCGGGATTCAAATTCAAACCGATCAGTGTTATTTTAGTCATCCTTTTTACATTTGTGTTGTTCAATCATTCTTATTAATATGATCTGTTCTTCATAATTTTGAGCTCTTATGAAATTTGCGACGGAACTGAAATGCCAGAAACAACTGATATTTATCTTAGTCTACACTTTTCCTTATCCATATTTATATATTTCAATTGAAAAGTACAGATTATGAACCATTTTCGGTCTACGAAATCAGCGAAGAACACAATGCACACACACAATACACGCTCAAATGAAACCTCATACACATATAATGTGACAAATAATTGTTTAATTTTTAACCCTGAAGCCTTAACATCAACATGGGGCCACGGTCATATAATAATTACCAGTATCATGACTCTAAGTCCTAGGCGACGACAGTCTAACGACTCACTTCCGATGGTTAGCCATCGTTTTTCTTGTCAGGTTATTTTTAGATGGTCATTTTCGAACTGGTTGATGACTCTGGTGTTCATTGAAAGTTTTGACCTTAATGCTACGGTAATGATGTTGCCAAAGAATCACTTTGTGTGTGGAATTAAAATTAGACTTGATGTTTATGGTGGCAAGGATTGTTTGCAAAAATTAGATTATACACATAAATTTAGGCGAAAACTTTGTAAGTCCATCCAGGGCAAACCCCCGAAAAGGTTGAAGCCGCTACTGATTGTGTGTTGGCCAGCTCGTATGATTACCTTGATTACCTTCATTTATGAAGTTATTAGCAGTGACGAGGATGGTCAAAATAAGGAAAAAAAAAGAATTGGAAATTATAGCCATTATTTCCTGGCCAGGAGAGACGTTACATTTTGTACACGTCACCGGCGGTATAGTAAAAAGGCTCAGCTCACATAATTCGCCGCCCCTGCGGCTCAGGCGACGAATATCTGCGATCTAGGATTTAGGCAATTAACAGTTTTACCATCCTAAAAATGTGTGTGTTCTTTGCATTTCAAAAATTTGTTAAATTATAACCAGAATTCGATAAAGATTGTTTATAGGGGCGCTCTTCTGTCGTTCTTATAAGTAACCGCCAAGTTGTCGGAACCTTTTAAGTGTCAGTGAGATTCCCTAAAATGGCGATCCTCATATAATTCTCAGGCTTCACAAAGTTGTATGTAAGCAGGAGCGGGACACTCCGCGATTTACGTTCATCGCTACAAGTACATGCCGGTGCCCCAACATTGGGGAACCGGCATGTACTTGTAGCGATGAACATCGACGTCGTCCTCGGCGACGTCAGAGGGCCATTAAATCTTAATGTTTTAAGCGCCTTTTTTAAAGATCAAAGGAGTGTCCCTTCTGTACTTATACTATTATCTATTCTGTGATGTAAGCTTAGTTGGTCTTTCAAATATGAAATAGATCCCTAATTATACTATATTATAGCTAATCTAACACTGGCTCAGGTTGCTGACGGGTATGTAATTATGCCACTGTTACTATCACATTATGCTGTGATATCTTGATATATATACGGCAATGCAGTAAGTAGGGTTGCCAACAATTGATGATAAGTTTCTCATTTTGGAAACCATCGCATTTTTCAGAATTGCTGATGTCACAATAAGTACGTATCCGGTTATGTGTAAAATCTAAAACAATCTGCAATCAATCCATATTAACATTTATCCATTAAACAGGAGTTTTAAAACTATATATATGGAGACGATAACTTAATTTACGCAATGATCATCGTATTTTTTTGCATTTGGTTTTTTTATTCGTTTGTATTATTTCAAGTTCTGAAGATTAAAAAAAAACTCGCTTCGCTTTCTAGGTCCTTACTTCATGGACAATGCACATGGATTGTAACTATAAAATCACAATCAGTGGCAACCCTGTTGTAGACATTACGTGTGAACTAACACTAATTTGCACTTAAACATTTTTTCCTCGCGTTAATTTGAATATAAGTTAGTTCGTTGCGAGAGGCGGCCCAAAAAACTACATGGTGCAGCCACGCCCCGTGGCATTGCTTGTAATTCAGATATTTTATACGATTAAATGAGATTACAGTTCACATACGAATAGACTTTATCTGGCCACAATACCATATATTGTTTTTAATGCACGTCTCAATAAAATAACACGGCACACAGAACGTAATCAATGTAATTGGAGGCAAACAACGGGTGGTCTTAACGCTTCTCTTTCCTGTGTTTTTGTTTGGTCATCCAATAAATGTGTATGTCTTCCATCAAGCATCTCGTGTGCTTGTTTACCACCGTCATGTTATAAAAAAGGTATCTATAATTTTAAGAAAAAAAATCGCTGTTTCAGAAATCGAGCGTATTCCATGTTTCATGTTTTTATTTCATCTTACGATATACGTATGAACGACCAGTAGAACCTTGCTACATCTTTGTTGTAGAATGATAAAATCATTATTCCACCTTCGTTAAATTTGTAAATATTTGCGTGTTTCTCAGCAACACATTAAATTATACTCATTATCATATGCCGTGCTGGAATCACACCTAAATAATTAATATTACCTCGGAACCTAAACCCACAAACCGAATAATTTAAACCTCTAACATTTAAGTTTCGAAATTAAACATAAGTACCAAAGTGAATCTTATTACGACTCATTCCAAAAGCAAACTTGAAGCAAACATCTTTGATAGATTATCTTTTGTTTCAAACTGAATATATTAAAGCATGCATCTGAAGCTCGAAACCAGGACATGTAGACTTCGGAATTTCTGTCCCTTGTCCATAAGAAGGGAGTGTAAGAGACGCATGCTCCGAAGTGACGGTAACCTTGCCCTGCGTTGAAACAAAGATGGGAACACAAGCATTAGCATACTGGCCGATGAATTGGTAATGTGCTCGTAAGAGGTTGGTGCTTGTGTAATGTACAATGTTTATGCGGGGATTTGGCAATGATCGGCCATTGACAACAGGATAGATAATTAAAGTGCCAACCCTGTCATTACTTCTGAATTTAGGACATTGACTTACTTACAGTTTCAACCCTATGCTTGGTGTATTTTTAAATGTACACTTTTAGTCACCTTTTTATTTTATACAGCACGACCAAAACGCATGATATTTTATAGCTGTTAAAATTATTTAGAATATCCCGGGGCACCGTGGGTAAGTACTTATACGTATACGCATTTTTTTACTTTGAATGGTTGTTACCAAGTAAAAAAAGTTAAAATAAAAGTTAGCCAATTCGCTCAATCCACTGCTCTGATTTCTTTCAAATAACGATACTGCTTTAATTTTTGTTTATTGTGACCAGTCCCAAAACATCAAGCACAGTTAACAGAGCAAATGAAATGCAAATAAATACTGTCGTTCAGATTGAAATGTCGATTATATTGTTTATCTCAATGGACGTTATCTCTGGTTCCATGCTAATGTTGTGCGACGGAGACAATTCAGGCCTTGTAATTTTTGTAACTTGCCTTGAGACTGAAACAAACGCCTGTCTGAATAATTAAATTTGGAAATATGAAGGCTTTCGATGCATGTATGTGTAGAAGATTAATGTGTAATAAATTATAGATCGATAATCATTCATCAGTCTCTTATCTCTCGTTTGAAATTAAACTGGAATCAATAGGCAAAGTTACGGAAGCTGGAGGATGACCAATATTGCATACTTCCCTACCTAACTCTCTAAAGTTTTCAAATTGTATTTTATGTACAGGCCCCATGATGGCAAGAAAAATGACGTCAACATTAAGATACATTGGATTACGCTTTTTTAAAACTAGTGGATAAAATTAAACACTGGAAGCAAAATTATTTGGATACAACAGTACATATAAGAAGACTTCGTTTTTTGCTGCGGTTTTCCCAAGGATTGTTAAAGCCACTCTACGCTGCTGATAAAATCCTAAATTGTTTCTGAATGGAATATAATTGCCCCGTCCAACAATTGTTTCTTCTGGTCGTTAGAGCAAAGGTCGAGCGTATCAAACGGAAAGGCTTAATAGATGACATGCAGAGGAAGTTGACTTCTTCAGATTGATGATATGGTTGACGGTGGATCCACGCGACGGTAATGAGAGGTTACGGTTATTATAAAGTCTACATGGTATCATAATGTTTTGTCGGTCACGCATATCGCAAATTGACAAAACAACATCATACATGATGTTTAGTTCATAAATTGTATGTTTTATGTACTGACTGGTAATGATTAGGGACCTATTTTGGAAGGTATAAGGTTATAGTTGTTTTTATTGTGATTGTATGTTATAATATTATGTCCTTGATTAAAATATTCGGATTCTCTGAGGTTAAAGGAAGTGTGACGATAATGGGTGTGCATCGATAGATGGTAGAATGTGGTAATGATTTTGATAATGCAAGCAATGTGGTCAAAAATTGACCAACAGACATAGACTTCGGTATGGAACCAACAAATCCTGACTTAATCCAACGCTGTTTATTTGATACATTTTATGATAGTAGAATAGTTAAAAAACGGTAGCCAGACATTCCATTGCCCAACACTCATACATTACAGAGGGCGGGCTGCTGTCAGCCTGATCATACAAACCAAAGGTAAGCAACCTTTATGTATGAGCTACGGGCCCCGCCTACTTCGCCGGCAATACTGGCACAATAGGAGAATAATCAGACGGCTGACTTTATAAAACTGGCCATAACCAAAGCACTGTTAATATGAAACATGATTGTCTAGAAAAAATACACATGAAAATGTAATAATTTTTAATATGATCATAAAAAAAATTAAGTGAGTTTTAAATATATTTAGGCATCTTGATTATAATGACAATAAGTTTCAGCAAAATTCTTACAAAATAAATATTTTCATTAAAATACTTGTAATTCACACACAGTCACTCTGAGAAACGTAACCATTAGGTACCTAAATAAAAAATGACAATCCCTACTAGTCTTTTCTGGTCAGGAGGAAAGATGACTACGTGATGAAAAAGAGGGAGTCAATTGCTACTCTATAGGCTAGAGTGATGTTTTTATTACTTGTAAATATAGAGTTTTATGTTTCTACTGAACGTTTCTTTTATTTTGACACTGGCATAAACTCAAGATACTGAATGTGCGACTACTGTGACATTTGAATCTATTTAAACAGCTGAGCTAACCTTTCTAGACTCGAACAATTTGTAGTCGCGCTAACTGAGATAATCAGGCGGAACCAGTTTTTAAACATTCTAAGCTTCAAATAGACCCGTTTTATTAAAAAATATATAATGACGCTAGAAATGGAGAGCACTTGCGTATTACACAAGGGTTAAACACATATAGGTTATATTTTGTGTAACGACAGTCGATGGTTCGCTCTTTTGCTTTGAGAACTTGGAACTCGCTGCCATATTTAGTTTTACAGTGCCCCTACAGTACAGTGACATTAGCCGAACTTGCTACCGAGTCAAGTCGCGGCACGCGCCACTCAGCGACTCCTGTCACATTCGCACTGGCCAAATTAGAAAGAGGAGGCTTAATTTTCTCTTCTCGTGTCTCGTCGCGGTGTCAAGTGTGCTAGCTTATAGGGAGACAAGCTTTGATCTGTGAAAAAAAAAATAGAAAGCGTTTTTTTCCCGTGTGACAACTAGAATGATTTTTGCCGCCATAAATGCCTATAGGTATTGTAAATCTCATGGATTATTGAATCGTTCGATCCGTTGAATCCATTAACAAACCCAAAAAATAGATAGCTAACACATGTTGCTTTTTTGATTAAATAGTTATGGATTGCCATTTTGGGTATCTTGTTATGATTTGCTCAACTAGAATAAGTTACTCCTGAAGTTCAGAATAAATAAAAAAAATTTTTTTTACTTAACTCTATTCGCATTATGGTTTAATCTTTTCCACTTAGTGAAACTGCTGCCACCCATTGACGTATTTTTATATGACACGGGCATTGTTTTAACATCTGTATGTCGAATTGTGATAGCGGCGCCAACAGTTGGCAACGATGTTTATAATTTTAAAGTGGGTAATCTTATGTAAACAATCGGTTGTTGTTTGATCGCTGTCAAGTGGTAGCGACTCCATTTGACAGTTAACGTAATTCATTCAATTTTATTTGCTGGTAACACCCTACTTGTTTCAATTAAATTGTGATTTAAATGGCAATGTTATGTTTAGAGTTAAGTTGGCCAACCTGTAGACTAATGTCCGGTGGTTCTTTATTCTGATTGGCTGTCGATTGTTCTTTTATGTTGCTACACTGGAAACGCAAGCGTTGGGCTAATATCTTGACGCTGATTGGTTAAACAACTTTGTCCCTCGCTTGGACATGGCTCTTGGCGGGAATCGGTATCTAGCTGGCGGGAATAAACCGCCATTGCGGGACATTCTGTATTGAGCGCTTGTACGAATTAGAAGTTCTCGCCAAGAGACTTGTCGGTTTCCGATCTAGTGCATACCTAGGTACCCTAGTACAATGTTAAGGTCTATGGCAAATAAATAGCTTACCGTTAATAGTTGTGTGAATCCGATTCGATATTTAGTTTAGTGTTACTATTAACTATCTTTTAACTATGTGAATGCGAATAAAGCATAAGTGGTATATTTCGTCTGATTTTTATTTGCAAACGTGATAGGAAGTCCGTCGCCATGCCCGATATCCCAGAAGAAGCCCAATTACCCGCTCCGGTCAACCTTTCTCCAACATCAGAAGCGGGATGTAATCAGTGCCCACAGGATGTGAATAAGAACGTGCACATGTGTGAAATGCTCATGGAGCAGCAAAAAAAAATGGCTTTATTGGAGGCAATCACACCATTACCTGAGTGACGTGGATCGATTTCTGGTACGACCGAAAGAAAATGAATTGCGTACAGGCCACAGCAAGGATGATGACTTCGCTTATGTCGAGATGGTCTGGGCGGTCTACTGAAAAACTACGTTGCCCAATTTAAACGACGTGCTCATAAATCCGGTGAGGTCAAACCATTTTTATTCTTTTTGCTATGTTGATACAAGATTTGACGTATTTTCCGTTAACGATAGTGTTTTTCCTACGTTCTCCTTAAAAGTTGTCGTGTTTACAAAATTGTGGTACATAAGTGTAGGTAGTCATTTCATTTTGATAGCTTTGTGAAAATCTAACTACCTACTTTCGTATTAACTTTTAGAACAGTGTTAAAATTTCATTAATTTCATTGTTTTGCTTAACAACTTTATGGCAATTGGTTAAAGTACCTTGATACCGTATCGGGGTTGAAAATATTTGCTACGCGTTTGAAATTAATGTTTCAGTGTGACATGGCGTACATCTATAAGCAGTACTACTGACTGCAAACGTCTCGTCCAGTAGCGTGGATCATTGAAGTTTCGAGACCGTGCAGCATCGGCGGTTCTCGCACGTCGGACTATCAGAGGACACGTGCTGTGCTGAAGCTAGCTAGGACACTACTGACAACGACTGTATTGAAGCAACAGAAATAAAAGGACGGTATTCGTTCCAATTGATTTCATGCAAAATTAGAGCCAACAAACGATAATTAGTGTTTCAATCATTATTGATGAGATTTGTATTGCTTTTTTTATGTTGTAGACCACGGCATTGGTGTAATTTTGTGAATAATACATCAACTTTAATTTCAAATTGAATTCTAGACAAATTAGTTTACTTGAAGAATAGCTTGATGTAAACGTCGTCATGGTCTGTAGGTATGATAAAACTGATACCACACAAATTGCCATTTACAGAATGAAATGCGGTACTTCGTCGCAGTGGAGATTTCGTGCTTTTCGTGGTGAACTCGGCGAGCAGGCGGGCAGCATTGGCAGTGACGAAATAACAGAAGACCCTCTTTCCTTACCGTGTGCGTCGTGGCAACGCACCATGGTTGTACAGTTAATCCGGTGAGCAGTTCACATTTCATCGGAGTTTTTATGCAGTTCTCACGTGCTATAAAATCTTTTTTTTGTCGAAATTATATGGGTTTGGAGTAATCATTTAATGATAGAGTGAACTTGATCATATTGTAACTGGCATTCTAAATTGAAACTGTAGAGTTACTTACTAGTTTAATCTTGTCATCTCTTATGATTTATTTGAGACATCTGCTGCTACTGTCATAAACATGCAGAATAGCAAACCCAAGGGCAATGAGAGAGCAGGCTTTCCGAGATATGATGGAAAGTGCAGATTATAATCAAAGGAGGTTCGATAGTAATAAAGTTTAGATTCAAAGTTTCTAAGTAGGTGATTATGTTTTGATCAAGAACGAGGAAAGCAACCAATTAAAATTGGACCCAAAGTTTCTAACCTTTTTATGAAGTCATTGAAGTACTTGACGGTGACAGATATTTGCTAAAGTCGCTCACGTCTAATAGGACGTACAAATACCCTCATGATAGAGTCAGGAAAATGCCTGAGCAGCAGGTTCCTCCTGAACTTGATTTGGCCGACAATGACTTTGAAAGCCCCTCTGTTTCAGACTAAGTTCAGATTCACACTTGAGTCTTTTGGTGCTTTCGATGGACTGAAGGCACGCCCGATGGACTGGGCATTATTTGTTTTGAGTTTGTGCTTTCGATGGACTGAAGGCACGCCCGATGGACTGGGCATTGCATGTCTGATGTTGTGCTTTCGATGGACTGAGAGCACGCCCGACGGACTGGGCACGATCTAGTAACTGCGTCAGAGGTGCCGGAGCATGTAAGAGGTGCACGTTGACTGCTTTTTATTATGCGGTATGCTCTTTGCGAGGAGTAGCACTTACGCGGCTGAGATGGTTAACTTCTGACGAGTTATTAGTTCTAGCGAGCGCCGAAGGACTGGTGTGAGTCTGTGTAGTGTGATTTAGATTGACTGTATGGTCTGATTTTTCAATGTAATGACTTTAGAATGTAATTCACACTGTGTGTGTGAATGTATGTTGTCTAAGCTTAAGTTTTGTGTCAGGTTAGCCGAGCGATATACTCTCAGATTATTTTATTGTTCACAGTTAGCGCACCCGAGGACGGGTGATGGTCATGATGGCCGTGTCGAATTGTGATAGCGGCGCCAACAGTTGGCAACGATGTTTATAATTTTAAAGTGGGTAATCTTATGTAAACAATCGGTTGTTGTTTGATCGCTGTCAAGTAGTAGCGACTCCATTTGACAGTTAACGTAATTCATTCGATTTTATTTGCTGGTAACACCCTACTTGTTTCAATTAAATTGTGATTTAAATGGCAATGTTATGTTTAGAGTTAAGTTGGCCAACCTGTAGACTAATGTCCGGTGGTTCTTTATTCTGATTGGCTGTCGATTGTTCTTTTATGTTGCTACACTGGAAACGCAAGCGTTGGGCTAATATCTTGACGCTGATTGGTTAAACAACTTTGTCCCTCGCTTGGACATGGCTCTTGGCGGGAATCGGTATCTAGCTGGCGGGAATAAACCGCCATTGCGGGACATTCTGTATTGAGCGCTTGTACGAATTAGACGTTCTCGCCAAGAGACTTGTCGGTTTCCGATCTAGTGCATACCTAGGTACCCTAGTACAATGTTAAGGTCTATGGCAAATAAATAGCTTACCGTTAATAGTTGTGTGAATCCGATTCGATATTTAGTTTAGTGTTACTATTAACTATCTTTTAACTATGTGAATGCGAATAAAGCATAAGTGGTATATTTCGTCTGATTTTTATTTGCAAACGTGATAGGAAGTCCGTCGCCATGCCCGATATCCCAGAAGAAGCCCAATTACCCGCTCCGGTCAACCTTTCTCCAACATGTATATTTAGACTATAAAATAATAAACCGGACCAAAATGTTTGTTTATTTTGTCGCATAAACGTTTCCATTGTGCGCACACCTGAACAACTGCTTTTTATTATGAAGCAGGATGCGTTACGGAACTCCTGTGTGTCCCTCCTTTCATGTTGAACAAATCATGTATTTTAAATTTGTTATCGATACATACTTTTATCATATAAAAGCAATTGGAACGAATTGCATGAATGCAGCGAACACGCTCGAGCTATTAAAAGAAATAAATTATTATCGAAAACTTTACCGTACCCAAAGAAGTTACGTTCGTTTATTACCGGTGATGTATACGGACGGACTATAAACGTTCTTGAAGCTATCTTCAAGAACGTTCTCAGTCCGAAAATCTGTTGTGATTCGTAAATAAAAAAAAAACATCCACGAGTAACATCTCATGAATTATGTGCGTTTCTGAACCTCCACACGATGATGCATCTCGTCACCATTACGAGCACTCTTATCTTTCTGATCAATTGAATATTCTAATATTAATATATATTCATTACGCGTGTAAAAGTAATCGAAAGTCATGATGACTAAAGCCTTGGTAAGCTTAACAACATTCGTTTCTAAAATTGTTGTTTCCTTAAGGTTTTTATTTTAATTGGCAAATTGATGCGGGTAAAATCAGTGGCTGTTTATAGATTCGAGAACATAGTCAAGTCTATTTTTGGTACTGATAAAACCCTCATCATGTTAGCTGACACTAAGGCTTGGTTTAAAATGTTTAAAGTTGGTTTGGATTTGAATTCTTTAACAGCCGGTTCATGGCCAAAGCAAAAGGGGAAAGCGAATCATTATTAATTAATGGGAATTTTAACATTTATTAATTAGCTATCCTTTTTAATATCTTAGCTACCACTGGGTATCAGTAAATTGGAACATACGTACAAAACGACGAAGGCGATACAGTTTTGTGATCAATGAAAAAATATTTTTTGTTGGTTTCAGTCAATTCTTTATTAAATCACATAAAACAGTCAAATACTAAGTAAAAGTTTTGTTGGTTTCCTATCACACCGGAAACCTTTTAAATAAACATTTATTACCATACTAAAGATGAATCCTATTTAGACCCATATCTCACTGACGTGGTTAACTCTTATTTTGTTCAGCATCTATAGATCTCCGGTTCGCATGGCGAAGAATCCAATTGTCCACCATATTAACATTATTCATCATTACCAGTCGTCATTCTATGCTCCGTTCCTCACGCTTAAGGATTTACTAGACAATCATTATTTAAATTATTGTATTTAAATATGAGCTCAGAAAGCGGATACTAGTTAAGCGTGATCGTCAAAGGGCACGAACTGAAGTGAGAGGTAGTTACGGCCCCAGTAAATGGATCACGATTGTAGAAAGGGATTTCCTTGTGGGTTGTAACTTATTGAACTGATTATTGAATCTAGTCGTATGGATTGGTTGAGACTGTTTTACTCACAAAAGTTGCGTACTAAAAAAAAAAAAAAAAAAATTAAAATTTAATCTGTTTATTTCACTTATTTTTTTAAAAGTAGCATACATATTTCTTAACTACTAATCTTAAATTCTAAAGATTTTTTGAGTTAAGGAGTCTATAATTAATTATATTAGTTATACAATTTCAATTACATAACTTATAGGTTTATCTCTTCTCTCAAACTATTTTTATTATGCTATAACGTAACGTACAAGACAAATAAAATTGAAAACATATTGATGTAAGGTGTATGCTAAAGTAATGAAGATGAAGAGCAATCAAAAAGAACAGTTTGTATAGATTCCTTCGCAAAGTGTTATTGTCATCCTTGTTCTTATTAAGAGCTCTACATTTTCTTTTTCTTTTTAGGTGCTCTCATAGTTTGTTTTTGCTATCTGCCATGCCAGCATTTTCTACCACAGCATTCCTGTTCTTGAAGTCACCTTTATTTACATCGCTTGCCTCATTTGAAGTCGTGCCGCTATATATACCTATTGTAGGTATCACGTTGATAACGCACGGCGGTGTTAAATGCATGAGGTCATTACCAGGGTGCAACTGAGTCATTACCTGCCTGCTATTGTTAATTGGTCTGTCTAGTAATAAGACGCGATTGAGAAACTGCAGAAAAACTGAACAGGTGTTTTGGGAGATCCTTCAAACTAAAGCTATGAACAGTTAAACGATTCAAGGGTATCAGATAACGCAATTTTTTTAGCATTGTGTGAAGTTTAGTTTAGTATAGTTATCGATAAACAATGGTTTATAAAATTGCGTATCGAACAACATTAAATGAATTTGTACAGATATCACCCTTTTTTTAAATGTCTTTAGGTAACATACTCGGGTTGCGTACGACGTATACAGTGTAAAAGCAATCAACTTTTCCGGTTCTATTATTTTCAATATACTCAGCATGAATAAATTAAATACGTTCAGGCCGTTCAGAATCACAATATTTAATATTCCGAACTTCATCATCATCATCATATCAGCCGAAAGACGTCCACTGCTGGACATAGGCCTCCCCCAAAGAGTGCCAAAGTGACCGATCCCGCGCCACCCGCATCCAGCGGACTCCCGCAACCTTACCAGGTCATCAGTCCACCTTGTCGGGGGCCTACCCACGCTGCGCCTTCCGGTACGTGGTCGCCACTCGAGAACCTTTCCGCCCCAACGGCCATCGGTTCTACGTGCTATGTGCCCCGCCCACTGCCACTTAAGTTTAGCGATCCGGAGGGCTATATCGGTTACCTTGGTTCTGCTGCGGATAGCCTCATTTCTGATGCGGTCACGCAGCGAAACTCCCAACATGGCCCTCTCCATTGCCCTTTGGGTGACTTTGAGCCTTCTTATGAGGCCCATAGTAAGCGACCACGTTTCAGTGCCATATGTCATCACTGGCAACACACACTGGTCAAAGACTTTCGTCTTGAGACACTGCGGAATATTGGACGAAAAGATTTGCCGTAGCTTCCCGAACGCTGCCCAGCCGAGTCGGATTCGACGATTGACCTCTTTCTCGAAGTTGGACCTACCTAACTGGATCGTCTGTCCTAGGTATACATAATCGTCTACAACTTCGAGCGTAAAGTGTCCGATTGTAATGGGAGTTGGTACAACATGGGCATTTGATCCGAAAAGGAAATGAGGATAATTTGAAAATAAGTAATTTTAAGCTCGCTAGCTCTTTTTCCCGTAAGAAACAAAAAAGAGGAGGATCTTGCATACTAGTAAAGCATAATTTAAAATTTAAACCTATGCAGATTTGTACCGACCTAAGTGTTCCAACAGTCTTTGAATGTAGCGGTATTGAAATTCCGGACCATAAGCTTATAATAGTAAACATTTATCGAGTTCCCAAATATGCAAACAAAGACCAGTTTCTGCTTCACTTTGAGGCCCTATTACACCACTTGGGCCTAAAAAAACCAAAACATAAATCTGTGTTATGCGGAGACTGGAATTATAATATTTTAAAAAAAGATCAAGACACGGCAAGAATCATAAAATTGTTGGACAATTACAATTTTAAATTGCACATAGATGTTCCGACACGAGGTGAGTCATGCCTCGACCAAATAGCAAGTAATATTAAGAAAATACCATCTGATATCCGATCACTGGCACTCTCAGACCATGAGACAGCCCAATTTGTCACGTTCCCTGTAAAAAATGCCCATAAGAGTATACCGTACTTCATAAAAATAAGAGACTACTGTGATGAAAACTTGCGCAAATTTCGAAACTGTATGGCATCACTATCCTTCTCCGAAGTGCTCAACAGGAGGGACACAAATGCAGCATTCCATGATTTTCATGAAACTTTGTGCTTATTTAATGAGCTGTGTTTTCCATATGTTCGTATAAAAGTCAACCATAAAGTCAATAACAACAGATGGCTAACAAGAGGTCTGCGACGAGCATGTACAAGTAAAAGGAAACTATACCTGAAATATATTCAAGAAATACCAAACAAATCTCAAAACAAAATCAAATATACAAGATATACAAAACTTTTGAGAAAATGTATTAATAAAGCTCAGCAGTTACATAATACAAGATCTATAATTCAGGCAAAAAATAAATCAAGGGCTACTTGGCAAATTATCAATGGTCCTACTCACACGGAACCTAACATCATAAACTGTATAAAAATTGACCAAAGAACATACTCTGACCCTAATGAAATTGCGACACTTTTTAACGACTTTTTTATAAACTTGACAAATCTACCTATTAATAATGAAAATTACACTGATTATCATTTATCACTCCCCTCGAGCCAAAAAACCATATTCCTTATCCCGTATGATGCGATGGATATATACAAAATTATTATGTCCCTGAAAAATAGCAATGCAGTAGGTGTAGATGGCATCAGTACTAAAGTCATAAAGCTTTGTGCAAAATATATCAGCATACCCCTGGCTCACATAATAAATTTATCTTTTGAGCAAGGCTGTTTTCCTGATGATCTAAAGCTATCTATAGTGAAACCGGTATACAAAAAAGACAACAAGAATCTGATGAATAACTACCGGCCCATCACTCTTATACCGATTATATCAAAGATCATTGAAAAAGCCATGTTCAAACGTTTATCATCTTTTTTAAACTCCATCTTAAACAACAACCAATATGGTTTTCGTAAGGGTAGCTCAACCACGTTAGCATGTTTTAACCTGATGAAGTTAGTAACCGATTCAATAAACAGTAAAATTCCCGTAGCAGCTATATTTTTAGACCTAAGCAAGGCTTTTGATTTTGTCAATCATTCGCTCCTGCTAAAAAAACTAGAGAGCTATGGTATAAGAGGGAATGCTTATAATTGGGTAAAAAGCTACCTCTCGGATCGGTATCAGTGTACGGAAATACAAAACATAGAAAACGGAGAACTTATATCAAAGAGGTCACAATACAACCACAATAGCTGTGGAGTACCCCAGGGGAGTATACTGGGGCCTCTATTCTTCCTCATATACATAAACGATTTACCACGACGTATTAAACACAACTGCATAATGTTTGCTGATGACACGACTTTAATAATTAAGTCAGACAATATAAATAATCTTAATCGTGATATACAAGACGCTCTTGCAGATATTATTGACTGGTTAGATAAAAATAATCTGAAAATAAATATACCAAAAACTAACATTATGCAATTTAGGACATCTAAAAATACTGACATTGACCTTAATGTAAATTATAAAAATAATCAAATAGACGAAGTCGAAACAACTAAATTTCTTGGAATCTATATTGACAAATTATGTAATTGGAAATTTCATGTTGCCTTCGTCTGCGAGAGACTAGATAAATTTGTATTTGCCTTAAGAAGATTAAGCAGAACCTCGTCGAGAGACTTAGCACTAACAGCCTACCACGGCTATGTGTCCTCTATACTCAGCTACGGCTTGATTATCTGGGGTAATTCCGTAGAGGGCCAAAGTGTATTTCTGGTCCAGAAAAAATGTGTAAGAGCCGTGTGTAATACTCACTACTTAGAACCATGCAGGCCTTTATTTAAAGGGATTAAAGTTTTACCACTTCCATGCTTGTACATTAAGCAAATGTGTATCTTTGTGAGTGAACACCCTTAATATTTTGACAAACAGAGCACCTTTTATCATAGATCGACTAGGTATGGAAGCAAATTGTTCTTGCCGCGCTCTAGAGTCAAGCTTCATAAAAACAATTCATACTGTATGGCAATCCAAATCTATAATAATTTACCCAATTTCATTAAAGAGTGCCCCACAAATAGGTTTAAAGGAATGCTTACTGAATGGCTACTAGACAAATGTTTTTATTCTGTCAAAGACTATCTTGCTTATAAGCTAAATATCGAGGACTAATTTCTTTTAATATATGTATATTGTATATATATATATATATATATATATATATATTAACTGATCGGTTTGTGTTAGCTTTAATTATTCCCATAGTCTTGACATTAAATACGGTCAACATAATTATAATCATCATGTTACTGAATGCAACTAATTTGTTTTGATATTGATATGACATCCAATAATTATTTTAATAGTCTGACATAAAAAAGGTTTGAACTGATTGAATATTATGAAATTGTTAATTTTAATTTGCATGCCTTTTCTGGTAGAACATAAGCAACACTGTATTTTATTATGTCATCTTATGTAACTATGTTCTCGCAATAAAAAAAAATGATTGAAAAATGAAATGATTAAAATGATTTGACATGATCTTCGTCTTATCCATGTTCATTCTTAGACCAACTCGCTCGGATGCTTTACTGAGGTCATCGAGCATCGTACTTAAGTCCTCCATGGTCTCAGCCAAGACTACTATATCGTCAGCAAACCGAAGGTGAGTGATATACTCGCCGTTGATGCTGATGCCTAGCCTTCTCCAGTCCAGAGTCTTGAAAACGTCCTCCAGTGCAGCGGTGAACAGTTTTGGAGAAATAACATCTCCTTGCCTGACTCCCCGCTGCAGCGGAATAGGTTTCGAGTTCTGGTCCTGGAGTCGGACTGACATAGTGGCGCTCTCGTACAAACACTTCAGCACTTCGATATAGCGATAGTCAACTTGGCACCGCTGGAGAGACTGTAGTACAGCCCAGGTTTCTATCGAATCGAAGGCTTTTTCGTAGTCCACGAACGCTAAGCAGAGAGGCAGGTTATACTCCTCGGTCTTCTGTATAACCTGACGAAGCGTGTGGATGTGGTCTACGGTACTAAAGCCTCTTCGGAAACCGGCTTGTTCGGGAGGCTGGAAGTCATCTAGCCTGCGTACGAGACGGTTTGTAATGACCCTCGAAAACAGTTTATAGACATGGCTCAGAAGCGAGATGGGTCTGTAGTTCTTCAGCAGAGTGTTGTCACCCTTTTTGAAGAACAGCACCACCACACCTCTGTTCCATGCCTTTGGAGTTCTCCCTTCCAGTAAGACGGAATCGAACAACTTCTGAAGGGCCGTAAGGACCGGTTTTCCACCCGCCTTCAGAATTTCGGCTGTTATTCCGTCTTCACTGGGTGCTTTGTTGTTCTTGAGCTGTTTAAGAGCCATTACAATCTCGTACAGGCTGATGTCCGGGATGTCGTCGGTATAGTGTCGGGTTAGTCTAGCTCTAGGGTCTTCCGCCTGACTAACTTCGGGTCTGCGCGTTGATGTGTATGGCTGTCCGTAAAAGCGCTCTATCTCACCCAGAATCTCAGGTTTAGAGGAAACGATTCTACCATCTTCAGTTTTTAACTTCGCGAGCTGGCTCTGCCCTATAGACAGATCTCTCGAGAACACTTTAGAGCCCTTATTACGCTGTATGGCCTCTTCAATACGATTTGTATTGAATTGGCGCAGATCGCGGGTAAGGGACTTGGAGATCTGTTTATTGAGCTGCCGGTATAAGATTGCGTCGGCTGAAGACTGTAGAATCATTTCACTCCTTTCCTTCATGAGCTTCTGAATGGAGCTAGATAGCCTTTTAGTTCCGTTAGTGCCTTGGGCCTTGAAGAACTTAGACCCAGTGACACGGACAGCTTCCACAAACCCGTCGTTCAATTCGTCCACATCGCCGCCTAGGCAATCAAAACGGTTTTGGAGTTCCAGCTGGAAGCTCTCGGGGTTTTGAATTTGAATTGATGCTGGACGGAGCGTAGACTTCATCAATCGAGAGCGCTCTTGCTTGACGCATATATTCAATGTGCCTCTTACCAGACGGTGATCGCTCCCGGTTTTGACCGTATTGATCACAGAGACATCGTTGAATATATGCTTCCTCGTCGACATGATGAAGTCAATCTCGTTTTTAGTTGCACCGTCGGGACTCATCCAGGTCCACTTTCTGTGCTCGCGTTTCTTGAAGAAGGAATTCATCATGTAGAGTCCCTCCTTCTCCAAGAAGCCAGCCAGTAGTTGGCCCCGGTGGTTCCGACTTCCAACTCCAAATTGCCCCACTCTCAGCTCTTCACCATCTTTCTTGCCCAGTTTTGCGTTGAAGTCCCCCATAACAATGGTGAAGTAGGTTTTGGAACTATGCATGGCCTTCGATATATCTTCATACATAGCCTCCACCTCTTCGTCGGAGTGTGCTGAGGTCGGTGCGTAAACCTGAATGACCTTCAATGAGTACCTGGTGGATACTCTGAGTATTAGGTACGCCACCCTAGTCGACACACTCTCGATCTTCACCACGTTATTTACGAGGGACTTGTGGACGAGGAACCCGACACCTCCCTGGGACTGTTGGTCGCCCTCCCGGAAATAGAGCAAGTTGCCGGATTTGAGGGTTATCGTGTCCTCCCCCTCTCTTCGGACTTCAGATAACCCTATGACATCCTAGCGCAACTTGCTCAATCCTTCCTCCAGTTCCGCTATCCTTTCGTCGGTCCGTAAGTTGCCAGGGCCAGGGGTCGTCGGTGGTGGTAGCCGGATCTTCGCCGGAGATTCTTCGCACCCCTGACCCCGCTGGTGCCCTGGCCGCTACCACAACCAGGGTACCGGGGGTCGCCGGAACCTCGGGGCCGTGGTTTTTTTGTACCTATCATGGGGGGTATATGCCATAATCGCCACGCTTGGCATGCGGGTTGGCGATCGCAGTATTTCCACCGCACTCCAGGGATGCTGCTGCCCATCCCCCGGTGGTCTTGGTCGTAGTTTTAGGACATATCCGGGTCCGAACTTAACCAATAAGAAATATAGTAATTAATATTATGCTTCTCCAGTAGAAGTAGCCCATATTTATTACAATTACAGTCCATACTTCTGCATTTATCAGTAGCCGTTTTTTTTCGTATAACTAACAATAAAACAATTCACCAATCATTCTTAATGATGTTATCACTCAAATAATATTGGTGACATGTCAGTCTGTCCGTTAATCACAAACCTTAGAACAATGACGGAAGAGCCCCGCCCGTACAATCTATTATTTAAATTATGTAAATTGTCTGATATACATACATACGTCCTTTGGATTTAATTGAGTCGTTAGATTTTTGTGTCTTATGTGTTGACATTTTAGATTAGTTATGTAAGAGCATTTTCGTGTCTTGATTATCTTACAGTATGTTATTTGAAAAAACTACAGTAGCCTAGCGGTTCAGGCATGCGGCTGTCAAGCGGCGGTCGTGGGTTCGAATCCCAGCTCGTACCAATGAGTTTTTCGGAACTTATATACGAAACCAGTCTAATCCCAATAAGGTCTAGTTTTCTCTCTGGGTTGGACGGTCAGATGGTAGTCGCTTTCGTAAAAACTAGTACCAATGCCGAATTAAAGGATAAGGTGTCAAAGCGGACCCCGGGCTCCTTTAGGGGCACAACCTCGAATAACGCTAGGAGGATGATGATGTGATTAGAAAACAGTTGCTTAAACAGAGGCACGCGCTCGTTGGGACTTACGTCTCAAGAAGCATCCGACTTTTGTTAAACATGCATATAAGTTTCTATCTATATCTGTCCTTTTATCCTTACCATTTTCATTTAGGTACACCAATAATAACTGGATGTCGATAAACAATAATTTCAACCCCCGAAAATTCTCAAGCAATAAAACTATGTTTGAATTTCGATAGCTTAGGAATTGACATATTGTTATGCAGTATCCAACTGTGAAGTCACAATCGTGCATATACTTACCCTGTGGTTTAATGTTGCAGCTGTACACTAGTAACGTTGCGTCAAATACATATTTGTTCTAAACTAGGAAAGGCGGTCAAAATCGTGTTCACTGGACAGACACCTCGCCACTGCTTTGAACGGAAAATATGACCCATTGCAAGCGATGTCTTTCATCTCAGTCAATCACTGGCAGTTTTTAGTGTTACATGTATTACATCCCCATGACATAACTTGATTGCTTTGCACATTTCAAATTATCCTTTCAAACCGAGCTCTCGTACAAATGATACAAACATTACTTTTCACTAAATGCCAAATTTCTTGACATTTGCACTTACAAACGAAAGCGTTCCCATCAACCAGACTAATTTGAGCCTTGTTAAAAGTTACTCATTATTAGCTGCGGCCTAACGTACTTTGGTCACTTGAATAAGTAATTGGCGTGAAATTGAGTTCTCAACCACGATCTGACCTTTTGTAACCAAAACGTAGTAAGTCATATTTGAATACTGATGTCTTATGTCAAAAAACAATGTAGAGATTATTGCTATTCAACTTTTGACCTTTTTATTCCAATCTCTAAATTTAGCGGTGAAAATGACGCATATTACGGTTAATTGCAGAATTCATGGGCTTAGAACGATACAAAATGATGCATGGGAAGCAAAAGTAACCTATAATATAAAAAATAACATACGCCTGCTCACTATAGCTTATTTGATAAAGTATTACATTTATATTCATATACAAATGTCAACACAGGGATGGTTTATAGTTTGCATTGACTCTTTTTGTATTGTGTAACGTTTGAGCTCCCATTTCCGTTTTGACTATCATCTTTCGGACTGGTAATGATAATTATTTTGTTTTATAAGAGAAAGAGATGGATCACCTAGGCAGGTGGATAAAGGTCTAATAATACAATTTTGGTATAGCATGCAAATGGTATAAGTATACATATAATAGAGTACATGAATGTGGGATTAGTAGTTCACATGAACAATTATTCTTGACGTTTAGGTATTTAAAAGAATGTAAACAAACAAAACTACGTGACTTGGTCATTCAGCCAATAAGATTGCTGTGAATAGCAACCTTTTGTATCTATGGTATTATCTTAATATTCTTATTGGTTGAATGACCAAGTCACGTGGTTTTGTTTGTTTACATTCTTTTAAATACCTAAACGTCTAGACTATACATATATTTTAAAAGACTGTGTTTATACGCATAAAACTTGAACGTCGTTTCAGGTGTATATGTTATTTTTATTTATTTGGCTCACAAAACAAGTTATAGACAATTACAGAAAAACAATATTGGCAAGCCGTCTAGCACGCTAGTAACACACGTGTGGGCATAACGGCTGTGCCCTCACTGGCCGAATATTTTCCTCGGTTTTATCGACTTGCCATCCTAAATAAAATAAACCTGGGTAGCTCATGCATAATGCCAACATAAGAAACATGTTTTGCCCAAATTACCGTTACTCAGGACACCGAAAAAAACATATTCGAAAACTTTGTCAACGGCTGCCATTAAAAAAAACAACGGCTGCCATGTTTTTTCAAAATGGCGTTACTAACGCCATTTTGAAACTTCACACACTAACGCCGCGTCAGGCCTGCCACACACTGGCGCGGCCTGGACGCGGCGGACAGTAGTAAACTTGTCCGCCGCTGTCAAATTTACTACTGTCCACCACCGCACCGCAGGCCGCGCCAGTGTGTGGCAGGCCTAAGTGTGTGAAGTTTGTGTGGTTTTAAAATGTGAATGAGTTTGATGTAAAAATGTATTTAGTTTCGAGTGACAGAAAACAAATGAAAATCGAAAAAATATATTTTATTCCACGATAATGAAACAGGTCAGTAAATTTTTCTTTATTAAAATGAATAGACAATTTTCTCTGGTACCTATCGATTGGTATATATTTATACTCATACTCATACTCATACTCATTTATAAATAAAATATAAAATTTTACATGTCAATTCTTTATAATAGTTAATATGTAAAAATGATTTGATTTATCGAATTACTTAGGTCATAAAATTTAGTAATGTACAATATAATAATAAATTAATAATTATATGTCGGAGACAGGATGGTCATTAGTACGGACGCTAAATTGTAGCGCAGCGTGGGAAGGGCTACGATTGGTTGGTTTGTGGCTGACGTCACATGGAACCATCTAGCCCCACTCCTTGCGCTAGAATGGAGCCGGGCGGGCCGAGCTCCGGACATTCTAAGGCTGAACACGCGAGTGACCGGACGTATTGGAACCACCTCGGAACTGTCCACGCTACAATTCAGTATCATTGAAGTGAAGTGCAATGTAATACGAGTATACCCAATAATTAAATAAAGTATTGATTTGATTCAAAGTCTTAGTCTCAATACTCGATCTCCCAACGATGCCCGACAGCAACGCCCATTCCTGAACTGTATCATGTACCACCACCCCAACACCACCATTTCTCCGACATATATAATAAATTTAGTATAGGTATGTACAATATAATTATAACCAACGAGCACAATATCAATTTTTCTAACGGCGGTCAACATACGTTTTTTAATCTAAAATCCTTGCGCGCTAGGGGCATTGGGCTTACACAAAGCCGCACGCTTGAGGGGCTAAGGTACAGATCTGGACTATAACTCTAAAGACGTGTACACAGAAGGAAAAAAAATAAGGGAAAGTTGATGAGGTAAGATGTCGCCTATATACGCTAGTTATGAACAAGTACGAGTAGGTAGATGAAACGGGGAAGGTAAAATTAAAAAGCTCCGTTTGCTAATGAAAAAATAACTGAGATAAACGAATTAAACCTAATGAATCTAAATGCAACTTAACAAAAACAATACATTGATTCCCGAGTTTTTCTTTGGAAAATATTGATAACATTAAAGCAACATCATACAGTTTGAGCTGAATACGCTATCTAGTCATAACTGTGTAAATAAAGAGTGCAAATAAACTTATTACATTGAAAGTGAAAATTTCCTTAAGCACCTTAAGTCTATGTATAGTGCAACTGTAATACTGTCGCGAATGTCGTTCGGCGCGTTGAAAGTGAAACGCGTCTGCTAAACAGAACCATTTTAGAGGATAAGACGTCCTTTTGAGAACGAAATGACTAATTTATTCAAGTGAAACTTTCGTTTGTCTTTTAAGGAAGCTGAGGCAAGTCTTATTCTGTGTCCTGTGTATATGGTATGGTATGGCTATTATGACTTATGTAATAATAATAATAATAATAATAATCGGTTATTGCATATCACATAGCTATAAAGGTAGGTACAATATAGGGCAGTTTTACATGTGATACCCTGCATAGGGCGCAGCAATATGAGAGGGCATCTACAGCTTAATAGCTGTTATTTTTAAGTTAGTTATACATACACATTTTTAAGACTTCAGATTCTACACTTTATCATTAAAGAAATCGTCTATATTATAGTAGCATTTATCGACTAAATAAGCTTTTAATTTTGTACAGAACGATTTTAGTTCGGTCTCATTTTTTATAAAATTAGGTAAGTGGTTATAAATTTTTATTGTCATGTAGTGCGGGCTAGATGTAACGAACTTTAATTTTGAAAAAGGTAATCTTAGTTTATTTAAATTTCGGTCATTTCTTTTGCTTTGCGTTATCTGTGAATATAAATCTATATGTTTTGTAACAAATTTACTCGACTCCAAAATGTACATGGACGTGACAGTCAATATTTTGTACTTTATGAAATGGGTTCTACACGTTTTCATTTGATCTATGTTTGCCAATATCCTAATGCACTTTTTTTGTAAGATAAATATTTTTCCTATGTCTGTGCTATTACCCCATAAAATGAGTCCGTAGGACATCCTGGAGTAAGCATATGCATAATAGGCTGAAAGGGCGGAAGTTAGGTCAGTTAAACGCTTTAGATGATTTAGAGCATATACAAAAGACGATAACTGTTTTGTAATAATAATAATAATAATAAATAAATATAAGGGGACAATCTTACACAAATCGAGCTAGTCCCATAGTAAGCTCAATAAGGCTTGTGTTATGGGTACTAGACGACGATATATATAATAGATAGAAATACTTAAATACGTAGAAAACATCCTTGACTCAGAAACAAATATTCATGCTCATCACACAAATATTTGCCCTTACCGGGATTCGAACCCAGGACCTTCAGCTTCGTAGGCAAGCTTTTGTATATGGAGTTTAAAGTTCAAGCTAGAGTCTAACTCGATTCCCAATAATGTAGCTGAGGTCACATTTTCAAGTTTAAGATTATTATAGCTATAATTTATTGGAAGAGTGGTTTTTTGATATGGCTTAAATTGTATAATTTTTGTTTTTTTAATGTTGAGCTCAAGATTATGTATTTGTAACCAGTTTAGTATTTTATCTAGAATTAAATTTAGTTTAGTTTCAACTTCGTCGATTTTAACACACGGAAATAATACGGAAATGTCGTCAGCAAATAGTGTGCAATGATCATTTAGGATATCTGGGAGGTCGTTTATATACACTAGAAATAAAATACATCCTAGCACGCTTCCTTGGGGAATTGAGCCATTTATAGGGACTCTATCAGATCTTAAATGACGAACTATTCCAGTTTCAAAGTCTGTACTTTCTATCTCTGTGTATTGAGATCGAGTTTCAAAGTAAGATTTGAACCATTTTAATGGAGTCCCTCTTATTCCAGAACTATACAATTTATTTAGTAGAGTCCCATAGCACACTCTATCATAGGCTTTACTTAAATCAAGCAGGAGTCCTACCGCGTATTTTTTGTTATTTATTTCGGTTAGTATTTCCTGTATATATTTATATATTGCTAAGGTAGTAGATCGGTTTTTTCTAAAACCGTTTTGACTTTCGTTAAGTATTTTAAATTTTTCGTAGAATGAGTTGAGTCGTTTTACCATTGCCGATTCAAATATTTTAGACGAGGTGGGAAGCAGGGCAATGGGCCTATAATTATTGATATCAGAGGGGTCTCCTTTCTTGTGTATAGGTTTTATCAGATATATTTTTAGAGCGTCAGGAAAGATTCCTTCTGAAAAGGATTGGTTTATTAGTATAGTGTACGGGATGGTAAGTATATCTGCACATTTTTTTATTACTATGGGAGGGATTTCGTCAATACCGAAAGATGTTTTGTTTTTAAGATTTTTTATAATGGAGTAAGTTTCTTTGGGCTCAATTTTCGTTAGATAAAATGAATTATTTATAGTGTTTTTTATGGGTAGTTTGTCTTTGGAGATAGAAGAGTTGCCGATGGAAGAGAAAAATGTATTAAATATATTGGCCACTTGCTTAGGATCGCTTACTGGTACATTATCTGATGTTTTTACATGTATGTTACTTTTATGTTTAAATTTATTTGTATTTATTTCTTTATTTATTATTTGCCACATGGATTTTACTTTATTTTGTGACTGATTATATTTTTGTTTATTTCTAAGTTTTTTAGGGGTGTGTACTAGTTTTTTAAGAATTTTACAATATATTTTATAATAGTCTTTTAGGACTGAATTTTCCGACTGTGATACTAAAAGCTTTAAAAGTCTTTTGTTCCGGCATGAAGTTTTTAAACCTTTTGTTAAATAAGTTTTTTTTAGATTTTATTTTAATCTCTGTTTTTAATGTATCACTTTCATCATGACAATCATTTATTCAAGAATTGGGCTCTGGGTGGTGCAGCTTGAATTCAGTAGTACTTAATCTTTACTACCGAGGAAAGATACAACAATGCGGTGGTGCCACTGGCCTTCCACACCGAATTTCTATGTCCGTATGAAATTAATTTGTATAACATCTCATGGACCGAAAAGGAGATGGCGGGACGACCTTGATACGTTTTCTACACATTGGGGAACACTAAGCACAGGACCGAAACGAGAGGCGGGAAAAGGGGAGGCTTTTGCCCAACAGTGTGGGACACAATATAGGCTGATAAAAAAAAAAACTCGTGGATGTACTCTGCTATCCCACATCACATCATCAGCCTATATACCGTCCCACTGCTGGGCACAGGCCTCCTCACACGTATGAGAGGGAAAACTCTCCTAAATGCCGAAGTAAAAGGAATTTCTTGAAAACACCTGAAAACTACTGTTGACATCCATTTTAGATCTTTACCAGGACCTGTTTTCTCGTTATCTTCTTAGTACCTATCACTTTATTCATGTGTGTATCTAAATACTTTAATCGACCTAAATGCCAAGAATAATATAACTTAGTGTCCTAAGAAATTACATATCAATTCAGCCGAAGAAGCATCGAGTTTAGTCCCAGACTAGCCCATACAAATTTGATCTTTAATCACAGATTGTGACAAGTCTAATTCCTGTGTGGTCGAACTTATTTACCTTTTAGTGTACATAGTTTGCATTATTGTTATCAACAACAAAAATAAGATGGTCATACTTGAAACTTTTTAAATTTTGTCTCTACGAACGAAATCGCAGACAGTACTTACTGCAAAATGCGCACACAGATTCCACAATTCCTAAATGAAAGAACGACTAAGGCCCATGAAAATGAATACGCTATTCTAGGACATAAGTTTCTAGCAATTAGCAGTGTAATCGCTTGGGCTTGTAGGTCGGCTCAGAGGTTTAATAATTCACGTTGCATCTTAGATGAAGATGATCAATGCCATGCATCACAACGTTTTGAACTATGCCCCCGTGCATGTGCCGACGGTAATTATGCAGATTAGTTTGCTCATTGTAATCGCAACGTACAACTTCATACGTAGTCACGTTTTCAAAACGATCCTGACTACCTAATGCTCATCACGTGCACCTCATGACCTTAGGCTTTTAGGTATTGGGCAGCAATTATATTCATTCACATATTATAGAAAAACGTGAATCTGCTTCTATGTGATCGATCAAATCATCCTTAAGCTTTGACCTACGTAACTATTCATTTATTTTGACCCACCAAATGAATCATTTGTTAACAGCTGACGTCAAAAATTCTTTGTGTGTCCGGTTCTTCAGAAGAATTCATTTGAAAGACATCCTATGCTCTTACTAAATCCTCAAGCACACACACACACACACACACACACACACACACACACTAACAATCCTGAATCCTCAAGCGTTTGACTTTAATTCAATATTATACGAGTATTTGACTTTTTATTGACTCAAAAAAAAGTTATCAAAATAAGTAGAGGCAAATAACAGGCGGTATTATCATTACAAAGGGATCTATTCTAGAGAACTTACTTCAATATATATTGGTTATTTCCAGACAACATGGACCGTTGAATCAAGACCCACAGTTTAATCAAAGGACAAAATCCAAAACGAATCTGGAGCTACGTCATCACCATTTATAATCATCCAAAATCACCACATTTCTCCAATTTTGACTAAGGCGAGTTGAGCACAGCTATGGTAAGATGATGATGTCTTCCCAGACGTATCAGCGATGACGAGACCCGACAAAATCAATCTAGGGTAGGGAAACTTTACGTACATGGACTCGAGCGTGACTTGCACAACCAAGATCTGGACACCAAACGCCAATTCAGTAAAACTCGGCCCAAGCGCTCCTACACTACATTTACAACTCTAGTGGAAGTAGTGGACAGCTTCACTGTTTCTCTTGCAGTCTTACAGTACAGTACCAAAGGTACTAGTCAGGTGCACCGAGCACTGACCGGTAACGGGGGCATGCACGCACACTAGTGTCACACGCACATGCAACGCGGATAGTAATCGTAACGAACGGGACTCGTATTTAAGAATGAGTGGAGTATGCCAATGTCTGTAAGTTGTTGTTGAGTTGCTTATGGCAGTTTCCCAAAAGCTCAGGGTAGGCCAGTAGGTACCTAAACTAGCAAAACATAGACTCTAATACTGCCTTTAGGTACTGCAAATGCATTCAGAAGTATAATTATTCTCGTTGAAATGAAGCTTGCTACTGAGCTTAATGTTTTCTTGAGCGATTACAGCCATTCAATGCTCAACTATTATATTTGCTTGCTTGTTATGTACAAAGTAATGTTATTAATCGCTGAGCAATAAGGGAACAAAAATATATAAAATATTAAATCAGCCTATACGGGTATACGTCCCACTGCTGGGACCAGGCCTCCTCTCATGGTAAGGGAACAGATGAAGTAGAATTTACTAATACCTTGAATACAACACAAGTATTTTTTAAACTGTATTAGTGTTGCATGTATTTCCCACCAGGTTTGTAAGGTTCACACCATTTTCCGTGTGGTGCAAAAACGTGCACTGCCTCGTATTGTGTGTAGATTAATATAATATGATGTTTAACGCAGATTGTTTAGTTCCTTGGGAATAAAAAGGTACTAAGGAGTAAGGTAATTCATTCTACTTAATGATGAAATACACCGAGATTATTCTTCTCGCTATGTACCTATTCTACGGCATGTAATCACTAATCACTTACCAATTTAGTACTTAGTTACTTTGTTGCGGTTTGAAATTTTTACTTCACAAATACTTTCAATATTTACTTTCTAATCTTTCAAGGGTTTCGTTTTGATTAGCGGTACACGACTCTACTGCGTAGAACTTGTTAATTACACATACATATAAACGGTCCCTTGATAGCCCTAACTACGCCCTAAATGCTTCATTTGACCTGATGTTTCATTAGACCTTATGCATTTTATCCCAAATAGTAAAATTTATGGGATTTTTCTCTCGTGGGGAAATGCTTTTACGCTCCCCGCCTGGCTGGGGTACCAGGACGGTTATGACGGACTCGCGGAACCTCCCGGACTACCATCTATGACCCCACGGTGCTCTTCGCGCTGTTCTATGATGAAACCACGGGCACGCTCGCGCATAGTTCTGCGGCTACGCCGGCAGCTGTCCCCATGAGAGACCTATCACGGAGGTGGAGGATATAAACATCTCTCGCTGGTTCACCTCCGTAAGGGATGATTTTCGGAACAAAAAGTGAAAGTGCAAAGTATTACTTTATCTGGATTTTTCAAATCAATACGACGGAGACATAAGTTACGTGTTTCTTCTAAGATTGCATATTTGGAAATCTATACTATTATTGCTTTTAATTTATAGGTCACCATTTTATCTCCATTGCTTACTCGTTGAAATGTCGAAGTGTGAATTAATTGTGCGTGTAACGTTACAAAACTGAATTCCCATCGTTTAGCGGCTCCGAGTAATTGATAGTACAACTTTCTGGTGGAACTGGTAAAAATGTGTTGCGTAAACTAGAACCTTACGCATCGTATTCGTCTAGTAGATCGTAGGAGACTCATTAGGTAACGCACACTTAGGCGTATGTTTTATTAATACTAGGCTTTTTGCGTCTGGGTGGACCTATGTAATTTAATTGCTAGACCTAACGATTGGACATATTGGATGGGTAAGTACTTCGTGTCGAATTGACACTTAATAATAATAAAAAAATATATAATAAAAATTGTTTAATTTTGACTGAGATCCATAATAGTGTTAGTAACAATTGGGACTTACAAAACTATGTTAGAATTACACGTTACATTACACTACATTAAGTTAGGTTAATTTTTAAGTTTTCATAAAATATTGATTATAGAAAATAGAAAAAAGGCAGGAGCAAGTAGCGCTATATTACTCCCTACTTGGCCCTACCAATGACCACCTCAACCCAATACTTGGTGAGCGGGCAATCAAGGCGCTCTGCCAACACCCTCAGCATACTGTTGCTGCTGCCTCGCATCCGCTTCAGCAGTGAGGCTATTCTTTTTCGCCGAATGGCATAAAAGTCGTCCGCATGGGCCTCTGCAAACATGGCAGAAGCACTGCAGTGCTTCGGCAGCTTCAACAGCATCCTAAGGATGTTGTTGTACTGAATACGCAGGATGTTATAGGCCCTCTGAGTAAATCTCGCCCACAGGCTACACGTGTAAAATGTTTGACAGTATGCTTTGAACAGCGTCAACTTGACTTGTTTGTTAATATGAGTTCGACCAAATTTATTCTTAGACTAGCTACCCCCACGGCCCAGGCAGAGCTACTGAACAATTATAGCAAATGTCCACCCTTAAAAGGAAACAAAAAGGTCGAGATAATTGAGAAATAGGTATTTGTAAAATGTATTGCTGTCGCGCCTCCCCCCGCAGAGCGTGATAGAGACAACTGCAGCTTGGACCGAAAATACCTATTAAAAGAACGTTTCGTAGTCCCCTGATTTCTTCTCCAAAACTTGACCTATTTAACTATTTTTTTTATTACAAATCAAAGAAAGGCTTTGGCCGTGTTTGGCTATGTTTTCCTGTTTTTAAATAATGTGGTCAAAATTGTTTTCTGGATCTTTGAACACAGTGGAAAAATCTGTTTTTTTTTTAGGTTTTTGAAGGTTAATATCTCTTTAAAGAATAAATTTATGAAAAAAAGGAAAACATAGGAACATGTCAATAGTAGCTATAGATTTATGGAAAAAAATATTGCTCTACTCCCATTATCCAGGGAGAAAACAGGGGACTACGTTTCTATGGAAAAACGGCCGTTGTGTTTCCTCTTAAAGTCAATTCTACTAATATTCTAATATTATAAATGCATTAGTTTGGATGTATGGATGGATGGTTAAACATCTAAACATCTACTCGTTACTCAATCAGGTTTCAACGGCTCAACTGATTTGAATAATATTTGGGTGAGGACCAAATTCTTGGCCAGTAGTTAGCCTAATTAATTGATAGTAGTTAAAAAGTTCCGTTGTGACACAAAAATTAGCCATACATTTTCGGTGGTTAATTTTCGTGTCACAACCGAACTTTTTAACTACTACCAATTAACGACGCTAGCTACTGGCCAAGAATTTGGTCCTCGCCCATTTTGCACAGATATTTGATTTTGTTTTTTAAATAGTTTATGGCCTGAATTAAAAAATAGGATAGTTTTTATCCCGGGTCCAGTCGCGGTTCTATCTACTTGAAGGAAAAATAGGATGGGTAGATCCGGAGATTACCTCCTACATAAGAACTTACAACCTTACAAAGTTTTCCTCTTTCTTTTTTTCTGTCGGCCGTAAAAAGTCTAGCGAAAGTAGGTATTCAATTCAAAATCTCCCTAAATGTTAAAATGAAACCCGACGACAGTCCTTTTGTTGAATTGCAAATCATTTTCTAGAGAATGCTCAACATAGATCACTTTAAAATGCTTCAAAATGCAAATGTGACCAATCTCTCGGTTCGCACGGTGCAATTTCAGATGTGTAACTGCGTTGTTAGCGGGCAATGCGCGGTGAATGTGCAGGATTCGCTCCAGTTAGACGTCCGCTGGCCAGTGAGCGCTAAAATGTGCTGTTGGAGGATCTTTATTTAACACTTGCTTTTGCCCGCGACTGTGCGCGTGGAACTCCTTTATATCGTTAATGGTGACATCTTGATTTCCGGGTTAAAAACTATGCTAAGTCCTTAAGTGTTTAAGCGTCAAAAGGTAACAGAGAGACATACACAAAAACAGACACGCTTTCGCATTTATAATACGAGTGTGACAGTTATATGGACCATTTACCTAGATTTGTATTAACTTGGGTGCATTAAGTAGACTCCAGGGATTTGTCTCTGGCTGTTGACACAACGAATCCTCAAATAAATAAAGGGTCGGCAGGGCGCTTAATCAAACTAATAATGTGTGACCTTTGTGTGCCTTTTGTTGCGCATGCTTATATATTTTGGTATATATAACTTACCTTTCACTGTATTTTAAACTATGCTTGATCCAATCTTTCAATTTTATTGAATGTCTATATAAAGGAAACTGCACAGATTAAATAGAATTACCTTTAAACCTTTTTATCCAAAATCAGTATCAGATAGGTGTCTTAATAAGATACGTTTGTATTTATACTAAGTTGCAGTAATTTTCCGGTCATAAAATATAATTCTATTCATAGCTACACCTACGCGTCTTTTTCTTCGAAGAGTTAGGGTTGTAAAGGGCAATTAAAATTCTCAAAGCACAATAGAATGTCACTGCTACAAAGCTGCATTTTATCGACCTGTTACCAAAGTCCGTTTTCCCAGCCTTCGGCCCTTTACGCAGCTTTCGTTTGCGCAAGCGTTTACTATCGCTTTGCTTAGGTTTATGTTTATGGGTGCGATCGAGAACATCTTGCACCACCAGTGTGCCAATGTCCTGTAGGTCATTCTTGTAACTAAAACAAATTACTAGTCCGGCTCGAAAAACCATGTCTAAGAATAATCACTAACCTTTATTGTATGACTAGTTGCCCGCGCGGCTTTACCCGCGGAATGTAAAGAAAATAGGCAAACCGAAGGGCTAAAATATAGCCTTTAACTACCTAGAAATTCCCTTGGTTCCGGACATTACCCGAAACATACAAAGTTACAATCTCACAGACACTTCCTCTTTATAATATTAGTATACATGTGTTTAGTCTGACCACCTGTCAGTAATAGTTAAGCGCAATCTAGAATGTATCAAATCCAAGGTGAATGTAGGTTTTTTCTAATACTATTAATAAAACCAGCGAGAAAGGCACTTGCAATCTTCAAGTTTATCGAATATTTCACTAATATCTGGCGAAAGGTGCGACTTGAACGAAGCGCGGATTCAAACCAGCGACTGGCTTTTACCTGACATATTTACTAATACGAGGTGGCGGAGCTATTATCAAACACAATGTATCATAACAGTATCATTATGACGACGCCTCCAAAACGATTGCCAAACGTCATCACACGTTACGCTCAGCGTGTCACAATTGAACAGTTATCATTACCCTCCGACGTCAAAATGACGCCAATAACGCGGTCCTTGACACAGTAAAGTCATTACCAGTCATCAAACGTAAAAACAATTGATAGCTGTATAATTAAAGGTGTTACAATTTAAATTAATAATTTACGACTACCTTTGTCTAAATGAGAAGTAATTATTTACTAATTTAACAGTGATTCGCGGGCCGTAATTATTGATTTAATGCCTTTTGATTGTGAAATTGTATTGAGGAAAGGGTTGGCGTTGATTGATTTTAAATAATTACAGTGGCTGCAGAGCAGACTAAGCTTGTTGTAGATCGATTTCATTTATAGATAATTGAATGTTAATCGCAAAATCTTGACTACCTAAACTGTATGTTCGTACATACATACCTTCACGTCTGTTTGTATGTTTATTTTATTTTACACAAATAATTACAGTTTTAAATTAAGTTAACATTAAGTAAGGAGGAACTCGGTTGAAGTATATGTACCAAAGAAATTTTGGGTTACATTTTTGAACTTATAGATTACAGATTTTTAGACAACCGGCTTAACCTAGTGGGAGACCCTGCCTACGAAGCTGACGGTTTTATGTTTATATCAATTAAATATATCGTCGTACATAACAAAAGTCCCACTGAGCTTACTATCGGACTATTCTGTGCTATTCTAGTTCAATTTGTATTACATTGTTCCCTAATATATATTTATTACATATTGAGTATTTTTATAAATGCGAATTATTTTCGCTGAAGGAAAACATCGTGAGGAAACCGTTCTAATCCCAGTAAGGTCTAGTTTTCTCTATGGGTTGGATGGCCCGATGGCAGTTGCTTTCGCAAAAACTAGGCCCTATGCCAAATCTTGGGATTAGGTGTCAAAGCGGCCTCGGGGTCCTTTAGGGGCGCAACCGGGAATAACGCTAGGAGGACGATGACGTATTGAGTATTTTATTTGAAAAACATTTTCTCGCACCTTGGCTAATTGGTGGACCACCCAAGACCAACTGGTTTTACAGAAATAAAAACTAGTCATATCTACTTATCTTTGATCTGCCTAGTGTAATTAGATGTTATCGTATATTAATGGCGAAGATTTTTGTATGATTGTGTTTATTATATTATTACCCCGAACAATAAAATCATCATAAATATATTCTAGTTCTAATGTTATTCGTTCAAATATGTGGCACGTTCACCTATGTTTGACGATAAGTTTAGTCTAGTTGGTAGAGGGTCACATTTAAATTGCATGATTTGATGACAAACAGGTGAAACTAAATAAAAGGTTTTTTTTGGATTGTGTACATTTTTTTAGTCCGTTTTGACCTACGTCTCCTACGCGGTGAAGTAAAACGAAGGACAAAAGGAACTTCTAAATCGTTAATCGATTTTATATTTGACCTTTTTTGAGTTTGACCGAATTTATATGGGTGAACTGTCCTCCTACTGTTTTTCCCGGTAGTGTCTAAACGGAGCAAGGGACCGTACGCGTAACTGACACAGTTATAAAAACAAAGTTTCAAAAGAGAAAAAAATATTGTTTCCCCTTTGTTTATGTGTGGAAACCCGTTATAATTTCGTTGATATACTTATTTAATAACAGTCGGTCATCGGTCCGTCCCGTTACATCACATGGCCATATCATTTAATACGGTGCATTGTGTCCGTTAGCCCTTACTGTCATGCTAACTACGAAAAGCGGGACTTAACATGAGTTCTAACATGACATAAGATATTTTAACTCCAGGCAGTTTGACCGCTATGAGTGGATCAAGGTATAATCTGCTAGCGGATGAGGGTTTTCTTGTTCCATATTTTTCTGGGCTATTAAACTCAGCTGGCCGACTGCGTAACGTTAGGTATGTACGTTCGGTAGAAAAAAAATGAAGCCAATTTTATGTTCAAGAAAGTTTGTTGAATTTATTTAAATGGGGGATAATATTGTCAACGTAATAAGTTCCTAAATTTATCATTTTATAGTTAATAAGTCTTTCTTGTTGTACTTAATATAGGAAAACTACGCCAGAAACGCTTCAATACATTATCTCTTGTCGCTTGTGACTTGTTCTGGTTCGTGACTTACCAATGCCGAACTAGACGGTATCGTGCCAACCGAAACTAAAGTACAGACCAAATAACTGTTTCTGACATTATGTTGTTTATTTAGAGTTACATAACTTATGGTACTTGAATGAAGTTTGATTTGGAGACTTGTCATTATAAGTACAGTCCAGAGTATAGGCCTAGTTATCTAAGTTTTTTACTATTATTGCTAAATTGGACACATAATTTTAATGAGACTCGGAAAGCTGGTCATCGTTGGGAACACACAGGGAAAAGACCAAGAGGCAAGAATCCAGACACACCGAAATGTTACACTGTCGCTAATATCTATTGCAACTGACAAGGAGTTCCAGACATACATCCCTCCATGTCCACCATGTTCAGACATGAAGGACCGACCAGAGATCGGGAAGAAATGAAATAGCAATGCTTAGTTTCGTTCCAACTTTTTCCCCTAGCCATACGAAGGCCATTAAAAGGCACCCTCCTCTTCGATGGAATTTATATTGTTGTCAATCGAGACAGAGTTGCATTTGATCTGTTTTATTCGCCCAATTAAAATTAAAAAGACTTATTGGTCTTGGTGTATTCTATAGATTCAGGTGTCATGGGCAAGTTATCTTGCATGTTACGCGGCTAGAGATTGTTACAGCAAAACACCTAGCCCCCCCCTTATTCATAAAACTTAAAAATAGACCTCAAAAGATCGAATGTTAAAGTGGAAGATTCCGTGAACGTTTTCTTACAGAACCGTAGGGTAACCAGACGGATTCATACTACGCTTGCCTGACAAGCACACGTGAGCAGTGATTAACTATGAATTTCTCAAGCTCGTGCGTGCGCGAGCGACGATTTTTCGGAATGCGCGTACGCCGCGCGGCTTGCGCAACGGAGGTTGAAGAACTGGCGTTTTCTTGTCGCTGTCCTGGTTCCAAGGACCTGGAGGACATGATCCAATGCCTTAATATGGGATTAATAAAAAGTTTCAAAATTACGAAAAAAATGTTCTTCCAGGAGAGAGAGAGAGAGAGAGTGAGTGAGAGAGAGAGAGAGAGAGGAGAGAGAGAGAGAGAGAGATAAAGAGAGAGAGGGAGAGAGAGAGAGACAGAGAGAGAGAGAGAGAGAGAGAGAGAGAGAGGGAGGGGGGAGAGGGAGAGAGACTTAGAGTCTGAATTTATCCTAAATTGATAGCTTCTGAAGCGTAAATTCATTCCTGCCTGCCTTAGTGTAGCAATGGATATTTATAACGCTTTTTTAAAATTGTTTAATCTACTTAATAGATTCGTAAACATATAATCTACTTACAAGTTTTGGTTTCCAGCTTAGTTGCCATTCTATTTCTTTGTGCAGTACCGTTTTGAGTTCTTGATACGACTTTACATTGACTTTCTACTTTGCATTCTCCTTTGCTTCTCATAAGCTCTTCCTTTTTACATTCAGATAAATAAACAGACCTAAAAACATTGAACTTATCACCATAGCAAAGACTGACAATTTCTGCATTGTCATCAACTTGATAATTTCACACACAATATGACCATATAATACACTATGTAATCTGGTTCAAAGTGAAGGAAATCATGAGCTCATTTACATACTTACGAAGCGTTCCAATGGTGTGAAGTCCACAGTTGGTGCAGCGTGGGAAGGTGTTGTATGACCCAATCATTCTCGTCAAATGACGGCATTAGCATACATTATGAGATACCCAAATTGCGTGATGTGTTTAACGGGTCATTGAAAGCTGGATTTCTAAATAGGTCAGGTAGAATTTAAGAAAGAGAAAACGAAGACCGGAAAGCAATTAAAGCAGTGAGATATTAATTCGTGGGAGCTTACATTACAGCTATCTAGTTTATCAAAGTGTAATCAAATCCGACGTCAGAAACCTCTTCATGAACTCTCCTGCAGCTAACTTATAGATACTTTATAATTTCGTTCAAATTACTTATGTAAGCAACATGTTCAATAAAATCTTGTCTCAAAACCAAAACAACGACTCCGACCTCTGTTAACATCTGATCAGTGCCTTACGTTTACTATTTACCTATCCGCAAAGTGCCCTGGTCACCATCTGTGTACAAACGCATCCATTGTCTTTACACGCCATTCCGAGATAGTGGGTGAAGGCTGTTTATGCGCTGGTCATTCCAAACCATTCAAATGTATACATTAACTTATCGACTTTAGGTCTATTTCCAATTGGCTTTTAGATTTTGAGCCATGATATCATTACAGTCTCATAAAGCACTAATCAACTGTGTTACCTTAGAATTAAGGTATTATTTCCTCTGGGTTAATGTATTTGGATTTGGTTTTAAAGTTGGTATGATTTTGCCACTACATGATTGCTGGTAATTATTTCAATTGTTGGTCATCATCATCACGCAATACTTTAAAGTATATAAGTACTAATTTTTGACATTGAGGCATTTGATCTTCTTACTAATCAATTCATACACAATAATAATATCTTAAATTAAAGTGTTATAAGATTTAAAGATGACGTCCTGTTATTGTATAATACAATCAGGATTTTATTTGGCGAAGATTGATTCAAATTGCTAGAAGCGATAACTATGAATATTTAAATAAGGAAGGTCTTGATTGGTATTCGATTATTAGTTGCGCAAGATTTTACGTTTGGATCGTAACTATTATTTAATATTCCACCAGATAGTTGAAATAAGGATCACATAGCATTATGCTAAGGTGTTGATTATAATCAATCGTAGGTAAACATGACGAGATGTAATTTTGGTTCGGTCAGATTTGATAGCCTAAATTCGGCGCACTAGTAGTCAAATTATCAGCTTGAGTAATATATATTACGTACATACAACTGGCATAAGCCTCATCTCAAAATTGTTACAGTTTTTTTCTCTTACATTGCTTACTATCACATTATTTACATTACTAATGTGTATTAATGTAATTCAACGTAAACATTCATCCCTAACGAGGGCGCATATCCAGCGATTTCCTGTTACTTTCACGAACCGTGCCTGATTAAGTAAATTCTTGTTAAGGTTAACCCAGAGGATTGTATTTTCTAAATGGCGCGAGTGAAGAAAAACTGTAGTACTACTACTGTAGAGTTAGAGATCTTTGAGGCTGACAAACGATGTGGCAGCCCACCCTAATACTAGAATACCCAATACTCAACTCGTGTTCATCAAAATATTCTCTATCCATTGCAGGCTCCGCTCGGCGCACGACAACGCAGAGCAGCGCCAACGCGACAAGGGACTCGCAGCTGCACGCGGTGCTCGCTGCGAGGCGACGGCAGCTACTCAACGGCCGGCTGGCCTCACACATCAACAACTTAGCCAACATAGCCAATAAGCCACATAAGTAAGTGTCACTACAAATAAGTTTATAATAAGTTGATCTCCACTACTGAAATACTTATTTAAGCAGGGAAGGGGGGCTTCAGAAAAGTTAGATGATATATGCATACGTGAAACCACAATAGTACATTACGTACCTAGAGCGGAGAATTCGTGAATATCCCAGACCGCAGGTGTTTGTGGCCCGAACCGAAGGTGAGTGCCACAAATATGCGCTCTGGGGCTTTACGAATTACCGCCCGTGGTGAGTACAAAATTTTACGTCTTCACCTGGCCACAATGCGAGTTTTCCCGTACGCGCAGCGTGAAGTAAAACTCGCATTATGGCCAGGTGTGACGTAAATAAAGTAAAGTGACGTGACGTGTCTTTAATGAAGCTACTTGTGAGTTAGCTAAGATTAAGGCTATAACACAATGAATAAACCTTGCATAAATGTAATAAAACCTTAAAGTTATTAATTGTTAGTATGTAATGCCGACTTTAATACCAATAATTTTATTTCCAGGACCAACACAACATTCCTTCAAATAGAAGTCCGAGACTCAAACAGTACAATAGTCAAGAGGATAACCTTTGATAACTCCAGCAACGAAGCAGCTCCCAGCCTCCGACTTACTACCACCGATGGAATACGAGAGATCAAACAAGACCTTAAACCTCACGAGATAAGACATCTATTTGTACCCAAAGTCTATCAAGAAAACAGAAGTCGAGCGGGCTTTTTAAATAACAGGAGACTTAATAAAACACAAGGACCTTCCACTGAAAATGGAGTTCTTTACGTCCCACCGGAAAAACTTGAAGGATTAGACAAAGAAGTCGATCTGGAACCAGATGAAGAGTTCCAGGTCGATGAATCTAACCATGGTTTATATTTGCTCAACTATTCAGACACTGAAAATGTCACACAAATTCCTGTTATAAATGAAACTGTTACTACGAATGAAGCAAATGTAAGCAGCACTGTTAAAATAGAAACTACAACACTTACGAGTAATATCACTACTGAAGTTTCAACTGAAGCAACCAATGTACATGTTCATAGAAAAGATGAACAGATTGAAGACCTCATTTTTAATAGTACTGATCCTAACAATACTAAGCTTTTAAAAGTGGAAAACGAAAAAGATAAAAGAAACGATACTCTTTTTATGTCTGAAGAAATTTATAACCATTTCAGACCACTTGAATCTGAGCTACCAGTAGAAGACATGACACCGTTTATAAATTTTGGGCAAAAGATAGGCGGGCAAATTATCAACGATAATCTGACAGATTCTCCATCGTTATCTGCATCAACAAAGTCTGTTAATTTTATTGTGGCTCCCCAAGAACGCCGAAAATTTAATTCAAGATATTCTGCCACCGAAAAATATAAAAACACCAGTGTTGACGAGGAGGAGATAAATGAGGAAATGGATGTGTCTGTTGTTAAAAATACCATAGAAAAGAATAAGATCAGAAACACGGTAAAAGGACCAGCACCGCAGCGTCACGTAGGATTAGTTAATGCTTATAGAAAACACAATACTACGCCATCTACAGCCAAGCCCCTGAGCATTGGTCAATTGAATGTTACGGAACCAATCATAACTAACGTGACTCCAAGTGCTATAGATAAAAGCACTAGCGTAACAAATATGACTGCGAGGAAAGATACTAATAATACCAATACCACTGTAAAAGATAATTCAAATAAAACAAATGGGACTATAGTGCCAAGAAATTACACACGAAGTTACTATAATTTAAGACGACGGCCGGCAAGAGTCACAACAGTTTCAAGTACTGAGAATATACTTCCCGTTATAGCCGTAAACACAACAACAGAAAAAGCTTCAACGGTTTATACAGCTGTAGTTACTTCTGTATCAATAACATCTTCAATGAAGGGACATAATAAGACTGATGGTAAAGATATCGATAACAGTACAATTGTGGAAGCACCCGTGCCTAAAGAAAATGACACTACGCCACAAGTATTTTTGATTAATGTTACTGAGACAACGCCTGTACCACCACCTCCTTCTAGAATACCATACAAACATAGGATAAGAATTCGAACTACGACTACAGAAAGTAGCATTCTATCGTCTAGCCCAGCTGTATACATGCATCGAGCAAATGAAGATAATGACATTACAACTAAAATAACAGATCTTAAAAACGAAGCAACTACGTCAAAGATATCTGAACGATTGGCCAATCTATTTAGGCAAAATGACTATGAAAATAATAACGGAAGCACAATAAGACCTAAAAATATTTTGAGAAGACGCCGGCCGACGACTACTTCGACTATTGCTCCAACATCTAGCCTTCGACCAACATTTTTGACAACAATTTCGACTACAACTGAGTTGCCAACAAGTCCCGTCACTACAGCGGAAACTTTGGCAGCTATTGCAACTTCTATCAAACCACAAATTGTTACGTCAAGAACGTCATCTCAATCTAGTTATAAACCTACAGTAGCTCCAGGTACATCAACAGAAAAGGAAGAAAATAACACCATAATTGATTCAGTAGAAGAAGGCAAAGCTTCTTCTGATAATGAAGTAGTCATAGAACCTGAAAAGACGTACACAGCATCATACGTACTAGCTGGATTAGGTTTCCTGCCTGTGGCGGGTATAGTAGTATTTGTTTTAAGGAATATTTTAAATAAGAAGACCAAAGAGATAGACACGGAATACGAAGGTTACTTTGACGATGACGAGGTGAAGAAGGAGTCTCCTATAACTCCCGTGGCGCGGCCGCCGCTGCCTACTCCGACCAAGCCTGATAACAAATGGGAGTTCCCGAGAAACAAGCTAAGGCTACAAACGTTATTGGGCCAGGGGAATTTTGGACAGGTATTTCTTTTTCCGGTTTCAACTAATACAATTGTTCGTTGTCTGATAAGAAAGTAAATTAGTAATGAGGGCAGTTGGAACCTCTAGTGAGACTTCACTTACATAGGTACCCAGTGGACCCACCGATATCGTTATGTAAGGTACCATCAGCTTAACTTTAATTGTTGAATAAACCCCTATGCACCCTGTCTATAACAATACCAGTTCATGGTACGGTAATCGTACGCGATTAAGGGTGGTGCAACCGTGCAACCCGCTCTGAGTGAAAGTAAAAATAATGTGTGAGATAATGAAAGTTTAAGACAATACAAATTATAATAACGTAATGATAAGGTTCCATTATTTGGTCAACAATTTAAGTTGTTGACAGGAGAATCCAACCCGCTAGCCTTTGGCCAAGCAGCAACACGATTGTGTTTTGGTGAGAACCAAAACAAGACAGCTTATTAAATTACTAACCTATCTATTATTTGTATGAACTTTCTGATGGCAATGTCTCATGCAGGTATTTGATTAATAAAGCATATATAAGTTCTAACGTTATTGTTCTTAAATTTAATTTGCTCGGGTACATGTTAATATATTAAACGTATGAGCATATGAAATAAAAATTATAAACTAAAATTAAATCCTAAGAGAATAATAAGAAAACGAAATTAAAACTAAAACGGGAAAAAAATAACAACAGAAAAACTAGAAAGAAAATGAAATCGTCAAATCCTTGAATCGGCGTACGATTTTGTTCCGGTCGCAATCGAGACGGCTGATCCTTGGTGTTCGGAGGGCAGGAGGCTTATTTGGGAGCTGGGTCGTCCTCTAAGACACAAGGACTCCTCGTTCTGGCTCTTACCTGGGCCAACAAATATCGATGGCAGTTCAGCGGGGCAAGGCAGCCAGCATTTATGGCACCTTTGGACCAGATGGGAGCCGGGCATAAAACATATATTTTTATTTCATTTTCTTTCTTGTTTTTCTATGTTGTTATTTTATTTTCCAGTTTTAGTTTTAATTTAGTTTTCTTATTATTCTCTTAGTATTTAATTTTACCTTAGAGTCTACTTTAATCTCTCTTATCACCAGGGAATACGAATACCGGTCGGTCGGCTCCAGTTTATATAATGCCATTCTTTTTAAATTTTCAACAACGAATGATCTTCTAACACTTTTTTCAGGTATGGAAAGCCGAAGCAGACGACCTGAACGGGCACGACGGGCTGACGCGGCTGGTGGCCGTGAAGAGCATCAAAGAGTCCGCTTCGCAAAAGGAGAAGCAGGAGTTGCTGCATGAGATCTACATCATGCAGAAGATCGGGACGCATCCGAATGTCGTCACGCTGTTGGCTTGCTGCACTGAACAAGGTAATTTGAAGATTTTGGTTATCTGTCGAAATATGGAAATCTCAATCAATGGTAGAATAAGACGGACGAAGCGAAGTAGTCCGTCAATAGAGGCCAGTGATGACTTTTATTTTTTTGCGCTACTTAGTTATGGGTAATGAAATGAGCAACTCCATGTACTATTTTAGCTAAGTCACTCACATAAGAAAATATTTCCCAATCACCATTGCTTTCATAAATTACAAACCTTCGTTGTATTAATAATACGTACCTATTGTAGAAGTTGTATGTTCTGAAATCTTACAGTAAAGATACTTACATAGACTGAAGATATATTCTTGATTCCGTCAACAAAACTTATCAATAAAGAGATTTTGACAGTTAATGCAAGAGCGATAGAGATAAAGCTATTATAATTTTGGTATTTAAATTCCGTAGTATTCGTCATAGACCTAACGTCTAAGTTCTGCTACACCACCAAGATGAAACGCGGCAGCAAGGTCACAATTTATCACTGTAATAATTCGATACATATACCCATTGGTTTATTTATCGCTCCATCCACCTTCCAGAACCGTACCTCCTTATAATGGAGTACGTGATGTGCGGCAAGCTGCTGACGTATCTGCGCGAGCGGCGCTCGCGGCCCGACCGCTTCAGCGGCAGCGGCGCGCTCACCTCCCGCGACCTCACCGTGTTCGCCTACTGCGTGGCTAGGGGCATGGACTACATTACTTCTAAAGGGGTCAGTGGTATAAATATCGTCATTGTCACCATCATTATTATCATCTTCTTCATCATCATGCCACGTCCACTGCTGGATGGACCTTCCCAAGGACTTGTCGCGTGGTATATGATAAACAAGGTATAGTAGAATACTATCATTATCTAAAAATCAAGGATTTTCTATTTAAGATTGGTTAAGTCCTCTGCCATGAAAATCAGATCATCAGTAAATTACGACGACATCTTAGTCACGCCGGAGTCCCTACTGATGCTATGTTTCTCAACAGAATGATCAATCATCTACTAAAGTCGTTAGCGAGGAAGTATATTATAACCTTGGCTTGTAAAGGAACTCCGTGTCTTTGCCGAGATGAGTTTCAGATAAATGGTACTTTTTTCACTTTTAACTTTACAAACAGATAGTCGTAAAAATTGCCTCCTAGTTTATTGTAATTTGCATTGAGCCAACGTCCTTAGCGCTGTACGCCTGCTTTTACATGGTAGATGGGAGAAAACATTTAGGTTGAAGATTTGGAGATGGCCAGAATTACAAGAAACTACACACGATCTATCCAGCCGGTACCTACCCGCTACTGAGTATAGGATCCATCTTTATTACGCACCTTTCCTCGGTCTCAATCTTATCCACTGCTGGCTATCCGGCACATATAGTCTGACCGCTGATCACACATACTAAACCCGTCCCTATCGAAATCCAGATCGTCCACCGCGACCTAGCGGCCCGCAACGTGTTGGTGGACCACAACAAGCTGTGCAAGATCGCGGACTTCGGCATGTCGCGCGCGGCGGGCGGCGCTGCGCGTGCGCGGGGCGGCGCGCTGCCAGTGCGCTGGATGGCGCCCGAGGCGCTGCTGTACAGCGTGCACAGCGCGCCCAGCGACGTGTGGGCCTTCGGGATCACGCTGTGGGAGATCGTCACGCTTGGTGAGTCCGAGGCGCTGCTGTACAACGTGCACAGCGCGCCCAGCGACGTGTGGGCCTTCGGGATCACGCTGTGGGAGATCGTCACGCTTGGTGAGTCCGAGGCGCTGCTGTACAGCGTGCACAGCGCGCCCAGCGACGTGTGGGCCTTCGGGATCACGCTGTGGGAGATCGTCACGCTTGGTGAGTCCGAGGCGCTGCTGTACAACGTGCAGAGCGCGCCCAGCGACGTGTGGGCCTTCGGGATCACGCTGTGGGAGATCGTCACGCTTGGTGAGTCCGAGGCGCTGCTGTACAGCGTGCACAGCGCGCCCAGCGACGTGTGGGCCTTCGGGATCACGCTGTGGGAGATCGTCACGCTTGGTGAGTCCGAGGCGCTGCTGTACAACGTGCACAGCGCGCCCAGCGACGTGTGGGCCTTCGGGATCACGCTGTGGGAGATCGTCACGCTTGGTGAGTCCGAGGCGCTGCTGTACAGCGTGCACAGCGCGCCCAGCGACGTGTGGGCCTTCGGGATCACGCTGTGGGAGATCGTCACGCTTGGTGAGTCCGAGGCGCTGCTGTACAGCGTGCACAGCGCGCCCAGCGACGTGTGGGCCTTCGGGATCACGCTGTGGGAGATCGTCACGCTTGGTGAGTCCGAGGCGCTGCTGTACAACGTGCACAGCGCGCCCAGCGACGTGTGGGCCTTCGGGATCACGCTGTGGGAGATCGTCACGCTTGGTGAGTCCGAGGCGATGCTGTACAGCGTGCACAGCGCGCCCAGCGACGTGTGGGCCTTCGGGATCACGCTGTGGGAGATCGTCACGCTTGGTGAGTCCGAGGCGCTGCTGTACAGCGTGCACAGCGCGCCCAGCGACGTGTGGGCCTTCGGGATCACGCTGTGGGAGATCGTCACGCTTGGTGAGTCCGAGGCGCTGCTGTACAGCGTGCACAGCGCGCCCAGCGACGTGTGGGCCTTCGGGATCACGCTGTGGGAGATCGTCACGCTTGGTGAGTCCGAGGCGCTGCTGTACAGCGTGCACAGCGCGCCCAGCGACGTGTGGGCCTTCGGGATCACGCTGTGGGAGATCGTCACGCTTGGTGAGTCCGAGGCGCTGCTGTACAGCGTGCACAGCGCGCCAGCGACGTGTGGGCCTTCGGGATCACGCTGTGGGAGATCGTCACGCTTGGTGAGTCCGAGGCGATGCTGTACAGCGTGCACAGCGCGCCCAGCGACGTGTGGGCCTTCGGGATCACGCTGTGGGAGATCGTCACGCTTGGTGAGTCCGAGGCGCTGCTGTACAGCGTGCACAGCGCGCCCAGCGACGTGTGGGCCTTCGGGATCACGCTGTGGGAGATCGTCACGCTTGGTGAGTCCGAGGCGCTGCTGTACAGCGTGCACAGCGCGCCCAGCGACGTGTGGGCCTTCGGGATCACGCTGTGGGAGATCGTCACGCTTGGTGAGTCCGAGGCGCTGCTGTACAGCGTGCACAGCGCGCCCAGCGACGTGTGGGCCTTCGGGATCACGCTGTGGGAGATCGTCACGCTTGGTGAGTCCGAGGCGCTGCTGTACAGCGTGCACAGCGCGCCCAGCGACGTGTGGGCCTTCGGGATCACGCTGTGGGAGATCGTCACGCTTGGTGAGTCCGAGGCGCTGCTGTACAACGTGCACAGCGCGCCCAGCGACGTGTGGGCCTTCGGGATCACGCTGTGGGAGATCGTCACGCTTGGTGAGTCCGAGGCGCTGCTGTACAGCGTGCACAGCGCGCCCAGCGACGTGTGGGCCTTCGGGATCACGCTGTGGGAGATCGTCACGCTTGGTGAGTCCGAGGCGCTGCTGTACAGCGTGCACAGCGCGCCCAGCGACGTGTGGGCCTTCGGGATCACGCTGTGGGAGATCGTCACGCTTGGTGAGTCCGAGGCGCTGCTGTACAACGTGCACAGCGCGCCCAGCGACGTGTGGGCCTTCGGGATCACGCTGTGGGAGATCGTCACGCTTGGTGAGTCCGAGGCGATGCTGTACAGCGTGCACAGCGCGCCCAGCGACGTGTGGGCCTTCGGGATCACGCTGTGGGAGATCGTCACGCTTGGTGAGTCCGAGGCGATGCTGTACAGCGTGCACAGCGCGCCCAGCGACGTGTGGGCCTTCGGGATCACGCTGTGGGAGATCGTCACGCTTGGTGAGTCCGAGGCGCTGCTGTACAGCGTGCACAGCGCGCCCAGCGACGTGTGGGCCTTCGGGATCACGCTGTGGGAGATCGTCACGCTTGGTGAGTCCGAGGCGCTGCTGTACAGCGTGCACAGCGCGCCCAGCGACGTGTGGGCCTTCGGGATCACGCTGTGGGAGATCGTCACGCTTGGTGAGTCCGAGGCGCTGCTGTACAGCGTGCACAGCGCGCCCAGCGACGTGTGGGCCTTCGGGATCACGCTGTGGGAGATCGTCACGCTTGGTGAGTCCGAGGCGCTGCTGTACAGCGTGCACAGCGCGCCCAGCGACATGTGGGCCTTCGGGATCACGCTGTGGGAGATCGTCACGCTTGGTGAGTCCGAGGCGCTGCTGTACAGCGTGCACAGCGCGCCCAGCGACGTGTGGGCCTTCGGGATCACGCTGTGGGAGATCGTCACGCTTGGTGAGTCCGAGGCGCTGCTGTACAGCGTGCACAGCGCGCCCAGCGACGTGTGGGCCTTCGGGATCACGCTGTGGGAGATCGTCACGCTTGGTGAGTCCGAGGCGCTGCTGTACAGCGTGCACAGCGCGCCCAGCGACGTGTGGGCCTTCGGGATCACGCTGTGGGAGATCGTCACGCTTGGTGAGTCCGAGGCGCTGCTGTACAGCGTGCACAGCGCGCCCAGCGACGTGTGGGCCTTCGGGATCACGCTGTGGGAGATCGTCACGCTTGGTGAGTCCGAGGCGCTGCTGTACAGCGTGCACAGCGCGCCCCGCGACGTGTGGGCCTTCGGGATCACGCTGTGGGAGATCGTCACGCTTGGTGAGTCCGAGGCGCTGCTGTACAGCGTGCACAGCGCGCCCAGCGACGTGTGGGCCTTCGGGATCACGCTGTGGGAGATCGTCACGCTTGGTGAGTCCGAAGCGCTGCTGTACAGCGTGCACAGCGCGCCCAGCGACGTGTGGGCCTTCGGGATCACGCTGTGGGAGATCGTCACGCTTGGTGAGTCCGAGGCGCTGCTGTACAGCGTGCACAGCGCGCCCAGTGACGTGTGGGCCTTCGGGATCACGCTGTGGGAGATCGTCACGCTTGGTGAGTCCGAGGCGCTGCTGTACAGCGTGCACAGCGCGCCCAGCGACGTGTGGGCCTTCGGGATCACGCTGTGGGAGATCGTCACGCTTGGTGAGTCCGAGGCGCTGCTGTACAGCGTGCACAGCGCGCCCAGCGACGTGTGGGCCTTCGGGATCACGCTGTGGGAGATCGTCACGCTTGGTGAGTCCGAGGCGCTGCTGTACAGCGTGCACAGCGCGCCCAGCGACGTGTGGGCCTTCGGGATCACGCTGTGGGAGATCGTCACGCTTGGTGAGTCCGAGGCGCTGCTGTACAGCGTGCACAGCGCGCCCCGCGACGTGTGGGCCTTCGGGATCACGCTGTGGGAGATCGTCACGCTTGGTGAGTCCGAGGCGCTGCTGTACAGCGTGCACAGCGCGCCCAGCGACGTGTGGGCCTTCGGGATCACGCTGTGGGAGATCGTCACGCTTGGTGAGTCCGAGGCGCTGCTGTACAGCGTGCACAGCGCGCCCAGCGACGTGTGGGCCTTCGGGATCACGCTGTGGGAGATCGTCACGCTTGGTGAGTCCGAGGCGCTGCTGTACAGCGTGCACAGCGCGCCCAGCGACGTGTGGGCCTTCTGGATCACGCTGTGGGAGATCGTCACGCTTGGTGAGTCCGAGGCGCTGCTGTACAGCGTGCACAGCGCGCCCAGTGACGTGTGGGCCTTCGGGATCACGCTGTGGGAGATCGTCACGCTTGGTGAGTCCGAGGCGCTGCTGTACAGCGTGCACAGCGCGCCCAGCGACGTGTGGGCCTTCGGGATCACGCTGTGGGAGATCGTCACGCTTGGTGAGTCCGAGGCGCTGCTGTACAGCGTGCACAGCGCGCCCAGCGACGTGTGGGCCTTCGGGATCACGCTGTGGGAGATCGTCACGCTTGGTGAGTCCGAGGCGCTGCTGTACAGCGTGCACAGCGCGCCCAGCGACGTGTGGGCCTTCGGGATCACGCTGTGGGAGATCGTCACGCTTGGTGAGTCCGAGGCGCTGCTGTACAGCGTGCACAGCGCGCCCCGCGACGTGTGGGCCTTCGGGATCACGCTGTGGGAGATCGTCACGCTTGGTGAGTCCGAGGCGCTGCTGTACAGCGTGCACAGCGCGCCCAGCGACGTGTGGGCCTTCGGGATCACGCTGTGGGAGATCGTCACGCTTGGTGAGTCCGAGGCGCTGCTGTACAGCGGGCACAGCGCGCCCAGCGACGTGTGGGCCTTCGGGATCACGCTGTGGGAGATCGTCACGCTTGGTGAGTCCGAGGCGCTGCTGTACAGCGTGCACAGCGCGCCCAGTGACGTGTGGGCCTTCGGGATCACGCTGTGGGAGATCGTCACGCTTGGTGAGTCCGAGGCGCTGCTGTACAGCGTGCACAGCGCGCCCAGCGACGTGTGGGCCTTCGGGATCACGCTGTGGGAGATCGTCACGCTTGGTGAGTCCGAGGCGCTGCTGTACAGCGTGCACAGCGCGCCCAGCGACGTGTGGGCCTTCGGGATCACGCTGTGGGAGATCGTCACGCTTGGTGAGTCCGAGGCGCTGCTGTACAGCGTGCACAGCGCGCCCAGCGACGTGTGGGCCTTCGGGATCACGCTGTGGGAGATCGTCACGCTTGGTGAGTCCGAGGCGCTGCTGTACAGCGTGCACAGCGCGCCCAGTGACGTGTGGGCCTTCGGGATCACGCTGTGGGAGATCGTCACGCTTGGTGAGTCCGAGGCGCTGCTGTACAGCGTGCACAGCGCGCCCAGCGACGTGTGGGCCTTCGGGATCACGCTGTGGGAGATCGTCACGCTTGGTGAGTCCGAGGCGCTGCTGTACAGCGTGCACAGCGCGCCCAGCGACGTGTGGGCCTTCGGGATCACGCTGTGGGAGATCGTCACGCTTGGTGAGTCCGAGGCGCTGCTGTACAGCGTGCACAGCGCGCCCAGCGACGTGTGGGATTTCGGGATCACGCTGTGGGAGATCGTCACGCTTGGTGAGTCCGAGGCGCTGCTGTACAGCGTGCACAGCGCGCCCCGCGACGTGTGGGCCTTCGGGATCACGCTGTGGGAGATCGTCACGCTTGGTGAGTCCGAGGCGCTGCTGTACAGCGTGCACAGCGCGCCCAGCGACGTGTGGGCCTTCGGGATCACGCTGTGGGAGATCGTCACGCTTGGTGAGTCCGAGGCGCTGCTGTACAGCGTGCACAGCGCGCCCAGCGACGTGTGGGCCTTCGGGATCACGCTGTGGGAGAACGTCACGCTTGGTGAGTCCGAGGCGCTGCTGTACAGCGTGCACAGCGCGCCCAGTGACGTGTGGGCCTTCGGGATCACGCTGTGGGAGATCGTCACGCTTGGTGAGTCCGAGGCGCTGCTGTACAGCGTGCACAGCGCGCCCAGCGACGTGTGGGCCTTCGGGATCACGCTGTGGGAGATCGTCACGCTTGGTGAGTCCGAGGCGCTGCTGTACAGCGTGCACAGCGCGCCCAGCGACGTGTGGGCCTTCGGGATCACGCTGTGGGAGATCGTCACGCTTGGTGAGTCCGAGGCGCTGCTGTACAGCGTGCACAGCGCGCCCAGCGACGTGTGGGCCTTCGGGATCACGCTGTGGGAGATCGTCACGCTTGGTGAGTCCGAGGCGCTGCTGTACAGCGTGCACAGCGCGCCCAGCGACGTGTGGGCCTTCGGGATCACGCTGTGGGAGATCGTCACGCTTGGTGAGTCCGAGGCGCTGCTGTACAGCGTGCACAGCGCGCCCAGCGACGTGTGGGCCTTCGGGATCACGCTGTGAGAGATCGTCACGCTTGGTGAGTCCGAGGCGCTGCTGTACAGCGTGCACAGCGCGCCCAGCGACGTGTGGGCCTTCGGGATCACGCTGTGGGAGATCGTCACGCTTGGTGAGTCCGAGGCGCTGCTGTACAGCGTGCACAGCGCGCCCAGCGACGTGTGGGCCTTCGGGATCACGCTGTGGGAGATCGTCACGCTTGGTGAGTCCGAGGCGCTGCTGTACAGCGTGCACAGCGCGCCCAGCGACGTGTGGGCCTTCGGGATCACGCTGTGGGAGATCGTCACGCTTGGTGAGTCCGAGGCGCTGCTGTACAGCGTGCACAGCGCGCCCAGCGACGTGTGGGCCTTCGGGATCACGCTGTGGGAGATCGTCACGCTTGGTGAGTCCGAGGCGCTGCTGTACAGCGTGCACAGCGCGCCCAGCGACGTGTGGGCCTTCGGGATCACGCTGTGGGAGATCGTCACGCTTGGTGAGTCCGAGGCGCTGCTGTTAGTGATGTGCCGTTCTCGAAATTTCTCGAGAACAGAGAAATCGATCGAGAACGTTCTCGGAAACGTTCTCCCAATCGGAAATTATCGAGAAAGTATCAGAAATTCAACTTTTTCTTCTATTATTTTTCTTTTACTGGGTTTAAGAGGCTTTTATTAGGCACTGAGTAATTGATTATTAATATTCGAATACCATATCACAGAAATTCTCTCTCTTCCCGGGAATTTCTCGAGAACGTTCTCGGAAATATTCTCTCGAGATCGATGTCACGGTAACTTTCCTGTAGATATTTTGCTTGTAAGGGCAAAATAGAACGTAAGCAATATGGAACTATATTATTTATTGTAAATATTTCTCATTTAACTATGAAGAGAGGTACTATTAATGTTTAAAAAAGTATACAAAGAATTTTTAAAACGTGCATATATGCAATTACCAACTACTAAACAATTCACAATTAAAAGCAATTAATCAAAAAGAAATCACTTCAACTGGGGATAGCGTACAGTTCTTGACGATGTGTTTGGCAAACCTTTTAACGTTTTTACAAGTATATACTGCAACAAAAAACATGCACATATATATACTTTACACGATCGTTTTCGTTCACGGTTCTAAAATAGTCTAAAAGTATATTTCTTGGTTTCATTTTTACTTTCTGTCTGATATATCTTAGTCTGTAACTGCTTTAACAGATACTGATACATCGTCAAACTAGGTGCTTACCTGCTTCTCCCACCACCATGTTAATAAGTGACCCTTATCGTATACGGTGCATGCCCTATTGTCTTTGTCTACTCTATACTTAGACCGAACTAATCGAAAAATACCACGCTAAACGTGAATACATTGATGTCTGACCCTTTAAATAAAAAATAAAGAAGTTAGCATACTCGTACAATGTAATTGCAGAAATCTCTGTGAATGTTGCATCGCAGATAAATACCTTTTTAGATTTTAAAACTCATTTGTTATCATTATATAAGTAAGTATAAATATAAATGTAATAACCTAAAAACAAATCTACTTTTAAACCTTCTAATTTTTTCTGCGGAGAAACGTTCTCGAGAACGATTGAAATTTCCCGGAAATTTCTCTGGAAAGGAATTCTCGAGAGTGAGAACGTTCTCGCTGGCACATTACTAGCTGCTGTACAGCGTGCACAGCGCGCTCAGCGACGTGTGGGCCTTCGGGATCACGCTGTGGGAGATCGTCACGCTTGGTGAGTCCGAGGCGCTGCTGTACAGCGTGCACAGCGCGCCCAGCGACGTGTGGGCCTTCGGGATCACGCTGTGGGAGATCGTCACGCTTGGTGAGTCCGAGGCGCTGTTGTACAGCGTGCACAGCGCGCCCAGCGACGTGTGGGCCTTCGGGATCACGCTGTGGGAGATCGTCACGCTTGGTGAGTCCGAGGCGCTGTTGTACAGCGTGCACAGCGCGCCCAGCGACGTGTGGGCCTTCGGGATCACGCTGTGGGAGATCGTCACGCTTGGTGAGTCCGAGGCGCTGTTGTACAGCGTGCACAGCGCGCCCAGCGACGTGTGGGCCTTCGGGATCACGCTGTGGGAGATCGTCACGCTTGGTGAGTCCGAGGCGCTGTTGTACAGCGTGCACAGCGCGCCCAGCGACGTGTGGGCCTTCGGGATCACGCTGTGGGAGATCGTCACGCTTGGTGAGTCCGAGGCGCTGTTGTACAGCGTGCACAGCGCGCCCAGCGACGTGTGGGCCTTCGGGATCACGCTGTGGGAGATCGTCACGCTTGGTGAGTCCGAGGCGCTGTTGTACAGCGTGCACAGCGCGCCCAGCGACGTGTGGGCCTTCGGGATCACGCTGTGGGAGATCGTCACGCTTGGTGAGTCCGAGGCGCTGTTGTACAGCGTGCACAGCGCGCCCAGCGACGTGTGGGCCTTCGGGATCACGCTGTGGGAGATCGTCACGCTTGGTGAGTCCGAGGCGCTGTTGTACAGCGTGCACAGCGCGCCCAGCGACGTGTGGGCCTTCGGGATCACGCTGTGGGAGATCGTCACGCTTGGTGAGTCCGAGGCGCTGTTGTACAGCGTGCACAGCGCGCCCAGCGACGTGTGGGCCTTCGGGATCACGCTGTGGGAGATCGTCACGCTTGGTGAGTCCGAGGCGCTGTTGTACAGCGTGCACAGCGCGCCCAGCGACGTGTGGGCCTTCGGGATCACGCTGTGGGAGATCGTCACGCTTGGTGAGTCCGAGGCGCTGTTGTACAGCGTGCACAGCGCGCCCAGCGACGTGTGGGCCTTCGGGATCACGCTGTGGGAGATCGTCACGCTTGGTGAGTCCGAGGCGCTGTTGTACAGCGTGCACAGCGCGCCCAGCGACGTGTGGGCCTTCGGGATCACGCTGTGGGAGATCGTCACGCTTGGTGAGTCCGAGGCGCTGCTGTACAGCGTGCACAGCGCGCCCAGCGACGTGTAATGAATTTGTTTCCGATTTAAATCAACGCTGAGAACTGGTTCCACGTTTCGTGGCAATGTTGTTTTTTCTTTAGTATGCTGCTTTAAATGTAATTGTATTGTGTTGTAAATGAAGAGCGTCCCCTGTCAGGTTCGACGCCGTACGCGGCGATGTCGGGGCGCGAGGTGCTGGCGGCGGTGGCGGAGGGCTACCGGCTGGAGCGGCCGGCGCACTGCGCGCCGCGCCTGTACCGCGCCATGCACGCGTGCTGGCACGCCGACCCCGCGCAGCGCCCCTCCTTCGCCGCGCTCAAGGCGCAGCTGGCCGAGCTGCTGGACCAGGAGCCCGCCGAGGGGAACTACGTCGACCTCGACTCCTTCTACCAGGACTCCTCCGTCTACAGCGACCCGTCCGCCATTATTCACGACGACGAGGGGCTGTCGGCGGAGTATGATCGGGAGAGGCGGTGTTTTAGAGAGTGAGTAATAATAGTACCTAGTCAATAATTGAATTGAATTGAATTGAATAAATTGTGGAAGAATTTAGTATTGGACAAATCTCTAAACTAAACTATCATAGATACCTACTTACCGCATCTTATCCGTTTCATATCGGTTGCTGCCGACACCCTAATTAAATTCTTCCAGTCATCTTCCAGTAATACTGGCCAAATCTGAAAAGGTGACAAACGTCATGGGGCCGTGTATAACAAATTGCAAGGAACACGTCGGCTCCTTTACAATGACTGTAAAACGAAAACAAAAAACCGGCCAAGAGCGTGTCGGGCCACGCTCAGTGTAGGGTTCCGTAGTTTTCCGTCCGTCACAGTAAGTGTCCCCACTAAAGCATTAAAAAAATGGGCTATTTGTTACATTGAGTTGACATATTAAGTACAGAACCCTAAAACCCTACAAGCAGAACAAATCTATTATTAGACAACGATCGACCAAAGACAACTAAGACAATTCGAGCACGAAAAATTTTCGACCTAATGTATGGGCGCACCTGCTCCGACCCCATTAAATCAGGAAAAATCTTAACAGCGCCATGTATAATGTGAGCTTTCCGCGTACAGCGACATCTATCGGCAAATTAAGTAAACTATTGCGCGCGAGCTTAAAGTATAGATGATGATTTTTATGGGATAATTCTTTATTGCGTGAACCGATTTTCACTGTTTTTACTTTATTTGAAAGCACGTCATTTCATTGTGATTTTGTAGTAATTACAAGTACAATAAACACCTGCTTATACGGTTAAATTACAAACTTAGTTCAAAAACTATTCAACCTATCAAGTTCAAAATAATTTTCCTTTTTTATAAAGTTGTACTTTTGAGATTTTTTTCATATTTTTAAAACTTATGTGGTGTGATTTTTGAATCTCACCGGTGCCTTTTTTTGTATGCAGCCGATGACTATTTAGTACGAAATAAGCCACCCGATGAGAATCAAAAATCGCACCTATGGTTCAAAAGTTAGAGGGGGGAGGACACATTTTTTTTTAACTTCTTGAGCGATTATCTCCGAAAATGTTAACATTATCAAAAAATGATTTTTGCAAACCCGTATTCATTTTTAAATACCTATCAAACAATATATCACACGTTAGGGCTGAAATGAAAAAAAAACACTCCCCACGTTACGTATAGGGGGATACCCTATTAAAAAAAAGAGATTATCCGCGGACGGACGGACAGACAAAGCGAAACTATAAGGGTTCCTAGTCGACTACGGAACCCTAAAAAAGGCTTCTAGAACACACATTCTATGGCTACGATGAATATAACTATATTGTGTGAAAATGTATATTTATTGACTGAGTAATTATTGTAACATTTTTTAAAAGGGTAATGTTTGTAAGATTAACAGTCACGAATAAATAAATATGAATTACCCGTGATGGTCCTATGATCATACAAAAATAATGTTATCAGAGTAATATAAGCGAAAAAGGTGTCTGGAAAGTGCTGAAATGAGTGTTTTTGATATTTTTGTCTTGATTTTCTGGTCTAGCCAAAGTAGGTGTAGTGAAATTTATGAGGACACTTTGATTCTGTATTTAATTATTCGTCGATGAATTTACTCGCCCCTTATTTATGTATCATCTCTGTCCACAGACTAACCAAAAGCCCCACGAAATATGACAATCACGGCTTCAACTTTCGCGAAAGAAACGAAGACCTACTCAACAAGTTCAGCATCGGCACACCGAGAATGGGCGGTTTCGGCATCCGAGACGTCCCTTTCAACGATCGAAACTTCTCCGATGGAGAGTTCAACGAACGCACTTTTCCCGACAAAAATTTCACGGAAAAAAACTTCACTGACACTGACTTCACGGAAAGAAAGGAGAAACTCTCCACCTCCAGTTTTCACAAGGAACGGGAGGGGAGAGAGAGTAATTTGGTCAGTAGGAATAGTTTTAATGGTTTCCCTAGGATAGGTGGGAGGGACGGGCATTTTCAGACGATGCCCGATGGGAGGAATAAAAGAGTTTCGGAGTTTGAATGTGACATCTGATGAGGAATGGTACAATTGAGCGAGGGCATAGTAATCTTTACCCAAATTTTGTAAAAACCTACTGGGTGCGTCAGCCTACACAGCATTGATCCAAATGTGGTTCAAACGCAAATAAGAGTTTTCTATGTCCTAGTTTAACTGTGACTGAGTCAATGTAAAAGTGTAGTTTTTTTACCCTTTTACGAACTCAAAGAAGTGTTTAGACATTGACTGAATCTTGTATTTCTAGTATCTGTAGGATGGTTTTGTGACTTTGCCAAACATATGCACTGATTTCATGTTTTTAACACATTTTTAGCACAAGTGTGGACTCGTGATACTTTAACTTTTAAGTTTAATATTTCAATTTATTACGTTGAAATTATGTAACTTGAAACTGTGTTGATAATTTGTAAATAAACGTTAATTTATAGAATTTTGTAAGTGTGTTTGTGTTCATTGGTGTTTTTGTAAATAAATTTTGTAGATAAGGGAATAGTGACAAACAAAAGAACTGCATCGTAATTTGTAGATATTTTTTTGTAACCGCAGAGTAGTGATTAAAATTGTACGTTACTGTTGGATGTTATTCTTCTGTGAAGTTTTAATGATTAATTCACTCATGTTTATATTGTTGGATCACAACGGTGCTATGTATTGTTATTTGATTTAGATTTCCATACCAGTACTTAAAGACAAACTAAAAGGCAAATAAATAAAAAATAACATGTCAGTTACGCCAATTTTATTTCCGACAAAATATTCGATGGTTAATTATTATATTGTCAAAATAACTAGTTACAAAATATTATTTGTTACAACACTTACTAGCTATTCTTATATTTAGATGTTACAAAAAAAACATTTTGTGTACTGGATTGATGATTGCTGTTATAGGACTTGCAGAGATATACATATAGTTAATTTCATATATACGTTATATACTGTTACCTGTAATATTACATTTTATAAAATGTTATCCGATGTTCTCTCTCAAATCTCTAGCGAGTACCAAGCGACAATTTTGTAACAAACTTGTCTCAGAGTTGAGTATTCGTTATAAATCTCAGTTCAATAACTTTCTAGTCTCTATAAGATACGATATTGGTTTGTCTATAAGATCTGATTAATTGTGTATGTCTGAGAAATATATTTTATTTTAAATATAAGGATGTATTTGAAAATTATACTGGTTTATTATTTCCTTCATACAGAACTACCTGAAAATATATCTTTTGAGAGTCAAATTTATTTTTTTCCAGTTTGGACCAGCGTTTGATCCAATGCCAAACCATATAGGAAAATGGTCATTTAAATGACAACAAACTATGAATGATCTGGTCCGGAAATAAAATTACTAAAAATTCCTAAACAATAAATAAGATACTAATTAGTGAGGTAGAGACTAAAATATTGCATAACAGATCTGTTAGATATACTGATTAATTAGTACATACAAATTGATCTATAAAAGATCTGAGAAGATAAACACAAAACTAGGAACTTACAAATTTTAAGTACTCAGACAAGAACGTGAATTTAGAGTTTACTACTAAAAACGAACAAACAAAAATCACAAAGTTCACCTTTTTTTTTAATTTGAGTGTTGAATTCTGATTAATTCTCAAAATCATTTTATTAAGTATAGGTAACAAGTACCTAACTAACAAATGTATTTGTAACCGGCGCAACCTTACCTCATATATATTCATGCAAATAAACAAGAAATAATAGCAACAAGAGAAGTTCTTGTATAAATCAGCACATCACGCATACACCGAACTTCGAAACAAAACGAACAAATTACACAATTTCAATCACAAGACTAATTCTAAAATCTGCAAACAAATCGTGCTACTTTTCCACTCTTATTATTAACATCGTAAAGCTCATTTTCGTTCACTGCGATAGAAGATTTCTTGGCAAATGTTGATGGGTATATAATTTGTAAGTAGCTATTATGGGGTATTATAGAAACGAGGAAAACGTTTAGATTATCAGATTAAATGGTTGCGGTGACGATATTACTTGTTACTTTCTTTGTGATTGAAGCATCGCATGTTTCGTGCGTACAGGGGGCTTCACGTCGTAATATTTGTATACGTATATTCGCGTTCTCGAAAACGGCTGTAATGATTCCGATGAAATTTGAATTTGCGGGGGCGAAAAATAAATTGAGCTAGGTCTCATGTCTTGGAAAATTCGTTTCCTCCGTATTTTCTCTGTTTTCACCCGGGCAGAGTTCGTTCCTCCTGGGACTAAATTAATAATAGCACCCGTCTCCAACCGCGTTTCCCAAAGAAATCTGCCCGGGTAAACGAGAATTGTCCATGAGTTGCACATGTCCAACAACTGAAGACAAGTGACAACAAAAAGATTTCTCTGCACTGCGTCTGAGATTTTGGGATGTAAAAGTCATGTATGATTACTGATAGTAAGCATAAACTATAGCAGTTGATATGAATTGGTAAGAAGAATAAACGATACTCGATGATAAACAGCCTGTAGGCAAAGAATAACTAACAAACGCAGTTGCTTAACGCAGAGCGCAGGCGCTGCGGTGAAGGAAAGTGGTGTTTCATTGGTAGTCATCATTCTTCTATAATTTATTGTTCAGCGTTTCATACTAATTGCAATCCTTTGTTCGTGAATCGATTTATTTTATCTACCAGTGACTTACTTTAACACCATATATAGGTATTCTGATATATATTACGTGGTAATCTTTCCACATAATCACAAAACGAAATTTTAACATAATTACCGAAAAGTTGTAAAACCCCGACATTTTCTTTTCAAAGTCCAGCATCTCAAAACTGCCTGAACCGATTTTGTTGAAACGTTGCTAAGAACCATCTCGTCCTAAATTAACTTCCAGATAGGAACGTTTCAAAATTATACGAAAAATGGTTTCGCAATAATTACTACACTCTTTTAGTTGATGTTTCTTTGTTGCTGCATGAACATTTAAGTAACCGGAGCAAATTATTATTTGTAACATTTCTGATCACTACCTACTCCTTTTGATACACTTTGGTAATCATTGCTTAAACTTAACTGTTCCTGTAGTCATAGTTTGGAGGGGTTTTTAGCTTCAGTTACCGCTTCGTAGGATTTCCTAAATCGCTTACTTGATTTCGGAATTTAAAATGGTGTTTAGAATATTTATTTATTCATTTAATATCCAAACAGCCCAAACTCCGCTTGTCGACCACAGTTGCCACAATCAGTTTAGGGGTGCGAGAAGCTGTCAACGATGGTTGCCGCAAAAAAATATATTTCGAATGTATATAATGTAGAAATTTCCTTTCGAGGTTTTGTTCAGTTTGCTAAAATTTTATGTCTAATGCAAACTAACTAAATAACGGTATGATTTCCAATAACTATAGCAATAGCAATAGAAATAGCTTGACGACCGGTTAGCCTAGTGGGTAGTGACGCTGCGCTGCCTACCTACGAAGCTGAAGGTCCTGGGTTCGAATCCCGGTAAGGACAAATATTTGTGTGATGAGCATGAATATTTGTTTCTGAGTCTTGGATGTTTTCTATGTATTTAAGTATTTATATCTACTATATATATCGTCGTCTAGTACCCGTAACACAAGCTCGATTTGTGTAAGATTGTCCCCTAATATTTATTTATATTTATGTCTATTACAAATCTAGTAAGTAGTATATGTAGTCTAATTCGAAACAAAGGATAACTTGGGGCCCGATTCCAAGTTATCTATTGAACCCGATGGATCATAGTGATGTCCCCACTTTCATGTGTCATGTGACATGTTATGAAAATCAGAATGATTATGCTAGGGACATCCTCTTTTCTGTATGTCTCTGTATGTAGATCTTCGCTATAGGACATGCTTACTGTTCTTGTATCTTATTTTTACCAAGTTGACTGACACCGACATTAATAACATATTCATACTAAATGTTATAGGAGAGGAAAAAAAGCCTTTATTCAAATTGGCAATTTATACCGATTGATATTACCTACGGCTGACCTGTACTGCACGCGTAGCTCGGTTACCATTTTATCACTTATCGTTGTGGATAAGACATTCGTCACTATCGCACTCGCGTACTTGTCAGAACGTGACGGATGTCTTATCCACAGCGATAAGTGATAAAATGGCAACCGTGCTAGGCCTTCTGAAAATAACAAAAATAATAAGTCGGATTGTAAAACTCACGAGACAAGACTAAAAGGGTAGCTTTGAATAAATCAGAGTTTGATTTGACCTAGAATTTTGTGTTTCACTTCATGATGATTGGTGACAGTGGTGGGCGGTGGGTTTAAAGGATAGGATAAGGAAAGATGGTGACGGGAATTGCTAATTTACTTAACCTAAAACAACTACCTACATTCTTACTATATTAAATCTAGACTGAAATGAGAAAACAAGATCGTTAACTCGAACAAGTAATCACAACAAGTAGAAAAGTAAGCAATTATAAGCCACATAAAAAACTCTCACACGTACTAAATTGACTATATTCATGTTCACAACAATGTTAGCTCACAGACGAGAGAGATCGCTTCAACGCTCTCATAAAATATCGAAATAAATGCCATTGCAATTTAAAATTCCATACTCATTATAATATCTGTTAGATAATATGCGCTCATCCTAAAAAATACTGTATCACCAGTGTGTCAAGAAACCGCTCACGATAGAGTCACATTCAATACTTAGTTTAACAAGATAAAAGTCACTTTTGCACCCATTACGTGACTCGCAAATCTCGAATCAAACCCCCAATATCCATATCCATTATTAGTTATCCGGTAACACAATCAACTGTGAAAGCATGTTCGTAAAACTGGAATATCATCCCATGAAATCTTTACACAATTACATTGTCACAGATAGTAACACTTTGCGAAATCGTCATGCGTCTTTAAGATCGTGCGTTTAACGACTAGAGTCCCTTGAGATTCAGTTTACCAAAAGCACTATAAGAAAATCTGATCGTCATGCAACACCTTTTAAATGTAACCACGTTGATAAACGCAATGACTTATCAATAGTGACCCATCGGTGACCCGGTGCCGGAGAAAGTTCAGTTCCGGAATAATCTGACACCTGCATATGCGAAGATGATCGCGCGCGCGCTCATTCGACGCGCGGCTGAGGAAAGCGACGCGCGCGCACGCGAATATGCACAGAGATTTCTATTGCATAATTAAAATAATGTGCAGTGCAGTGCTAAGCATGGTTACAGTTATAGTTTAAACATTAACAGTGACAATGGTGTTCAAACTTTTGGTTTTAGCTTTAGTGGTAGTAGTTGCAGCTGATGATGACCTCCAAGACTTTGAATTCGCACCACATGATGCGGAGGAAATCATGATAGCACAAGAATCGCGGCACTATCAAACATTCGTGAAGCCTCCGTCACCTCCTATTAGGATTGTAAAGCCGCATGGAGTGACCAATTCACACCGGCCGCAGTATAATCTAGACTCGTTCGAGGATTTAGAAGACCACGCTGAGACTACTACGAAAAGAAGTGTAAAGAACTACAAGTCCTCGACTAAGTTAAGGGCGAAGGAAGGGATGATAAGGGATGCGGTGTTACGGGCGTTGGAGAGGAAGGACCATGTGGGGAAGTTCGCGCAGATCCTGCCCATCATCAGGGCGATGTCGGGGAACCAGAGGGTGGCACTGGCGTCCCTGGTGGCTAGCCAGGTCAGCACGCCGCCGGGACGGCTGCCGCTGAATCTATCACAGGTAAGCCTGCAACGGTTATAACGGGAGAGACGAAGCGTGAATGAACGCTTGTAGGTTAATAAGCTAATTCTGATCAGATGTGTTGAGTTTAATTATGTGCTACTTATATTATATTCACCCTTTTTGTGCTACCTACTTATATTATATTTATTAAAGGCAGGTTTCGAAACAAAAAACACACTTTTTCATTTTTTTTGTATCGCAACATACATCAACATATTCATACATGCGTATGAAAGGGATGAAAATCAAGAATTGAAAATACTTTATCAGGTACCCTAACGAGCTCACTGAAAATATAAATGAATATGGGATAATAAAACGGACCTGCGCATAAGGATGCATGAGATCGTGCAAAGTAAGAAAAAGCGGAACTTGACCAAAACCTGGATACCTTAGACAAGAAGTCATTAGAAGAAAGAAAGGTCCTTCGAGAAAATATGATAAAGGCTCGTCAAGAAAGAAAACATGCAATTATAAGAAACAATAGGCTGCTTATCAACGGAATAGAATACATACCCAACTAAAAGAAATCAGAAGAAACTCAAATACCCCAAGTAGATATACAGCAAAATACCCCTACACAGAAAACCACACCTATTCTGACTACAGCTACGAACACGTCAAACCAACAAACACAGTTGAAAATACCTACTCTGACGAACAACGATAGCAACCAGACTAATTCCTTTCGCAAATGAATTCAGCATACTAATCCAAAACGTCCAAAGCCTAAAGAATAAAACCCATGTAATAGAGTCATTTTTACTACAGAAGGATATACCAGTAGCATGCATAACAGAAACATGGATATCTAAATACCAAAAAGATTTAATCACTATTGATAAGTACAACTTTGTAGCTGCATTCAATCGAAGTACTCGCCCAGGAGGAGGAGTGGCAATTCTGCTAAAACAAGACATCGAATTTACAGAACGGTTAGATATCGCTAATTTGTCAAAGGAGTCTATTTTTGAGTGTTGTGCAATAGAAATTCAAACCGAAAATTTACTTTTAATAAATATTTATAGACCCGATCGAGACATTGAGACTTTTTACGAATGTTTAAATAAATTACTTTACAAAGTGAAACAAAAGGAAACGAGTAAAAATGTATTTATAGTTGGAGATTTTAACATAAATGTATTAGGAACTTCGAGCATCGCGAATCGACTTACTGATATTATGCTATGCTATAACTTGAAACAAATAGTCAAAGAACCCACCAGGGAAGTGAATGACTCATCATCTTGTATTGATCTTATTTTTACGAACGCGACATATAGTAACATTGTAGTAAAGGACAACGGCATATCCGATCACAAAAGCGTCCTGCTCACAACCCATAAACAAACCCGACAAGGAGCTCAGAAGCCATGGTATACCGAAAGTAGAACATTCAATGAAAAAAACATGCTCCTTTTCCAACAAGAACTATCAAAAGTTGTCTGGGAAACCATAATCATACCCAAAATTTACATTAATAAAAACTACCAAGCTTTTCATAATAAATTACAAGACATCTTAAATATATACATACCAAAGAGAAGAATCCAATTAAAGACATTAAAGACACCAAGGAGTAAAAAATGGCTGACTAAAGGTCTAAAATTATCCTGTATACATAAAAGACAACTAAAAGTCATTGTTAACACCACAAACAATTTAATAATTAGGAACCATTATAAAACATACGAAAAACTATTGAAAAAATGCGTAAAACAATCGAGAAAACTCAACCATATCAGCCAAATGAAACAATCAAAAAACAAAGTCAGAACTATGTGGACTCTAATAAAAAACGTTACGAACAAAAGTAAAATACAACAGAAGAAAAATATAGTATTAAAAATAGACGATGCAATTGTAGAATCACCCCAACTGATAGCAAACCTGTTAAATGAGCACTTCGCAATGGTAGGTGAGTCATCACAGGACCGCGCGTCGCTCGGTCGCCCCGTTATCAATCCCGCCACTAACTCGATGTACATTAGACCAGTCGACGAATATGAAATAAATAAACTAATACGACAATTGAAGAACAAAAAAAGCTTCGGTGAGGACGAAATACCATCAGCCCTAATAAAAAAATGTGCTGCTGAATTAGCAATTCCATTATCACGGTTAATAAACCAATCATTTAATGAAGGCACATATCCAGAACTACTGAAAACATCTAAAATTAAGCCAATATTGAAGCCAGGCGGCGTGGCTACCAACCCCAATCAGTACCGGCCTATTGCCCTTTTACCAGCTATGTCAAAAATCTTCGAGAAAGCAATGTCAACCCGATTATACCATTTTTTGGAAAAATATGATATCCTTGATGCAAATCAATATGGGTTTAGGAAACGCCACTCGACATCTCAGGCAGTCTATAAATATATGACACACGTGTTAGAAAACATTAATAATAAGAAATACAGTGTAGGACTACTCTTAGATATGACCAAGGTGTACGACAAAGTGTCCCATGGGATTTTGCTATCCAAACTATCCGGTATGGGAGTACGAGGTATAGCCCACAAATGGTTTCAATCGTACCTGCAAAACCGTAAACAATACGTACATGTAGACTATCACGATAACAAATCCAGGCAAACAACAGTCGTCAACTCTCCTCTGCGACATACCACCTGTTCACTACCACAGGGAAGTGTGTTGGCTTGTACCCTGTTTTTATCGTACATTAATGACTTACCTAACGTATTGGACACCGACACGAAATGTGTTATGTTTGCAGACGATGTATCCCTCCTAGTAAACACAACGAATAGCGTCGAATGCAATTTCCAGTTATCCCACCTTTTGCATACCGTCAAAATATGGCTCGATGATCATAATTTAGATATGAACTGAAACAAAACAAAAATAATTCAATTTAAACCTGCTCAGAGAAAACCACTAGACCTAAATCTGCAAATTAATGGAAACAAAATACAAGAGGTGAATAACTTTAAACTACTCGGCATAACAATAGACACTGGACTGAACTGGAAGGAACACGTACAAAATACAAAGACAAAAATAGCCAGATTTATATACGCACTGAACATATTAAAGTCAAACACAAATTTAGAGTCCGCCTTGTCAGCATATTTCGCTTACATAGATTCGAGTCTCCGATATGGCGTGGTCCTGTGGGGAGCCAGCACAGACGCCCACAAACTCTTCGTAATGCAAAAAAAAATGCATTAGAATACTAGCGAATGTACGCATTCCTAACAGCTGCCGCCCCCACTTCATAAAAAATAAACTCCTGACACTGCCCTCAATATATATATTAGAGGTTGCGACGTTTGTTCGTAAATATCCAGAACTATTTCCAGAAAAACCTGACACTTTTAAAACTAGAAAGCAATATAGAAATAAATTATTATTGCCTAAATGTAACTTAACAATGTATAAAAAAGGACCGCAGTATAAATGCATACTAATCTTTAACAACATTCCTGATGTGATCAAATCGCAACCTAGTGACGAAGTCTTTAAGACTCAACTTAAGAATCTATTAATAGAAAAATGTTATTACTCGGTAGACGAATTCCTTGACGATAAAAATTTAATATTATATAAAGTACAATAAAAGTAGGACATATGATTTTAGGTAGTTTTAGATCTGACATAAAATTATTGCTAAAGCATTTGACATAGATATATTTAATTTATTTGACATATGCCCTAAATGTGAAGAATCAAGTAGGCTACTCGTAAGGATTCGGTTCAATTAAGTCTAGAATTAATTAATATTGTAATTTATTGTGTGCCCTTACAGGGTGTCATGAATAGACCTGAAAAAAAATGTAACACCTTATTATGTATGCATGACATAACAATGAATAAATAAATAAATAAGATACCGCTAGGTAGTATATTTGTAAAATACATCTTTTCACGATTTTCAAAATGGAATAAGCAACAGGTAACGAAACCGGTATAAGGTTTGTATTTGAGGTTAAACGTAGAATTATCCTGGAAAAGGCTTTAGAATTGTCATTTCCGTAGGTTCGATTTGAGCAATCTGGATTAAAAACTTAATCTGAGATTTATATTGGAAGCTGCTTGTTCTGGGTTGTTCAAATTGCCATTGATAACAGTGGTCCGTTCCATGAAGCAACAAGTAACAATGTAGCAAACAACTTCAAAGAAGCAATAAGTTCAAACTGGTAATAATGAGGCGCTTGACCAAACACGACTGGCTATTTGACCTGTGTCGGCCAGCGAATTAAAAAACCATAGAATGCTCCTTACAAATTTCTACCCAAAAAAGTGCCTAAAACCCGATATGCGCTTGTTCGAAGTAAACGACTGGCTGGCATCGTTTTGACACCCTGAACCCATTCCCGCATAATCAAAATGATACCCGTTCTTCCGTTCCGGCTTAGACTAGTAACTTGTATTTTCGTGAAACTACAACAGGTGCAATTACTATAAATGTTAGACTTGGACATCACGTATGAGATCTTGTATTCTTCTTCTTCTGCTTATTTAAGAGCTAAGTAGGTCCTCCATTTAGTCCGATCCCAGGCAACCTCTTTGACATCTCGATACGACCTCACATCAACCTTATTTTTTGAGCTGCTTTATGCAGTTTATTCTATGTATTCCTCTTCCTCGCTTCCCCTCTATCTATCTGAGATTGTGTGAGTGTTTATATTCACGGGTAGAACTTGCATTGAGAAACGGTAAGTGTACCGATTTGCCTGCAGAAAAATATAGATTTTCAATCATAAAGACCGAAACCAAAAGTTTTCACAGCATTGGTAAATCAGCCTCCCGCTGCGTCGCCAAATATTTGCAATACCGGTTGACTGGAGAAACCGTGTAACCTTTTATTAGTTTACGAACTTTCATCTGTATCATCTTAACGGTCGAGGCAAACCTACTGGGCAGAACGCACAATTAATTATGCATTAGCGTCCTTTTGCTATATAGGATTCTTTTTATATAAGTAAAATATGCACATAACTGGCTACATCAACACATTACTCGACTACATTTTAACAAATACATATTCTTATTTTTGAAAAGCAATTACTAGAATAGAATAAAGGTCAATGTGAAAAAGTGTCAACCCGTGTTCTTTAGTCGTAAGCGTGAAATCATAATGTTCCCGTACACCATCCAAGGGTCTCCTATAGAAAGGGTGAGACCTGGGGGTCCACTTAGATGACAAGCTAGCCATGACAGAACACATAGACATTGTCGTTAGTAAAGCTTATAAAAGTCTCGGATTTGTTTTCAGGGTTTGCCACCCCATAGCTGATATCTCATGTATCAAAACAATCTACTGTGCGTATGTACGCAGTATACTTGAATACGCCAGTCCTGTCTGTTCGCCTCAATACATACATAGGATAGAACACATGCAAGAAAAAATATTAAATATATTAACTTCCGTGCAAGACAAAGTCCTCAAAATTACGAAGATAGCTGCTTGTTTCATAAGCTTTTACCGAACATTGCCCGATATGATGTTTCTCCACGACGTTCTAAACGGTCACCTGGACTGCCCATGCTGTCACAGCTCGGTCTCTGCGCCCCCCTGCGGCGTACCCGTCACACCAACATATACACACTATTCACAAAATAAGAGTTGTGTTCGTTTCATCATCATCACCTGTAGCCCTCCCTCTTATTAATTGTTTACTAACTAACTAATTAATAAATTATTACCATCAATTTACACAGATTGTACAGGTACTAACAATACAAACAGACCTAATACTGTATAATTTTCAAGGGAGTTCTGTCATTGGCTATGCATATAGTATAAAACACTGCTAGTAAAAATGTTTTGTGAATGCTGTTGAACTTCTAATAATAAATAAATAAATACTAAGATTTATTTGTTTTCCTTCTTTCGTATTCAATTCATCGTTTTAATTTTCACGAGTTTTAAATAAATAAGTAAACAAAATCCAATCTTAATGATATTTTTATGGACTGGGTAGTCAACCTTCCTGTGAATAGCAATGCATTCACTGGATTTCTATCGCGTGGGATGCTGTATAGTACAATTGCAATCAAAGAATGGCTAATTTAGTGACCGTTATTTAAGAAACAGCTACTTGACAACCGTTGTATATTATGGCATGAATAAAATAGTAGATTATCAATTCAGTTATCCATAAAATCAGTACCATGACGTTTTACGAAATTTAAATACCTACTAGAAGCTTTTCCTCCTTTCGCAGTTCATCATTCGCGCAATTATTTACAACAGCAATTCACCAAATTCGTTAATCAGCACAAAATACTGTGACAGCCTTCATTGCATTAGTAAATCAAAACAGAAGTAAAAATTACGGCGGTGAAACTTTATGAATGCGCAGAAATGCTGTGGTGAAGAAATGCGTTTGTGAACAATTGCGAACAGGAAAAAACGCATTTGTGTAAAGCTTAACATAATTCCAAAATTTTGTTATAAATACTATTATGTTACGATAAATAAGTTGAGCTGTACGCTTCGGCTCTACATAAATACACTTTACTTTATCACACCTCATTGTTTATACTTTTGAAATCTTGACTGAATCTAATTAATAAATCTACTGAATGAGCCTGACTTAAAGTTTGTCAATCTCACATCGCGTGATGTCCTAACACCTTTTTTCATATTAATTTCCCGTTCACAGAGCTAATTGCAACATTATCCGAGAAAAGCAAATATAATCGTGAGAGCCAATTCTCCTCGTCGTGTCGCAAAATAAGTGCACTTTTTTGGTCAGGAGTGCATTGTTAATATCTACTACCGCTATCTAAAAGTCACCTGCACTATTTCACACTTCTATAAAAATGGATTTTATGCCACAAACTTCTAAGTTGATAATTCTATACCTTGTATTGAGATCAAGTGGTGTTTAAAGATTGAGTGTAGGTAATATGTGCTTTCATACTTGAATGACTAAATGCGACATTATACTTCCGAAAGTACACGCGTGTAACGGATCATTTGCACTGCTACCGTTTGTTTTGTTAAGATTTCTTTTCTCAGTAAAGCGTATATAGTAGTACGAGTATTTACGTATTTATGTCAATCGGCAGCATCAAAAACGAAATACTATTTTAAAAGACCAGAATTGGAAGGCGAAATCTACAAAATTTACGTTAATGGGTCATTGTCAGTCAGTAAAACAAAAATCGTCTTTTCGTTGAGCAATAGTTAAGGGTTTATGTTTATATATCGCATTGAATTATAAAAGAGGCGACGCCGCTTATGCGGATTCAGAGTTCAACCAAAAATTAGGCTTTACAGCCCTTAACTTTGGCAATGTCCACCGAAAAGACGCGAACCTAAATCTGACAATGACCCTAATCTACAAAAGAGCCTTCTTCACAAAGTTCAGCCCATGTTATGTGTGTGACATGTTCATGTACTTTGTGAATAGCTGTAGTCCGTGACTTACCCTATTATATCGTACCACTGCGCCCCCCGTTTCACCGTCGTGAGGGAAGATTTCCGTGATTTCTTATCCTGTGTCCTTCGTCGGGTATTAAAACTGTCTCCGTGCCGAAATATGTCTAAAATGGGTGATTGAAGCGTGAAAAATGAACACTCAGACAGACAGACAGATAGAGTCACTTCCGCATTTATAACATTAAGTAAGGATGTAGATGGTATAAAATAGCACGTAAATGTAGGAAAATCTCGTTCAACTATTGCGAGAGCATACTTTTCTAAAAGTAACATAATACGTCGCTAGGATTTACATAGAGACCTGAATTTATATACGACTGTTTTCATTTAGCGCGGCAGATCTTCTAATCAATTGCCAAAATAATTGCCGGTCGACACGTAAATTGATGTAATGATCATTTATAAACCAATTTGTATGCAAATGAAAGACATAAACCTAGAAATATGGAGAAGACGCTTCCATGACTTCCATGTGTGGTCAGACTGTGCTGATAATTGACTTACGTGAGTAAAATAATAATAATGAAGCAATTTGTTCTGCTATAAGCTAGGTCTTGTGGGCTTCGAGGTTCCTTATTATAAGTATACTCCTGCACCAGTTCTCGAAAATGATCGTGCCACGCTCTATTGGGATCGATCTGGCATCACGGACGGGACTATTCTAGCCAATAGCTCTGATATCGTGCTGACAGATCAATTAAAACGTCAGGCAGTGCTCATCGACTTCACCATCCCCCACAACGAGAACCTCGTGAAGGCTGAGAAGGACAAATCCAGTAAATAACTTTTGACCTGGCTCACAAGGTAACCACCATGTGGGATGTTGATTCGACGATCATTGTCCCGATAGTCGTTTCTGTGAACGGTCTAATAGTGAAGCGTCTCGACCAACACCTCAAGAGAATCTCGCTAGATGGCTGGATCAGGGGTCAGATACAGAAGGCCACTGGACACTGCGCGGCTAGTCAGGAGGTTCTTCTCTCTGCCGCCCTGACCACCGGTAAGGCCCCGCCTCGCTGCCGACGGCACCCTAGGTTAGCTTTTTATCATGACATGATTTTATGTTTCGTTTGTAGAGTTTTGATATATAATTATGGTAACATACGACCGAATATAAATAAAGAGAATGATAATAATAATAAATATTGACTGCGAGTGTTTACAAGATCAAATTTTGCGGTTTAACCGTATACAACTTATTGTTTTTTAAATCATTTAATTTAGAAGGTAACAGGATTTCCACGACCTCGGAAACTCTACACGTTTATAGTTTTCTGCTTCGATCGATACCTTGTAATACAAAAAGCGAGGTGAGGTAAAAGTTATGGTTTCAGAGATTTGGTGTATGAAGAGGACAGAGGAGAATATGGATGAATCATTAACGAAACAGTTAACTTTCAAAACTTCATAGATAGTAAATAGGAAAATTGTAAATATGTGGGGACAATCTAACACAAATCGACCTACTCCCAAACTAAGAAAGCTTTTTCTATGGATACTAATCTACAATATACATACTTAAATAGACATATAAATAATTAAAACGGGATCCCCTCATTGTACCGACAAACGTTTGCCGAATGCTTTGTTTCATCGAATTTTCATTTAGGCTAAAGAGGTCAACACACATTATACCAATAAAAACAAAAGAAACAGACACAAATCATTGACAGATGTGTCGACAAAATTGTTTGTACCTTCACAGCTGAAGGCGTAGCACGGTTGCCATTTTATCAATCATCGCTGCGGATAAGACATTCATCACTCTCGCACTCGCATACTTGTCAGAACGTGACGGATGTCTTATCCACAGCGATAAGTGATAAAATGGCAACCATGCTACGCCTTCTGTTTAGCATTGACAGGAAGTCCATTTATTTCACGATTCTTAGTATAAACAACATCATATTTCACATTAAAGATTCGCTATGCTAGCAAACTCGCTCTGACTAGTATAGCTTCGGTCACTCAATGTAATTAGTTTACTGGTTTGAAAAGGAAATTATTACGATAAAGTCGTATAAAATGGAAAGTATATTTAATTGTTAACGCGTGTTTATTGATTCATGTACGCTTTCGATTGGATATTTGTAATATTGTTTCAATATTGCAAGCCATTGTTTAGAGGCAGTTGATGCCACCATTGATTAAGGAACCACGAGAACTGATGAGTGATGATCTCTGTACTAAGTCGCGTTCTTTGAAAACAAGTCTGCCTAGGTATTTGGTTTTACTATAGAGAGATCTGGGTCGGTCCATTCCAGGAGTTCGTTGATCATCATTAGTTTCATTGCTTGTTGCATTGTTTAAGCAGAGTTGTAGAGATAGCAAATGTGTAATGACAAAATGTGTGCATGCAGTACCAGTAGGGTGGTCCATAAAAAACGAAAAGTTGAAATATAGCATCCTCTTTTACTGTTTAACGTATCTTTTTATTTTAATGGTTGGATAAGATTTAGGGGTCGCGACCGAATTTTAAACTTTTTAAGGCTTGCATTCTCCATACTAAGATTTTATTTAATAAAAAAAAATCCACTCTAATAAGCTACATTTTAATTGAATAATGAATGATTAGCTTTCATAAAAATCAGTCCTGACCTCTGAAGTAAGTTAAATCAGTCACTTTTTGATGTATCGTACGTTAAAAACAACGAAGTAGGAACAAATGATGTCACGATTTCTATGGTGAAACACCCACTCAAAGTAGTAATATGTAACAAACTACAACCTTATTTTTGTAGAAATAAGGTCTGCCTACATACTCGTATCTTTGAGACTTTGTGGTGTATACATATTGGTGCCCTTGACTGTACTGGTTATTTATTTATTTAAACTTTATTGCACAGTAACAAGGTACAAGTACAAAAGGCGAACTTAATGCCATAAGGCATTCTCTACCAGTCAACCTGTAGGCAACAGAAAATAAGCATAGCTGGTGCCCGCACCAGCCCCGGTCTCATACCCCGGTATGAGAACAACACAGGAATAAAGTAAGAAGAAAAAATACTAGTATGTTATACGGATAATGTCAATAAATATAATTCGTCATGTCATATGTTTATTGAACAGCATTAAGCTGATTTTCCACCGGAGGGACGAGACGAGACGAGGCGAGGCGAGAATTGAAATTCGTTTAGCAAATTTTCAATTCGCGCATATTCGGTGGAAATAGTAAGTACTTCAATTCTCGCCTCGCCTCGTCTCGTCTCGCCCCTCCGGTGAAAAATCAGCTTTATATCTACTTTGGTCTACAAAATGCCAGTAGCAAAGTTACTACTCCACGAGATCTGTGTTCCGATAAGCATTGTTCTCAGTAGCCCGCTTCCACTCAGCAAACGTCAAACGAGGCCAGTTTTTGCCGCGTTTCTCGCGTACCGTACCAATGCGTTTCTTCACTTAACTTGACTTTAGCTGAGCTAATCACAACTTGTTACCCTCGCTTCACTGCTCACCAGGAGACTCTTGATACTGAGATTCGTGAAGGCGGGTTGTTATTGGTGGTTTTATTAAGACGATATCCCGCTGGTGCTGCCTGCACGGCATAACGACTAACAAAAGTCATCTGTCAGTACAGTCGTTTCACCTCATACGGTATTAGAACCACGGAAAACTATCAGTCAATTTAAAACTTGCAAGGAGGCACGAGGATATGCTTGAATATGGTCTTCTTTTTCAGCAAACGCTGGTAGAATTTTGACTTGTAAAAGTGATTGCGGCTTCTTTGCATTTATTTGTACATCCAAGAAAACTCCCGCCCGCCGCAGTGAAAACGGTTACCCTGATTTGGACCATATGGCTTACGTTATGGAAATCTGCCGCACCCTGTATGATCAATGACAACGCGTACTCAAAGGTCTGATAGTGGTCCGTCTAACTCTAATGTGTGAGGCGAGGTAACGCGTTGCGAATAACAGCCAGATATTGATCAGATTAACGCACGAGGCATTTTTCTTAGAATTACCTCACGGTTGAAATGGATAATTGGGTTGGAGATTGTCAAAATTGAGATAGTTTGCACGAAAATATAATAGCCTATAGTTCCCGTTCTGCCTTTTCTCCGAATTTATTATGTCTGAATTTCACTTGCCAACCAACTTTTCGCCGATGATTCACCTTGACAACTAACTAATGGCAAATTTTTGTATGACAACAGATTCATTTGGTAGAATTATTTTCAAGACGATTATTATAATGAATTTAAAAATTTGGCATACCTATCATTTGGCAAATCTTTCAGTTGGACAAGCAACTACTAACCGAAAAACGTTTCGTCAGTGCAACAGTTCCCTTTTCTTACATAAGCCAACTTTTTACTACAAAGAACAAGACAGCATAACACATTACATTCTTATTTATGGCATAACATAGTCAGACTATTATTCGACGTGTTATATAAGTTACAAGGAGGGAAGTGGGGATGGGGAGACGAAGTTACCTACAAAGGGGGTTCGGGGGCGAAACCCCCGTATTAAAAACAACACACAATCGTAACAGTGATATTATTTGTAGGTTAGGTTAGGGTTAGCTTGTGTCCCTTAGAGCGGAAAAAGTCACCCCGCGAAGCGGGGTGACGTCGACACGCTGGCGGTTAGGTAAAGTTCAGGTGAGGTTAAAATAATTGGCAGGTGTTTGTTTAAAAAAAACACATGTACACCTACATACATACATTCCACCAAGCAACAGTCCAAAAGTAAGGATATCTCCAATGATGCGATAATTCAGGTACCGTCATTGTCAAAAAAACAAGTGAGCGGTTGCGCTTACTCACTTTGTAAATACTTTACATAGTTACTAAATAAAACATCTGGTAAGTGTTATACCACGAAATGTATATTAAGTCAAACTGACCCATTCTAATATTCGAAAGGTGGCATTTTGAAAAGTGACTTTATGAAAAAAAGTCCAAGCATACAGTTGGTAACCGTGAGGTAGGAAAATAAAACTAAACCTTTTGATAAGTTGACACTTAATCATTCGGTGAAATGACATTATGCGAAAAATTGGTTGCGAAGTGATATTCGTACATAAAATTTTCGGAGATGATTTAGAGAACCCCTGTAGTTATTTTCTTTCAAAAAATTGACATGGATAACTGTCATATAAGCAGGTCGATCACGTAACGCATTATACGCTATGTTAGGTAGATCTAAATGTCAAGTCTTATATGGAAAAATGACAGTTGGACTGCCCTAACGCGCGTTCAAATCGTTCAATACGGTCACATCGATTGGACACGTTAACTTGTTCTATTTTATTTATTTATTTTATTTGAAACAAACAGTCTTACAAAGATATTACTACGTGATAACTTAATACTACATAGACCTATAGTTTCCAAAAGGATTTCAACATATTGAACAATGTTGCGTACTTAAGTAAAAATATCAAACTTATTTGGTTGTAGTTATAATTACTAACAATTGCCATTACGAAGACGTACTTATATAAATATGTATGGTACACCTAGAAGTATGAGCGAGTAATGTTTTTACACAGATCAGATTAATTTCAATCTTATGCCTAAAACCGGTTATCTACATGGAAATTTTGTTTTACTTATTATCATTATTATACATATATGTATATTATAGGTATAATTAAGTAGGTATTACTACTTTCTAAACACACTTTTTAATGACTCTATTGTACAGTTAAATATATCTATATCAATCAATCACTTGTTAACTAAACTGTTGATGCCACAGCCATGTTTAGACAAGGTTATTTTACCGTTGAATCTCTCAAAGAGTTCTAACCCCACCCATCCCATCAAACCCATCATATACCTAACCTAAGCTGCTCAAGTTAAATCACAATTTGACCCAATTAGAAGTATTGTCAATTTGAAGAATAGTTAGGGCAAAGATATTTGACATTTATTCTCAGAATTAAGCCTTGGTCATCATCATCAGACACAAAATGATGAAAGCTTTGCGCTCTTCAGAAGGAACTAATCACGTGGGTAGTTACGAGTATTGCATCATGCATGACACAAATACATACAGAAGACAACAATCAAGTCCTCAATAGCTAAAAAAACTTCCGGAACTAAACCATGATAGAAATTACACGTTTACGATCAAATCGGAACCTAGCCCTCGCTACACCCACCGTTATATAACTGCATGGTAATTACATGTTAAAGCGTGTGCTACATGCTTACACACCATGCTTCGTTTACTTCACCACCATTCCTTAAACATATAAACTAAGGTTCCCTGTCAGTCTTTATAACATTGACATAAGGTTGAATTTCCCCTGGTAAAGGTTTTTTTTACTATACCGTTTGTAAGATTAAATAATATCTCTATGAGGCAAGAATCATTATCATAACAATACAATGTGAAGTTTTATGTTGTGACTAAACGTATTTTATGCACAACGGCCCATTAATATTTTTAAATATTTTGATTCTTTATTGTTGTTGATTAAATTGGTGTTAATTAATTTCATGCGGAAGGAAAATGCTTCTTTCATTTTTTTATTTTTTTTAGTCTTCTGGTAGAGGTCGCTACATACGCCTCCCTAAGGCGTTATATGAAGGAACTGATTGAAGGATTTGGTGCCCGAACCAGATTGTTCCGATAGCTCAGTTGGTTAGTAGCGACGGGCCATGAATGCCTGTGGTCGCCGGTTCGAATCCGGCTCGGAGCATTAAATTTTTCAATTTTTCCTTTCATTTAAAAATTTGAAAATGCTTCTCTTTATAGTTCTCCTTATAGTTTCGCCATGTCCGTCTGGCCATCCGTCCGTCTCTCCTCCCGTCTTTGGCTTAGCGCAGTAATCATTACTACTAGAAAACTGTATTTCTAATGAGCCTATCATGAAGGGTTTAGGAGTTGCTATGACTATCTTCTGTCTTCATCATCACCAGCTATATCATCATCCTCCTAGCGTTATTCCCGGGTGTGCCCCTAAAGAAGCCCGGGGTCCGCTTTGACACCTAATCCCAAGATTTGGCATACGCACGCACTAGTTTTACGAAAGCGATTGCCATCAGATCTTCCAACCCAGGGGAAAAACTAGACCTTAATGGGATTAGACCGGTTTCTTCACGATGTTTTCCTTCACCGAAAAGCTAACGGTAAACATTCCGTACACAAGTTCCGAAAAACTCATTGGTACGAGCCGGGATTCGATCCCACGACCGCCGCTTGACAGCCGCATGTCGGAACGACTAGGCTACCGTAGCTTTAACACCAGCTATATGGTACCAATAGTTATTTATAATTATTATTTATTAAGAACCCGTTGTGTCCCACTGCTGGGTAAAAGCATCCCCCAAGTGTTTCCAGTCTTCGTGACCCTGAGCAGTCTCTGGCCAATTAAATTCCAATACTCGTATGGCATACATTATTTTGGCCTTTAAAGTTTGTCACTCTTTAGTACCACCCAGGGGCACGTGCAGGGTTGTGGTAGGTAGCTCCTGCGGACCCGAGTAACGGTTGTCCGTCCCTTTGTCAAGTGAGTGGGCAACTCGACTGTTAGAAGTTCTTAAGCCGCCCGAAGGCCTCTAACCTAACTCGGCTCAACGACTACTATCATATACATCAACGGGATCAACTGCTTAGCGTGCCTTTCAAAGCACTCAAGCTCACAAGTTGCAGCGGTCAGTCTTTGGATGGGTGATCGCCTGATGTTTGAGTGGTTAGTAATTGGACAATAATTGGAGCTCAAATACATCCGCTGATCTACCTAGTCATGGGAAAATGAAAGTAAGGTCACAGTGTCCTAAACAAACAGTTTAGCGATCTTGCGTAAATGTCATGGTGGTATGGGAATGCTCTACTTTTGAAAGTGAATGCCCAATATAGGTAAAACCGTTTATTTGATCTTCAATCTCTGATTCATGTCGATTCCCCGTACAAACGTTGTTTGGCTCTCATGGTAAAACGGCATAATGGAATTTAACATGAAAATATTTACACAAAAGGGAAATGAAACTAGTTTTTGTTGCAGTAATTTATAACCAACGTATGGTAGAAAAAAAATATAGTTTTAGTAGCTAATATTTTTTTCGATTTTAATTTCTAGCAACAGAAATTAGTCCCCGACCTAGATATGGCGGATCCCATTGTGTAAACAAAATTTCATGTTATTCCAGCATGTCGTTTTAAAATGAGGACCAAACTACGTTTGTATGGAGGGTCTCATCCTTCGGCTCGGGCGTCAAATAACGGCGATCTTAGACATAACTAATTCTATCACCCTGGGATTAATTATATTGCACTATTCCTATCGCATCTCCGGCGAGATAATAATAACAGTATCACAATATCATAGATAACACATTTTCATTTCCCAGCAGTTTACTGATCCGATCGAAATCGGATGCAGTCGTCGACATACTTGATTGGCTGCCAGATATTCCTCTCTCCATCAATATTAATGCAGACTACCCTCATAATTGACCATGATCGTCATTCCGATCATGCATAAACATCTTGCTTCGATTAAGCAGTTAATTTAATCAAATGTCTTCAATTATCGTCTATTAGGATAATGATAATTATGGAGTTGATGAGATCGTAAGTATAAGGTATAGATTTATTTTAGGAACGAATACACAATAAATAAAATAAATGAAGAAACAATACATTTAAATTAATTACAAAATAAATTAACCTAACTAACCTAACCCAGTCATAAGAAAAAGCCCATAACTCCCATTTCATTAATTTTGTGCAGTACTGAGATGAAATGATTACAAAAATTATTGTGGAGAAATACGAGTAACATCTAGGTACGTCAAGATTGAATAGGATCAGAAATTTGAAGTACCTCTTTGTATTAATACCCATGTTTTAATACCTGTGTATTAATACCTATGTATTAATACCTATGTATTAATTGCCTACGTGTATTAATAATACAAATTGGTCCTTGAAATATTGATTCAATAAATAAAGTACAATAGAAATCACGACATTTGCAAAAAAGTCTCGGTACATTTTTTTCGTATTTTATTTGATGCATATTTTGCTGATGTCGTCTTTTTAATATTGCTACTGTACAGTTGATCTTCAAGCCTCAATATAAATCCTTTAGAAGACCTTGTGTTGGCTTTGAGGTGATATAATAACTAATAGCCCATTGCCGTGACTTGACCTAGAAACAAGACGAAGTACGTTTAAAGAGAGAGCCTATTACCACAGTATAAGTTATAGTAGTAAGCTACAGAAGGTCCACTCTTTAAGTGTTTCCGTTAGCTGTCTCCACCATAAACAAGAGACAGTGCGGAATGGACGTAAGAGGGTTGTCAAAAGATTTCGTCTCAAACATAAAATAAAACAAATTTAGTTTCTACATGTCTTTAGACCCACATAGGGCGGTTCCCATAGTGTCTTTTTGCACCAAAAAACGAATAGGACAGTAAGTTTGCTTTTACCACACCAGAAATCAATAAGTTACTCAAGTGACCTACAAAAACATTGTTCATTTGTTTAACAAGGTTCTAATTGCAGCCAATGCGTGTTATTCCACATCGGAAACACAATCGCGTGTGTCGTGGAGGAAATCCACAAGTAATTATAATTTTGCATGCGTGGGAGTTGTGGATAATGTGTGGTTGCCGACCATGTATACGTACGCTTCCGAGGAAGCTTGTGACACGATAGGTGCAATAAACCTTTGTGACCTAATGACAAATGTTAAATTAGATGGATTTTCTGATTACACCTCTTCACGAAATAACTTATTTTTATTAAATATTTTAGTTTCGTGTCAATTTCACGTGGATACCATGATCATATTTAATTTTTTCACATAATATCTGGGTAGCTCACAGGTGAGAGCACTGATCCGTAAATACAGAGGGCGCAATTTCGAATCTTGCCCTGGGTTTCAAACGATGATGTTTTATTGTTCCATTTTATTTGTTCTCTGTATCATATAGTTTGATTTTCAGATTCCGTATCTACTGAATCAATATATGACTTGTAGTTTGTTTGGCTAGGCGGCAAGCTTCCATCTAGGTGTGATCCGATGGCCTGACAGGATGGGTCCCGCCTACAAATCTGACATCCATAAGGATTTTAAATGTAGTTCAGCTCTCCATGAGAATGAGGAAATTGGGTAATAAAAGTTTGTAAATCAGTTTAGTAAGATTTATTAGAACAATATAAATATTTAATTTAACGATACTATATGACTATGAATGATGTGACTTGACAATTATATTTATTAAGACTTAATTCTTGCTCGCTGTTCGTCGGGAACGAAATGACACAGTTTTATGTATTGTGTTGGACATGGAAAACGGAATGTGCGATATCCATAGGTATATAGGTTTAGTTATAATGTAGCAGTATGAACATCCGATTTAAAGATCAAAACCAGCACGCTTTGAACTGAGGGCTGAAATTTTAACTTTTTTTAAAATCTGAACTGAAAGGGAATTTAATTGAATTGTAAATATATAGGAGAAGTCACTGGCAAGTAATCCCCTATATCTATTTTAGAACGCCACAGTTGGGAGATGTTGTTCTTGATTATATCTTCTGATTTAACAAATTGATCTTTACAGTCTCTAAATTTTATTACCTACCTACTTCCTTGTTCAGCTCTGTAACTGTGAAAATCGACTTTCTAGTAATTAATACATCTAGATTGCATTCTGCAGTTGGATACCACGGGACGAAATAGACCAAAACGGACGTGTCTTGTTTCTTGTCTTTGTTGCTAGTGAGGCTACTTTCATACAGAATGAAAGGTGGATCGTTGTGTCACTCTCACACCTATAAGTACATAGTCTTGTTGGATAAAGACCGATGATACATTTGTAAATGTGCTATCAAAAGATGTTATTAGGTACCTACATATAATGAGTTGACTAATCTGCATTTGTCTGCAAATAAATTAAAGCTTTCTTTTGCAATAAGTGCATTGTATGTGCACGTACCGGAAGGCGCAGCGTGGGTAGGCCCCCGACAAGGTGGACTGATGACCTGGTAAAGGTTGCGGGAGTCCGATGGATGCGGGTGGCGCGGGATCGGTCACTTTGGCACTCTTTGGGGGAGGCCTATGTCCAGCAGTGGACGTCTTTCGGCTGATATGATGATGATGATGATGATGATTGTGTGAGTAGGTACGTAAAATTTTGAAAGTGCTTTGTGGAAAGGTTTTTGCGTGGTCAATTAACGATAACGTCGACTTCTGTTAAAAGTTGCCAGAAAGTGTCTAGTGCTTTATCTTCTTTAAATACGTATCTTTATGTTATCATCATCATTATTATTATTATTCTTTTCTGAATCTGTAATTGTGACATTCCTTATTCTTAATTATGTATGACATCTTCTTACTATTGGTTGATAATATTGATATTTTTAAATCTGTTTAACATATATAGGTATTAGATATAAGAACACATGTGCTATGATGTAACCATTTATTATTGTAATTGTTTTCCTATTTTATTTTGTTTTTGTACGCCGCAAGGCAGAACATGGACGACTCTCAACCTAATTTAAGAACTACAATGTACTATACTTAGCTATGTTTCACCAAAAAAAAATTACTTACTTACCTACTTACACGCCGTAAATGTGTCATTTTGAAAATCAGACACAAATAGAAATCGGCGTGGGCGGCACGGCCTCGACACGTTTCTGGAGGACTGGCTTAGTTTAGAAGTCTATGGAGACGCGTGGATGACAGGGATGGAGACCTTTGCCCAACAGAAGAGGAATTACGAAACAAAACAACACACACACACACACACACACACATACACACACACACACACACACACACAATACACACAATTTTAGATATAAACTGTAGTAAAATCGGAATTGCCGACAACTACATGTGTACAAGATTTCCTCACTGGTATAGCGTACTGCTAGGTCCCGAGATACAGGCTCCGCCTATAGTTCGGGGCCTGCCGGATATTTTTCTGTATTTATAAAAGTCCTGTATGTTTTAAAATGAATTTATTCTTATTTATTTTTATTCTAAAACAACAGCGCTCGGGAAGTCTCTAGTCTAGTTATATCTAGAAAAAAATGGTTAATTTGATATGTGGTTCCATGTAATCTATTCTAAGTTCACTTGTTTACATCTCGACTTGTCAACTTAACCCCGCTTGTTATTCCGTATACAGATATGGTGATGAGTAATCATCTTAATCATCGTTCTTAAAAAATCTGAGGTAGGTTCGGTCTGCTTTCGTATTACGTGAGCGCTTTCGCCTCTTTATAGCGACGCCATCGCCGTTATATCACCGATCGGCCATTCATAATCTGGTTAACGTAAACGTTGGAGTTAATGGTTTGTTATTGAATCTTTATGGTGGTTTTGTACCATTGATGGTTAAAATGGCTGTTTGATAGAAACGTTTTTTTATACTTGTTATGGTGGTTAACTACTATGTAGTTAACTAATTTTTCACTTTGCTTTATGATTTTCATGAATGTTTTCACATCGATGCACACAAGCATTGAAAGTATGTTTAGTTTTACGGTAATTTATTTATACAAATGATTCAGTTTTCATTGCCCTTGAGTTACATAATATATATTATATATATACTACATAATATATATAGTGTTGGTATTATATCTGCATTTGAAAACATTTCTCTCATCAATTGTTATATGAAGTAGACATTTAAGCCTTGATTTTTCTGATGGGAAAGGCACTCGACAGTTTTGTTTACTTACAATGCTTCTTTAAATATAATAAAATAATGGCCTAACTTAAGCGAAAAGGTCACGAAGCAGGATTTCCTTTATGTCAATTCCGTAAACAACGCGAGCATAACAAAACATCATACATACACAAAGAAAATAGAGAGGCAAGCCACAGCGGCATGTCATCTTGCTCATATTGGAGCTGCCCCCTCAGATGAAGTACCACACCACACAACATCACCACCACTTGCACTATAGGCAAGTGATGTTGTGATATAAATTGCTGGTGAGAAAGGTCAACTGAGCTATAAAGCGTCCATAGGTTACGGCCCTCTCACCATCACGCAAGTCGGTGTCCAACCATTGTGATAGTTAAACACTGATTCTTTGCGAACGAATTTTCACCAAAAATCAGTCGCTCATTGTTTACAAACACAGTTCTTGAACTCACATTTTTTTACATACTTAACACAAGTAAAAAGGCAGTCTTAAACTACGACCTTAACCAAACAAAGAATTAGGTTCATTGAAAAAACTATAATTAGTTAATTATTAACATGTTCATAACCGTTCTTATGACTTTGCAATAAGGTTAAGTTTAGAAAAACTCAAGTATTTGTCCCACATTTAAAGCATTTCTGTGTAATTCTCACGACCATGACTTCATAGATAAAATAGTTCTCTTAATTTGTTTTTAAAATAATACTTAAGGTTATTAAGTTAAAATGAGGTATTTGTCCTTAGTATTAGATAATTGTTATAATTAAAATAGTGGGCAGTCAGATACCTGTGTAAAATAATATGTTCTTATTCATTTTGCACCAACGAAAATGTTCACATGATTGGGATTGTGCAAGTTGCCGTTAGCAAGATATTATGTGTTTTAAATGAAAATGAAATAAATAAAATAAACCGAAAAAGAAAAGAAAGAAAGTAAATGAAAGTATTTATTTCGGATATGTTACAAGTACATCCATATTATGTTAGTAATAACTTATATTGGGTGTGTTAGTAGAAAGTATAATTATAATTACAATAGACATGCAAGGACATCCAGTGCGCGAGGATAGGGCTGTCCATCCTCTCAGCGATCACCTTCTGGAGGGTGTTGGAGCACGCGCGCACGCGCTCGAGCAGGGACGCCACCCGCTTGCACAGCACGGATGGAAACCGTCGGTCCTCCACGCGGCGAACATTCCTGACGCGCAGCAACGCCAGGGCAGCCCCAACAACGCCCTTAAGGCGTTATTGTACTGGACGCGCAGAGCATTGTAGGCTTTTTTGGTGTAGTCACTCCATAGGTTGCACGTGTATAGGGTCTGACAATACGTTTTGAACAGGGTTATTTTCACCTCTAGGGTTTAAAGTAATTGAAGCATAGGTAAAGTCGTATTGAATGTGTTTCACCCTGAAAGCATTTCCATATCTCTGCTTAAAAAAATCATCTCCTTAACCATAACACTTGACAAACCTCTATTAAACAAAAATTTTTTGTGTACCTTTCTCACAAACATAAATGTAAAAAAAATGGTTTGATAAACCTTTATGAAGGTTTTCAAATATGCAAGCCAAGTTCATTAATTAATTAATTGCCAATTGCAAATAAATATTTGTTACAGTGATGTTACCTACGCCGATATTCTAATAATCCAAAATTACAATATGAGCATGGTCCTTTAGCCGGATGAAACTCAAACTAAACATAAACAATTTACATTCCAGGTGAGATCGATGTTCGGCAACGCCAACGCGTCATCAGACCTCATGCTACCCATCCTCCTAGACATGGCCAACCTCATACGCAAAGCTGTCCGCTCCGGCAAGGAACCCAGGGAAGTTAAACAGCCTCTCACACTGCCACAAGCACAACTCCTCAGACGATCATTCACAGAAGACTCTGACACACTGCTAGACGACGAACCTTTCGAATACTCCACCACCACTAAAGCACCAGAAACACAGAGATACCGTAGGATACCACAGAGGAGATACAATCCTACAAAACCTAAAACAGTCAACAGAACAGACACGTACGTGAACACTGAAAACAATGAAGTTAAGAAGACGAATGATGATGTTGGTGTAAGTATTGTAATTCAAATTATTAGTTTTGTCATACCATGTCTTACCGCGTCCTTGTTTGCTCCATAGATTATTAATTCTCTTGTTATCAATATCCATCTAACCGATTACGTCAACGTAGATTTCGAAATGTATCTTCATAAATTGCAGTCGCTAAAAATTGGTAATCTCCTGTCACATTTCACACTTTCGTCTATAAGTATAGTTAGTTTTATTTATTTAAGTTGACGAAATTGCATCAAAAAGGTCAATTCAAAAACCAACTCGACTGTCCAAGGTTAAATATTCAATCCACTGAAAGTTTTATAAAAAAGTACCTAAGTCAGCTTAAATAATCTTAGGTTAATACCATAAAACGCAGTTACATTTTATATTCATATATGAGCGTGTTTTCTACGCTGATGACAACAATCTTTACTCTACAATATCTTGCATCAACAGCCATTCATTATTTTTTCTATTCCTGTACCTTTACCTGTCATTTATATTGGCTTTAGCTCAAATACAATGACACCGATAATAAGTCGTCGAAAAACTCTATGGCCCATAAACGCACACTTTAGTGTACTTTTTTGGTTCATACATTTTCCATAAAAGCACTGTTTACCACGATGTCAAATCATCTAACTTTTTTTTAATCAGCCACTGTATTTCAGTGGTACCAACTTCATAAGCAAAACTTTCGAAATAAAGAAGTTTTAATTACCATCAAATATTTGTAAACATAAAATAAAATAATATTATTAACTAAAATAAAAATAAATTATCATGTATTGTGTGTTAATATACATATTTTAGCAATTATTGGTATTATTTATAAATATAAACCGATCCGATTCGGTTCGGATCCGGATTCAGTTTGGTTCGGATGGCAAGTGCAAGGAAATTAAAAACAAAACAGACCATAAACAAGAGGTGTCAACGTGTCATATTTCTAATTTCCCACCAAAGTTCCAGTTCAAAATTAAAAGACGAAATGACTATATAACTATGCTTGATAACTATTCGTTATTAATAACATAATAACGTACTTAAGATTTGATTCGTGTTTGTGAAGTGAAGATGCCTCGAGGGCCTTTTTTAGATTTAACTTAGCTTTAATTTATTTTAGTTAATGTTATAGTTATCATCTTGTATATACTTTAGAAAATAACTATCCTCTTTATAAATAAATACTAATATTCAACCAATTCACAAATCATCGGAAAGCCATAACTTCTTCAAATGAATATATATCTTATTCATCTAACACACGCTAATTATTACACAAATCCTTATAATGTCTCGTTTCCAATTTCAGAACATCACGATATACAAGACCTCGACAACGGAAGCGCCCCGCTCCTCCACAGACAGGAGCAAGAATGCTACAGAGAACAGCACCATGGACCTGATGGCTGATGCGACCAACCAGACCTTGGCACAGGATCTACCAGTAGCAGAGAAATTAAGAGCACTGAATAGGTTTATTGACAGGAAAGGTGAGTGAGGTGGCGAATTGATGCTGGTACCAGAAAAATAATATAACAATGGTACCTACGCTTTGAACGCCATTAGACTGAACCGGTCGACAACACCCTTCCGTTAGTAGAATTGAGGGTTAATACAATTATTGCATATACATCCATACGTTCTTGAGACAAGACAATCGTGCACCATAAATCTGATTTAATTTACGCAGCGCTGAAAGCTGAAATTGAAATATTTTTTAAATTAATACTCGTAGCATGGCTCCCAGCGCTCATTGCTCCGCATATCCAAATGTGCAGTTTCGAGCATCCCTTATAAAAACATGAAAACGCGCTGTGAGTATATCATTCTTATTCTCGCTAAATATACAATATTTTACGTTTCTGACTACGACGATCAATATGCTTGCTTTGGAGCCTTTATAATGATAATACAAACAGTTATTAGCGGAAGTACGTACACGTGTTATGCAAATACTTATAAATACTGCATTATGCATGTATTGAGATTAGTTTTACAAGTCATTTAGAGAAATTCCGGTTTCACAGTTATCAGTATATCGATTGTGATTACAAATTATCTGTAAGATCATCAAAAACGAATGAATAATATTTTATGACGACTTTCTGAATTTTACAAGAAATTTTGAGAATTAATTCGTCGTAAATTTTAAGTTAATGTTAAACTTCGGATTCGGGACCATACCCAAGCAAATCCCATCATTGATTTAATGTATTCGATTGGATTTGCAAGTATATAGACATTAATAGTACTTTCTAACACCCGATGTTTTTTCGTTGTCGATATATGTTTAAAGTGAATTTGATCCCTCTGTCTGGTTAGTTAGGTTAGGTCGCAGTCTACATAGTTATCGACGATTATTAAATACATTACGTCACATCAATCTTTATATGACGATCTCTGTAGCCTAGTTGGTCGAGAAGGGTCTCTCCTGGGACCTCCGGCTTCAGGTCCCGGGTTCGAATCCCCGTAAGGGCATTTATTTGTGTGATGAGCACGAATATTTGTTTTTGAATCATGGATGTTTTATATGTACTTAAGTATTTATTTATCAATATAAATATGGTCGTCTGACACCCATAGCCCAAGTTTTGTGTAGTTTGGGAGTAGGTCGATTTGGGTAAGATTCTCTCCAAATATTTATTTATTTACATATTCGAACTATCCCCTCTTTATTTCCACAGACAAGAGAGAATTGACTCCTAGGACTATAGTTTTTTAAGACTCTGACTTCGACTTATTGCCACAAGACAAAAATATTACATACCCGCTATATTTTCAACTGCGCCAAAATTGTGAAATGGAGCTTCCAAGTGAAGCAAGTAGTAATATTACTATAGTACTCTCATGACCAATGTACATTCCAGGAAACCTCATCCGTCGCGGCACCTTCCCGCCCAAGCCGCCCGCTCGACGCGCAACTCCTGAGTCTACCATTAGCCCGGTTCGGAGACGACCAGTACCGGCCAGGAAACTGCCCGTTATTTCACCGGGGGAGCAGGCCAAATGCGAGCTGTTCACGAACACCTTGTGTCTGCACTCCGAGGATTATCCTACGTAAGTCTTGGTTATCGCAGAAAGGAACTTGATAGACTCAGTAAGAATCTATAGATAGACATGCTATACAAATCAGCCAAGTGTCCTACTTTTATCAACTGTCTAAGCTGATCATATATAAGTCCGGTTCGGAGAAGACCGGCCGGGGGCAGGAAACTGCCCATTATTACACCGGGGCTGTTCAAGAATACCTTGTGTCACTCTGAGCACTATCCCACATAAGTGTCGGTCACCTCTGCGATAAACTCCTCGATAGACCCACTAATAATCTAATTAGATAGGCGACAAATCAGCCAAATCTTTTACTTTTATTTTATCGACGGTCTGAGCCTATAATCCAGTTCAGGGATAACCGTTTGTGACTGTCTCTCGCAGCAAAGAAAGTTTTAATTTTTATCACCGATAAATCATGATTTGCCAATTCAAAAATTAACCTTAATCACACTTTTAATCCCAATTTTGATGACAAAAATAGATGGTTATTTCTATGCTTATTTATTTATTTATTTATTTTTTTCTTTCAATTTTAAGTCAATCTTACAAATAACTTTTGCTTGGGAAGTAAACAGAAGCAATGTTGAGAATCAAGAGATAGTAACCTAAGGCAAAATTCAACAATCAAAATAATTGAAAAAGAGAACATTTACATTTTATAAGGTTTTTGGTTTAAAATTTGTACAGTCAAGTTCAAAAATATGTGCACGGACAAAGTGATCAAAAATATGTTACCACGGCGTTATTGCTCAGATATTTTTAAAGCTTTGGGAACGCACTTATATTTATGTTCCTATCGGTTAGTTAAAAGTAACTAGAGCAAATAAGCATGATCACGATTCGGAATGATTATTTAATATCAAAGACTTGAATTTAAGAATTTAGTAGGCCCAAGATTCACTTAAACAGTTTATATTACCGTTAAATCGTTCTTCTCGGGTAAATAATGAAGGTCATCTTGCGCAAGAGTATTAAAATACACGTTATAATAAGAGAACACCAATGAAATAATAAACCATTCTAATAATGAACCCTTTAACTTACACAGTAAGGTTCAAAGTAGGAGTTACTTGTAATTTGACTAACAGCTCTTTGGCCTAGATGAAAGAGTAAGCCACACTCAATCGAGTGTGAAAGTGGTCGAGATTCATGCGTACTTAATGGACAGTGTTTTTTGTTCTTACTGGTCAACGCCAAAAATATGTAAACACTTAAGCACCATATCCTTTGTGATACGGTGAAGAATGTGTATAGTATAATATATTATATTCGACGCTGTACAGACAGATATATTATTATATAAATAAGTGAATATTCGCATTGAGTTGAGGCCTACGGTCATTTAAATCGTTGTAGCTACGAGTAATGTCGGAGTGAAATGTAGTATTTTTTTACTTTGTAATGCTGCCCGAGTTTCATAAAAAGTAATAAAGTATGGTAAGACCTCAAAATTTACAACCTGGAATGCTGAGAGAAAGCAATGACTTGCAGGAAGGGCAACTTCGCCTTGAGTATCTTATCTGGTTGTGCCTAATGGATATTTTTAGGGTTCCGTAGTCGACAACAAGGAACTCTTATAGTTTCGCCATGTCCGTCTATCCGCCCGTCTTCGGGTTAGCTCAGCACCTCGCTTCCCTTACCGCTTCGAACGCGCCCGACACACATCGAACGCGGCACACGCGCGGCACACGCGCAGCACCCGCGCAGCACCTGCGCGGCACACGCGCAGCACCCGCGCAGCTGCAGCGCAGCACCAGCGCGGCACACGCGCAGCACCCGCGCAGCAGCGGCGCGGCAGCCGCGCTGCACACACATTGCTACACGCCGCCCGCTTCCGGTGTGAATATACCGCTTCAAACGCGCCCGACACGCGCAGCACACGCGCAGCACTCGCGTCCGGTGGGTGGAGGCCTTAAGACAGACAGGCAACTACGGAACCCTACACTGCGCGTGGCGCGACTCACACTTGGCTGGTTTTTTTATACTATGAATCTGGCAAACAATCTATAGAGGTAATGGACGCTTACGACCAACCCTTTACGGATTTAAAGATTCGCCGTGTTAGAGACAAATACAGTTCGCTCACTCTCAATACTGCGTGTCCTGAGGAGATTGATTTATAGCTGCAATATCTTATTATGCTTCCTCTCATAGATTAATGAAACATTGAAAGTATGATCTTGTACAAAATAATGTCAATGTTTATAGAACAAGTAAATAATAATTCATGGAAGTTTTCTACTGACCCTGGAGGGCAGGATCGGTGGTAAAGTGTTTGCGTTGCTTCGCCGGAGACAAAACTGCGTGTAAGAAAGTCGGTTGGGAACTTGTCACTATGTTTAGAATCATCTTAATTGGTGATGCGCTATTAAATATATTTATTCACTTACGTACAGTCAGCTGCCGAGAAACGTGACCCTTGGATAAAAGTTTGCATGCCGCAGGTCACGTGTCTCTGACTGCGCTTCATAAATACTCACCGTGTTTCTTTTGTTTCCAGAGACGCCATAGTCCAGTCGATTCGCCGCAACAAGGCGGCCGCGGGGGCTCTGCTGGCGGACTTCAGGGACCCCGGCGAAGGTGCCGTGGATGGAGTCACGGCGGCGCAGGAGGCCAAGTATACGGCGGAGCACTACTTGGTGTCCACTAATAGGTAATGTTTTGTCATCCTGTTAGCCATTTTAGATATATAATCTTGTTCAACACCCAGAATAAGTGCTACGCAACTATCCTGAATTTGATAGAATAATTGTAGGAGTTCTGTCTTCAAATGCGTTTTCAGTTTTGAATTGGTACTAGACCTATCGCCTCCTGAGACCGTGAGACCCACGGTACGCTTTAGTGGTTTTGAATTATGAACTTTTTTACATTCAGTAAAAGTACAAAGTCAATTTTGAAATTTGTTCTAAATTTAGTACGAGGGGTCTTAGGAGGATAGAAAATAATAAGACAAGACTAAAGATAAGACTATACATACACAGTGCTTGTCCGTTAAACGGATAGAAAGTAATGAATTTATTAATCCAATCTAGGGCGACTGGCTGAAATGTGATACTTCGCAGCCTATAAAGGAATCTAGCGCTAATATTGAATTGTATTTAAGAAAGAAATATTTAATTCTGCTTTAGACGAGGCGACACAGCCAACCGAGACTTCGCCAGCGCCGGCGAGGCGGGCTTCATGTGCCCCAGCACGGTGAAGTACGCGCGGCCGCAGCGCGCACGAGCAACCTCAGGCCAGTGGAAGTACATCGTGAACACGGGAGAGCACACGCAGACGCTGCGTTTGGAGAAGTGCTTGTAAGTAGCAAAAATTGAAGAAGCTCGAGAGTTCGAGGCCATAGAAACGCTGCGTGCGTAGCACGTATCAGCATTTTTCTGCCTTCAAGTGGAAATCGCTCGTAGAGCGCATAATTTATGCGAGTTGAATGGTTATACTCATTTCGAAAACTGGCATGTCTTTATTGTAAAGCGTTCATGGATCGCTTTCTCGTATATTGTTTTTTTAGTATTCGTCTGGTAATCTTGCTTTTGTTTCCATTCCAGAAAACCTAAAGAATCATGTACATACTTGACGGACAACTTCAAATCAAAATGCGTCCAAGTCTACAATTATCACAGACTTTTGACTTGGGACCAGCAGAACGGATTACACATGGACATTTTCAAGGTAAAATTATTTGCAATTTGTAAGCAAGTGAAAATTCAGTACATAAGTTTCCTTGTCTATATGTATCTAAAAGCGATTTCTGATTAAAAACTCTGCTCATTTTAATATTCTTCATATTTCAGGTGCCCACGTGCTGCTCTTGCCACATAGAGGGTTACAGTGTATCATTCCCGCCCCTAGGCCACAGGATCCACGAGACATCCGGGGAGAATATGCCAGAAGAAGAACTATCCGCTGAGCAAGGCAACCATGCCTTCGAAAATGTACAATCCACCGTCCAAAGACCCAGCGTCTCCAAAAACCCACCGTTCACCTTTAACAAGCCCTTAGAGTCCTTCGCACCATTCTCTGATAACCACAACCTAATAACCGGTACGTCATTCACTAATGCTAAACTTAACGAAGATGAACTTAATAATTTACCTATAATACCAATAATACCTGTTATACCGCCTTCTAATCCTACTGATTCTTACGGTAACACTTATTTCCCAGATTCCTTCAACCAGGCCACTTCTATTAGGAGCGTGAAACGTCCTCCGATCTCAAGGAACCCTGTCAGCACATTTGATTCTGTCACATTACCGAGCTATCTCGAACCTCCGACTCCGTCTGCACCGTCTTCGTTTTCTTTCTCAAACGATATTCCGAACAAATTCAAAAGTACGCCCCAGTTCAAGAGAGGAGCAGGAAGACCAAACCGACGGCCAATAAGGAAGAAGATATCAGGTGCTCCCGATGACTTATCATCTTCTGGAACATCAGCTGTAGAATCATTTACTGGAAGCAACGTAGACACTATGGAAGATTTTAATGAAGACATTGAAGTAGAGGAAGCAAATACTAATCAAAAGGTCCCGCTCAGACACGGCACAATTGCTCCAAAGCTTTACTCAGTCACGACCGAAAAGACGACTAACTTTAATCAACAAGAACAACCAAAAGTTGTCAAAGATAATAATGCTAACGGTAAAAGAGTAAATTACAATTACCATCCTATTATAGATTTCTTTGGAGAAGAAGATAAAGAAGAGAATGACTCAATTGACAGAGAAGACGTAGTAGCAGCGTACGTGCCGTCATCGGAGTCTGAGTGGAAACCCATGAATCATCTGCCACCTAGAAATTCACAAAATTCCAATCTATTAGAGCGAAGGAAACATAAATAATATAATTTAAATAATTCCAACCCCCTTCCAATTTAGTTATTTAAATGTTTGTAAATTTGTTTTACTCCCTGATGCACTTATAACAAAAATGTTTATAAAAATTCTACTTATAGACAAGAAAAACAAACCGTGCAATGCTGCAAATACAATACTCGTCAAACCATTACTTTAATCTAACACTTGTAAAATGTAAGAATATTTATGATTTGCTGTTTTTCCACAAAAATAAACATAAAATTACAGTGACGACAATACGTCTGTAAAAAAATGGATGTCGTTAAAGAATGTGCAATTACTTATAAAACTTTACCTGTAAGTGGGAGAGGCAATATATTTATATTTAATACGTGAACATACGATGCCAAATCGAATTGCAATGTAAATTATTCATTAGTAGGTATTTATTTAATTTATTTCTAAGTGCGTTAATGATACTCCGTTGTAACTCACCTTTAGGATATGTTCAATTTAATGTAAGATTTAAAAGACTTGCCAGAAAATAAATGCGTATCTTAATTATGTTTATTTCGTTTGTGTACCGTTCTGCGTCGCTCGACGTCTTTTTGTGCTAGATAAAAAAAAACCTATAAATATTGATTCAGATTCAGAACTTAAATGGAAATTACATATTTTACAGGTCAATATTCTATGAATCATATCAATCACTAATTAATTATCATAAAATGTATTATTGTCTAAGATTATTAAAACATTATTTCATAATTTTAAAAGTGGTACAGTCAAGTGTTAAAATATGTCCCATATCTCTTATATCAGTGGATTAAGGTTTTGGTACATACTCGTATTTAAGAAAGGATTAAATCGATACATATTTTTGCTCTTGACTGTACTACCTTACTGAAAAACAATAAAAGATAATAGGCAAATAAATGTAACATCACCACCGGTCTTGACCCTCCGAGTTCGTTTTTTTTGGACAGGTTCGTTTGCAGCAGCCTGAGGGGCTGTGGCTGCTGGTCTTGGCTGGCCTGTGGGTAGTCTCCACTACAGGGCTACCCGACTGCCGAATCTCCGATTTCGTAGTCTTAGTTACAGTATTTGTACCTACCTATTCTGTGGTTATAGCCATAGACAAAATTACCAAGTATATAGCGCAGTTTCTGTTTTATATGCTAAAACGATTTTTCCCGGAAATGAGACCTGGCTAAACTGATTTTACGCCTCCGTTAACCCAAATCTCGTAATATCTTAACCATCCGATTCTTATTGCGCAATAAAAAAAAGTAGCATCACTCTATTTATACCATCTTTCGCATGAAGCAACATTAACTTCCTTAATTAAAAAAAATACCTGTATTAATAAAAAAATTAACCGAATTAAGTTAAGTATAATCCACTTTTTCTACCCGCGCTCAGGGATGAAATACAATGATCGTAGAAATAGATTATAGTACAATATGAATCAGATCTGTTGAGACTGACATAACAGTTTGTCATTAATTTTACTTCCCACTTGTTTTGTTGAGAATAATTTCCGAGCTGCTAGTTGTTAACAAACTCGTTATTAAAGTTACTTCTGAATGCGCTACTGATTAAAAGAAGTAACCAGTATTGTACCAAAAGGTGTTTTAAAACTATTTGCTTTCTACTTCTGCTTATTTGAGAACTAAGCTCTTGTCAGTAAAGCTCAAAGTAGGCCCGCCATCTACATCATCGACATCACGATACGAACTAACATCCTATTTGCTTTAACTTACTAAAAAGAGGAAATGACAACATGTAATAAAAATAAAAGAAAAAAGAACCGACCAAGAGCGTGTGGGGCCACGCGCTGGGTAGGGTTCCGTAGTTGCCTGTTTGTCTTAATTACATCTACGTGCGGTGCGGTTGCGTCGGCCGAATTTGTCAGAAAATGGCCTTCCCAAGTACACATTAAATTGGTCGACTATTACTCGGTAACTTCTTATGCCTACTTGTCCGTGATAGTTTTCCTTTTAAATTCATTATATGTACTACTACCACGATTTTTTTCATATCCTCAGTAGGTAGCCATTTAGCCGGCAAGGGGGGGGGAGACATGTGACTCGAACAAAATTAAGGCTTTAAAGCCCAGTATCTCGCAAACGAATTAACGAAAGGTTTGAAAAATGGCTATTAGAAACCCATAATATTTTTTAACGAGCTATCCAACGTTACCTCACATCACGTGGGTTTAACGAGAAAAAAAAATACTTTAGGTGTAGGGGAGGTAGTTACCCTAAAAAAAAAAAACTACATTTTATTGCACTGTTATGTCGGCGTGATTGATTTATATACCTATGCCGAATCACAGTTTTCTAGTAGTAATGGTTACTGAGCTAAGCCGAAGACGGACGGACGGAAGGACAGACGAATATGGCGAAACTATTAGGGTTACTTGAACCCTAAATCCATATTGAATGACAAACAATAAAATAAACAAACATTGTGCCGAAGGTTTAATTTTCATATAAAAACTCTTTATAGTTAGAAAAGAGATTTTACGTCACACAATAAATAAAAACATGTACTCATGGCGGTGATAAGGCCTCTCACAGACTGGCGCAACCTAGCCGCGGCAGACAATAGTAAACTTGTCCGCCGCTGTCAAATTTTCTATTGTTCGCCACCGCGGGCCGCGCAGTGTGTTGCAGGCCTAATGAAAGCCTCAGATCACATGGTTATAATACTTATAATATAATTTAATTACCTTCGGCTCGGTCGATCTAAGACATACTGTTTTATTTCGATAGTAAGTAGTGCAGTTCCTTAATAACCTTCATATAACAAGGAGTACCTACACTACAAACGAAACTCGATGTTAACTCTACTCGTAATAAATTGTACACAGCCCAAACGTTTCAAAAGTGAAAGTGACTTTGCGCCCAGTTGAACGATCTGATCTGAAGTATCAATAGATTCGCGAGCAATCGAAGCCAATTCAATGCAGTGTCAAAACTATACGAGACTTGATCTTCGGTAACCCAGATGTGTATTCAACAAGAAAATTGGTCACGATGGAATTAAGTAAGATGTAATTATGGTTTTTGCATAACAATACAGTGTTCTTTAATTGGATATGTCAAAACAAATTATTAAATTTGTACGCCTATTTGTATGGAGATAATAAAAAGGAAATTACTTTTTATAGTTATTTATTTAATCATTATAAATAAGTAAGTATAACAGCAGTTAGTAAATACACTTAATGCAACAATAAACAATGTTAACAAGTTCTATCACAGAAGATTTCGTTAGCAAAGAAAATCGTAAATGAGAATAAATTCATCTCAATACTTTCGTCGAACACTTTTTCAATATTATAATATGGTCTAAAGTGATACGAAATTTAGTGGCACTTTCTACTTATAGTCTAATTTTTAATAATAAGTATCGCGTGATCTTACTTTTCATACACTACTTTTCATAGGAATGAACTGAGTATACATAGTTATTTCAATAAAAATCAAGTTTTGGAGTTGGTAAATTAATAGATAAATACTACTTTGGACTCATTAGTAGGAAACTTTATAATTGGCATTTATTTATGCAGTAGTTTATCACTGACGATATATTTTGTATGAAGACTAAGATAATTTAATTCACTCCACATGGCGTTGGCGTCATCCCCTTATTTTGTATCAACATAATAGTACATGCGCTTACTTGGGTCTTTAATATAGTTTGGTGTCGTAGTTAATATGGGCACAGCTTTAGCGAAGCCATTCAAAACTGCTGCAGCATTGTGTCTTCCACCTTTCACAGTCTTACTTCTAGACTGTAATTTTTCTTGCTCTTTTTTCTCTGTTTCACTGCCTTGAGGTTCTTCTTCTTGCACTAACTTAGCACTCTTATAGTTGCCTCCATGCAAACCGCTGTTTGACCTTGAATTGTCGTATGATTTGAAATCACCCCCGTGACTGTCGTCTGAGTCATCGCCATGATCGTATTCTTCATCAAGTTCGATAAGTTTTGCACTCTTTGTGTTTCGATGAGATTTGTAAGTATCCTCTAATGATTTGAGATTACCTCCATGTAATGCCCGAGGTTGGTCTACCTCGCTTAGTTCTATATTTTTTGCATTTGCTGGTTCGTTATCTTTTGGTCGTTCACTTTTATTCAACTTGATATGGCCACCGCGGTTAGATCTGACTTCAATATCTGTATTAATATTTGAATCTTCGTTTTCAGGGTTTTGAGCAATTCTTTGCTTTGCCGGTCCCCTTCTCCGTAATGGTTTTTCTGTCAAACTTACAACTGGTGCTTGTTTTATTTCAGCAGCTCTATAATTTCCACCATGTCTAGGCCCTTGGTTAAGATTAAGATTTTCTCTGAATATTTCTACATCTTTCAATTTGTTTATTTCTTCTGCTAAATTATTATCTTTAAACAGATTTAGTGCTTCCACGTTCTTTTGAGGTTTTTTACGCTTTTGGGGCAATTCTTTTATTATTTCCACTTCTTTTATGTCCTCCCTAAATTGTGTAACATGAGGTGCCGATGTATTGACCGGCAGCTCTTTATGAATTTCTACTTTTTTCCTATGAATAACTGGCTTAATTTCTAACTTGCCACTGCGTGCTTCAGTTGTTGGTGTAGGTGCTTCCGTTGTTCGTACAAGGGTACGTTTCGTTGGTTCAGGGGTAGTCAAAATTACGGGTTCTGATTGACTTTCTTTTTGTGTTTCATCTTTCTCATTTGGTGAAGATTCGTCATCTTCATCATCGATCTCATATTCATCATCATCGTCTTCCTCATCTTCATCTTCTTCGTCTGAGTCCTCATTTTCGTTTTCTTCTTCTTCACTTGACTCGGAATTTTTCTTTTGTATATTTTCTATTACTTCATCAGCTTCTTTCTCATAACCAGGCATATAGTCATCCATATTTTGTTTCCCACCAATCATTGCATCCACTTCCTCTTTCATCATGTCATCTTCCTCAGGATTCCCATAACTTTTTGTGTCCGTGACTAGTGTTGATTTCCTAGTTTTCTTTTTTTTTTCTCTGTATTTTGGAGTATCAATATCGTCTTCTGTATCAGGCTGACTAGGCTTGTATTTAATGGACTCTTTTTTAATAACAGGTTTGTCTGTCGTATGTGGTCTATTAAATCTTGTGATCAATCGTAGCTTTGATGGCTGATCTGCTTCTTCAATTTCCTCATATTCTTCATTTTCCTGCGGTTTTGCAGTACTAGTAGTAGGTCTAGTTCTTCTCCTGAATGACGGTTTAAGTGTCGTTGTGGTAGTTGTGGTTGAGACTTCCTCATCTTCATATTCTTCGTAATCTTCCTCACTTTCTTCACTTCCAACGGGTTCTTGATGTTTCTTCGATATTTTTGGTGCAGATGTAGTGCTAACTACCCTGTTTACTGTTTTAGACGCAGCTGATTCTAAAGATGATGGAGGTAATCTAGGCTTTGAAAGTTTTGCCTTTGATGATTCTTTGATGATGATAGATGGTGCAATAGTTCTATTAGTTCGACTTTCATAATCTTCAACAGACATGGAGTTTTTATGGTAAACCGGTGAGTAATGTGACTTATGGTTAGCAGGCTGTATTTCATACCTCGGTTCACCTCTACGTTGGTCAGTGTTGATATCTACAAAATCTGGTTCATCTTTGTAAGTATTTTTTTCCCTGTCTTTTCTACTTATGTCTTTGTAGTTACGTGTTCTTACATTTCTTTTAACGGGTTGATCTTTGTCATTGTTAAAAGTGAATACCCTTTCCACAATCTTATGCGATTGAAGTTGCTTAATAAGTGGGCTTATGTTACCCGAAGTTGTCGTTTTCTTAGATTCTTGGCCTTGTCCTTCTTTTATTATTTTATATGGTTCATATATGAATGGTGCGGCTCTTTTTTGTCGTATTATCAAAGGCAAGCTTGTTGCATTATCTTTATATTTAAATGATTCTTGGATAGTGTTTTTAGTTTCAGCGTCAATAGCGGAGGAATTTAAATGGCCAACATGCGTTGTATTATTTTGTGTCACAAAAGGATTATGGATATTAATTTTGATATTTTTTAAAATATCGGCCAAAACTCCAGTCTGGTATGTATCATTTGAAAAACTAGAAGCTGAGGGTAGTAAAATTGAAGATCTTAGTTCTTCCGTCGCTCTGGCTAAAGAGTCCTGGAGTGTGGTCGATCCATTACTCAAATTATCCCTAAAAGCAAGAAAATCGGATGCATGTCCGAAGTTATCACCTTTATGATTAGACGAAATTTTCCCAAAATTGTTAAGTTTGAATGTTTCCAATTTTGGAGTTTTGATTGGTTCAGGGTTAGTAATTATGCCTTCCTTGAAAAAAGGACTATCTAATGGGTTTTGACCAAAATACTTCGCTTTGAAGCAATCTATTTTATCGCCAAGGCCTTTAAGTCTCTGTTTGTTTTTTAAGTTATCAAAATTAGCTTTGCCGTTTATCTTGGATTGATCACCTTCGTCGTTTTCCTTGGAAGAGTCAGTACCATTATTTTTAATTTTTTCGGGTACAGGGTCAACTTCATCATCGACTTCGGCACACTCGATATTGGATCGTGAGTCATAAAACTCTGTACCTCCTTTAGTCTTTATAGGCATTAGCCTCAAGTTTTCAGCATAACGCAGTGGAGAATCCTTATGAACCGATTTTAGTTTTTGAAAATAGTACGGATATTTTTCCTTTAAAGTGGTAATTTTTGGTTTAGGTAACTTTAACTTAGCCATTTTATCTAATTGTTCTTCAGTTAGGAACGTCGAATTAAATTCAAATTCTGGTACTTCAAAATTTGCTTCTCGTTTATTCACATCATGATATATTTCAGTGTCATTCTTATAATTACCTGTAATATCTGTAGGTTTGGTTAAATTGTCTTCCCTTTTATGTCTCGTTTCTTCATTTTTAGGGGAACTACTGGAATCTTGTTCGTCAACTTCCTCCGTGTCTTCTTCCTGGTCTTCTTTATCATATGAAGTATTGTCATTTGAACTTTCGTTCACTTGGTCGGTTTTTCGATCATGTTCTCGTTTATGTCGTATGTCATCATCTGGGACATTTCCATATGCATCTTCTTCGACAGAGTGTTCATGCTCATCATCAGAGTAGTCTTCGGAGTCATTTTGATCTTCTTTGTCTCTGTCATCATCTTTCCATTGTTTGCCATGCTGCTTCTTATCTCTGTAAACTGACCCACTGGAGTCTTTGTACTTACCACTAAAAGAAGGCGTTTTGTATTTTCCTCCACTGATTTCCGCTTCTTTCAGGAATCCACCGTGACCCTCGTGGTCTGAAGCATGTTTCTGTTCACCAGCGTGATCATATGCTGCATCTTCGTACCCTTCTTCAGAGTAAACGGTTTGAGCCTTAGTGCTCTTAACAGCCTCTCTTAACCGGTGAGCATTGACTATATCATCATAGCTCACGGCATCTGCTAGTGCCGCTGACTTCGGAAGGTGTTTGGAAGTTTCCGTTTTCCTAACTTGTGCGTAACTTTTAATTGGCACGAAATCGTTTTCGTCACTTTCTTCTTTTGTATCCTTGTTTTGAAGTTCAAGTTTCTGGTAAGCGGCAGGTTGGTTTTTTAACACAGCTTTATTAATGGACTCGTCGACATTGTTTCTTAACTGGTTGTAGCGCTCCTGGCCTTTTAAGTAAATATCATAACCATCAGGAGGTTCAGCAAAATTCTCGGATGGTGGAAATTGCGGATACTCGTTATGTTCATCATCATATTTAAGGGCATGGTGTTGTTTTAGATTATGTATATGTTTTTTTAATGGTCTATAGTGTAGTGGCCTTACTTTTACGAAATGTTGGTTCCATGGATGTCTAAATTTGTGATTAAGGATTTGCTCATGTGTAAAAGCTTTTGGTGGAGGTCTATAGTACACTGGTCTTCGTAACGGTCTGTGAACCTCGAAAGTGGCAGGGACATTTCTATGAGGAAATTTATTTTTATCTATTTGCTCTGGACTCTCTAAATATTCACCTTCTTCTATATTTGGTTCTCCCGCGTCGTTTTCATATTTTTGAGCAGCGGCTTTACTATTTTTCAAATCATTTCTTATTTTGTCTAAAATTGGATCTTTATAAAGCTCTTGGAGGGCTGGTTCTTCGGCTTTATATGGATGGAATACTTCATAACTCGATGATGTGGGAGAAATATGACTTTGAAATTCTTCATTACCATTCACATACTGCTGATATGGCTTATACATTTCTTTATCTTCATCTAACATATGATGCTGTCCTAGCTCCGGTTTACTTTTACCAGTATACGGCCTTACAGGATACGCTTTATAGTGGTTTTGCGGATCTTTAACACCATGGAATTCAGCTACTTCAACAGCAAACTGGGGTTTATGCGCATTGTATTCAAAATATTCATTTGGAATGGATTGCTGGCTTTGCTGCTGCAGTGTTACTGGGAACGATTCATCTGGATTTGTCACTTCACGGTTTGTTGTTTCGTCCCAAACGACGGGAACGCGGATGGCTCGACACTCGCACAACACTAGCACTATCACGAGTAACGTATGTATGATTTGCGGACGAAGTGTACTTCTCGAACTTCGCATGGGTATACATGGGGTCTGCATGGCTGAGTGGCGGGTCAGCATGGCTCACATCACGGACGGGCGGACACTAGCCGGGCCCGGGGTCGCCGATCGTTTTTATCTCCTCGGTGGCTCGTCGCGGACCGATTGCTGCGGGCCACTCGCTTTGCTACGGTTTTTGGTGCAAGCGTTGAGATATAGCGGGTTAATTTACCAAGTTCAACTAGGTATTGCGACTTTTCTCAAGACTGTTTTTTTTTTAATTCATGAGAGCAATTTTACTGTGTAAATTTAAGTTTGTTTTTAGAGATTTAACAGTATTTCTATCATATTTATTTTGAAATCATTTCAATTAACTTTCTCGCATTTAATAGAATATGTAACATTTTATGTAGCTCTTCTGAATCGTGAAATTTGTGTTTCAATATTTCTCATAAGGTATCTGATTCAACCAAATTCCTTATCTTCGGGTTTCGAGCTGCTTGATTTGAATATATTTATTTATCATTCATTTTAAGTAATTTCAATCCGACTGAACTCAGCTAAAATACATCCAAGATTAAACGTCAACAACTTTTACTGAATTTATCTTAGGAAATACTCTTCTCTTAGGTAATCGAATCAGTCTTCATGCCTAATGAAAGTTTAAGTACGACGATATGAGAAATTTAACTTACTATATCTTGTTACTTGTGACACCACCATACCGTCATGGCGGAGAAATGCAAAAAAGTGGTGTGGAGCAAACGATTAACGAAACAGATAAACACTCGGAGGCATTTGGGAAACAATGACAGCCGGATGTCGTCTAACGATTTAAAGAACAACAGATGGAAAATAAGTATGGTTTAAGACATTTATTTTCTCATAAGTATACAATATTTATTATTATTAAAAAGGCAAAAGGTGCAAGAATGTAAACATAGTTAGACGATCTTCAAGAAGACTTAGATGACGTGAAAGGCGCAAATAATGAATGACTCCAAATTATCCGCGTTGTCACAAACGAGGCGATTTGTATAGGTAGTAGACTTAAGCAGGTTAATGGTGTAGAATCAGGAGATGTAAGAACTTATAGTAATGGATAATAAATCAAGTTGAATGTGTTTAGGATATGTAATTAATGGATTTTAATGACGCAATTTTTTTCTATCCGCAAAACGTGTATTGTGTAAGTAAAAGAGCGGTAAAAACTCTGTTTGCTGAATTATTATATGAATTCTTAATAATTTTTCAGGATTACCGTAGTTGACTTTGGTGCTCTTTCACAGTTCATTATTAGGTATAGCCTGATAAGTTTCTTTTTGATCCTAGTCATGTTGCGGTTTTTTAATGGAACCAATTTCTTTTACTGGCAAGGAGTACTTTTTGACAATAGACGTTAGAAGTCATCGAATATCACCCATGTAAACAAACAGCGAGGAACACGAAATACTTCACGATTGTAAAATAAATTACAATCAATATGTCGAAAGCAATCCATAGTCATGTCAGAAAGCTTGTTATAAATACAATTGCATATTAACACCAAAAAAAGGAGGCCGAATTGTCTAGTATTTCTATAAACAAAGTCTTGAAATTGGTTGTTGACATGACTGGTACTGACATTTTTTAATGCAATATGTATTAGTATTTTTTTTCATATGATAATATTGTATTCAAAACTGAAGACGAATATAAAAAAAGTCCTTAAGTCGATTTCCAGACCGATGGTTTTATAATTGAGGTCGGTGGTTTTGAAAGCACATCAGAGTCGGAGTCTTCGGAGTCAGACTGAAAAATACTTAAATATCGTATACGAACTCGGAACCAGAGGGGCCGCGAAACGAAAACGAACTTCGTTTATGTATCTCCGTCTCTGTAGCACTTGCTAGTTCGAGCGACAGAGAGGGAGATACACGAACGAAGTTTGTTTTCGTTTGGCGGTAGCCCCTAAGATATGGATGAATGGGTATTTATTATAAAGCATACACTTTTGTACATTCAACAAACAGCACAATGCCAATACACACTGCCCCGGCTATGCATAACGTATGTACATTATTGCCACATATTTTATGCGGTTTACAGCGACACTAACAAACCCAGTGTTAAATAGGGACTGGTCGGGCTATACAAGGAAATTCTTTATTTTCACGTTTTTGTAGCATTTCTAACTATTTATATTTTAAATATATAGCAATGGCAAGTGGATAGCTAAATAATGCACAACGTTGATAATTTACGTCATTATTCATGAACAAAAAAAAAACTCGAATAAAAAAAGACTAAGTATTATTTTTCCTACTAAAAAGAAAAAAAAAAACTGAAACCATTACAGTGGCCTAGACCTTTCGTAGCAAGGTTAACGACATCGCCGGTTGAAGACAGATCGCAGCGCAATATTTCAAGACGCTATTGAGAAAATCCGGGCAACAGAATTCCACATTGTATTGAAAAAAATAAAACTAAAATTGCCAGCCAATTACATCAAAACCACTGCTCCATTTTAACCGATTGCAAATGAATTATATAAAGAAAGTCCCCGTCGCATTGCACAAATTATACTGTATTGTAAAGGTTGCGCTAAGCTTTTGACATTTTGACAATTGGATTGAAAAATATTAATTTAGTCGGCCCAGTTCGTTTAATTATTGCAAAGTGTGTAGAAGAATTAGTTGCGGATACGGCCATTGATGGTATTATTGGTTTTGATGGAGTTTGGTCGAGTTAATTTTATAGTATTAGCCGACTTATAATTGGTTTTTCTAGAAACGTTTCCGTGACTTTTAAAAGTGTGCTTTTGCAATGGGTTTATGTTGGTCTACCATGTGTTGACATACTTTGACTAAATCAAGGCGCTAACAAGATTGACCGTATTTTGCTCATACATTATAAATAATAACAATCAACGTTTTAACTAACTTTATTCCATGTGTATTTATAAAATGCTAACTTTTTAAAAATAAAATAAAAAAAATAAAAATAAAAATCATTTATTTCAGACGTTTGGAGTCCATAAGGTGTTAGTGTTACAGATTTACTTAAATAATAATGTTAGTACCTAAGCTTAAATGATGAGTGGTCCAGTGCCTGATGAGGGCACTGTCCCACCTCTCCGCCACAACGGCCAGGAAACATGCCGGACGCACTGCAGTGTCGCGGCAGCCGCCACAGTATCCTGAACGCGTCGTTGTATTGTACACGCATGGCGTTCATGGCGCGCTGCGTGTACCTCGTCCACAGGCTGCAGGTGTACAGCGATGTACAGTACGCTTGAAAGAGTGTTATTTTAACTTGTGCTGTACACCTGCTAAACCTGCGGGCAATCATGACGGCCAGAGCCCTGCGCTCTCGTTCAATATCCGAATCGTCTTGAAAGTCATCGGTGACCAGGTGTCCGAGATATTTAAAAGAATAAACCCTTCTCAGTTCCTGTCCGTCCAAATGAATGGGCGGGACATGTGACGGGCACTTGGTCCCCGCCTTGAAAATCATAAACTCGCTATTTACAGTGTCCGTTTCGTTTTTGGTCATTATTTAATCTGTAGCTTCTTTAATAACAATATCAACGTTTATTGTACAATGCTTGATCTCATTATTTATCACTAACGGGTACACTACATATTAATATTAATTGATGCTGATTAGATCCCAGGTTTACTTCAATAGGCATGATGACACGAAAAACTGTTATATAATGTTTAGAAACCTTTATTATGTACAACGAACAAGATTTTTCAAGAGAATATAACAACTAAGTAGGAAAAAATGCATTTTAGTTTTTAAATTTCATATTGGCGCTAAAACGCTTGTGAGTATCATGGCGTCCCGAGTGACGTCACGTTTGTATAAACAGAACGCAAATCTTTGACGTTTGCTACCTAGATCGCTCAATTGCTCACTGAATGAACATAAATTAAAAAGTTTACAAGTCTTGCGCGGCCGTGCGAGCGAGAAAGCGGGACAATGACGTATTAAGACCTGACAGATAACATGGTTTTATCCCTGTCTTACTATTCGTTCAGTACGTAAGTTTTCTCTGTAATCTGTGGTAATAGCCGTTATGGGTATTTGTTAATACAAACGTGACGTCATGCGCTCTGATTGGTGTTTAACATATCATGGCGGGCGTCCGTATTTTTCAGTTTAATTTTAACGAAATAAATAATAATCTCTTAATTAATTTCACTAAGAAAATACCATATTTTAGTGATTTCCAATTACTGTCATCATGCCTATTATAGATGTCCCTACAATGTGCCACATTGTCTGCACTCTAGAACCGCTTTCCCAACACATCGACTGTCCTGCAAGTGCGAACCACAAAAGCCATTACCGGCATTACGGCAGTGGCCTCGCGGTTACCGATTTCCCATAATCATTCGTCACGACCAGTCTGCTCCAGTTTGTGAAGTTCGTTACGCTCTCGATTGGGGGCCGGTAAAGGGTCCAAGGAATCGTTACGCTTTTTTTATCAGTATCTTGGCCCTTAAACGAGCATCTCGCTCGATATGTCCGCATGGATGTAATGGACAGCCTGCTTAGACACAATTTTTCGGTCTTATAAAATGGTTTCGCGTGTTGGCTCAGGATCAGCCAGAGCCGCTTTACAAAATCTAGCGTGATACCTCAGCTTGAAGGGACACTGCGCGTTCATATTTCATCAAAAATGCGGTAAACCTCCTCCATTACCCTACAGCTAGCACAGTAGGGGTTGGTAACTATTCGCTTAAGGCACTTAAATATATTATTGGGAGTATGACCAGAAAATCCAGGGAAAGCCACCAGAACGCGTTACGCGGTTGGCTTTAAAACTGAAATACTCCAAGATTTAGCTCTCCAGTGAGACTGGTTGAGGCGGTTTCAACCAAATAAGTCCGGGCTGGAATCATCACGCAATGAAAATGTGGAGGGATTGAATTTTGTGTTAAAGCTGAATCTCATCAGTATCTTTGTGGCAATATTGTCATGGCTCATTAAAAATAATACCAATACCGAGTACCTATTCTAGTTAATAATTTTCTTCTCTCTAGCACGTTATTACTTCTATTTTAGCACCAAACCAATAAGTGACATCAGGTCAAGAGCACAATGTGTCAAAAAAGAACTGAACCCTCCTAAACAGGCCAAGATAACTTCGCGGTGCACTTTTTCCTCCGTCTGATTTGCATTTTGCAATGACAGCTTGAGCAAACGTTTGGAAACAGATCGAGACAGACCGACAATTCAGAGTCAAGGAGATACACGGTTTCTATCGTAATTATTATTTTATTTATCAAGTCACAAAGAACAAATAATTAGATGTGCTTATGTGTAATTTTTGTGAGTGTCGGAATTGTCTTGAAATCCCAGTTTTTGTAAGTCTTAATAATTTCACAACTATTGGTTACAACTGGCAGTGCTCTAGTTAGTCCAACACTAGTCAGAAGGCAGCATCTAGTGCTTACACGACGTACTTTAAAGATCGGTGTAGGTTAATTTTCAACAGAAGTATGCGAAGCTGTGACGACGTTTTAGCGACGTACTTTGACGATCTCTCTCCATTGCCCTTTGAGCAACTTCTTTCTTCAGTCTTGTAATGAGGCCCTAAGTAAGCGACCACGTTTCGGTGCCATACGTTATCACTGGCAACACACACTGGTCAAAGACTCTCGTCTTGAGACACTGCGGAATATTGGACGAAAAGATCTGCCGTACCTTCCCAAACGCTGCCCAGCCGAGACAGATTCGACGATTCATCTCTTTCTCAAAATTGGTCCAACTTACTGGACAATATGTCCTTTTTATTGTTTTTTGTCGTAGAGGAGACCTCTGAATCAGGTAGTCAATCACCGGGAGATGACTGGGTTATGTGGTATTTCTATCCACTAATAACTCCACGGAGACCTGCATCTGCGCTCATGCGGGGACTCCAGGATCCCATGCTGAACGCACTGGAGCTCCCCTCGGGCCTCGTCACATTTGGCTCATCCTAAGGCAAAAAAATGTTGTCACATTCCCTGGAGTTCATAAGCGAGTGCTCCGGACCCAGCCAGAACACTGCGACTCCGATGAGCCCCTTTATTGGCCTTCTACGACATGCGAGGGAGACCGTAGACCTATTCTGACGAATAGTCTGTACTAGGTATATAATAATCGTCTACATCTTCGATTCGTGAATCTGTGCTTCACAACTTTGAGCGTAAAGTGTCCGATTGAAATGACAGTTGGTACTACAATCTACATGGACATTTGACATTATCTATGTTCATTCTTGGACCAACTTGCTCGAAGGCTTTAATAATAATAAGCTTGTGGCGAGCTGACGGTGAGTGGCGACACCGCGGACCCCTAACATCCAGAGGGCCCGAGTGATTTGGCCCTCGCCTCTGTGCTTGCCTTAACCGGCCGGTCAGACCACTCGGCCGGCGACTCCACAGTCGCAAGAGCGGAACCTATGCTCCAGGTTGGAAGTGTAAAATGTCATAACGCCGGCGGCTCTTGAACGGATTACCGGGATCTGGCGCACCGCAGACTCACCTCTCGACAACCTCGCAGCCGCTCAGACGTGTTGCTCCATTGTCGCACTGTGCGTGCGACTGTTTGTGGGGCCCGCTTAACGAGTTGGCGAGTCACCGCCTGCCTTTTCACAATTATGAGACTTATTGTCACGGCAGGTGTCCGCTAGTCTCCTCCCCTAACCCATTGTCCAGACCACCCAAATTTCAACCCAATAACCCATGACCTTAATTTCCATCGCAGCACAGTGTTGCACTGCAATAGTCTTTGCACCTGGCGGGGACCATCATTGGGTGTATCATGTTGTGCGCTCGGATATACCACTCTTCTGATTTCAAAAATACTTTGACCTGCGGTTACAATGGACTTTCTTGGTGGTTACAGGTTATATTATGTCCCGCGGGATTGCCTTGCGCTCTTTAGGTGAATACTAATAGTATTACAGCTTTACCTAATATAAGGATTAGTTCGATTTGTGTAAGATTGTACTTAGTTTACTAAATACACGTCAACCATTATTTATTTGAACTTTACATTTCTGATTATATAATGGCTATATTAAAAGTTATAAATATACCTATGCTTTACTCTACGTAACAACCTACCCTCTAGGCTAAACCGTACGTCAAACTTATCAAAATGTGACTAATGTCTTTTACAGTCATAACTTATGACTCTTAAGCAATAAACTACCGCAACTGAAATCGTGCCCAGCCCTCGAGATATGTTAGTTGTATGTACAGCCTGTCAAAAGAAATTGGCATTGAGTGTGCAAAATCACGGAAGGAAAGATCTAGTTTGAGTCGTACGATATGAGTAACATTGTCAGATAGAGAGACCAGTTAGAGAGTAGGTACAAATTGTCATTGTAAAAAAAACCTGTTTTGCTGTTGCAGTTGTGAAGCCGTGTTTGAGTTTTGTTTTGGTTGGTACAAACGAAACGAAGGCATACTTGCTTTATAGGAACGCTTGGAAGTGAAACTCTTTTAACGCCGTTCGATGCAAAAAATGTATGTGCTTGTATATAACATTCCAACCACGGTTTAATTCACGGTAAATTACTCCCCTCTCCTATTTGGGCTGAATTTTATTTTACAGACCATTTTTATTTACTTAAGTAGTGTCAGAATTGGATGAAACTAGGTCAGGTGGAAGAGTTCGTGATTCTGTGCAATATAATATGTACAAAATCCTTGTTGATGTTTGTGATTATAAATTATGAAATGTCAACCTTACCAGAATCTCAGTTTCTCAATCTCTATCAGTGCTAACTTTGATCGAAACCTGTGAAAAAGTGACTTTCTACGACACCCCAGCAGTAAGAGGTTTTTGGAATCTTTTAAATGCAATAGCGCCAGTTTAAATTGGCGCTATTGCTAATCGGTTGAACTCTGTGAACATTTCGATTATTTTTCCGCTATGTTTTGTTTCTGTTATGTTACGAGTTTAAGTTCGCTAAACGGCGGAAGTCGGAGGTCGCGCAAATGCCATAGCGCAATGTTGAGAAATTTGACGACTGCCCGTTCTCACGTGATTATGTTACCGTACTATCGAGTTACGAGCGGCATTTGGAGAATGCTGGCAGGTGCAAATAACATTGTAGCATTTTGATTATAAGTGTGTTTTGTCTTAGGGTTTAGATTTCTACTGAGGAGCTATACGCGTTGCCACGATAAAGGACGGAAAGGCTCCTAAGTATGCAGCTAAATTAAGAACTGCTCTTAAAATGGGTGACAGCTTACCATAATCAACCAACTTAATTTGAGCGGGTAATGCTAATGGGTTTTTTTTACAACTACGGTGGCAAACAAGCGTACGCTTGATGGTAAGCGGACACCCCAGCTTATAGACGCATGCAACTCCAAAGGAGTAACATGGGCGTTGCCGACCGTTGCCTGTTACACCTAGATGGTTACAAACACACATACAACGGTTATAGGCGGAGTTACAACTTCAGTGGCTTGTTTCACCAAGCAAAACTTACATGTCTTAACTGGCAACACAGATCAAATGGCCAGTTGCCAGGCTAAGTCAAGTGCTTGTTGCCAATTTAGACTAACTTTTTGCTTTTTCAGGGTCAGAGAAGCGTAACTGATCCTTTAAAGTTTAAACGTATGTAACAATTTTATTGTATCTCATCTTCAATGCAACGCCTCATAATTAGCTACCACCTTTATTCTGTTGGCATAAAATTGAAAACGTCGTGTATCAGGCCAGTGTCGGGCACTGGGACGTTTACCTTAATCCAACAATATCCCCTACCCGTCGTCAAAATCGGTATAAGGCGGTCATCAGGGTTACAAGTGGTTTCTTGCACTGAACGACCGACATCCAATAAAGACGAAGACCGTGTCGCTCCAGAATGGCTATCCAAAGAAGAGTAGCGACGAGACAGTATATATAGGTCTCTTTCTAATTAGAACGCTTAGAAAGAGACGGATAGTCTATCTCGCCGCGACACAGCTCGTGGGCCGTCCTGTGCCAGCTGTGCAAAACAAACCAGCACTTCTATCATGGGACGGCCGCGACATATTCTCCATTTTTCTCGCGACTATACCTCTTGTTCTAAGTGTTCTAAGAGAGAGACGAATAGTGCGAGAAAAATTGAGAGAGCTCGCGCACCGTCTCGTGATAGCCGTGCAAAATCACAAGAAGGGATCATCGAGTCACGTAGAATACTTAGGAGAAAGAATAACAAACCAGTTCTCACTGAACGCTGCGTACCCGGTTCGCCAGTTTCCATGCAAATCACGAGAAAGGTTAAATTATGAGTCGCAAGATATAATGAGAGCGCAGATGTTGATTGTTGTAGAATATTTATGAGAAATGGAATAACAAACCGGTGTTCACTAAACGCTACCCGGTTGCAGGTTTTCTTTATAAAACACATGATAATATCACCAATATTCATGGATTGGACTATCCATATTCAATCGACCCAATATTAGCTGCGATACGAGTGATGCGGCCTTATAAATAGCGCAGGAAGGTCGCGCGCCTCACTGTTGCCCGATTCGCCATGTACACACGACAGGTTAGTCACTGCTTTTATGCGCATTTTAAATACAATTACTTTAATTCATATATGTCAGACGTCTTTTGTTTTGTCTCTTATGAAAACAAATTACTTAAGGCTTTTTTCAGTGATAGAATTGTGTGTTGTGTTGAATTGTTTGTTTTGAACTTTGTCTGTATTGATTTTTTACTTGTGAAAGATATCTATTGATATAAGATTAAGTATGATTTTATTCAATAAACATCCAAATACTATTAATACAATAACAATCTAAATTCGGCACCGATTTTTCACTAAAACTTGAATAAATAATTGATGAAGATGAAGATGCTTACAGCATTTCTGCGCTGTATCGCAAAGCTACTGCTGTATATAGGAATCGAATACTTTCGGCGCCGAGACTCATATCTATTAATTATATTATTATAAAAATATTTATAATTTTAAAAGTGGCTTTCTTGTTAGCTTAGTGGAAGAAGTATCTATGTCGGATTCTAATGAACCGTCCTCTAGAGATATTGTTCAAATCCTGCTTGAGGCAATATTCCAGACGTTCTCTTTTCCTTAAAAAATATATCGTGGGCATATTTAAGGCTCCGGTTATTAGGTACCATTTTATACTAGGAAACTTGGTTCTATATTCTATTACGTTCTTGTATTATTACGTAACTTACTTCCTTAGTTACCACATTATTATGTGTGACTTCGATGTACAATAATCCTAGTTAGCTAGAAAGAGCATGTGTTATGCAGCCCAGTGATAAGGCATGACTCGGTATATTATTAATATTAATATCTCCAAGAAAGGTAGTAATTTTTCAGTACTTTTTACAAACTTTCTTAACCGACTTCAAAAAAAAGGTTCTCAATTCGGTTGTATTTTTTTTATTTAGCTTCTTTCAGACCCTACAACTAGCCCAACTTTTTTATATATCCCGACGGTAGCCTGGAAGCTTACGGTCTGCCTGACGGTAATCAGACACTGTAGCCTATGGACGTTCGTTGCTCCAGAAGTATCACAAGCACTTTGCCGACCCTTTTATTTCAAGATTCGTTGTGTCGTGATCAAACACGTGGGACGTATTATCACCATTATAGGGTCATATGGCTTTGACCGGTGTCGAATGCCGTCTGTTAGTTAATCGTCCATTCATTTTATGGCTGCTTCAGTCACATTGCCTTATAAGTGCCCAACCTCGAGGAACTGCCATATTGTATAATCTCATGCTTATTATGCAATCCAACCTTCGCATTCTACGTTTGCATAAGCAAGGGTCTATAGTCAAAAACATTATATACAAGTACTTAGAATAAGCTACGGTAGCCCAGTGGTTCAGGCATGCGGCTGTCAAACGGCGGTCGTGGGTTCGAATCCCGGCTCGTACCAATGAGTTTTTCGGAACTTATGTACGGAATATGATTTCATATTTACCGTTAGCTTTTCGGTGAAGGAAAAACATCGTGAGGAAACCTGAAACTGTGAAGTCCCCAATCCGCACTGGGCTAGCGTGGGGACTACTGCCCGTTCCCTCTCATACATGAGAGGAGGCCTGTGCCCAGCAGTGGGACGTATATAGGCTGATGATGTGAAGTACTTAGATATCTTCCTAGCATTATTCCCGGCTGTGTCCCTAATAAAGGAGTCCGGGGTCCGCTTTGACACCTAATCCCAAGATTTGGCATATATGCACTAGTTTTACGAAAGCGACTACCATCTGACCTTCCAACCCACAGGGAAAACTAGACCTTATTGGGATTAAACTGGTTTCCTCACGATATTTTCTTTTACCGGAAAGCTAACGGTAAATGTTCCGTACACAAGTTCATAAAAACTCATTCGTACGAGCTGCGATTGGAACCCACGACCGCCGCTTGACAGCCGCATGTCTCAACCAATAGGCTGCCGTAGCAACCAAGTCAAAAACAATAAGATAAAATAATATACAATTTAAGCAAGAAGCAATGAGGAATGTATGTATAAAACCTACTAAATTTAACAGAAGTTTGACGGTGTCCAAATGAGAAATCTCTGAGTATAACTATTACTTAACACGTTTGATTTATGTGCATGTAAATATGCTTTGTTGTCTTGTTAATTTGTATTGTTTTATACCTCAGCGTATGCAGATTAAAAGTACACTTCCCTAAGTTGATAGTGCATATAACCGCTTAAGGTGAACGACTTGTTTAAGTATGCCTGTAACTCTATCAGGAACTAATGTTAATTCATCAAGGTTAATCGTATGCGGGTTGGATGCCTCAGTCACGATCAAGGCCACATCTAGGTGCAAAAGCTCATGCCGAAATATATTACACAACACATCATCATTCATCTTTTTATTCACAGGTGTGACTAGTTCCGTTTCAATGCAATATTGTGTTATGGACTGACATTACCATACAATACAATACAATACAAATACTCTGTATTGCTCACCTCAATAGTAATAAAAAGCAATAAGTACCTAGTACTTAGTACCGAAAAACGACGAATATAAGAGCAGATGCAAACAAGAGGTGGTCTTATCGCTAAAAAGCGATTTCTTCCAGATAACCTTTGGGTTCTTCTTCGTCGTTTTCACTCTTAATATATTGGTTGCGGTCATTTAGGTGTTAGTTCAAAACACGCCGCCATTCCTCTCTGGCAGTCGCCTTCCTTAAATGCATTTACTACTACCTTTGCGTAGGAGGTGTTGTTTTGTAGAGGAAAAAAAACAGCCGTAACTAGTCGACATTTTGTCTTGATATGTTGGGAATTATAAAAGTATACCTAACACCTTTAAAAATAATTATGTCGGACCAATTTCATTAACTATTTAGCTACAAACCATGCAATGTACCTACAGTGAATTGCAGACAAATGAGACTGCTTAAATAGTAGTCGATTATACATGTTGTAGAACATTGTAAAAACCTAAGCGTTTCTTGTTTATCCTCAATGTCATACGAATACCAATTATTCGTAGGCCGTACTACAATGATATCATATTCCTTCCATATACAAGAAGGTCCCGCAAGGATCTTTACTAGGTAAAGGTTACTAACAACGCCCACGTCATTTATTAAAACACCTGCTTGTGTTCTACTTATTGGATGCGACCTTGATCATTCTAATGCACCGACTGTCCTTACAACTTACCTAAGCAAAACGTGATAAGTGTAGGTTAGGTTAGGTTCAATGATGGTCGTAAAATGTGTACAGTTTTATGATCTTATCGCATTATTTGTTTCATATGAACCAACATAAGAAAATGCCACAAAATCTTACACACTTTGATAATCTACCTTCCTACCTATTTAATTTTATTGCAATATTAAATGAAACTATAATATACACAAATACTAAAACTATACCAAATATTAACAATAAAACTAAAACTAAAAACACTAAGGCCTTTTTTGCCTTCCTACCTATATATAATACTACCAACGGTGTGTTTCATTGTCTATAAATTATGAATAGAACATACATACAAACATACGAACGTGGTGTTAAAAAAACGCACTTATTAGCTGACTACTATAGAGCTTACTTCCTAGGGTACCTGAAGCATTCTTCCAGAGCTTTGTTATCCAGTTTGATAGTTATTCAGATGGCAACTCCTAGGCGGTTGCACAAGGACCTGTGTTTTATCCACGCTTATAACTAAGCCAAACCTGCGGCAAGATGCATTGAGGGAATCCACATATGCTTGAAGATATTCTGCAGAAACAGCTATAAGGCAAACGTCATGTGCATAAAGTAATTCCATCACAGAGAGCTTGACGTTTGGCCCTAAAGCGAGACAGGTCGAAGATGCTTCTATCAGTCCATGTACATGTCAATGAGTCCACTGCAAGTTTTTGTCGCGTCTATCATAGGACGGCCGCGATGTACTCTCAATTTTTCTCGCCTCTTGTTCTAATAAGAGAGAGACGGATAGTACCAGAACACATCCTTGCTCTGTTGTCTTGTCCCGCATGTTACTGGAAATGGATCTGAGAAGTTCTCCTTAAGTCGAACTTTCGCCATATTAATATTACAATGCACTTATAAACCTTTTTTGTATGTTACTCAACAGAGCCTCGATTTGAAATAATTGCGCATTTTAATAATGGATATAATTAGATGAATTCTTGTTGCGTGCAATTTGATTTATCGATTTCGTTGCCAAACAAGTTGGCTACCTTTTCGACGATAAAGTTTTTAGTAACTGTATTATTATTATTTGGGCAAATCATATTTTTATCGCTGGTTGAAAACTGTGGTTTATACCTACAAAATGTAAGGCTTTGTTGGCATTTCTAACCATTTTTATGGATCTTCTGAGCATGTTAGAAGTCCACTTTGCAACATTTCTTAAGACATTTCTTTATTCCCATATCAAGTATAAAATCAACTGATTTCACCTACACACACACCTTTCGCTAGAACAATGATTTTTTTAACACTGCCACATACATTTTCAAAACTGAACATATACATCCTACTAATATTATAATTGCGAAAGTTTGGATGTTTAGATGTTTGGACGTTTGTTACTCAATCTCGCTAAAACGGCTCAACCGATTTGGATGTAATTTTGCACGAAAATAGTTTATAGTCTGGATTAAAATAAAGGGTAGTCTATATGCCGGGTCCACACAGACGAAGTCCCGGGTGGAAGCTAGTTTACGCTAATTTATACAATATATTAATTAGTAATTATTTATTTTGCGATTCCCGATTATGCGAGACAAATCTTAGGAGCCAAAGTATAAAAAACCTTTAGCTCGTCTTTAATCGATGTCTTGTCTGTCAACCTACAACTACATCAAAGGATGTTTGAACATTTCGCCCGACGTCAATATGACAGCTTTAAGTTGGAAATATTAACGACCGGAATTTATATTTATTTCTTGGTGTTTTCAGGTATCGTTGGTGGTTTTCGTGTGTTGTACGTTAGGCGCGCTGGCGCGACCCGACGGAGGCGACACTCTACCTCCGCCTGGCCCTGGACTGTCATATGGTAACTGCAAACATGAAATTATTGGCAGCCTGTAGTGTCCCACTGTACAGTAAACCCTACGGCAAACGCCTCTCCACCCCGTTTCCAGTATTTGAGCGTCCTGGCCAATTCTGTGGCCAATTCTTTGAAAACGAGTCTAGCTCGTCCCGCCATTGCAAGCGAGATCTGCCACGTCTCCGTTTCGAGCTGTCAGGCTGCCAGTCATTGTTGGGACGATGACGAAGTAAAATGATGATGAATCTGTACAATTCCTTAATTTTTCTGGATCAAATCCCAACCTTATCAAATATCGTGGCACAGCGTTCGGTGGTTTCAAAGGAAAAGAGCCCAGGTCGGCTGTCCATCTGTTTTATCGACGAATTTGCTCTGTCGGTAAAACAGACTGCCGGCGCCATCTATCGGTCACAGGCAGAACTGCTGTGCCGCTATTGCAACAGTCATTGGAATTTGGAACACAGTCTGGCGTTTTTGGGCCCCAGTGCAATCGGCACGCGACAGACACGACCAACCCATTTCCACTTTAACTTAGCCGCTTTTCGAGCTACATCGACTATTTGCGTCTTGGAGCGCAGCGTGGCGTTACGAATACTATAGTTTTTTTTACTGGGAACCTGTTTGGCAAAATACGGGTAAAAGTTGCGCCAGCGACTTGTCGCTGCGTACTTAGTGAAATGCGAAACATTTCAGGCGATCATCGTTTTAGTATCATGAAATAAACCGTCAAAAAGTATGGGCTAATCTTGGGATAAACTTTCGTGACTGGTCCACTTGAATTATAACTAGCTAACTGGAAGAGATCGTTCCTTAGCGATAAGAACGCCTGTTAAGCGTCTACTTTTAAATTTTATTCCCGTGCCTATTTGATTCATGTTTTGAGGCGAAAGAGTATATCATATTATGTTGTATTGTAACTAAATTTAAACTCCCAATTTTCAGGTGGTATCCCCTACGGCAGTATGAGCGGCAACGTCGCCGAGTTTTTCAGACAACAGGCGGCACCTAGCGGAAGGAGCACGCACCGCGCCTTTTCACACCCGGCTGATATCGACTTTCAGCCGATTGAGCAGTGGCTGTGATAGATGGCGTTGGTAGTTAGCTCTTATTTCAATACATTCTTAACACGTTCCCTGTGCATGGGACATATGTGTTACACTTCAAGGTATCAACGATACGTGAGTGCTTCATATGTGCCGCACGACCCCGTATAAACTTAAGGCTTGATCAAAATGTGCACGTATGAGCTGGACCAATAATATTTGCTTGCACGCACCAATACCTACTACAAATGAAAAAAAAAATTTGCACGTAGGAGTCAAAATTTTGAATTTCCCGCTGCACCGGGAACGTGTTAAGCTTTAGAGCCCTTGGCGGTGTGAACAGTTAGCATGTTTTCCGCTCCGATGTCGTTACTGAATCCAACACCGTGACGTATAAGTGAACAGACTTTTAAAGCGTGCATCTGTGTGGTCCATACGGTACAACAAGTAAATTATAAACGTTATATGGTTTTGGCGGTTTGACGCGGTCGTTCACCAACAAAGATGAACCGATTAATTCCAAACTCTACACTGTCGCCGTCGTGTCGTGAGCGACGCGCAGGACAGAAGCCGCGTCGAGGCAGATCATCCGCTACAGATGAACCCTGATGCTCACCACGGTCCTCAGACATGAGGGGCCGACACAGATACAGACTTTTGAAAACCTCCGTAGATTTCCAATACACCATAGCACCGTTTCTGAGACGCCTGAGACCTCGATAAAACAACCTCATTTAGCATACATGTTGACATTGGAGATCTATATAATCAATGTGCCCAGTTAGGAGGATCGGATTTATGTCGGACACATAGCATTTGACGCGCTGCGCTCGCGTGGCTCGCACATACTAACAGTAAGAGACGAATGGTCAGTCAACGTCAAAGAGATGTTTACACATGGTTTACACTTAGGCACATTATTCCATTGCAATAAAACGAATGTTATCATGTCTTTGACGTTGAATGTAGGTACTAGGCTGGTGTAACTTTGTGTTGTGACTTATTACGTTGCCATAATGATATCAAGAAAGATTGCCAATAGATAAAAGTAGATAATATATTTAGTTTTATTTCCATAGTGGTTTCATTTACAACTTCTTCCGATTCGTATGCTCTGGATCTGCATTTAGAAAAATATCTGAAAAATGGTGGCAAACGGGTGTACGACGATAGGGTCTGCCTGGTGGTAAGCAGACACTATAGCCTATGGACGCTTACGATTCCAGAAGATTCACAAGTGTGTTGCTTATCTTTATTGATTTTAGGATTAGTTGTGTGGATCGCTAGAGTTGAGCGCGGGTCCCTCGCTCTCAACATAACATCCTCGGGAGCTCTGGTGACCTAACTCACCACCAGGAACACAACACCACATACTTATAGAGCAAGTAGCGGCGTTATTGGTTGTGGTCTTCAGTAAGGTCACAGACTAAGTAATTGGCGGGGGCACCCGTGCCCCCAGATAGTACTACGTACAGAAGGTTCTCTGTTAACAAATTCCCTATTTAGGTAAGTCAAACGTGCCACCACCATCTCTTTCTATCGCATGCATCGCGCTCTATTGGAGGCAGAGCCTTAGAGCTAAGCTTGCCACTAGCTCGACTTATTAAATGATACGCGTGGGTAGGAGATACTATAACTTATTCTGTGCTGCTAGTATAAGGAGGCTTAGGTATGCAATTTCTATCACTGATGGCTCTTCATTCAATGTCAAAATTTTGAATTTAGCGTGAACAATTGAACATCGTCATCATGATCATTCATCTGAAGTCTTTACGTATATTGTTTGCTTCGCAATTAATTTGATAGGTTACGTAATCAGAGTACCTCCCTACATATATATATTTTAAGTAGGTAGTTAGCTTTATATATACCCAAGGGTACTACCTAGGTATCTGCAATACTAACAGTGCAGGATCACACATTTCCTTACCTGTCAGTAAGATTCTCCAACCGTCCTGAATGGAGCGAGAAAAACGAATGTTAAATTTTTTATTAACAGTATGTTTTAGCTTCTTTTGGTTTAGGCGACGATGCGAAGCGTCGTGCGCTCCGTAGCAGCGTGAGCCAACCACTAATAGACCGTCTAAGACGGCCGACCGGCATGTACTTGTAGCTGCCCGATGAAATCACAGAGCGAACCGTCCCTGGTACGGTGGAGGAAGGGACATCCTCATTTACGCTGCTCGAAATGTGAGCGATAGTAAATTCCGCTGGGCCCATAGAAATATTGTGATTCGCGGTGGGTCGCGACACTTTGTGAGATTAAACTTTACCTAATCTAACCGTGACGTGACGTGGCTGTCATGTGAATTGGACACATTAACTAGGTAGATAGCAAATGGGAATATAAAAAAGAATAACTGTGATTGTACGAGGGCCACTGGTGTGCGGCCAGCCGATCCTCCATATCCCTTTACAACTGAAATTAACTTTATTGACCATTCAATGAAAAAACTTGTACGATCGTGTCGACTTGTGTGTAAAGGGTTACAGCTACAATTATTATAAAAAAAGAAAAGTGCCTGGATAAATGCTCTTCGGAGAAACATAGAACCTTTAGTTCAAGAGCCGGCTACGTGTTGGATACTACCTACCAGCTACAAAAGTCACACGGTTAGGTATACCACTGTAGACAATTTACCTAAAGAAACAAATTGGGAGAGTTACTCCCCTTATATGTTTCAAACTCCCACTAAAGTTGCGCAAGTTATAATACAAAGCCGCAAGCCAATGTAACAAAATGTAAGTACTGTCATTATCTTATGACGCTTTATTCCAAGAAGTGTCACCACCACATAATATATTTAATTAATTGGTTTAAATGATTACCACAATTACGTACAATTTAAAATCATGTCAATAGTTATGAGTAAGCAAGCACAAGCACATCTTACCTACTCCCAACTATTTCTCCACACCCAAAATAGCCTTAGCGACATTATATAATGTGCTATGATGTTCCCTTTTTATATTTTAAGCTAAGCAATATGAGGTATAAAAGCTGGTCTGTATCTTGGCTTGACTCATCTTCAGACGGGGTCGGTCACCATGCAGACTGCTCGACAAGTAAGTATGGCCTTTCCAGTTCTATTATGTTCTATCAAACTTATTTGTAATTCATTGTTAGAGTATTCAGCCATGATATATACGGAACGTATCTATATGTTATCTTATCACTCATACTCTGAAATATTTTATTTCAATAGCGGGTTGAAAGTGATGCATGTCGCCCCTAGGGCTGATGAGCCGTGATCGGGATTGGGTGAGCCAAAATACTTATTCTTCGCAAGAGGACGTAATATAAAGTAGTTGCAACTGGGTAGAAAAGTTGAAGTAGCAAAATGTTAAACATAAAAAATAACTTAGTACTTATAGAGAAATGCAAACCTTACAAAGTTGAAAAAATAAAAATAATAACATTGGTTATTTTTCCACGTATTAGAATAATATAAAACGGTGCCTCATCGAACGTTCTTCGTTTTTTAGAACCATCCTAATGTACATATTAAGTCCTTTACTGTTGACCACAGGATTCAGATTCAAATTAATTTAATCACAATATAAGATTACATTATAAATTACATGTAAATTTAAAAGGACCCCTATTGTGATCTTCAATAACAGACAATACCATTCAATAATAAAAATTAGAAGAATAATATTATAACTAACAATTGAAATATAACTATGTCCACTTAATTTAAATTTTTGTCATAGTTTTTTTTATACGACCGCTTTAGCCTAGTTGGTAGTGACCCTGCCTACGAAGCAAGAGTAAGCGTAGAGTAAGGGCATTTATTTGTGTGATGAACACGAATATTTGTTCCTGAGTCATGGATGTTTTCTATGTATTTAAGTATATATTTATCTATACAGGGTGACATTTTAATCAGTGTCCAAATTTTTTGTAGGCATTTGGTATCACTAATAGACTCCATTTTTGAAAAAAAACTGGTAGGTATTTTTTAAATTATAAATTGTGTATCCCAAAAGAATTATCCGTACAGCGTGGTTACTAGGCATTCAGAACCACGCGGAGCGGGGCGGGGCCGAGGGAGGGGAGGCTTGCCGTGCGCAAACCTTACTATCCGCTGAGGTGCCCGCGCGGTAAGGTTTTTTGGGATAACTTTAAACAGCAATTACAATTTTTTTATGAACTGAATGATATGAAACAAAAAAAACTTATTTTATAATTTTGCTGACGAATCTTATACTTGAATTTGCACACTGATTAAAATGTCACCCTGTATAAGTATGTTTATCGTCGTCTAGTACCCATAGTTCAAGCTTTGCTTAGTTTGGGACTAGGTCGATTTGTGTAGGATTGTCCCCTAATTTTTGTTGTCCCCTAATATTCAGCTATCGAAGTTCGGAAAGAGGACTTTTAATTTCGGACTGTTTATTATTATGACATGTATGACCAATTTTGGATATCTATGGCAACTTATCAATGATCTTTTTAAATTTGAATGTAGGGTATTCAAGGTTTAAGTAGGTAGTTAGATTTTACTGGTAATTTGATAACTCATAAAGGAGAATGGGCATATAGCCATATATACAGTGGACACATAAATCTCGTTTTAAAGGTTTTAACCATGGCAGTATTTCATTATAGGGCACCAATGTTGGACAGCGTGCATCTAGTAATAAACCAAAGTATGAAAAACATAAAAAAAACTGTTAATTAACAAAATAGATAGAATCGGTTACACGGTATCTAACATAAAAGAACATGACACTTAGCTCATGTTAGGCTACCAACACAAATTAAGTTTAAACGGCGTAACCACCTACTTAACAAGATTATATTTATAGAACATAGTACAAGAAAATACTCCAACTAATATCTACATAATAAACTACGTGGAAACCAGTCTTGACACTCGACTCAACCGATATTTATGTGCCTTAATTTTTAGAGTGTAAAGTTTATATCAGCAATTAAAATATTTACTTTTCAATAACCTTTAGTGAGGTGTACCGAAAACAAGGGTACCACAACTAACCTCCGTTACATTACCTACAGTTAATTTGAGAGAGGGTGTTAAGTGTTTTAAAGAATGTCCAAGGTGCATACGAGTATGTTAACAATTTTGGCCAGTGTATAATTTTAAATGAATGGAAAAATTGAAAAATTTAATGCTCCGAGCCGGATTCGAACCGGCGACCACAGATATTTCATGGCCCGACGCTACTAACCAACTGAGCTATCGGAACAATCCGGTTCGGGCACCAAATCCCTCAATCAGTTCCTTCATACAACGCCTTAGGGAGGCGTGTAGCGACATCTACCAGAAGACTTAGGCTTCTTAACGGCACCAACGTCTCAAATTATATTGAGAAATCGTCAGTAACGACGCGCTACCCCATACTAAATTAATTTTTAGGGTTCCGTACCTCAAAAGGAAAAAACGGAACCCTTATAGGATCACTTTGTTGTCCGCCTGTCTGTCTGTCTGTCTGTCAAGACTCTTTTTCTCAGGAACGAGTGGAGGTATCAAGCTGAAATTTATATAAAATACTCAAGACTATTGTCCCTTGAAGCTGTGAAAAAATCAAACTTAAAAACCAACGCAATCAAAAGATACAGTCGTTTATGCTGCAAATTTTTGAGTTTTTCGACACTCGCAAAACCTACGGGGTACTTCCCGTGAACTCAGAAACTTGAAATTTGGCATGAAGCAACGTCATATATCACAGACAAAGGAAAAATTACGAAATGTAGACATTTTTAGTTAAATCATACAAAAAAATGCTTTTTTAAATTTTAAACTTAACACCTTTTTCCTCGTAAAAGTGTGGAGGTATTGAATTGAAATTCATGTCAAATACTCAGAGCTATAGGACCTTTCAGATGTAGTAAAACCAAACTTTTATGTCAACGCAATCAAAATAAATTGCAATTTAAGTCGCATATTTTGAAACTGAGTACTCACAACAAACTCAAAACCTAAAGGGTACTTCCCGTTAACTCAGAAACTTGAAACTTGGCACGAAAAAGTTTCATATAGCACAGACAAAGGAAAAATTACGAAAAGAAGACATTTGTAATAAAATCATACAAAAATCATTTTTTGAAATTTTAAACTTACTACCTTTTTCCTCGTAAATGCGTAGAGGTATTAAATTGAAATTCATGTCAAATACTCAGGGCTATAGGACCTTTCAGATGTAGCAAAACCAAACTTGTATGTCAACGCAATCAAAAGAAATAGAAATTTAAGTCGTATAGTTTGAAACGGAGTACCCGCAAGAAACTCAAAACCTAAAGGGTACTTCCCGTTTACACAGAAACTTGAAACTTGGCACGAAGAAACTCCATATAGCACAGACAAAGGAAAAATTACGAAAAGTAGACGTTTTTAGTAAAATCATACAAAAAACATTTTTTGAAATTTTAAACTTACTACGTTTTTCCTCGTAAACACGTCTAGAGGTATTAAATTGAAATTCATATCAAATACTCATGTCTATAATACCTTTCAGCTGTAGCAAAACGAAAGTTTTACAAGTCCACGCAATCATAAGAAATAGCAATATAAGTCGAATAATTTAAAACTGAAAAAGGTGTATGTGAAGTCTCCAACCCGCACTGGGCCAGCGTAGGTATACGTAAGGGTATCAAAACCTAAAGGTACTTTCCCGTGAACTCAGTTTTATATCAACGCAATAAAAAGAAACAGCAATATAAGTAATCCGCTTATTTTGGCGTTCGCAACTACTCGCAAGGAATAAATCAAGGCCTAAAGGATGATTACTAAATTGATAAAGTGACCCTGTTTAAATTTATGCTCCCTCAGCTTTCCACATTGTAATGTTACGGATTCCATTTTCATTTATCATTTAGTAATAAACATACAACAACTTTTGCTTGTTATAGGTTTGTAGTACGGAACCCTCGGTGCGCGAGTCTGACTCGTACTTGGCCGGTTTTTTTTGTTTTTAAGCAGTAACGCTGCTAACGAAAATTATAAATTTTAAATGAAAGGAAAAATTGAAAAATTTAATGCTCCGAGCCGGATTCGAACCGGCGACCACAGGCATTCATGGCCCGTCGCTACTAACCAACTGAGCTATCGGAACAAGCCGGTTCGGGCACCAAATCCCTCAATCAGTTCCTTCATACAACGCCTTAGGGAGGTGTGTTTGAGACGTTGGTGCCGGTAAGAAGCCTAAGTCTTCTGGTAGAGGTCGCTACACGCCTAGCTCAGTTGGTTAGTAGCGACGGGCCATGAATGCCTGTGGTCGCCGGTTCGAATCCGGCTCGGAGAATTAAATTTTTCAATTTTTCCTTTCATTTAAAATTTCTAAGAGGTAAATGATCCAGGCTATGGAGTCGCCCTGTAAGCAATAATGCCTGTGTTGAGAGACACCGCTCTTCCTAGGTAACATGAAAATATGAAATACTATTCAAAGGTTCTTAGGGAGATAAATATGGATACTCATTTAACATTTAATTAACTGTACTATTATACATTAGCATTAATTTAGTTTTTTTTTTTTTTTTATGTGATAGGAGGCAAACGAGCAGGCGGATCACCTGATGGTAAGCGATTACCGCCGCCCATGGGCACCTGCAACACCAGAGGTGTTGTGAGTGCGTTGCCGGCCTTTAAGATGGGAGTACGCTCTTTTCTTGAAGGTTTGAAGGTCGTATCGGTCCGGAAATACCGCAGGCGACAATCCATTCCACAGATTAGCTGTGCGAGGCAGGAAGCTTCTGGAGAAGCGCACAGTTGAGGACTGCCAACCATCTAAGTGGTGAGGATGGTAATGTTGTCGCGTTGGACGATGGCGAAAAGAAGCGGTAGGGATTAATCCGAACAATTCCTCGGAGCACTCCCCGTTATACATGCGATAGAAAATGCAGAGCGAAGCCACATCTCTACGCAGCGCCAAGGAGTCAAGCCGATCCGAAATATGCTGGCAGTCAACAATTCGAGTTGCTCGTCGTTGGATGCGGTCCAGAGGGAGAAGCTGGTATTGGGGTGCCCCTGCCCATAGATGAGAACAGTATTCCATGTGTGGGCGGACCTGCGATTTATAAAGCTGCAGGCGGTGGGCCGGTGTGAAATACTGTCTCGATCTGTTGAGCACACTGAGCTTTTTTGAGGCTAATTTGGCCTTACCCTCTAAATGCCCGCGGAACTGGACTTCACTCGAAATGTCGACGCCAAGGATTCCGATACTGGCTGCGGCAGTCAGGGGAGTGCTCTCAAAACGAGGTGACACGACAAACTTTAACTTTTTCGCGGTAAACGCGCAAACCTGTGTCTTGGTAGGGTTAAAACGGACGGACGGATTTAGAATTTATTGTACTTTTGTACAACATTAATTGTATACACTATTTCGAAAAGGAAGTTTGGTTTTTGATTGTGTAGGTTACTAGATGTTTTATGCGTAGGTATTTGAAATTCCCCCTGATCCAAAGAAACGATTTGAAAAAGTTGTGACAAATATTGGTGGAGATCAGGGGGGTAGCCACGTAGCGTTTTCAACGCGCGTTAGGACAGTTTAACTGTCATTTTTCCATATAAAAATTGACATTTAGATCTACCTGACGCGCGGAAAGTAGCTACGTAAAACAACTTGCTCAAAATGTTCTAGATATTAGAGTCATGTGTATTTTTGAGCAGTTGACCGGCTTAGCTACTTTTTCTGCTGACTGTAATTGTAAAGTTTCACATTGGCGTTGCGTGATCGACCTGCCGATATCAGTCGCATTCGTAAAACTAGTGCCTATATGCCTAATCTCAAGATTAGTTGTCAAAGCCGACCCCGACCTCCTTTAGGGCACAACCGCCAGGAGGATGATGATAATGATGACTGGTAGATATCAGCTCTAGATAGAAACTTATGGGAAAGGTTGCGCGCAAAGCGCCGTACACACGAACTAATTATGTAAAATTACGCAAATAATAGTGGACCGATTCTTCAATGTGTCATCATGTCGCTCGATAAATTTCAAAAATTGCCGAAATTGCTCTATTTACTTTACCTATGTATGTATCTTTCTGTATGTGCTGGCAAAGTAGTTATCTTTATAATATACTAGCTTCTGCCCGAGACTCCGTCCGCGTGGAACTCGTTTATATCGCAGCTCCATACAAACTTTTACCCTCTCATTTCACCCCCTTAGGGAATGATTTAACTTAGTCCGTTTTAACCCTACCAAGACACAGGTTTGCGCTTTTACCACGTAAAAGTTAAAGTTTGTCGTGTCACCTCGTTTTGAGAGCACTCCCCTGCCTGCCGCTGCCAGTATCGGAATCCTTGGCGTCGACATTTCATCATTTAAGCTCAGTGTGCTCAACAGATCGAGAAAGTGTTTCACACCGGCCCACCGCCTGCAGCTTTATAAGTCGCAGGTCCGTCCACACATGGAATACTATTCTCATCTATGGGCAGGGGCACCCCAATACCAGCTTCTCCCTCTGGACGCATCCAACGACGAGCAACTCGAATTGTCGACTGCCAGCATATTTCGGATCGGCTTGACTCTTTGGCGCTGCGTAGAGATGTGGCTTCGCTCTGCATTTTCTATCGCATTTATAACGGGGAGTGCTCCGAGGAATTGTTCGGATTAATCCCTACCGCTTCTTTTCGCCATCGTCCAACGCGACAACATCCACTTAGATGGTTGGCAGTCCTTAACTGTGCGCTTCTCCAGAAACTTCCTGCCTCGCACAGCTAATCTGTGGAATGGATTGTCGCCTGCGGTATTTCCGGATCGATATGACCTTCAAACCTTCAAAAAAAGAGCGTACTCCCATCTTAAAGGCCGGCAACGCACTCCCAACACCTCTGGTGTTGCAGGTGTCCATGGGCGGCGGTAATCGCTTACCATCAGGTGATCCGTCTGCTCGTTTGCCTCCTATCACATAAAAACAAAATGATTTCGGGGATAAAAACTATATTCTCTCCATCCCTTCATTCTCCACTTAAAAAATCACGTTAATTCGTCGCTCCGTTTTACCGTTAAGAGGGCTATTGAAAAAAGCGCTCGCTCAGGATTCGGTATTTTGAGACGCGTAGTGCGTAGTGTGTGTGTAAATACTACTAGCACGCACACAAGCTTACTGTAGCTGTATAGCGCACCGTTGGAGCGAACGCGCGACCGATATTAATACTTGCACTAAAAGATGGTAAGTATTACTTCGCTAACGTGGTGCCCTAACTTGAACAATTACTTGCATCCATTGCTTTTTGTGCACATATTTTCTATATATATTAAAATACTCTGACAAAGTATAATATTAAAGTAGTTACGTCTTATTTTAATATAAAATGCTTTTTTTTAAGTTGTCCGGCTGTCCTCTCTATATGTAGGTCGCACCTCTCAACAGATTCTCTTGAAATTTTGTGAGCGAGTTCGATATGCAACTATAGGGCAAAAATGCTTTCGTATGTCCAGCTGTCCGGCTATCCGGCGGTCCCCTCTATAGGTTGCATCTCTGAATCAAGTCTCGTGAAATTTTATGAACGAGTTCGATATTTAACTAAAGGGCAAAAATGCTTTCGTATGTCCGGCTGTCCCCTCTATAGGTTGCATCTCTAAACAGATTCTCGTGAAATTTTGTGAGCTAGTTAGATATTCAACTATAGGGCAATAATGCTTTCGTATGTCCGACTATCCGGCTGTCCCCTCTATAGGTTGCATGAGGTGCAACTCTAAACAGATTCTCGTGAAATTTTGTGAGCGTATCGATATTTAACTATAGGTCAATAATACTTTCGTATGTCCGGCTATCCGGCTGTCTCTTCTATAGGTTGCTCTAGGGAATGCAAACAGGTTAACCGGAACTTTTTGAGTTCGGTTAATAACCGGTTTTGGAAACTATAAACCGGTTACTAATGATGCGCGACTTTGAATGATACTAATTCGATTAGTCGATTATTATAATCATTCAACTAATTCGACTAATTTGAAAATCATTCGATTATTAGTAATACTTCTATTCGACGCCCGGTCGCCCGCATGAGTCGACCTTGACTTTAACATTAGTCGCTAATCTAATGTGCCCGAATCGAACTAGACGTTGACATTAGTAGCTAATGTCACTGTCACAACTAAGTCAACTAACGAATGAATCGAACAGATAACCACCATAACTTGAGCTCGCCCATCATTGATATAGTATGAAAGGAGAGTCACGCTTACGGTGGTTATCGTTCGGTACTCGATTAGTTGCAACTAATTAGTTGTCATCATTCGATTATTAGCATTAGTGTACAACTAATTTCCAATTCGAATATTGATATTAGTAATCGCTAATTATTCGAATAGGCAAATCATTCGGAGTCGCGCATCACTACCGGTTACTAACCGAAATGAGTTACATTTATAAAATGCTTGAAGTTGTGAGCCGAGATCGTTATTTAGCAAAAATAAACTAGTAAATTGTCACATATTAATTTCTAGTAAGTTTAATTAAAGTTAGTATGATAGCGATAAAATAAGACAGGTGCGGAGTGACTGAAAAATCTGAAGATGTTTTTACATAAATTTATAAGAGCATGTTACGTTGGTTTGAGCATTTAGAAAGGATGAATATGAATTAACAAAGGACGTGTAATAGGGAAAAGTGGATAGAAAGTTGGAAGGGGACGACCTCGACGAACTTATTCCGACCTAATCGGAGGAATCCTAAAGAAAGGTCAGGTCACAAGAGTATTCAATCGACGAGCATGTATGAAGAATGAGAGATAAATGTAAGGAGTATCCTACTATAATAGTATAAATGCGAAAATTTGGATGTTTGGATGTTTGGATGTTTAGATGTTTGGATATTTGTTACTCAATTACGCTTAAACGGCTCAACCGATTTGGATGAAATTTTACACGAAGATAGTTTGTAACCTAGATTAAAATATAGGATAGTTTTTATCCCGGGTCCACGTAGACGAAGTCGCGGGCGGAAGCTAGTATCGATATAAATCCAGAATATCTGTCTAACAATACTGCTGGATAATATGCCTCTGGCAGTTGTACACAATTTCTGCTACCATGGGCCCACCAGTGTCAAACAATCTCTCACTTGACGTAGAGATCAAGTTCCGCAAAGCATCCACGATGTTCGGGAAGCTCAGTACAAGGCTATGGGATAACACCTGACTGTAAATACGAAGATGATCGTGTACCGGACATACATATTGGACGGTGCTGAAACTTGGACATCGTATACAAAACAGGAACGGAAATTGAACAACTTCCTCATACGATGTCTTCGGCGTGTTCTAGACATCTTATGGAAAGGTCGTGTTTTGAATGAGAGGGTGCTTCGCGCAAACGCGACACAAACACCCAGCATTATTGCTATGTTGAAGCGAAGGCGTTACGTAAGACTGGCTGCTCCTTAGCTAAATCTTAAACAACCAGTAGGGTCGACCAATGATTGTTTGAATGATTGAATGAATGACCTTTAAGATCGATCCAACAAAATGGGAACAGGAATCTGAGGACCAGGATCATTGTTTTGTTGTTTGCCATTGTTGTTCCCATGAGAACCTGGCATACCTCATTTACTTGTCAAATATACGGTCGTAGCTGTTGCTCTCGTATCGGCCTTACGAGTCATGTACAGCACTACCATGACATAGACTTTGAATTAATCATCTTATCGTAGATGATATTAACGTCAACAATTTCGGACCAGCCTCCGAACTTTCACGTTATCAATCGTCGTTGTCAACACTTTCGCTTGCTGAAGCGAATTTCCTTAAGATATGTCCATCTCTCAAGCAATAAATCAGCGAAACGGTAAGCGAATCATTGTCCTTGTCTGTAAAAGGACAATGATAATGATGTATAAAAAGTAAAAAAAAAGTTATTCAACTACACATCGTCTACTAATAAACCAGAATTAACATTCTTACAGTAAAATTATCCTCCAATACAATGTTTTAAGCTTTAAGTAAAAACCGGTTAATAACCCGTTTTGAAATTTGACCGGTTTTTGCACTCTCTAGTTGGATCACTCAACTGATTATTCATCCTTTTACATCCTTTAGGACTGCTCCGGGAGGAGGAGAATGGAATTCTCCATTAGCCTGGTGTCTTCATCATCAGTTCAACTTCACCAAAATTACGATTTCCGAGGATAAATACACGAGTCATAATAGAAAATACCGATGTCAACTACACGCGTGCCTATAAAATATGAGGGTTATCCTCAATTTCCCTGGGATCCCATCATCAAATCCTGACGTGTGCTCACCTGAATAACTTCAAAGAATATGATGAACGGTCTATAAGATTTAAAAAAATCCTTTAACTCCTAAATGTTGAGGAGTTGTACCTTCCATGCCCACCAACATGAACTGATGACTACCAGACGCAAATACCTGAATAGCTTTAGAGAATTCATGAAACACGTAATAAGTACGTAATATTTGAGGGTTAACCATCGGGGGGATAAACCATCAAAGCGTCAGGTGAACATGGTGTTCAGATTTTCAAAACCCTCTGCAACAAGATATGGCAGACAGGGACATGGCCGCAGGAATGGGCTCACACTGTATTTATCCCTCTACACAAAAAAGGTTCGACGAAAACGTGTAGTAACTACCGCCTCATTGCCCTAATATCACACGCGAGCAAGATCTTACTGCAAATTCTCAACGAACGCCTTAAGACCTTCTTATCCAAAGAGATTGGACCCGAACAAGCCGGCTTTGTGAAAGGTAAAGGAACCCGGGAGCAAATCCTGACAGTACGCCAGATCATCGAAAAAGCCAGAGAGTTTAACAAGCCCACTTATATTTGCTTTGTTGATTTTTCAAAGGCGTTTGACTCTGTGAAATGGCCGAAACTTTGGAAAACTCTACTGGAGATGGGTACACCAACGCACCTTGTGCACCTCTTAAGGCGCCTCTACGAGGATGGGACTGCGTCAGTGAGAACAGACGAGACGCTTTCAAGCCACTACCACCCTAGCGCGGGAGTACGTCAGGGATGCATTATTTCTCCGCTTCTGTTCAACACCTACACAGAGCTCATAATGAGAATTACCCTTGAAGACTGGACGGACGGTGTCGCAATTGGTGGCCTGAGGATCTCGAACCTACGCTACGCAGATGATACCACCCTATTCGCAAGCAGTATGCGAGATATGGAAGACCTGCTGCATAAAATGGAAAGCGTCAGCTTGGAGTTTGGCCTTAAGATCAATCGCAGTAAGACGAAGATGATGATTGTGGATCGTGCCAACAACAACTTGCCCGAAGTCGCGAAAATAGCGAATTGTGATGTGGTCCAATCATACGTCTATCTGGGAGCGCTGGTATCCAACAGTGGCGGATGCGTGGACGAAATAAAGCGACGTATGGCGATTGCGAGGTCTTCTATGGACAGGCTCAAGAAAATATGGAAGAACCGCAACATCACCAAAGCCACAAAGACCCGGCTGGTAAGAGCGCTTGTGTTCCCCATATTCCTTTACGCTGCAGAGACATGGACGCTTCGGGAAAACGAGAAAAAGAGGATAGATGCTCTTGAGATGTGGTGCTGGAGAAAAATGCTTGGGATATCGTGGACAGAGTTCCGTACCAATGACTCCATCCTTCAAGAACTAGGCATCAAGCAGCGCCTATCTTCATTAGTCCAGGCTCGTATCCTCACCTTCTTTGGACACGTATCTCGACGCGGCCGTATGTCCATCGAGCGACTGGTGGTGCAGGGCAGAGTAGAGGGCACCCGAATGCGTGGCAGATCACCAATGAGATGGACAGACCAAATCAAGGCAGCACTGGATGACCCCCTGTACCAATGCACCAAAAAAGCAGCCCTCAGAGACGAATGGCGACGAATTGTGAGGCGGGTTACTCGACCGAAATGACGACCACGACCGCTCTGTCAAGAGTGCTACGACTGAGAAGAAGAAGATTTGAGGGTTGCCCTCGATTTCCCTGGGATATCTCAGAAGTATACATTTTTGAATATATTTTTTTAATCGGGCCCCAACTGACGGAGAAATCGGCGAACGTATGTACATAAAAAAAATACTGTGAAACATATAACCTCCTCCTTTTTTGAAGTCGGTTAAAATGTTTTTTTTTGTTAGGTATTTTCTACAACCCTGCATATTATGTCAGTGGTTTGTAGGTTCTTGTACAGACAACTGAAAAACATGATGGCCGTTGGGGCGGAAAGGTTCTCGAGCGGAGACCACGTACCGGATGGCGCAGCGGACCCCCCACAAAGTGGACTGATGAAATAGGGTTGCGTCTTTTAATTACGGAGTTCTTATGGCTACCTTCCAGCTCCATCATCAGACCCTGGTTACCATATAGTACCAAAGTACTCGTCAAGGCGAATTAAACGAGCCCAAACTCGATGGGGTTGGGTCGTTTAATTACGGAATTCCTATGACCACCTTCCAGCTCCATCATCAGACCCTGGTTACCAAGTACTCGTCAAGACGAATTAATGGAGCCCAAACTCGATGGGGTTGCGTCTTTTAACTACGGAGTTCCTATGGATACATTCCAGCTCCATCATCAGACCCTGTTTACCATATAGTACCAAAGTACTCGTCAAGACAAATTAAACGAGCCCAAACTCGATGGGGTTGCGTCGTTTAATTCCGACCGACGACCGCTTTAGCCTAGTTGGTAGTGACCCTGCCTACGAAGCAAGAGGTCCCAGGTTCGAATCCCGGTAAGGGCATTTATTTGTGTGATGAGCACGAATATTTGTTCCTGAGTCATGGATGTTTCTATGTATTTAAGTATGTATTTATCTATATAAGTATGTTTATCGTCGTCTAGTACCCATAGTACAAGCTTTGCTTAGTTTGGGACTAGGTCGATTTGTGTAAGATTGTCCCCTAATATTTATTTATTTATTAATTACGGAATTCCTATGACCACCTTCCAGCTCCATCATCAGACCCTGGTTACCAAGTACTCGTCTAGACGAATTAAACGAGCCCAAAGTCGATGGGGTTGCGTCGTTTAATTACGGAATTCCTATGACCACCTTCCAGCTCCATCATTAGACCCTGGTTACCAAGTACTCATCAAGACGAATTAATGGAGCCCAAACTCGATGGGGTTGCGTCGTTTAATTACGTAGTTCCTATGGCCACCTTCCAGCTCCATCATCAGATCAGCTTTATGTCATAATCATATTGCATTGTCATCCAATTTATACATGCATGCAAAATTTCAGCTCAATCGGAAACCAGGAAGTGGATCAAATTTAACTTGCAAGATTTGATTGCAGACAACGGATAGGTGAACTAAATAAAAGCTTATAAAAAAATCACCAAGTATCACGATCACTCGTAAAATAATTGACATGGCAGCTATGCAATTCGTAAGTTGTCTCGATTAGCCTCACGAATGACTCACTAGTATAGTTTGACCCCGACGTTGATAACAACTATGCCTAGTCAGAGATCAAAATAATATTTTAGTTGACGGTTAGCCTTCGTGAATAGCCACAATTACACGACGTACAGGTCCGACCCGGACAACGGCTAAGCCGGTACTGGCAAGAGATCGCGCGCGACGGTAAATTTATACTATGTTTGAATGATTATTTAAAAATATAAATGTTGGAAAATGTTGTATTTTTTTTACTGCATTGTGTTGGTAAAAGTATGAACTTTAATGTTATTTAAGATTCAATTTACTAATAATTCAACAATAATGAGAAAATCCTTGTGTTTTCAGTACGATATTGTTGAAAAATATGGTGTAATTGAGATCAATTTACATATACATACGTGAAAAAAAAGGAAAATTCGAGGCCGCTACGCACAATACGGACATATTACAATAGTGAAAAGAAAAAAAAACAACTAGGTTCTCATGTAACATCATGGAGAATTAGGCGGTCAAACTTATGGCTCGGCGCTCTTTTCCGAAAACTACTGTCGGTAATCGGGTATATTCGGTCAACATATTCAGTTATTCTTAAATCAGAGGCCGGTACGCACAATAAAAGGAGTTGAGCTATGCAAATAAGTAATCAGAATCTATAAAAACCTTTCCGTTTCTTAGATTTAGACCGTCAAAAATCGGTAATTGTCGCTTATTCCTGACGAATTTTAAAAAGCCCTCTTAAAGACGGACAAACAAACACACACATACACTTTCCCATTTACAATATTAGTATGGATATGGATCTTGAATGCATGTGTTTATAACTGGACACAATTTTATTAAGTATTTCATAATAAAATACGGAACCCTAAAAATGAGCCGCCGAGGTGTAATTAGACTGAAATAAAAAAGCTTGATGCCTTTTTAGTATTGTTTGGTAATTTTCAGGTCACGTTGATGCTATGCCTATTTTTGACCCTGGTAATTGCGCAGTCACTAGCTGACGATGGTCAAGATTTCTCGGTCATCGGACTACCCACTGGTAAGGGAAAAATATATATACCGAATGCCGAATGTGTAATGTAAACTCTCAGCGACTCCTATCTCGCTTGCAATATGTAAATTAGAAAGGGGAGGGTAGGTTTTCCTCACGCCTCATAAATACACATCGGTAACTCGTGGCATTTAGGTAGCGCTGAAAAGATTAGTGATGAGACACGTTTTCTAAGTGTCTTTTCAGATAAGGTAAAATAATAAACTTTCATTGATCAAAATTTTGGTATCTTGGCCACGTCAGTCAAGGAATTGGAAGGTAGAAGCCTAAAACTAAAAGAGTCTATGGGGATCGTATTTAAAATTTAAAAGTCACTTTCAATACTGAGACTGCACCACAAAGGTATAGTTGTTTATCAGCAAAGCTGAAAATAGTGTTATCAAAAAGTCCAGGATACAACAAAAAATATCAATAACTTATTACAAAATAAAGAAGTTCAAATCAAAGAGAATATCAATAAAAATACGCTACAATTTTACAACAAAAGCTTTTTTTACCCATTACGTGGATTTTTGTTGCTGTTGGATTTTCTCAAGTAGAAGACGTAGGCTGACTTGTCAAAATTTAGAAGAAATATTAATTGTTTATCACGAATGTCATATATATTAAATGATTAAAATTCCTTTTTTTATTGGTTTCTTTTTCTCGACAGGCCTTCCTATACATTGTCACATCACTACTCTGTTAGAAACTGTCAAGTGCTACCTAAGTGCCACGAGTTACCGATGTGTACTCATTAACCAGCCGACCATTGTTTTATTGGTATACCGACAATTTCATTTTCAGGCAAAATGCCTCACCATTCGCCACGACCACAGCAAGGGCAGACCAGAGGCGAAGGGGTAAAACAAATGAAGGACGCGATGTTGAAAAAGGATGGACCCAAGGAGCCCGGAGAAGTTGTCTCAAATTGGCTACGCGAAAGATGGCGTGGCGGTAACCCTGAATATAGTTGAATCATAGTTAAATACTTTGCTGGTACGACTATACGAAAAGGTTTGCTTATAATTTAGTTTAGGGTAATGCCCCGGCTCGACTTGCACTGTTGTCTTTAGTTAGTAAGTTTCTTCACACATATAACGTTGTATCTAATAAATTGATAAATTGTATTTGATTGCAAATAAACAAATTACACCAAATTCATAGTATTCTTTTGTTCTCCAAAGGACTACTTACTTGTTACTTGGTACCTTAAGTTTATTCCAGTGGGCTAAGTTCATCGAATTACACATAAATCTGTTTCGATGCGTTAAACGTATGTGTACATAATACAAATTTGTATGATCTGTATATCAGTGGCTTTAGCCCAAAGCAAAATACCTATAGGTACGAGTATAATTGTTTATTTCTACTCTCAATCTTCGTTAATATGTTGTGTTATATAACGTATTCTCTTAATTGTGGAGGCCTCAAACATTGTCATATTTAATCAGTTCAGTTCAGTGTTTTATCAATGTCAGGTTCAAAGTCTCTTTTAGTGCTAACAAGTGTGACATTAGGTTCTCTATAAAAGAAATAGATAATATTTTTTTTTCAAATTATCTGGTTGTTTTACTTCTTTTCGGAAGTCGATAAATGAGAGTCCCTATGACAGCTTGAAAGTGCCACGAGAATTCCGGCCTCTGCTTATAACTGACTAGCTTCCGAATTTCCGGGGATTCCCCCCCACGAGCAAACTAACAAAGGCACAATCTTACAGACTTTTCGTCAATTTAAAATTAGTAGGACGACTTGAATTTCTTATCTTTCCTATACCACGATGTAGTAAACAAGCATACGGCCGGGCTAAGGTGAGGTTAGGTAAGGTAACGATGGTAAGGATTCATAGACAGCAGATGGCGTGAACATTTTCGATGAGCAACATGGAACAAAAAAGTTATGAAAGATTTTAGAGTAATTATACACGATGTTCCCGAGAATTTCCGTTAACTTTGGCATATTGCAGAATACATTCACAGAAACAAATTAGTAAAATAATTCCTTACTTATTTTTTTTTTCTTTTTTTGAAAAAAATAATTTAATGTAGCATTAACAGTTATTGTCTTATTGTACAAGGGTTCAAGACCAGAAGGTCCACGAAGACACATTAAATAAAAAATTGTACCTCCGAGGCAGTTTTTGCCTAATATCGAACAAACTCACTTGGTAAACCTTCTTGTAGTGTATAGGAACCTAACAACATTTCAAATACCGTTATGACATCACTGTTAAGAGCCTTTACACTGGTTAAATCTGCAAATCTGATTAAATTAAAACATTGAATATCTTGATAACAGTAAGAGTACTACTGTCTTGGAGAAATTTACTTTATTTGATCTAAGCTATGCCCCCTTGAAATTAAAGGAAAATGCCAAAAACACGTTGTATAAGGCCTGCCTGAAAACAAATTAAGGGAATCGGCTTGTGTGGGCGCTCCGCCACAGATAAACAGTCTTTTGAGGATTCATGAAGTTGACAGGTAGATATAAATGTAGGCCCCTGGCACACTCAACACAGTGTCTGGGCGAGCTCCTCGGAAACTCTGGTGCACAAGCACAACACTACGTAACTACAGAGCAAGTAGTGTTGTTATGTGTGGAGCGCCTTCCCCCAGAACGTCTATCATACGACGGCCGCAACGATTTGTCTCGCACTATAAATATGTCTTGTTCTAAGTGTTCTAATAAGAAAGAGACGGATAGCGCGAGAAGAATAGAGAGAACTCGCGCGCATCATAGCCGTGCAGTTCACATTCCGCTGTGTTGCAATTAAATTTCACAATTTGTGAAGAATCGAGATTTAACCGTGCTAAATGGCTGACATTTCAATTGAACGCATTAGTTGGTTAATGAAATTCACTAATAACGTTTGAGAAGGTTATGTCATTCTTAAAATCTCCAAAATGTTAAGGTAGCTTAGTAATTCAAACATGCGGTTTTCGAAATCCCTGATCAAACGGTGGCCATGGGTGTTAGATCCGGCTCGTACCAAAGAGTTCTTCGGAACTTTAAATAAGTTCATATGTACCGCAAGCTTTTCGGTGACGGAAAACATAGCGACACCCTGCATTCATATGAAGTCCCCAACCCGCACTGGGCCAGAGTGGAAACTACTACCCTGGCCCGTTCCCTCTCATCTATGAGAGGAGGCCTATACCCAGCAGTGGGCCGTCTATAAAATATATGCTGATTATTATATGACTCTTCCAATGTGCTCCAAACACGCCACTAAATCATAAATTACATACTTAAGTTACAGAACAAAGTCGCAAACCAAGTCAATTCAATATAAATATTGTCATATCTTATGACTCTTAAAGCCAACGAGCGTCATCACCATGACCACAAATATACCTATTTAAATGGTTTAACTTATTTCCATTATCGAATGCAATTTAAAATCATTTCAATAGCTATGAGTGACTAAGCACATCGTACTTATTCGAACCACTTCTCCACACTCAGAAAAGCCTAAGCGACATTATTGCTGTACCATGTTATCCCCTTTTGTTACAAGCTGATTATGGGTTATTAAAGATGGTCTGTGTCTTAGTTTGACTCATCTTCAGGCAGGTCACCATGCAGATTGCACAACGAGTAAGTGAACTCCCATCTTTTCTGCCTTATTTGTATTTTTATTGTTGCATAAGGGAATTTTTGTTGGTAGTGAGCTAAAATACAAACAAGCATTATTGAACGGTGGTGACATTTGACTTCAGTTATTTTGGATTGCGGAAAAAAATAGGATGAGTAATTTTAGAAAATACCAGTTACTTATTTTAGTCTTTTAACTGAGAATTTGATTAATATTAAAACGATACAAATGCAATCTAATTTTAAGCCGTAATGTTACTTAACAAGACTATATTATTTATAGAAGTTAATAACAGGAAAATGCACCAACATATATCTACATATAGACTTCGTACATACCTAGACTACTTGGAAATCAGTTCTGATACTCGACTAGTCGACTCAACTCTATAAGCCTTATATTTCGGGCTATAAAGTTTTGTATCGGTATCAGCAATTAAAATATTAATACATTGAAGTGGACCGAAGAATGGGTCAACTAGTTAACTTCTAATTAATTACCTCTAGTTAATTTGAGAGAGCGTGTTAACTGTTTTAAAGATTATTTTATTCCACATTGTCGCATAAGCGAGATGGTGTTGTTTTAGTGTAACATTTCCTGAAGTAATCATTACGTAAGGTCTAAGACGATATTCGAGATCAAAAATGTAAACAAACAACTGCCAATTTCAAAGTGACATTCCAGGGGTATAAAATCTTTTTTATCCAATGTATTCACCAAATATACATTTTGCATGATTTTAATTGACATTCGGATATCTATAATATTTTGACAGGAATACAAGGAGGAAATAAAACACATATTTGTTCACTATATTTTTTTTAACCCCCTATGCGAAGAGAGGGGTGTTATAAGTTTAACGTGTCTGTGTATCTGTCTATGGTAACGAAGCGCCCAAACGGATGGATCGATTTGAATGCTGTTTTTTTGTGGCATAGATAATTAATTCACTTGACAACGTAGTGGAATCAGAATCAGAATTTACATTTATAATAAATCTATCGTTGATGTTGTCAATCAGGTGGTCGAGTCGCCACATTTTGTCTTCTACTTTAATGACGTGTTTTAGTCACTCCATCTTTGAGGCGTCACCATTTGCAAACATTCCTCAAATAAGGTCTTAATTTCATTGATTTAGTTCACAATGGTAAGGGGGCAGATGCAGGTTATGCCCATTTTGTATTTTCAGAAATATTTAATGATTTATCGATCACTATGAATATTTGCCAATTAAACTAATTGGAAACTGGTAATTGTTTTCTTTACTGACCAAATGTTTAAAACCTCTCACCATTACCAACAGCATAAATAAAAACTCCACATATTTTATTTAAACAACGGCAACACGTAATAAAAAAAAATATTTTGGCTTTTTAATTTAGTAAAATATTTTTGACTATTCATACGATATTATTTTAGTGTGAATATGATATTTTAGTGTGTTTATGAGTACTTCTTTAATGATTTTATACTAACCACTGCTTGCGTTTATTTTTTTATGCTGGCAACCCATTTGTTTTACATTTTTGATCTCGAATTTCATCACGGACCTTATGTCAAAAAGGAAGTACCTATGTTTTTTGCTAGTGATGGATGCTACATATTTTAAGCGTCGGTATTTGAAATTGGTATGTAGGTATTATTCTTAGAGGAGAAAGCCAAAACTACAATTTAAGAAGTAATGATAAATTAACTCCTCTAGTTTTGTACATTTTAATAAAAGTTTAGGCAATAATGCAATAAGAGTATACAATAAGCTGGCCAAAGATTTAAGAGATTGTGATGAAATTAAAATATTTAATAGAAAAGTGAAAGATTATTTTATAAAGAGGCCATACTACTCCATTAACGAATATTTTGCCAATGCTCTAAATTAACTGGACATTGTTATTATTGATTATTTTTAATTAATTTTGGAGAAGTCGCTTTTTATTGTTTTATTGACTTACTATTCTATGATTTTATTATTTTGTATTTAATTTATTTTATTTGATGTGTGACATGTGAATGAATTTATTTTATTTTAATATTACTATTTATTGTAATTTAAATTGTATTTGCATGCATTTGAATATGCTTAAAGCAAATAAAGATTTTGACTTTGACTTTGACTTATTTTGTAACCCGAAGGACTAATTACCTACTTGTTTGTTACTTGCGACCTTATAGTCCCTGAGTGTATTGTACAGGGCTTAGTTCATCCAATTAAAAATAAATCTGCTTCAAGGCGTAACATTTGCGTAGGTATATTTATTTCGTAAATGCAATTATTGACTAAAATTTAAATAGGTATTTTTAAATCAATAATCACGCCTAGAAGGATTGGTTTTGCCTCGCATTGCTAATCCAAACGTTAAGGCACTCTATCGTCTCTGTCTATAAGTACTATCGAACCAACTGAATCATGACCCACCATAGAACCTTGTTACAATTAATGAACATAGGTACGATCATATGACGTTAATATGTCAGTTAATTGTAACAAGGTTCCATGGTGGGTCAGGATTCAATTTTGTCGATAGTAGGTACTAGAGGAAAAGTCGATGCGGTTATAATTTTATAAGTTTTCTTCTACTACACACGAACTTACAACCTCAAAGACTGGTCCTCTTTATAATATTAGTAAAGAAGTAGTTATTTTTGTCTTAGAAGTAGATATAGTTGAATTAAGTATGTTGTATTTTTTCACTATGCAGGCCGCGTTGGTGTTATGCCTAGTTTGGGGCCTGTTGGCTGCTCACCCGCTAACTGAAGATGGCGAAGATTTGGTTGTCATGCCTTTAGAACCGTCAACTGGAAAAGGTAGACTAACATCATTATCAACTGCTCTTGGGCATACCACTGATCCTGAGCAGTCAGTAGTACAATTTATTTAAAGATTTTATGAATGGGAGGCCTCATCACGCGATAAGTGACAAGATAGAGCCTCGATCTCGTTCCATCGAACGGTGTCATCAGCCAGTGACGGACGCTCGATCTTGTTACTTATCGCGTGATAAGCCGACCATGATACGAGGTCTGGCTTCAAGAAGCTTATTTTTATAAATGAGAAGGAAATATATTTACACCTATGTAGACTCCACCCACACTGAAGAACGAACTGCTCCTATTTAAAATAAAAACACATTTTTTTTTCAGATCAGATCATTTCACACAAACCACCCACTACCACTTCGACTACGAGCCTGCCAGAGATATCTAGAGAGGAGCGACATAGACAAATAGACGAGTATCTTAGGACGCATCGACGGGAGATGGGAGACGTGGTCGACCAGTGGTTCCGAAGTCGATGGTCAGCAGCTAGATGGGCTGGCATCGACTAATAATTATATTCCATATATTTATAACATTGCTGTGCCCTTGCAGGGTTCATGTTCCTGGAATTGTAACACCTAAACGCAATAAATAAATGAAATGAAATGTCACATATTCGCATTCGTCATTGTTAAGTGAGCATTTCTGGAAAAGTTTAAGAACCAATTAAATACGTCAAATAAATCAAACTTTTAATTTGCCTTATTTTTAATCTTCGTTAAGTGTAATTTTATATGAACTACTTGTTTTGTTTAAGGCTCTGTCATACTTATAATTACTTAATTCTAAAAAACTTCAAAATATTGTATTAGAAATGGTGTACAAAAAAAAAGAAAAGAAGAAGAGTAAAAGTTTGACTGACGCACTTATAATTGGTGCAAACTATTCTAAAAATGCCAAAGTAATAAATAAAATCAAAATCAATTAGAAAACCGGTGACTTACAAAATTAAATACGACTCCCACAGCAAGACAAAACTGACACTTTTATAAGCTGATACTTAAGGTCGAATTTCGTACAACTGGAACAAAGCCTTTGTCGAAGATTAACCGTCAGAACATAATGGATTATAGGATTATAGGACAAGAGCATAGCTCTTAAATAAGAAGAAGAAGACAATTGTGTAAAACCTATGCGCGTATATTATTTTTGTAATATAGTTTGTATCTATATATTTATACTATACTTATTTATGAAAGTATATGTATTTGAGTGTGTCGTTGTCAAATCATGTTGATAATTTCCTGCTACCCAAAGGTTCTTGGAAGAGATCGCTTTACAGCGATAAGATCGCCTGTTGTTACTTTTATTTAAATATTTACTTAATGTACTCTTGTTACATGATTTTCTTATGTTGTGGTGCAATAATAGTAATTTACGATACAAGTGCCGAAAATAGGAAATTCGCAACGAGTGGTGATACATTAAAACACGACCGAAGGGAGTGTTTTAAAAATTGAAACGAGTTGCGAATTACCTATTCGCACGTGTATCGTACAACGTTTTACTGTACATATGGCTCTTTAAAGTTTCGACATAAGTATGCACGGAAAGTGCTCTTTTCCACACTAGTGCGGGCATCATATGTACTGTAAAGAATATTATTATTATTTTCATAATATTAAAAACCTTGAAAGGAGCCTATGTAAAATCAACGACATATCGGTCAAGTGCACAAATCTCCACTTACCTCCCCGTCCCGTATAGACCGGCAATTTCTTACAACGGTGGGAACCGGCCACAATGAGCTGCATTACTGCCGACAATGTACAACTAATTATTGTATGTACCGGCCTTTTTGTCACTTGTACATAATGCTGGTATGCGCGGTATTGTTGGACTGTGGCACTTTTTTGCTAGTAGGACCGAATTACGTGTACAAGCGTGGTTTATTGATAGTGGTTGTATCTTTTAATGTTACGTATCTAACTTGATCCAACTGAACATTTATCTATGCGATCCTTAGGTGGATTTTTATCACGGGCAGTTTTCAAAGACAACCTAGTCTGTGGAAACTGTTTAAGGAAGCTGAAATTGAGGAATTGGAGTAATTATATACACTACAATACAATATAAACACTCTTTATTGCGCAAGAAAATCAAGAAATAACAAGAAAAGTTAATCAACAGGCGGTCTCAACGCTAAAGAGCAACCTGTTCCAGATAACCTTTTGGGTAGCGGAAAAATTGTAACAGATATTTTACTAGTGAATTTTGAAAACCTTATTGGTATGGAAACCAAAGCTTCTATTTATCATTTCATTTTGATATTAGGCTTATTTCATTATCAATCTGGGGCGGGTAAGTAATACGAGGTATAACAACTTATCATATAAGGGTCATAATATATACGCTCACTCTATATAACTTTGTTTAGTATAACGTTCATTGCACATAACGAACGAAAGATATAATGTCAAAACATATAATCTCGTAAAGTATAACGTACTTTAGAAATAATATCAATTGATATATCGATTAAAGCGTATAATATTCATAACACCTAAGGATTATAACATATATTGTTCAATTTATCTAACATCAAAATGTATAATGCTCGTATAGTATAATTGGCTTCAGTCATTTTAATAGCAATGCCGTATGAAGAAAATATGTGAATTTCTTAGAGCGATAGCCTCAACTTGAGTTTGAAAAAAAAACTATACCGTTTGTAAGATTGAAATTAAATTTATTTTGAGATCAAACACGTCAATTATTTTAACCTAACCTTACCCAATCGCCAGCGTGTCGATGCCACCCCGCTTCGCGGGGTGTCTATTTCCGCTCTAAGGGACACAAGGCAACCCTAACCTAACCTACAAGTAATACCATTTATAAGAGTATTAGTTGTTTTTTACTGCGGGGGGCTTCGCCCCCCGAGCCCCCTTTAATGTGGGCTCCGCCCCCCCCCTTTTCCTGGCTGCCCTAGCTTAATTTTCCGTATTATAATCCTTATACGAAAATATATATGCGTATGATCTGTATACGTTATGTTTGTTATACGAAAAGATATTATATGGTATGATCGTTATACGTTATGTATGTTATACTAAATGAAATTAGTCAATTTGAGTCTTATAGAAAAAAATGTTATATAATATGATTATTATGGCAACTGACCGTTATTCCTTATAAAAGTATTGGTATTGTTGTTATAGCTAACGTTCATTATATCTTGTGAACGTTATTAATATGAAATTATATATTTTGTTGTTATATCTCGTGGGGCGCACCCATCTGGGGCATAATTATAGGTACTTTTATGCGTTGATGCATCATAAGGCTAAGTATCAAAATACGTCTTAACGTGTCCCGGGAACTATGTATAATGATATCATAATTGAATCCATAAAAATGACAGTCTGAAAGTAAACGGAAAACTGAAGAAGAGTCTGTTTATGGAGAAAATCGAAGTTCGCGAGTGCAATTGATAAATCACTGCTTGCTAGTTATTATGTAGGTTGCATAATAATCAGTAGGTATCGATAGATTCAGACAATATACACCTAAGAAAATGTTAACATTATTCGGTGTAGGATACGGCGAGGATAGATAACTAGTGTTCGCCTGCAGTGATATCGTATCGTGCAAGTGAGGATGTGTTCCATATACATTGTATATACCTCTGATATCGTTGGAGGATCCTAATACACCGATATAGTATAATGATGAACGCGTTGTAATAGCGGAAGATATAGTTTTTTCATTTATAACGGATCCATTAAATCAGACGATATGTAATTGTACAAGCGATATAAGTCAATTAATTATCAGCCCTGTAAATAATTTATATTAGTTCCGCCGTGCGCCAACAGAGGGCTACAATGAGTATTATTTGAATTAGAAACAGAACAACGGAAGGTGGTGTTCGCTGTCATCGAAGGAAAAACCTGACAGGAGGTGGACGCTCTCCTGGATGGAGAATTTATCGTGTAGAGAGAATGGTGTGTCGGAATACAAGAACCGAAATTACCAGTTCACTTTATTTCACAAGAATTTGTAACAATGCTGTGGAGAAGTCCTCAGTAAGTTTGTAAACACAGACCATCGTTTTCTATCAATGCCCGAGAACCCAGGATACGCCCACATCTCGACATATATATATCAATTTCCCTAAGCTGAGATATAACTGCACCAGAACTGCGAAGCAGTGTACCTTAATACTCTCACTGTCTACGGGTCAGGTCACCGTAAACATTCCCGATTAACGCCGGAAGATCCCTAGAGGTCGTCTATCTCATGTTTCACACAATAATTACGCATTTTTTGTCCCCTTCGTGACATAACGTCGGCAAGTCTCGCGATACGGTTGACAGAGCTAGGGAATTAGCTGTCCAAGCTGTTCAAACCAAAAAGGCGTATGTCAGGATACAACTGTATGGAGATTTGGCTGTATGATATAATAAGGTTGTTAGTAGGTAAGTCTGTAGAATACCACTCATTAGTAGCTGTGTATACTTATTTTCGATATGGTTAAGTAGGTCATTGCAATGTCGGATATTTTGTGATTGTAAATTAAGGTTTGGTAAATGTGTTGTATGTAGCTACAATGTTTTAGTTTAGGCCTCTAGTTTGCAATACGGGAGGTATGGACATTATTTTTGCTAAGCCCAATTGACTTTTACGATTTACTTCAATACATAAGTGCGTCTTCCTAAACATTGTCCTAAAGCATTTAGAGACACCGCTATCAGTCAAGCGTGCGGCTCTTCTTTTCTCGCGAAACACCTTAGAGTCAATTTGTAATACATATTTCGCATTCCAAATAAGTGTCACACGGCTCGCTTCCACGCCGGACGAGCCAACAACGATATACTCGTAAAATGAAATCTTTCTGATGCATTCTTAATTTTTTCTCTCTAGGTGTGTTACAAAAAAGTAGGCATTACCATGGTCCAAACACTCGTCTTCTCCATTTGCTTAGTACAGGGCTGAAACGTGGACCATCTATATATCTGTTATTATTGATGCATTTGAAATGTGGCGCTGTTGTAGAATGATAACAACAAATCAATCTTTAATTAGATCGGGCTAGCCAAAAAAAAAACGATACGAGCGGGCTGTTGTCTGTAGATCTTCACCGCATTCTTCAATATTTTGGTCGCGTAGCGCGCCAGTATCCCGAAAATTTGGCAGGCAGGCTCACAGCGCGAAACTCTTGAAGAATACTATGCTACGTTGGCAAAGTCGCGATCCTTATCAAACTCAAACTCAACTCAAAATAATCTTTATTCAACTAGGCTAGTAACAAGCACTTTCGAATCGTCAGTTAGAAACGTAATCTAAAGCTAATTTCTTAGAGCAATTTATTAAACATAAAAGCTGTTTGAGATGTCAACAATAATTATTTCTTCAACTTGCCTCGGTCCCCCTGTAAGCGACATCTTCGCGGTTGTCAGCGAAGCAGCTGCCAATGACGACCTTCCTATTGACAATTGGACGCAGTGGATGCTTTGATTAGCGAATCATTTGTTTGTTTTAGATGATTGTGCACGTAGGTACCTACTGGTAGGTAAAGTACCTATTACTTATTTCGTGCTGTGATAATATGGAAAGATTTTTAGGTGTCTTAACGACGGTTTTAAAAATCATGCATGATATCACAAACGCCAATTTAAAAAGAAGATATATATATATAAGTACTAATCAATTACAATAAAAATACATTGCAGATTAATAGTAACAAAACTGCAAAAAAAAAAGTTTTATAAAAAACAAAAATAACATTAATGGCATCTTGGGGATGTAAATGTCTGTCATAATTAAATAAAAATAGATGATTTTTTAAATATAGCATGTACAGAGACCGGTAGAGGACCGCTATCGTTGAAAATTTTCTTTTCCCGGTAACATCTGATGATTAGCACAAAAAGATTGTACGTGTGCCCTGCAAAGGACACAATTATATGTATGACTCATAATGGTTATTGTCTATTTACTGTTAAACAGCACCACAAACCGATAGGTTATCTTATCAAAATAACTATCTAAGTCAACTTTGCAATTTCGCCGCCATGCTTAAATTCACGGCACGTCAAATCCCGGTATTTTGACCATTGTATAAGCTGAACTGCGATATTATGCGACAAAACGGATTTAGTGATAGACTGATGCTTGTATCACATCTATCTTCAATTTCAACGTTAGGTTTATGACTTTAGAATTTACTTTTAATTGCTGTGGTTTTTGATATAGAACTTATTAATGTTTTACATATAAACTGTAGGTTCCTTCGGAATACTAATTACCTATACACGTCACATCAGTTCCCCTATTCTGTAACTTATTTTAAGCTCACCTCAACGCTCACCCACACTTATATCTTGACACTGCGATGCGCAGGAACTAAGCGTAGGTAGAGCTCTAGTGTCGTGACGGGTGACCGGTGGGGTGAGCCGCATTAGCGCGTAGCGAATAACATCAGATGTGAATGGTGATATTTTGACCGTTAACGTATCATTCAGCTTCGCGATTTGTCAAGTTTTAATTTTGAAACAACACAATCTGGGAACATACATTGGGTACCACTACTATTTGAAGGGCCCACGGAAAGAACATGTCTAGTCACTATTTCGAGATATTCCGGTTTTTAAGTTTAGAATGATTCAATTAACCATACTATCTTCGCGATTAGATGCCTTTCAAGTGCAAAAAAAGTCGTTTTATATTAATCTTTACAATTATAGCAGAAGGTGTAGCTAATAGTTCGTTGAGAGCTCTACATTTTGAGAATAAAATCTATTTTTTCGAAAAAAGTGACTAGACATGTTTTTTCAGTGGACCCTTCGTTTTATGTCGTTTTATCGAAGCTCGCAGATTACCCAGCAGGCATAAGTACGTTAAACAGGATTACGAGTCTAGTAGTGTATTTAGGGTCATTATCGCTTGGCTGGTCTGTCGTTTTCCTGAGAATTTGGATTTACGTGCTGCTCATGAGTTTATGTCGTTAGTAGCATAATTATGTACACAAATCTTGTCGAATGTAAGCATGGGAAATGTTTGGTTTAAAAGTCAGAACATAAATTTGGCAGTTAAATAAATCCTTAAGGCTGTCAGCAATTACAAATTCATTTATATTATGTGCCTATGTTTAGTATCTAATAAACAAGTGGATTGAATGAAAATATAGTTTAGAAAATCATCATCATCATCATCATCATATCAGCCGAAAGACGTCCACTGCTGGACATAACCCTCCCCCAAAGAGTGCCAAAGTGACCGATCCCGCGCCACCCGCATCCAGCGGACTCCCGCAACCTTTACCAGGTCATCAGTCCACCTTGTCGGGGGCCTACCCACGCTGCGCCTTCCGGTACGTGGTCGCCACTCGAAAACCTTTCCGCCCCAACGGCCATCGGTTCTACGTGCTATGTGCCCCGCCCACTGCCACTTAAGTTTAGCGATCCGGAGGGCTATATCGGTTATCTTGGTTCTGCTGCGGATAGTCTCATTTCTGATGGGATCACGCAGAGAAACTCCCAACATGGCCCTCTCCATTGCCCTTTGGAGTTTAGATTTACAAGGGTAATTGATTTTATTAATATACCACTTTGGTGGCAGACAAGCGTTCGTCCCGCCTGATAGTAACTCATCTACGCGTTACCGACCCTTTAAAAACTGTAAGTACTTTCCCTTCATGAAGAACCCCATCTGCCCCCGTTACGAAAAAGGGCGCATGTCACATTTTTGACAAAATTGAGTTATATACATTGCCGTGATCAGCAAAAATAGGCGCGTCTGCGAGTATTTTTTATTTTATCCTAGGAAGCCTAGAAACAGAGTTACCATAAGAAAAAAGGGCGCTTTTTCACCCATTTCCTCACTTAAACCACCTTAAACTAAATTGAAAAGTCGTTTGTCCGAAATACAATGAAGACCTGGAATGTAAAGGCGTAAGTGCGTATATGCGCCTATTTTTTTTGTCACTTTTACAACATTTCCATAAAATAAAAGACGCGACTTATGATCTGCTGTTTTATAAAAAGTGGAAAAGACGCAAGTGGTCACCTGCGTCCTTTTAAGTAAGTTTTAAGTTAAAAGCATTCTTGTTGACATTGACGCATCCGCCATTACCTCAACAGAAGAAAGGCGCTAGTGACCACAAGCGCCTTTTCAACTTCGCATATGACTTATATTGTTTGGAACACCCGTCAATCCTGACTATTTCTTTCCCATACCTAGTTACCATCTGGAAATAGCTCTCTCTGCTACGTATGTCTACTTATGTCATACGAATCGTCTATCCGATAACAACATCTTTAGATAACGAATAGGTATAGTTTACTAGCCATTCATAACACCGGATTTGACTTAGAATATTATCAGGCCACAAATAAGATACCCTGTATCCCCTTATAAACAATACATTGTGCGCCTTAGGTCATATGCGTTCCCGAGGAACGCATATTTGAATAGCCTACCCAAATATAATACCTGAATAGTGACTCTGGGTTGACCACCCTTATCAGGTCGTGCTTAGGCTTGCATAGCCTGCTGTGTAAGTCGGCACAAACCTAACCAGACCGCAATTTAGTTTTCATACAGATTGACCCACATTGTTTTTAACGTAGATTTATTTAACCTTGTTTTTGTAGTAGCTTCACGTCAATCTCTTTAGTAATTCTGTTTCAAAGGCACTGCGCCTACCCCTAGTTAAGTTGAAATGTCTGAAAGACATTTCGTCATATCGAAAACCGTTCGTTCATACTCATATTTGTACTAGTATTCGTAAAACTTACTTATGTAATCAGGTTCACACGTAAATAAATAACTAACAATTAACTGTAGCTAAAAGATTTTATTAAATTGTAATTCTGCATCACTATACATAACTATTAACATAGTTAAACCTAGTCTGTAAGCCCGCTGTTAGTCTCAGTATCAATATTAAGATCTTAATTGTTCATACTTTCTCCTAAATCAGACATTCACATAGTAATTTCTCGAAATAGAATTGAATTATATACATATAACTTATATCTTATCATTCCTCACGTAATTCTGTATTATAAAAATGCAACACAGCATTTTGAGATAATTAGATATAATTAGTGTTAAGACGTAAGCACTAAATCGATAATGAAAATGATGTAATGCATTACCTATTTTGGAAAATAAAAGTTGATCACTTCATGGTAAGCGAATTGGCTATATATATAAAAAATGGCTCCCGATATTAATTCCATTCCGGTTACGGCAGCGGTCGAGTGAGGTCGTGCTTTAGCGGTGCGCTCTTGCCCTATTGTTGTTGTAACCCGAATATCCTTTCCGACTACCTGCTCACTCTTATCGCTCCCCCGCGCGGTGATTATCGCAATTACCACGTGGAAGCATCGGGTGTGTTAGTTAAGACTTTCATAAGTCTCCAGTCGACCCGCGTGTCCCTGCCCCTCTGGAAATCCACGCTCGTAGTGGTCGCAGTCTTTCGGGGCTGTGGGCTAGACACGTCAGTGGCTACCCGTTAGTTAAGACTTTCTCAAGTCAGACCCGGGTCTCTGTCCCTTAGAAAGACCACGCTCGCAGTGGCTACACAGTGACGGATCCTAACGGTGCCAACTAAGTCACAGTGTGGGGTGGATACCACCACGAAGCCCAGTAATTCGTACAGTCCGACTCTTCCCTTCGTGTTAGGACACATAGCTGACACTGACACGGCGGACAAGTGGACAAGACTCGACACCGACATCAGGATAGCATTTCGGTTCATATTAGGCGTAGGAAAAGCTTAGCGGCGACCGACCAACCAAGTAGGATGGAGCTGCAAGAAAGGATCACGAGGATGGAGGAAGTCATGCGGGCTATGCAGGCCGAAATCGATCGCCTCGCTGCTGAGAACCGACAGCTCAAGCTGGCTCTCAGCGGCGAGGTCTTTGACTCTGCCCAGGCGGCTCCCATACAACCTCCCCCCCCGACAAGTCTCGACTTGCAACTCCAGGCCCGTCCGGCCACTCCGACGGCCACTCTGGCCGCCCAAGCCCCTAAGGCCACCATGGGACCGCCGCCGCCACCGCCGTCGGCGGCAGCAGCGACCCCTTCGCCCCCTACCCAGGCCCCTAAGGCCAAAACGCCCAGTAAGGGCAAAAGTAAACTCGCCAAGGCAGCCGCGTCTGCCCCAGCCAGCCCTCCGGCCCTTCAGGCCCCCCCCGAAGCGGATTTAAGCGTGAGACAATCGCGTTCTCGCTCCCTCCAGAGGCGACCCTCCTTGCGAGAGGAACGCACTGTCCCACGCTCCGGCTCTCCCCCCCACCCTCTCCTTCGGTGTCTCTCCACGACCAGACTGACCGACGAACAGACTCGCGACCTCCTCTACTCGAACGAGGAAATGACCATGGACACGACAGTCTGGACCACAGTAGGCAGCAGCCGCAAGGGCAAACGTGCGCTGCCGAAGTCTCCTAGGGCCGATTCGCCGGCGAAGAAAGCCCTTCGGACTCCCGCCGTCCAGGCGCCCTCTGCGCAGGCCCCTCAGGCCAGTAGTGCCATTCTGGCAGCGGACGGCGGGTCTTCGGCCCCCAGCAAGCCAACTCCGGTAGGCAACCCGGACAAGCCGGATTCATGTGTCCTGATCGACACACATAGATACCACACTGCCATGGCCATAGCCAGTCAGCGTGGCATCCGGGTGGTCGGTTCGGAGATTTTGAAACCGCCCTTGGAAGGGATGCGCATCACGGTCCAGGGACCCGAGGACTACCGTGCTCTGACCCGTCTCTTCGACGAGCTGTCGATGGCCTACAACCGGAGACTGACCGTCGAGGAGAAAGGCTACAGGGCCGTCCTCCGGGGAATCCACAAGGATATCCCGGAGGACGAGGTAGCCGCGGACCTCAAACGCAAGGGGATCGCCGTCAGGGAGGTTCATCGCCTCTACAATAAGCAAGTAGGGAAGTACGATATCGTACTAATAGTCACCGACCCGAACCAGCGCAAAGCCGTCCACTCCCTTAAGGAGGTCCTTAAAATGGCGGTGAGAGTGGAGACTCCCAAAAAGAGGACCCACCTCTCACAGTGCCACAACTGCCAGCGGTTTGGCCACGGCGCCCGTGGCTGCCACTCTCCCCCCCGTTGCGTCAAGTGCGCTGGGGATCACGCGACTCGCGATTGCGAGCGCCCAAAAGGCTGCAAGGACCCGAACGGCATACGGTGCTGCAACTGTTTGGGTCGCAAGCTCCCCCATGGGCATACTGCCAATTATGGGGGATGCCCTTGCCGCCCAAAGAGTCGCGACACCGGGGCAAAGTCGAAGTCCTCGCCTCCCTCTGGGCGCAAGCAAAGCGCGGGCCGGGGTGCTCCCCATAGCACTCCGCAAAACTTCCCCGCCCTTCCGGCCGTAGGGTTAGGAGCCCCTAGGAACCCGCCGCCTTCAGCGGCCGTAGGTCCCCGCCCGGTGCCTTCTGCACCCCAATCCCAGGCGGGCCCCTCTGTATGGGGACCCGCCGCCAGTCAAGCGGGCCGGCCCGCTATGGACCCACTCTATGCGTTTATGCAGTTAGTACAGGTACTCCCACCGGAGGTGGCGAGCGGCCTGTCTACCCACATATTCGCATCAGCTACTCGCTATCTCGCCGCACCAAGCTGCAGCCAGGTTAACGGTGCCTATTAGTATGGATAGTACATCCCAGAAGCTTAAACCTGCTTCGATTACCATTGGCATTTATAATGCCAATGGTCTAAGGGGTATGAAGGACCAGGTGATGAACTTCCTTCGCGATCACTCAGTAGATTTACTTCTGGTCCAAGAGACCTTTTATCGTCCCGGCATTAGAGCCTTTCGCGTCCCTGGATACGTTCAGATTAGAGATGATAGGCAAGATGGTAGGCCATTCGGGGGCACGCTCATTTTCTACAAACGTAACTTACATTGCATAAGTCTCAATCCACCGCCCCTGACTAATATGGAAGTGTCGGTCTGTCGCATCTCGATGGAGGGGCACCCCCCGATATCGATTGCGTCAACCTACCTTTCACCTCAACGAGACTTACTTCTGACTGACCTCAACTCTTTAGCCTCCCTAGGTCCTTCGGTCATCGTGGCCGGGGACCTAAATAGTAAGCATATCAGCTGGGGATGCGTAGCATCCAATCCCAACGGCAATCGGCTTCATCACCTTTTGATCGATAGCCTCCCTTTCGATCTCCTCGCTCCCTTAGAGCCGACTCACTTCCCTCATAACGTAGACCACCGACCTGACATACTCGACATAGCTCTACTAAAGAACGTAGCGTTAACTCTGCGTTCTATAGAAGTGCTACACGAACTAGACTCGGATCATAGGCCAGTCCTCTTGAGACTAGGCCCTCACCCCAATAGTACTCCTCGAACCAGGACACTCGTGGACTGGGACAAGGTACAATCAGGTCTCCTACAGACGGACTCCCCCCTGCTTAGAGATATCCCAGACAATATAACTACAACCGAACAGACAGACCAAGCGATCGATTCTTTCACCAACTACCTCAACGCTGTTCGAAGCGAAGCCTCAAGGGAGGTGTCGGCGGAGGACATCCAAAACCGACCTCTACCTACGGAACTGAGAGAGTTGGTGACAAGGAAAAATCGCGCCATACGTACCTATTCAAATCACCCTTCTGCCGAAAATCGGCAAATCCTGAGGGACTTGTCTAACGAGTCCAAACAGAGAATTGCCGAATTTCGGGAGAACTCGTTCAGGGATCTGATGGGGGAGATAACGCCTAGTCACCTGGCTTACTGGAAACTAGCGAGATCTCTCAAATCCGATGCCTGTTGGACCATCCCTCCCTTGGATCGACCGGATCACTCAACCCCCGCGTTCGAGGACAGTGAGAAAGCCGAATGCCTTGCGAGTAGTTTAGAGTCCCAATGTTCGCCCAACCTCCTCAACACCGACGAAGCCCACATTAGTAGGGTCGATTCCGAGGTGGACAGGAGATCGCGTCTCCCCGTAACTTCACCCATTTTACCGGTGTCGGTTAAGGAAGTCAGTGACCTTGTCAGGCGTCTCCGTATTAGGAAGGCTCCGGGTGCGGATGGTCTATCCAATCGCATCCTGAAACTTCTCCCCGAAACCCTCCTCCTCCTTTTGGTCGGCATCTTCAATGCCGCACTGACCAATGCTCACTTTCCAGCCGCGTGGAAATGTGCAACGGTCATAGGGATAGCGAAGCCCGGCAAACCCCGGACCTCGCCTGCCTCTTATAGGCCGATCAGCTTACTTAGCTCCCTTGGAAAGCTATATGAGCGGATCCTTCTCACGAGAATTCTCAGATTTACGGCTGAGAATAACCTCCTCATCGATGAGCAGTTCGGTTTTAGATCCGGACACTCATGCGTCCAACAGGTGCACCGCGTCACGGAGCACGTGTTGGATGGTTTCTCTCGATTCCAGGGGCTCAAGACCGGTGCGATCTTTCTCGACGTAGCGAAAGCCTTCGACAAGGTCTGGCATAACGGGCTTGTATACAAGTTATACCAGCTCGGAATGCCGGACAGACTCGTACTCACAATACGAGATTTTCTCAGTGACCGAAGCTTTCGATACCGACTGGAGGGAACGTATTCGGACCCACACCCCATCCGGGCCGGAGTCCCGCAAGGCTCCGTGCTCTCTCCCACTCTCTACTCGTTATTCACAAACGACATTCCCAGGCACCCTAAGGTGCAACTGGGGTTGTTTGCGGATGACACCGCGCTCTTTACGACTCATTGTAAGTACGCTACTATCCGGCGATACCTCCAAGAGGCAATCTCCGACCTAGGTCGTTGGTTTAATCTTTGGCGTATCGAAGTCAACCCGGAGAAAAGCACTGCAATAGTCTTTCATCCGTCGGACTGCATTAGTACAGAAAGGCGGGTGGCTCCGATCCAGATGTTTGACCGACCCATCCCCTGGGTCAACGAGGCCAAATATCTTGGAGTGACCCTCGACAGGAGACTGACTTTCCGTAGCCACATCCGTAGGGTACGCAACCGCGCGTTGTTCGTGCTAGGAAGGCTAGGGCCGATGATCAACAAGTTTAGTAAAATGTCACTTAGGAATAAGCTGACACTCTACAAGACTTGTGTTCGTCCAATCATGACATATGCAAGTGTAGCATTCGCTCACGTGCCTATGTCATCGCTCAAGCCGCTTCAGGTCATTCAGAATCGTTTTCTCCGAAGGGCGACTGGTGCCCCGTGGTACCAATCGAACCTCAGCCTGCACCACGACATGGAGATTAGCACCATGTATGGTTTCTTTAAGCAGGCTGCCAGACGTTATTTTGATAACGCTCCCCACCATAGGAATCCGTTAGTTAGGAAGGCTGCTGACTACGTCCCCATCCCTCCCCCCTCTGTCGTTACTCGGCGCTCACTGATTAGGGGCCGCACGGTCCGGCGTCCTAGGCACACACTCACGGACCCGGACGACGAAATCACAGCGTCCATCGAAAGATGGAACGCTGCGCTTTCGGCGTCCAACACATCGCGTACACTTCAGCGTTCCCGCCGGCGGGGACGTCCACCGCGAGACAACACAGACACATACAGTCCGCTTTCGTCCCGGTACCGCCGCATACCGGGTAGAGTCAGTCCGACGCAAGTCGGGCCTAGCTGAGTTTCTTGCTGGACTCTTCTCAGCTAGGCTAGGTTTTAGCGAACCAGCGATAAAACTCCCAGTAGTTCGATACCACTCACACCCCAGATTCGGTTGATACCGTTCAACCAATCTCACTGGAGCGCAAACTCTTAGAGTATTCCAGTGTACAAACTTCCCCGCGTGGTCGTGCCGGAGGCTTCCCCTGGATTTTCCCCAGGCCACCCTCCAACCACGCAGTTCGACCGCTATATTGGGTCCGTCCTATTATAGCAACAGTCAGGGTCAAAAAAAAAAAAAAAAAAAAAAAAACCGATATTAATTCCATTCATCACCTGCAACTCGAGCCGAAAACATCTAGCCATCTCCCTCACCATCAAGCCCTGAGAACCAGAAATTATTGTTTTCTCTTTCCGTCCTGCGGATTCCACTCCTAGAGAAAGTGCGACCGAATAGAAGAGGTCTCACTTTCTCCCTCACTCTCCAACTGCCTCGGTACGCCGTGGCTAGCGAAGGCGTGTCGCCGTGCCTGTGGTTTGGGTCGTCTATGCCGCGTGGTGGCGGACCCAAAGTTATCGAAGCCAGAACCCGTTCAACGCACGACCGCGCTGAATAATGGTCCTTCGGAGGCCGAATCACTGAAGCAGAAAGCAGCTCAAGCAAGAATATTTCGTGCGAATTCATCGAGTTTCTCAATCGCCGTGCACCGTACTGAGAAGATTGACTTTTTAAGAAGTATCGTAATCCGATTGTCGTCGTGCTTCTTCAATCCACGGGCACCGCAGCAAGATTGACTTTCCGGAAACGTCGTGAAGCAGCCGCAACGAGTGTTCATACGTAGTGCGTCCTTTTATGAAGCTGTTAGGGAAGAAACAACAATATCAAGGCTGAAAAAATTAAGAAAAATTCAAGAAAGAAAACAGTGTCGTCAAACTATATCCTCAAGCAAGTCCAAGCTCGAAAAAAGAAAATCCTCGTTATAACCTCACACGAAACAAGAAAAAAGAATAAAGAAAAAACAGTGCCTATCACAATAAATCACTGTCACCGTCATCGAAGTTTCCAGCGATAAGAAAATTCAAGCCTCAAGTAAGAAGAGCCCTCAACAGGGATAAGGAAGCAAGAATTCTCAAAAAAGAAAAGCCTTCCAAAGGCCAAAGAAGCCTCAAGAAAGAAGAGCCCTCAACAGGGATAAGGAAGCAAGAATTCTCAAAAAAGAAAAGCCTTCCAAAGGCCAAAGAAACCTCAAGAAAGAAAAATCCCGAACGGGACTTAGTGCTGCGAAAACTTCGAAGTCGAAGAAACAAGCCGTCGTGTGAGTAATTTTAAATCCTGTTAAGTGCCGAATTTTGTCGATCTTCGATGCATACTGGCAGGTGGCGTGGCTCTGGCCTAACGGTGTCAACCAGAGCGTAAACACGTCTTAGTGCGGTATATCGAGTCGGTATCGCAGCGCACTTTTCAGAGCGTTTATAAGTACTCGGCCGTGGCTGGTATGTTGCTATGTGTTGTTAAGCCACAGGTTGGCAAGCTGAAGGGCGTGACTATCCCCCACGTCATAGAGCATTAACAGCGCATAGTATTCCTCTGCCAGACGGTCTTATCTTATCTTATCTTATCTAGATGAGGGCCCTTTCGGATGCACTTCGACCCAGTGGGATCTTTTGTGCATTTGCCCTCTCCTTATGTCTACTCCCAACTTCGCTCCATCATTTCCACATAGCGGATGATGCAGCTCAGCGGAAGTACTTTGAATTCCTTTGGTTGCGGATAACCGTTACCGAAGTAATTCATTCTTTGTCTGGCAAGGGCATGACATTCACACAATAAGTGTTCCATAGTCTCATCCTCCTCGCCACACATTCTACAGTCTAAACTGTCCGATAGTCCCATCTTGGCCAAGAGATCCTTGACCCCGAAGTGACCTGTGAACACCCCAGATATGATTCTGAGCTGCTTCCTACTGCCAGACGGTACCTTTACCCATCCAATTTCCCTATTACATTCCTATTCTCAATCGGCATCACTACGGTAGTACGCCGAGCGAGCAGCTAGGGCCGTTAGTGTTAGGTAGGTAGGATGTCAGGAAAGGGGGTAGGGCCAGTCACGAGGTCGGGCAAGCAAAAGAAGATGGACTCAAAAGAGGAGCAGAGCACCAGCGGCGAAGGATCCGGAGGTACCGGCGACACGTCGTCGTACAGCACCACTACATCGCAAGAAACGAATACCTGGAGCCATGGAACCAACACCGCGGAGCAGACGACCAACACGGCATCGTTGAACACACCGGCGTGTTCAAGCGATACGGACCATAGTTTTCCGTTAGATAACGAGTTAGGCAACACGGGTGCAGACGCGCGCGGGATTCCCGTTTCATTAGTCAACGGTCAAAAGATAGGCGCGATCGAAGCAGTTAACGCGAGTTTAGGAGGCACGGCGCCCTCACGCGTGCAAGCCGTAGGCGCGAACGGATTAGGTGCGTATCCAGTAGGCGTTCCTAGGCATAATACGTTCGCGGCCGAACAAGTAGATGCGAATTTAGGGGGTCCGGCCGCCCCACGCAGCCAAGCAGCCGACGCGAGTTTAGGAGGCACGGCGCCCTCACGCGTGCAAGCCGTAGGCGCGAACGGATTAGGTGCGTATCCAGTAGGCGTTCCTAGGCATAATACGTTCGCGGCCGAACAAGTAGATGCGAATTTAGGGGGTCCGGCCGCCCCACGCAGCCAAGCAGCCGACGCGAATTTAGGAGGTTCGGACGCCTCACGCGACAAAGATACCGATGCGAATTTAGGGGGCCCGGCCGCCCCACGCAGCCAAGCCGCCGACGCGAATTTAGGAGGTACGAGCACCTCACGCGACAAAGCCGTAGGCGCAAACAACGCGGGCGCCGCATTTGAGGAATTTTTTCCGCGTAGTGTTTCCAGAGTCGGTCCAGTTGAGGAAGGGCACGATCGAATTTCATCCGGGTTAGGTATTAATATGGAGGAGCACTCTAGGGCCGAAGATGAGAGGTTAGTTAGGTTGCGCGCGGAGGCAGATTTCCGTGCGTCACATTTGGATCAGGCTAGGGCCGCAGCGTCGTACGCCGCCGCTAGGTACGAGTTAGTGCTAGCGGAGAGCCATCGTTCGGCTAGGCATACACCGTCACCCACTTTTAATAGTCAACCCAATGCGCCTAACGCCTTACCCGAAAGGGAAAAGCCCGCTCGTAATATCTCACCGCGGAGAGAGCCCCATACGACCGATAGGAATCGCGAATCGAACACTTCGACGAGCGAAATAAGCGCTCTGCGCGACGCTATAGTGCAAGCTATCAGTATGAATAGGACTGACAGTCACTCTTCGCCCCAACCGACACAAACGTCAAATAAGTACATAGGAGACTTACCTTTCTTTGACGGCAATCCCTCGGATTGGATATCTTTTAAAAAAGTATACTTAGACACCGAGAACGCTTTCTCGGACATAGCAAATATGGGTCGCCTTCGTAAGGCCGTGAAGGGCCAAGCACGCGACTCGATAAGAGCTATCTTACACACGTGTAGCAACCCGTACGAAGTAATAGATGCGTTAGATAGATCCTACGGGAAGCCAGACGTAATAATATTAGCGGAAATTCAAAACGTAAAAAAAATGCCGCGTATGACCGAAGACGGCCGCAATATTACGGAATTTAGCAACCGCGTGTGTAACGTAGTCTCGTCCATAACTGCGCTGAACAAACCGCAGTACTTATACGCACCCGAATTGGTCAGTCGTATAGTAGAAAAATTAAATAACATCGTCAAATTCGAATGGTATAGGTATAAATCTGGTCACGAAAACGTACCAGAACTACTCGCTCTGTCCCGGTTTTTAAAAGAATTAAGCGTTAATTTCAACTCTATGTTCGCGTACGAGCAGGCAAAACAGAAATCGCACGGGCGATCTCGCCAGGTTAATAATATTAACACTAAACGCAATTTTAGGACAAGAGAAAGCTCTACGTCGTCCCAGGACGCAGGGGATCAAAGCGACTTCTACGACGATAACTCCGTATCAAGCCGCGACCTCCGCGCATCCGAGTCACGTAGACATAGGAACGTAAGTTACGAAACCGAAAGCGAGTCTGAATCGGAACGACACTACATCGCGACAGCGAATAGGCGCGCGACTCGCGATAAGCGCACCAAGGGCGGTAGTGATAGGAAACCTAAACCACAACCGGAAAAGAGTAGTAATTTTGTTAGGAAAAACGATGTCAATCGGCAAAATAAATGCATAATATGCTCCGGCAGTCATTCGATAGTTAATTGCGCCGATTTTCTTAAACAAAACATCACCGACCGATGGGAAACGGTGAAACGATTTAAGTTATGTTTCAAATGTCTAGGCGATACGCATCGGTCTAATTCGAGTAGGTGTCGCTACAAAGCCTGCGGCAAGGGTGGCTGTGAAGCAGCTCACCACAACGCACTCCACGGCAGAAGTAACTTAAATCCGAAAGAGAACACTATCGCGGTTAGGGAACACGTTAGCTCAGTAAATCACACCAACCAATCACAAGCGTATTTAAAGATAATTCCGGTAGAATTAAGCGGTCCTAAAGGTTCGGTATCTACGTACGCATTGATGGACGAAGGCGCGACGCTTTCATTGATTCAAAAAGACGTGGCTAACGAAGTAACAAACCCCGGTAAGCGAGAAACTCTCTCTTTCGAAGGAGTAGGAGGGCACGAGGTCGTCGACCACGACTCCTCTCGTGTCAAACTTAGCATTCGCGGTACGTCCAGCAGTGAATTTCACGATCTCACGGCGCACACGGTCGATAGATTAAATTTAGCATCACAAAGCGTAGAAAGGACCGTCGTGAGCAAGTGCGATCACTTAAGACACTTACAAGACGAATTGTGCTACGAATCCGCACAACCCACCGTACTAATAGGACAGGACTCACCACACTTAATAGTATCCAGACAAATATGTGAGGGCGGTAAACAACAACCCTGCGCGTCTCTAACTCAACTAGGTTGGGTTATGCACGGCCTGAATGAAAAGCCTCGCAGAACAGACGATTCCGTCAATCACATTAACGATAACCAAGATCCAACTCTGACCTCGACGTGCGAGCATTTTAGTACGAAATCACTAGGTACCGAACCGCGCGAGCGAACAAATGACCCCGAGGACAGAGCTATGCAGATACTAGAAAGAACGTGCGAACAATTACCCGGACAAGACCGATTTAAGGCAGAATTGTCATGGAAAACGGACAACGAAACGCTACCCGAAAACAAGACGCACGCGTTAAAGCGGTTATGCTCGTTAGAAAAAGGGTTAAATAGGGATTCTGCACTTAAGAACGAATACGATAAACAGATGAATAACTTCTTGGACCAGGGCTTCGCCGAAAAGGTAGACACAAACCTCGACTCGTCACGCGTATACTTTCTACGACATTTCCCGGCAATTCACAAGAAAAAATGTAAAATGAGATTAGCTAACAACACCGCATGTCGAACGAATGAAACAACATCAAACGAAGCCATTCTATCGGTACCAGACATGATCCAACTTCTCGAGCCACTCAGCAATAAAAAGCCTTCAAAAAACACCTGGCAAATAGTTCAACAACTGAAGATTGAAGAAATTAAAACCCGTTTTGCTACTACGCAAACGGGCCACAGATCAGCCAAACTTGAAGCCCGGCGACGTCGTCTTAATAGTAGACAGTACCCTGCCGAGAGGAACTTGGCCCCGCGGGCTCATAGAGAAAGTTTACCCCGGACCCGACGGCAAGGTACGCGTCACAGAGGTGAGAACAATTGCTGGACTCATACGTCGCCCGACCTCTAGACTCATCTTGATAGACTGATTAGACTTATCTCGATAGATTGACTAGTTTGGTTAGCATATGTTAGTACTTGCGTACGTGGGGGGGACTGTTTGGAACACCCGTCAATCCTGACTATTTCTTTCCCATACCTAGTTACCATCTGGAAATAGCTCTCTCTGCTACGTATGTCTACTTATGTCATACGAATCGTCTATCCGATAACAACATCTTTAGATAACGAATAGGTATAGTTTACTAGCCATTCATAACACCGGATTTGACTTAGAATATTATCAGGCCACAAATAAGATACCCTGTATCCCCTTATAAACAATACATTGTGCGCCTTAGGTCATATGCGTTCCCGAGGAACGCATATTTGAATAGCCTACCCAAATATAATACCTGAATAGTGACTCTGGGTTGACCACCCTTATCAGGTCGTGCTTAGACTTGCATAGCCTGCTGTGTAAGTCGGCACAAACCTAACCAGACCGCAATTTAGTTTTCATACAGATTGACCCACATTGTTTTTAACGTAGATTTATTTAACCTTGTTTTTGTAGTAGCTTCACGTCAATCTCTTTAGTAATTCTGTTTCAAAGGCACTGCGCCTACCCCTAGTTAAGTTGAAATGTCTGAAAGACATTTCGTCATATCGAAAACCGTTCGTTCATACTCATATTTGTACTAGTATTCGTAAAACTTACTTATGTAATCAGGTTCACACGTAAATAAATAACTAACAATTAACTGTAGCTAAAAGATTTTATTAAATTGTAATTCTGCATCACTATACATAACTATTAACATAGTTAAACCTAGTCTGTAAGCCCGCTGTTAGTCTCAGTATCAATATTAAGATCTTAATTGTTCTTAGTTCGCGAGAGGTTCATACTTTCTCCTAAATCAGACATTCACATAGTAATTTCTCGAAATAGAATTGAATTATATACATATAACTTATATCTTATCATTCCTCACGTAATTCTGTATTATAAAAATGCAACACAGCATTTTGAGATAATTAGATATAATTAGTGTTAAGACGTAAGCACTAAATCGATAATGAAAATGATGTAATGCATTACCTATTTTGGAAAATAAAAGTTGATCACTTCATGGTAAGCGAATTGGCTATATATATAAAAAATGGCTCCCGATATTAATTCCATTCATCACCTGCAACTCGAGCCGAAAACATCTAGCCATCTCCCTCACCATCAAGCCCTGAGAACCAGAAATTATTGTTTTCTCTTTCCGTCCTGCGGATTCCACTCCTAGAGAAAGTGCGACCGAATAGAAGAGGTCTCACTTTCTCCCTCACTCTCCAACTGCCTCGGTACGCCGTGGCTAGCGAAGGCGTGTCGCCGTGCCTGTGGTTTGGGTCGTCTATGCCGCGTGGTGGCGGACCCAAAGTTATCGAAGCCAGAACCCGTTCAACGCACGACCGCGCTGAATATATATCATTAATTATATTTGACACATCTGCAAGCGAAACAAAATAAAAAAGGCGCTAGTGGCTCCTTGTGCCTTTTAAATTAAGTACTTTTGCAAAAGTACCAGGGCTCTTGTGGTACTTGCGTCTACATTTTGCTCTAAGCTTAATTTTTGTAGTATAATACTTCTTAGAAAAGGCACTAGTATGCACAAGCGTCCTTTTTTTCCATAATCTTTTTAAAATGCAGAGTAAGTGGGGAGGAATTCTATCGATGTTCGTTCAGTTACGCCCGAAACTTTGGCACCGGGAGACCTGCGTCTGAGCAGCTCAGCGTGTAGGCAAGTTGCAAGTTATATTGTTTTTTATTCGCGAGAGATTATTTAAGTACCTATAAGATTGTCACTGTTATATTTTTATTTATTTACAGTGCCCACATGAGGGACACTATTTTGCCGTGCACGATAACAGCAGTAACTTTATTCCTAATATTATTCAATTGTTTACTTTATTTGAATAAGAATCAGAGGGGTAAGCACGTAACGTTTCGAACGAGCGGTAGGACAACTCAACTGTAATTTTTCCATACAAAAAATGACATTTTACATATACCTGACGCGCGTGCAATGCGTTACATGATCGACCAACTGGTAAACATTTGAATACATTTTTGTTAGTCTAGCCCGAGTCCACTCCTTCTATGAAGAGCTTAGATTCCTCCACTCGTGTTGGTGTTTGGTTTTGGCGTAGGCTTCAAAAGGCCGAAATTATGGTTCCCTGCGAGAGTCCTATAAATGGTTCTGGACCTACAAAGTGATTTGTAGACCCCTTTTTGGCAAGCTCATCCGCTCTTTCGTTGCCGATGTGCCCTCGTGCCCTGGTATCCAAAATAGTTGCACCCTATTGTGCTTTCCAAGCTTGTTCAGTGCCTAGACGCCATCATAGACTAGTCTAGAAGCCACTTTCGGCGCCGTAAGCGCTTTACGGGCCGCTTGACTGTCACTGAGTATATAGATAGATGGTCTGCCCTCGAGTGGGCTTGTCTATTATAATAATTATCCTGTACACAGGCAATTATGGCGTATGTCTCCGCCTGGAAGGCGGTTGCCAAACTACATATGCTTACACTACTAGTATAGTCATTCGCATAAATGCCTGCTCCCGTACCGGATCCCATTTTTGATCCGTCCGTGTACCATATACTGTCTTCGATACCAGACCTAGGTGGTTTTAAACCTTTGGCCCATTCAGCCTGGATGGAACTTTTGTTGTGTGGTTACTAATATATAATACATACTTGGGTAGCATTTTATCGCATCCCATGTTTGTTAAGTCTAAGAAACCGTCAGTCGCCATGTTTGTGTGCTTAGTCTTTGGCTTGCTACAACTCCACAGTCCAAGGGTTCTTAATCTGTAAGTAGAGCGATTTGCGCGCCTCTGACTTAATCACCATGTGAAGTGGCTGTAGGTCCAGTAGGGACTTCTAGCGCCGCTGTAGGGGTGGTACGCCCATGTTATAGCCATGCATACCGATCTCTGCACCATCATCAGGGCATCTCTGCATGTGCTCATTAAAGTCCTTGCCACCATACCAGGCTACCGTACAATAATATGGGTCTCACCATCATGGTGTAGATCCACTTCAGTACCTTTGGGTTCAGTCCCCATGTTTTGCCATACGCTGAATTACACATTCCAAATACTTAGTACCAAATAGTTAAATGATGCTGATGACCAAATGTGTTTCTTAACGCAGTTTTACGGATCTCATTACACGTCATTTTAATATATGTAAATTTGGCAAAGTTACTTCGTACGTTATTTCATGTTTTTTTATTTTTAATATGTACTATCGAACCAACTGAATCATGACCCACCATAGAACCTTGTTACAATTAACGAACATACGTACGATCATATGAGGTTAATATGTCAGTTAATTGTAACAAGGTTCCATGGTGGGTCAGGATTCAATTTTGTCGATGGTACAAGAGTTTTCTAAAAAATAATATTTTTTGAATTGTAGCTGCAAACCGATGTTAAATTAAAACAAAACATGTAGAAGTGACTTTTATGTGAGTAAAGTCAAATCAGTCAATTATCAATTAAATCATTGAAAAGACGCTAGTGGTTACATGCGTCCGTTATTTAAGGATAAATAGGAGTAATATCTGGTAAAGACTTAATTGGGCTTAGTTAAAAGGACGTAAATGGTTACTAGTGCCTTTTTTACTAAGTATCTCGTATTTTCCAAACATTTTTTTACTAAGATGAAAAGGAAAAACGCGGAAAATAAAATAAATAAGAATAAATTATAGAATTACTAAAAACTAAAATGTGCACAAGGTATTTACCTAACGAAAGCCGTTTACAGAACGTCTCTATCTATTTTCATTTGGAAACAGCAGATTTTTTACCATATAAATAACTTTATATTTTTTTTCTCAGTTTCGACTTCATGTGACAAGCGCCCTTCTTCGTAACGGGGGCAGCCATACTGTTTTCCATCGGGAATCCGACAGCAGGCAGTTCATTCCACAGCCAGAGCGTTCTCGATGGGAAATTCTACTGATCTTGAAGTCATTTATAGAGAATGGGTAAAATAAAATTTTAATAAAAAATAATAATAAATGTCATAAAAAATCAAACTATGAGTTTGCAGGTTGTATAGTAAAAAAATTGTCTGCAAAAATAATAAAAATCGAGCATGAAAACATGTGTTTGTTAATATCATCTCTCGGTGTCACTTTCGCACTCGTCATGATAACAAAGTCAGCGTGCGTCTGTTTTTTATTACATTGAACGTGAACCATTCGCTGGAGATTTTTAAAAATGCAAATTAGATCAAATTTCCCAGCAGTTAGTTTACCCCACTCCTTCGTGACTTGTAAGTAGTGGGCGGCACTAATTGTGCACATGATTAAGGCGTGACTTGCAAGCGGAATCGAAATCCTCACTGAAGATTGTTTTTATCCTCGCATATCTATCATATGCGTAAGTTTGGGGCTTGGTTCATCGCTTACGCAACGTAATATTCACATTACAACGTGTTTTTTAACCTAACTGTCGCTTAAAAGGTCGAGCCTGTTAATTCGATCGGAATTCGTGAAAGGAAATTCAGGGGATAACCCCGGCACGGCACGAGCAGTCGGGGTGTTTGGTGCAATCATGCTGTTCTTTATCTTATCTGACTCGTTAGTATATTGTTATAAAGTGAGTATTATGACCACTCCACATGTTGCGGTCCAGATGCTCTACTGCGCGCCCTGAAACTTCAATTAGTGCCTCCTGATTGGCGCAGTATGGAAGACTTTAAACTATGGGAGTTATAAATGGTTGTTCATATTTAAATGTCTGATTAGCAAAATGACATGCTACAGGCCAGCGCGAAGGACGGGAGAAGAGAAAATCTATCCTCCAATTTCTACTTGACACAGAGTGAGACTGGAGTGGTTACGACACGTACGATGTAACCTGCCAACATTATATTTGTAACTAACTTCTGCCCACGAATAGTAGCTCCATACAAATCTTATGTCCTTCCCCGAGACTCAAACTATCTCTTTACTTTTCATCTAAATCGGTTCAGTGGTTTAAGAGTGAAGAGGTAACAGACAGACAAATAGACAGACACACTTTCGCATTTATAATATTAGCATGGATTTATATGCATAATATCAATACCTTTGAATTTAGGACGAAATAGGTAAGTACCTACTAATAAACCCTAAGACCATGGTCGTACCCTAATGCATGTCATCAAAGCGGCCCGAATGTCAAAGTGTGTCAATTATCTATCAAACAAAGCTGAGCTCAATGGCGGCGGCGGAAGGAAGCCGCGAGGACGCGTTGTTTCCGTGCGCCGGCGCACAGGCGGGGCGGAGGCGGGCGCGGGTTCGTCACTCCGCAGACCAACGTAGTAACATACCGCGTGTAGTTTACTGTTCTATTTGTAAATAGCACAGTGCTAGAGGCTTTTTTTTAACGTTACGTCTGTTAGTTATCATTTGTGGTAGTGTTAAACACCTAATGATTTTTTCTATGATACTATTGGTAGGAACCTGTAATTGGCTTTTTGTAACCTAATTAAGTTAAGCACATTGTTTCAACAGCTGTTGGTACTCTGAATAATAAATAAATAAATTTAAATTGACTCTTATTAAATTGTAATTAATTAATATTTTGCATGTCGTGCCCTACTGCATTCTGAGATACTGTAATCTTTTATTGTAACAAAGAATGACAATGTAACTGATTTTGATTGTGATTCACTGACAATGACCGGGATGAACCGTTAGGTTAGGTTAGGTTGTCCCGAATGTACGCAGTAGAGTTCCCGAGGCCGTATCCCACAGGGATCCCATAGTGGAACGCCAGAGGTGTTTTAGTCTGTGTGAGTTGGACATACCCACTCCAATCGTGACAACAAAAAAAAAACAGTCCCTCCCCCTGTTTGCCAAACACAACACGCTTTTCAATTTACCCGCTACCCGCTGCGCTCGTCACCTTCTCCGCCCCGTCGCGGTGTCGCAACACCAATTTTCGCTAATCCCGGCCCTACTCACGCTAATTACCGGCCTACCGTCGTTTATACACGCACGCGACATTGACAGTGATTTTTTAGGAAATTCAACAAATTGCAGTGCACTAGGTCATGCGAGTTACGATGTTTCTAATACTGCGACGGTGTGAAACAAGCATACATAGCCGATGGGCGCTTGCAATGAAATAAAAGACATGATATTACCTAAATGAAATACTAGTACCGCAGATTGGTGATTACGCGGTCATGCGTCTCACCTCACCTGCGCCTAACGAAACTAAACCTCTACCTACGCTTAGTTACTGCGAATCGCACCGTCCAGATATATTTGTGCGTGAGCGTTGAGGTGAACTTGAAACAAGTTACAGAATAGCGGTGCAGTAGTCTAGTCAATGTCATGTCTACTAAACTACATACCTACATGAATCAATGACCCATTAATTATCATTAGTTATGTCTTCGGAAGCTTACATCTATACAAAGAATATAAAAACAAAACGTCTGTGAAATTGTAGTTTTGTATGTAACTGATTATCTCCAGTACTATTTATCCAAAATGAAAATGATAAAGGAAATGTTAATTGAGGCCCCCAGTAATATATAGATAAAGATAATTAGTAAGTAAGAATAAAGTTTAGTAAATAATCTCAAATAGTAAAGATTGTCCTAAACGTAACCCACCATGTCTCTGAAATTATAGTAAAAATAAACAGATATTTTTTTTATACAATTTCATACACTATTTCACCTGTGTACAAAATGGACTTTCTGGATGTACATACGTAGGCTTTATTTCATCCGCCGGCTTTGCCTGCGTTCTTAAGCGAAGCCGTGTGGGCAGCTAGTATACAACAGCGCACACGCAGGGCGAGTCGTGGCGGCAAATTAGCTTTAATCAAATTAGCGGCAATTGCAAGTCATTTCATAGCTAATGATTTATTACGCCGTTTTTCTCTTGTATTGTTTGTTTTACGGTTTGCAAATGACATCATTACATGAGTAATTCTGCATTTGTAAAAAAACAGGTGCATTTTACGCTGATTTTGATTTTCATGCTTCCTTTTAAATATGATACGATTGATAACGTATAGGTAATATAGGTATGTCTTACTATAGTGCATTCGTCCTTACTTGTCTTATTTGGTAAACAACATTCTAACCTCAAAATGCATCTTTTTAGGATAGATTAGCAATTTTGTGAGTATTAGATCATGCCGAGACGACTTTTCGGACATCACTTCACGATTTTTTTGTCTAGCAACGCTTTTTTTACGATAAAATAGCTGCTATAGTCTAAAAAGATAAATTTTGAGGTTACAATGTTGTTTACCAAATAAGACAAGTAAGGATGAATGCACTATAGATACTGTCAGCAAAAAGTACGTAATTATTAACAGATGATGACTGTCACAGTATTCTGGTAGCATGGCCTGTCAAATATCCTCTGAAAAAAAAACAACAAAGACAATGCATTTACGATATTCTTTGATATACTAGACGCCATCACTTATATAAAAGTTACAACCAGCAGGGAATCGTAGTAACTACCCTAGTCACTATAGCCTTCTGGATCCTGGAGATATCGATTGTGCCAAAACTGATAAGTACATCTCTTGATGTCGGAAAATCAGTAAAAAAATACATCGAGTTTTCCCCTCGCAAAATTGATCGCTGATTGGCCATTCGTGACTTGGTGTTCATTTTTCAGATTGTCTGTTTCGTTTTGAAACGTTCTGACAACTGCAGATTTTTTAAAATGTTATGTTCTCAAGTGAGGACCGCCGGGGGATGGGTCACGGGTACGAACCTATCGTACAATTTACGCGATAACAGCCAGAAGCTTTAAAATTTGCAGATAACAGTGAGAACATTGCGAACACTACCCATTTTGATCCTAAATTTGGAATGATTACTGACTGTACTTTTTTACAAAAACGACGAGTTTATCTTGGGTCATCATTATATCAGCCGAAAGACAGAGACCCTACATCCAGGGCTGTTATTCGCTACGCGCTAATGCGGCTCACCCCGCCGGCCACCCGTCACGAAACTAGACCTCTACCTACGCTTAGTTACTACACATAGCGGTGTCAAGATATATTTGTGGGTGAGCGTTGAGGTGAGCTTAACACAAGTTACAGAATAGGGGGGCAGTAGTGGACGTCTTTCGGCTGATATGCGGCTTCGGCTTGGGGAGTCCAAAGAGTGCTAAAGTTACCGATCCTTAAATATCTTGTTAAATGTTTAAGTAGTCATTATGACCGCCTTCCATTTCCGTCATCAGATCAACTCAGGGGTGCGGCAATATCAAGTATGCTAACTTTCAGCTGATTCGGAAAGTGGCTGGAAAATGGGTTGTAAATGAAGGACAACTAACGTACTAACAGTGCAGTAAGATATATAAAAACTTGTAATACAATAATGAGGTACTTATCCGAATAACAGCGAATAAGACTATACCACTACTGGGCACAAGCCTCCTATGGGTGAGGGAGAATGGACAGTAGTCCGATAATAAATATAAAACAAAGTAGATAAGAAATAAAGATAAGTAATGTTAACTAATGAATAATGTATAGCCCTTAACATAATGAAATAATATTGAACCTACTTCAAGATTAAATAATATATTAGATAATGGTTTGTAGTCTGTAAGTCTGCCGTACATATCTCGCTACTCCTACAAATTACTCAAGTAAATGTCTGTAAATAAATATTGTTTTTAATATTTTTGAATGACTTGCCCCCGGTTATATAAAGATCCTTATGTCAGCGAGAAACGTCAAAAAATATATCAAGTTACATACATTCTAACGGATCTTTGAAAAACCGGATCCAGGTATGGTCGATTGTTTTACTAGTTATGCGTCGCGAAATAATGACAGTGGAGGGTTGTCCTAACATTAGGCCACGACCCCACATCCCAGCCCATATCCAAAGAGGTCAATGGCACCACCGGACCGTCGCGGCTAGGACGAGCCGAGATATATAACCCGCTGCGTAGACGCAGCAGGCACACTCGGCAGCAACAGCGGATAGCAACATGGCTAAAGTAAGTGGATTTTAGTTTTATTGGGGTTTAGTAATTACAAAAAGAGACAGTTGATTTGTTGGACAAATTGTAATTAACTATAAATAACATCATGGTAAGTGTATTTTAGTTTTATTATATAAAAAAAACATCTAAATAGATTCAATTTTAATTAAACCTTCATTAGCATGGGTTTTATTAATTCTAAAAATAGATACTGCATTTCACAATTAAAATACACATAAACAGTTCTTTAATTACTTCTAAAAAGGTTCAATATATTATTAACCTTTTTAAGATTGAGATTACACAATAATTCAAAAGCATTAATTAGCAATTGTTTAGAAGAACTTTATACTTTACTTTTGTTATCTATAGACAAAAATATTAAAAATCTACAAAGAACAAATGGTTTTTTTATTTTAAAAAAAGTAATGTCAGACTGTGCGACTGTGGTATTTACTTTTAACTCTTTATGATTTAACTGTCTTAAAATAATGAGACTTAAAACAAAAAAAAACCCGGTAAAAAATTAGTATCCAAACTAATAACAAAATAATTTAGAATAACGTGACTAACAAAACTTAACCTAGCAATCCCGAAAACAAAATGATAAAAATAAAAACACCGTTGCCATAGAATTATCACGCATTGTTTCATGTCTGTTTTCTGTAAATAATAAAAAAAATATATGAAAACGGAAAAGTAATTATTATGTCAACCAAGACTGCCATACCTCACACTTGACAATATATAAATATATCTTGTGACAGAAAAAATAGTGTCATACACTCAGTAATTTCAATATACATCGAACAAGAATATGTAAAATTTACTGCAGCTTACTTAAATAGTTTTAACCTGTCTGTGTATGTGAACAAACAAATATCAGACAAAATCGCTTTGTTAAAAAATAGCAATGATTTTAAGACTGTGATTTTTATACCCAATTACATTGATAATCTGCACAGATAACGCAATAATAACATATAAATTCCATAATGCGAGCATAACTGTTAAAAAAATACGATTGTATGTAAATCCGCTCAAAATAGCCCTTTAGCAGTGATGTTAAACATTCTGTACACGCGCGTGGGACATTTCGTCAATGGACGGCGTGTGAAGTGAAGTTATTGACTACTTTTTATTAAATGTTCTGTTAATTACGAGGGACATAGGTTTAAATCAAGTTAATTTGTCCGTAGCTCTCCCTGTCATCAAGATATGAATATTCTAATTTGATCTGGTTTTTCACGATGAACGAGTGTAACCAGTGACATCATATTTGTTTTTAAATTCACATAAACACTGAAGTTTCGGCAACTTGCACATGAAACATTAAAACAATTGGCACGCCAGACAAGAAAAAAAAACAAAAATTTATAGGAAAATGCCGTTTGATATAACGATTGACTTTATTTGAAAACTTTCACATTTAGTTAGATAGATGCACCTATATGATGGACTTCTTCTGTACAGGTCGACACACGTAAAAAGATCTCTGCGCACCATATGAAATGTACGGCCGCCAGAGCTCTTTTTACGTGTGTCGACCTGTACTATATCTTTCTCGATAGAAAACTTATCACTGGGTGATTAGAAGATATGCTAATACTTATACGAAGTCTACGTTTAGAACTTAGTCGTGTACTAGCGCGCTAGGTATCTTAGTGTATTAGCATAAGTGAGAAATGCGTAAATGTTTCCCAGTAAAAGGGGCATACAAAGCAAGTCCGCAATTAATCAATCAAAATCAATCAGTATCAGAAAAAGGTTTCATTGAAAAAATGTCAATATATCGTTCATCATCAGTTCTTTTGTGTCCCTCTGTATATCTATTTGCTTTGCTCTAACCAGCCGTATTTTCCAGCTCGCAACCGTCTCCGTCGCCCTCTTGCTCCTGGTGGCGCTGTCCCACGCCGCTCCGGCCGAAAAACCAGCAGAAAAAGATGACTTAGAAGCCCCCGCGGAAAAGGAGGACCTCAAGACTGCTGCTTCTCATTACGGAGGCTGGGGAGGCTACGGAGGGTACGGAGGCTATGGAGGCCACTTCGGAGGTTACGGTGGCCACTGGGGATCACCTTACTACGGTAGTTACAGCTACGGATGGCCTAGTTACGGATACGGATACGGATACGGCTGGCCGTATGGGGGTTACGGCGGATACGGAGGCTACGGGGGATATGGTGGACACGGTTATTGGTGGTAAATGGTAAAATAAGAATTAAATGAGTGATTATAATAAGAAAACAACGGATGTTTTAAAGAAGGGTTTAATATTATATTTTATTTAAATTCTGGAATATCAATTATGAACAATCGAAATGATTCAACGATTAAATATGATATTTATTTTATAATATTGAAATTTGCTGTTTGAAATGAATTTGTAGTCAAATAGAAAAAAAAACATTTCAGGTAAATTTTTAATTAATGCACTTTTGTAATACCCTCGATATTTTATTGAAACAATCTATTGATAAACATATTTGTTTTGTAAACGAACATGTAAACGTGGAATGTAAAATGCCAGTTTTTATTAGTTAATTTGTGTTTGTCACGTTGTTGCTATTTACACTACTTATTAATTTTTTCTTACTTCTTTGTTTAGTTCATCTCAGTCACTTTTTTATTTTATTTTCTACTGAAAGACTTGCCTGTATTTAAATAGGTTAAATAAAAACTAGCACTAAGATCTCTTGGAATCACTGCCTCTAAGTATACTATGTATAAATAGATTTAAGAGTATATTGTGTTTATAATGATATTAAAATCATATGAACAGCATAATTATTTACTTTACATATTCTCTATTAGAAATGGAACAAACGGTTTTCTATTGTATGGGCAAAAATCATTTCCCAAAGTGTCACTTCCCAAAAAATGTTTCCCAAATGATCATTTGGCAAAAAATCACTAGTCAAATTATTGTTTCGCATTTTGTCACTTGGCAATATCTCCTATGGCAAAATATTACGTCGCAAATTATTGTTTGGCAAAGTTTTACATAGTCATGTTTCATTTGGTCAAACGTATTATTTGGCATAACATTCGGTTTTCCAAATTATTGCTTGGCATACGATTTAGATCCTAATTGTGTAGTGCATACGAAAGCTATTTGAGTGAGACTACATATTTTGCTAAGCGGGTAGTTTGTAAAAAACAAAAGTAAATAATTTACAGGTAAGTTTATATATTCTATTGTACTATAGGTGCATGCATGCAAGCAAGCCCCGAGGCGGTTTCGCCCTTTTCATCGAGAGTCTCCAGCGAATCAACGCCACCCCGCTGCGCGGGGTGTCTATTTCTGGTCTAAGGGACACAAGTGAACCCTAACCTAACCGACCAAAAACAGAGTTCGCTTATGACAAGCCATTTTTTCCACCCTGATACCTAATGTGCGAAATGAAAATTTGAACAAATGTTTTGTTTGGAAAACAATATTAGCCCGAACAAAGTGTTTGCTTAATAAACTTTTGCCTTAATAACACTTGACAAAGCAAAATTATGGCAGATGATATTTTGACCAAATGAACAAAATGCGAAACAAAAATGTGCTATTTGTTCGTTTGGGAAATGAAACTACTGCCATAAGTTTTGTGGGAAGTGAAATTTGGCGAAAAATATTTTGCCGAAACAGCAGGATACCGGAACAAACACGATTGAGCCAATTTTTGTTTAATTATTTTGAGATCTAGAATAATAACGCGTTTAAAATATTTGAAATCTAGACTAATTTAAAAGATGTAAAGTTAATAGTTTAGGTTACATACATTTGGCTTCAAGGTATTTGTTGCTATGGGACTTAGATGCCTGAAATAAATGGTTTATTAATATGATTGCATACATCATAATCAAAGGTGTGAATCATACGGTAATCTACGAGCGAGCGAGGTGAGCGAAGCTCTCCGTGTCAGCTTGGGCAAAAATACTTTCTTATGTCTGTCCGGATGTTGTTTCTCTACAGAATTCTCACTGCATTTCTCACTCACATTGTTCAACAGATTATTGTAACATTTTTTGAGCAGGATTTTTTGGTGTTCAGGAATAGTATATACATATGTTTTTTTTATAACAGGCACGTGCTTCTTTAATATTAGTCAAAATTTACTTAAATACTTACTTACTTAAGTATTTTATGTGCCGCTGGCTGGCCACTAAAAGAACAAAGGAATATTGTTTTAACCCGCTTAAGTAGGGTTAAGTAAAAAGTATGGTTCGTGGCTATTGGCAATAAAAATGCCATGACTGTGCCGATGGTCCTTGAAATTGATTTTTGGTTAGTGATCTTAATATTTTGTCAATTGGGATATTTTTTGTTATTAATCAGACGTATTTCATTATATTTCCCACCCACACTTAAAGGGGGTAAAATAATTACTCCTATGTAGGTACAGTCAGCTACGGTAGCCTAGCAATTCAGCAATGCGGCTGTCAATGGCGGTCCTGGGTTCCAATCCCGGCTAGTACCAATGAGTTATTCGGAACTTATGTTATATCATTTGATATTTACCGTTAGCTTTTCAGTGAAGGAAAAACATCGTAAGGAAACCTGCATACATACACGCAGAAATTCTAAGGTGTATGTGAAGTCCCCAATCCGCACTGGGCCAGCGTGGGGACTACTGCCCGTTCTCTCTCATACATGAGAGGAGGCCTGTGCCCAGCAGTGAGACGTATATAGGCTGATGATGTGATGTGACGTCCCACCTTCGAATTTCTTCGCAGATGTATGCAGGTTTCCTCACGATGTTTTTCCTTCACCGAAAAGCTAACGGTAAATATGAAATCATATTCCGTACATAAGTTCCGAAAAACTCATTGGTAAGAGCCGGTATTCGAACCCACGACCGCCGTTTGACAGCCGCATGCCTAAACCACTGGGCTACCGTAGCGGCAAAAGTAGCTACGCGTGTCAAGTGCTCAAAATGGCATACATACTCGCGACTCTAATGTCAAGATGATACGAACTGTCTGGATATTTTTGAGAATGTTATTTAGCGTAAGCTATTACAGTAAACGAATTGAATATCACTAGTGTCTCAGCGAGCCACATTTATTTTCTTATTCTGACAAAGTGAAAAACTGTATAATTAATGAACATGCTCACAAAACTTCACGAGAATCGGTCTAGAAATGTGACCTGTAGAAGAAAACAGTTGGACACCTAGACAGAGGGATCGACACAGGACACCGGGCATATGAACGATTTTCGGGCCAAGCTGAAGCATACATCTTCGTTCGCTTAGCTCGCTCGTTCGATAAACACAAATATCTATGATACTAATACTTGAAAATAACGTGTACGAAATGTCCCGTTTGTCATTGCATCTGTTTGTACATTATTGTTTAAGTACTCAAAAAATAAAATATTTAAGAGTCTGTTTACGATTTGTATTTGTTGAGCGCTGGAGTACGAACTCGATGATTGAGTCCATATACTAATAAAAAGGATCAACAAAACTAGTTTTGTTAGTTAAGTTTCGTTGTAGGGAAGTGCACTGGGAATTTTTCAAGAAAAGTTAGCGCAATTGCACTGATAGGCATACGTAACAGTAGAAAAAAAAATGCTTATAATATAAAAGGGTATTTTTCCCCTTATGTTGTTACGGACCGTTTTTCCAAGTTTTGTTACAAGTGTGATGATTAAAAATCAGCTTATATATATTAACATAAAAGTTATTTTCTCAAACAGGCAATAAAATATTTTAAAAACACTTTTTTTTAACCATTTTTTTTGAAGCGTGTTATAAAATGTATAATATTAAATATTGAAGATGTTTTGACGTTTCGGGCGCCGCGAGGCGAAACATCCGTAATGGTAATTAAATATAAAATTGAAATTTGTTAACATACGAGGGTTGTTTGATAACTACCCCTTTATGAAAAAAACAATCAGTCGTTTTTGTAAATATGCATTTATTTTTCTACGTAGTCTCCTTTTAACTCTTTACATTTATTCCATCTATACTCAAGCTTCAATAAACCACCAAATTTCCGAAAGTCATTAAAATAGGCCTCTGTGGCGGCAATTACTTCGTCATTTGATCTAAATCGCTTACCACCGAGCCATTTTTTCAGGTTGGGAAACAAAAAGAAAACGCATGGGGCCAAATCTGGAGAATACGGGGGGGTGAGGCAATAGTTCGTATCGTAATTGTTTAATTTTGGCCATCACGACTCTGGACGAATGAGCTGGGGCGTTATCGTGATGAAACAGTACTTTTTTCTTCTTTAAATGGGGTCGTTTTTCCTTCAACACAGCTTAAAATTCATCCAATAAATTGGCATAGTACTGCCCTGTTATCGTTCTTCCCTTTCCTAAGTAGTCAATATGTATGATACCCTGCGAATCCCAGAAAACGGTGGCCATGACCTTTCCAGCCGATGGGACGGTTTTTGCTTTCTTTGGAGCAGGTTCACCCGGTAAAATCCACTGCTTTGACTGCTCTTTCATTTCCGGGGTATAGTGGTGAACCCACGTTTCGTCTACGGTCACAAAACGACGCAGAAACTCCTTCGAGTTACGTTTGAACACTGCTAAACACTGCTCCGAAGTAGTCAGTCGGTTCCGTTTTTGCTCCTCCGTGAGTAAACCTCAATTGGGCGGCCTGGGCGATCCTCGTCAAAGACGGTTGATCTCCCTCGCTTAAACTCGTTGTACCAGTATCTAACGATTGTCAAAGAAGGAGCATATTCATGGTAAACCGCCTGCATTCTTACTTTTATCTCATCATATGTTTTCCCTTCCAAAAACAAAAACTTAATTACAGACCGATACTGTTCTTTCTCCATTTTAACAATTTTACATTCACGCTTCCACTGAATCACTGTGAAATGAGAAAAAAAAACAAAATACTGCGGTTTTTTTTTGATTTTCCCGTCTCTGAAGAATGGCTTAAAAAGGTGGTATACATATTTTCGGTAGTACATTTAGAAAACGGCTACATATCAAACAGCCCTCGTAGGCTGCAAAGCGACTTTCTATTGTTTCTGGATCAATACGTGACCCAACATAGGGGCGTTAAAACACAAAAAAAAAGAGTTTTTATTTTATTTCAAGTTTGAGAAAATTATTGAGATTAATATCCTGATCTAGCCTCGCTACGCTCCTCCATCCATATCTACTTGGCCGGCAATCCCTGTTTACCCGGCCTCTGCGGTAATGTACCATTCCTCATTTGATTGTGTAATTCTAATTTCCGCCACTCGTTGAAGTCTTTTGGTCCACAAATTTTTACAGCGTAAATTGGTTACAGCGCCATCTATTAACATCGCGATGAACTTCGTACGTAAATATGTACTACTCATAGGCACGGTCGTCGTCTAGAATTAACGTGGAGGCTTAAGGTCAATTAATACTTTATGTAGTTACTAGTATAAGATATAGATGGCACTTCTCTCGGGAATTCGAGTATTATATTGACCAAAACTTGAGCAAGAGTATTTTTTTGCATAGTTTTCACACTTATTCTATTAAATATCCTCATAATATCGTATAACTTATTGTTTAGATCAATAGGGGATGTAAAATAGTACATATCATATTTTATTTCTACACTAGCCTTTACAAAAATATATATTGGCGTCTTTCTGTCACCCTAATCTTGGACTAATAGCTATAGTCTAATTAAATAACTGTCAAAAATGAGATTATATGATATGTAAAACCAATTAAAAAGCATATTAATAGAAACTGCTTTTTCATTGGTCAGCTTTGCAGAAGCTTAACAAATCAGTATGTTTTGATTTCGATCGCTAAAGCATAATAAATTATAAGTTTACAGGTTTGGCTTTTTGAAAAAAAAAGTTAAGTTTTTGAGGTGATTGTGTCAATAACGTACTAAAAAATCATTGGAAAATATTTAGAAGAAGAAATATTTTACTATTTGTATGGACGGGTACGTTGAGTACTTACTTAAAAAAATGTCCCCCCCCTATGATCGTGCAGGGTCCAGAAATCCCTTGCGTACCAGTTTTTTCACCCTGTATACATTTACATCCCATTGCTTTGCTAAGGTTCATTTCAATGCTAAATCGATAAGTACCAGAACACATACTGTACATATATGGCCCATGCCATATTAGAATCTTATTACAAATATGTATTTATATACACTTCGAAAGACCTTTGCCATAATTGATTGAAACGAATTATGCATGTAATTTATAAAATATTTCCGGCACTAAATATGGTTTTAATGAGAGACGAAGACGGCGACTTAAATGTTTACCTTTTTAATGTTACCATTAGCATAATTTGATTTATGATTTCATATGCCTACCTGGTCTATTTTTAAGTACTACATCAACATTCGCTGATATTTAAGTTTTAAAAGAATTTGTTTTATTTTCCTTGGTGTTAACTTTTTAACTATTTAGGTACCTAATCCCCAAACTTACAAGCTATTCGATGTTCATTAAAAGTAGATCAAATTCATCCGTATATTATTTTACCAAATATCATAGTTTTTTACATATTTTTCAAATGACAGTTCCCTATTATTTACTTTAGAGTCCCAAAAGTTTTACCTTAAGAAAAATAAGAAAGAAAGAATGTATAAATAAACATTAATATTATCACACAAACATATACATAAGCAAAGTAGATATGGAGGTATTTTTTTTACAATATTATAAGGAAATTTCACCACACACAGAAAATATGTAAATGATTCGACAAATTATAGTCTGTCTAAGGTTCTCAAAAGAGTCATTATTATGAATATACAAAAATTTAATAAGGATGAATGTCCCAGCGCATTTAATTCAGAAAAAAATAACTAAGGCTTTTATAATGCTCGGGATTTTAGTAGTAGTTTAGTAGAATTATTGAAATATCAATCAATCACTTCTACTGTTAATGTTTTCAAACGGTCACCACGATAAAGGCTAAGCCTAGTGTGGGACAATGGACTAACTTATGTTATTTTCTGCTTCTTTTTAATAAACGTTTTTTTAAGATTTGAGAATTATTCTTACAATAAAGTGAAACTGCGCCATACAATCATCATTTGCTTGCCCTTTCCCCATTTATTTGGTATCTTCTTCTAGTCATTGACACAATAGCTAAAAGGTTGGTTAAAATAACTGATCGTCATAATTATTTGTATTTTTAACAATGATAAATAGACTTCCATCCGAGTGATCCGGGCGATCAGCCTAATGTGATCCTCACGCTACCAATCATGTTATAAAACTTAATGAAGCGCAGAACTGATATTTCAATCAACTTAATCTACTCAATTCTATATAAGTACTCATATAGATCACTGAGTGAATAACAACTAAAGATTTTTTGAATTGTCAGTAACTATATTTTATAGTGTAAATCTTTCATCACTTTATTCGATTTCAATCTGCGCTTCTGGTAGAAGCCTTTCATATGTATGTCATCACAGGACAATTTATAACCGTAAACTGTAGGTTTTTGTTGTCATGTGTGGGATCTACAAATCTGTTACTTTTTAATAAGCATATTAGCTTGGTATAACATAAAGCAGTTTAAGAGGAATGGAAGGGTCGCGGTCGTTTTGACCGGGGTAAAAGAAACAGTGTGATGTTATGAAATGTTCGTTTTACTAAGGATGGTTTGCACTGTAACAGGATCGAACCGCCTATAATTGAAAACGGTGCTCTTTGTATGTATGGAAAGTTTGACACATTGTCAACTGTTTATCGAAAACCAGTGTTATTTTGTCGCAACCTTTAAACAATTACTACTATGATGTAACAGATTATCATGTGGTTTCGTTGCATTGACAGTTACTTCAGTGCCCACACAAATAAACAAACGACGGTCAACCAATCTAACTTTAAACTAGACACTTACGATCTATATCTACTGATATATATTGAAAACGCCATAAAAACGACGTAAGCGCCTGCCGTATGTTGTCTTTTTGTGTGATCATTAAAAGATCTTATACCGTTGGAATAAAGTTTCTTTCTGGTTGACAGGAGTATATGGTTGGCGTCAGAATGTCAATGGCTTTATGTTGATGTGTTAATTTGATTAATACTTAATTTGGGCCTTGGGCGAGCACGATTGTTCCGATAGAGGATGGCGGTGGCGATAGTGACGTTTACTGCACTCGCACGTGGAATTATATTAGGCGAGAGGATAAGCTAAGCTCGAACTTGGTCGACTTTGAAAGTCAAAAAAGTATTGTTTTTTTTTTATTTTTCTTTCTTTACTTAGTAAAGGGGTTATGTCACGCAGTGACTATGCCACCTCCATTAGGTTAAGTTTTATCTTGAGGGACCTTATTTTATTATTTAATATTTCATTATTTAACTGAACGTTTTCATTTTAGTAGAAAATTTAAAAAACTTCACTCGAACTCAGTAGGTACTTGCGGTCTTTTGCCCGGTGCGATAGTTCAGTGTTTTCGGTGCAGCGTATACTCGTACCGCGTTAGTTATATTTTTTTAATTAAGCGAGCGCATCGCCAAGAAACTGCTTCAGAGTCTTCGAATATTTAATTTAAGGTGACTAATTTGTATTTCTTGATTCGCAAATTAGAAAAAAACCTAAGAAAAAATCTAGAAAAACTTCAAAATTATATGCGGTTGTAGAATGGTCTCCAGAGTCAAGCGTCCACAAGCTCCACTGTCTGCTTACTATCAGGCAGGCCAAACGTCTGCTGGCCACCGTATATAATTAATAACTTGCGAGAAAATACAAGCCTATTATCTAAATATTCACATTCCTCAGGCATCTGTGGAATTTGCTACAATTATGTTATTTATGCTGTTACTACATCCTGCATTGCACATTTCTAAGCTTCATTATCATTATACGTGTGATATAAAAGAGCTAACAACCTACGGAAGACTAGTGGTTCAGGCACGTGGCTATCAAGCGGCGAACGAGGGTTCAATGTTCCCGGGTACAAATGAGTTTTCCGCAACTTATGTACGGGCTATTTACCGTTAGCTTTTTGGTGGAGGAAAACATCGTGAGGCGGTCTAATCCCAATAAGGTTTAGTTTTCCCTCTGGGTTGGAAGGTCAGATGGCAGTCGCTTTCGTAAAACTACTGCCTTTGCCAAATCTTGGGATTAGGTGTCAAAACGGACCCTGGGCACAACCGGGAATAACGCAAGGTGGATAATGATACAAGAGCTAACATAGAAGGTGCTCGAAAGATATCCGGACAATAAAGGAGATTGAACCAAATTCCGTCCACAATTGACGATCGACCTACGAGTTTATATACGTTCATGTTAATATTCTTACTCCTTAGCGACCTCGTTAATAGTCTGGTATTTGGATTCCCCCGAGCAAGGAGCTATGCTACAACAGCATTAATTTTTATTTGTTGGCAGGAAATAGGAAGCTGGATAGTATTATTTTAACATAAAATGTTGACCTCTCGGTATGTAACAACTAACACAAAATTTCTTGAATATAGCCCGGAGTTGATATGAGGCACGAAGTCTAGCCTAGTGGGCAGAGACCCTACTTGTGAAGACGGTGAGCCTGGATCCAAATTCTGGAAAAGGCAAATACTTGCGTGATGACTGATGAATATAAATATTTCCTCCTGAGTTTTGTTTCTTAGTTATTTCTGATTCTAGCATTTTACGCACTCGAAGTAATTCAGAAAAGTTTGAATGCATCTTTAAAATTCTCCCTGTGAGTTCCTTTAATTGGCTTTCTGTTGCCTAGTAAAATTTGTTATTGTTTATGTCTTAGCTGTTGGATCTCCAAATAAATAAAATAAATAAAATAAAATAAATAAATAATGTTTCTACAACTATTTTTACCATATCATACTGCTGCATAAAAGTCTGTTTAAATTTGCTGCGTCTGGGCATACCAGCACCTCCATCAAATGTGGTAAATGGCCACATTTGATGGAGGTGCTGTTCGTATCTTTTTTTACACTATCTTACTGAATATCAAATGCCGGCAACAAATAAATCACAAAAGACGCAATCAAACGGCTAATAGTACATCGTAACATAAAAACATACAGATAAACACAAATAACTATACAAAAGAGTCATCGTAAACTAATTTCCTCAACCGTCTGTCTATACAATATTCTAATAAAAATAAAAATAATACAACCGGTTGTCATGGTTGAGAGGAAATATCTACTCTAAACCAGACATATTAAAATTGAATTTCAACAAACCAAAACTTTACAAGAAGCATTTTTCTTCCCAAAGTGACATCTTTTATTTAATGTCAACGTTGCAAAATGAACTGGTTCTTTCCCAACAGGTGTCGCTGCCCATCAATTTTACTGCATGCAAATTTATTCCAATTTCTTGGACATTATGCGGCATAATGACTTCCAATTTTTGGATTGTTGCTACATCTAACAACGGACTATTTACTAGCTTCTTGATAGCTATCGGATATTTATTGCTAATTCGTATCTTCTTGCTCTTGAATCTTGGGCGCATTTTGTACAGGCTTATGATAAAAAATACGAGCGGAAGCATCTTTTTCAACTTCTCGTTTTAGAAAATTCCGCCGCTGAGTTTGGCCAACGCTAGTACTTTATCGTCAGTGTTACATTGAATTAGCTTTTGCACATTCTTACCAAACAAGACATACAAAGTACCTATACAATGTATAGTCAATTAGTTATGAAACCGTTCTGAACTTAGCATAGGTGAGTTGAAGAGTCATGCTCTAACGTACTGCTGCGTCGATTTATAAGAATGCTAAATTATGGAATTAATCGTTTATCTTGAGATTTGCAATCGTATAAAAACACAGCTACCATATCCTACTAATATTATATACGCGATAGTTTAGCTGTTTGTTACTCAATCACGCTTAAACAGCTCGACCGATTTGGATGCATTTTTGCACGAAGATAGTTTATAGCCTTGATTAAAATATAGGATAGTTTTAATACCGGGTCCACGCAGAAGAAGTCACGGACGGAAACTAGTATTGTGACATAAATTCATTCCTAGTTTCATGAAAGCTTTGTCATAAAGACAGTTATACAGATTTAATAAACGTTGTTGAAGTTAATCATATCACCAGTTCAAAAATCAATTAGTTGGCCGGTTCACTCAGTTTTTTGATAAATTGTTAAAACTGTTCCACCGAAATTGTACTCTTCAATGATTCATTGATATCGACGCGATGGAAATCATCTTAACCACATTTTTGCGACTGTATTAATGTCATGGAAAAAACGCACGAATTTGCGGTTCGTGGGATAAAATGTAGTGAAGGTTAATATGTTTAAGGGACACCGCATATTTAGTATGGAAAAACAAGTCGCTGATTTTGTCAGAAAAATCTATTTTGCGCATTTAACTAAATATCGTCAGTATAGTTTTGGAAAGGAGATGGCGGGACGACCTTGATACGTTTTGTGCAGATTGGCGAACACTGGCACAGGACCGAGACGAGTGGTGGAAAAAAGGGGAGGCCTTTGCCCAGCAGTGGGACACAATATAGGCTATAAAAAAAAAGTTTCCGAAAAACAAAAATACCCAGAATGAGGCTCCATAGTTGGAAAACTAGTATTTGTATTATTTGTACATAGAAGGCTTTGTCCAGATTTGTCAAAAATCTAAATAAATATTAGATTTTTCACTTTTTTTAGATCAAACCACAAATAGAATAAAGTAACAGTGATCGGAATTGTTTCGTTAGTAGGCCTCGGTTTTAAATTAACCTTTCAAAACCTTCAATATTTAGCTCTAACCTGAATATTATAACACTTATGAACTACTTTAATAATAAACCTACACTTTATTCGCAACCGACTAGATGATGAAGTGGATTGCTTTTTTATGCGCATCTCAATATGAATAGTGTTTGATGATCTATGATTTCGATATTTGCAAGTTTATTATGGCCTGGGGCCTGATATTATTATAAACTTTGCTACCGCGTATAATAAATATAAGTAGTAGTCATATTTTGAAGCCAACCAAAATGAAACGTCTTGAGAGCAAATTATAGTTTTGTTTGTTAACATTTATTACATAATTTAGCGTTTTATTGTAAAGTGTGTGAAAGCTACGGTAGCCTAGTGGTTCAGGCATGCGGCTGTCAAGCGGCGGTCGTGGGTTCGAATCCCGGCTCGTACCAATGAGTTTTTCGGAACTTATGTATGTACGGAATATTTACCGTTCGCTTATCGGTGAAGGAAAATATCGTGAGGAAACCGGTCTAATCCCAATAAGGTCTAGTTTTCCCTCTGGGTTGGAAGGTCAGATGGCAGTCGCTTTCGTGAAACTAGTGCCTATGTCAAATCTTGAGATTAGGTGTCAAAGCGGACCCTGGGCTCCTTTAGGGGCACAACCGGGAATAACGCTAGGAGAAACACCGCTTGACCGCCGCATGCCTGAACCACTAGGCTACCGTAGCTTCTTAGTTCCTATGAAAAGTAAATTATTTTGATGTAAGTTAGTTTATTTATTTATTTATCGTATGGCAAATCAGTATTTAGAACCGTGAGATCTTGGAAAAGATAGTACGGTTGCCAGGTTGTTGTACTTTTAGCACCACCCAGGGGTCACGTGTAGGGTAGCGATGGGTAATTCCTACGGACGTGGTGCGACTTCGACCCCCATGTAAATTAGTGATAACCACCTTATCAGTCCAATGAACAGTTTATTTGTTTTTTTGTTGTTAATTCCTATATAAAGTTAATTATTTTGATGTAAGTTAACGTAGTGCTTACACTTACCTAATGCATATTAACAGCTGATAGCTGGTTTAACGTGGATAATACTAAATCGAAGTCGAAGTCGAATCGAATCGGGTTGAAGTGTGTTGTGGGCGATGGGCTAGCAACCTATCACTGCAATATCACATTTGTCGGTCTTTTATACCCACATTTATGCTAAAAGTGGCGCTGGAATATACGTTTCATGTGCTCTGCCTATCCCTTTTGGGAATAAAGGCGTGAATGTATGTAAGTATGTATGTATGTAATACTAAATCGACCGCCGCGGGTGTCATCGGTCCGTGTCACGACCACGACTATCGGCTGACATTGACTTTTAAACTACAACATTGCGTACCAGTTAGAAATAGATTGAACATGCGATGACCATGCGCCGGGAGCCGAAACGATATAATTGCCATTATTTCACCCATCAACAGGTGTAACGCATTTTCACTAAATTATTCAAGACTCGACTCGACCTTCTTATTCAAACAACTGCCACGTGTGAGTCTGTGAATGAGCGGGAATCACTAATATTGATATGAAATGAAAATGTTATTGGGTTTTTGGATTTTTCCTTTCACAGAAATTGGCAACGAAAAGTGCATGGTTACGGCTGCAGTAGTCTATTTAAAAAAAGGTCTCTGTCACATTTGTATTGTATGAGCTACGGTGTCGGTTCATTGAAAAATTCTTGTTCTATCGTAGATGTGCCTCTCCAACGATAGTTAGGTTGGTCTTACCTATTTTATACAAACGTTCACTGTAGTCTTATATCTTGTTTTAGTACTTTTTATAATATTATCTGTGGCACGATTGCCCTTGCTCCTTCTTGAGCTAAGCTACATGGTCGCGATACATAGTTTCCAACTAAAGTGTGTTTTTACTGATGCTGTCTATCCCACAACTCATTATTAAACGAATCAACGCAACACGTACTTAATGACTTGCTCAGATATTGAAAATTTCATAATCAAAACTCATGTTAGATGACTTTAATTTAAAACATGGTCACTTACAAGGTTTATATTATGAAGCTATGTCCACATCTAGTGGCCATGTTAACTGTTGTATTTTTTTTCTGTTATTTAGTAATCTAAAAAATAGGTATCTAAAAAAATACGCTAGCTCCCGGTCTATTCTCACAAAGCTGACCTACAGCGTTCAAAATGTTCAAAGGTGTGATAAAATATATCACCTAAAACAAAATAATTGATATTTGATTGATCGCGCAAGGCGCCAAGGACAATTTAGATCAATTTATGATAATTAACACCGTTGTGTTGAATAGTGTTGATGGTACCAGTTCACCTTAACTGGTAACTGGCCGACGACACGGTAGTGCTACTAGTGTTACGATGCAAGTTCACATCTGCTCAACTGGTACCTCAAATGTTGAGGATCGTGACCCTCTAGGTTTTCTCAGCAACAGCAGTACACGCCATCATTTTCGGTCTTGAGCCAACCTATTGGACAAACTCACCACTTATAATATAAAAAACACTTATACATTTGACCGACCTAGAAAAAACATTTATTCTTAGATAGGTAGATAGATTCATTTATGTCACAACATAGGTACAGCTGCACTTAAAATTACACGAAGTCAATTTTTGGAGTCGTTGTTGTGATCGTCGGTTTTTAAACAAAATCAAATAACCTTTAAATTATCATACGATTTAGGAAATATTTACGGGTAACTTACTAAATGAACCAGTCAACAAATTTAAAAATTAAGGTCGCCTTTATATGGGTCGTCAATTATCTTGGAATTACATACCTAATCCAAACAATTAAAAATTATTAGGTTCAATACAGATGTCAATAGAAAATAAAGGTTAATAAATAAATCTAACTAGTAATGTCCTAATACTCCTTTATGGAATATATAACGGATTTTCCAAAAAAAATGTATCAGGCGACTTTTAAACTTTAAATTACTGCATCTACTAATGCAGAAAAAATTGGTACTTTTATTTATTCTATTAATTATTAATATGGGAAACTGTCTACTGTCTAGTTCAATAGATTTTATTACTCAATACCAAAGACTATCTAGTATCTAGCGTGTTCCACTTATGATAAGAAAATCGTGCGTAGGCAACGTTTGCGATAAGATAACGCAAAATTAATATGGTTGTTTTTCGAAGGCACTTAATGATTGAAATAAGTAAAACTAGCACAATATTTTGGTGCATTTTGTTTTTGTGAATTTTCATTTAATACCTTAGATAAACTAAGAATAATTTGTCGGTTAAATTATAATATTATATTGAAGCAGCGTTCAAAAGATTTTGCGATTAATATGTTAAAATTTCAATACATATAATCATGAAAACAACAACATACTTCCGCAGTATTGATATTTAAAATAACATGTGCAAAAACTTTATTTACAAAATGATGCGCTCGACATACCAAACGGTAAGTGGCTTAACTGGCACCTTAGCTCCAACCGGCCTTCGTATTATACAAATTAATAAAATAATATGTATACCGGTCGGTATATATGCGTGAATTTATCGCTTCACAGTATATAAGCGGTCGTCAAAAATATTGGTATTTTACCAATATTTTTGACGACCGCTTTAGCCTAGTCGGTAGTGACCCTGCCTACGAAGCAAGAGGTCCTGGGTTCGAATCCCGGTAAGGGGCATTTATTTGTAATAAATTTATTTGTCGCGGTAGCGGCCGGCGAAGCGCCAGAACCGAACACTTTTAACTACCTAATATATACTTACATTGTACGATTTACGAACCGTTACGTTAGCTACATTTTCTTTTAAAAAAATATTGTTTTACTTGATAGTTATGACATATAACTTGTATGTAACATGAGCATTATACCATATAATGATTATACAAAACAAGTGTTTTGAGATTTTGATATAATAACAAACGTTTATTATATACAATGAGTGATTATATACCTTGAAATTATGTCAAATGTTGTTATAGCGAATGAAATTATATTATTTATTTTTATACCCATCATTACACACCCGTTCCTGAGTCATCGATGTTTTCTATGTATTTAAGTATTTATTTATCTATATAAGTATGTTTATTTTCGTCTAGTACCCATAGTACAAGCTTTGCTTAGTTTGGGACTAGGCCGATTTGTGTCAGATTGTCCCCATATATTTATTTATTTATTTATTGGTAACAAATATCTAAACTTGAAACCACAAATGCCTCTGCGAAGAAACTTGTGCCTGTGTATCTGTCTGTGGTAGCGTAGCTCCCTAACGGATACACCGATTTGAATGCGGTTTTTTTGTCTCATAGATAATTTTATCACGAGTGTTCTTAGCTATGTTTAATGAAAATCTGTTCAGCCGTTTTCGAGATAATGGACTTTAAAATGGAAATGACGGGGGTTTTACAATTTTTCTAAGTTGTAGTTATTTCCTTTTAATGGCAATTTTAAGGTTATTTTTTTTAAATCTAACAATCGCTTTAAGTATTAGTTCCTTCGCAGAGACATTTGGGCCAATATGTTTTTGAAATAGTACTGAAATATCTTATTGCGATTAATTTAGTTCAATGTTGACGCTTTATGACCTTATACATAATATAGAATATATATATTTTACTCTTATCATTGTTTGACGTGTCAAAACTTCATAAAGTATTTAATTTTATTATGTATACCCGACAGACATAAGTACCCTTTTTAGTACTAAGACTCTATCTCGTTGCAACAAGGATCAAAATTATTGATCAATTAAGTGAATGATGGGACTCAAAGTTGAACAGGTTAAACGGTTTGGGCCAAACTCGTGGCCTGCCATTATTTTACATCAATGTCAAACTTAATTTTAAGGTGATGTTTAAACACCAATTTCATTCCTTTTTTAGAGATATTCCGTGGCAAGTATATACGAATAAAAACAAATTTATGTACATACATAAACTTTGTTTTTTTTTCGTTACTTGTCGGCCAAGAAATGTACCTGTCAGTGGAGAATGACTCGTGTAACACTCGTGGGGCATGGCTGAAGAAACCGAACTGGTAAACATCAATTTAGTGTTCAGTATTTTGACGTTGATGACAATAAAAAATTGAGTCCATCTCTTTTATACTACGACTATGGCAAACAAGCTTACGATCTGTCCAATGGTAAGCAGGCACCGCTTACGATTTGAGATTCCAAAACAATCAAAAGCGCGTTGCGGACCCTTTATTATTTATCTCGGTGACACTGCGGCAAATATAACAATTGCCGGTGAATCTTCATCAACTGGGTTGTCCACGAGTTCCACGACCTAATGCTACGAGTATTGTAAGTGTCAGGCTCTAAAGGAAGTGATTTTGGCCCTCGACATGTGCAATAGGCATGATGACACATTTTGAAAAACTGTTCTATATTGTTTAGAAACATATATTATGTACAACGAATAAGATTTTTCGAGAGAAAATAACAGTTAAGTAGGAAGAAAATGCGTTTTAGTTTTTAAATTTAAAATTGGCGCTAAAACGCTTGTCAGTGTCATGGCATCCCGAGTGACGTTACGTTTGTATAAACAGAACGCTGACCTTTGACTTTGACGTTTGCTACCTAGATGCTCGATTGCTCATTGAATGAACATGAATTCAAAAGTTTACAAGTCTTGCGCGGTCGTGCGAGCGACAAAGCGGAGACAATGACGTATGAAGACCGGTCAGATAACATGGTTCTATCCCTGTCTTACTTGTCGTTCAGTACGTAAATGAGAAGAGATCGGATGTATAGAAAACGTTCAATTTATTAGGGCCTATCTGCCTTTCTCTGTAATCTGTGGTAATGGCCGTTAAGGGTATTTGTTTATACAAGTGTGACGTCATGCGCTCGGATTGGTGATTAACATACTTATCATGGCGGGCGTCCGTATTTTTCAGTTGAATTTTATCAAAATAAATAAATAATCTTTTATTTAATTTAAAAATATGAGCATTGTTCGAATTCTATGATTAAAATTTCACAATGAAAATACCATATTTCAGTGATTTTCAATTACTGTCATCATGCCTATTATCGTTTATTTTTGCATTAAAGATGAACTGAATAATAATAACGCTTTCTATGTCGTGACTCGCAGGATATGGCAGCGTGACGGTAGCTTGAAAGTATTTTAGTTTTTTTTTTACTACCTACCACTGATGCAAATGATGGGTGCTTTCAGTTTAATCTGTCGATCTGTTTCTCTGTCGCATCCAAAGAGACAGCTGCAGCAGCTTCCAAAAGGATAAACCGATTTCAGTGCGGTTTTTAAACGAAAGTATACCGAGTTGGTACTTGGCTATGTTTGCTGTGTCCGAAGTGTTTTAATTGTTATTACATTTCATGCCATCACTATAGTAACTATAGTAACGTGATTAATATTTGAAGTGACCCTTAATCTTATTCCTTATTCATGGTAACGATTTATTAATATAATTAATTAAATGTCGCTGCATGTCAAATTATGGAAAAATACATCTCTATTTCCATTTGATTGAGCAATAGGCCTTCGGCTTGGCGAGTTAATTAAAAAGGTTTTATGACATTATATGTTTACAGCTACTGCGATTCGATACGCCATTAAAAAGGCAGTTAATTAAGGAGTTTTTAAAGAAGGACATACACTTTAATCAGGTATTTTATCGTTTTTCTAGTGTTAGCTGTATAGCGTTCCTAAATCGTATATTTTAATGTTGTCATCGGTTTCCGGCCCTAGTACCTACTTATGAACCTAAACGATTGAAACGGGTTTACCGCAAATCATCATCATCGTCATCATATCAACCGGAAGACGTCCACTGCTGGATATAGGACTCCCCCAAAGAGTGCCAAAGTGCCCGGTCCTGTGCCACCCGCATCCGCAAATCATCATCCTCCCAGCGTTATTCCCGGTAATGCCCCTAAAGGAGCCCTGGGTCCGCTTTGACACCTCATCTCAAGATTTGGCATAGGCACTAGTTTTACGAAAGCGACTGCCATCTGACCTTCCAACCCATAGAACACTAGTCCTTATTGGGATTAGACCGGATTCCTCACGATGTTTTCCTTCACCGAAAAGCTAACGGTAAATATTCCGTACTTCTTCTTCTCCCTTGTCGTATCCTCATGGCTGAGGGACGTGACGGCTGTGGGCGCTCTTCACCATCACTCTCCAAGCTGCTCGGTCCTGGGCTTGATGCACGCTGGCCTGGAGTGTGGCTCCGGCCACAGATGTTACCGTGTCTGCCCAACGCATAAGCATCCGTCCTCTGCTCCTCTTCCCTGCCATGCGGCTAGTAATAATTAGCTTTCGCAGGCTTTGAGGTTCGTACCTGACCAGATGGCCAAAGAAGCTGTGGACACGTTGGTTCATAATTTTATTTGTCATAGTTATCATTCTCCCAAATTAGTTTTTCTTATAAACGTCGTGATTTAATTAGATACGTTTCAGAATTTTTATAAAACAAACTTTTTTTACGTGGGAGCAATCTACCGTTGTTGACGCATTGTCCGCCCCCGGTTAGGGGGACCGGACGGGTGTGTGGGACTCCCGGATAATAGGCCCAGACTACCCACTAAACCCCCAACGATTGTCCAGCCATGTTGCTGTCAAGGAGGGCAAAAGGTTCGATTGATGCATTCTACTTGACCTTATAAAACAATCATAATATTACCTAGAGTGCTCTATACGAGGTTTATATAATTTGTACTGAAAATGTTACCTACGGTTTCAGACCAAACACTTTTATGGCAAATGATGATTATAGCAAACACTAAGGTATCCGATTTAATATATCCCGACGTTTCGAGCTGGAAACAGTGCTCGAGTTCAAGCGAGTAGACTACCCGAATATACGCAATAAAATCTGTTTAATATTGTTTATTTAACATGTATTTTTTAATCCACAAACCAGGGTCTTAAATTGTTTCATCTTAATCTGCATAATAGTTAAGGGCGTGACTTGGAAAATACCGCGTTACTTGAAACGTTCTGGCTTGATTATAGAAAAAAATAAGGACTGATTTTCCGATAGATGATTGTTTATCTGATTTAATAGATACACGATTACTTAAAAATCTAAAGTTGGGTCTTTTTTAATCCAATAAAACATTATTTTACGTCACACCTGGCCACAATGCGAGTTTAACTGCACGCTGCGCGTAAGGGAAACCTCGCAGTGGCCAGGTGAAGACGTAAAATTTTGTACTCAACACGGGCAGTAATTCGTAAAGCCCCAGAGCGCATATTTATGGCCCTCACCTTTGGTTCGGGCCACAAACACCTGCGATCTGGGGCATTCACGAATTCACCGCCGTATTTACGTAATGTACTATTACAACACACTCAATTTTATATTGCGGTAGGTTTTCTCTCTCTACAAATAAAGGGCTAAATGATGCCACAAATATGTCTCGTACTGTTGATGTTGTCACATGACGTAAATATACCTCCCCATACAAATTTTGATCGGTAGTGAAGAATTTTCAAAATGTCAGCAAATTATTTTTTTGTAATTTTTCCTTTTCTCAGCACAACTTTCTCGACCTGCTGCCATGCATTTTATCATGTTGTTATGTGACGAAGGTGTATTGGAAGTGGGCCCACGGTCTAACTGTTATACTCTAAGTAAATATTTCAGTGTATGAAATAAGTACCTGGTACGTTTTACAGCTGCTTATGTGAATAATCTTGAGTTGTTACTCAAAGAGTACATCTGAATGAAAAGTGTGAATATACGTAACATTGATATCGCACGTCTTAAGGAATTTTCAACTGATAAACATTAGTTAAGGATGTTAATATAGCCATTAATTAAGAAAGGTCACATTATTCATCATTATTAGACTTAACGAAATGTCATTAAAGACGAAGTTAAAATAAACAAAATGCATTTTATCTGTTTATTTAATAAAAGGTATTTGATACAATGAATAAGAACAACTGACTTATAACAATTAAAAAGCGTGTTTTCCTGAACAGTTTGTACATAAACTGTTTGAATTGGCTATTCGTAACCTAAGTATACGATGGGAAACAAAACAGCGAAAATAAGAGTTCGCTTCGGCTAAGTAATCACAAACTAATTGCTAGTTTAGATGAATGTATATTATAAAGTACGAAACTATTACTCTATAAGAATTACCGTGTTATTGCTGTTATACAATAATGTGATATTATCCATTCCTATCGCTCCAGAACTAGCAAAATCAATAGAAGAACTATAACAAATTGTACATTATTTATTTATTTAAATACCGAATTACGTTATATGTTATATAAATAGCGCCCTTAACACAGTTCTTGGTAAAATTATATTTAACATTGTGGAAGCGAATTTAGAAATATTTGAACACAGAAACAGCTTAAACAAAGTAGGCAGAACTCTGAAAATAGAAAAGTGATGAGTGTCTTTCTCTTGAAAAAGAGACCTTAAAGTATAAAGTACGAAGGTCTTTTTTGCCTCAGAACGTTTCATATGTTTTCCAGGCACATAAGTCGTTTTCGTCCTTGGAATTCGTGGCCTTTAAGTAGGTATATTTACTGTTGACAGACTTCATACGTTCATAAAATATTAAACTATTGTAAGTAATGTAGTACACATACTAAATTATTATAAATACTCTTGTCGGTGACCTAACTAACGATGTCAAAGTTTTGAACTAGAGAGTTGTGTTTCACTAAACGGGTCATAAACGCGTATTCATTTTATTTCAGAAGTGGCGAGACGCTACGTAACATCTTTGGCTGTGAGAAAACATAAGAAGAGAAGGAGAAGATTTTCTAAACCTCTTAATATTGTTTTTTATTATCATGTATTATACCTACATTAAAAAGGTTTGAACGACGGTTTAGGTAGCTTCAATTTAGCAATTTACAATTTCATATTTTCCAATCCTATCTCAATATTTATTATCAATCCGTTTTCAGCGGGAAAAGCCGCCAGCATATCAGGAACAATACCTCGAGAATCTTTTTTTAGATTTAACCTAGTTTTTATTTGATGTAGTTAATGTTTGCTATCATTTTGTACATAGGTAATTTAAAAAATGAATCCGTTTATTTTAATGTTGTAGCGCATTTCACCGACACAATGCACAGTTCTTTTTATTAACAACATTTTCTTTTCTGAATTGCAATTATATACCCAGGATTTTATTTCTAGTTCAACCTTTTGATTTTCAAGTTAATACTTTGCAACCCATCAAGCAGATATAACTCAAGAAGTGGCGGAAACATGAAACGCCATCTTTCGGCAAGGCCCTCCAAGTAAGGTGGGCATTAAAACGAAAATTAATTTGTAGGCGAAGTACGAAGGCTGAAATAACTATAACTTGTTAAATTGCAGGACAACACAGTTGAAGAATGTCTCCAGTATAAAGATTCGCAAAGGATTTGATTGACCATACGTCACTGATTGAATACGTCAAAATGTTAAGAAAAGTTTGTAAAGGTGTTCGCAAGAACGGCTCTTTCAATTCGCTCGATCAATTGAGGTTTACAATTTATACTCACCCCCATGTACTTATCTGATTTCTAGGAAAAATCGTTTTCACTGAAACAATACTAGAGATGCCGAGCAAAACTCGTTATCGGTATTGTGATAAAATTATAAAAAATATATTGCATGCTTTTTAAATGTAATAAACATTTAAATTACAAAAAAAAATCGTTTATTAGAAAACGAAGAATGGTTTTAGGAGAACATTATAAGTTAAATATGATTAAAAAGTGGCAAAAATAATGTCGACCGTCCCATTATTTCCGGAACTACCCCGTCAGATGCCGCTTCTTCTGAGAATTATGCAGATGCCAACATCGCAGCGGTTGTACAAAATCATTACAAGTTTTCGTCGATCAGAAAAGGCCAAAATTGGTTCAGTTTTAGATAAAATACTGGACTTATTTCGGTTACTGTGCCACAGAGTAGGCTTTGTAAGAATATATGGCAGCAGTAAACATCTCAGATGCGAGATAAAAATGCATCGCACGTTTTGTAAAGGGCCGCCTTTGACGTTTACTGTTAAATGCCTAATTGACTTATCTTTATGAGTTTTATTGTTTCTGGATTATATTAAATGTTTGCTTATTTGTTAAGATTTTACGGAAAAAAAAATAGAGCAAAAAATATTACTTAATACTTACCTATATTAGAATATTTATATTGGTCACACATAATTAATCCAGAAACTACTATTACACGTTGTAGATTGGTAGCTGGGAGTTTTAATATATTTATTTTATTATTTTCCGATTACAGTTACCGTGAGCTTTTTTATGTTATTATAACGTTATTTAGATATGAAAATAACTTTTATACTTACTTCAAGATTTTCCAACTTTTTCTTAAAATAACCATGACATTACTTACTTATTTACTTTTTTTACATAGCGAGTATAATTCATTCATCGAAGAGAATAATTTGGTGATGGCTGTATATTTTGGTAACTATATCTCCGTTGATAAAAAAAAATAATTTGATTATGACGGCTCGTCGCCACATAAATGATGTCTAAATATTGCGAAGTTATCTGTTACAATATTTTCATATCCCTGTTAGTTATCTTATTGAATACAAAATCATACTATTTCTTCCAACGACAAATTAATAAAAAACACACAAGAGTAATTGCCTTATCTTTATGGAGTAGATTAAAGTGTTGAATGAGGCCGTCTGGTGACCACTGTGACCTCTACACTTATACAAACTTAACGGTAAACATGGCGAACTGAGAAACTAAACGCAAACTCATACAAGTTCTAAGGGAATAGGGTGATTGAAGCGCTTATTTAAATCGCAAAGTTATCTTGGTGCTACTGCATTGCCAGTCGAATTACCAACTTATATGTGCAAACGGTGAAATTAAAACCTAAATGCCGCCAGTATTCATGCTTATGGAAATATGTGACAGTGTTAACTCTGGTGACCGCAAAGTTATGTTGGCTGACCTCTGCAGGTGAATCTTTACCTTTGAGTTGAATCTTTGTTCCTTAAGGTTATGTTTTAAGTTATAATATTTATTTCAGATATCAAGATTTGGTGATAACAATTATGATAACTCGGAATGTAATTTAGAAAAAAACACATTTAATTTAATTTAAGTTTTGCTTTTTATACTTTATGTCCAGGGTGTTGCATGTATTATTGTATCGTTAGGTTTATTCATTAAATTCAGGGTCAAAGCGGACCCTGGGCTCCTTTGGGGGCACAACCGGGAATAACGCTAGGAGGATGATGAGGTTTATTCATTAAATTACTGTATTTTTAGACCACCCAGAGAGATTGCAGATACATGTTATTATTTTTATCAATGATTTACAGTGTAATATAACTTATGCAACAGTTTACTTCTATGCAGAGGACACAAGCATTATATTTGAAAATGAAAATGATGTAACATTTAAGGCTCAAATTGGCCAGACATGGGCGGACCTGACATACTGGTTTGAATGTAATGGTCTTAAGATTAACATGTATAAAACGCTGTATTTCCGTTTTCTAAGACATACAAACAGCATGACGTACGACTTGCCTTTACCCATAGTAAAAGTCACTAATGTCAGGTTTCTAGGCGTAGAACTAGATACACAGTTGCGCTGGTCAAACCATATAAGTCTACGAAGGAAAAGACTGGCCAGTGCCTGTTACGCCTTAAAGAATCTGTCGAAAATGTTTTAATTTTATTTTCAAACGAAAAAAACGATACGGCATCACATGAAGAATTGCCATCCAATTAAAATAAATCAGTATCGCGTACCGAAATGGATGTCCTTATTACGCAAGAGGTTATTGAAGCCCTTAACACGCACACTTATTTTAGATGCGACGTGTTAAGAATAGCCATTTCGCCAGATTTTAGAACAAAACGTTATAACTGTGTACACAATCTAGAAGCACTTATGACGTTTTCTTTCGAAAGACTTGTTACACGCGGGACGAACCGGTTTGGAGCCTTGTTCGAGATATAGATGAAAACCCGACAGTGCTTATGGATTTTACGCAGTTAATTGATAATAACGACAGCCTTGAAAATGTTCATCGTTGGGAACACAGACAGAAAAAGACCCACAGGCCGCAGAGGTACTCACGAATTAGATGGTCAGAACAACTAAAGAATTCAGACACACCGAAATGTTACACTGTCGCTAACATTGCAACTGACAGGAGCCGATAGAGATGGTTCGGCCGTTCCAGACTTGCATCCCACCATTTCCATGATCTTCAGGCATGAAGGACCAACCAATGAGAGGGAGATCTATAGCAAAATATTCAGAACCAAAGAGTCCAGTCCAAGACAGCAGTTCCTTAGGACTAAATAGGAAAAAAAACATTAAAAGGTCTGTAAACTGAAAACCATTTACCTACTGGACATCTCGATTGTTATCTAGGTAAGATGATGTACCTTCCGCCATGTTATCAATTCTCATTAAAAATATATTTGGAGTTGTAAATTTAGACTGAGGATTATTAATATTATTTCAGTCGGGACCTACTGAAATAAATTATAATACGCATGATTATTTGAATATGTTATGTTTGCCTTGTCTATGGTGTAAGAATAACACTTTTAATACCTACACCATTAAAAGTGGACATTCGGTATTTAGTCATCTTAAATTCAGGATGGTCTGAAAATTTAGTAAACTACTTGGAAACCAGTTAATTCTCTTTGGAAAAATGAGTATTTTTAAAAATGATTAATGTTTATACAAAGTAACAATATACTGCACAATAAAGTTTACTTGTGCTGTTGCTTGGACAGTATGCCGTAACCGTAAGGCTGCGCAGCAAACTTCCGAATAGTGGAGGTTTGTGTGACTAGGACTTAGCGAAGAAGAAGGTATAATCAAAAAACAAAATAAGATGAATCACGTAGTTTTAAGGGTCATATAAGAGATTCAATTAATATAATCATTAATCACAGAACAATGAACGATTAAATTTTCCTTTAATTTGAAATTATACAATAAAATACAATGTCCGTTTTAAATCTTTTTGTGTCAGCCTTATTATCTAACCGTTAATGATTAAATAATTTACTTGACATAGTATCTAACATGTTACTTAAATAAGCTTTCTATTATGTATGCAACTAAAGCATCCGACCAGGATACCAAATAAATAAGTAAGTATCAAGCCAAATAAGTACCGAAATGACATACCGTGGTTTCCTATGGGGACACAAGATTTATTGACTCTATTACGAGGCGGAAAGAAAAGCAACCACGCGAGACTTACTGCGCTGGGTTATGGCCAAATAGCCCTGTCAAATTACTTTGTAGGTATATATTTTTATAATCTTGGGATTAGACGTCAAAGCGGACCCCAGGCTCTTTAAGGGCACAATCGGGAACAACGCTAGCAGGATGATGATCTTTATAAAATAAAACGTTTTATCTCATGTGTAGTTTGTCACTACAAGCCTCGAGTTGTCGACTGCCAGCATATTTCGGATCGGCTCGACTCCTTGGCGCTGCGTAGAGATGTGGCCTCGCTCTGCATTTTCTATCGCATGTATAACGGGGTGTGCTCCGAGGAATTGTTCGGAATTATCCCTACCGCTTCTTTTCGCCATCGTCCAACGCGACAACATTACCATCCTCACCACTTAGATAGTTGGTAGTCCTCAACTGTGCGTTTCTCCAGAAAGTTCCTGCCTCGCAAAGCTACTCTGTGGAATGGATTTTAGCCTGCGGTATTTCCGGACCGATACGACCTTCAAACCTTCAAGAAAAGAGCGTACTCCCATCTTAAAGACCGGCAACGCACTCACAACACCTCTGGTGTTGCAGGTGTCCATGGGCGGCGGTAATCGCTTACCATCAGGTGATCCGTCTGCTCGTTTGCCTCCATAACATTAAAAAACAAGGGCTTGTTAACGTTACCAAATTCCCATTATAAGTAACGTTAGGTAACGGTAATATCATAAAAATAACTTAGTACTGGTAATAAAACTAACTTTACTTGCTAACATATCATTATTGTAACGATACCCAATTAACGTCACTTTTATCGGTAATTTTACTTTTCATTGCAGGGCTTGTTATCGTTACCCAATTCACATTACAAGTATCGGTACCAAGTAACACTATTTTAATCGGTAATGCTACGTTGCCACACCACGCTACCTATAGAGGAGACAGCCGGACATACGAAAGCATGCTTGCCATATAGTTAAATATCGAACTCGCTCACAGAATTTCACGAGAATCTGTCGAGAGATGCGACCTATACCTGCTACTAACGTTACCTACTAACTTTAAAAACATTTAACGATACCTTTGCTATTACATTTAACGAGACGTTAGCTCAATGTTACCTGCTGTTACGTTATCATTTTTTTACCGGTAAAAAGTATAGGTAACGGTACATGGTTTAACGTTAATTACAACTTAACGTTAAATCTGTCTCGCAGTGGTAACGATACCAACTTTTTAACGTTATTTAAGCCCTGCTACAATCTGATGAAATAATGTAAAAAAAGAGAAAAATAGGTTATAGGCGCTTCAAAAGTGGCACAATAAAACTAAGTCAATTGCACCAACTGGCGTCAGTTTCCTGGCGTCAATGGAAACGTATGCCAGGTTTGGTGGCCATTTTTAAAAATACGATTTCAAATCGACGACGTATTTACCTCTTTTTTATGTAACACTAGCTTCCGCTCCCGGGCGCGACTTTGTCTGCGTGGACAAGTAAACTTTGTTCGAGCAAAACTTCATCCAAATCGGGTGAGCCGTTCAAGCGTGATTGAGTAGGTAACAAACATTCAAACATCTAAACATCCAAACTTGCGCATTTGTATTAGTAGGATACCAGTGCTGTTTTGAACTTGTCTAAAGGGTTTACAAGTGTTTGCTTGGCCAAGTCTCCAAACCGTTGTTAGTACCTACTGCAAGTTTCGGTCTAAAGTTGGCGAATTTAGATTTTTTATACAACTACAGTTTTTTTACTTTTAATTATTGTTTATATCCATAATTAAGTGACTAAATGAATATGCGGGGGCAATCTTACACAAATCAAATTGGCCCTATATAATGATGGTATTTAATTTAGTTAATGTTATAGTTATCATCTTGTATATACTTTAGAAAATAAATATATATATGATGGTTATAATCGTTTAATAAAAATTATGTACGTTTTGTTAGACCCACAGAGGCATGACGCTAGGGCGGCACAGGTGCGTTCCGTAGGAGACCCCAGAGCCGTCCGAAATGCGTCGAGGACCATCGGAGGGTTTATTAGTCGGTGCAAGTTCGACGTAACCTCCGCGCTATCCAAGTGTCGAGGTATTACCGTACACTGGATTTCCTCTCATTTAAAAAAAAGGGTCGCTACTCACTAGCTTAAACCGGTCGTCAAAACTAAATTCTATGCAAAAAGCCTTGGACCGCTTCCATAATAACTTAAAAAAACGAATTCTTTATGTAACATTTTACCAAATGTATGGGAAAATGCTACGAGGTATTTTTTGGTTTTTCTTTAACGCTCTGTAATAAATTTAATTGAAATGTCAAGAGGCTATTAGAATACACGGTCCATTTTAAATTATAGTTTTTTTTAAATACTCGTTGATGTAATCGCTTGGGGTCGGTCGTCTCTACGTCTGGCCACCACAATAAATATTACGAGCATCTACATAATGTAAACATTTTTTTTTAACGAAACGACAAGTCTATCATATCATAATCATATGTCATTGCTGTAGATGCGACTGATAACACGGTACGCACATACCTACCACAAACAATAACATTAGTGTAGATTCTCGCAAAAATGAATAATGTAAAGTCTTATTTTTATGTCAACATCATGTTGTAGGTAGAAGAAAGAGTGACATGCACTATAAGGTAATCTATAGGTAATTAGTTAAGGGCCCCTTCGGGGCCCAACTTAGAAACATAGGAGGAAAAAAAAACTATTAGGTAAACTTCCGAGTGCTCGACGCAGTACTAGTATGGCATGGGCATTCTATGTCAAAGCAGTATTGGTTAAATCCGAACTGAGAGGATTTTTTTTCATTCGAATCTAAACCATGTCACTTTGACATAGAGTGCCCATGCAATATACCTACAGCGTCGAGCACTCGGACGTTTACCTTATTTTTATTTTATTAAAGTATAGTTAGCTATCTTGCTTTTCGTTCGGCAATATCTTAGCATTATAGAATGTAAAGGGAAAAATGATTAGTAAATAAGAAAATAATCGGCATTTTTATATGTATTTTATTTAATTTTATTGGTAGTTTTTGACCCACTGCAGCCAAATCTCGATGAAAAATCATTGAATTAAGCATGGACTTAACACCTATTGGCCCAGCCACCGTTTTTCTTTAATTTCATGAATTATTGTAGAAGCGAAATAAACTCCACTTGACAAGCGATTTAAGCTCATGAAATATGCGTACAATCTTAACTGTCAGGTAAGGAGATTAATTAAGTGCCAAAATGATACATGAATTGGGAAATGAACTCAAGCGTAATAAGAATTAAGTTATGTCCGCAGAGGTGTGACCTTTTATGAGTATTTATTTAGGGTGGGTTGCATCGACTTACGATTACAGACCGATCAACGTTAAATATGGCGCTGACAGCTGTCAGTCCATAGAAACTTGTCAAACGTTCCATACATTCAGATTTTAACGAACAACGCTTACGATTACAGACGGTTTGGTGCAACTCACCCTTAAACAAGTAAACTTGCAGGAATAGTGAGATAATTAACGAATCGTATATGTAAGGGATCTCCTCTCACAGATATCTAATCTATATCCTTACTAGGATGTCCTAACATTTGTGTATGCTCCTTTGGAGTTTAACAAAAATAAAACATTTTTGATTTCTTCATATTTTTTTCATTTTTCATACGGGCAAGTGGCATCAGACGAGGCATGAAAAAAACCGTAGAAAAAAAGTATACACGAAAAAAAATTGTTTTGGTTCAGGTCGCCCCAGTCGGCCAACGTTCCATGCAAATGAAAAAAAAAAGTTAAATTTTTTTTTTTTCTTATCAGAACACAATACCTGTTATAGCCTTGATGGGCCACACCTCATTTTTGGTACTCTGTATATGTATAATCAATAAACTAGAGACCATCAAGATTTCTAACTCAGATAAATAAGTTCTGCATGATGTCGTCTGCGGTTGACGAACCACGGTCCTGATCGCTCTTTTCTGGGCTATGAACGTAGACTGAGTAATACTGATTTTCACTAACCCCATGATGCTATTATTGCTTATTTTGGATTCTACCGCGTAATAGATAGATGAGAATTTTATTAGCGTAATAATTAGGTAAGCGGAAGCATGGTGGTCAGTATTTACGCTATAAGGACGTGCTCAAACGACATCTGAACGCATGCGCTATCGATCCTTCGTGTTGGGAGGAGCTAGCTGCAGTCAGGTCGTCTTGGCGATCTACCATCTTTAGCAAGGTTAAATCCTTTGAACAAAACCGCTTAACAACCTTAGACACAAAACGCCAATTGCGAAAGGAGAGGCCTAAAACTTCCCACGTGTACACCTATAACACAACTGGCCAACTCTACTGTTCCCCCTGTAAAAGAGTTTTTAAGAATAAGTTTGGCCTAGCCAGCCATATCAGAGCTCACAATAGGGCAAATCCGTTATTGCTGGGGTCGCCGTCATAGAAATCGATGAGGAGGACTATATAAACATATATGCCGTGACAAAACTTAAGAGTATAAAGTGGTTTAAAACAGAGATAAAACTTATAAACAAATACTATACCTAATAAACTCTGTACATTTTATTCAGCGGTTGAGGCGGGAAGGTTCTCGAATGACGACCACGTACAGGCAAACGCAGCTTGGGTAGACCCCACAAGGTGGACTGAAGACCTGTTATGCCGGCTGTACACGTTGGGCCAACTTGCTTCTGCTCATGCGCCAACGTTGGCCCAATGTGGACAGCCAGCTTTAAAGGTCGCGGGAGTCCATCGGATACGGGTGGCGCAGCACCGGTCATTGTGGCACTCTTTGGGGGAGGCATATGTCCAGCAGTGGACGTCTTTCGGCTTTTGTGATGATGTACATTATATCTATATGGTCAGTTTATTGTCACGTGGTATATTATAAATATGACACCTCATAGGTCTTAGTATTCCTGGAACGTAGGTACATATTAGATTCACGCCAAAAGGGCCAGGCAGGGCACCAGACCAGTCATAAACAAGTATTGTTTATTATTCATGCCGAAGAGGATAGCTGGCTTGACATCGGACGGTATAATCATGTCATTTAAAATGTATATTCTTCCTCAATACAGGCAATATTTGTAAATTTAACCCTGACAAGACGGAAGGCATTCGATTATTCCATGATATTTGTAGCAGATGTTGTAAGAGCACCTTCACACCTTCCTTGTGACCGTACCTATGTAAAGTTTTTTTTAAGTGAAAACTTCTTTAGCGGCGCTGTGCACTTTTTGTGATGGGGAAAATGTTATACGCATACGTATGACCGTAAGAATCGACAGATTGAAAATTCGTAAGACAGACACATGACCTGATCGAAGAACTGTTACCATGTCTTGAGTTTTCACTTCTGCCGGCACTCCCGTGCAACCTGGTCTTTTTAATCGACTTAAAAAAAGGAGGAGGAGCTCAATTCGGCTGTATTTTTTTTTATTTATTATTATTATTTTCAATGTTTGTTACCTCAGAAATCCGTCACTGATGAGCCAATTCGAAAATATATTTTTTTGTTCCTATGTATACCTATACTTCCAGGTGGGTCCCATTTTTTTCAAAATTCAGTTAGATGATGGGATCCATAAGGAATTGAGGGGACTCCTCAATTTTATTAGGCACGCGTGTAGTGATTTTGGTATTTTCTGTTATAACTCGTGTATTTACATCCGGAATCATAAAATTGGTGGCGAGGAATTGATGATGAAGACCACAGATGACATCGAATTCCTCAATTATGTACTTAAAAGTGCAAAAGTACGTCACAGGTTCTGATAAGATTCCGTTGAAATAGGAACTAATGAAGTGCCATTGGTGATGATCTTGGGGAATCGATGGAAGTCCTCAAATATTATCGGCCCACATACAAATTCAGTTTTTTTCTATAGTAATCAACGCATTTGCTATCAGAAATCAGTTCATGTGGTAAATTGTGGAAATGTTCTCGTGGCTTGGCAAAAAGGTTACTTTTGAAAAATAGAAAGAGTATCTATACTGCGTGTATTTCTGATTCAAAAGTATGCAAGCTTAGTTGAAATGTAGGTTGAAAAGTATGCAAGCTTAGATGATAAGTCATCTGTGGTCTTCATCATCAATTCCTCGCCACCAAATTTATGATTTCCGGATGTACGATGTACACGAGTTATAATGGAAAATGAATAATATAATACAAAATTACTACACGCGTGCCCAATAAAATTGAGGAGTTCCCTCAATTCCTCATGGATCCCATCATCTAACTGAATTTTGAAAAAAATGGGACCCACCTGGAACCATATACATACAAACAAAAAATTTTTTTTCGCATCGGCTCATCAATGACGGAGTTCTGAAGTAACAAACATTGAAAAAAAAAATTATACCTATACAACCGAATTGAGAACCTCCTCCTTTTTTTTTTGAAGTCGGTTAAATATGAATTCGTCGGCATAGGGAACCAATAGTTTTATTTTTTATCTGTTTAGAAGAATTCAACTCGTGACTCGCTTTAAATTAAACAATTCTTACCAATTCACAAACTTAAAATTTGGATAAACAACTTATGTTTTTTTTTTGAACGAGCAAGTGAAGCGAACGATGTTCTTCGTTTCAATTTGGGCTATTTCGTATGTGCGTCTGTCCTCCTCTATAGGTTGCATCTCTCAATCGATTCTTGTGTGAGCGGTTATTGTTTTGTTGATTCTGTATTTCAAATAAAAATAAAGGTTTACGACTGCTACTGCTCACAGAGCGACTAGTTAATATTTTATGGGACATAACTAGAAATCTTAGAAATAACGACAGTACAAGTCTGAAAGTGGCAATGATATCGAAAGTAAAGACACGCCTGTCCGAACAATATTCGCATGGCATATATTTACTGTGACCAGCTGAAGACCCGGCACGGTGGCCCGTAATTGCCAGACTCGGGCCACCGCATTGGATGAAATACTCGTGCGCGTTGAGCCTATATTTACGAAGTAATAAAGTAATATATATATCTATGGGAAGTGGTCAAACAATTGGTTAAACTGTGTCAAAGCGTAAAAGAGGCTGGTGTCAAAGATTGTAGTTTTTAATTTAATAATTATTCTTGATATTATTACGCAAAAAAAGCATTGTGTACCAACCACATATAATTGGGTTACCTTACACAGAACAATTATGTCACTACTGTATATACCTACATAATGAGTCGTAAATGTTAGGTAGGGTTAGGTAGTAATTTTAGGTTAACGAAAGTAGGTATTAAAAATATAAATATAAATTAAGTTTAAGAAACGTTCCGCTCGGCTCGGAATGACTAAATCGTAATGTATATTTTTATTTATAAATAATGTTTCGGATGATAACAAACGCTTTTGATTCTTATGCCAACAATGCATTATATTGAATTATTACCATCATATACTTTCATTTCAAAGAGTTTAATAAGACTTTAACTCGTCTGCATTATGATCTCAACAATGTTTACCTACTATGCTTTTTCTTAAAACAAAAATAAAATGAAATAAAACAACCTGTCAAACGTCAAACGAAATTAAATCTGTACCACATACTCGTTATATTATGACAATCTCAGCTCTCGCTCATTTATTATATTCAGTATAAGAACCAACCCATTTCTCATGCTACCCAATACCCAATTATCTGACAACGTAACTCGATGCAAAAATCGCGCGGTTCGCCGATCGGAGACAGGTTTATTTGACGTCATTTCTGTGTCGGCAACACTACAACTCAGAGATTTTTTTATACATGCGTTTTGTGGAGTTCACTACAATTAATTTTATATTCAAGTAGAAATTAGGTAAGGAAGTTATTAAAAAGATTCCAAGCGACTCCTCCGAACTCTTTTTAATATCATAGCTTGCAGCTTCCTCCCACCATTTCAGCGTCTTAGGGGATGATTTCCGTGATACATACTGTTCTATGTCCTTCCCCATGGCACAAACTATCTCTATACCAAATTTCATCTAAATCGGTTTAGCGGTTTAAGCGTGAGCGTGTAATTCTTTACACGTAACTCAAACTTTCAGATATGCTTTAGGAACATTTGTAGAAACACTTTCCATAGACATTCAACTGTTTGAAATAAAAATAGGTATTTTTTAAATGAACCTAGAACTTAAAAACAAACGAGTATTATTCGCCCGCGATAGGTCTGGGAATGGAGGTGGCAGTTTTGTCTTATAATGATTAAGTACGTCAAAATGTGAGTAAATTGGCATTTTTATCCCATTCCCAAACCTATTGCAACAGAATAATAACAATCAACGTCGTCAAAGGTGTGAAAATTGTTATTAATGATACAAGTGCGAAAAGTGGGTATTTCCCAACGAGTGATACGAATTAGGAATTATCTGTCCGCTGTAATTCATATTAGTATTTTATGCAATCGTTAAATTAGTGTATGCTTTTTCAGTCGATTATCACGTTTACCGAGTGGACTAATTAAGGTACGGGACTTCAAAAGCTAATTATATAACTTTTGATTGTACAATTCTTTTTCTGCGAGTCAACTGAACTAATTAAACAAACTTGGCTTAGATTTTTAATAGATAATCTAAGCCGAGCTGACACGAAGCGCAGCCAACGGCTTAGTATTCGTTGATGAATTTTCCTCTGTAGCCAAAACGGCGTTCTATTGGTCTAATTTATTAAAAATCAGTAAAAGCGCCACGTTATTGGTCGAATTCATTTTAGTTGTCTAAACAGTTGTAAAAAGTTGAGTTCGGAGCTCCACAGAAAAAAGTATATGACTATAGTTTGGTCGACGAGACTAAAAAATAATTTCGTAGTTTGAAATTATCATAGTTCGTAGCGATAGGACATCTTTATTTCTGATTTCTATAAATTAATTTACCATAACCGCAGATATTGCCGTAGTTAACATTTTACGTACAAGCAATGTTTTTTCAGAACAATTTTAGTCTCTGAATAGAGCTAAATCATAAGTTTATTTAATTCTAATTATTCATATTTCTTTTAAAATATATGCCTATATATATAGTAAATGTTTCCCTTAATTTCCCACATTTATAAATTATTTATTAAAGTAGTCGAAAACCGAATTGCCCCTCTGCTTCACAAACATCAGCCCCCGGAACAAGCCGGTTTCCGTCCCAGTTTTTCCACCAAAGACCACCTCCACACTCTTAACCAAATCATAGAAAAATCCAACGAGTTCAATAAACCACTCTACGTTGCATTTGTAGACTACAGCAAGGCTTTTGACAGCGTCAAGCACTCTGCTGTATTTTCAGCCATGCGTCAGCAACAGGTTGACAACACCTTTATTTCACTCGGAACTCTTGGAACTATCTACCAACAAAGCACCGCCAGCATTAAATTTAATATTTCCGGTCCTAAATTTCGCATCGAAAAAGGGATTAAACAGGGAGACCCGCTTTCACCGAAATTGTTCACCAGCTGCCTACAGGAAATTTTCCTGAAGCTTGCGGCCAAGTGGGAAGCAATGGGCATCGACGTCGGCGACACAAGGCTGACTAACCTGCGTTTCGCCGATGACATTGTCTTGTTCTCCCACACTGCACTCCACTGCATAGCCAGTCTTGAAGTTGGGCTCAAAATGAACAGGGCAAACACCCAGTTGATGCAGTTGGGCAGGATATGCAATATGTCGACGAGTACATCTACTTGGTTATTGGTTTAATTATTATGGCAAACGTCAGAGTTATAGCAAGTAACATTATGGAAATCTTTAGTAACCAGCAAACAAGAGATCCCCTTTAAATATAAAAAAAACCGGCCAAGTGCGTATTGGGCCACATGCAGTGTACGGTTCCGTATTGCGAGTAGTACTATCTGTCTTTGTTGCATCGACGCGCGCGCGTTGACTAAATAGTACGATTGCGTCGACCGAATTTGTATAAAAATTACAGTACATTTTAAATTCGTCGACTATTACTCGGTAACTAGTAATACCTACGCAGCCGTGATAGTTTTCCTTTTAAATTCATTTTATGTAGGTACTACTTCCACAATTTTTTTCTCATCCCCAGTAGTATTAGCCATTTAACCAGCAAGGGGGAGAGGGGGACACAATTAGGACTTTAAAGCCCAATATCTTGCAAACGAATCACTCAAATTAAAAAATGGCTCTGAAAAACCCAGGATAAAAAATTACATCCCCACTGGTGTAGTAGCTACCATGAAAATATTTTTTTCCAATATTTTATTCTACTGTTTCGTCGGCGTAATTGGATTATTTATATACCCGTGCCGAATTACAGTTGTTTAGTAGTAAGGGTTACTGAGCTAAGCCGCAGACGGACAGACGGACATGGAGGAACTATAAGGATTCCTTGTTGACTATGGAACCCTAAAGAGGACAATACTAGGCAATTTAATATATATATATATATGAATCCTGCATCCTTCCTTCTTCAGACCTCCAAAGTCATGAATCAACGATTTAATGTCCAGAAACTGACTAATTATCTTGGATATTCTGCTTAATTTTACGAATCAGCTGACAGAAGCGCTCGTAAAGCGGACAGTTTATTCTAGACCTTGACACGAGAGCGTAAGGATAAAATTTATTTATCATATATTTTAGGAAGGTGGGTGGCGAAGACAATGCATACTTGAGAGTCGAATTTGTAAACGACTAGTATGTAATGATTTGTAAGTATGGATAATCATGATCATACTGATATATGACAATGACGAGTCGTATTGTGTTGTAAATTGTGTCTTCATATATATCTTCTATTTTTTATTTTATCAATTTAAAACGAAATTTATTCAATAGGTTTTGGATCTGTAAAGATTCATAAACGGCTAGAGGAAATAAGTAAGTTTTCATTCGGTATAATTATGACGACCGCATAAGCCTAGTTGGCAGTGACTCTGCCTTCGAAGTAAGAGGTCCGGGGTTCGAATCCCGGTTAGGGCACTTATTTGTGTGATGAACACGAATATTTGTTCCCGAGTTATGGATGTTTCTACGTATTTTAAGTATTTATTTATACATATAAATATGTATGTGGGTAGGCTTGTAGGAGGGGCTACTCTATAAAAAGCAACAATATCCGACGATGATTCTGTGACATGGCGAGTAATCGCCGCCATTAAATAAGCAATCCTCTAGTGTCAGGCAGCAGTAGCACTAGTACCGACTGGAGAACGAAGATAGGAATCTGGAAGGGCTCTTGTTTGGACATCACGGAGCTGGTGAACCTCGGTTCGTGTACTGCGGTGTGGAAGGCAAGGGGGAAACCACCACACTATGCTTCCTCAAAAAAGGAGTAATGGACTACTCCACCGACAAGAGCCAAGCTCTTAAATAAATGATGATGATGATAAATATGTATATATGTTCGTCTTCTACCCATATATAACCTTTTCTTAGCTTTGGGTCCACGAATATTATTATTTTTATTTTTATCGTGATATGTCTGACGGATAACGGAACGCGCAGCCTAAAAGATTAAACATTAAGTTTTGAAGTTATATTAAACCAGGAGCAGATAAAATTAAAGATTCATGTTAACGTAAACATGATAAACTTCCTAACTAAAACTAAAATAATCATGACGGATCATCCCCGAAACTATACTGGTTATAATGTCAAAGTCAGAGTACAGCGTTGTATTGTTTATTAAATATTGTGTTTATATAATGTTTCCCTATTTTGTAGTAAGGCTTCAAGGAGAAAACTATCTCGACTAAGAGTTTTCACTATATGTCGGGTTGCACATATTTTGATACAACGTGCAACGTAAATTTAAAAGTATTTTTGCTATACAGGGCCGCATATATTCTGCTATAGTCAAATTAAATATTTACTCATTTCATTTCTTTTTATAGTAAAGCTTCAATTTTCCCACAACGATAGCATAGAAAATTATTGACACAACATGGTATACATGGTATATACTTTTAAGGGTTCCGCACCTCAAAAGGAAAAAAACGGAACCCTTATAGGATCACTTTGTTGTCCGTCCATCCGTCCGTCAAGACCCTTTTTCTCAGGAACGCGTGAATGTATCAAACTAAAATTAATGGGAAACCATCATTTTACCGAAAATAGTTTCATCGATTATCGTTTCCCATAACACTATTCGCAGAATTTCATCATCACACAGGAATCATTCATCGAACTTCGTTAGATCGCTCATACATTTGCTCGAAATACCATTTACACAAAAATGAACTCATCGAATTTCACTTCAATATTTTATTTGTTCATCGACATAGTCGTTCATTGAATCACCGTTACTATAATTATATTTCGAAGCTTCATTCTTCAGATATAACACACATGTAGTCCTTTAATCTACCAGGCAACATTTCGCAAGTTTAAAGTACGCAGTAAAAACCATAGCTCAAACAGTTTTATCCCCACCTTTACCCCTACCCTACTTAGGGACCTCGGCTTGCCACCATTTCTCATTCTTTATTCTTGCGAGGCAACGAACGCACGAACTAATTCTATTAAAAAATAATTCAAAATATTTAATCATGCCTAAACGCAGTGCACAGGAAAAATTGAGTATTATTCTGCTAATATACGGAAATTGCAACAAAAAACTATAAACGAGTTATGACAGTGCGGTGCTATCTGATTCATCAGGTTCCGAAGATAAATCAGGTAAGTGCAATTAGTTTCAATAAATAGTTCTACATTGTGGTGCCTCTAATAAATGCATTTAATACCGCACGGGCCGTGAGCCCACGCCTTGTAATTCTAAACCTGGGGGGCGACCGAGAGTCGTCACGAAGGTATCTCATGCTTGGGGGTTGTCCGTGAGTCAACACGATAGCAATTTCTAACAATATTAATCGCTAAGAAATGCATTTCATACCGCGCGGGCCGTGAGCCCACGCCTGGTAATTCTAAACCTGGGGGGCGACCGAGAGTCGTCACGAAGGTATCTCATGCTTGGGGGTTGTCCGTGAGTCAACACGATAGCAATTTCTAACAATATTAATCGCTAAGAAATGCATTTCATACCGCGCGGGCCGTGAGCCCACGCCCGGTAATTCTAAACCTGGGGGGCGACCGAGAGTCGTCACGAAGGTATCTCATGCTTGGGGGTTGACCGTGAGTCAACACGATAGCAATTTCTAACAATATTAATCGCAAGCCCATGCCTTGTAACTAAGCCTGGTGGGCGACCGAGAGTCGTCACGAAGGTATCTCGTGCTTGGCGGTTGACCGTGAGTCAACACGATAGCAATTTCTACAACCATTAATCGAGATTAGTATATCCCGTGTTCGCGATGCGGGGCACTAGATACATATATGCATTAAAATTCCTGACGAGTGGTTTTACAATGCATTTCATATCTACCCTCAATTAGAAAAATCAAAATATTATATTTTAATTTATAAACCACGAACAAGTGTATGAGGCAGTGGAAACTTCACTCCCACGTTCAAATGAAGAAAATGCACCTCCCGTGGAGGCCTGTGATGACAAAACGACCCCTGTAATAGATGCCGAGTTACTAACCGCTCTAGGGGACGCCACTGATGATGTCCCAAAATATGGGGAGAAAATTTATCCCAATTTAGCGCAAAGGCTACCTATATTACACAAAGGTATTGATAAAAAGAGTAAAGATAAACTCTTATAAGAGTACCTGTAAATTGCAAATTATTATGGGCGCCGTCCTTAAACGCCGTAATTTCGGCGGCAGTTACAGACATCCAAAGAGGCCGTGACAAGAAAATCGAATCATCTCAACAGCAATTGGGAGTCGGTATAGGTACTAACGATAAAAATCCTATCTAATTGAAGTCGGATTTTAGATAAAACTAGTCATTCCTGGACTAGACGAAGTATTCCTTAAGTCATACAATACGTTGAGAGAGATGATACTCTCTTTGGAAGCAAACTCTCAGAGAAAATTAAAGCTTCCAAATCTACTGAAAAGTAGGCCGACAGTGTCGACCATCATACAGCCGCGAGCAGCCTACAACAAGCCACTTGCGACGCCGCGGCAGTAACGCAGGTACATGCCGGTCGCCTTAAAGCTTTTTATAAGTGTTGGCTTAATGTAACGAATAATCGTACTTTATTTATTAGACTGTATACAGAATGGCTTTCCAATTCCTTTTTAGGACATGTTACGCAATCTGTCAAACCTGTAAATACTTTCACATGCCAAGAGCATGATGCGAGACGAAACGAGCTTAGCTGTACAGAACTTAATTAACCTAGGCATTCAGTGAAAGCATCACTGGATGCCAACAGACTAATGATCAGTTTCTATCAAAGATTTTCTGACTCCTAAATCGAATGGTGGCTATAGATTCATACTGAATCTGAAAGGGCTCAATAAATTTGTAACTAAGTCCCACTTTAAAATGGAAGACTAGAACTGCTTCTAAATTAATCCCTAAAAACGGGTTTATGGCTACCATTGACAAGATTCGAGCATAACAATGTTACTTACGAGTTTTGTTCCCGATTAGTCTATGGACTTTCCGTGGCGCCTAGAACCTTCACCAAAATTATGAAAGAAGTCGTAACTTACCTAAAAACAAGGCCTAACTTCTATTATATACCGGGGTGGCATTTTGTGTATTGGAAGGGACCTTAACGAATGTAAACATAATGGGAGGGAAACTCTCCGGTTTCTCGAGTGCCTACGATTTGTGGTAAACTATACCAAAAGCTCGATACACCCCAAAATTACCAACAATGCTGTAAATTCTTAGGTTTTGTTTACAATTCAATTATCATGTCTATATCCCTTCTTATGCAGGGTATGCGCACTTTTTAAGAGTTCTTACCACTGCATGCCCGACAGCTAGATACAGCTGGTTGTACACGAAGTTGTTAGAAAGATATAAATTCCGAGCTATTCAGGAATACGATGTCTATGATCAAAAGTAAAACTTCCTCGCGAAATTTTACCTGACTTATTTTGGTGGACTAATAATATTATTTATAACGTCTTGTCATTTTGGAATCACGAAATTCGATGCAGAAATATCTATAGATCCGTCCCGATCAGGATGAGGTACAGTTTGTGACGGAGTGTGTGCAAACGGAGCATGGGAAGAGCAAGAATTAGCATTCCATATTAATTACTTAGAGCTTGCTCGCTCTTAGGATTAAAATGTTTTGCGCGAAATAAATCAAACTGTGCTCTGTTGTTCCGCATCGACAACACTACCGCGATAAGCTATATTAATCGAATGGGAGACATCCAGTTTCCCCACTTAAATAGCTTACCTAGATCTATTTGGCAGTGGTGTCAAGAACGAGACATATGGTTATTCGATTAGTACATTAACACTAAGAATAATGTAGAAGCAGACAGAGAATCCAGAAGGCTAAATCCTGATATTTAATGAAATTTAAGTATTGCAGCCTTTGAAAGAGTAAGTAAACACTTTGGTGTGCCCGAAATTGACCTCTTTGCTTCTCGTACCTCTGCCAAATGTGAAATATATATTTCGTGGAAGCCAGACTCGGACGCTCTTACCGTCGTCGCATTCACTATTAGCTGGTATTTATAATAAATATTTTTAAGCGTTTCCACCACTCGCACTCGTACTAAAGTGTTTACATAAGATTATAAATGACAACGCCACAGGAATAGTAGTATTTCCCTAATGGCCATCCCAACCGTGGTTTCCGCTTTTGTTGAGATTAGTAAAAGTATCTAATCTCATGTTAGCGTCAATTTCAAACAACACTTTACAACAGTACAACGTGTGTTAAATACAAGTTGTGCTGGAAATTTAGCATAGATAATATAGATATTCAATTTCTATAAGGGCTTCATTTCTGCTGTTATTTTATTTCTAACGCACGAATTTAATAAAGGATCGTCGTATGGCTCATTAAATAATCATAGGTCAGCACCCTCTCTCCTACGGGGGAGTTGTATCAGCTCAGATGACCAAAGTAAAGGATTACCGAAAGGTGTTTACAAATTAAAGCCCGTAACTCCTAAATATAGCCATACCTGGGATCCTCAAGTGGTATTAAATCATATAACAACATGGTACCCTAATAGAGAAATTTCATTGGAAAAACTAACAAAGAATCTGGCGATTTTGTTAGCAATATGTCCTGCCCACAGGGTACAAACACTGTCACTTATTAAGTGGAATAATATTAAGTCATGCCCAAATTGTATTAAAGTAATTTTTGATGATATAGTTAAGACTTCAGGTGTAGGTCGTCTACAACCGATTTTGTGCCTTCCATATTTTGAAGATACCTAATAGAAATATTTGCCCGGTGACTGTTATAATGATGTTTTAGGACTAAAAAAGCTCACAACATATTTTGTTGACTTTCAAAAGTCCCCATAAAAATGCATCTGCTCAATCCATTAGCTGGGGTGCATTACGCGAGTGCTTGGCGAAAGCGGTAAAGACATGGCGGCGTTCAGCGCTCACAGCACGCGCCACGCCGCCACGTCAGCTGCACACCGGTCAGGCATTTCTTTAGATGCTATCCGGAAGGCAGCAGGCTGGTCGAGAACATCGAAAACTTTGGCTCGTTTCTACCATCGTCAATTAATCGACGAAGGTCATTGTGCCAGATCAATCTGCCTTTTGTATAGGTAGAATTATGTGAAGTTACAATTGTACTCTTTGATTAATAATTGGGAGTATCTAAGATTGTTGTCAAAACATAATTATTGCATTTCATGATTATGATGTTTTACAATTACAAAGGGCAGCAAAACTTTCAACTCTAAACATCTACATGTGTGTTATATCTGAAGAATGAAGCTTCGAAATATAATAGAAGATCAAACGAGCTTCGCAAGCGAAGTTCGATCGATATTATATGAGTAAGCTTCATTCGAAGATATAACTTCCCGCCCGCCCCTATACCCCTAGGAAAGTTTTGTCTCTAAAAAGAATGAGAAATGGTGGCAAGCCGAGGTCCCTAAGTAGGGTAGGGGTAAAGGTGGGGATAAAACTGTTTGAGCTATGGTTTTTACTGCGTACTTTAAACTTGCGAAATGTTGCCTGGTAGATTAAAGGACTACATGTGTGTTATATCTTCGAATGAAGCTTACTCATATAATATCGATCGAACTTCGCTTGCGAAGCTCGTTTGATCTTCTATTTTGTTTTAACATAAGTTTCAGTTCCCAAAATTCTTATTACATAGAAAATCGTTTCATCTATGTTTGTCACTTGATAATATTTACCTTTCAACGAACTGAGTAGGTACATTTCACCGAGACTTTGGACGTATACATAGAGCTCTAAGCCTACCCACCTCTCCCTCTGGATATCGGATTACCTTCCTATTCTACTTTAAGGCAGGCCACTGTAGGTACGACGACGAGCGAAGCGAGGAGGAGTGTTAGGTGAACTGTGACCCTATAGCGCGCGAGCCGAGCGAGCGCAGCGAGCGTGCCGCGGCAGCGGCCGGCGAAGCGCCAGAACCGTTTTTTTAATATCACTTACTTAGGCTTAAAGTAGCGACCACACCGGTGCGTTACGCTGCGTATACGCGTTATACGTGTCGTATGCGTCACGTATTCTTCATACATTTTGCTGCGTTTACGGTGCGTTAGCGTATTTTGAGCAGTGGTGTGGTCGCTCCTTAATATTACGTCTACATCGTATACGAAGCGTATATGAGTCCATGTGGACCCATTTTATCCATTAGGTATTATATACTTATAGACGAAATGACCTATAGGTAAACAGCTTGGTAGAAAAATGAAATATCGATCGTGGCAACAAAAATATATGGAACGTACCAACATTGAACCGTGTTTCGATAAATTAATACTATACACAACTGACTATTCTATGAAAAGTAAATTCGATGAATCGTTACGTTACGATTTGAGACAAATTCGAAACGATTAACGATGAAAAGTTGTTCGATGAAATAAAAAACTATGAATTGATGATTATGTGAACAAGAAATACAACGAAATGAAATTCGTGGAATAGTTTTCGGCGAAATGTAAATCGACGTAATGCGTTTCGATAAAATGATAGACACCCAAAATTAATACCAAATACTCAGATCTACTTTTCCTTGAAGCAGAATCAAACTTCTAAGCCAACGAAATCAAAAGATACACACGTCTATGCCGCAAATATTCGCAAATTTTCGAAACTCGCAAGGGAATCAAAACCTATAGGGTACTTTCCGTGAACTCAGAATCTTGAATGGTACGAAGCAACGTCTTATAGCATGATGAAGGAAAAATTGCGAAGACCGTATTTTTTTGCACGGTACCCTCGGTGCGGGAGTCCGACTCGCACTTGGCCGGTTTTTTTATATAAAATACTGTCCTGTGATTGACCCTAGTCTCACCTGATGGTAAGCGACGACAGAGCCTAACATGAAGCTCACTGGTTCAGTAATAGCCTCTTCACTCTTGTTTTGAGGGCACCTAGATCGTAGTTCTCAGGAAATACAGATGCAGGGAGCGAATCACATTCCTTAGGCAAATCGCTTACTTAATTGTAAATACTGTTATTATTTAACATGTCAGTATTAAAAGCCCTAGGACAGAAATTTTATTTGGTGATTACTAAGTGATTTACGAGCGTTACTTTACATTACAATCAATCGCAAATTAAGAAATCTGCATACTAATAAACTATCCCAAGTCAAGGTTTTGGCTGCTTAATTATATATTTTGATAATATTATTTTTTTAACTTTAGGGTTTGATACATTTTTAGACATGCATAATGAAGGTTTCGCATATTGCCATGTTTATAGGAAGCAATTAATTGAGCAACGGCAACATAGATCAACAATGTTTGTGTTGCTCTGATTAACACAATTCCTAAAAACTAAATGGTTGCTGCAAAAAAACCGAGACTAAAGTATAAAAAGCGATCTTAGCGCAAAAGTATTTTATCAAAAGCCTTGCATTATAATTTAAATAACCTTTATCTCATTAAATTCATTCAATATGACTTAATTATGTACGCAGGCGCATTGGGTTAATATTGATATATCTTAATTTCATGGAATGTTGGTCTAATTTGACCGACTTATATCGGGTAGACTAAAATCAACGATGACCGGTCGGATTTTTTGGACCTACGGCCACTACCACATTATGCATACATAATTATGTACAGTGCTAAGTTTTTAAACGATTTCAAAATAAGTAGGGGTTTTTCATTAATGTAACAATATATTTAGTGAGCACCTGATGATGAGCGGTCACCAAGGTTCATGGTCGATCGAACCTTAATGACATGCGTATTATAGGGTTTAAACCTCCTACAGAAGGGCTATGACAAAAGAGTATAGTAATAATGTGGTTACATTTGGGCAGCGTCATGGACATTGCTCACAAATAACGCTAAATTGCATGATACATTTAATAATTGTCTTTTAACATAAATATTAGGTTAGCTGGAAGAGATCCCTTATAGGGATAAGTTCGCCTTTGTACTTTGATCTATTGTGTGACATGTATATTCCTTAACCTGTTATTGTGTACAATAAAGTGCTTACATACATACATACATACATACATCACGGCGCGCCGGCCGCCCGCTCAAGCGCTGGGCGGACGACATCCGCGCCGTCGCCGGCGCCGACTGGGTGCGCGCCGCACAGGACAGAGAGACGTGGCTGCAGTTGGAGGAGGCCTTTACCCGAAAGGGGGTCCCTTAATTGAATTGGGATAGACTTATAAGTAAATAATTAGTATTCTCTAGTCACTGTAGGTAATAGTCAAATTCATAACATCTTTAAAATATTACTACATTTTGTCATATTGTATTGCAATGAATTAACTTATTTTGTTTTGTTGTACTCTATACTAAAGTGATGTGAATGAATTGATGATCAAAGGTAATGTAATATATTATAAAATAACTACTAAGTACACACAAGACATATTTATATTTAAATAACGTATTACAATCGTACAAGTACATCCCAATTAAATTGTATTAAATTAAAATAATTTTAATTAATTAATCTAAGTTAAATTGAATTATATTACTCTAAATTATATGAAATAGGTATAAAATTTTTGAATGGAAATATAACTGATAAGTAACTGTACAGTAAGTAGAAAAGCATGACGCATGATGTAGTATCACTTGTACTAAAACTGTTGGATCAAATAAAGGCTTTTTAATTTTTAATTTAATTTTAACATAAATACATAACTTAGGTGTAAAAGTGTCCGAAACTCTTCGCTACGCTCAAAAACCCGCATTGCCGACGTTGGGGTTAAGACTTAAGACCGCCAAGCTGAAATGGGAATGGGCTGGCCACGTCTGCCGCATGCATCCACAGAGGTGGGCGAAAATAGCCACACGATGATAGGTGGCGGCGACGTGGCAGGCTGAGGCGCAGATGGCGAGACGACCTGGAGTGCGATTTTTGAATCTCACTGGTGATATCAAAGTCACCGGTGATTAAAATTATCACCGATGACTTTAATGTCACCATTTTCCAAAAACCGTATTTTTGAAAGTCACACGCTCTTTACCAACATGCAGAAATTTTACAATGTCATTCAGACACATTCTTCTTGTAACGTTCCTTTTACGCAGATGTTGTCCTTGATACCGGTTTTTATTTTCTCATGCTATAACTTAAAATAGATTCAAACGTAAAACGTAGCGTATCTGTCAGTGTCATGTAAACGAAAATTAAAGTTTTGAAAAATTCTTGGCAGATGTATACGGTAACTGTCAAAGACAATCGCATGGTGATTTCAATTTTTTTTTTCCTGCATTTCTTCTCAAGTTGGGCCCTCAACTAATTGCCTCTAACAATATTGTGGTATGAAACACACAAAATATAAAAAACATTAAAACAAAGAACCTAAGTAATACAAACAAGCAAACATAAAGAAAACCTAAAACTACAAAAATATACACAAAAACTAACTACTACTTTAAAATTAACAATCAAAACATGCCGCCGGGCGCGCGATCGGCACCACACTGGTCGTGCGGTGATAAACCAATAACGCGCCCTGCGGTGCGCAGGCCACGACTCTCGTCCCGCCCCGGCCGCCCGTCATTGCGGCAGCACGAGGCAAAACGAGCGAGCGCGAGCCGCAGGCGAGCCGGCATATAGCCGCCCGACTTATACATGCAAACAGAAATAGACAAACTTAACTTAAAAAATTAACATGCAAAAATATATACAACCAGAAAAGCAAACATGCACATATGCAAAATGAAACGGATATATACAAGAAAAACACAAACATGCAGAACTAAAGACAACCAATAAATAACAAGTATATACAAGAATGTGTACAGTCACATAAAATAAACAAAAACATTAAAAACCCAATACCAAAATATAAATAAAAGCGAAGGGTTAGACCTAGCAGCAAAATGTACAAATAATAATGTACAAAATAAATGGAGAAAAATATACAATTAAGCGATATGAGCGATAAGAAAGTAAACAATATCACGTGCAACTTAAAACAAGAGTAGAAGCTAACAAATTGAGTTATTTACATTAGGGACTGAGGGAGGACGGGTAAAATGGCGTACACTATTAGAGCTAAAATAGCGCCTCGTCAAAGAGGGCCTGGAGTGGGTAGGGGCACTCGTAAATCGATATCATAGGTATGACAAATGTAAGTCACCGATGAGTTTCAAAAATACGAACTTTCGGAAATCACTCACATCGGTGAGAATTAGTCACTTGGTGAGATTCAAAAATCCCCTGGACGCATTTTGTAGCGATAGGCCAGAGATTGCTTAAATCCGGGACGAGTGGAAGTTGAGAGGGGAGGCCTTTGTCCCACTTACACTCTATAGGCTTCGAAAAAAGGTGTAAAAGTTGATTTCATAGCATTTGAAATAACTTTGTAACGGGTGATTGACTTCTTCAGCAGTATTACTAAACGTAAAGCAACCAAATTACTGTTAATTAATAAGCGAAGAACTGGATATTTTTCTGCATAAAAGCCGTTTAACTTTAAACACATCATTCTGGTTATTTAGAAGTTATGTAACACAAACAAATATAGTGTTTTTTCATAAATGTTTCAATGACTTGTATCGAGCATAATTTACACCAGCCCCTTATTTGAAAGTTTGCTAATCAATACAAATGCAAAAAATATGTATTATATATATTATAAATAGTACATGTTCTCCCAGAAATAGTCTAGATGTCATATGATTATAATGATTTTTTTGTGGGAATTCTTCTGTGCCACTTCTAAGAATTTTAGGTTTAAAGACGAAGAAACGTGTTCTGCCTACCCTTTTAGGGCATACAGGCGTAAGCTTATGCTATGTAAGTATTAGTGAGTGGACCAAAGCTCGTACGTCACTAGTGTTCATGCACATGCATGTGTTCGAGCTTAGGTCCACTCCTTCTATAGTTTTTATTGAACGTAATTACTAAAAAAAACTGAGTCGCAGATTCCGTCAAAAATACACAATCAGTATCAGCACCGCAGCAGCACGCTTTTGTTAAGGACCACCAACGGATAATGCATCAAAGTAATAAATATGTGCCTCATATTTCAGGCATGTTTCAGGATAATATTAATGATCCATAATGGCCAGCGCGCTTTCAGGCTGCACATCCGAAGCTATATAGCGAGCTCGACTCCGGCGCAGCCCACAAGTGCCGCGCCCGCGTCGCGTAGTGCCGTGTGAAATGCAGTGAGTGTGTTACAACATACAAAATGGTGAGTTTACGGTTCACGTTTTTTTTATTATATCAAAGTATGGTTATGAGAAACATCAGGGTTGGATTTTTAGAATGTACTATGTCATTCATAAAATGCAAATAAATAATACAGTAATACGTCAGTAAATGTGCTTGTAAAGTGCAACTAATAAACTAAAATGTATATCTTAAAACATTTATTATTATTTACTATTACCGGCGGCTGGCTTACCGGGCGGCTCCAACCATTATACTATAAATGTATTTTGTTAATTACGGATAAAGAATTTTTGAGCTTATTATTTATAAACGTATGTATAAAAGTTTACACATAAGATTTAGGCACCTATACATAAATCTTTACTTTAATATACTTACGATACTTCATCCTTTTTTACAAAACATAACTGTATGGAAGTAATAAAAAAAAAACATGTAAACATAAAGTGTAATTGACATAAAAACGTAATTGACATAATTGGCCGGCGCGTGCGCGGGTTGAACTACAAATCGTGAACTTGATTGTTTCGATTGCTTCATTTAACTTGTATAAGTATATATCGGAAACACGTACACATTTATTTATTAAAATCTGTGTTTATGTAGCGAAACTTATTATTATGAGTATTGTGCGCTATTTAATTTGCACCAAAATAAATACGTAGGTACCCAACGAGATATTTAACAAAAAAATGGTATACTCGATGGCTTACTAATTATGTATGATTTATGAAATAAATAAATACTAAATTGTTTATTCATGCCAAAATCTTACATGCTAATTACACACTTCTTTCAAACCACAGTGTGGTTTGTTGGCACACGAGACTGCATTATTGTACTTATATATACTTCATATGGTACTCTAGTAAGAAGAAGACAAGATATAAAACAGACTTGTTCGTGTAAGTAAGCACGGTGGAGATCAACACATTATACATACACTTTTGAACCTTACTCCTAAACAATTTAACACACTGCCTACATATTTATGATGTTGGCTGTACCCGCAATGACACGAAATAACTATTAAACTAAGAATTTTGACATTATGTACCTATGTTCAGATATTTAGTTTTATGGTAGTAATATGTCATCGTTCATTATTATTAATTGACAGTGTAAAAATGTCCTCCCGTGGCATCAATAAATTATAATATAATCTTATCGTATATCCAATAAAGATTACAATGTAAAACGTCAAAAAACAACTTACAGATTCAATTAGCCGGATCTATTAAGCAGACGTCTTTTTAATTAACTTGAATAAATTAAATTAATGTGTTTAGCAATTTATAAGCTCAGGACAAAATAAAAGCATCAAGAGTCAAATAAGTCGATTGATATAAACACACTTAAAAAAGGTAAACATTTAAGGTTATGGTCATCCATTTAAGATTAAGTATCTGTTTCTAACCGGATGTAGGTATATAGACTAGCTTCTTCTTATTTCAAGAAAAAGATCTAGCATCAGGTAAAACTAACAAAATGCCAGCCCTAACCTCGCAGTTTGATATTATTATAACTGTTATATATTTTTTATTAGTAAATTGATTGCATGAAAACAATAATCAGCGTAAGTGTACTACTATTGTTATCATATTTTTTTTTGTTACGTTGTTGAGTGTCGAAACGTCAGAAATAAAGGTAGATAAATATCGCGCTAGAACCGTGAAAAACAATAATAGTACGATTTTCATCATATCTCGAAACACTGCCTAATTATGAGAGCCGCTGTCGCATCGCATTTATTATTAAGTTAATACAATATAATAATGTAACTTTATATAAAACTTCCTCTACTAAATTCGTACACCATCAACTCATAGAACCAGAATTCCAAATTACGATTCAACTAAGCAATTAGGATTCGCATAGCCAAGCGAGTGGACAAAATATAATAAATATGGAGGCGCTGCGCGGGCGCAGGGGAGGGGGGAAGGGGTGACGCAACTCCTAAAGGTCACCGCGGCCACTGGAACTTGTGACCTCTTACTTCTATGATATTATTGGAAATTTAGGAAAATGCACGTACAAGAGACGAATCTTAATAATTCAAATGAGAATCCTTGAACCTTAGACAGAGTTAGTACTTATGTTTTCTTGACATAGTTTTACGAGAAATAATTAACATGAGTCGGGTTTGCAGTACTTAAAAAGATTGGTCCTCTGTGTATATTCGCTTAAAAAATATTTGGATCCAATAAGGGCGACTTGATCTAACATGTAAATAATGTTATTATTTAAATTAAAATGTAACATTAACCTTAGTTAAAGGGATTTTAAAATAGTAAGTAGGTATATTAAAAAACACTGACGTATTGAATATATTTATTGCGTCTTATATACTATATATACCAAACATTACAAATTGGTGACATTTAACCGGCTTAAATAAAGCTGGTTTACAAAATCATGTTGACCTAGTGTTTTTTTTTTAATACAACGACGGTGGCAAACAAACTTACGGCCCGATGGTAAGCGGACACCGCAGCCTAGACGCATGCAACTCTAAAGGGGTAACATGGGCGTTGCCGACCCTTCATATGTTTGAGGATTCGCCGTGTTGAAGGAACTAATTCCCTCTCTTTCAACTCAGCGCATCCTCGGGAGCTCTGTGCGTTGCGTGGTGGCAAGCAAGCAGTATCACCAGCTCACAGGTTGTGGCAAAGGTCGATCCGACAGGATATATAAGTCCTCGCTTGCTGTCCTTATCTAGACAACTTTAATTGATACCCGGTGGAAATACCAAGCTACCATTCTAATAAGAATATTTATTAATATCCGGCTAAGGTTTATTGCAAAATGTGAAAAGAATATAATTGTAATTTAAAAAAAAAGATATATAGGAAAGCTATTTACAACTCATTTTTAAAGGTATTTTGTTAGATGACGGGTTAAAAAAATTATCACATATAAATTGCATAATTTGGCAAACACTTGAATTTTCTACTAACTTAAACTATATCAACTTAAATGGTGCCCTCTAAAAAACAGTTTGTCGCGTCAGGGTCTTACTCTTTATGCATACACAAAAATATACATATTATTCATGACAATTTTTATTAATTAAAACACTAGATTTTTTATAATCAGTATTTTATCTTGAAATCATGTAAAATAATTCCTTTAAAAAATGAGTTTCATACAGCTTCATACTGTACCTTTAAGGAATGTCATAAAGAATATACAGAGATATACATATTTCGTTTTTATTTATTCAGAGACAAGGCTAAGAATTTCTACCTCTTAGACCAGGCCTCATGTATTACAATTACAAAGATTAATACAATTCTAAATACTTTTCTAATGAGTAGGCAGATCATGTTATTAAAAGATTCCACACGCACAGTGTCATCAGTGCTTGACTTTTAATTTGCGTAACCAAGCGGAGCCTTGGCGTATTTACAAGTATCAATGATTATTTGAATTGATTCGAAAATGACTAAGTTTGAATCAATTACGACAGGTATCAAAGTCATTAGCACGAAGGACAAACCAACCTGTCAAAGAAATCAATGATCAGATGAACAGTAAGTGTGCTTGTAGACAAATGATTTTCTGCCGCATAAATTCCACGGTTTTGTACCGTCGGCTTTTTATTGAACACATACTCGTAGGTATCTTACTTAATACGTAATCATACTTAACCCTATACTTGGCACTGTATGTTTGAATGCACAGTTTTTTTATCATTGTCAACAAAAAAAATATTCTCTTTTATCTGTAAGACTGAGGCCTCTTAATACCCACGACTTCTTTTGAAAATACCTATATGAGAGTAAACAGTGTGTAATTAGTTAAAAGTTTCCTGGATCTATTGTCGATTCGATTAGATCAATATAAAAATATGTGTTTTTTTGGCGGATCGATTTAGGTACTTACGTAAAAGTTATCATACTTAATGCACAGAAAGCAATCATTCTTTTGAAAAATTAGGTGCAACTCTGGCCCCGTATCATGGTTGCCCGTAATACGCAATAAGTGTCAAGATAGAGCTTCCGTCTCGTTCTATCGAACGGTGACAGCCAGTGACGGACGCTCTATCTTGTCACTTATCGTGTGATAAGGCCGAGGGACTGCATATACAAGCTCCCGCGTATTTAACGCACCGTATAGCGCTAAAACCATGCCGTGTGGCCGCGCTCTAAGAGTCATTTACCATTAAGCGGCGTGTAGAGCTACGTCTTACTTGTTTTTTTATGTAGCGATATTTGTAAAATTCAAAAAAAAATGTTTGACCTTCGATATCCATAGCTACATTTGCCGTGACGTTAGTGTTTGCCATTAAAGTGAAACCGTCTCTGAAACCGTAACGTTTTCAGTACCAATAATATAAAATATCTGGAACCCTGTAGGTTAGATTAATTTTGTATTAAGCAGTAACGCTGCTAACGACATTATAATGTTAAATGAAAGGAAAAATTAAAAAATTGAATGCTTGCATCGGCTTCGAACCGGCGATCACAGGCATTCATGGCCCTTCGCTACTAACCAACTGAGCTATCGGAACAGTCTGTCTCGGCCACTAAATCTTTCTACCAGTTCCTTCTCCCTACACGCCTCCCTCAGGCTATTTTTTATATATAAGAATCCTGAAAAGTTCTCAGTTTCTGACAAACGCTAATAAGGGTAAATGATGATTATGGCAAACTAAATTATGAATTTCATTTGTTACCCGTTTCCAACTGGCGCTTTACTGTCTTCCACTGGTAGCCAAATTGAAAAACATGACAGCCAGAACAATCCATTATAATTATTAAAATATCAATATTAGAGATTTTGATGGAGGCTAAAAGTGAATATATAACTAATTTCAAATTTAATTCATAGAGGCAACGACCAATCGCACAAATCATAGATGGACACGGTTTAAGCTTGTACTTGAATGTAACTATATGCAACGTAGTATATTTACGCATTAGGCTGCAGATGTTAAATTGTAATTTTCACAAGTCATGCCCTTATCTTTAATAGCTACATTAAAGTTGAAAACTTACAATGTTTACTGCTTTTATTTGTTACCGTCAGCTTTTTCTTGAATAAAAATTAACTTTTTTTAATTTTGTCTTATACTCTTCGCTTTGTTTAAAAATAACAGACTATTTGCATTGTGTTAGCGTTAAAAGCTGTTGTACTGTTATTTTGAATGCACAAAAAGAAGGGAGACCACATAACAATAATAATATTAATTATTTAATCAGCCTTTATACGTCCCACTGCTGGCCACGGGCCAAAATTCTAGAAAATTAATCCGCACTATATTTATTCTGTTTTTTTTGTACTGGCTATTGCGCATCCTAGCTAAAATGCGTATTGATCACTTTATGTTTGGCCATTCAGCATATTCATAGCAGGAATGTAAATTTCCATTCTGCATAGTTATCATTCGGTCGTTTTTGGCATAACAAAGACCCAAATAATTAATTATATTTGGCTCAGTAATTCTAGTAAATACTAGTCGTAGTCTGCTTTATTTTCCTAATCATAATCTCAGATTGAATAAGTACTAATTGGAAATAAATAAACACAAGGTAATCAAGCATTTTGCCGTCTTACAGATGTATCTAAACTTCAATTACAACCTTTGGCAATAAAAACTCAATCAAACTCATATATTTCGATGTAAATTTCATGCAAGAGAGCAAGAGGTCCTTAACCTTTACACACATTTTGCAAGTTTATTGGCTAAGTATATAATACTACTATAATACAATATTACTATAATACTAAGTATTAATATTATTGCTTTTAGAGTGTTTGGTAGTATAGTCAACAGCAAAAGTAGATGATCATTTTTGTACCTTGTCACTTTCACTACTTAGACGCGTTCCAAGTGTCGCAGTATTGTTACGTTTAGTGCGACAAAGTACTAAAATGATCATCTAATTTTGCTGTTGACTGTACTGTACCAAACTATTACTAATTATAGATAAACTACATTTGAATGCCAATAGAGCGATTGGTTTAGAACAGCCAGACTGAAACACGTTACAATTTGACATTTCAAATTTAACAATAATATATAATTTATCTGACATTTTTTTTAACCCCCGAAGCGATCGAAAAAGAGGGGTGTTAAAAGTTTAACCTGTATATCTGTGTATCTGTCTGTGGTAGCTTAGCTCCCTAACGCATGGACCAATTTCAATGCGGTTTTTTGTATCATAGGTAATTTTATCCCGAGTGTTCTTAGCCATGTTTCATGGAAATCTGTTCAGCCGTTTTTGAGATATTGAATTTTGAAATTAAAATGTCGAAGGGTTTCTCAACTTTTCTAAGTTGTAGTTATTTATACATTTTTATAACGATACTGAATACTTCACCGTGTAGTACAAGTTTACTTTATGAGCTTGATTCGAATTTAAATTAAAATCATCATTTCGACCACTGATAACGAATACAAGGTCTGTTGGATCTTGTCTGAAATTACAGTTTTTTTTATAAGACGCAATGCATGTATGAACACGTGCAGCGGTAGAGTCGGGCCGACCGTTGCGCCATACTGACAAATGAGTTAGCTAAGTGTTATCTAAACGATTTTTCCTAAGAAGCTGTACAACGCGGCGCGGATTGTTGCAAATATACGGTTCTCAGACGGTTGCGGTGTACGCCATGAGAGCTAGCGAGTTGACCAAAACAACAATACGAATACAGATGTATAGATTATAAAAACTTCGAAATAAAAATAACAGCAGCCGGTTTTGTCACGAAACAGCAGCCTCTTGTGGACAACTCTTGATAATAAAATACGTAGGGAGGCATAACAAGTAAAATTTTTAACTCTTCTTTTTGTGGTATTTGTTGGGGGGCAAATTAAATGCGTAATAATAATCACATCACATCATCAGCCTATATACGTCCCACTGCTGGGCACAGGCCTCCTCTCATGTATGAGAGGGAACGGGCAGTAGTCCCCACGCTGGCCCAGTGCGGATTGGGGACTTCACATACACCTTTGAATTTCTTCGCAGATGTATGCAGGTTTCCTCACGATGTTTTTCCTTCACCGAAAAGCTAACGGTAAATATGAAATCATATTCCGTACATAAGTTCCGAAAAACTCATTGGTACGAGTCGGGATTCGAACCCACGACCGCCGTTTGACAGCCGCATGCCTGAACCACTGGGCTACCGTAGCTTAATAATAATATAAGTACACAATTGGTCCACATGGATAGTACATAGCTTGTTAAGAGATTATTGCAGACTGAACTGTAAGTGAATTGTTCTTCAGTTGAGCTTGATATTTATTCGGCTCTTCGGCTCTCAGAAGTAGTGTGATCTGATGTCATGATCAAGGATCTTCTCTAAAAATAGGTAATCCTCTTTAGTGCGTTAAAAAAACTAGTTTAAATGTAAGTAATAAAAACTAATTTACGGCGGTCTCATCAATATTAAACATTGACATTGAAGGAAGTATATTATTAATAAATTAAACTAGTTTCAGAACCGGTGTAATGTCTTCAAGCATGCGACATAAGTGTTATGGAATTTGTATCTAGGAAAAAATAACACGCCAATATAAAATTCAGTCACTTCCGTGTCAAAGCAGATGTATTCAAAACATTGCATACTACGTTTGTCATGAGTGCTCGATACAAAGAAAAGAGCGTAGTAAAGTTTTAATTTAGTACGTACAAAAATCTTTCTTAGGAGGTTATAATCCCAAGTCCCTGTTTTAGTTACAACATGTTTTAAGTATTTTTTACCGCACGCACATTTGACATAAACGGTGTTTAAATTAAACAAAAATAATATTTTCCTTTAAAAACCTTTCAATCCGTAAAAAACAACGAAGGTCCTTAGTTCAAGTCTCGGTGACGCAGACTACTCCAAGCCATTCTGGTCAGGAAAAAATACAAAAGATGGTCTACGAGTGCGCTAAGCTGAAGCGTTCCAATTAAAACGGTTTAACTACCATAAATCGCTCGACGCTCATATCCTGACCCCGCCCTAGGCAATGTGTACGCATGTCAACGCTTCCACAATGAGATGGAGCGAGCGATAGTTTTGTATTCGTTTTGTTTGGCCAGTAGGTACAGTCGGCTACACAAGTGATGAATGGTCCACAGCCCAACAAAGACATAAGCTTTGTTCTCTTTCGTAACCTGCTCTGGTTTCTATGGCAATCCGGTAGCATCTAGCCTCGGAGAATAGGAAAACAATATGAGTTTGATAAGCCCTGTTTGGTATTCTATGTGTAAAAGGATTTATTTATCTGTGTAAGTACCTATATAATATAAATCGTCGCCTTGTAGCTTTGCTTTGGGGCTACATCGATTTGTGTAAGATTGGGAAAAAATATTTATTTATTTCATTAAAGGATGGGAGCGAAGCGACTGAATTTCTCTGATTGGCAGGCCGATTTTTTTATGAGGAGGTATAATAATTATATCGATTTTATGTCGATTCAGATTTCAAAAAGTAATAAAAAAAATATAATTTTATAAAAGAAAAATAAGAAAGAAAGAAAATAATTTATTAGTGCAAAAACTATACATAGATAAAACTAACAAATCTTAATGCACATTATTCTAAGTAATTTGCACTAAAGGGCTTGCACTTAGCTTAATGTCACGGAGCTAGCCAGAGGACACATTTCGTGACGCTGATTTTCAGTGAAGCCAGCATTTGTGTTATAAATACTGGTTGCGAGTTTTAGCCTCTAGTTTTATTTATATAATTAAGGTGAACAACCTTATGTCAATACCTTAATTCCTCATAGTTGACGCCTATTTTTCATCTCTATCGTAGTGCTGATTGACAATGTCAAAGGTCAGTGTCAAGAACGAACATTTACCATTATTTATTGTTGCTAAGTGTTACTAATATTTTTATTAAGTAAGTTCTTATGGCCAATAGCATGAGACCGGTATTGCAAATTAAATTAAAATTATGAATTCTGTCTTGATCCTAGACCTAGGATATAGGTAAATGTGTCGCAGGTTTAATAACAAAAAAAAACCGCTTTTTTTTCTTTATCTTAACACAACGGCTCATTTACTCCTATTTCACATGTATTTTGACACTAAATATAATAAATAAGGTAGAAATTTAAAATAAAATAAAAAAAATACAATAATGATACTAATCGTATATCCACAATCTGAGTTTTTCGGAACTTATGTACGGAATATGATTTCATATTTACCGTTAGCTTTTCGGTGAAGGAAAAACATCGTGAGGAAACCTGCATACATCTGCGAAGAAATTCAAAGGTGTATGTGAAGTCCCCAATCCGCACTGGGCCAGCGTGGGGACTACTGCCCATTCCCTCTCATACATGAGAGGAGGCCTGTGCCCAGCAGTGGGACGTATATAGGCTGATAATGATGATGATGATCCACAATCTGTCTGAATTGCCCAAAGGCAGACTGGTAAAGAATGCTTAAGCATTACGACCGCCTTTTGTTCGACAAATTCTTCTTTTGAGCAACAAAGATTGAATAAATAAATCCTAAACGGTAATGTACTATGCCGAAAATTCTATAAAAGTCTTCTATATTGCCCACGGATTCTCACAAATCTTAAAAACGTATTTTCTTAAAATGTACACACTTTTTGTCACTAAGCAAATAAAATATGCATACCATGCAACACGGTAGCGAGTTGCGGCATTTTGATTGGCAGCCATCTTATTAACAAAAGCAAATGGCGCCGTTTGTAGTAAGTATTTCAGAACTTGCTTTCGATGCTTTGTTTTCATTCGGAAAATGGAACCACGACAAGAAAGCAGTTTCGCTAAAGCGATGCATTTTACGCAAAACTGGCTATACTGAGGCCTCACCGCGAAACGAAAACGAAGTTTTTTACTGTATCTCCCTCTCTGTCGCACTCGCGTATTCGAGTGACAGAGAGGGAGATACACGAACGAACATCGTTTTCGTTTTGCGGTAGCGCCTCAGGATGCAGCTCCTCTTGTCTATACTTATTATAAAAATAAAAAGTCTTTGTAGATTTGTAAGTTTCTATGCTTTGATCGTTTTCCGATTTCAAAAACCCTTCACTTGCGTGAATAACGGACTTTTTGGATGGTATAGCCATATTTTTTGTTAAACCGCGGGTTGCCTGATCATTTACAACAACATTATTGAACGAGCAAGAGATGCTAACGAAGTTGGCCGTTTCAGCTTAGCCAAACTTTCTTTCGTATTCGCATTTCTCAACCGATTCTCGTGAAATTTTGTGAGCAGGTTCAATAACAAGTGTCTCTGTGCCCTGTTAAACTCGCGAGCCTGACTTTTCTTCTAATTTGTACAAGCTTTTATTTAACTTGCCCTGTTAGTATGGGACAAATCTTGCGAGTTAAATTTGACCCACTTCCCGGTGACCGATTGAGCTGAAATTTTGGGTACATAAGTATAGTTTGGATGACAATTCAATATTATGGTACCACCTAGCTGATCTGATGATGGGGACAGAAGGTGGCCATGGGAATTGTTAGTATGTATGGGAAAAATCTTGCAAGTTAAATTTGATCCACTTCCCGGTGACCGATTGAGCTGAAATTTTGGGTATAAGTATAGTTTGGATGACAATTCAATATTATGGTACCATCGAGCTGATCTGATGATGGAGACAGAAGGTGGCCATGGGAATTGTTAGTATGTATGGGACAAATCTTGCAAGTTAAATTTGATCCACTTCCCGGTGACCGATTGAGCTGAAATTTTGGGTATAAGTATAGTTTGGATGACAATTCAATATTATGGTACCATCGAGTTGATCTGATGATGGAGATAGAAGGTGGCCATGGGAATTCAGTACTTAACCGACGTAACCCCGCTGAGTTTGGTTTGGTTAGAATCGTCTCAATGAGTAGTTGATGATGGTATACAGAAAAGTACAGTCGGCAATAAAAGCTTGTACCAAAAATGAAATTTTTGTCAGAAACTTATTACAAGCTTTATTTAATATTGAACTTGCACTGTTCGTATGTATGTAAGTAAGTTGTCCGTCAAAATTTGCAATCCATTATTCAGTTACTTGCCGTTATCCGATTGAGCTGAAATTTTGGGTATAGGTATAGTTTATATGACAATTCAATATTATAGTACCTACCATCGATCGAGCTGATCTGATGATGGAGACAGAATGTAGCCATGGGAATTCAGTACTTAACCGACGTAACCCCGTTAAGTTTGGGCTCGTTAGAATCGTTCTAACGAGTAGTTGATGAAAGTACAGTCGGCAATAAAAGCTTGTACAAAAAAATAAATTTTTGTCCGAGTAATTATTTATTTTTATTTTGATCAACATAATCGACGAAATAATATGTATAAACAGGATTGGCTGGTGAGTTCTACAACTCACATACACACTAGAGTATGTATGTATTAGATATGCATATATAGCATTGCACCGGTGATATAACGATAAACTCAGCATTACGGCGGCGACAAGCACCGACATTGATTGAAGATGGGCTGCTGACGAAATGGCGATCTCTGACCTGTTGGCCGGCGCATTTAGTCGGCGTCAAACACATGTTCACACTTATGCACCTTATTCCGTTGTAATAAGGCCAAAATTGAGTACATATCTTTGACGCTGATTATATGTGCTGTCTAGGACAACAGAGCTGTGTACGTTAATGAGCAAACATGAAATAAATAAATAAATAAAAGCCCCTGACTAGAATATCAATAGAATCGGCAGCGCGCTCGTGTGCGTCCAAAGGCAATGGGGGCTGTTTGATGTCAGGCAGGTCGAATGCCTATTTGCCACTGTTGTATGACAAAGAACACTCTAAAGCATTTGAAACGGGTATACTCATAGGATAAATACCTCCAATATGGAGTCGCGTCAATTAGACGCAGTCACAAATCTGGATTTTTTATCACTTGCTTGATCTACCGTATATTTTCCTTATGTGACGAAACCTGAATCGTTGAGTAGGTAACCCATGAGACAAATCTCCTAGATCACTCTTCTAGCGAATCAACTGAATATGGGTTCAGTTGATTCGCTTCCATCAATACCATTCATGAGCGCAAAATCAACACGTATTTACAATGTTAGTTACCGCTTGCGTTGTCGCGAATGTTCCCCGGGCTTTTTCCTATATTTTCAGCCACGTTAGCTTGAATCCTGTCAATGGGCAAATTAAACTAGATAAGTTTGATACGACATACAGCTTACCGCTATGATATTTTAAACTTTTGCACGCGTTTGCCCCCACGGACGCTCTAAAACGAGTTCATAACACATTGATAACATATTTGATATGCAACAAGTTTAATTAAGTACATGGATCTGTAGGCTTGCACGACATATTTTAATATTAAATAAATAAATATTTGGGGACAATCTGACACAAATCGACTTAGTCCCAAACTAAGCAAAGCTTGTACTATGGGTACTAGACGACGATAAACATACTTATATAGATAAATAAATACTTAAATACATAAAACATCCATGACTCAGGAACAAATATTCATGCTCATCGCACAAATAAATTCCCTTACCGGGATTCGAACCCAGGACCTCTTGCTTCGTAGGCAGGGTCACTACCAACTAGGCTAAAGCGGTCGTCGTATTTACCTTAAAGTTGCAACTAGGTCCATTAATAAAACAAATAAAATAACTAGTTGTTATAGACCTCATCCAACACGGACGCATTGAGCGTTGATTATAAAGTTAAAGCAACTAGGTGTCTTTAACATCGCCAACGCCGAATACGTTATGACTCCAAAAGGTCACCCAAAACTCTGAGGAATCTCAAAGAAAGCATTTAAAAACCAGCCCCCGGCGATTAATCGCACCTGTCGATACAATCTCGACCTCATTTTATTAAGAATAAGGCGTAAATTAATTTAGCATACCTGAAGATCGCCCGTAATCTGGTGATTCGTCATTATGAAATGTTCTTGCAAAATTGAACGAAAGTTCTGTCCGAGAGCCTTGGGTCGGCCGAATCGGTTTCGGAAACATGATATCGTATTTCCAGATAAATTAATCATCTCGACACCTTATTGCACAATGTAACCGGCAAATGTAGCCATGATTACCAATCCATAACCACTGTTCCTGTCAACGAAAATTATAAAAAATCAGATTCAAAGTAAGAATTTTAAAATGTATCTTTCAAAGTTGGATACGAACCTGCCCTGCCACGTGCCAGAAGACACATACTTACACGCAGTCTTAAGGCAATAAGAATTGAAAACTTTGTTAAACTGAGCGCAGTTCCGAAAGGACTTGGCAACGTATGCTAGATTGTTTGATCTGGCTCGGGGCAGTATTTTTAGGGTTCCGTACCTCAAAAGGAAAAAACGGAACCCTTATAGGATCACTTTGTTGTCCGTCTGTCTGTCTGTCTGTCTGTCTGTCTGTCTGTCTGTCAAGACCATTTTTCTCAGGAATGCGTGGAGGTATCAAGCTGAAATTTATGTCAGATACTCAGGTCTATTGTCTCTTGAAGCTGTAAAAAAATCAAACTTAAAAGCCAACGCAATCAAAAGATACAGTCGTTTATGCTGCAAATTTTAGAGTTTTTCGACACTCGCAAAACCTACGGGGTACTTCCCCTGAACTCAGAAACTTGAAATTTGGCACAAAGCATTGTCATATAGCACAGACAGAGGAAAAATTACGAAAAGTAGACATTTTTAGTTAAATCATACAAAAAAACACTTTTTACATTTTAAACTTAATACCTTTTTCCTCATAAACGTGTGGTGGTATTAAATTGAAATTCATGTCAAATACTTAGGGCTATATGACCCATCAGATGAAGCAAAACCAAACTTTTATGTCAACGCAATCAAAAGAAATGGCAATTTAAGTCGCATATTTTGAAATTGAGTACTCGCAACAAACTCAAAACCTAAAGGGTACTTCCCGTTAACACAGAAACTTGAAACTTGGCACGAAGAAACTTTATATAGCACAGACAAAGGAAAAATTACGAAAAGTAGACATTTTTAGTAAAATCATATAAAAATCATTTCTTTAAATTTTAAACTTACTACCTTTTTTCTCGTAAATGTGTAGAGGTATTAAATTGAAATTCATGTCAAATACTCATGTCTATAATACCTTTCAGCTGTAGCAAAACGAAAGTTTTATGTCCACGCAATCATAAGAAATAGCAATATAAGCCGCATAATTTAAAACTGAAAAAGGTGTATGTGAAGTCCCCAACCCGCACTCGGCCAGCGTGGAGACTACTGCCCGTTCCCTCTCATCCATGGGAGGAGGCCTGTGCCCAGCAGTGGGACGTATATAGGCTGGTTTATATTATTATATATTATAGGTAATCTCAAGGGTATCAAAACCTAAAGTAACTTTCCCTTGAACTCAGCTTTCAAAAGAAACAGTATTTTAAGTAATCCGCTTATTTTGCCGTTCGCAACTTTGATTTCCTTGCGAGTAGTTCTACTCGTAAGGAAATCAAAGCCTAAAAAATGATTACTAAATTGATAAAGTGACCCTGTTTAAATTTATGCTCCCCCAGCTTTCCACATTGTAATGTTACGGATTCCATTTTCATTTATCATTTAGTAATAAACATACTAAGTACAACTTTTGCTTGTTATAGGTTTGTACGGAACCCTCGGTGCGCGAGTCCGACTCGCACTTGGCCGGTTTTTTACCCTTTAATTTACAATATGCACGAATCGCAATCTACCAAGAAATCTAAATCTACAGCAGAATAATTCCTATACCTCTAACTAAGAGTAATATAAGTATCTCGAAGCAAACCCATTAAACCTACGCTTAACGACGTCGGCAGAAGCCTACTTAGCCCAAGGTTGATCAAATGCTAAAGCTAACGACACATCACTTAATTTGTTAATAATGGGGACTAAATCATTCATTCAATCATTTGAAATCATTGTATGACGGCCTTAGTATTTGCGGAGGAATTTGAAGTCACCACGGTCAAGGTGAATAATTTACATATTAAAAACCCTTACAGTAGTAAAAATTTGAAAGTTCTACTTAATCACATAAAAATCGCTAAACGGATAGATATTCTCAATCTTGAACAAAAATGTATCTATAAATTGGGTCAGTAGTAAGTAAAAAAATAACAAACATATAATCCATGAACTATCTTCGGAGGTCGGCTGTCAGCAGGGCGATCCCCTCGGGCCAGCAATTTTTAGCTTGGCTATTAATCCCATTATTCAAAATTTAAAATCAAAATTTAACGTTTGGTATTTGGATGACGGAACCCTGGGAGGCGATGTGGACACTGTATTATCAGACTTATCATATATTAAAACAACTTTCGAAAATATTGGTTTAGAATTAAATTTTAGCAAGTGTGAACTCTTTACTCAAAAAACTTCTTACGGTTTGGATGATTTAAAATTGAAATTCAATGATCTGACACCCAGCATAAAAATTGTAGACAGAAAGTCACTTTGCCTCCTAGGTTCTCCCATCTTTGAAGAATCTTTTCCTGATTATATTAATAACACAATTTCTAAATTCCAAAGTCATGCAAATTGTTTACTCGAAATCAGTCCTCATTATGCTCTGGTAATTTTAAAGTTTTGCCTTTTGTCCCCAAATTCAAGTATGTACTCCGCTGCTGCCCCTTTTGGAAATATCAAAATTTGCTTTCACCAATAGACGATTTAGTCAAAATTAGTTTAGAAATGATTTTAAATATTCAGCTCAATGAACCATCTTGGTTACAAGCATCCCTCCCTATTCGGTTTGGCGGCTTAGGAATACGCAAAATCTCGAGTGTTTCTTCCCCAGCCTTTTTGTCGTCCACCCATAGCACGTCACGTCTCATAGTTAATATCCTAAGGGCTTTGCCCACAGACTATGAGACTGCGGGCTTGGAGGATGCCAAGAATGCTTTTAAAATTGCTTGCCCGGGTAAAGATTTTCCAGACAACCCTAAATCTCAAAGGAGCTGGGACGATATTTATTGCGATTTAACGTACAAATCGATTCTTAGCCGCAGTTCAGGTCCAGAACGCGCAAGACTTTTGGCGGTCGGAGCCAGAGAGGCTGGTCACTGGCTGCATGCCCATCCATCACCAAATACCGGTACCTTTCTGGATCCGTCCTCCCTTCGTCTGGCGACTGGTCTACGTCTTGGGGTCACAGTATGCACTCCACACATATGCCCTTGTGGCACAGACGTAGACCGACTGGGTCACCACGGTCTATGTTGTCAAAAAAGTGCAGGCCGCTTTGCAAGACATGCGACTCTTAATGACATAATCCGCCGGTCTCTTGCCACCATCAATGTGCCTGCTCTTCTTGAGCCGCCTGGCATTGTCAGAGATGATGGCAAAGGACCTGATGGAGTGTCTCTGGTTCCGTGGAGTTTGGTACGGATGCTTGTGTGGGACGCTACCTGTGTAGACACACTGGCACCGTCCCACCTCCAACGGACTACTACTAAAGCGGGTGCAGCGGCGGAAAATGCCGAAAATCTGAAATGCATTAAATATAGAGGCCTCGGCAGAGAGTACCTTTTGGCGTCGAGACCCTCGGTCCATGGGGTCCCAGTGCGCAAAAGCTATTTGCGGAAATCGCGAAACGTTTGGTTGACGTAACTGGTGACCGAAGAGCTGGCGGCTTTCTCGCGCAACGCATCAGCACTGCAATTCAGCGAGGAAATGCCGCCAGCATCCTCGGTACAATGCCTCGAGGCCCTTTTTTAGATTTAACTTAGCTTTAATTTAATTTAGTTAATGTTATAGTTATCATCTTGTATATACCTAATTTAGAAAATAAATAGTCTTATACTTTAGAATTAGTTACAAGATGGGACTTTTTCATCAAAAGGAATAAACGTTACCTCAACGGAATTCGTATATTTGCATAAGTCAAATGCACAAAAGACCAACGAGTATCCCACTAACATGACTTTTTCACATACGAAAAAACGAACTCCAAGAGCGTAAACTGAGTAAAATACTTCAGTTTAAACTGTTAACAGTGAATTCTTCCTTTATACATCCATGTTTCAATTCAATCCTCTGAGTATAGTAAATAGTTTTTAGTATTTATTTAGCAAAGCAGGATGCTCATTGAAAAGGATTTAATTTAAGGAAGTCCTTACAAGATGACGCATGTATGTATGAGTTGAATGAAACACGTCATATGATCCTTGCTAAATCTTGTGTCATTGTGGGTTTTTTTTACAGTGAGATAACAAATAAACTAGGTTTTGTGTGGTGCAACCTGACGCGAGAGCACGGGTTTTGACTGAAGAATTACTCACGATAGTTTCAATTATTTCAAGTCCATTACAAGGAACAAGCAAATAGTATTGCGCAGGTCAGCGCAGCATGATATTCAGTTTTTATGGTTGGCATTTTTTATGGGTATTAGAACGTCATCTTAGATAATATACCATTTTAAAAGTGTCGAATTGATTCTGTATTCTCCCATAGCACCAACTCTTGACATCCACAATTGCCACAATCAGTTTAGGGATGCGCAAAATTGGCAACTGTGGTTGCCAGAAGCGAGTAGCTAGGGAAAATTAAGACAGATGAGGCAGTGTGACACATTAACCCTCTGGTCAAAATCCCTGTTTTTGGACTTATGATTTGAGGAAAAAACGAATTATTAAAACAAAATCGAGTGAGCTAATCACAAAACATGTATAACTCTCAAGCAAACGAAACAAATACTACAACCAATATGGTCACAACGAACTCATTTGACATAGCCACTTAAATTAGTAGCATCGTGCAACGTATCTCCCAATTTCAATTCTATCATTACTGGTTTAGAGCACATAATACAACGAAGACGATACTAAAATCAAATGCTAATATGTCTTTTTCAATGTCAACATGTGACCAATGTCGTGTCGTACAAACATTGATATGTCAAAGGTGGATAGGACGGAAGAAAAATACGGATCTTCGGGGCTTCGTCAGTGCCAAATGAAGCTTTATCCATGTTGGAATAAAATACTTTCGATATGATTTTACAGAATAATTTTGATACGTCATGCGATGGTCTATTAACAGTCATTTAAAGGACACATATGTGTGTTTTAAGCCTTAGCTGTTACATATGTAAATAAGCTTTAATTATTGACTCGTGGATCTGACAAGAAAATGGTTTAGAATCTTAAAATTATCTCGTCGATAGGTACTTAGTAATTTACACAAAGTTGTAAGTATTGCTAAAACTTCATTAAGTATAATACAAGTTAGCTATATATATAAAGAATCTTTATAAATTGTACATTGAAGGCGCGTTCAGTTTAAGATTATTTTACTCTACCCATGTATTTTCTTTTTATACAGAAAGCTCGTATTTCTATTTTCTAGATTATTTAAACTATTACTTCTATATTATGCATTTCGTTATCACGTTCACGAAAACGACTCTGGCGATTTGGATGACATATGGAGGTTTACGGGGGCGAGGTCGATCTGGCTGTCTCATAATGTAGGAAAATTAGTTTTCTTTATTTTTACTTGAGCAGAACTGGGTCGCCTAAGGCCGGTTCCCAATAATCAATCCACCGATAGTTTTTCTTACCAATAGGAACATTTTGACACATTTTCTACGGGTAATCTGTCAAAATGTAACTGCTGGTAAGGAAAACTATTCGTGGATTGATTATAGGTAACCGGCACAGGTAGTACCTTATAAATGAACAACACTTTCGCCTTGGCCTTGTCTTAAGTTATCTATATCTATGCACTGATTTAAACATTATTTTTTAATTTGATGGAAATCATGTCCAATTTAAAAATAATAATTATAAATATTAGTTAGCATTTTTGGCCATTGACCATTGATCATTTCAATACGTAAGTAAAATAAATACATGAATATTAGGGGACACTAAGAATACAAATCGACCACGTAGTCCCATCACATCACATCACATCATCAGCCTATATACGTCCCACTGCTGGGCACAGGCCTCCTCTCATGTATGAGAGGGAACGGGCAGTAGTCCCTACGCTGGCCCAGTGCGGACGTAGTCCCATAGTAAGCTCAATTTTTTTGTATGCTAATCTGTTACTGTTAAATAAACTATTTGTATTTGCATTTGTATAAGGCGTGTGTTATGGGTACTAGACGAAATAAATTGAAGACATTCAAGACTGAAAAAAATATTCATGCTCATCACACAAATATTTGCTCTTACCGGGATTTGAACCCAGGACCTTCAGCTTCGTAAGCGGCTAACCGGTAACAAAGTTTATATAAAGAAAAACGTGTAATAGTGCTTCCGTTCAAAGCTTTCTCGTCAGAAAGCACAAACCTATCGAAACTTCTCAAGGTTGTACAGCATCGCCTTGGTCGCATTCTTCTTAAATCACGTCCTTGTAAGGAGCCAGCCGTGATAAAGTCACGCTGACGTAACATCACCGGTGTTAATTTAAAATAGTCGTAAGTGGTTACTGGACGTATGGTGAGTTGCGATTTGTACGGTTAACTTTTGAAAGCAGTGTGCATTGGTCATCGTATTGATGGCTTTATGAGTAAGTTGACTAACTGCCCGCGCGGCACCGATTGCGTATTGCAGAGAACCCTAGCTGGCAGAGCTGCGTGATAAAATATTATAGCCTATGTCTATTCCGACCACAGATATAGGAAATAAGGAGATCGGACATGCCGCGCGATTTGTATTGACTATGCCTGTCGCAAGTTCTTGAATTCGTGGTTTTATTTGAAATTATTAGTATTTATAGTATTTACCGCTGAAATGTGATCCATTGGTGTGGAAATTAATCAAATCACGGCGATGTTTGCAATTAATAATTGCACAACTCGGCATTTAGGCAAAAAAACGGAACTTTCTTAGTGGACAACGGACGGTAAATGTATGGCGGAGTATGCCCAATGAGCTGACATGTGCGACACAGCCGCCGGCGGCTTGATTCCGACAGTCCATGTATGGGTGTATCAAAAATGGGGTGTGAACCGGTCAAGGGCATAACAGGTATCGTATCTCGATCTATATCGTCATTTGTATGGTCGCCCTAGTCGGCAAACGCTCCATACAAATGTAAAAAACGAATCGCGTCAAAAAAAAGATTCTCTATTTTTTTTTCTTATCAGAACACGATGCCTGTTAGCCCTAGATCGATTCAAACCATTTTTGATACATCCTGTATACATAAATACTAGCTTCTGCCCGCGACTTCATCCGAGTGGAACTCGTCTATATCGTTCCTTTATACAAAGTTTCACCCCCATTTCACCCCCTTCAGGATGATTCACTCACGTGGCACACTTTGGGGGAGGCCAATGTCCAGCAGTGGACGTCTTTTGGCTGATATAATGATAATGATGAAGGATGATTCGCGGGATAAAAAGTATTCTATATTTTTAACCCCCGTATAAGTTTAACGTATCTGTCTGTGTATCATAGCTCCCAAACGGATGAACCGATTTGAATGCGGTTTTTGTGTCATAGATAATTTTATCCCGAGTGTTCTTAGCGATGTTATTGAAAATCTGTTAAGCCGTTTTTGAGATATTGGACTTTGAAATGAAAATGTCGGGGGGTTTTCAACTTTTCTAATTATATAATCCAGGCTTTAAACTACTCGTATAAGCAAACTAAAATTAATCTTAATCCGTTTAGTCGTTTTTGCGTGATTGAATAACAAACATGCAAACATCTAAACTTTATAATCTTAATAGAATATACACAAATATTGCTCGTGGCTCGATAAGTCGTCCGGTGACCAACGATGTTGTGACACATTCGAAACGTCGGGAAATCTCAAAGCGGTGTTATTTTTAAAATTATTAGAAAGTAGTTCATTGGTAACAATACTAATAATTCTCAAATTAACGAAATCAACATAAATTTGACATTATTCAGGCCACATACGTCCCACAGCTGGGCACCGATGAAAGAGCATTGGTTATGGTCCCCACGCTAGCAAAGTGCGGGTTAAAGACTTCACAAATATGTTTGAATTAATTTGCATGGAAGATTATTGACGAATCTCATACACATACTTACAATATTCCCCAGTTGACATCCTGGATAAATGAACAAAGATAGACAAAGTACTTTAAAAATCAAATGTTATCTGGCATGAGGTAAAGTCTACAAGATACAACCCTTAACCATATCCATGTAACTCAAAGGGCATTTACCTTAATGTTATTACATAACACTATCAGAATATACATTTGAATAAAGATGTATAAACTGTTTAGCATTTGTAAGCAGATATCTTAACGAAAATTTTATAAATGTCACTGTAAAAACATTCGAGAGCAACATTTAATTGCTCGTGAACTTATAACATGTCACTAGAGTCATTTATTTATTTAACTTTATTATTTATATACCTATTTGTATAGCTTATCGTTTATTTTGCATTTTTGATGTCATTCACCCAGCTATGATCATAAGATTCTAAGGACGTTTTGAATCTCGATTTAGAAGACTGGCCTTAGTGAAAATAATCGGCACTCGAAATACAATCTTATGGTCATCCAAATACTGCAAAAACAGAAGTATACATTATTTTCATGTTGGTCACAGGTTCAACATATTACAGGTTCTTTTGCCGCAGACAACGCTAAACGAGTTCGTCTACGATTAATTATACATTAATATGTTAATAATGTTCAGATATTCACTAAGATCGTCATTAGTTATTAAAAGTCTTGTTTTTATCTAATATGTATGTATGGTATTTATCAATTTGAAGGTTTAATCCACAAAAATAAAAACTCTATTCCAATTAAACCAAATAAAATGTTAATTGATTTTTAAATCAAAACACAATCTTCCAGGGGTAGGTTAAAACATCGTTTCACCTACTTTTTTTTGAAAATGCTAAGTTTGCTTAAATATGTTTATTTAGGGTAGCTTCTCAATACTTATCAATTTCTTTTCGGTCGAGTTGCTAATTAGCGGTAGCAGTATAATATTCGAATAAAAGAAAACTGCACATAATTTATAAAAAATCCCCGACAATTTTTTAAAAAGGTCATAGTTACACAGATTTAGCTTCTCATATACTAATATGCGATTTAAAAAAAACATTATTTATCATGGTATTAACTATAGACAACAGAAAAGACGATTTTTGCTTTAAACAATGTGTATTACCCAAAACAACATTGACGTTAGATTTACCATAAATTCATCAGCAAATAACAAATTTCTAAAACAGCAGTCTAAACAAGTTTCCATCCTAAAATATTTTTAACGATCTTGGTGTAAAATAAAAACTGTTTCAATAGAGACAAAACGGCATGGGCAAAGGTGAATCGAAGAACATAAAACTCTTTGCAACTATTATAAAGGACGATGAACTTACAATGTATCAACTTACTGGAAAAAACCATACTTTATCACCATATTGTTGTATATTTATAAAATGTGTGGAATTTAAAGACTATGAAATGAAAGCACGATAAAGTTGGCGTCAAATGTTTTATAGTAGCTGTTACATCATTTTCGTTTTACGATTCGCACATTGTAGATAGTGCCATCATCAAACTTTTCAAAATACGTTAGAGTCAAATACAAAAATTAACAATAATTATGTTCTTGCAGAGAAGACTTTTAAGCTATGTTGTACTTGTCCTTAACTGCTACTATGTACTTCCTGTACCTACAACGCTGTAACACAAATAACTATTTCAATAGGTCACTTTTGCTCCGCAAATTTTCAAATATTCGTAATTTTTTTATGTTGATAATCATATGGGAATCGTACTATATTCTAAATCCCACTAAAATATTATGAATGCGAAAGTTTGGATATTTGGATGTTTAGATGTTTGTTACTCAATCACGCTTAAACGGCTCAACCGATTTGTAAGCAATTTTGCACGAATATCGTAGTCTGAATTAAAATATAGGATAGTTTTAATCCCGGGTCCCCAAGATAAGTCTCAGGCGGAAGCTAGTTATTTATAAAAGTGACTGTGTTTGTGAGTACTATTACTCATTAAAGTGTTCTTGCGGCCTCAAGTTCATTAGGTCAAATCAGTGTATATTAAAAAAAAATGTTTTTAAATTGAACCTACAATCATTGTGTTTAAGGAACTTCAATTTATAAAATCTACACGTCGCGTCGTTCATTTGTTTTACAAATGCAATTGATTGCAAAATTACCAGGCATGTCTTGGCTCTTGACGTATCAACAGGTGATGTATGTTTGTCAGGAGGTCGCCGGTCAAGTTCATGTTATGTAACTAACAATAAGGTAATGGCCAACGCTTTCGCATGAATAGCCTATAGTGGTAATCTACACTTTTACTAGCTTTTCCCTGCGACTTCGTCCGACACTTGTTTATATCTCCATACTCTACCCCCCTTTACGGGGTCTTTCGGAATAAAAATTATCCTGTGATTAAAACTATCTCCATACCTAATTTCATCTCAATCGTTGCAGCGAGCGGTTTAAGCGTGAAAAGATAACAGACTGACAGATAGAGTTACTTTTACATTTATAATATCAGTAAGGATAAGTATAGAAGTATAGATTAGCTGCTGTAATGTAGAAACCTGTAAATAAATAAGTAGTCATTATTTGTTTAATTAGTAGAGCTCTTATAAAAAACAACGTGACGTCCGTGACTGAATCGTTTCACCGGTCTATTTTATACAATATTGGTAAAGCAAATTTTAACGGCATTTAAACTAAAAAAGTAATGTTGGCCATTATGAATAAGGGTATAAATAAATCTTTGTAACCAAAAGTCGTTGCAATATCGTAATGCAATAAACCATCAAAGTTACATACAACAAAGTTCAGAAGTTACAGTACCTAGTGTCGAAACTATTACAGCGTATCTCATCGCAAATCTATCAACCGCAAATCTGGAAAGGTTAGATATACTGTCAATCTCGCTGATGGTATGCGACGCGGGTAGAAAAAACTAACGAGAATATAATTTACATCTTTTTGCAAGCACGAGAAAAGTCGATAATGAAAAGTCAAGAAATTTTACTTGTCTGCTTCTTTTTATCTTGTTTGGGTAAACTGAAACTAAGTAATTCCTATTTCTCTAAGACATTCTTAATTAATTGTATAATTGAATGAGCGAGCAAAGCTAGCGAGTTTCTCCATTTTGGCTTGAGCAAAAATAATTTCCTTTGTCCGGATGTCGTCCACCTGTGCGACTGTTCTCTTCTACAGATTGCATTTCTTAACCGATTCTTGAAATCTTCTTCAAATTTGGCGAGCAGGTACGATAGCTACGTATTCGTCGAATTTAGTTAGTAGCTTGCATTGAATCATATCAAAACTGATCAAATACTGTTTCGATATAGTTTGGAAATTATATTTTATCCATATATAATTGTGCAAAGCATAATTACTCCGTACGTATTTACAAGCCGTGAAAAGACATGAAAATGTTTTTTTAAAGATTTGTAGATCACGGTAGTTAGGATTCGAGATTGCATTACCAACAGGCCTTAAAACAAAAGGAATGTTTTAGATCGCCTTATAATACGAACCAGTCAAGAACGCAGCAACAACAAAACGGTGGCGGAGGCGATTCGCCGGATAGACTGGATGCGGTATGCATCTCAATCAATGCATGCTTCACAATAGGGGTGTAGACACCAAATGGGTAAACTAAGCAATGATGTTGAATGTTCCCAAAAAAAGGATTAAAAATGTCATCAAATGGACATAATAAGTAAAGCAGGGGATTCAATAATCACAAAGTTATAAAAGTGTCCACAGTTATAAGAGGTGGTATATTCTGTCCCTTTTGCGTAAAACGCATATTAATATGAAACGATTGTCGTTTACAATGACGCTCGCAGATCGTGACGTCACGATCTGCGCGCGTTTTCTCTCTTTAACAAGCAATATTAAAACGGTTGTAGCTTCGTAATTCTTTGAAATATCTGAATGGGATTTTCGTCACTAAGCATATTTTTTGCCTTTTATCTTTTGGTGTTATAATACATTTTGAGTGTACACTCGACTTTTCAGAATACGGATTCTGAAAAGTTGAATGGTTCAAAGACTATGGGAAATACTAACATTTGTTTTCAGGTCATTTTTATAAACTAGTGGCTCTGCGAGTCTGTAGTAATATTTTAAGGCAAATTACAAAAAATGAATCGACAATACAGCTATATAATTATGAAACTTGCTCACAAAATTTCACGAGAATCGGTTGAGACATGCGACATGTCGAAGAAAACAGCCAGAATTTTTTTGCCTGATTAAGCTGAGAAGGAGTTAAAACATCGTTTCCTTCGCTCACCCGTTCAATAAGCTATTACTCGTACTTTATGACTCATAGTACATACAATACATTATGGCACTAAAATCTCATGATTTTCGTCGAATACTTTTTAAATGAGAATTCAAAAGATTACACGAGTTCAACCCACGTTCAAATCGTCATTCGAGCAAGTTAAGTCATTTTCGAGTCAAGGGCGATCGCATTATGCTAAACAAGTTTGTATATATATGCATTCTGATTAAATATGGAAATCGACATCATTGACATCTGAACGGGGGGGAAACGGCCAGGGTCAAAGAAGAAGATCCGGGCGATGGGAAGTTTCATGACTGATAAAATTCTCGCAGGTTGAAGTTGCAGAAAAAACATAATCTTTGCTGATCCTTTAAGTCTCACCTTAGAACACTATATACTTTCAATTATTATTATTACGCCATAGGTATATTCTGACAACACAAATGTGTGACTGAATCTAGTGGATTCAAAATTTGCTAGCCGAATTCTACTTAAAAGTAAAAACCGCATTCAGTACCTTTTTTTTAAATATGAATTTGCTGGAATGCCGTTTGGTCTGTGAACGTTGTCTGGAAAATCCAGACGTCATTGACACAATATAGGCATGGCAAGATTATTCATGGAATATTTAGGTATTTGAGCCGGATGTCGGGCGTTTAAGCAGAGTATTCTAGATTGCAATAATAATATAAAAAGGATGTGGGACAAAATTAATAGCTTACTTGGCAAAAATGTGAAGTCGTTAGACACGCAAATTCTTAACAATATAGTAGGACAAGGTGACGTTAGTATAGTATGTAACAAATTTGCTGAAAGCTTTTCTAGTGAAATAAGTCGTATTAAACATGTGTGTAATGATAAATGGTTATGCCGAGATGGGTATGTATGTGGCTCTGAGGTGTGTATGAGGTGGCAGCCTGTGACGCCTAAAGGGGTTATGAGTATAATTAATAAAATGAGTTCTAAAAAGGCGCCAGGCTGTGACCTGATACGCATGTTAGATTTAAAGACAATTCCAGACAAAGTCAGTCCGGTTTTGGCTAAGCTAATTAATATGTCTGTGCGTTCAGGGAAGTTTCCCGACGGTCTTAAGCAGGCCTTAATTCGTCCAATCTACAAAAAAGGGTCTCGAAAACTTTTTTTTAACTATAGACCAATAGCCATTCTCTCTAGTGTGGATAAAGTCATTGAGAAATGTGTTGTACAGCAACTTAGTAATTACCTTAGTAAAAATATGATAATAAATAAGTGCCAGCATGGATTCCAGAAAGGTAAAAGCACTGATACGCTCTTAGCAGGTTTCTCAGATGAAGTCAATACCTACTTAGCTAATAAAAAAGTAGTTGTGGCAGTGTTTTTCGATTTCAGTAAAGCATTTGACACATTGGACACCAGCACGCTATTAAAGGCCATGAGTGAGTGCGGGGTGGGGGAGCCGCTGAACCGATGGTTCCGCGACTACCTCACTGGGCGCTCGTACCGTGTGCGGGTGGGCTCGGCACTCAGCGACGAGCGGCAGGTGTCGTGTGGCGTGCCGCAGGGCTCTTGTACTGGACCCGTGAGTTATCTGATGCACGTAAACAGCCTGTGCGGCGTGCTGCGACACAGTTCGGCGCACATGTTCGCCGACGACTTGTGCATAATGTGCGTCGGCAGTGCGAGTGAGCTACCCGACACCTGCCGCTTGGTGCAGCATGATGTAGATGCTGTAGTCTGCTGGTCGCACGATAACGGTATTGTGCTTAATGCTGATAAGACTAAGCTGTTAATAATTCGATCACCCTACTTAAAAGTGTCTAGCCTGTCTACTCCCATTGTTACACATGATTTTTCTTGTATGCATAATGATATGCTAGACTGCCACTGCACCCCCATCTCACGCGTTAACTGTGTAACGTATTTAGGCGTCAAAGTAGATGAACACTTTTCCTGGACGCATCATGTAGATTTTATTTATAACAAACTCAGAGTATTATTAGGCAAATTCTATTACTTAAGATTTAAAGTACCTTTACATATCCTAAAGTATTTATATGTATCCTTAGTCGAGTCTATAATTGGTTATGCACTTGACTGCTATGGATTAACGACTAAAACTAACATAAACAAATTAGAATGTATGCAATTAAGATTCCTGAAACTTATAGTTAATAACAAAACTAAAGATAAAAATAAAAATAATTATAGAAATTTGTTCAAGATTTGTAATGTTTTACCGGTGAGCCTTAAACATAAATATTTATTAGTATTAAATAACCATGGCAGTCGTGAGCACACCCAATTACAGTTACACCATAACGATGTCTGTGATACCAGGTCGATGTCGGCGGGCAAGTTTGTTGTGCCGAGGGTCGCTAATTACTACGGCGATAGGTGTCTCCGGAAACGTATACCCTATATACTCAACAGCCTGCCCTCTGACATCAGGCAAGAGGCCAATAAAGTTAAACTTTGTAAAAAGCTGAATAGTTACCTTTTTAAACATATTTAGTAAATAATTATTGTACTTACCTATAGATGTAGTTAATTTAAATAATAGAAATAGAAGAGAGTAGAGACTGCTCGATCCCACAGTCAAACTGTGCAAACGGTTTTGCGGGACATTGTACTTGTTCATATTTTATTATTATTTTCTTAATAAATAAATAAATAAATAATAAATAATGTAATATGTCAAGGACGAGGGAATCTTGCGCCGAACTATTCTGTAACTTTGACGTAACTTTAAGGGTTAGGTGAATACTCAAGTTTGGTCTGTGGGAATGGTATAATTGTAACGTTTGCCTTTTGTTTTTAGATAAGTGGTAGATAAAATACGTTCCCATTATTTATAGTATCAAGGTCGAAGCTTTCTTGGACGTGATGACTATCTTTAATGAGGTAATTGTTAAACATAATTCACTGATGGTCGAGATTGCATTCTTAAACAAAAAAGAATGATGTATCGACAGCCTAAATTAAGAATTAGTTCAGCTAATTGACAAAGCATTGTTTACATAAAATATGCAACTGGTGTTAATATACAAAAGCGGAGGTACAGTGTGTATATGGGTTAGTATCGTAGCTATCATAAAAAACTTTACCAAGCTAAAATTATACAGACGGTTGTTGTTGAAAACGAATTTTGCATACTGCCAAGGTAAAACATGTTCGTAACTTAGTACAAAGATGCTTAGAACATATATAACTTGAACTCTTCAAGGAAATAACACCGAACATGCATGAGTCTAAACGGTTATGCAATTGTGAAATTGTCTAACAACATCAAATGCCACACAGATTCAAATAACTAAAGTTTTATATAAAGTATCAAATCATTCTCTCGCTATAACCCCTTTTATTCAGAAGACAGTATTGTCTCCTACAACTAAGTTAAGTTATTTTGTTACCATGGAGAGCCAATCAGAAAGCATTTTTTATCATCGTCTAAGTGTGTGACTGACAGTGCGTACCACATTGACAATCTTATGATATGATGGTGGCACAAACCTTCAGACCCTGTTATGAGCCAATTAAAACCTTTATCATCAAACCGTTAGGCAGCGAGGATTTAAATCCCACTCGGTTTAAGATGTAACATGATCTTGCCAAAATAAATCTTACGTGTGAAATATGGTTTAACATCTGGCATTTCCAATTTGAATTGCTAATTTGCATTGCTTTTCCAATAAACGTGTTTTATTATCAAATCTACCGATTTTGGCAGACTCCGATAACTAGTTTAACCCTGGCTAATTTATTTAACGAATATTAATATAATTAGTTTCGTCAAATTTGGCATTTAATTACCAACTGATAGAAATTTAAATAAGATACATAAATAACGTTTAGTAGGTATGTAACATTCTTTAAAAACGAGCTTATGGTCTTTAAACTTGTTGCCAAATGCCTATGTCTGATTATGTTAATGTCACGGCAGATAAAGTGAAAAAGGCAAATCATAGTTTTAAATTAAAGGAACATTTGTATTTTTTAATATTTTGAGACGTTGGTGGCGTCAACAAGCCTAAGTTTTTTGGTAAATGTCGTAAAATACCTGCCTAGGATGTTGCTTTATATAAGATGGAATTGATTGAAAGATTTAGTGGCCGAGCCAAATCTCCGATCAGTGTTCCGATTGTTCCGTTGGATAGTAGCGACGGGCCATGAATGCCTGTGGTTGCCAGTTCGAACACGCTCGGAGCATTACATAAAAAAAAAACTTTTAATTTAAATTTATAATTTCGTTAGCAGCTTAATACAAAATTCATTTGGCAATAGTATCGAACAGTTCTACAAAAGAAGTATTTCTAAATTATTAGAGAGAAAGATGTGTTATATGTGTGTTTTTATTATTAGAGACCTAAATAAACGGAAGAGAGGGGGGAAGGGATGCAATGGGAGGGAATATAAACTGATAATAGAAGCGTTTATATGATGTACCTAATTTTAAGATGCCCATGTCAATTTCGAAGCAGTAAACTAATTTGTTGGGCCTTTGATATTCTACACACAACCTAATTTCTCTAATCTTCTAAAATTACAATAAACTTTAGCATCAATCTTATACGAAAATATCACACCACATCAACAATCGCTACTGGGAACCTTTAATTGGATCTCTGTTATTTATAACTACGAGTAGCTTATATTATTATTTTCAATTCTTAGCTGTTGGTTTTCCGAATAATAAATAAATAAATAAATTAATTACTATTTATAATGATTAAGATGTGTGGAGAAATATCATCCAGTGCTTTTAATGCTTTCATAAACACAATACTTACTTAATAGTTACTAAAAACATTGTAGCGAGGCAACACCCAGCAGATAGTAAACTTTTTGGGGTCCCTATCGAAAATAATGAGGATTTCCTTGTTTTTATTTTATTTGGAGACTTTTGTAAAGAGGTTGTGGTTATAATTAATTAATTCCTTTTCTTCCTCTATTCCTTCTTCTGAGTAATTTAACAGTGGTTTGGTAATACCGACTGTAATACTGTGATATTTAATGTAATAAATAAATAAATAATTCTTTACGTCTGGTCATAGCCGCTGTTTTAGCAATTTATCATCACGTGTCTCCGTACAAGGAAACCTCTCACAAAGAATATTTAAAATTAATATTATTTTGACGAGTGGCGGAAAAAAGGGGAGGCCTTTGCCCAGCAGTGGGACACAATATAGGCTATAAAAATTTATAGAGTTTTCCAAGTTATCCAAGTTTCACTGTAATTTAACAAAACAAAACAATTTTTATTCATTTATTCCAGTTTTAAATGGTAAAGATATCCATTGAAAAGGAGAAATTCTTTATTTATTAGGTCCTTGGGCAGCTAGCTTTTTTGTTGCAAACTGGTCCCATGATGGCTTGCCGTTTCAATGATTTTTCCTAGGCACAATTTGATCAATGATAGTCCTGCAATCGAATAGGTAATTTCATAATAATTAATAAATGATTACAACTACTTTGACACTAAAATATCAGTTGCAAAAGATGATATTTATAATAATCACATCGTAACGTAAAATGTACTGAAATTGCAGTCAAGCAAGGTTCCAGAACAATTAAATGTGTTAACATTCCTGAACAAATTGATGGACGAAAAACGTCTTCTTACCTCATTTATGGTCGCATACAATCTCTTATACATAAATTATTGCCAGAAGCGCTTCATTCAGACACAAGGGAACTATAATTTAGTATTGAGCAATCTTACTACACAGGGCATCTCGGTCTGTTCCACCACCTTAACTGTGCACCTGTTCGAACCAAATTTTCTTAAAACCAATCTGAACTCGACTTTGTATCTTTTGGTTTAAGGCAAAAATTAGCGTTACTGGTTTGTATAAACGCAAATTTATTTTTGCCAAAGTACGGAGCAGAACCAAATAAAGACGTGGCGACACTGAAGATGAAATTGTCCTTAAAACGTGAAAGAATTGACGACCGCCATTAAGTTAACGATAATGATGCCCTTGGCGAAGGCCGTCTTCCGATGGAATTAATTTAAATTGACATAAGTGGCTTTTGTATTTATTTGCCGGCTTTATTAAAAGTCGATTATAGTGATTTATTTATTCCCTTCCAATTTTGCAATTATTTCGTGGCTTAAAACAATTGGTTACACAAATATTTTCAACGTCATTTGTGTCTGCGACATGTTATTAATAAAATTTTAATCTACACGGTGATTTTTAATTCGTGATCGGGAGTAAATTTTTCTAATTCTGTAATTGATACCAAATAAGAAGTTACACTTAAGTGGCAGTAGGCGGGGCACATAGCACGTAGAACCGATGGCCGTTGGGGCGGAAAGGTTCTCGAGTGGCGACCACGTACCGGAAGGCGCAGCGTGGGTAGGCCCCCGACAAGGTGGACTGATGACCTGGTAAAGGTTGCGGGAGTCCGCTGGATGCGGGTGGCGCGGGATCGGTCACTTTGGCACTCTTTGGGGGAGGCCTATGTCCAGCAGTGGACGTCTTTCGGCTGATATGATGAAGAAGTTACTTAAAACAAACATTATTTTTTCTGAATAAAACTGAATAAGGAATTACTTTATAATTCACAATCGTTGTCACCTACCGTAAGCGACAGTTTGCGAAAATTTGACGTATTTGTGTTTGACGTAACTATTTAACTTCAAGAAATGTAGGGTGACAAAACATTCAGTTAGCATTATCATAAAATTTAATTAACTAAATAGTGGTCTTATTGCGTGCGAGACCACATCCATTGAAATCCCATTTGGCTTTTTATCAATATTTTTCGACTCCTAGGTACCTAATCAAGGATTAAAAATCATCGTGTATTTTATGTTAATGTTGCCTAAAATAGTAATTGTACAGTTCAAAGTTAGTATATTCAATTCAGATTAAATGTTTTTAGAGTTATTAATACGGAAAAGTTTCTTATTAATATGAATATTTTTTTACCATTTTCGCAATGTTCCAGCAACTGTCGAAATAGTTCATGCACAACATTTACAGAGCATGAAATTGTTTGATCTTTAAAGGTCAATTTCAGCTCTAATATAGAAGCTAGGTTCAATCTCACTTATTTCGTCATCAGTTGACTACTGGATGAACACATATTACTTAGTAATAAAGTTGTTCATTTAATGTAACTACATAGAATGACTCAAGGATTGCTCAAAGCTCATCATCTTATCAAAATTGTTTACAATACTCATTAGAACTGGTGTTTTATTAATATTTTTCTATTCAGCAGTGTGTGACTGAAACTTTCATAAGTAGTAATTACATACATAAACTCACGCCTGAATTTATAAAAAGCAGTAGGCAGAGCATTTGCAATTTGCTGTGCTACTTCTAATTAACGTTACTATAGTTATGTATGGGGCGAAAGGGGGCGCTATTCTAACAAAATGAATAGAATAAGCATTTATTCATGACAGCCACAAGGCTGTAAGAGCAGCTACTAGATCCCTTGCTGCTACGCGAAAATGTTCTTAGGAGACCTATACCTACAAACATTCCAAGTGATGACAATCGACATTTACTGAAATTTGACTGTGAAAATCGACAGATTTGAGTTTTTTTTTGTAATGCCAATCGTTCCCATTTCTTTAAGATCAACTAAGGTAAGAGTAATAAAACACCCACAAATCAAAGATTTTTTTTCCATACAGTTGGTAAAGTAAGTACTCTATGTTTTCTTCAAAGTAGTTCAATAAGACAAAACAAACGTTAAAACTTTTTGCCCTTTTCGCAGCACCAAGTAACCCACATTAGTTAATCGTAGCCATTTCTGTTCATTGGTGTCAAGAGTTTTTTTTTGTAATGCCAATCGTTCCCATTTCTTTAAGATCAACTAAGGTAAGAGTAATAAAACACCCACAAATCAAAGATTTTTTTTCCATACAGTTGGTAAAGTAAGTACTCTATGTTTTCTTCAAAGTAGTTCAATAAGACAAAACAAACGTTAAAACTCTTTGCCCTTTTCGCAGCACCAAGTAACCCACATTAGTTAATCGTAGCCATTTCTGTTCATTGGTGTCAAGAGGCCTTTATTTCAATCAGCTAATGTCCTGTCGTTTTGAAGAAGGAATCACCTATTGTGTTTACGACTTTGCTATACCTTGGGTTCTTATATTACTATTCATCTTAACTATTAAATTCGGTTTTGTATTGGCCGCGTTCGCTTCAATACTCAGTGCCACTCTAGACTTGGCAATTGCGATTACCGTAACGATTTAATTCCTTGTGTCATAGTTCGTTACTCAATTTCCATCAAGTTCACATCCCATAACAATACCACTCCAAAAGGGGAACAATCGAAGGCGGTAGCCATGCGCTAAATTGAGCACTTAAAAATATATTGATGTGTAGGTAACTTTATTGCACTGTTAATTTAGTTTAAATAAACTCGTTTAACCCTTTCAACGCATAGAAAACCTTCAGTCTTTCATATAAAGCCTATGTTTGATATGTTATAATAGTGATGTTGGCGTGTATTTTGGTCTTTTGTCTTAGCAGCGAAAAGGTTAATTCGCTAGTTCAATTTAGTTTAATAGCTCAACAGATCTTTCAGTCCATCAGTTGATATTTAATTACTTATTTATTGGTATGTAGGATAACAACAGCTGTTAATATACAGTTTGCATATAATGTTTCCTTACATAATACCGCTTTTGACGACCGCTTTAGCCTAGTTGGTAGTGACCCTGCCTACGAAGCAAGAGGTCCTGGGTTCGAATCCCGGTAAGGGCAAAAATTTGTGTGATGAGCACGAGTATTTGTTTCTGAGTCTTGGATATTTTCTATGTATTTAAGTATTTATATCTATTATATTATATATATCGTCGTCTAGTACCCATAACACAAGCCTTACTGAGCTTACTATGGGACTAGGTCGATTTGTGTAAGATTTTCCCTTATATTTATTTATTTATTTATTTATAATAGGAGGCCAATAATAGTTATCCGTTAATTACATAAAAAAAGAAAAACAGAGATGATTAAATGTAATGAAGATAAGAAATGTGGAAGCATGCTACAGAAAATTAACAACATGGTATAGTTCAGATTATTTGAGCTGATCGATTTTTTTGTGAAAGTGTCATTGGAATTTGAATCTTTTAATTTCATTAGTAAAGTTGCTTGTCGAATGGACTTTGATACAAATTCGTCATCTCAAACAAAACTATAACTGTATTAGAATATAGATTGGGTTTACGTATCAGCTTTGCGCGTTTATAATTAACGAAACTTTTATCAGTTGCTATATTTATGACAGTATTATTGTACGTTGATTCACTTACTTAGCTACCAGCACGTCTATCATGAGACGGCCGCTACATAATCTCGATTTTTCTCACACTATCCGTCTCTCTTTTATTAGAACACTTAGAACAAAAAGTATAGTGCGAGTAAAATCGAGACTATGTCGCAGGTTTCGGAGTTCACTATTTAATTATACACTAGCTTCCGCTTGCGACTTTGTCTGCATGGACCTGGGATAAAAACTGTCCTTTATTTTTTTAATCCAGGCTATACACTATATTCGTGCCAACTTTCCTCCAAATCTGATGAGCCGTTATAGCATGATTGAGTGATTCGTCACTTCTAAATCGAAAAATCGAAACATCCCGACTTTCGCCTTTATAATATTAGTAGATACTGATACACATTGCTATAATCACTATCCTTTTTTGAAGGTGAGCCCAGTTGTAGTTAATTTTTGGCGAGTATCATTCGTGATGCAAGCTCGGCCTAAGCCCGCTAAGCACTTAAGCCAACGTTAAGCAAGTTGACCCCCTTACACAATGTTTGACATGCTATAGACAGAAAAGTTCAGTTTTTCTTCACAATTGTGTGACGGATGCGTTTGCACCGGTTGCCCCATTGTATGTGTGCTTGGTTGGCTGTCTATATCCGTGCTAAATGGCCGCAAAGGAATGTATAATTTTTATGCATACTTAAGATTATTTGAGTTGCCCAAATCGCATCATAGAAGGCCATTTAAAAAGCAACTCTACTTTCTAGAGTAGAAGATTCAAATTCTAATGTCACTTTTATATAATGTCGGCCACATTAAATTATTTCAACCATACCTATTCCTAATTCTTATTACATTTTTCATAAAAATACCATTTGAATTTGATTATCTGCTGCAGAACATTTGATTATGTTCTGTCTTGCAGTTTGGCGGAGTTGTATTTTTGTGCAATGTAATAAAGTTTTTGAAATAAATAAATAGTAAAAAAATACTTCCTCAAGTGAATCTTAAAATAAATAATGTCTTATAGTATTTAATATTCATAATATTTATAATGCTCATCCTACTATTGCAAACAAGAATATTTGTGAAGATGGTTGTTTACTGATTTACTTGAAATAAAAATCAACATTACAGCGTACGCAAAAAAAACGTTGGCAAACATAAAACTTCAAACTAACCTAGTAGATAATATTATTTTCTTCTAAGTTACAGTAGCGGGACCGTCTGACTCCTCCCGAGACAAATCTTGAATTCAGCGTAAATCTCATTTTAGTGGGGCTCAATTCCTTCCATCTCGTTACTCACATGGTAGAAACAAACAGGTCAATGTGTCGAAATTATTATATGCAAAAACTGCCAAAAATGGACAGCATACATTCAGGCAAAAATATTTTGTATGTGTCGCAGTCGAAGACGGAAAATAGAGTTTAATATTTTTGCAAGCTGACTTAGTTGTCTTGAAATAGAAATAGAAATAGAAAAAAAATATTGTAAAAAAACCGCTTGTTAAATTTCCATGCTACAAATCATCGTTAACTCAATGAAGTGGCTTGAGTTTGGTGTCAGGAGCTATCCGATTGGCACCTCGTTAAACAGGGTCCAGTTTCAAAGATGAACGGCCTATTTAATTATCCTTAAAGGGAAGTGTCACTTAAAATAATGAAAGAATCGTTATGCTTGACATTATGAGACGAACTGCAACGAGAAAATGTCAAGAAAAAAATGCCACATTTTTAGTATGTACGGAAAAATCAACTCAGTATATACAGGCTGGTCCAATATTTATATTTTGGATTCCGAAAATACCCTGTGTGTCCTGCGATTTTTTGTAGTTTTCAAGTTACGATTTTTTATGATTTCATAGGAAATTTTGGTGAGCCTTTAAAAAGAACTGATGTGTTATAGGTGTTTTTTTTACTGGAAAATAATCTTCAGAAATTGCTCTTTCACATGCACAGCAATTAACTTCCTAGCATTACTGCATGTTGGAACAATTTGAACTCTAGCTCGCTGATCACGGTCATTCTAGCAAACGTTATGTACGAGAGAAGAATCACGTAACGTTACCCATATAAAAAGTGACATTTAGATCTAACTGACGCGCGTATGCGTATGCGCACGCGGACGGCGAATCGGCTCGGCAAAAAGCTCGATGCTAAATGCTAAACTGTCGATTTTTCTAGAATGCTCGCTACAACGCCCACCCATATAATAAATTGTGTTCTAAAGGGGCTAATCAATTCTAGCCTAGCCTCACGGCTCATAGGTTTGAAAACATCAATCAAAATCACAGCTAAATCAATGTAATCGTAATGATCGCAGTTACAGTGAAGGGCGACAATTAACCGATAGTTAGAAGCAATAGGTTAATTATTTTTGTTAACTGTTGGTCATTTGTACATTCTTGATTTGGGAATGATTGAGGTTATTGTTTAATTTGAGAGTTAGGGAGTTATTGTTGTGTTATTTGTAATACAGGCCTGTATTTGTTTTATTACCTTTAGTTAGGTTCGAGTGCTAAATAATTATAATAGTTACAATTAAACAAACAAAGCCCAACAAATTTTGCGAAAAATGCAGAGGTTTAGTAGGGTAAGGCCGTTGAGATTGTCACTTATAACACAAAAATAACACAGTCACTTTTGTGATACCATAACACAAATGCAACACAAAAGTAACACATTTTTTTGTAAAGATTGTTTCATACTAGTATTAAAATACAGTGTAAGGAAAAAAAATCTTTTTTTTACGTATTTTTATATATTTATAATGACAACATTTTATATACGTGATCGATCGGTATTTGACTAAATCAGTATTTTTTATGATGATCTGCTTTTTTATACAGAAAAGATAATTACCTTTTCTTTCGGCGGCGACCTTCTAACATACCGCCAAAGATTGACATTTGAACCCAAATATCTCGGTAAATATCGATCTGAGAGAAAAAGTTTAAAGAATAAAACATGCTTATTATTACGTATTTTTTACGATAGGAAAAGAAAATTTAAAATACTTATACAAAGAATTCAAGTCCTAAAACCGGCCACCTTTTTATTATACCCCAACCGTCGCATGCCGCGCGTGTCAGTCGCAGGCGATCGATCGCGTAGGGTTGCGATAGCCGCGATTCACGGAATTACACCTTAAGACCTAATTCAAGTTGGATGGAATGCGGCATCACTGGTGTACCTACATCGTCCGGTGATAACCTAAACTATCTAATAAGAAGTAATAGGTAAGTACATGAAAACTCGACCTATACTACGTTAACACACTTGATATTTGTTTTTTCTGCAAATGCACTAAATGGTAAGTTTTGGTTGTCACCCGACGACCATTACTGCAAGAGTAATACGTTTAGTTAGACTATTTAAATTTAAGTAACAATTCGATTAATCTTACGATAATAATAAAATGTTTTTCTTTACTATTACAGTATTCTCAATCTGCATGACTCTTTATACTTGTTTTGTGTTACTGAACACAAAATTAGTGTTATGGTTAACACAAAAGTAACACAAAAGCGCCATATATATATAACACAAAAGCAGTTTTTTACAAACGTTTTAGGTTATAAAACCAAATTCAGTTAAACTAGACACGATTGTACATGTTTCATGTAAGCTTTAAACATAAACGAAAACGACCATACTAAAGTGAACTTCTGAAACGCTTACTTACTAGAGATATACATAAACACAAATTTTGTCGAAAATATGCCACTCACCTTAAACGGTTCTCATAGACAAACTAAAAATGACAGTTTCTTTTTTTAAATACTGATTGAGACCTCAAGGTGTTGCCGTGCCAAAATACGTATTTCCCCAGTTTTCTGTTAATATTTAGGGGTAATTATGCATAACACAAAATTTTGTGTCACGAAAGCCAAAACTCTGCCCACTAATCTAAAGATCTATAAAGTACGCAAATCAAAGTATTTAAACAACGTTCTTGTATTAATAGAAAGTAATGTGTCTTTCTAACGACTAAATCTTTCAAACGTATTTAAACGTTTTTTTGTAAATGTTCAAATATGAAAATAATTCATAGTTTAAAAGTACTCGGAAAAAGCGACACGGCATTTTCGACTAAAATTAGGGGGGTTTGGTGAACATAAATGCAAGTTTTTTACAGAAACAACCATTTTTATTCACTGACCGAAATGGGGAAACAAGCTCAATAATTGCTTTATAGAATGAACTAATAATAACGGCGGTAGTGCTTACACATGTGGAGAAAACGAACTGGAAAGTTTTGTTCAGACCAAAACTAACAATGTCGGCGGCCTTACCCAGTAGTTTTTGAACACAGGTCGAGAGTCCCGATGGTCAGAAAACTCAGTTGACTTAGAAAAAGTATTGTATACAACAGTTACGCAATTAGCTTTTAAATTCTCGAAGCTTGCTTAGCCCATACTCGACTATAAAAGCCCTCATTGTGTAACGATTGTATAAAATACTACTAAATTATGATGAAGAGGTAAAATATTCTTATTTGTGTTTTAACACTTAGAATATGGGTAAGGACCAAATTCTTCCACCCTGGCCAGCTCAACTCACTCAATTAAAGTTTGAAGTTTCTATGAAAGTTTCCCGTTGTAACACGAAAATTAGCCATACAATTCTAAGTACAAGTGTATGATTGATAAGATCCCCCATACCTGAAAACGTCGCGTGTGAACCACAAGATAGTCGGACACAATTGTGACCCTTGGTCTTAATATAGACAGTATAACTTCATTTTTGAAGTTCATGTAAGATCAGATGTTGTAATGAACTTCGGTCTATATTATGAAAATTTTACAACTTAAAAAGTTAAAACATTCAATGAATACAATATACGTAGTCCAAAAAGTTGTTTTGATGGAAAATATCAATCTTTACTAATGTGGAGTTAAAAATTGTGTCAGTCTGCTCAGAATGAAAAACTGTATGCCTATGCCTACGAAACTCTTATAAAGATACATCCTTTTGACAGCATGCACCTGCGATCAGGCACCTTGGGCCTCTTCGATATTTCACGTTTAATACGATTACAACTGTCAATTCTCTGGCCTCGAGGTTATTAATTGTGTATTAATGGGACCTTTTTAAATGGCTTAAGAATCAATAAAAATTATGATTTCGCCTTCCATCTTGAGACACTGCAAATTTCAATAATCGAACGAGGGAGGGAAGGAAGTCCTGTGCTTCATTTGGGCGGAAAATCGTTTGTTTCACCGGCTGTTCTAATATACAGGTCGCATTTCTCAGCCGATTCGTGTGAAATTTTGTGGGCACGTTCGTTAATTATATATTTTTTTAGAGTGGCACCAAGTTCTATAGCAAACAGAGCCACTAGTACGTCTGACAACAAACACTAACGATATCACTGCAGAATTACCCTTGCAGAAATCCACAGTAACATTAAGTTACAGTGGCTTGCAAAATATATTTCTCTGTGATATTGCTCGGATAAAAGCAACAGGCGTCTAAACTTTCACAATTAGCACCGAAATTAAAAATTTGTTTATTTATTTTCCTTCACACACTGCTAAAATTGGTGTACCTATAACATGAATAAATAATGTTTACTATGCAATCAGATTGTGTCCCTACAGGGCGACGTGAACTAATAGCGAATGTCAACGGACACTGTACCTACAAATATTTGTTTTTTTCGTGACAGATCCATTTAAGAAACTAGGTCAGTTAGTGAAGAATTTGACCTTTGACATGTAGTTTTTGGTTAAACGGTAGTAGATGTTTCGTAAAGAGACTCTTGACGAATGAGTGATTTGACATTGAATGATACATTTATTTACCAGACGTAAACATGACACGATCTCGAACTTTAAACAGTAGCTTCGTTAACCATTAAAAACTTAATGTTTTTGTATCCAAGAATTTGTTGTAACGTGTATATTTCGACCAGGCTTTCTACCAGTTGTGAGCGAAGCTGTGCTTTTATATTTTAGGCTTCTATCTGTCAAGCATGTGAGCTGTCCTGTTTTATCATGTCACCGTAGAATTGTGAACCTGTTCGTTTTTATTTTAGATTATAAACTAACTTACCCGTCCGTTTTGTAACATCACTAAGTAGATTATAAACTACTAGGTACGTTATTTGGTTCTTGTGAATACAAAATATATCTATTTTTGTATAATTATGTAGGACAGTTGGTACTATATTCTTATATAGGTAATTTTATTTTGTTCACAATCGTCGTCTAACGGTTTCACGAATGTTGGCAATTTCGCGGTAATTACATTATGACAAAATGTTAGAAGGCGGCTATCGGATAGACTTTTCCTCCTTGAAAGAGCTATAGCAAAGCTTGTGCAAAAGCAAGTTCTATGCTTAAGGCGCCGTAGGTTCATGGTCTTCTCTCCCTCTCACTGAGCATAAGCGTGAGCGAGATGGAAGTGCGTGCTCCGAAGCGCGGAAATCATGTTTTTTAATTTTAATTTAACGGCCGTTTAAATAAATAAAAAAGTAAACACTGATTTCCCTCAAACATGATATTGCCGATGTTTAGAAGCCATTTTAATATTTTTAGATTTTGTTCGTAATTTGTAACAAATATTTTAAGTGTATTTTAGACCCTTTTAGACCCATGTTCGTGATTTTTTTCTATCGAGCGAAAAATGCTAAATCATGTTTCTAAACACTGATTTCCCTGCAGAAAAGCCTCAAGATTACTATTCGTATTTTTTTAAAACCATATTATTATAAACAGACGCATTATATTGTTTCAAAAACACTGTTCGCTTAACTTCGCTGAACCTACGGCGCCTTAAGTTTTGCCCAAAATTCGTTCGTAAGTTCGGATATCCCGCTGTCCCGCTGTTCTCCTCTTCAAGCCGCATTTCTCTGCCGATTCTAGTTAAATTTTGCGTAGGTTCATTAAAATAGCGTTTTTTGTCGAGTTGGTTTTAGGATTTTTTTTTTATTTTTTTGGGAAATGGCACCTTCGCCTTTTCTGCAGCTCGCAGAGTCTCAGTACCTAATATGAGTACATATATACTGGATATACTGTTAATAAGAAATAACATAATCTCATCTAGTTCAATTCCAAGCTATATTAATAAGACAGAAAAAAATATTACGTTTCAAATTGACCTTGACCTCAATTGAACTCTCTCACAATTAAAATGAGAATATTTTCGGAGTAATTACTTGTCAATAAGGCTTAATGAGGTTGTACCTACTCCAATATGAATACACATTAGCATATAAAAAAACTACAACAAATTGAACTTTACTTAGGAACATAGCTACTTAGGAAAAAAAATTATGGTCTAGTTTTTCAGAAGCTAGTTTTCGGAAATTCTTTAAAGTTTATTGATTTAAACTTTCACGATTCTCACACATTATTTATACTAAACGGGACTTAATCGCGTATTAACTTATTAAACTCACTGAGGTCTCCCGACGTTTCGGATGTGTTGCAACATCCATGGTCACGGGACAACTGGCTTGTGCGGGTATCAACATCTTCTTGCTGCGCGGGTTTTCCGAACTACCCGCATTTGGTCTTTATGAACCACTTGTACACTAGGGTTGTCACCCGGCCGACACACAACACGATAGGATTCCACGAAGATGAAATCTTAAAACCTTCATCCCGATTGAAATTACGATGTTTTGTGATTTCAACGGCTTCACGTATTTTTCTACTATAGAAATGACGTTCCGTAGACAGGACTTTCGGTTTATGGAGCTCAATCCAGTGGTTTGGTCCTGACTCCAACAAATGCTCGGCTATCGCAGACTTATTCACCTGCCAATTTTTTACAGCCGCAATATGTTCCTTGACCCTTTCCGCGATGGTTCGCTTGGTCTCACCAATGTAGGAACTTCCACAACTGCAGTCAATCTTATAAACTCCTGGTGATTGAAAGGGGATAACATCCTTCGGTGATCTTAGATGTCCCATGACCTTGGATAACGGCATGTATATGGTTTTAATGGAATACCTTCGCTTAATACTCGTAACGTTCTATTATAGTGAAAAGTTTTTTCTTTTACTTTGCACTTTATTTTAAGTGTACTTTTAAGACACAAAATACTGGTTATTATTATTATTTTACTGCGGCTAGGCCAAACATGCGTATCATTATACAAATAGTATTTATGGCTCTAACCATGTTACGAAAAACAACCTTGACATATACCATAATATTTGCACGTGGATGATAAAATATGTCGCAAAAATGTTAGCCAAGGATACTGCCCCCGTTACGAAGAAGGGCGCTTGTCACATGAAGTCGAAACTGAGAAAAAAATAAATAAGAAAAAAAAAAAATTATAAAGTTAATTAAATGGTAAAAAATCTGCTGTTTCCAAATGAAATTAGATAGAGACGTTCTGTAAACGGCTTTCGCTAGGTAAATACCTTGTGCACATTTTAGTTTTTAGTAATTCTATAATTTATTCTTATTTATTTTATTTTCCGCGTTTTTCCTTTTCATCTTAGTAAAAAAATGTTTGGAAAATACGAGATACTTAGTAAAAAAGACACTAGTCACCATTTACGTCCTTTTAACTAAACCCAATTAAGTCTTTACCAGATATTACTCCTATTTATCCTTAAATAACGGACGCATGTAACCACTAGCGTCTTTTCAATGATTTTGTTGATAATTGACTGATTTGACTTTACTCACATAAAAGTCACTTCTACATGTTTTGTTTTAATTTAACATCGGTTTGCAGCTACAATTCAAAAAATATTATTTTTTAGAAAACTCCTGTACCATCGACAAAATTGAATCCTGACCCACCATGGAACCTTGTTACAATTAACTGACATATTAACCTCATATGATCGTACGTATGTTCGTTAATTGTAACAAGGTTCTATGGTGGGTCATGATTCAGTTGGTTCGATAGTACATATTAAAAATAAAAAAACATGAAATAACGTACGAAGTAACTTTGCCAAATTTACATATATTAAAATGACGTGTAATGAGATCCGTAAAACTGCGTTAAGAAACACATTTGGTCATCAGCATCATTTAACTATTTGGTACTAAGTATTTGGAATGTGTAATTCAGCGTATGGCAAAACATGGGGACTGAACCCAAAGGTACTGAAGTGGATCTACACCATGATGGTGAGACCCATATTATTGTACGGTAGCCTGGTATGGTGGCAAGGACTTTAATGAGCACATGCAGAGATGCCCTGATGATGGTGCAGAGATCGGTATGCATGGCTATAACATGGGCGTACCACCCCTACAGCGGCGCTAGAAGTCCCTACTGGACCTACAGCCACTTCACATGGTGATTAAGTCAGAGGCGCGCAAATCGCTCTACTTACAGATTAAGAACCCTTGGACTGTGGAGTTGTAGCAAGCCAAAGACTAAGCACACAAACATGGCGACTGACGGTTTCTTAGACTTAATAAACATGGGATGCGATAAAATGCTACCCAAGTATGTATTATATATATTAGTAACCACACAACAAAAGTTCCATCCAGGCTGAATGGGCCGAAGGTTTAAAACCACCTAGGTCTGGTATCGAAGACAGTATATGGTACACGGACGGATCAAAAATGGGATCCGGTACGGGAGCAGGCATTTATGCGAATGACTATACTAGTAGTGTAAGCATATGTAGTTTGGCAACCGCCTTCCAGGCGGAGACATACGCCATAATTGCCTGTGTACAGGATAATTATAATAGACAGGCCCACCCGAGGGCAGACCATCTATATACTCAGTGACAGTCAAGTGGCCCTTAAAGCGCTTACGGCGCCGAAAGTGGCTTCTAGACTAGTCTATGATGGCGTCTAGGCACCGAACAAGCTTGGAAAGCACAATAGGGTGCAACTATTTTGGATACCAGGGCACGAGGGCACATCGGCAACGAAAGAGCGGATGAGCTTGCCAAAAAGGGGTCTACAAATCACTTTGTAGGTCCAGAACCATTTATAGGACTCGCGCAGGGAACCATAATTTCGGCCTTTTGAAGCCTACGCCAAAACCAAACACCAACACGAGTGGAGGAATCTAAGCTCTTCATAGAAGGAGTGGACTCGGGCTAGACTAACAAAAATGTATTCAAATGTTTACCAGTTGGTCGATCATGTAACGCATTGCACGCGCGTCAGGTATATGTAAAATGTCATTTTTTGTATGGAAAAATTACAGTTGAGTTGTCCTACCGCTCGTTCGAAACGTTACGTGCTTACCCCTCTGATTCTTATTCAAATAAATTAAACAATTGAATAATATTACGAATAAAGTTACTGCTGTTATCGTGCACGGCAAAATAGTGTCCCTCATGTGGGCACTGTAAATAAATAAAAATATAACAGTGACAATCTTATAGGTACTTAAATAATCTCTCGCGAATAAAAAACAATATAACTTGCAACTTGCCTACACGCTGAGCTGCTCAGACGCAGGTCTCCCGGTGCCAAAGTTTCGGGCGTAACTGAACGAACATCGATAGAATTCCTCCCCACTTACTCTGCTTTTTAAAAAGATTATGGAAAAAAAGGACGCTTGTGCGTACTAGTGCCTTTTCTAAGAAGTATTATACTACAAAAATTAAGCTTAGAGCAAAATGTAGACGCAAGTACCACAAGAGCCCTGGTACTTTTGCAAAAGTACTTAATTTAAAAGGCACAAGGAGCCACTAGCGCCTTTTTTATTTTGTTTCGCTTGCAGATGTGTCAAATATAATTAATGATATAAGTCATATGCGAAGTTGAAAAGGCGCTTGTGGTCACTAGCGCCTTTCTTCTGTTGAGGTAATGGCGGATGCGTCAATGTCAACAAGAATGCTTTTAACTTAAAACTTACTTAAAAAGACGCAGGTGACCACTTGCGTCTTTTCCACTTTTTATAAAACAGCAGATCATAAGTCGCGTCTTTTATTTTATGGAAATGTTGTAAAAGTGACAAAAAAAATAGGCGCATATACGCACTTACGCCTTTACATTCCAGGTCTTCATTGTATTTCGGACAAACGACTTTTCAATTTAGTTTAAGGTGGTTTAAGTGAGGAAATGGGTGTAAAAGCGCCCTTTTTTCTTATGGTAACCCTGTTTCTAGGCTTCCTAGGATAAAATAAAAAATACTCGCAGACGCGCCTTTTTTTGCTGATCACGGCAATGTATATAACTCATTTTTGACAAAAATGTGACATGCGCCCTTTTTCGTAACGGGGGCAGATATAACTTAATAGGGGTGTAGGCACTCAATAAAATAATCCATAATGTCATTATTTTCTTGAAAAAGATTTAATAATGTAGTCAAATGGAGAAAAAATCAACGCAAAAGGTTAAATAATGACGAAGTTATAAGTTTCCAAAGTTTTAGGAAGGGGTATGGTCTGTCCCTTTTTCGTAAAACGCAACTTCGTAATGAAACGATGACGCTTGTATAATGTGACGTCACTGGAAGACGGCAACGTGCCGTGCCGCATCGTGTTCGGCGCCGCCGTCGACGCGGCCTGCGATGCGCGCGCGGCAGCCTGGTGTATTGTGACGTCACACCCTGTTTGCGTTTTCTCTCTCTAACAAGCAATATTAAAACGGTTGAAGCTTCTTAATTCTTTGAGATATCTGAATGGTATTTTCGTCACTATAGGCATATTTTTTTGCCTTCTTTCTTCTGGAGTACCTAATAATAATTTTCTAGTTACGCCCCTATTGAACAGTCCGCCAAAAAAATAGTCTGTACATTTGACAGCTAATTTAGTCGAAAACTTGTAGTAGGTACGACTTTTTGGTTGACTGTACATTGAAATGGTCCAATCTGTAGGACCCTTTTTGATTATTTTTTACTAGTTATTGATCGATGTTATCGGTTTCTCAATGCTATTTTACGTTCATGTTTACGCATGCGGTGTTAGCCTATGATTACTAATTAAAATCAAACGTTACCCTGTATAAATGTAAGATTGTAATTGCTGTTGGCAGATCTAATAAAATACAAAAATAAATATGTGCCTATGATTTTCAAGATGGAGAGTTGCATTGGTTTTCTCTGAATTTTGAACAAATGGAAATCAAAACGATTATCCCAATCACTTGGTTCATTATATGCGGTCTTAAGAGGATTGTGCAGTTGTAGTCTGTATTGGTTACTTAACAGTCATCATTATGAATGAATGAATAAATGAATGAATGATCTTTTATTATCATCGTATCAGTCAAAAGACGTTCGCTATTATTATTATTATTATTATTATTACTAAACAATGGGATACAAAACTTAATCTAATACATTTTCCTGCAAAACTGTTTTAACAGTTTGTCTGCAGGTACGAGTCTCTATAATAACTACATATCACAATGTATATTTTTTACACTATAATTTTAACTATGTATTTAATATAATTGCATAATGTATTCACAAAGAGTGTCGCGCTAAAACATTTACGTGGAATTTTGCTTGTTGTCATTTGTCACTAAGTGTATGGAGAAAGTACTTTTTTAATGAGTTTTTAAATTTACGCTTATGTGGCTCGTGTCGAATGTCTTCGGGTAAGGTGTTTAGTAGGTACGGAATTCGTTTAGCTAACATTCTATCTCCAAAATAGTTATTTACACGAGGTACTTCATACTTACCCGCTGACACTGATCTAGTGCCATGCTTATGCTCTATAAGTATCGGACTATGCACCCGACTGCCATGGTTGTTTACTGCAAGTAGATATTTATGTTTTAAACTAATTGGAAGGATTTTACAAATTTTAAATAATTTTGAATAATCTCCCTTGCAACTTTTTCTAGTTTTGCTATTGACTAATAGTTTTAAAAATCTTGTTTGCAATGCCTCCAGTTTATCAATGTAAGATTTAAATGTGAGTCCATAACAGTCAAGGGCATAGCTCAATATAGAATCTACTATTGCAAAATAAAGACTTTTCATTATGTTACTAGGAACTTTAAAACTTAGATGGTAAAATTTTCCTAAAAGGATTCTTAATTTACTGGAAATATAACTAATATGTTGGAGCCAGGAAAATGAAACATCGACCTTGACACCAAGATATGTTACACAATCTACCTTTTCAATTGGTTTGCATTGACAATTATTTAGACTATTATGAAAACATTTAAAGCTATGGGTATACATTAGTGGCGGAGTTTCTGCTATGGATAAATATGGTGATTGTATGACAAGAAGTTTTGTTTTGTCTGTGTTTAATATGATGCCATTATCATGGGACCATTTCACAACCGCATCTATATCCTGCTGAACCAAGCGACATGTCTCGGTAACATCGGTTCCGGCTAGTAGAGTGCATAGATCGTCAGCAAACATGTGGGCGGAACAGTGTCGCAGTATTCCACACAAACTATTTACGTGCATGAGGTAGCACACGGGTCCACACACGGAGCCCTGGGGGACCCCGCAGCGCACCCGCGTCTCGTCACTGAACTCGTCACCTATTTTAACACGGTATGAACGCGATGTGAGGTAGTCCCGGAACCAGCAGTTCAGCGGCTGCCCCACACCACATTCATCCATTCCATTTAAAAGCGTGTTGGTTTCCAAGGTGTCAAATGCTTTTTTAAAATCGTAGAATATGGCTACAACAAACTTCTTATCTCCTAGGTATGAATTTATTTCGTCAGTGAATCTGGACAAAAGAGTAGCGGTGCTTTTATTTTTCTGGAAACCATGCTGACTTTCGCTAAGGACGTTATTTTTATGAAGAAAAGAATTTATTTGGTTGATGACAGTTTTTTCGATCACCTTGTCAATGCTAGAGAGAATGGATATCGGTCTATAATTGGATAATACTTTTCGGTCACCTTTTTTATGGATTGGACGGACTAAGGATTCCTTTAACTTGTCAGGATATTTATGTTGGGATACTGATAAATTGATTAACTTGGCTATGACTGGACTGACCTTATCTATGACTAGCTTCAGGTCGGACATGCGTACAAGATCGCTCCCCGGTGCTTTGTTTTTATTCATTTGGCGAATGACGCGCTCATCATCCCTGCTACGCACAGGTTGCCATCTTATATACACGTCCGTCCTATTCACATAACTATTTCGATGTAACCATTTTTCGTTACATGTATGTTTGATCTGTTTAATCTCATCAGAAAAACTGAATGCAAACCTATCACAAATATCTTTAATACTACCTTGTTTTTCCATGTTACTAAGGACGGAACTATCTAAGGATGGTTTTTTATTACCTAATAGACTATTAATTTTATCCCAGACTCTCTTAATATTATTATTGCAATTTAATATGCTTTGCTTGTCATAATCATTCCTACTTTTAATGGTAGCTTTATCTGCTTTGGCTGCTGGATCTATGTCCAGCATCCCCTAAAGAATGCTACAATGACCGCTCCGGCGCCACTCGCATTCAGCGGACACCCGCAACCTTTACCAGGTCATCTGTCCACCTTATTTAAAAGTACCCTTTCTCAATTCCAGAGGCTGTCCCTGCACCTAGCGGTGGTGCTTCTGGCTCTGTACCAGACATGCCGCGCCGAGCCTGCCATCCCCAGCTACCCGAACCAGAACTATGCGGTCTTCGGCGCCCCGATCCGAGCTGATCTGGATGAAGACGGCTACTTCTACCCTAAGCCGAAGGTTCCATTCCCGCCGCCGCCGCAGCCACAGCCGCAGCCTACGCAAGGCTACGTGTACGAAAGGCCTACTGCACCTTTCAACCCGCCTACAAGGCCACCGCCACCTCCGCCGCCACCACCGCCAACTCGCCCGCCTCCACCCCCGCCGCCGCCTACACGGCAAACGCCGCCGCCGACCAGACCTCCACCGCCTCCAACGCAAGGCTATGTTTATGAGAGGCCGAATATACCATTCAACCCGCCGACTAGGCCTCCACCTCCGCCTCCACCGCCACCAACTAGGCCTCCACCACCACCACCACCACCGCCAACCCGATCTCCGCCACCACCGCCAACCAGGCCACCACCTGTTTATTCCACTCAACTCCCCATATCCAGAACAACTGGCTACGAATACCCCAAACCCAGCATTCCGTTTACTTTCCCCACTACACCGCGGCCTACCCCGCCGCCGACTACCGCTCGCACTTTCCCCCCATCTACTTACTTACCCCCTACTACCACTAGGAGGCCGCTACCGCCTTCTACTTATCTACCCCCGACGACCCCTCGACCAACTCCACCGCCAACCACGAGACGGATTCCACCTCCAACGACGCGGCCAACAAGGCCTCCAACATACTCTACTTATTCCACTCAACTTCCAGTAATTAGAACTACGGGCTACGAGTATCCGAGACCCAGTGTTACATTCACTTTCCCAACCACGACGACAACTAGGCGCACGCCCCCAACAACGGCGAGGACCTTCCCTCCGTCTACTTACCTTCCCCCTACAACCACCCCTAGGAGACCACCATCGACTTACCTGCCCCCTCAGACTACGCCTCGTCCCACGCTGCCTCCAACTACCCGTCGTACTCCTCCTCCCACCACACGTCCCCCACCGACAACAAGAACTACCTACCCTACCCAACCGCCAGTTACAAGAACTACAGGTTACAACTATCCTTCGCCAAGCATTCCTTTCACGTTTCCTACAACAAGAAGGCCTCTTCCGCCTTCCACATATCTACCTCCCAGAACTACCACAACAACCAGAAGGCCGTTACCGCCATCGACTTACCTACCACCTGTAACTACCCCGCGTCCTACACCCCCGCCGACTACAAGGCGGCCTCCTTCTACTTACCTCCCCCCTGTGACTACGCCACGTCCTACTCTACCCCCAACAACTCGCAGAACCCCGCCCCCTACCACGAGGCCTCCCCCAACGACCAGACGTACTCCTCCTCCAACCAGACCTCCTACTTACCCCACTTACTCCACTCAAGTCCCAGTTACTAGAACCACAGGTTACAACTACCCCACGCCAAGCGTTATCTTTACATACCCGACTACGCCCAAAAGGACTTTACCTCCTTCCACTTATCTTCCTCCCACAACTACTACTACAACCAGAAGGCCTTTACCTCCATCTACATATCTACCCCCAGTGACTACGCCTCGACCTACACCCCCGCCTACGACAAGGCGTCCACCTCCGCCCCCGACCACTAGGCCTCCTCCACCCCCAACCACGAGACGACCGACTCAACCTCCAGTAACTAGGACTACTGGTTACGAATACCCCAAACCTAGCATTCCATTCACTTTCCCGACATCAACTACAACGAGACGACCTCCCCCCACGACTGCTCGTACCTACCCCCCTTCGACCTATTTGCCTCCAACTACTACGACCAGAAGGCCGTTACCGCCGTCGACTTACCTTCCCCCTGTAACTACCCCACGCCCCACTCCCCCACCAACCACGAGGCGCACCCCGCCACCGACTACTCGCCCGCCACCCACGTACTCCACTCAAATCGCAGAAACCAGAACTACAGGTTACTACTATCCTCAACCGTCAAATCCCTTCACATACCCCGCTAGGCCTATTACCACCAGACAGCCATACGTTCCTCCTTCGACAACTAGAGCCCCACCAATCTACTTACCTCCGCCAACGACGAGAGCGCCGCCAATTTACTTGCCCCCTTCTACCACTAGACCGCCATACATCCCACCATCGACAGTAAGAATACCAGTTTACATTCCACCCTCTACGACCAGAGCTCCCCCAATCTATTTACCTCCTTCAACGACCAGAGCTCCCCCAATCTATGTACCCCCTTCAACGACCAGAGCTCCCCCGATCTACATACCCCCATCAACGACCAGAGCACCACCAGTATACATACCTCCATCTACAACGCGTGCCCCGCCAATTTACCTACCCCCCTCCACAACTAGACCCCGCTTCGTACCAGACCAAGGATATTTCTATGATAAACCAAGAGTACCATTCGTTTTCTAAGTTAGTTAAAAGTACATTCAAAGTTGCCATAATTGTGATACCAAAAAGTACTTTCTTTAGTACTTTGAAGTAAGGTTTGTTATTAGGCCTGGGGTTGAGGTTAGGCCTAAAATTTGTTTTAACGATGTAAATAATTACGAACGAAAATAGTGTTTGTCAGAATAAAGATCGGATCGAGGAATAAGTATCCATCAAAAATCCATCGCTTTTTAATTGCTCAAGAGAATTTGAGTAGAAAGCGAAATGATTAAAAACTACACATTATATAAGTAAAGCATTTTTCTGTCCGAGAGAGAGAGCGCTTTTACTCCGATTAAAAGATAGTACATATTACATACTCAACACAAAACGCAAGAGCGATATACACCTACTTACGCAAACTGAGGACTTCTCGATTGTCACTCGTCGTGCGTGCAAAATGTTAAATTTTTCCTCAGTCTGAAATCGGAAGATTCTACCGGTAGTGTAGCGGCCAGTAACAGTAGCTTTAGCACCAGGGTGGCAAAATGCGTTAAATAATCGCAGCCCAGACGGTAATACTCGTAATGACATGAAAAATACAGTAATTCCATTCGACCATTTTCCATAATAAATATAAATTAGACACACTGTCGAACATAATGTCAGTATAACTCATAGCGCCTGGACCGTAATTCACTCCCCTCCGTTCGTTATTTTGGCAAACACTCAAGTCTTGCATAAGAACATCGAAGTTACCCGATTCTAGTGATATATTAAGTATGTATTTTAATTGCTATAATAGAATGGTAAATACTCAAAAAATGTGAAAACGACACTGCCTTTAACTAATTATATTATAAGATAGTAAATTACATTTTTATAAAATATAAACCATGATTTTTTATATCCTTATCCCAAGTCATGCATACATCCAATACTTAAACATACGAGTAGATACATTAATATACTACACCCACACTAATTTATTATTAACTAGCTTCCGCCCGCAACTTCGTCTGCCTGGACCCGGGATAAAACTATAATCTTATATTTTAATCCAGGCTATCTTCTTATATAACTATCTTCGTGCTAAACATCCAAATCGGTTGAGCCGTTTATGCGTGATCGAGTAACAACATCCAAACATTTATAATATTATATAGTAGTAGGATGCGAAATTATCAATGGTTGTCTCTGTAGCCTTTTATCGCTTATGCTGCTGAACCGATTTAGACTAAATTGGGTATGGTATGGAGATTGCTCGGATCCTGAGAAGTACATGATAGTTTTTTATCCTGGTCGAAGTTGCAACACGTCCGTAAGAACACCGCTACCCTACACGTGAACCCTGGGCGGTGTTAAAAGTGCAACAACCTGGCAACCGTACTGTCTTTTCGAAGATCTCACAGTTCTAAATACACGGATTTGCCATATATGATAAAATAATAAATTAATCCCGGCAGCCATCTCATCGATGGTAGAGCAATAATCTGTACTTTAACCTGTAATCTTAATGAAAATATATATGAAGTTAGTTATTCGTTAAAAAAAAGCGTAATAATTATTGAAATCGGAAAAGCAGATATCCAAATATTACCCAGAACATAGATTAGATTTAGATTAGATTTAGATTTATTTATTTCATAATATACAATTTACAGTATAAATTAAAGCTAGCTTAATCTATATGAATTTATATTATGATCGTCAAAGAGAATTAAGAATTATAATAAAATGTCAATAAAATTCAAATTATAGTCACAGGAAATAAATTACGAAGATATCACATAAAGATCGTCAGATAACAGAATATACATTAATAAACGAAAACGGGTCATGTTAGCTTGCGTTCTTTGCAATACTCGGGCAAAGTCGCGCGCGCAGCTAGTCTATACTAATATTACTCGTGGCTCCGTGAACTGTAAAACACGCGGCCATATATTTATAAAAACAGGTATAATATACTCCTAATTAACACCCTTATTTTGTCGACAAATGTTTCATCGAATGCATTGTTTCGCCGAATTTTCATTTCATCGGTTTTTTTTTTTTGAAACCGTTAACTTTTTGCAGAAATTGTGCAGAACCCATTAGGTAAGGTTAGGTTTATTTTGTAAAAATCTTGAAAATTGTACTGTTTCTGAAAATAAATCCGATGAAATGACAATTCACCGAAACATTCATTCGATGGAAAGTTACTTAACGAACCTGCTCACAAAATTTCATAGGATCGGTTGAGAAATGCGACCTGTAGAGGAGAACAGCGCGACAGCGGGACAGACACCAGACAGACAAACGATTTTCGGCCCAAGCTGAAGCATACAACTACGTTCGCTAAAGAGGAAATCGTGTCCAAAAGAGTGCCGCAGGGCAACATTCTAGGCCCGCTTCATTTTATGATGTCTGTTCCACTTGTACGAGTATGCGGACGATATACAAGTCGATATCTCATGTTATCCCTCTGCATACAGCAAGTTATTTTTTTGTCCGACTATGCGGTAATCTAAAAGAATAGATTATGCTGGAGGATTAAGAGTCCGTAGAACGGTCGCCACAAACGCTCCCCGCACAAACATAGTTTGCTTCTTACTTTAAAACGGCATGCTGGGTAAACATTAAACTTGAATTAAGCGAGAAACAAAATGTTCTACTGGCTCTATTTTGTTAGGGTTCTGTAGTTCTGTAGGACCCTTATAGTTTCGCCATGTCCGTCTGGCCGTCCGTCCGTCCGTCTGTCCGTCCGTCTTCGGCTTAGCTCAGGAACCCTTACTACTAGAGAACTGTAATTCAGCATGGGTATATAAATCAATCACGCCGACAAAACAGAAGAACAAAATCATGAAAAATATTTTTTTGTGGGTCCTCCCCTACACCTAAAGTGGGGATGTAATTTTTTTTCTTGTTAAACCCATTGTGGGGTATCGTTGGATAGCTTGTTCAAAAATATTAGGTATGGTCTGCTACTGGGAATGTGTAAAAAATCGTCGCAGTACTACATATAAATGAATTTATAATTAAAACTATCACGGCTAATAGGCATAACTAGTTACCGAGTAGTAGTCGACCAACTTAAAATGTACTCAGAAAGGTCAACTTTCGTACAAATTCGGCTGACGCAACTGCACCATTTTGTTGGAGCGCGCGTGTCGATGTAACTAAGACAGACATGCAACTACAGAACGCTGCACTGTGCGAGGCCCGACATGCACTTGGCCGATTTTTCTCTTTTAATTTCTCGCAATGGAAACTGCTTTCTGACCTGAGATTATATGGCGGATCCCGATGTGTAGGTATACAAAGTTTCATGTTATTCTACCATGTCATTTTAGAATGAGAACCAAGCTACGCTTTATGGAGAGTCGAGCGTACTGGCGACTCTCAAGCAATTAAATTTAACAAACCATCATCCTGAAAGCTACGGTAGTCTACTGGTTCAGGCATGCGACTGTCAAGCGGCGGTCGTGGGTTCGAATCCCGTTTAGTACCAATGAGTTTGTCGGAACTTATGTACGGAATATTTACCGTTCCTTTTTCGGTGAAGGAAAACATCGTGAGGAAACCGGTCAAATCCCAATAAGGTCTAAGTTTTTCCTCTCGGTTGCAAGGTCAAATGGCAGTCGCTTTCGTAGAACTAGTAGACCAATAAAATTAAACCTGGACATAATTGGATAACTGTAAGTTTCTTTTTCTATGGTATAAAGTTAAAATAAAAATAAATTAAACATTTTAAGGTTCCGCGTCATTTGTTAAAAAACAAAAATACTAGCCAACGGAAATGAAATTCACTTTTATTGATTACTTTTTATTCCCATATGCTATTTCCACACGACGCAATGATAATGACAAACAATGTCTTGATATTATCATAATATTTCTACTAAGAGTATCAGACAATTTTGATGTGACCAGCCTTCTTATCGCCCGCTCTGTTTTCTCGTCTGAACATGCAGGCCAATCTGAAAGAGCGGATTCACAGTTAAGGTGTAATCGTGTAATCTTTAAAAGTTTTCTTAAAAGTAGTTCTTTAATAAAGGGGTTTAGGTTCTGATGTCATTTTTTTAGATGAGCGGCCATTCGTAAAATCCGTAGATTACGATAGATCTATCCAAAACAAACATATTCTGTTATCATGAAATGTTATACTCTAAAATGCATGCATTTGCAATATATATGTCCACAGGTCATATTGAAAAGTTATAAACAAAACTTAAAACTTAAATATCTGGGCTCCGACATTGTATAACGTGATACAAGGCACATTATTATTGTACCGATAAGATATTTTATATAAAACTATAAAACGTGTATAAAAGATTAGCTATAGATTAAGTACGTGCGAGATGTATGAATGATTATGCATGTAGCTACTTGTATTTTGAGTGTGGACTGCATTAACCCCTCTGGTGAAGTCCACACTCACCCTTTCTAGTCCCCCATCAACATTCTAATTATTGCAAGGCAGTGGACACTATCTTCAACCATCTAGCACTGACTGGCAAAGTCGCTGCAAAACTAAAAACGACAATTTTTCTCACACATGGTTGCCTAATTTGTAATCTTTTGCCAACGTTTAAAAATAGTTATTTACGATACAAGTGCCTGAAAATAGGAAAATCGACACGAGTTGCGAATTACCTATTCGCACGTGTATAGTACAACGTTTTACTGTACATATGGCTCTTTAAAGTTTCGACATATGCACGGAAAGTGCTCTTTTCCGCACTAGTGCGGGAGAGTAGCACCGTATGTACTGTAAAAGGTATATTATAAGCAAAGCTCTGGCGTCAGGCAGCATTGGCACCAGTTCTGACAGGACAACAATGATAGAAATCTGGTAGGGCTCTTGTTCAGGAATCAAGAAACGAGTTAAAGGCACACTCGGTTCGTAAACTCTCCACCCTACACTTCCCTAAATTGGAGTAATGAATTGCCGTAGAATAAGTTGGAAATTACACCACCACTAGAGCCTCCTCTTAAATATGTGGTAATGATCTTTTCAACGTGACGATGCTACTTGTCCGAATGAAGTCTCACCTCAGCGTACAGAAGTAGACTAGCTCGACGATGCTGAGCAAGGAGAAGCCGAGGAACAGGCCCAGCAGCCCGCCGCAGCTGGCCAGGAAGTCTGTCACTCCGAACAGCTCCGAGCGCCGCATCGTGGCGAACCGCGCCTCTTTGAAGAATATCTCGTAAGAGTATCTCATGGTGTCTTTCAAGCTATATGAATTAGTGAAACATTATTTCTCTAGTATTACTCGTAAATCTCGTGCCTACGCTTCTTGGATACAACCGACGATATAGTTAAGAAACAACTTAGAAAAGTTGTAAAACACGACGTTTCATTTCAAAGTCCAATATCTCAAAAAGGGCTGTACATATATGTACCTACTATGTATGTAAGCATATAATTGGTCTTACAGTTCAGTCGGAATAAATCTGTCATCCAAGCAAGGTGTTTCACCTAACCGCCAATCCCAAATTCAACATTGGCTGACGGGTATGAAAATTATTGGTTCAACATTGTTCGGTGTTTCAACGAACATGGCGAAGAACGTAGGAAATATCGCGTGTTTCGATGTGGAAGCCGGAAATTGGCAAACGTATTGTGATCGGCTAGATATGTACTTTTTGGTGAACAAGGTGGATGACAACTTGAAACTACCGACGTTAATAAATAGAATAGGGGATGCAGCCTACGAGCTGATGGTGAACTTGTGCAGCCCAAAGAAATCATGTGATTGCGACTAGAAGGAAGTGATTAAAATCATGGCTAATTAACAGCCCAAACCGTCGGTAGTCGCCGAAAGATTCAAATACCGTCAGTGTCGTCAAAGTAACGGGCAATCAGTGGCAAATTTAATGGCAGAGTTAAAGATAGCATCTAAGTATAGTGATTTTAGTAACACTTTAGACGACGATTATGAGCGACCAATTTGTTTGTGGCGTAAATAGTAACTTGGTTAGGCAAAGGTTGTTTGCAGAGGAAAGTCTATGTTCTAATAAGGCGTTTATGATACTGATTACACAAAGACAGTGCATAAAATTTAACGCGGTGGGTGCGGGCCATGGTTTATGCGAGTCGTGTGGCGATTCCCGGCATCAGAAAATGGAGTGCAAATTTAGCCGATACGTGATGTGTGACGTGTGCAAGATTAGGGGGCATTTGTACGCAGGATGTGCCCGAAATGTGCGGTAAATACCACAAATCGTGCATCTTTAGTTAAAATAGTTGGTATATACCCACGCGCTTGCTCAGAAGTAGGCTCCGAAATTCGTGTTCCATTTTTACCTACCCTGTTTATAAGTACGCGCGAACTCAGTTAAATTAAAAGGTCATTTTTATAGTCCCATAAAACTTTACGAGCAAGAAAGTAGGCATTAGGTTTAGGTCATTCATAAAATTCATTGCCTAAACTTGCTTGACCCGCTGATCGCGCAGTCAGTCAGTTGTTTTGTTATTATGTAAATGTACCTACACCTTCCTAGAGCCTTACGTAGTGGAAGTTAAGTATTCCTATACCTTGGGACAGTTCCTGATTAAAGGTATTCTTTTGCAATAACATTCATATGGATAATAAATATTCTATAATAATAAAAATTAATATCGCCCACCAGATTTCTGGTGCAATCAGTCAACGTAAGGCAGCTTGTGGCGGGCTGTTAGGGAGTAGCGACCCCTGAGTGCTCCTGGGGGTGTCCTGTGGTCAGGCTGAGCCGATCGGGTGGTTGGTTGGACAGGCCCTCCGCCTCTGGCTTGCCTTTATTGGCCGTCCAGAGTGGAGTCGCAAGAGCTGTTGCTCGAGGGTAGATGTGGACACCTAAGTGGCGAGTTGGCTATATGTTTAAAGTCCAGTGCCACCTCTCTACCCCCCCAGCTCTCTGACCGGTGTTGCCCTTAGGCCATTTTTTAATTTCGCTATTAATACGGGCCCATCTAGCAGTTAGCGAGTCACCGTCTGCCAGAGATAAAGATTGAAACAGTTTTATTAGGCAGGCGTCCGATGTTTCACCCAATAGCCCAGCCACTAGTCCATCATTTCAACCCAATAACCCGTTTTATTTAGATTCCATCAACCATCAATAGTCCCTATACACCCCAGCGGGTGCTGTCTCTGTGTGCGTCCCATGACACGGGCAGGGACAGCATCCGCTCGGTGTACTCCTTGCATTTCATTAAATTGTCAAAAGGGCCTCTACGTGTTGGCTCAGTTGGTACTTTGTAGGCACGCCTCCCAAAGGTCCGGGACATCATTGTCCCGTGAGCGGGAAAAAATAATAATAATATAATAATAAAAAATCATATGGATATGATAAAATGCCCATAACTATATTTAAGAGATGCGTAGATATACGAGTACTCCCGGAGCCGCTTGCTGACTTTTATAATTGACTGGCATATTCCCAGACGAGCTAAAAGTAGCTAGAGTTTTACCAGTTTATCAAAAAGGAGTACAAACGGACCCTGGTTATAGGGGTCATACTTATCAGCTCTTGCAAAATTACCTTACTAACCGAAAACAATTTTTGGAGATAAAAAATACTGACAAAAATATGGAGCTGCTCACTAAATCCAAACTGGTTACTGTTAAAAGAGGGGTGCCCCAGGGCTCGATTCTGGGCCCTATTTTGTTTATCATATTTACTAATGACTTGTGTACTATATCTGTAACATCGTACCCGAATGCCACTTAACCTTATTTGCAGATGACCACAGCGGGTGTGTAATGATTGGTATAATAACTTTTGATATATTTTTACTGGATATAACAACATTCAACACTCAACTTTTGGTATAACAACAATCAGTATAATTTAATGGCGTATAATGTTCAAACAGCATAATACAATTTTTGATATGACGTTTTATGGACATAATGTATATTAAATATTTATATTATATGTATTATTATATGTATATGTATATTCTATTAGTGGTATAGTGATTTGTAAGATATATTTTTTTATTACACATACACGTTAATTATTTTAACCTAACTTAAACCTAACCTAACCGCCAGCGTGTCGAAGTTACCCCACTTCGCGGGGTGCTTATTTCCGCTCTAAGGGACACAAGCTAACCCTATATAACCTAATCTACAAATAATACCATTGCCACAATTATCAGTGGCTATTATACTGTTGTGTGTCAGTGGTTACTCGTCGTCGTACCTACACCAACCTAGGTAACAAATAAAAGTAGTAAGTATTTCAGATTATGCCAATAGTACATTATTCCAAATGAGTTTTTTATTGAAATAAGTTAAATCCCATGATTAATGGTTGATTCATAGTCGTCAGATTAATAGTTGTTATATTACAAGTTCATTATATCTGTTGATAATTATATTAGGTACATGAAAATATATCAAATGTTGTTATATCAAAAGTGCAATATATCCTTTAATCGTTATATCCAGTGAAAATATACCAAAAGTTTTTGTATCGATCGTTACGCACCCGACCAAAGCGCAATAGTTTCTGCAAACAGTGTAGCTGAGCTTGTACTACAAGCCTCGTAGAGAGGACAAAACATGCGCTTATGACATTTTTATATTCGTTTGACATTAATAATTTGAGATTGAATACTGCAAAAACACAAACAACGTTATTTAAGAAATTCCAAAAAGACTGACACTCTTAGCGAAATTATGAATGGAGCTAAAATGGACGTGGTCGATTGTGTAAAATTCCTTGGGGTGCGCATTGATTCAGCACTAAACTGAAAGCAGGAGCTCGAGTCCATTCAAAATTCCATTCATTCAGCCTGTTAGGCTCTGAAAAGCCTTAGGGATGATTTGACAGCGAAACAACTCAGGACAGTTTACTACGCATTGGTTGAATCGAAGTTGCGGTACAGCATTATGTTCTGGGGAAATAGCTACATGTGTAATACAAATAAAGCACTACGATCCTTTTTACGCCTTCCTCAGAGGGATTTTAAGAATTTGAGCATTCTGACAGTCTCTAGCTTATATGTACTCGTCTTACTCACTGTGTTTGTGAAACATATAAAAATATGAGATGAATGAGGAACAAAAGATGCGCTTACTTACGCGTACCAAAAACTTGAAGCCTAATTTCTGTCCCAAACACAAGATAGAGCAGCTTTGCACCCGGGATTAGCAGTAAAAAAAATTAATAGGCTTCCCACTAACTCAAAAATGATTACAAATAGTTTCGCGTTCAGTGACGTATTGAAATCATATTTGTTGAGGGGATGCTTCTATATTTAGTTTTGAAGAAATATTTGCACAAGATTAGATTAGATTCGAAAAAAAAACTAGTTTTACTAAATATCTGTCATAATTATGTTTAGGTATCTTTAATTAGTTTAAAATAACAATATGGACATTATCATAATATGAATTACAAAACAAGTCGGAATACAATGGTGTAAAGAATGCTAAAATTAAAATACGTAAAAATAAATAAAAGTAATACTACGTGTACATCCCCCGCACATCTTTTGCAGCTTAGCCCGTGGTGGCCATTCTCCTCCACCATTGTCCCACAAACGCATCGGTGCGCTTCGAATACCTTGCTCCCCAGCCTTAAAGCAACTGCTATCCTCAGGGAGTCGTTGTCGAGCAAAGTGCCTAGGTGTATAGGTAGTATGATATATATCTGTAATAATCCTAGAGTATTTACTTCTAATACTAAGTGTATCTACAAACACAATCATTGTATTGTTCATGAATAAATGTTAAATTAAATTGAAAAAAATATTTACTTTTATTGTTTGATAGTTTGTACGGAACCCTCGGTGCGCGAGTCAGACTCGCATTTGACCGGTTTTTTATTATTTGTTTTCGGCGTTTACATTTAGCGTTGCAATTTGAAGGAGCATGGTGTCAATGAGTGTGGTGTAAATATTTAGTTCCGCGTCAGTTTACATTATAGAAAGTTGTCCTTCCTCAGTCATTCTTACTTTATTTCAGGCACAACATGTCGTATGGAGGAATTTAGGACTTCTTCCATGGCCCGTGTCTCGGCCAATACAAAACTCTTCACGTCACGATAATTTTTAGTGACCTCGGCTTCATAATGTACGCTGTAGCACGAAGGTAAACATTGGCAAAGGTTGCCAAAGCCGTCATCAGTACGAGAGTATTCTCCTGAAAGACCAAATTTGTAAAGAGGAATTTTAGAAAATCCAAAATATATTTAATTTTACAATCACAGTTTAAGAGCTCTTGTTAGTAGAATAGCCGTCACTCTCTACTGATGATCTCTGATTTTAGTAATCTTATGAAACTTACTAAGTTCATTACTGACACAAATTCGTTGGTGCGTCATTGTGCATAAAGCAGTACTACCGTTACCTGAAAGTAAATTATTAAAACTTCAGAATAAACAAGCATTAATTGAAAAACGATGTATATTTGGAAAGTAAACTGCTGATTTACACATACTTCGAACTCGATTCTCTTAGTGTGAATAGTTCAACTTACTTTATGTGCGCGGCTGTGTGCGTGCGTGCCCTGGTATTATAACTATGCAGGTTTGGTTTGTGGGCACAAGGCAGGGACAGGGAAGTTATGGGTGTGGCGCAGCAGTAGGTGATGTGTGCTACACATTGGGGGCATGCATGGCGTGGGTGCCACAACGATAAAATTTGATCGCTATAGTGAGTAACGACCACTCGTTATTTTGGCAAAATTAAAATTATTTAATGTCATATTTCGGCCGGCACTCCCGGAGTGCAACCAGTTTTTTTTTCTCTTATTGTATTTGACATGTATACTTTGATGTAGTTAATTATATTATGAATAGATATCGGATTTTCACATATGTGGTTCCTTTGAAGACACCGCCTGTATATTCTCTAATATTCGGAACCATTCTATCAATAACAAGGGCAATCCTAACGCTTCACATACGCCGACGTTGAAGACACCGGGCCCGGCTGGAAACCAAAAAGAAAAAATGAGCGGCCGGCGACGGGAGCCCTGACAGCAACGTCATTTTGAAAGCCCCTTTATTTGTTTATATTTTCTATATTTTCATAACTAGTTATGTCTTGGGCATCGGTCTTAAACATGGAATGCCCCATTTGCATTGATCGTAAACTATAAAGAGGTAATCGAGGATTAAAGATCCATCTCAGTAAGACACATGTTCCTAGGATAGATCCGCCCTCAACAGATTGTAATGCTTCCAATTACAGGCCCTGGACATCTGTTCCCAGCGCTCCTGCCTCTTCGGCAGACCTATCCGCTCGTTTGGCATTTTTAAAGTCAACTACTAAAATAGCTAAACGAATTCCAAAGGGTGCTAGAGCTGCTGTAGCCCGCAGTTTTACAGAATGCATTTCTAAGGTCGTAGCTAATAATAACTTTGCCAAATGGGAAGCACTTCTCACATTTGTTTATAAAAATTGTTGTATTCCACGTAACAAATCAAATCGTTCTCTTTCGGCCATTATAAAAGATATCGTTCTCCACCCGGCTTTTCCTGCTGATTCACCGGAACCGCCAATGATGGTTCATTGTAATTCACACATAAATTATAAGAATAAAGCAATAGAAAACAAAATTTCTGATGGCAATATTAGAAGTGCGGCTAAAATTTTATTTTATAGCGAATCCTTGGCTTCAGATTCACCCGAAGTGTTTACCGCACTTAAAGACAAGCTCCCGGTATCCTCGACGTCAGTGCAGCTTCCCGTACCACCTGCTACTGCACAACAGCCTCTGCGAGTGACCGAAACCGCTACTTTACAAGCGATCAGCTCCTTTTACAATGGCTCAGCTGGAGGCCTAGAAGGTATAACCCCTCAACACCTCAAAGATTTAACTGGCCCGCTAATGGGAGATGCTGGGAATCGCTACTCAAGGAGCTGACCGGTTTGGTTAATTTAATGTTGTCCGGACAGATCTGCAGTGAAATCGCCCCTATTTTGTATGGTGCCAATCTACTTGCCTTAAAGAAAAAAGATGGAGGCATACGACCCATAGCTGCGGGAAGCTCGCTGCGCCGCTTAGCCTCAAAATTATGCTGCCGCGAGTTTCACACCCGTCTCACCGACAAGTTCAAACCCAGACAGCTTGGTTTTCGGGTCAGAGGCGGTTGTGAGGCCGCTGTACACGCTACTCGCACCTTCGTCGAGAATACTAACTTCGAAGTTCTATTAGAAGTTGACGTAAAAAATGCGTTTAACTCCATAGACCGGAACACGCTTTTATTCGAAGTGCAAAAAGAACTTCCCGAAATCTTTGATTATTTAATACAGTGCTATGGTACACCGTCAAAATTAATGTTTGGGAACAAGGAAATATCCTCGTGCGTCGGCTGTCAGCAGGGAGACCCTCTCGGGCCCGCAATTTTTAGTCTCGCCATCAATCCAGTAATCACACAGCTTACATCCGACCTTAATATTTGGTACCTTGACGACGGCACCCTAGGAGGGAAGGTGTCTTCCGTTTTATGTGATTTGGACACAATTACAAAACGATTTGCTGATTATAGGCCTCACACTTAATTTGACTAAATGTGAAGTTTTTATATCTGACGACCTTCCTGTCAGTACTAGGGATGACATCATACAAAGTTTCAATAATGTCGCACCTAACTTTTATCTACTGTCCCGCGATTCTCTCACCCTACTCTGTGCTCCAATCTATGAAGACGCCATCCCCCTAACAATAAATTCCAAATTAGATACTTTCCACAATTCATATGACATGTTATTTAAGATTCACCCTCACATTGCCATTTACATTTTACGCTTGTGTCTTTTCTCTCCAAAATTCTTATATATTCTTCGGTGCTGCCCTGTTTGGAAATTCCCTATTTTGACATCATCAATTGACAATGTGCTAAAAGATACTGTGAGTAATATTTTAAACATTTCCTTCAATTCTCTTACTTGGTCCCAGGCAACTCTACCTATTAAATATGGCGGACTGGGCATTCGGCGTACAGGTGACCAGGCTCTTCCTGCTTTTCTCTCTTCTGTCCACAGCACTGTAACCCTCATCCGTGGAATTCTAAATGTTTCCAATCCCGCTGATGTGCTAGTGGCAGGCTTGGCTGATGCAGAGTCAAGTTGGGGAGCCGGGTACCCTACTGAATGCCCACCTACTGAAAAAGCCAGCCAAGCTGCCTGGGATCATTTAAATGTCAAATCCTTCCACAAAATACTCCTACAAAATAGTCTCAAAACTGGTGATCACGCTCGACTGCTGGCAGTGTCTGAGCCGGAGTCGGGGCACTGGCTACATGCTCTTCCGTCGCGGAACATTGGCTCCCTGTTGGACCAGGGAGCATTGCGTGTAGCTGTGTGCCTTAGGCTAGGGATAAAGGCCTGTGAGCCGCACCCCTGCAGCCGCTGCGGAGGGTCGGCTGACGCCTTCGGTCACCACGGCCTTCACTGCCGGTCGAGTGCCGGTCGGCCATACAGACACGCTGCACTCAATGACGTTATTCACCGGGCTCTCGGCTCTGCAGCCATTCCCTCTACATTAGAGCTTGCAGGTCTGTCTGCAGTAAACGGTAAAAGGCCCGACGGTTGCACTCTAGTGCCATGGCATGGGAAGTGACCTGTGTGGATACCTTGGCCCCGTCCCATGTCGTGCGGTCTGCCAAAATGCCGGGCTCGGCCGCTAATGACGCCCAAACAGTCAAATGCCGCAAATACACTTTCTTAAGAGGGCTTTTTAAAATTCGTCAGGAATAAGCGACAATTACCGATTTTTGACGGTCTAAATCTAAGAAACGGAAAGGTTTTTATAGATTCTGATTACTTATTTGCATAGCTCAACTCCTTTTATTGTGCGTACCGGCCTCTGATTTAAGAATAACTGAATATGTTGACCGAATATACCCGATTACCGACAGTAGTTTTCGGAAAAGAGCGCCGAGCCATAAGTTTGACCGCCTAATTCTCCATGATGTTACATGAGAACCTAGTTGTTTTTTTTTCTTTTCACTATTGTAATATGTCCGTATTGTGCGTAGCGGCCTCGAATTTTCCTTTTTTTTCACGTATGTATATGTAAATTGATCTCAATTACACCATATTTTTCAACAATATCGTACTGAAAACACAAGGATTTTCTCATTATTGTTGAATTATTAGTAAATTGAATCTTAAATAACATTAAAGTTCATACTTTTACCAACACAATGCAGTAAAAAAAATACAACATTTTCCAACATTTATATTTTTAAATAATCATTCAAACATAGTATAAATTTACCGTCGCGCGCGATCTCTTGCCAGTACCGGCTTAGCCGTTGTCCGGGTCGGACCTGTACGTCGTGTAATTGTGGCTATTCACGAAGGCTAACCGTCAACTAAAATATTATTTTGATCTTTGACTAGGCATAGTTGTTATCAATGTCGGGGTCAAACTATACTAGTGAGTCATTCGTGAGGCTAATCGAGACAACTTACGAATTGCATAGCTGCCATGTCAATTATTTTACGAGTGATCGTGATACTTGGTGATTTTTTTATAAGCTTTTATTTAGTTCACCTATCCGTTGTCTGCAATCAAATCTTTGCATGTTTTTACGCAAATAGTTGCATCTTATCTTCACTAATAGACCAGCACGTTTTTTAGCGGAATAGCAAAGAAATATTGTTCTCCTAATATTGCAATCAAATCTTGCAAGTTAAATTTGATCCACTTCCTGGTTTCCGATTGAGCTGAAATTTTGCATGCATGTATAAATTGGATGACAATGCAATATGATTATGACATAAAGCTGATCTGATGATGGAGCTGGAAGGTGGCCATAGGAACTACGTAATTAAACGACGCAACCCCATCGAGTTTGGGCTCCATTAATTCGTCTTGATGAGTACTTGGTAACCAGGGTCTGATGATGGAGCTGGAAGGTGGTCATAGGAATTCCGTAATTAAACGACGCAACCCCATCGACTTTGGGCTCGTTTAATTCGTCTAGACGAGTACTTGGTAACCAGGGTCTGATGATGGAGCTGGAAGGTGGTCATAGGAATTCCGTAATTAATAAATAAATAAATATTAGGGGACAATCTTACACAAATCGACCTAGTCCCAAACTAAGCAAAGCTTGTACTATGGGTACTAGACGACGATAAACATACTTATATAGATAAATACATACTTAAATACATAGAAACATCCATGACTCAGGAACAAATATTCGTGCTCATCACACAAATAAATGCCCTTACCGGGATTCGAACCTGGGACCTCTTGCTTCGTAGGCAGGGTCACTACCAACTAGGCTAAAGCGGTCGTCGGTCGGAATTAAACGACGCAACCCCATCGAGTTTGGGCTCGTTTAATTTGTCTTGACGAGTACTTTGGTACTATATGGTAAACAGGGTCTGATGATGGAGCTGGAATGTATCCATAGGAACTCCGTAGTTAAAAGACGCAACCCCATCGAGTTTGGGCTCCATTAATTCGTCTTGACGAGTACTTGGTAACCAGGGTCTGATGATGGAGCTGGAAGGTGGTCATAGGAATTCCGTAATTAAACGACCCAACCCCATCGAGTTTGGGCTCGTTTAATTCGCCTTGACGAGTACTTTGGTACTATATGGTAACCAGGGTCTGATGATGGAGCTGGAAGGTAGCCATAAGAACTCCGTAATTAAAAGACGCAACCCTATTTCATCAGTCCACTTTGTGGGGGGTCCACTGCGCCATCCGGTACGTGGTCTCCGCTCGAGAACCTTTCCGCCCCAACGGCCATCATGTTTTTCAGTTGTCTGTACAAGAACCTACAAACCACTGACATAATATGCAGGGTTGTAGAAAATACCTAACAAAAAAAAAACATTTTAACCGACTTCAAAAAAGGAGGAGGTTATATGTTTCACAGTAGTTTTTTTATGTTCATACGTTCGCCGATTTCTCCGTCAGTTGGGGCCCGATTAAGAAAATATATTCAAAAATGTATACTTCTGAGATATCCCAGGGAAATCGAGGGCAACCCTCAAATATTACGTACTTATTACGTGTTTCATGAATTCTCTAAAGCTATTCAGGTACTTGCGTCTGGTAGTCATCAGTTCATGTTGGTGGGCTGATGATGGAAGGTACAACTCCTCAACCTTTAGGAGTTAAAGGATTTTTTTAAATCTTATAGACCGTTCATCATATTCTTTCAAGTTATTCAGGTGAGCACACTTCAGGATTTGATGATGGGATCCCAGGGAAATTGAGGATAACCCTCATATTTTATAGGCACGCGTGTAGTTGACATCGGTATTTTCTATTATGACTCGTGTATTTATCCTCGGAAATCGTGATTTTGGTGAAGTTGAACTGATGATGAAGACACCAGGCTAATGGAGAATTCCATTCTCCTCCTCCCGGAGCAGTCCTAAAGGATGTAAAAGGATGTATAAAGGATGAATAATCAGTTGAGTGATCCAACTAGAGAGTGCAAAAACCGGTCAAATTTCAAAACGGGTTATTAACCGGTTTTTACTTAAAGCTTAAAACATTGTATTGGAGGATAATTTTACTGTAAGAATGTTAATTCTGGTTTATTAGTAGACGATGTGTAGTTGAATAACTAACTTTTTTTTTACTTTTTATACATCATTATCATTTTCCTTTTACAGACAAGGACAATGATTCGCTTACCGTTTCGCTGATTTATTGCTTGAGAGATGGACATATCTTAAGGAAATTCGCTTCAGCAAGCGAAAGTGTTGACAACGACGATTGATAACGTGAAAGTTCGGAGGCTGGTCCGAAATTGTTGACGTTAATATCATCTACGATAAGATGATTAATTCAAAGTCTATGTCATGGTAGTGCTAGTACATGACTCGTAAGGCCGATACGAGAGCAACAGCTACGACCGCATATTTGACAAGTAAATGAGGTATGCCAGGTTCTCATGGGAGCAACAATGGCAAACAACAAAACAATGATCCTGGTCCTCAGATTCCTGTTCCCATTTTGTTGGATCGATCTTAAAGGTCATTCATTCAATCATTCAAACAATCATTGGTCGACCCTACTGGTTGTTTAAGATTTAGCTAAGGAGCAGCCAGTCTTACGTAACGTCTTCGCTTCAACATAGCAATAATGCTGGGTGTTTGTGTCGCGTTTGCGCGAAGCACCCTCTCATTCAAAACACGACCTTTCCATAAGATGTCTAGAACACGCCGAAGACATCGTATGAGGAAGTTGTTCAATTTCCGTTCCTGTTTTGTATACGATGTCCAAGTTTCAGCACCGTCCAATATGTATGTCCGATACACGATCATCTTCGTATTTACAGTCAGGTGTTATCCCATAGCCTTGTACTGAGCTTCCCGAACATCGTGGATGCTTTGCGGAACTTGATCTCTACGTCAAGTGAGAGATTGTTTGACACTGGTGGGCCCATGGTAGCAGAAATTGTGTACAACTGCCAGAGGCATATTATCCAGCAGTATTGTTAGACAGATATTCTGGATTTATATCGATACTAGCTTCCGCCCGCGACTTCGTCTACGTGGACCCGGGATAAAAACTATCCTATATTTTAATCTAGGTTACAAACTATCTTCGTGTAAAATTTCATCCAAATCGGTTGAGCCGTTTAAGCGTAATTGAGTAACAAATATCCAAACATCTAAACATCCAAACATCCAAACATCCAAATTTTCGCATTTATAATATTATAGTAGGATACTCCTTACATTTATCTCTCATTCTTCATACATGCTCGTCGATTGAATACTCTTGTGACCTGACCTTTCTTTAGGATTCCTCCGATTAGGTCGGAATAAGTTCGTCGAGGTCGTCCCCTTCCAACTTTCTATCCACTTTTCCCTATTACACGTCCTTTGTTAATTCATATTCATCCTTTCTAAATGCTCAAACCAACGTAACATGCTCTTATAAATTTATGTAACAACATCTTCAGATTTTTCAGTCACTCCGCACCTGTCTTATTTTATCGCTATCATACTAACTTTAATTAAACTTACTAGAAATTAATATGTGACAAATTTACTAGTTTATTTTTGCTAAATAACGATCTCGGCTCACAACTTCAAGCATTTTATAAATGTAACTCATTTCGGTTAGTAACCGGTAGTGATGCGCGACTCCGAATGATTTGCCTATTCGAATAATTAGCGATTACTAATATCAATATTCGAATTGGAAATTAGTTGTACACTAATGCTAATAATCGAATGATGACAACTAATTAGTTGCAACTAATCGAGTACCGAACGATAACCACCGTAAGCGTGACTCTCCTTTCATACTATATCAATGATGGGCGAGCTCAAGTTATGGTGGTTATCTGTTCGATTCATTCGTTAGTTGACTTAGTTGTGACAGTGACATTAGCTACTAATGTCAACGTCTAGTTCGATTCGGGCACATTAGATTAGCGACTAATGTTAAAGTCAAGGTCGACTCATGCGGGCGACCGGGCGTCGAATAGAAGTATTACTAATAATCGAATGATTTTCAAATTAGTCGAATTAGTTGAATGATTATAATAATCGACTAATCGAATTAGTATCATTCAAAGTCGCGCATCATTAGTAACCGGTTTATAGTTTCCAAAACCGGTTATTAACCGAACTCAAAAAGTTCCGGTTAACCTGTTTGCAGAAGAGACAGCCGGATAGCCGGACATACGAAAGTATTATTGCCCTATAGTTAAATATCGATACGCTCACAAAATTTCACGAGAATCTGTTTAGAGTTGCACCTCATGCAACCTATAGAGGGGACAGCCGGATAGTCGGACATACGAAAGCATTATTGCCCTATAGTTGAATATCTAACTAGCTCACAAAATTTCACGAGAATCTGTTTAGAGATGCAACCTATAGAGGGGACAGCCGGACATACGAAAGCATTTTTGCCCTTTAGTTAAATATCGAACTCGTTCATAAAATTTCACGAGACTTGATTCAGAGATGCAACCTGTAGAGGGGACCGCCGGATAGCCGGACAGCTGGACATACGAAAGCATTTTTGCCCTATAGTTGCATATCGAACTCGCTCACAAAATTTCAAGAGAATCTGTTGAGAGGTGCGACCTACATATAGAGAGGACAGCCGGACAACTTAAAAAAAAGCATTTTATATTAAAATAAGACGTAACTACTTTAATATTATACTTTGTCAGAGTATTTTATTATATATAGAAAATATGTGCACAAAAAGCAATTACTTGCATTGTTCAAGTTAGGGCACCACGTTAGCGAAGTAATACTTACCATCTTTTAGTGCAAGTATTAATATCGGTCGCGCGTTCGCTCCAACGGTGCGCTATACAGCTACAGTAAGCTTGTGTGCGAGCTAGTAGTATTTACACACACACTACGCACTACGCGTCTCAAAATACCGAATCCTGAGCGAGCGCTTTTTTCAATAGCCCTCTTAAAGGATAATTACGTATTTGCGGCACTTGCAGTAGAGACCCTCGGACCTTGGTCTTCCGACACTAAGGATTTTGTTAAAAAAGTGTCCCAAAAATTTATCGGGGTCACAGGCGATCTCAAGGCGGGGTCATACTTCGCCCAAAGGCTGAGCCTGGCCATCCAACTGGGAAACGCGGCGAGCGTCTTGGGCACGATGCCCCGGGCAACATTGGGGTGTGTCGAGGGCGGGCAATTTTGTTTATTATAAGATTTGTTTTGTTTGTCCTTAAATTAATTCATAATGTTTAAAAAATAAATAATGAATGATAACAGTATACCTACTGAAAATATGAAATGGATAATGTGGTAATTCTATTTTCTTCGTCAGTCCTGCAATTGCTCGTGTGAATATGATTATAGTTATGATTTTTGCGGTTTAAAGTAGTACGCGATATTTCCATGTAAAGTTAACAAGTTCACCCATTTCGTTTAGACTAGTAGGCTGACTACATAACGGAGACTTTAGTGAAGAAGTACCATTAAGGTTATTATAGTACCTAATTACGGTTGGTATCGTATAATTTTCTCCCTAACACCTCACCAAAATCGACATGCAAACTATTATGAATAGAGTCTGTAGATAGAATGTTTTAAAAGTGCCCTCTGTAATTTTAGATGAAACACATTTAACAAAAATATTAGTGTGTATAAATAAAATCCTTTAAGTAGCTAGTAGTAGTAGTAGTTTAGTTTTAACAATGTAACGTGCAGTTCTGTAGCGCGCCACATGTGTGGATCCACATAATACCAACGTCGTTTCGCCTTCTGTGGAGCGACATTAGTCTGAATGGACTCCGTTTTAATACAGCATCTTAGTGTAAATATAAAATGTACTTATTGTTATTTGCGAAATAAGGCTTTTCTATTCTCTTGGCCTATTTGCTGAATAAATATTTTGATTATGATTTGCTGTGGCCTCCTACTGCAAGTCCCTAATGGCACAAAATGAAGCTGCGGAGAGAAAGCGGATAAACGACCCTTCCGCTCCTAACATCCGCAGAGATGGAGAGCGGGGCGCGCACGCCGTTGCTATACGCATTTGCTCCCCTTTCCTTAGTGGTCTGGATGGCAGGATCGGGGGACCCTAGCCGTTCAATAAACCCACGGGGTTGTAGCGCCACAAAATTGTCCCGGGGCGCTCTCCCTGGTCGTGCCCGCACAAACAGGCCAGTCGCAAGGGTCAAAGTAGAATGCGTCGAGCGGGCTTGGCCCTCCTTGGTAGCGTAGCGTCATAGTTGGACTAACGTTGGGGGTTTAGTGGGTAGTTTGAGCCTTCTGCCCAGGACCACCCACCCGTCCGGCAAAATTCACCAACGTAAAAAAAAAGGTACAGGGCAGTTAACATTACAGACTGACGCCCGCAACCACACAGCGACAGTTACAAGCGCACGCACACACACAGCCGTGTAAAAGAGAAATATGGCAATAAGAGAAAACTGGTACAAACAGAATCGAATACGAAAACAGCGCAGACGCAGCTGGTGGCTTATGCTGTTCGATTTTCTCTCTTATTTTGTATGACCTGAAGTAATGGTCAAAAAGGTAGAGGCGCATGCGATTAACGCACATTTCCGCATTTGGTGGGATGCAATCTCTATGCAGTATTTTGGTAAGAGCTTACTGATGTCTCCCAGATTTCTTTACTTAGTCGCACTGAAAGTGGCACAGTCTCGGTGACGATTTACTGACACCGCGCCGACTCCAGGCCGGCAAATGGATAAGTGTCCTTAAGTTTGCATGTCCAAATATAACATAAAGTGACTCCTCACGAGGCATATGAAACGGGACGCAGTGGCAACGTGCGAGGGTGTAGTCGGTGAGGCACTCCAGCCGGCAGTTGCTCGAGGTGTACGCTTTGAAAAACCTCAAACTCTTCTCTGAGGGAAAGTAGCACTGGCGGCTGCAAATCAATTTTATTTTTAAGACAACACATATGCAAGAATAAGAGTAACAGCGGATAGTTAGTAACCATTAATTGCCGACGCTCTACTACTATTTCCGCCTTGCAAGCGATCACGCTAATTCGTCCGCGGAATACAGTAACAGTTCATAATGATAATGACGTGATTTCACGTCCGCGGCATTACGATTGACCAGCCACGTGACGCGAAGTTAACTAAATGAAAAACCAGCAAGCAATTTGGATTGTCCTCCAAATGTTAGACATGTATTTTGAGTACAGTTTCTACAAATCTCTTCTTTTGACGCAAATGCGCGTCTTTGGCAATGAATGGGTTAAGGTGGTAGTAACGACTCGACCATTACATAAAAACCATAATTGAACAAAAGATACAAGAGAAGAGAGGCAGGCAAATACAGGGGGTCGATTTTTGAATCTCACTAAGTGACTAATTCTCACTGATGTGAGTGATTTCCGAAAGTTCGTATTTTTGAAACTCATCGGTGACTTACATTTGTCATACCTATGATATCGATTTACGAGTGCCCCTACCCACTCGTAACTGAAATCACCATGTGATTGTTTTTTACAGTTGACGTATGTGACATTTGCCAAGAATTTTTCAAAACTTTAATTTTCGTTTACATGACACTGACAGATACGCTACGTTTTACGTTTGAATCTGTTTTAAGTTATAGTATGAGAAAATAAAAACCGGTATCAAGGACTACATCTGCGTAAAAAGGAACGTAACGGGAAGATTGTCTCTGACTGGCATTGTAAAATTTCTGCATGTTGGTAAACAGCGTGTGACTTTCAAAAATACGGCTTTTGGAAAATGGTGACATTAAAGTCATCGGTGATAATTTTAGTCACTGGTGACTTTGATATCACCAGCGAGATTCAAAAATCGCACTCCAGATACGTGTTTTTATTGATCAAGGTACCTACTTGCCGGATACCTACCGGTAGGATTACCTTTTTTTGGCCTAACAACGTTTTGCCCAATTTCGGTTTGCTTATTTTATTAAGACTAATCTCGCTTCGCATAATAGCTCGTTTAGCCTTATTTTTATTTGTGCGAAAATCATTTGGTATAATACTCGCTTAACCTTATTTTATTTTGCCTTATTTCAGTTTATCTATTTTTTAGTATGTATAAGTTTTTTTTGTAAACTGTTTAACTGACATAATTACATTTTGTCTAATATATGTATGTTCGACCAAATGTAATTATATCAGTCCATTTTCAATTGTCGCATTATTTCATTTTGTCTAATCTCCGGGCGAGTAGAGACAAGACAAAATGAAATAATGCGACTATTCGGACTGTAGCCAGAAACTGATGTAGGTTTGAATATAAGCTTCCGCTAAGTAAATTCGCTACGCTCGCTCGGCTCGCGCGCTGTGGGCCTCAGTTCTACCTAACACGCACCTACCTGCCTTAAGGTCCAAATTGAAACCCGAACGCAGACAGCAGCAGCAGACGACAGGTCGAGGTGTAGCAAAGGGTAACCAGAAAATCCTTAGTAGTTAGTTGGGCAGTGACAGTACTCCGTCTTAACTCCGGCGCTGCGGGGAGAGCAGCCCTTTCGCCCTCGCGTGACAAAGCACGGTCGCTCGTGCTCCGTTCCGCAGCTTCGGCTCGCTGATCGCCTTACGCAACCAGCCTCAGCCGCTCTACTTTGCACGCAAAGCGCAGGTCTGTCACAGCGGGGGAGGGCTGCTCCCCTTCCGCGCCTCCGGCTTTCTATATACACTCTAGGGCTAGGGCAGACAAGACCACGTGGATTCTCCGATTTGATTTTGTTACCTGTGTCTCCAATGCATATAAATACCATATGTCGGACCGAAATCAGGCAAAAAGTTAGTAAGTATAACAATGTTAAACCGTCTTTTGTACAATTAGTACTTTTTAACAAGTAAATATTACAATGACTCAGTATTAGCCATAAAAATCTAAGTTAAAACATTATTCGGTAACATTCGTTAAAATAAGAATCGACAAAGTGGTTTCTAGATAAAATAATATTCGGCAAAACAAAAGTTATGAAAATCGTCATTTACGTAATTCGAACAAACAATTATTATGAACATTTAAATTATACAAATTGACTTTTGACAAACAATGCATTACACTAAAAGTAGTTAGACAACCTGAAATTAGACAAAACGTTATTAGGCCAAACACGGGACTCCCTGGTACCATCATTATAAAAAACGATAAGACTCTTGTTGATGTAGGTCGCGTCGCCATCTTAGGCACCTCCTTGATGTCCTTATAACACGTGGCGTAGCTGCTACCATTTCCTTCATTTGTTTTATGTAGCTTATCCTTCGTCATGTCTTCTATGACGTTATTTATAAAGGCTTCATTCCGTACTTACATATAAGGTGACCAATCATTTCCCGCTTCTATTCTACCCTTATAGTTTCGCCATGTCCGTCTACCCGGTTGTCCGCCTGTCCATCTACGGCTTAAATTAGTGACACTTACTATTAAAAAGCTGCAATTCGGCATGGCATAAATCAATCACGCTAGCATAATTTGTAGGATAAAATCTTGAACAAAAATTTTTTTTCTTGGAGAGTGGGGAAGAAATATTTTTTTCGTTTAAAATCTTAAGGGTTTTGAAAAACCATTTTCAGTGGTCCATTTGTGTGGTATTGGGCATAAAGCCCAAATTTTTGTTAGAGTTAAGTGCCAGCAACCTCCTGCCGGCTAAATGGCTGCTACTGGGCATGTGAAAAAAATCGTGGCAGTAGTACATAAATAATGAATTTAAAACGAAAACTATCACGTCTTGAAAAGGCCAACTTTCGTACAAAGTCGGCCGACGCAACCATTTAGTTGGCGCGCGCGTGTCGATGTTACTACGAAAGACGGGCAACTACGGAACCCTACACTGCGCGTGGCTCGACTAGCACTTGGCCAGTTTTTTAAAAGTATTCTTCGATTCTATCCCCTACTTTTAGCAACGTAGATCAAGGCAAAAAGTGTAAATGTAATGTCGTATCAGGAGCTGAAAGCTGAAAGGCATTCGCAGAGAGGCCACCGGAATGATGATTACACCACGGAGACTAACTCTCTAACTATATATAACGCATTTCCATCGTCGATATAATGAGTGCATGTAAGTTAATTTACATTTGCGGTGGGTACTTGATCAACGAGGCAGAGGTGGTCACAACGTTGATGTTGATCTTGAAAGAGGCCGATTCCTGTAGTTGCGCTGTGTAGTGGTGGAGCGAGACTTGCGGCAGATCAGCCGGGTGGTGGAGGTACACCTGGACATTAATAAATATTAAGAGACTATTACACAATTATCGAACCCCATAGTAAGCTCCACAAGGCAAGAATACGGGAGCATAATAATTTTTTGTATAATTTCGTGTAAAATACGTTCGAAACACGTAATCAACGATTACCATAAAAGTAAGCATAATGCAAATCGATTCTTAGCCGCAGTTCAGGTCCAGAACGCGCAAGACTGGTCGCTGGTCACTGGCTGCATGCCCATCCTTCACCAAATACCGGTACCTTTCTGGATCCGTCCTCCCTTCGTCTGGCGACTGGTCTACGGCTTGGGGTCACAGTATGCACTCCACACATATGCCCTTGTAGCACAGACGTGGACCGACTGGGTCACCACGGTCTATGTTGTCAAAAAAGTGCAGGCCGCTTTGCAAGACATGCGACTCTTAATGACATAATCCGCCGGTCTCTTGCCACCATCAATGTGCCTGCTCTTCTTGAGCCGCCTGGCATTGTCAGAGATGATGGCAAAAGACCTGATGGAGTCTTTGGATTAAGTCTCTGGTTCCGTGGAGTTTGGGACGGATGCTTGTGTGGGACGCTACCTGTGTAGACACACTGGCACCGTCCCACCTCCAACGGACTACTACTAAAGCGGGTGCAGCGGCGGAAAATGCCGAAAATCTGAAACGCATTAAATATAGAGGCCTCGGCAGAGAGTACAACTTTGTACCTATTGGCGTCGAGACCCTCGGTCCATGGGGTCCCAGTGCGCAAAAGCTATTTGCGGAAATCGCGAAACGTCTGGTTGACGTAACTGGTGACCGAAGAGCTGGCGGCTTTCTCGCGCAACGCATCAGCATTGCAATTCAGCGAGGAAATGCCGCCAGCATCCTCGGTACAATGCCTCGAGGGCCTTTTTTAGATTTAACTTAGCTTTAATTTAATTTAGTTAATGTTATAGTTATCATCTTGTATATACCTACTTTAGAAAATAAATTTTACGCCAGCATAATGCTCAAATTATATAAACTCACACTTTTTCTATAATGTGTATACCTACAGCATAAGAACGAATATTATATTATAGTTTCATACAAAATTATGATAGGTATTTGTTTTATGAAAATATGCTGTGTTATTGGCCCATTCAGCGCCAATCACAACACGTTGACGTGATTGCGGAACACCCGCGAGACACCGATCACGTCACTGTGACGTTAAAATGTTTTTGTTCGCAACTATTTGTGAAATAGATATTATGATATTTTTTTTATCAGATTCTGCTCTCAAAGGCTATGTCTATCATCGGTTTTATTTCGTTTTATAAAGTTAAATTTAGAAAGTCTACTTTTATGGCCCTAAAAGTATAGGTCGTGACTAAACGTGTCTGCTTACGTTTTTATATTCCATTGTTATTTCCAGCCTTTAGCGTTAATGCAAATCACGTAATAGTATCAAATAAATGTATAATAAACTTAATTCTCAATACTTTTAAACATCACAACACTGTGTTGTGAAATGGCTTGCGGAGGCAGGTAAATATTCGGCACTGCGTTTGTGTTTATCAATTTCAAACCTTAAGTCAAGTGAACTAAGTCCATATTTCTTTATATCTAATTTGAGTTATCACATTTTGCTGCACTAAATGGTAATGGACGGCACTGTTCCATTTTAGCAGCAACCAAGATAACAAACTTTAGTAGTAGGTAGCGATAACAATACAGTTGCAAATAAAAAAAAACTAGAATAATATTTTGCAACGAATTATTTGTTTGTAAAAACAATAGCACGCATAAACAATGAGAATTTCGTCTTAAGACTTATCATGTCAACTGCAGCTGCTACGATAACAGAATTTAACTTCTCCCTATAAGCTTTGATGTGACCGCTGCATAATGACTCACTGATTCTTCGGCGACACCTGACCGATAATCCTTTGTTTGTGTGTAGGGCGAGTCCTATAAACAATGTGAATTTAGTCTTAAGACTTGTCGTGTAATTTGCAGCTGCAACGATAACAAAGCTGACCGCAACTTACTGATAACGATTCTTCAGTGACAATAGACCGATAATCCCTTGGTTCTGAGTAGGGAAAGTTCCGCTATAGCACTTTGAAGTTATTATTACATTATGCCAATAGTATAAAATAAAATAGTCTTCAGTCTTGGCTTGCCTGTTGTCTAAACCAGATCTCGGTTGTGTCTCTGTGTTTTGCGTGTGCTTTACTTTGTACAATGAACCCGACTATGGATATTGGTATTTCGAACCCGTTTAATATGACTGACCCGGCTATCCATACCCTTACTCCGAACCTGCCTAACACGAACGACCCGGCTGTGACTATTTGTGCTCCGAACCAGCATCACACGACTGACCTGGCTGTTGAAAACATGGATCACGATCTTACCTCAATGTTGGAGACGGCTTCAGCATATACCGGTAAGTCTTAAATAAAATATTGTAAATTTGTATACATATATTAAATGTTGTACGGTCAGGGAAAGATAAGCCTGAGATTTATGTATTGTATGTATGGTAACAGAAATATGTTATTCTCGTTATTAAACCGTCTGTGAGCAAACGAATAGTCTAAAACGGAGGTTAAATTCTCTTATTATAAATATACAGGGTGGATTCTATAAAGTGTACATATTAAAAGGGGTGAAATTTCAACCCATTTTATCGGTAAAACTGTTTTAATTTTTTTGAATCAAATCTCATACTTGTTTTTTAAAATATAGAATAGAAAGCATTTATTCGTGACAAAACGGTAAATATAAAACAGCTTGTCATAAAATCAGATTATAAACCCATGAGAAAGTTAACAATAGTCACTTGTAATTAATTATCGACATATAATTAATTATGGACTATTATTTTCATAGAAGGTGAAAATACGATGACAGAAGTTCAACTGATCAGTCTTTTGGAGGGTTCTCCTGATGAGTTTGACATCCAACTTGGTCACTGTTCTTCTTCGTCAGATTCGGAAGAAGAAGAATATTCTTCCCCGCCAAATGAAAACAGGAATGAAAGTGGTGTTAGTGCAAATTGGAGCTTTACACGAAAAACGTCTAGTGTTTCGGAATTTATTGAGACATCTGGATTAAGAGGTACTAGGAAGGAAAAACCTCAAGAATATTTCGATATGTTGTTTACTAGCACTTTTCTAGTTTTTTTAGTCAACAACATAAATAGATATGCCATACGATTAATAGAAGCGAACAATAATGCATACGCAAGAATTACGAAATGGAAGGATGTAACCATTTCGGAATTCAGGGTATTTTTAGGTCTGTTATTCCATATGGGAACAATTAAATGCAATAAATACGAGGACTACTGGAGTACCGAGGAATTGTTTGACTTTAAGTTTTTCAGTAGTCATATGTCAAGAAACAGATTTATGTTAATTTTAAGGTGCATAAATTTTTATGATGAAACTACAGGAGACAATCGATTAAATAAGATTTCAGGTCTTGTAAATTTGTTTAATAAAATAATGGACAATATTTACTACCCGGCCAAGGTACTCTGTATAGATGAATCCCTTGTATTGTGGCGTGGTAGATTATCTTTCCGCCAATTTATGAAAGGAAAGGCTAACAAATATGGCGTAAAATTATACTTACTTACAGATCAATTTGGTTATGTTATAAAAATGATTGTGTATGGGGGAAAATGCGATACCCGATTAGGAGGTAAAAATCATGTAACGAAGATTGTGAAAGATTTATTAGAAGGGAAATTGGGCGTAGGGCATTCAGTGTATATGGATAATTTTTATAACTCCGTCGACTTGGCAAATTATTTAGTAGATTCTAATACCCATGTCACTGGAACCCTACGTTCCAATAGGAAAGGTAATCCGCCAGAAATATTAAAAAAAGTTAGCAAAAAATGAAAAAATCTCGATGTATAATGACAAAGGAGTATGTATAATGAAATGGAATGACCGGAGAGAGGTGCTAATGATTTCAACGGAACACAATAGTGAATGGCAGGATTACCTTTCCGCCAATAATAATGTAAAAGCCAAGCCTGGAGTCGTGCTTAACTACAACAAACATATGGGAGGCGTAGATAAGCACGACCAAATGATGGCGTACTATAACCCAGAACATAAAACCCTTAGGTGGTATTTGAAATTGGGAGTGCATGTATTTAGTACAATGCTATGTAACGCGCACTCTCTATATAATAGATTTGGAGAGAAATCAATGCCCTTGTGTGATTTCAGAAAACATATTATTCGGGCATTGGTTTCAAGTCGGGAAATTGCCAATTGTCTCCCGCGTCCTCCATCAGACTATCACGTATCATTCAAATTGCCAAGACACCCAGAAACAAACAGATTAAAACGAAAAAGATGCGTGCTGTTGGAGGAAACATAACAAACGTGTAGAGACGGGCGACTTTTGTCCGAAATGTCCACGACAACCGGGGTTATGTCAAGGGGCATGTTTCGTAGAGTATCACAAGCAAAATAATGTTATAATTAATTAGTTGATGATAGTTTATTATAAACAATAAATATTTATGAATTATTAGTAGCTTTTTATTTCCTTTGTTCCTATAATCTCAGTTAAATAAGCAAATTCAATGTCTGTGTTGGCTTCATTTGGTTTGCCCAGACAGTAAATGGATGTTCTCTTAATTTATACATTTTAATACTTAAATATGTTTTAAAAGATTATTATCTTACACACTGGTTAAAACAAAATGATGCATGAAACTATCCAACGCGGGCGGCAAAATCTTTTGCACGTCAGCGGCGCCATATGACGTCTACGTGTTGTGATTGCGGCCGGGCAGTTTATGAATGTATGGTGGCGTGTCGAGTACGTTCAAGCTGGAGGGCCGTGGCGGTGAATGGGTTAAATAATTTGTTTTTATGCAACTTAGTCACTTATACAAATCGAAATGATGATATTCAATAATAAACAATTTGTATTTGTATACCTACATTCATTCATATGGAAAATTAAATCATAAAATTTGTTTTTATATAAAGCATTACACACCCCGGGAACACCATTTATATATGTTTGATACACATAAATACTGCAATTATTTATATTCACAAACATTCAGGAATCAGACATATTCATGAATGCTCATCACACAACATCTCATTATATTTGAAAGCACATGGCGACATTATATATATTGGAGAAGACATCTTGTTTTGCAAAATATATAACATACTAGCTGCGCGTACTGCAAAGAATACTGGCAAATCCAAGGATTTTTTTCGCAAGGCATAAAATATGGCCTAGTTATAATGATTCGGACAGTCCATTCTACACGCAGGTGAAAGATTTGTTGAAATCGGATAAGTGTTTCCGGAGATTACCCTTGCAAATTTACAAAGATACAGTCATTCCTGTAGATAAACAATTAAAATGTGTCAGCGAGTGAAGTGTGTGAAATAAGTAAAAAACTTTAAGCAAGGTAAATTGACTGAATTGTCTTTTGAAAGTACGACGTCATATTTATAATTATGAGGCAATCACAGATTTGAAAAGATGGTGCAGTGACCTTGGCTATTTTCTTTGTTAAATCAAGGGCTAATATGAAACATACCTCATATCCTTGGTCAAAGGATTCGCATAGATAATCACGATGTATTGTTTCGTAAAGGGATAACATCAAGTCTTCTTTATAGCCGCTTGCCTACGGAAATAGAAGTTTTGTTATTTCAATCCACTTTCAACCCTTAGACGCAGTAGTTACAAAGCTTCAAACAGTTAAACAAATCGAATTTAAACTTTCGTAAGACATGTTAAAATAATACGTTTAATTACACGGTTCAACTCACGTATTACGTGATACGAGCGACACGCATCCTGAAGAAGAACTCCCGAAGAGTTCGAAACATGTCGCCCGGAGTGACATTGAATACGTGAGTTGAACCGTGTAGTTAAAAGTATTAGTTAAACAAATCCATCCAAACGTCCGATTTGGCGCACTAGCACAGACACCCGTCGCCACAATAAATTTAAGCAGACTTCAGCGGACTCGGCGATGCATCAGTCAAATGTGCCGCGCATGTGCCGCGTAGAACGGGTTTTGAATATAGTACAGAGGGGTAGTCACGTCACGTAACGTTTTGAAGGCGTGGTAAGACGGTTCAATTTTCATGTTCCCATACTAAAAGTGACATTTAGATCTAACTGGCGCGCGTACAACGCGTTACGTGATCAGCCAGCCAGATTTAATAACCCAAGGCCTGACATTACCACAAGGACTATACAGAACATAATGCCATGTAATTTTTAACCGCACACACAAAACATTATAACTTACTTTATTTTCAAGAATTGAATATGTGTATACAATGAGAGTAGCAAACAACAAGTGTTGGTATTATGCAACTGAAGGAGATCAGTAAATTGAACTAAAACAAGCAAGCCGGTAAGGGTAGGTAGGGCCTGGGCATGGCTGTTTAAAAAAAAACTAAGACGGTGGCAAACAAGCATACAGTCTTCCTGTTTTATCAGGCACCTATGGAAGCTTGTGATTCCAAAGAGAAACACAAGCATGTTGCCGTCCCTTTATTGATTTGAGGATTCGTTGTGTTGATAGCTAGAAACGAACGGGAGTCTCAACTCAACACATCCTTGCGAGCTCTGGCGACCTTACTCACCAACACGAACACAACAGCACATATCCACAGAGCAAGTAGTGCCGTTATTATGGCTGCGGTCTATTGCAAGGTCGAGGTACTTCGCCAGTTGGGCTCCAAAATATGAGTGAGATGACATTCCGTTCTGCACTAGGTACCTCCCTTATTTTATGGACGTCACACCACTGTTGAATACAAAAGTATTACTTGACCACGTCTCAGGTAAACGTCGTGGCCTGTCCCGAAGTAGCCACGTTCTAGCGACCAACCTTTCCGGAGAGCTGTTGCATTAAGATATGAGTATTTTGACTGAATTCTGAAAAAACAACATAAGGTGAATTAGGTTCGATATTTTGCATAGAAAATTATATCTGTGCGTTGATAAGCGTAACCGTTCGGAATAATCTATACTATATATTATAAAGAGGAAAAGTCATAAATTCGACGCATAGGTAGCTGTCAAGAAGATTTATTTACGATGCCTGTGCACGACGTCTTCCTCCAGCGACGTCGACCGGGTAAATGCGCGATGACGCCTAGAGCAGCGGGGCGCTTGCCACCCTACAGACTCGGGTCGTCCGAGTCATGCGTTGGTGATGGGATGGCCCCGCCCTTGCGTGCTCAGGCAGAGCCTGTTACTGTCGCGGTGCGACCCGGAATAGAAATCCAGTCGGTACACCGATGACAGACCTCGAAATCCTCGAATAGCCCACGGACACGACTCCCGAGTTGTAAGTTCGGGGCCCTGGCTGTGTCCGGGGTATGCGGGGATGGGTCTAGAAGGGTTTAATATTCAATATTCTCTTTGGGTTTAATCTATATTCAGTAACTACATTCATAGATTTTTAAATAATTACATGGTTGAACCGGGAATCGAACCCGCTACACGAGAAAAAAAAAATACCCTGTAGCTTTATCATACCGATCGAAAGGCTTCATCATAACATGACCATGAATTTTAACATTTTTGATACAAATTTAATTAACTTGCCAACTTTAATACTGGAAGAGTTATAAATATTTATTTTCTAAAGTATATACAAGATGATAACTATAACATTAACTAAATTAAATTAAAGCTAAGTTAAATCTAAAAAAGGCCCTCGAGGCATTGTACCGAGGATGCTGGCGGCATTTCCTCGCTGAATTGCGATGCTGATGCGTTGCGCGAGAAAACCGCCAGCTCTTCGGTCACCAGTTACGTCAACCAGACGTTTCACGATTTCCGCAAATAACTTTTGCGCACTGGGACCCCATGGACCGAGGGTCTCGACGCCAAAAGGTACAAAGTTGTACTCTCTGCCGAGGCCTCTATATTTAATGCGTTTCAGATTTTCGGCATTTTCCGCCGCTGCACCCGCTTTAGAAGTAGTCCGTTGGAGGTGGGATGGTGCCAGTGTGTCTACACAGGTAGCGTCCCACACAAGCATCCGTCCCAAACTCCACGGAACCAGAGACACTCCATCAGGTCTTTTGCCATCATCTCTGACAATGCCAGGCGGCTCAAGAAGAGCAGGCACATTGATGGTGGCAAGAGACCGGCGGATTATGTCATTAAGAGTCGCATGTCTTGCAAAGCGGCCTGCACTTTTTTGACAACATAGTCCGTGGTGACCCAGTCGGTCCACGTCTGTGCCACAAGGGCATATGTGTGGAGTGCATACTGTGACCCCAAGCCGTAGACCAGTCGCCAGACGAAGGGAGGTCGGATCCAGAAAGGTACCGGTATTTGGTGAAGGATGGGCATGCAGCCAGTGACCAGCCTCTCTGGCTCCAACCGCCAAAAGCCTCGCGCGTTCTGGACCTGAACTGCGCCTCAGAATCGATTTGAACGTTGAACATCTACATTGAAGTCTAATTGAGCCAGTGTTACTTGAAGATCGCTGAGGTTACTGTATATGCTGCGTATATTCTGAGATATATTATTCATTATTTATATTCCTATCTTAATTTTAACAAACCATAAAATACATATACACTACATAATTTTATTAACATAATAACTTAAAACTATAAAAAATATATATCTTAAAATATAAATGTACATTTATATACCTATCTAGGCTTTTACTTTACTCTGTACGAATGCGTTTCGATTTTCACATTTGTTAATTTACTGGTTACCTGTAACACAGGGCATCCTAAATAGTTCAGGACCCAACGACTCGTATCTGTATATAACGTATTTTTGTCAATAAATTTCATTTCATTTCATTTCATATTATTCTTAACGTGAAGGGTGGGGGTGAGGCAGCCGTCCATGCCTTAAGAACCTACCTGTCGTATGGTGATTGCGAAATTGTAGTCAAAATTGACATCAAAAATGCCTTCAATTCAGTAAACAGGGATACCATACCGACAGAAGTTAAAAACAAAATTCCGGAACTATATCAATACCTTCTCCTTTGCTATACAGACCATTCAAAATTAATATACCCTTCCCATGAACTTTCTTCGGAGGTCGGTTGTCAGCAGGGCGATCCCCTCGGGCCAATATTTTTTAGTTTGGCTATAAATCCCATTATTGAAAATTTAAAATCAAAATTTAACATTAGGTATTTGGATGACGGAACCCTAGGAGGCGATGTGGACACTGTATTATCAGACTTATCAGATATTAAAACTTCGATAATATTGGTTTACAATAAAATATAGCAAATGCGAACTATTTATTCGAAAAACTTCTTGCGGTTTGGATGACTTAAAATTCAAATTCATTGATCTGACACCCAGCATAAAAATTGTAGACAGAAAGTCACTTTGCCTCCTGGGTTCTCCCATCTTTAAAGAATCTTTTCCTGATTATATTTATAACACAATTTCTAAATTCCAAAGTCATGCAAATTGTTTACTAGAAATCAGTCCTCATTATGCTCTTGTAATTTCAGAGTTTTGCCTTTTTGTCCCTAAATTCACGTACGTACTCCGCTGCTGCCCCTTTTGGAAACATCAAAATTTGCTTTCACCAATAGATGATTTAGTAAAAATTAGTTTAGAAATGGTTTTAAATACAAATACAAATAGTTTATTTGTTCAACATAGGTTAAGTCGTACATAGGCACAGATCTTAAATACGTGTAGGTGTTACTGGTATCACTATGTCGGGCCGCAAGGCATACAAATTTTAGCTATGGACTGTCACTACGAGGGTGTACAGTTACCATTAGTTGTAGTCTGACAAAAATTCGTTAACAGTATAATATGCTTTGTTCCTTAAAAATTTAAACAATTTGATTTTGAAATTATTTATGTCCTCTATATTTCTTATGGGGTTCGGAACTTTATTATAAATTCTAGGAAGTATAAATATTCAGCTCAATGAACCATCTTGGTTACAAGCATCCCTCCCTATTCGGTTTGGCGGCTTAGGAATCCGCAAAATCTCGAGTGTTGCTTCCCCAGCCTTTTTGTCGTTCACCCATAGCACGTCACGTCTCATAGGTAATATCCTAAGGGATTTGCCCACAAACTATGAGACTGCGGGCTTGGTTGGAGGATGCCAAGAATGCTTTTGAAATTGCTTGCCCGGGTAAAGATTTTCCAAACAACCTAAAATCTGAAAGGAGCTGGGACGATATTTATTGCGATTTAACGTTCAAATCGATTTTGAGGCGCAGTTCAGGTCCAGAACGCGCAAGGCTTTTGGCGGTCGGAGCCGGAGAGGGTGGTCACTGGCTGCATGCCCATCCTTCATCAAATACCGGTACCTTTCTGGATCCGACCTCCCTTCGTCTGGCGACTGGTCTACGGCCTTGGGTCACAGTATGCACTCCACACATATGCCCTTGTGGCACGGACGTGGACCGACTGGGTCACCAGGGACTATGTTGTTAAAAAAGTGCAGGCTGCTTTTCAATACATGCGACTCATAATGACATAATCCGCCGGTCTCTTGCCACCATCAATGTGGCAAAAGACCTGATGGAGTGTCTCTGGTTCCGTGGAGTTTGGGACGGATGTTGTGTGGGACGCTACCTGTGTATGACACTGGCATGTCCCACCTCGAACGAACTACTTCTAAAGCGGGTGCAGCGGCGGAAAATGCCGAAAATTTGAAACGCATTTAATATAGTGGCCTCGGTAGAGAGTACAACTTTGTACCTTTTGGCGTCGAGACCCTCGGTCCATTGGGTCCCAGTGTGCAAAAGTTATTTGCGGAAATCGCGAAACGTCTGGTTGACGTAACTGGTGACCGAAGAGCTGGCGCCGCTGGCGGCTTTCTCGCGCAACGCATCAGCATTGCCATTCAGCGAGGAAATGCCGCCAGCATCCTCGGTACAATGCCTCGAGGGCCCTTTTTAGATTTAACTTAGCGTTAATTTAATTTAGTTAATGTTATAGTTATCAATGTATATACTTTAGATTTTTTTTTTCATTCTAAAACAAAGGAAATTACATTGTATACCCCATACTTATAAAAACTCGCCAAACTGTGACACATGATAAATGCTAACTTTTTAATTGTAAAGTGAATCGGGGTAAGAGTGTGATACTTTTTTAGGGTTCCGTACCCAAAGGGTAAAAACTGGACCCTATTACTAAGACTTCGCTGTCCGTCTGTCAGTCTGTCACCAGGCTGTATTTCAAGAACCGCGATAGCTAGACAGTTGAAATTTTCACAGATGATGTATTTCTGTTGCCTTTATAACAACAAATACTAAAAACAAAATAAAATAAATATTTAAGGGGGGCTCCCATACAACAAACGTGATTTTTATAGGTAACGGTACGGAACCCTCCGTGCGCGAGTCCGACTCGCACTCGGCCGGTTTTTAACGTTAGATTCAAGTAGTGTTTATGACCTTATTATTGCATTTATTGGTATAATAAAGCGATAAAAATATAAGTAAATTAAATATATTTTTAATTTAAACTACTTATCAAACAAAGAAACATATAAAACACGCACTAAAAAAATGAAAATCGGCATGACTGTTCCTCTTGCCCCATGACTGGAGTAAGAGTATCGTACGTAGGTACCTAACTTGAACTAGGTTAGCTCCAGTGGATTTACGTATTTAGTAACACAGTTGGTAGATGCTGACAAGAAAATTAATACCTTAACAAGTTGAAATACGGTTCAAAATTCTGAGAAAATGCGTTTATACATATTCTGGGGCAAAAGTGTCATAGTAGGTGTTATCGGGCGTGATAAACCACCTAACACATACAAAAAAATATGTTTTTTTTTAATTCACTTAAAAACTATACTATTTACGAGTAGGTATTATAGTAGTAGTATTTAGGCAGGTACACTTTTTTTATAAATTCTACTTAGCTTTAATTACAAGTAGGTACTCTCAGTCTATACTCACTTAAAACTATTTAAAAAATTACTAAACGCAGGCCTTTAAAACGTTATAAAAATAGCGATATTATAACGATATAATTCCGTTATTTGCTGAGATTTGTATAGAAACTTTAAACATATCGTTATAATATATATCACTATTTTCATAATGATTCAAAGGCCTCTACTTAAGTACGTAGTTAATTTTTTTTAAAATTATAATAATAACTATGTCATTTTGTTCGTAATTGTAATTGTGTCACGATATGGTTGATTATTTATGTTTTTGAGTGCTTGAATGACAGTGCCAATTTGTAATAAAAATTACAATTTATAAAAGGTTTGACTCACTTACCCCGTACTGAACTGGTCCTCGTGCCCCACTTGAATAATTTGAGGTTAAAATGTTATTGGCTTGATATAAACTTATAATGGATAGGAATTACAGAATATAACGATTCAACATAAGAAATAAACTATAAATATCCGACTCACCAACAAACAAATCCGAATTAACAGCCATAAATCACACAAAACCGCTTTTGAATTATACACGTGCACTTCCATTTATCACAAGTTGTAACCTGTCAAAATTAACCGCGTTTTGTTTCAATATGGCGTGTGACAGACACATCTATGATTTGATGATGGAACTAATACACGCCTGTCTGTTTTACCGACGGTACAAAAAGGCGCTCAATTCAAAAGAATTAGCTGGAGAAGCTTTTGACCCTCTTCCCCCGATGTTACTCTTGCCCCGCCTGACCTTAATTCTATTTCGTATATTTTTCTATGTTTAAGCCTATTTATATTATGTTTTCAGTTACGTATTTATTTTAATCATCTATATATGCAAATATTACAAAGAAATAAAGTACGCGGGTTTGGAAATTGGAATCTTCGGAATTATATCCGACATCAAAAATTTGTTTACAAACATAAAATTTTAATCCAATGTCATATATAAATTTTCTAAGTTTAAGCCTATCTCTGTTATGTTTTCTGTCTAATTGTTAATTCTATTATTACTGATTAGTAAAACTGCTGGTGGATTAGTAATGACGTCACACTTTGCAATTTGTACTTGACGTTGTATGGAAAATCAAGTATTTGGCTTTTTGGTCAAGAAATAATGCGTTTAGCTTCATAGTTGTTGTACGTTTTTAAAAAAGCGTAAGAATTCTAATTGAACGTTTAATTTAAATTTTGAAAATAATAAAAACATATTTTTCCAAACTGTCAAGGTATATTTTTATGATATTCATTATATTTTTACTTTATTACAACAATTTACTATCCATTTAACATTTAACTACGCTATCAAATTTAACATATCGCACCAATGTTGTTCCTGTCGAATTCTGGGTTGCCGTGTACAGAGTCTAAAATTGCCGTGTTTTAAGTTTTAAGAGATAATCTGAAATAATTGCCGTGTTCTGTATACTTGAGCCCCTGCCCGGAAAACTTAAAAGAAATATGTAAAATTCCTTCTAATTTGGCAATTGAAACGCGGCAACACTGCGCCGCGTCAAGCAGCGACCAGACGACCCATCATGGCAGTCCGCCTCGGCCCGCGGGTACTACGCTAATAGAGCGAGATAGGTTGATGAACCTTGGTTTTCTCGCTCTATCTTATGACAGTTATGACCGACGGACGTGTCACGTGTTAGGCGTATTACATACGAAGCAATTTAGTGGACGGTCCGTGGCGCTTGATGGCGATATCTATCGCTAGCTGCAGCGTCGTGAAATTGCCGTGTATTATGATACAGTAATGGATTTGCTGCCGTATGCCGTGTTTTAGGTCCGGCGATGCCTGAATTACCGTATATTACGGCAATTGCCGTATCAGGAACAACACTGTATCGCACCTATTATTATGAAAAATGATCTTCGCACAGCACTAGTGATATTCACCCGAAAACCAGTCTTTATACACATTATATACTATATAATATCAAAGTTGAATTTATTCGCTCCAGTTTTAGGCCGGGGCCGCACTGTGCGTCTAGCACAAATTGCTGACTAGTCGCTCCGCGTGCGAATAAGCGTCTACTTTCTCACTCGCACCATGCAAATTAGAAATAGGAGGGTCTCAACTCACGTCGCGGTGCGGCGTCAGTTGTGCTAGCTCCGCTGGTGGGACGATTGACAACGCGAATGCGACTTCTACAGCCTAATATTTTAAGTTTCGTATAATAGTGTGTATTGCTGTAGATGCCCCAAATTAATTGGAAAAAAAATAGGAGACGTGAGGTTCTCGGGTGAAATGGTGAAGTACTAAAATGGTGAGGTATTAAAATTACCGGTCCATGTGAAATATTTCTTCAGTAGCTAACCCGTTGAAGGTGAAACACAAGCCGTTTTGAGTCAGGACTGGAGCTATTTGTGTTGTATCACTCTTATTGATATTATCATTTCGCCATTTTCCATGAAACACAACCCTATTTACATCTGGCGCCGCCTTAAATAGACAATAATCGCATAATGTGATATTACAGAGTAAGATTAGACACGTAATTAAAAATATTTTTGCCACTATTCAACGCTTATAAAATAACAATAAACACATGTTTTTTTATGTTGTATATAGATATTAAATATAGCCAGATTTACATTATAGAAACGAGTGAGCGAAGCGAGCGAAGTTTTTCGTGTCAGCTTGGGCGCAAATTCGAATGTCTGTCAAGATGTCCAGCTGTGCTCATTTACAGTACGCTTACCATGAGTTTGACAATGACGGCTTACGCTAACGAGTATCGAGTTTTCTATCTGTGCATCTCTATTGCACTTTGACAGTACGAGCGGGATGCACAGATAGCAAACTCGATACTCGTTAGCGTAAGCCGTCATTGTCAAACTCATGGTAAGCGTACTGGTCGCTTCACTCAACCGATTCTCATGAAATTTAGTGAGCAGAGTCGATAATTAACTTTATGGAGTTATTTGTTTTTTCATGACTAAACTGACATACAAAACTAAATAACAACGGATACTAGACATAACAGTAGTACAACATTTCATGAATTACCTGTAAAATATTTTTGACCAAAGATTGAGCACTGACATACGGAGCAAATTGTTCGTCGTAAGTAAGGAATCCGTTGCAAATTAAGTTCACGTCCGCTAATTCGTTCATATACGGAGTTTCTTCCATGAATCTGAAAGTAAATCGATCGTACCATTACTAACCAGCCAGGACGTATTGTTTTCTATCGTCGTGCTATGCAAAAAGTAATGTGAAGTTCAATGTGTAGAAACTGCAACAAAATGTAATAGATATTATGGGCCTCTATTCTTGGGTTGGGTCTTGTCATATTATGATTTAAGGAAGATCGTGGGTCACTCCTTGGTAAGACCTAGCTCAAGCTCGGGACGAGAGGCGCACCTACTCGAAGAGAGGCCTATGCTCGGCGGTGGGCGATTACGGACTGAAAATGATGATGAATGGATAGACATAAAATAATCCTTTTCATGACAAGCACATCTCTTTTATGCACACATGTACATAACAACATTTTTGCGTTGGTTAAAGTCGCAAGCGACGCTTGATTATGACAAAATAGTGATACTAGATTGTGTCTCAGGGGAACAAAATTATGGCGAGGGCGGTATCCTTGAATTGAATCCTGAATGAAGCGAAAGATTATACAATAGAATCCTGAGCGTAGCGAGAGATTCTAACGTGTAGGATCTTGCGTGTAACAAAGAATTCAAGTGTTTACGCCCACGATGGAAATTATTTTGCTACTGAGTGGCACGTAATGCTTTTCAAACCTTCTATGTACGAGGAAAATTGAAATGTTGTTTTACTTTATCACGCGTTCTTTTACTTCTTCTTCACTAGTAACATTTTCGATTTCCAATCGCTGCATAAATTTCTTAAATGTAAATGTGTGTGTCTGTAAATGTTGGGTGTAGTTGAATGACTCTTGATCAATTTTCGCGTGCGGGCAGACTGTCACTGCAGGAAACGGCACCTGCAAAATATTAATAACAACATTACCCACTTAAGGTGACAAAATAACGAATGTCTCAAATCGCAGGTATATGACGCCTGAGCCGAAGGCCTTAGGCTTTTTCTGAAAGCTGTACTTAGGTACAGGGCCCGTGGCGAGTATAACAATTTATGTCCTGCCCTGGCTAGGCTAGCAAATGTTATAGCATTTTCTACACAGTGAATACATAGTGTGTCTCGCATTATCATATTTATTTATTTAAGGACCACCAACTGATAACAAACACATCTGAATAATTAATATGGCTTAAATACATGAAATCGAAGTCACTTGTGTGAAATCAAGAGTAACAAAAAACTATCATGTAAAATTACATTCATTAATATTAACGCTTCATAGTAGATTAGAAAACTGTAGCAAAAGTTTTAAGTAGGTAGGTACATTTTATCCTTGTCTAAAAGTTACAGGAAATTAGAGGTACCCGAAGCTAACCAAGAAACAAATGGCAGTCACCCACCAGACTCCGGTGATATAAGATATGAGATAAGAGATTTTTTAAATTTGTTTTTAGTATCACGGACGATTTCTATGGGGGCGCTTAAATTCATCAAATTTTTTAAGTCCTATTATTGGAAGTCCGAAAATGTTCTTCATAACATTGTACACCATAATAATCATAAGTCCTAATAATTCGTATTCATAACGATTGTTATTCATAACCATTTGAAAACATAATGACAATAATCATACATATCCTAATATTTACTTTCTGTATTATATAAGTTCATACATATAATAAAAAATCTTGCATATTTTTACTATTGTATTGACTTTCATAAATGTATTCAGCATAGTTATTTTTATAATACCTACACACAGGTGCCTCTACGGCTCTAACGATTTTGATGAAACAATACTGGGTTTTATGGAAGAAAGATGCCACAAGCCTGTAGACGCTAGGCAAGCTGCCTGTCTGTGCGGACGTAGCCTAAGGCATGTCTGTGTAGGTACGACGACTTGACGGTTTGACGCGCCTATAGATGGTCAAATGCGTTTGTTCGTGGTATTAATATTTTTTAGCTGTGTCGAACCAGTCTATTAAAACAACATGCCACCAAAGTGAATAATATATTCGCACTGGAATTTATTTTTGATAGCGAATGGATAATCTTTGTTTTTTGATAAGATTAATAAAAGTTACTTACTTAATTATTTGACTTTTTATTAATTCCCTTCCAATATACGTATTTTCATTTCACTTACAGGAAAGTGACTAGGTACTTACAAAATATTCCTCAAATATATATATTTTTATCACTTATGTATAGCTTTTTGTATAAATGTTCCCCTAGATGTGGTTACATCACAGCGAAATAAGAATGTAAAGACCATTAGTACTTGTCGTTCTTTGGTCTCTCTGCCTACCCCAATGATTGTTATATATGTATGTTCGTACCTCCGAAGCGGACATTAGATGGTCGTCCACGCTGATGATGATGGGGCTGTTCTGCCACTTCTCCCACACCTTGCTGATGGTCCATACACATAAGACGACACTGATCAGGAATATGATGATCCAAAATATTCTGGAAAACATAAACAATAATTTCAAAGTATATACTTACAATAATGAACAAATTAGAAAAGTTGAAAATCCTACGAGATTTTCATGTCAACATTCAATATCTCAAAACCAGCCGAACCGATTTTGGTGAAACGAGCTAAGATCCATCTCGATCACCTCAGCTTTCGGAAAAAAAAACCGCATTAAAATTGGTCCATTCGTTTAGAAGCTACGATGCCACAGACAGACACACAGGTACACATACACGTCAAAATTATGACACCCCTATCTTTGCGTCGGGACGTAAAACTATCAGACACCACTATCGAGGTTATGGAATATTTGGCTGCTAATTGGTGGGCTTGAACAGTGACCTTCTTTTGTTTCAATATCAGTTTGTGAAACAATATCATCGCGTTCAGCCGTTTAATAATATCTTGGAATTCTGTTACATTGCATGTTTGAGAAAGGTAGGTACTTAATATAACTATACAAGACCCCGGAGTGAAATTGAACTGCCATGCCAGTCTCGTATACCTCTCCGGAAATTGATGTAAGTACTTAAATAAAAAAACTGCATTCAAAGATTTAGAAACCCTTACCCTCTTTGGCGTCGCGCAGTTGGGTATAAAGCCTCATACACTGCCGCGAATCGAACTCTGAAATCCCGTATTTAGTTTTGTGGGGAAGTCAGGAGTGCTGGTGATAAGCTCGTGACTCCTTAAAACAAATTTCCGTATCCCTCATAGCGTAGAGGAGACTACTGGTTCAGAGAAGGTGACGTAACTGAATCCCATAAAAACATTCCATGTTAAACTTAGGCCAAATCCCAGAATTCTTCGATCGTAAAAAGTTGTGAGATATTTCGCTTATTATTTGCTCACACAACTTTACTGCATTTATAAAGTTTTGCATACCTAGTATTATCTTTTTTTTTGTTTTTTTTTTACATTAACAATCCTTGGTATCACAATAATATTTTCTTCTGTAAAAAATAGTTGGGTGGGTTTAGCTACTAGATAGTTACTTAACTTAGATAACATTTCCTTTAACTTTAAATTTACTGACTGATCAACATAGTAATATTGTGGGACTGCAAAGTCAACATTTTATTTAGCAAGAAAATAAAGATTAAAAACAATACTATCAAATACCGCACAAAGTTTTTTACAGTGGAAGAGTTACGAGACTAGGCCTATTTTTTACACGGCCTTTTTTTTTGAGATGTCACTTCTTTTTGTAGGTTATTGTATTATCAATACATACAAATTATGAATGCAGCTAAGAATTATATTTTTCCATTGACTATTATGTTATTTTACCAACCGCAAATAACGTTTATATACTTTTCTAGTGCATTGTATCTAACACTAACCGCATGCAAATACATAGTATAGTGCACTGTACCTACCTTGTTAGTACAACTGCAAAAGTTATTTTGTAATTGCACGTATTTGTATTAGATTACTTATGCTGTTGTTATATATCTTTGAAATGTGACTGAAATTGCAATGTTTATATGTATTTTATGAACTGATAGGCTAAAAACTAATAACGTGTACATTACAATTAGTTTGATCAGTCAGTAGGTAAGTCAGTGAGTGTGTCAGTGACGAAACTAAGGAACTTTGACGGGCAGTAGATTTTATACTACAAGTTATAATTGAATGTTATTGAGAATGTATATAAGCCATATTATGCCCTATATGTCACTGAAAATTCAGGGTTCTAGGTTTAGCCAGCACACAATTACCGGATGTTCAAAATACCCTGAATGACTTCGAGAAGAAGATGGTACGGCCGTGCCTCTTTGCGATGCTCGACTTGGCGGTGGCACTGCATTGCCCCCAAATATCGTGATAGTTAACACCAGCACGGCTATCACGCGACGGCGTGCGAGCTTTCTCGATTTTTCTCGTCTTTCTCTTATTAGAACACTTAGAAGAAGAGGTAGTGCGACCACAGAAATATATCAAGATAGAAGGAAATAAAATAATGTAAGAGTATGTACTTGGCGTGGCGAAATTATGACACGGTGTCACAATTGCTCGCCGTGAGCTTCAGTCTGCTCCCGACCGCGGTCTGCGTGCGACGTCAGGTTTTAAAAACAAAATGGTTTAATTAATTAATTGTTCAAACACTTCCAATAAATTTGAAGCTGTTAATCGAGGTATTTCCTTTCATCGGTAAACACTATTTGTCCTTAAATATCTGTTATTAATTAAAAAACGATTTATTTTATTATTTTCAGCAAAACAGTAGCGGGCGATTGTGTGCCAACGCTAGTTTTCCATTGCGGCTTTAATTTGACGCGCCAGACTTGGCGTGCGTTCAAAACCAGCGATGTAAAAATAAGCTATTCAAACTGTCGCGTCACGGTCAAGGTCGATATCTCATTTTTTCTGTCAAAAGTAAGAATACTGCGATTTTCTCGCTCGATTATTAAAATCGATTTTGAAAACAGAGGAAATGATAATTACGTTCTTATATTATTTTATTATGCAGCTATATAATGTAGGTAGTGCAAAGCAAATATTATTAATAAACATGTTATGGTTACTTCTATATTGCAATTTTATTTCAGTTGTCCGAATGATCATGATATTAAAAAAAGGATGGAAGCAACTGGTCGTAAAAAATGGTTTCCTACATGTTTGGTTTCCTTCTGGCCATTGCCTACGGTAACTGGTCGTATATTTAGAGGACTTATGATATCGCTCGGCCAATTATTAAAGTGTAGCGTCTATGAGCAAGAACATATTAAGCAATCCATTCAGAAATTTATTTGGAAGCTTAGGGACTGAACATACTAAAAGTCACGACGAGTTATTTCCTTCCATAGTGAAAAAAAACCAAGAAATTTTTATTAATACTATTTTTCATTTCCTGTATTGAATCTAATTATCATTTCCTCTGTCGGTTCTTATCGATATTTTGAGTCGATACAAAATAAACCTACAAGTTATTGCAACTACCGCGTGCTAATCGATGTTGCGCGGCTTAGGTATTGTTGTGTGTAAAAAAAAAGAAATAAAAAGAATGAAAGTAATGAAAGAAAGTGGGAGGGTGATTGTTACTTGATCACACACAAACTGTTATTTTTAGTGATTTAAACCATACTTACTGAACAACTCTTATAACCGGATAACATCTTAGCAGAGAGGACCTTTGGCTCAAGAGCCGCGCAGATCTTTAAATGGTGGGGATCTTTGCTGATAATTAAACAAGATACTAAAGTTTATACCCTATATTGTATAGATAAGAAACCTCGCGAACATGACGGTCTCGAGTAACCGCAGTGACATTACTTATTCTTAGGCCTAAATACAGTTATAGATCGATCGAACGAGCACTGGTTGAACATATCCTGTTCCAAACTAACTGGAAAACCTAATGTTCCTCGGCTACCGAACTCGGTCGATCCATCCACACAGAAACGCAGAGTACTCTGGCGATGCCGACTTATCGTACGACGCGGAAACGCGATACGGAAGCCCGACGGATTTAATGTCTGTGTGAAACTTGGCCAAGTTAATACAAAAGGAACGAACTCACATCCCAATGTCGCAGGCTTGCGACATGGTCCTAAGTCCTGGTCGCGATGGTGAAACCCCGTCGACAGATGCCGCGGGCTCTCGAAGGGTAGGAGGACTCACGCCTGACCTTGGTATGGTACAGCAGCGGAGCCCACTACTGCACTCGCCGAGAAGACATCCTGCGGTCGTGGGGACGTGGGTCCGCCTAGCGTCGGGCGTTACCCGTCGAGTTGGCGGCGCGGTGTTGCTCGGCGGCCTTCGCTGGCGTGCGAGGGTCTTCCAACCCCATGCTTCCTCGACACGGGCGGAGATCCCGCGGATAGGGCGCGAATATAACACGCGCGGTTCTCCCGCGACTCGCGCCTCGCAGACGCCGCACGGGCGCTATTCGGCGATCGTCCAAGCACCAGCACACACTACGTAAAACACGGGAACCTCCCTCGGTTCCGAAATACGACTCAGCTCGACGAGCTGTCACGACGAGTGTCACTTTCGCCTCCGACAGGCGTGCGGTCAGTACAGCGGACGGAGGCAGTCCTCAGAAACTCCTATAGTGAGACCAAAATGTATAGCGACATCGAGAAACAAACGTAGTGGTTATATTCTCTTTGGACGGAGGGTAACTGATTTGACATAACTCCTGTCACTAGTGTCTGGAAAAATGCCGTTTTTTAACGAATTCCATTCACTCTACCGGTAAACATGGCTAATTTAACATCACGTTTTTTTACGAAAATACATGGGAACTATCAGGCTTTACTCATAGGTTACTAATATCACAACCAGAATCCTCAAGACCCTCAGATTCACGAGTTATCTCGAATTATAGTGAGAACCGCTATTTCGCGAGTCGCGTCACTAGCCACCGATTTGGCTGACGTAGCTTTTGATTTTGACAGCTGATAGAATCTAGAAATTATTTTCGAAATCCGCCCCGCTGCTATCGGAACTGGATTCTACGTGAAATTGCGAATCGAACGGTATATAACATGCATGGTGTTTGAGTCGTCCTCAGCGAGAAAAACGGTTTTTTTGCCAAGTCATTTACTCGTGGGATTTAGCTGTGCCGACCTGTTATTCCTGCATTCTGGGACCTCCGACGTCGCGGAACCTGGAGATCGGGCATTTATGTATGTATTCCATTCAAGCATTACTTCCGGGCATTGTTTTCTGGCTAGATATTCGGGCGCCGAAAACCTAACCTCAAATAACCCTCTTTGTTTGTATGTATCCTACAATACATACAACAATACTCCCCTTGCGAGGTAAGGGTAAACCTCGGGTTACCCCACAGCCGGGATACCCGTAAAAAAAAATCTTCGAACTGGGGTTCGTGTCGCGAGACAGCGACTCTACGTGCTAACATGCGTGGAGTCCGGAGACTACCTTGGTCCTTTTACCACGGGTACCATCGGTGGGATCTTTCATTTTACCCAATACCCAAGTTGATACCCCCTAACATGCGTTTGAAGTCCTAACTCCCTACTCAAGCGTTTGATAATTCTAGGTTTCCTATGTTTAGTATTGTGACAATGTATGCCCATGCATTCAAATTACCTAATCACCACTAACCATCACTAAATTACGCTCGTGACATCAAAGTACCTACGCAAAATGTTACACGCTTGGTTCCCATACTAATCGACCAGCTCTTTCCTTCTATCTTGATGTAGTTCTGTGAGTGCGACAAAAATTGAGAGTATGTCGCGGCCGTCGCATGATAGAAAGAAAGAAAGAAAGAAAGAAAGAAAAAATTATTCACAAACACACAGGACACACATATTAAACAATAAAATGAAAAAAAAAAACAGATAAGACATGAAACCAGTGTGTATCTGCGGCAGTGAACCGGACACTGGCTCAGCATTATGCTGAGGTGTCAGACACCTGCAGCGCTGATTTTCAGCCAGCACCGTCGGTGACTCACGGAAACGTCATACAAATGTAATAAATAACTACTTACATTTTTTGGGATAGGTGAAAGAGAAATAAACATAAATACAAAGTGAGATAATACATGTATACACTACCTAGATGCAGCTCAATAAAATTAGATAATAAATAAACAATTGGCATATTTATTGCTGTCACAGTGCTGGGGATTAGGATTTGGATTTCTGGAGCGTCAACAAATAGCCTTTAAGCATACGCCTAAAGGTGTATCTGCTAAGCACCCCTTGGATAGGAGGAGGGATATCATTCCAGCACTTAGACGCCGCATACTTGAAACTACCTCTGAACGCAGCGGTTCGGTGCATAGGTATAATGGCCATTGCCTTAAACCTGCGCGCACTTTTGGACCATACCAGTTTATGAAAAAGGTAGGTGGGGGTTTCGTGTTTTACCACCCCGAACAGCAGAGTGGCCAGGTGTAGGCGTCGGCGTGCAGGCATGTTAAGCAAGTTAGCGGCGTTCAAGTATGGAGTGATGTGGGATCGGGGAGGGACTCTGAAACAAAAACGAGCACATGCGTTCTGCACTCGTTGTATGAGCCTCTTGGAACGACCAGTAATGCACCCGTCATACACGACATCACAATAGTTTAACCTAGATAATATAAGTGATTCACATAGGTCAACACGCAAATCGACACTAAGGTAATCTCGTATATTATATAGAACTTTAAGGCGATAAAAGCAGTTACTCACAACATTAAGTATGTGGTTCTCAAAGCGCAAATTCCCGTCCATTAGAAGGCCGAGGTTGGTTGCTTCTACCACCCGTTCTATTGGTTCGCCCATGACGGCAACATTCCCGGAAGTTAGAGCTTCAAGGTTATTAAGGGTATTACGGATTTGATGTTTTGACCCAAAAACCACATATTTCGACTTGCTAGGATTAAGAACTAAACAGTTCTTGTCCGACCAAGAGGAAATACGGTCAAGGTCAGCATTTATGATGTCTATGGCAGCAGATGTGTCTGACGGCGAGCTAGAAAAGTAAAGTTGCACGTCGTCCGCGTACAGGTGATACTTACAGCTCTCTATACTGTTAGTGATGTCAGTGCTGTACAGTATAAAGAGCAGAGGCCCGAGTATCGAACCCTGCGGTACTCCTCTTGTCACAGGACAAACAGAGGACCGCAGAGCACTACCATCCGCCCTACGCAACGCAACTGCCTGCGCACGGCCAGACAAATAGCTACTGAACCATTTTGTAGCAGTGACATCAAAACCGTAATAAGACATCTTGGATAATAGTAGGGGTACGCTAATGCAGTCGAAGGCCCTGGAGAAATCTAAAAGAACTAAAAAGGTACTTTTACCAGCATCGCGAGCCTGCAGGATGTTATCAACTACGTCGAGCAACGCAGTAGCTGTCGACCGACCCTTGCGAAAACCTGACTGCAGTTCCGGGAGTATGCTGTTTTTCCCCAGGTAATCGGACAGCTGATCGCAAACTACCCGTTCTACTATCTTCGATGCACAAGGGAGAATACTTATAGGCCGCAGGTGAGATATTTCAGTGGGATTCGATTTTTTTGGCAACGGGGTCACCAGAGCGATTTTCCAGTCAGCTGGGAAAGTCATTGTCAGAATGCTCATATTAATAATGTAAGTCAGTACGTCTGTAGTTCTCGTTAGTGTCAGTAGTAACATGTCAATATCAATTGAGTCGAGTCCTTTCGCTGTAGTTTTTATTGACATAATGAGTTTTGTGACGGCAGTAGCAGTGGTAGGAGAAAGCGTGAAAGTTTTGTCGTTATGTCTATTAAATTCAAAAAATGTTAAGTCAGATAAAGTCACTTCCTGTGTCCCAGGAATATTAAGAAAATGATGGTTTATCAAATCAGGGTCATCAAATTGTGTGAGGTCAGTCTGGGTCTGTGAATCTGGAAGAACAGTGCGCTTTAAGTTTTTCCAAAGAGTCTTTGAGTCAGTAATGTCATTGACATGATGCGTGAAGAAGGCACGTTTCTCGCTATATATGGCTTCGATCACTAGGTGCTTCAGGTCGAGGTAATAGCGCTTGTGAACATCGCTCCCTGATAGAAGTGCAGGTCTCTATATCACAGTTATTTTGGCGCGAATCGCACACGTTTCATATATACGTTCCGTTCTACGTAATTATAAACAACATAATTTCATTGATCGCACATCATTAAACGATTTTTTATTTTAAGTCATTTAGCTCTCATGACGAAAAAAGCATTCCCATTACAATCTATATTATGAATGTTTTGTAAAAACTTAATCTGTTTTCATGTATTTGTTACTAAATCGTGACTTTCCGGATTCTTTTTTTATATCATGATATTAAGTATATAATTATCTCCAAAATGGATGATTATTTCGATAACAAACTTAAAAACTAAAACAATTATAATTTTGGATTTTCAGTTATGTGCTACGTCGCCAACTCTATCCGTCTCTTTGATACGATATTGCCATAAAATGACAGCTACCGTAATCATTTAGGCAGTGGACCTTCCGTTTTGTACTGCCGAATGAGCTGAGGGCCCAAGGGTCCACGGAGTGGAAGCCCCAAAACTCAAAACGGAGACTCAATAGACGTCGTCGGCGATGGCAGAATAGCTTCGCCTCCTTTTTAAAAGACTGGCTCAAGACCGCAATGAATGGAACAAGAGGGGGGAGGCCTTGCTTAGCAGTGGGACATAACGGGCTCAGTATAATATACACTTACTTTTCAAGTGCGGTCAATCCTCAAGGCCTTTGTCCAGCAGTGGACGTGTTTCGTTCGTTCGTGATGATGATGATTAGAATTTAAGAAGACGATCTGGTTAATTTTGAAGGATTAATATTTTGGATGATTTTTGAAAAAAAAGAAAGAAAGAAAACATTTATTCGTGGACAAAACAATGGGTATAAAAAACAAAACACAGTAACTTAAAAGTAACAGGGTCCACGAAAAGGCCCCGACTCAGCATGGTGCTAACCTAGAACGCCAGCGCTGGTCTTCCGTCGGAACCTTTACATGAGTTACCTCCTGGAAGGCAACACAAAACAAACATGACATGTACTTAAAATATTTTTCATTTAAAGTAAATATCTTTAGAATTTAAGATGCGGATAATCTAGAAAAACATGAAGGATTGAATGTTTAATGTAACTAAAATAAATAAAATAGGTATATGAAATATAAACATAAGTCTGTGCTTAATAAGTAATTATTCTGATCTTAATTTGATTTCTAATAATTGGTTAGGGGTTATAATGAAAAAATTGTACGTAGTTAAGGGCCTTAATCTAATCTACGCTTTAACTTTTCACATGTGAGTCACGAGAATTACCCATACATTTTACATGGGTTAAGCTAAAGCGTAGATTAGATGAAGGCCCTTAACTATGTACAATTATTTTGATTATAACCCTAAAATCACGAACAACGTGAGGAAACCGGTCTAATCCCTGTACGCTTACCATGAGTTTGACAATGACACACTCGTTACGTGCCATCGACTTAACGCGCTTCGAATCGAGCTGTCGAATTCGTAATACACGATGCCGTTGTACTACGAAAACCGCTTCAAAATGTTACACGTCGACACACGTAAAAAGAGCCCTGGCGGCCATATAAAAAGTATGGCCGCCAGGGTTCTTTTTACATGAGTCGACCTGTACTCGCACGCGCTTAGTTTTCGATGCGTAATTTCAACTTTCGATCGCACGACCATTCGGTACCGTGGGACACAAATTTGACGTTTCGAATCGACGAATACCGTCACGTCTGTAGTTTACTATTTCACTTGCAAATTAGCGCGTGATATCGTATTTAGCCGTCAAGAGGTATCGTGGATCCAATCGAGACCTATCTCATATTAAAGAACGGAAAATTTTAACAATTTTGAATTGACAACATATATCCGCAAAATTCGGATAGGTATTTGTTTGTTTGGTTTGGTATGGTATCCACGTTACGAGTGCCTAAATTACGAGTGAATACATTGAGCTATTTCAATGAATTTATAGTTCAATGAGTGAATATTCTCTAGTGATAATAATGCTAGTTGCAGTGATTAACTCATTTATTTCAATAAATGCGTGATGTGAAAATCATCGACCAAAGAACTCGTGAAATTTTATCAAGGAGAGTCCTCCCACGCAGTTGGCCCTTGGAGCTCTGAAACTAGATATTTCAATGCAAATCATTTAGTTCGCGAGGAGGGGACTCCACTCTTATCGAAGTGGTGCCTACTGTTAGTCGTATTTGGATAAATTGTAAGTACCTTATGGAAAATATAATATGTAAACTTGCATTTCGTTAGTACCTACCAACGTTTTCGTTACCTAAAACAAATGAAGCCCGAGATTATTTTGTTGTAGTTAAATACTTAGTTACTCCAATCGGTTGGACTAAAGCAAAGGGGGCAGAAAAAAGACTTAGATTTTTTTTGACCTAAAGTGGAAAAATATATTGGAATCATAAAAGACTTGGAATAATTTCAATCAATACGCTAAAATAAGCATGTTTTGTAGAAAAAACTTTTTAAGACCCATTCCGTAACATATAGATCTACTATAAGTGTAGGTATTGTCTTGTATATAATTCTTATTGGTAACAAGATTATCTATACGTCTCCTAATTCGGTGACCTAGACATTGTCACAATGGGTTGTCTAATGTTTGGCCGAAATTTATATCCAAGAATATTAATTTGCCTGAATCACGTTGGCCCGATTTTCATTTGCCCGAATGATTCATTTACTAGAGTAGTTAATTTACATACTCTTGTTTTCCCGATCATTAGATGCCAGAATGATACGAATGCCATACACATTGTTATCCATTTTATTAAGAAAATTATTGATATTTATGAAAGAATATTATTTGGTAGAATATTTAAACGCCATACTAAATACTGTTTTTTTAGGGTTCCGTATCCAAAGGGTAAAAATAGGACCCTATTACTAAGACTTCGCTGTCCGTCTGTCTGTCTGTCACCAGGCTGCATCTCAAGAACCGCGATAGCTAGACAGTTGAAGTTTTCACAGATTATTTATTTCTATTGCCGCTATAACAACAACTACTAAAAACAAAATAATAACTAAAGAATTGACTACAGTGGTATATGAAATTCAGGCAAATGAAATTCTGGCAAGTAAGGGCATATCGTCACAATGATTGATTGAATTCTTTTGGATATTACCCCCTACATACAAACTTACAATTCCGCAGACTTTTCTTCATTATAATGTTAGTATAAATAACCTAGCTTTCCCAGCGGCTCATCTAATTTGTGTTAGGTACCTATTGTATCTTTCAGTATACTGAAATACTGATATCTGTTATTTATATTCTTTCCAGATCTTTTACCAAAGGAAGCATACAAAAAGGGTAGGCAGAGCACATGAAAAAACTTATGTACCAGCGCACTTCAGTTCATACAAAGGAAGCAGACTGCTTAATGTACAGCAATATCTAAAACATCACAAATGTTCATAAATAAAATTACATATATTATATCTATTATGTAATACCTACATTGAAGAATAAACAAATAAATAACTTTGACTTTGACATATATGAATGTGTGTTATGTAGGTGTATGCGAAACCAGAATGGGAATGAAACTGTCAGTTTTTCCATATACCTACTTACATTACAGTGTTCATGATTTGACAAATATCCCAATCCCAAGCTTACTGCACCTGAGGTCAAATAATTAATATAACACCATGTCATTGAGTACAGCAGAGTGGGCACTGTCTATTGGCCAGTCTCAAGATTTGGTTACAATGGACCTTGTACCTTGTATTCCTTTTATTTTGTCATACTTGAATATACTCATGTGTCAAGATAAGGAAATGTGTATGAAGCTGACCTCGGGGTCTGAGTCAGCAGCTATCCTATTTGATGAGAGGTAATTAAAGTAACTAGGCAGTTTAAGCATGGGCTAACTGATGAATTTCAATTTATATTCATGTCCAAGGTGTATTTTGACATCATAAAACAAACTGTTTAATGTCATGCACCAAAGAAATTTGGTTAAACTGGATGATGATATAATTATATGTTAAGTGGATAACCACCTTTGATTACCTACTGCAACAATAACTTAAGGTCATTTGGACAAGCAACCCACCGGTTAATTAAAATGAGTGCTGCTATAAAAACCATCCTAATCCACAGATATCGTACACCCAATTCATGCAACAAACTTGGTTGTATTTACATAAAGTCCAAAAATGTATACATATTTTATGCCCTCAACTGTACCTGTGTCAGTCTGTGACAGTGAAGCTACCAAACTGACCCGGCAATCAGATAATCATGTCTTGTCTAATAAGATGGTTCTTAAATTATCTTATCCTATAATTGGCTCTCTATCCAATAATTTATGTCAAAGTGTTGGGTTATAAAAGCTTTTAATTCTATAAATAAATAACTATATACTCAACTAAAATATAATAACTACAGCATAATAATCATATCATGTCATGTAATAAGATGGGTACTAAATTAGAGCCTGAACTTAACTGCATACCCACTCGCTTCTACTCGTATTGCCATATCATGTCTGTTGCATAGATCCTATGATAGATATTCAGTCAAGGAAATGAAAAATGCACTTTCCTCAATAGTGGCTCTGTGTAAGTGTGCTCAGAAATTTTAACATGAATCTGTTGAGAAATGCACCTTGTAGATTGTAGATGAGAACAGTTAGACAGCCGAACATGCTAAAGAATTCTGGCCCAAGTCATTAAGCGATTAAATTCTCATATAAACTAGATTAGAGTTTTGGTGCCTCTATCACTGGCATTGACACATCTGCTGAACTTAATGGCATGTATATGTGTCGCAGTGAAATAGAGCCGAGCTACCCGGTAATTAACAAAGTCACTCATAACTATATACTAGGGATATAACCATATTTTTTTTTTTTTATTAGCTAGGATTATTATTTAGGTGATATAAATAAGAAATCAAGTCAATCATTCAACTTTATAATAATACTGTATAGCCAAGTTGACTGACAATCAAAATTATCGACGTAACCTAAGCAAAACAGTGGGGCTACCGCTAAACGAAAACGAACTTCGTTGGTGTGTCTCCCTCTCTGTCGCTCGAACTAGCAAGTGCGACAGAGAGGGAGATACAAGAACGAAGTTCGTTTTCGTTTCGCGGTAGACCTTCTGAACACTTTTTTCAATCCTTATTTTATTTCAACACTGATTCACCATCATGATGAAGTCAGCAGGGTCACTGGCTTGTGTCGGCTGGGCGGCAACGGCCGTGACTGTGATCTGCTGACATTTTTGGCTGGTGTCGGCTGGGGGGCTACCGCTCCACTGTGCTCGGTAGCTCGGGCTCGGCGCTGCTCCGCGGCGGCTCCACCGTGCTCGGCGGCTCCACCGTGCTCGGCGGCTGCACCGTGCTCGGCGGCTGCACCGTGCTTGGCGGCTCGGGCTCAGCGCTGGTCCGCAGCGGCTCCACCGTGCTTGGCGGCTCGGGCTCGGCGCTGCTCCGCGGCGGCTCCACTGTGCTCGGCGGCTCCACCGTGCTCGGCGGCTGCACCGTGCTCGGCGGCTGCACCGTGCTTGGCGGCTCGGGCTCAGCGCTGGTCCGCGGCGGCTCCACCGTGCTTTGCGGCTCGGGCTCGGCGCTGCTCCGCGGCGGCTCCACCGTGCTCGGCGGCTCCACCGTGCTCGGCGGCTGCACCGTGCTCGGCGGCTGCACCGTGCTTGGCGGCTCGGGCTCGGCGCTGCTCCGCGGCGGCTCCACCGTGCTTGGCGGCTCCACCGTGCTCGGCGGCTGCACCGTGCTCGGCGGCTGCACCGTGCTTGGCGGCTCGGGCTCAGCGCTGGTCCGGGGCGGTTCGAGCGGCGCCTCCCTGCAGGGAGCGACGGCGGCGGCGGCGCGCCGGAGCGCGGGGGAGGCGGGCGGGGGAGCGCCTGGTGAGCGCCCAGAGGAGCGCGACGGCACACTGGGCGACGTGAAGTGGACCGCAATGCCAATCCCCGGTTCTAGAAAATCATTCATAAAGGCTATATATTCCTGCAATGCTTTGCTTGAAAGATCGTGCTTGTTATTGATATCTTTCAGTTTAGAATACAGTAAGTTGAGCTCTTCGGAACGATTATTTAGTTCTTTGACTGCCCGGTCTAATTGTTGTTGACAGTTAAGAAGCTGATCTGACTGACCATACTGTTGTATTCTGACTTTCAGTTAAACTTTTGATTTTTTAATAAATCTATTCAATTTTAAATATTTTTTAACCCTGTCGATTCCTCTCACTTTGACCCTCGGATCAAAATTACTCTCTAAATACATAGAGTCACACAAATCTATGGTTTCAACTAAGGGGGCGCTTACTAAACTGTCATGCATTAAGTCTACCTAGCAGTAGCAGTGATCGGTTATTTGGATTCTCCCTCGCGGGATATCAAGTAGAAAAGTTAATGTAGATACAACAGTTTCCCGCAATACCGAACAAACCGTACAAAAATATATAATATTGTACATGTACCTCCTGGCACTGCTGGAACCGGTCCATGGAGAGTTGAAGTACGGTCCGTTCAGCGAGCTGGGCTTCGAGGGTTGTGTTCATTCTGACAACACGCATGACCTCTTCTTCACTCTCATCTCTCCCCTGCAGGAGCTTTTCATTGAGATCTGTTGCCTCTTTTAGGGTTTGTTTTAGTTAGTTAAGTAATGCATCTTAGCGCGTCCATACACGCGCTTTGGTGATTTGACCTGGAAACATATTGAAAATGTATGATAACTGGACCCCTATATATATAGGGCTACTAACTAGAAAATATAGTAAAAAAAATTGTAAACAGTTAAGTATGCCGCTCAATTTAACTGAATACGTACTCACTGAGCACACAAAACACAAGTATAATGCACTTTTATTCTCTTAAACAGATTATAGTGCCTGGATTTAGACTAATTTTGCTTTGACAAGGTAATTTTATGAAATATAATGGGCTTTCTATATTTAGTATAAAAAGTTACGAATAGGTTATGTTTTGATTACAAGATTTTCACGTACACATAAGTACTAAACAATGCAAAATAATACTCTCCTGCTTTAAAAATTCCGTCGAAATGCAGCATTCGCAGTTTTATTTCAAAATTTTAATCGTTAACCGGTGAGTCGGCTGTCATTTTTTGTCATGACAATTTTTGACCTTTATATAATAGTAAAACTCCATGATAACATTAGCACAGCCAAATTCTTCACAGGGATCACGTTTTATATTGTTTCTTATTTTAATTTGATTAAGCTAAACGTCAAAACCCAGTAGTGACAGTAGTGTTACTGTCACTAGTGTCACTACTGGGTTTTGACGTTTAGCTCCGAGTGCGTTCGGAAACTGCGTGGCTCCCCAACGGAAATACGGTCGAACGGCCATATTTGACAAATACCTGTCTGTAAAAGGCCTTCTACGCGATCGGGACCAACCGCCAACCATCGTGTCCTTGGTCGGGTTGATATAAAAATGGACTGTGTAGAACGCGGTTGACCCGACCGATATTTGGTTGATGTCAACGGCCTTGGTCGTGAGCGCATCCCTCGCGACAGGCTGCGTCCGTGGTTGGTCCCAACCATCTGGAACGCTGTCGGCCGACCGGAGCGCTTCAGTGTGTGCTTGTCAGTCATCGCGAGCGCACCTTGTTCAATGACTTCGCAAAAAGAAAGCCGCAAACGAGAGGTTTTTACCGAATTTATAACTCTATATCTTGATTTTGATTTACCATGTCTTTGGGACATTGGATCCGATTTATACAAAGATAAGAACCAAAAAACTCAAGCATGGGAGCTTATGAAAAATAAGCTCAAATACATTTTTTTTCTTCACTAAAATATAAAAAAGTTATTGCCAAACCGATTTTCTGTTGCTTTGAAAGGCAAGTCGCCATCGCTAACGTTCTGTTCAAATACCGAAGAAGCTGACAAGTTGAGTCAACCACCGATCGTGTAGAACGAATACAAAAAAATGGTTGATCCGACCAAGGACACGATGGTTGGCGGTTGGTCCCGATCGTGTAGAAGGCCTTTAATGGTCGCACTACACTTGGCGGTATTTGCCCAAATATTCGTGTTGCATCTTTATTCTTCCTACGGCAAATGAAAGAGAGGCAACGACGCAAACGCGAACACGCATTCCCAAGTGTAGTGCGACCATTACACATAAGCACGGAAAGCGAATACGCGTATCCGTCGACCTGTCGGTTTTTCGGTACACATCAAAGGAGGCGAATAAGCCGAATAGCGCATTGACTGCCCACACTTCGTTCACTCACTCATTTGCTCGCTTGCTTCTAGAAATGTACCAAATGCAGCCTTGCATCTGACACCCAAAATTGGTTTCCATACGGTATAAACAAAGATTAGCGATTCCTGGGTTGAAATAAAAAATAATATGAAAGAACATAAACAACACACATATTTGGCATGTTCGGCACACCGGCACGCAGTGTGGTGGGCATGTTTGTTTGTTCGCGCACATAACTAATATTTTCGCAAATACGGCGCAGTCACATAAGGCCTGCAACACACTGGCACGGCCTGCGGTAGCGGACAATAGTAAATTTGACAGCTAATGTCAATTTTACTATTGTCCGCCGCGGCCAGGCCGCGCCAGTGTGATGCAGGCTTAACGAATAGCGCATAGCGCAGTGGGGTGCCGGCATAACAATCCGCAAATCTGCAACCACAATTTCATTCAGAGTAGCCAGTAAACAGTAAGAAAGCGAAAATTGCCGTATTCAAAGCGGACTGCAAGACTGTTACTAACCTTTAAGAAAAGGCGAGACAGGAAATGTATTTCATATCCCCATCTCGCTCTATCTTACAGCTTCACGTGCAGTCCGCAACGCATGACCGTCGGGTGCTCGTTACAAGATGTCAAAGTAGACTTTGAGATAAATATTTGATTAAATATTATAACATTGTTCACGTCACGCAATTATATATTTTTTTTGTTAATTTTGAAGTAATGGAATCCCTGAACTGATACAATTTGGCTCAAATCGCATTCGACAAATCACAAGATTCGCAAGTGTTAATTTAATCATTTTGTGCGCTAGCCACACAACTCAACTCCGTGACGCGTCTATCAAGTAAACTATACGAACGATCGAATCGAGTTCACTATTCGGTTTCAGTAAACGTATAAGTGACTCACGGTGCGGATTGGATTTTTAGTTCTGTAAGTGACCGCCAGGGGCGGTGTATTAGATTCTTCATACTAATAATTAACGTGCTCGTGATCGAGCACGTTATTTGCGAGTCACTGCAAACTCACGGTAATGGTGCTGTAAGGTCTACTTTTCCTTCTGGGTCGGAAGGTCAGATGGCAATCGCTTTCGTAAAACTAGTGCCTATGCCAAGTCTTGGGGTTAGATGTCAAAGCGGAACTCGGGCCCCTTTAAGGCCTCCACCCACCGGACGCGTGTCGTGCGCGGCGCGTGACGTGCGCGGCGCGCGTCGGGCGCGGTTGAATCGGTATATTCACACCACAAGCGGGCGGCGGCGGCGTATAGCAACGCGTGTGCCGCGCGTCTGCCGCGCGTGTGCTGCGCGTGTGCTGCGCGTGTGCTGCGGGTGTGCTGCGCGTGTGCCGCAAATGTGCCGCGCGGCTGCGGCGCAGCAGTAGCGCAGACCCGCGCGTCATATCTCTCTCACTACCAACACATTTAATATGTATCTCGCTATCTTTATCACACTCAGCAGGGCCCGCGCGGGCCCGCGCAGCTCATGCGACGCCCACGACACGCGGCCGCGCTGCCGAGTTGTAACTTTAGCGCCGCGGGCCCGCGTTCGAATCGCGTTCGATGTGTGTTTGAAGTGTAGTTTCAATGCTTTACAACTTGCGCGTGTGCCACGCAGCACACGCGCCGCGCACGACACGCATCCGGTGGGTGGAGGCCTTTAGGGCACAACCGGGAATAACGCCAGGAGGATGATGGCCGTATGGATGGTATGAAAAAAGCCGAGTTCGCAGTAAAATAAGATCTATTTGAAATCCACATATTTCTTACTCCATGTTTGGTGGTGACTTGTATTCACGGAGGTGGCTACATTACACGCGCCTCCGTCGGTCGCCTTCACTTGCCCCACTGGACTGCTTTACTATGTTTTTACATTACCTAAGTTCAATTAATTAACGAATGATAATGTAAAATGAATTTATTCAATGATGCTAATAGCATTCGTTAACTAATTGAAATTGTTAGTTGCCGGGTATGGCAGTCCGTATGTTTTATTACTGTATTAGGATTGAATCTAATAATTGGCAATAATATTATAGTTAGGTGGGTCATTTTCACCTGGTGCACACTGTCACCGTGGATGTTATTATGAGTTATTTTACGCTATATTAAGACTTTTATTTTTGTTTAAATAGAAATACTTACTACATAGCATAGCTCATACTTACTTCCTGCTGTGGTCGATTTAGATTACACAGCATTACATACTTAACCCTTTGCCGAAGGTAAATATGCATACACTGGTATGATTTTTTTATTTTATTTTTTTATTTATTGTAAATATATTACACAGCATTACAGACTTAACCTAATACACTGTGAAACTAAATTAAAAAAACCGGTCAAGTGCGAGTCTGACTCGCGCACCGAGGTTTCCGTACAAACTAACAATTAACTCAAGGTAAATGTCCCAATATTTGTTAAATTACTTATTTTAACCCAACACAATATAATTCAATATCAAACAAAGAGTAACTTTTACACCAAGACAATTGAATCGCGATCTTTTTTTGAACTGCTATTGAAAATAAATATACGCGTCCCAATCCCAACCCAATTAATTCTAGAAAAATCTTAACAGCGCGAATGGGGTCAGCGCCATCTATCGGCCCCATTTGGTACTAACGTGCAAGGGCAATCGGCTTAGTAAGTATGTTGGCCTTTTAGCGATTATTGTTTATCACGTGATCTCCGATCTCTATTATTTTTGATTTGAAAGAGAGTATTTCTATTATAGTCTTATAGGAATTTCAAAACGAAAAAATACTTATAAAGTTGATTAAGTTGCTAACTTAACCAGGAAATAATTTATGTAAATAAAACAAAAAATATGCTAGATACAGAAAAAAAAACTTTTCCAGTAATATTTATGTTTATCTTAAGTCATTATTAAACATTTTTCGCTTTGATAACTTCGGAGATAAGGAGGGGGGGGGGGGAATGGTATTTTTTTTATATTTTCCTTCATAAATCAAAATTTTATCAATGTAGAATTAAAAAAAACTGCTTCGAAAAGTGCAACTCAAGCCCTTTCAAATAATACCCCACTTGACCTAATAGTTGAATATTTTTTATTGCCCCCTCAAATTCTTAATATTTCATAGTAAATTTAAATTTATATTTAAATTTTTCATTTTCCATGCACGTGGATAACTCTCATTTATAATCATTCCAAATTTCAAATTGATAGCTTAAGTAGTTCGTGAGATATTTCACTTTGTGACAGACAGACAAACGGACGGAGTCGCACCATAAGGGTTCCTTTTTTACCATTTTTGGTACGGAACCCTAATAATAATGGATAAGCACGTCTACCATCAGACTGTGTAGCATTCATTTAATTAGCGCATTTGGAGAACTGTTCAGTGCCAAGTTAAGCCAAGGCCGATTGACATGATATTTATAACAATGGAATAAAATAAAGATTTTTTTTTTTTTGATGTACCTCCTCTACACCGAAAGTGGGGATGTAATATTTTTTATTGTTAAACCCATAGTGTGGGGTATCGTCTGATAGCTTGTTCAAAAATGTTATGGGTTTTTTAAAACGATTTTTAAATTAGTGATTCGTTTGCGAGATATTGGGCTTTAAAGCCCACATTTTTGTTCGAGTCATGTGTCCCGCCTCCCCCCTCTCGAGTAATAGTCGACCAACTTAAAATGTTCTTAGAAAGGCCAACTTTCGTACAAATTCGGTCGACGTAACCATTTAGTTGGCGTGCGATGTAACTAAGAAAGACAGGCAACTACGGAACCTTACACTGCCGCGTGGCCCGACACGCATTTTTTTCATCAAGCGTCACTTAATTAGACTAGATAAGATTGGCTCAAACATCGCATTACAACATAACAATGTGCTATTAGAAAATGTTTTAATAGAACATAATCTAAGGGTGGGTTGCACTAACTTACGATTACAGCGGCGCTACCACGAACTTCGAAAGTCGAAGTTGGGGTATTTCCATCTCTATCGCACTCCCTTACTCGAGTGACAGGGATACATGTATTACGAACTTCGTGGTAGCGCCGCTGACCGATCACCGTTAAATATGGCGCCGGCAGCTGTCACTCCATTGAATCTTGTCAAACTTTCCATATGGCAAAGTGCTTAAGTAGCAAAAAGCCATAGTACACGAAAAAAAAAAACTTTCGACACATTCAGATTTTAACGAACACCGCTTACGATACAGACGTTTGGTGCTACCCATCCTAAGCCAAAATAAGTACTCTTTATTTATTTCTTTTTATTTGGAGAACCAACAGCTACAGAAACACAATGATTATGTAGCTAAAATACAAAAAGCCAATTACAGGTTCCCGCCGATATCATCGAAGTAAACATTTGTGAGATAACTATCGTTACACTGCATTTGTGAGATTTCCTAACTAGAGGCTTTAGCCAAAAGTTTTTAGTAATCACAAAATATTGCGTAGATTTTATTGCCATGCCGTTGCCATCAATCTATTCTAGCATAGGCTTATGAATGGAGACATCGTCTGTGATCTACTGTACCGTCTTTTTTTACATCCACTATTTTACTATCTTCCTATTCACATAGTGAAAGTAACGAAATTTTTACGAACTTTAAAAGGTTTGTAATTGCATAGGTTCATGTAGGACAAATTGCCCGCGCGGGTTCACCCGCGTATTGCAAAGAACGCAGGCAAACCCATGGGTTCAAATGTACCACCCAGGGCTCCACCACATTTATTTTTCTTATAATATATGATAGGGTCAAGGACTTTAATTGTTGACCCATTTAGGTGTCATAAAATTTTGGGATTATAATAGTTAAACTTTGAAATGTCCCGTATAACGGTAACTCTAAAGGGCTCAACAATTAGAGTCCGTGACCGTACAAAGGGCACAAATGGTTCAAAACTAGGTATAGCATTTTTTTATTTATCTCTGTTTCCATGATTATATTTATATTATTAATTACAGATTAAAATAAGCCCACACTTCAAGTTCTTTTTTCCAAACATACAACAAAATCGTCAACATCTTTCATCATGATGTTGAATTTGACTCGCAGCGGCTCGTGATAGCGCTCCGGCTCTAGCTCCCGGGGCGGAAGCACTCGGTATCTTCGCAGTACAGTTGCTAACAAGATCTTTAGAGACATCAAGGCGTATTGGTATCCTGAAAATGTAATTATATTTACAAAACCTTGGACACACACATTGAACTTTGCAAGATGCTGATCACGGAGTGGACGAGCGTGAGCCGGGCAGTACACCTAGCATAAACCGGACAACGATAAGAATAATACGAATAATTTGTACGCACATTCTGATAATGTTATTAAACAGAATTTTACTATAAAAGCTTCATAGACGAGCACAATTAAGCATAAACGACCTGCTGCTACATTATTGTTCACCGACATTAGAGGGGAAGGAGACAATTAAAACGCGGAGTAAATCACTCAACCTATACGAGGACGCAACACACTTCTATCTCGATATACTTGAGTATACGTTTGTGTTTTTTCCATACAGTTATTATTAGCTATAAATAAAAGTCTACCAATTGAAGAATTAGCTCCGCCAGAAATAAATACAAAAATAACATAACTTGTGGAATAGAAATCAGTAAAGTACCTGGAGTAATAGAATTACTTTTGTTTTGTTAACTGTTCATGATTTCTGTGTTTAGGATTAAAGCCGATATATCTACAAGTACTTGGTGAATACTGTTAACAATATCAGTAAAATAGCAACACTAGTCGGTTATTGTCATAATGTTTATCAATACTAAGTTAGGATGGCAATAATCGATATTATTCTAGCAACTCGCTGACGTTCTTTGTATTTAATTAACCAATAGGAGGGTTGCTCTGTTCTGATTGGTTCTGAGTTTTGACAGTTCTCCCCAGCCATTCAGCAATAGAAAGCTTCCCGCCATTTCGACATGCCGGGTAGAAAGGAGTGCTCAGTCGAACGGGCATTCATTCATTCAGCACTGAACAGTGCAGAAGGTACCACTAAATCCGTCAAAGTTGTTTGTAAATATACTCACCAACACAGTTCCTCATCCCGTAGCTAAACGGTATGAACTGGGCTGGATGTTTCAAGGGCTCTAGGAAGCGCTCAGGTCGGAAATGTTCAGCGTCTTCACCCCAATAGTGATGGTTCCTGTGCACGGCCCAAATGTACATTACTATTCCGACTCCTTTCCCTAGAGTTGTTCCATTTGCTGCACAGAACATAAAAAAGTTGCTTTGTAGTTTTTTTTTTTGGTTAGAATTTATATAAATACCTATTAAGTTCTGATTTAGTTGTTCAAATTTACTGTACCTAATTGAAAACAGTAAAAAAAATTACAATATTAATACTCCTCTTAACGAAACAAATTATTTTTATATGTTTTTTTATCCGTCTCAATTGAACGTGGAAGTTACTACGATCAAATACGCTAATGATAGTGCGAAAGATACGCTACAACAAACTATGTCTATGTCTTAGTGGCTTAGAGGTACACGGCGGGTAAGTAATACGAGGTATAACAACTTATCATATAAGGGTCATAATATATACGCTCACTCTATATAACTTTGTTTAGTATAACGGTCATTGCACATAACGAACGAAAGATATAATGTCAAATCATATAATCTCGTAAAGTATAACGTACTTTAGAAATAATATCAATTGATATATCGATTAAAGCGTATAATATTCATAACACCTAAGGTTTATAACATATATTGTTCAATTTATCTAACATCAAAATGTATAATGCTCGTATAGTAAAATTGGCTTCAGTCATTTTAATAGCAATGCCGTATGAAGAAAATATGTGAATTTCTTAGAGCGATAGCCTCAACTTGAGTTTGAAAAAAAAACAATACCGTTTGTAAGATTGAAATTAAATTTATTTTGAGATCAAACACGTCAATTATTTTAACTTAACCTTACCCAATCGCCAACGTGTCGACGCCACCCCGCTTCGCGGGGTGTCTATTTCCGCTCTAAGGGACACAAGGCAACCTTAACCTAACCTACAAGTAATACCATTTATAAGAGTATTACTTGTATTTAACTGCGATGGGCTTCGCCCCCCGAGCCCCCTTTGATGTGGCCTCCGCTCCCCCTTTTCCTGGCTGCCCTAGCTTAATTTTCCGTATTATAATCCTTATACGAAAATATATATGCATATGATCTGTATACCGTTATGTTTGTTATACGAAAAGATATTATATGGTATGATCGTTATACGTTATGTATGTTATACTAAATAAAATTAGTCAATTTGAGTCTTATAGAAAAAAATGTTATATAATATGATTATTATGGCAACTGACCGTTATTCCTTATAAAAGTATTGGTATTGTTGTTATAGCTAACGTTCATTATATCTTGTGAACGTTATTAATATGAAATTATATATTTTGTTGTTATATCTCGTGGGACGCACACGTACACGGCTGTACCGCCAATAAAGTGGGCACAAGTTCGAGTCTTGGCTTTTGCTTCAGACGATGATGGTTTATTTTTCCATTATATTTGTTTTCTGTATCATCATCATCACCCGAAAGGCGTCCACTGCCGAACATAGGCCTCCCCCAAAGAGTGCCACAATGACCGGTCCTGCGCCACCCGCATCCAGCGGACTGTGTCATATCGTTTAGTATTAATACACCAAACTCGCGAGAATAATTAGAAAACATCACGCTTCAACTTACTTTGCTACTGTAAAGATTGTTTTTCATTCCATCGATATTATTTTTTAAAGCTGTCTTGCTTCATTGGCTGTACGTTTCAATGGGTCAAAGCGAGACAAATGCTAGATTCGCTGTATATCCGCCACAAATACAAGCCCAGTTTAGACGCCAAAATTTGGCGCGCCACAGAAAACGGTTGGAAAAAACGAAGCCATCTCCGGGTCCCACAGATGAGAGAATAAGGACAACTGTGTCAATGTTTATGAACCCCATAAAAAATCAGGATGTAGATGTTTTCCTATTTTCTTAAGTACCTTCATACATACTAACATAACATTTAAGACGTTCCGTAAAAAGTTGATTTTTTACGATCAGTTTGTAACATCCCTATTGTTTAAAATACTAACGTAATTTTATGTCGCTGTTGACCTCTCTCACAATGGCGGGCACAGGGGGATACAGTCGTAGTGATTCCTTAATGACAATTTCCAAGTATTTGAGGTGAGGCAAATCCTTCACGTTAACTTCTCTTTCGGAATCACCGAACACTTCATGCAGCCTGTGAAAATAAATGACTGTGTCAATTATTGCGTATAGTAATTGCATTGTATTGTATTGATGCAATGTCAATCAAATCACTGCATTCATTGTCTTATTAAAATTAAATATGTTATACGTTTAGGCATACGTTTTTGAATTGAGCTGGCGTACGAGCGCTTTCGTCGGATTGAGGTATTTTTTATTAAAAGTAACTCATGTAGTATATTTTCATTCACTCCATTATCAAAATATTTAAAAACTGGTAAGTTCCTAGTACCTATTGATGTAATGTCAAAAAGTTTAGTGAAGTCATGTAATTTCCTAAACGGGCTACAGACATAATGCTGTTTCTCATCGAACTAGTCGCTTTAGTTTTTGCTATTATCAATGTCCGGTGGCTTGTATATATACGAGTATATGTCATGCTCACTTAAAGGACTTTGCTTACGCTGGCGTCGTTGATCGGGTCGCCACCTTCCCTTCCCTAGCATTGGTTTAGAAAGGCGATGTCTGAGATATGCGTCATACTCGTGATCGGGTGCTGTTTGAGGAGTCCGTTCTGTTCATGTTTGCAAGGGTAGTTCTTAATTGGCTAAATACTAATAATGTTATTATTATTTTCGTATTAGCGAGAGACAATTCTGTTCTTTATTGTTATTGACCACGGGGTCAACGCTGTCCGGACATCTCTGACAATATTAATTTATATTCCTTTTTTTGACGCTTAGAGGATATATACAACTATAAGAACATTAGAATAATTACAGGTCGACACACGTGAAAAGAGCTCTGGCGGTTATACCTACATTTAACATTACACTTCTTGTATATATTTTTTTCTTGTTCGATCACTTTCAGAGCAAAAGAACTGTATTACTCATAAGTGGAAACTGTTTTGGCCTGTGAGTCAACTTTATGATATTATTATTTTTGTATTATTAGGTGCTGTATGTTTCCCATCAAAATAAAATAAAATAAAATAAAATTTAATATGGCGCGCAGAGCTCTTTTTATTATATTTGGGCGTACTAAATTAATATCATTAACTTTTTGTTAATTCAGTTACAGACCTTAAGAATCGAAAGTAAAGGATATTATTTTTCGTTCTGTTTTGTTTCATTTAGTAACATAAAAGTCCGTGTTTGTTAACCATTTATCGATCGATAATCTGCATAAATGATAATTGCGTAAGAGTAGTTTTCTTATTATTTATTGTAAACCCTGTTGTAAGACCGGTTGTCATGAAATAGTGTCCTTGTGCCCTATTTGCAGAATAAAACTTTGATTTTGATTTGATTTTGGAGCAAAAACAACTACTCCGTGCTTCCTCACGATGAAACCTGTGTAACGCTGAGATGGAGAACAACACTAACGAAGTTGTTTAGCTTGGAAATCAGAACTTACTCTTTATAAACAGCTTCTTGCACATCTGGATAGCGAGACAGAAGGACTAGGGTGAAGCATGCACCAACAGCTGATGTATCGGTGCCTGCACTCACAATGGTCTTCACTTCTTCAATAAGTTCCTCGTCATTCAAACTCCTCTCTTTTCCCGGCGACTCCATTATCATCTCGAGCAAGGTTCGTGATTTTGATTCCGGTGGATCTGAAACTGTATGAGCTTTATTTTTACCTAGCTTTTTCATTACTACATTATGGTACACTTTTAAATGTGGCCGAATTTTTATAAAATTTTCAATGGAATTGGAATCCTCTACCTTGAACTCTAGACTTGCTTATTGATTACTTTAATGCAATACGGCGAACTGGAATTATCTTTTCTCAAACTTGCAATGAAATATTGACGTTGTGTTCTTCATAATGGGCTTCGAAGTATCACGTTTTGGGCGCAGCGATACGAGATACCCGTAATGGCATTTCATACAAAATTGGAGGCCTAGGCCGGTAAAATGGCCTTTTTTAATTTTCATTCCACAATTTGAGATAATTCGCTTTAAACAACGAATCAAAAGTTACACTCACTAGTATCCTTCTCGTCATCGTATCCGTTTGTATTTAATTTATTTCGTCGTTCTTGTATTATCTGTAACAATATAAATACTAGTCTAACTTAGTTCATCCTGACTATAAACTATATTAAAAGGTTCTAAATCTGTGCCGTGCGGTATGTGCATAAGGCTAGCGGCATTGCCACCCAGGATGTTAATAACAATTGAGACGTACAAATAGAAGCACTTTGTTGTGTTTTGGTTTCAAGAAACAACAGATATATTTAATCCTATGCAACATACTACACAGTACAGTCACAGTCGACCCACGAAACGTTGTTCGTGCAAAGGATAAGCAAGATAATAAGCGTTTACTTATCTGAAAACAATTAAATGGAATATAGCGCAAAGGTGAAAACATGATTTGGAAATTATGTGACAAGAAACTTAGCTTCTGAATAATTCAACATCTGGGAAAAATAAGTATGGAAAATTATGCGAAAAGAAAAATATCTTCTAAACTAACCTCTGGGTCAAAAACTATCGGGAAAAAAATAAGAAAAAAATTGCTTGTAGTAAAACGCGATTTTCTGAAATTGATCGCCACTCTCGGCGGCATTACCACTCAGGATATGGATAAAAATTAATTAAACTCAATATGAAAAGTTTATAGAGCATAGACGTGTACGTAATATTATACAATATATGTATTACATCTCTAAGTTTTTTCAAAAACAACCTCCGGATCGATAGTCGCATGCTTTACCGCACCGCTATTTATAGCATGCAGCTCCACTACATCTATATGGATACGTGCGTCTACTTATATCGGTTATCTATCGTGTTTTTCGAAATCGTGCCTATGCTAAGTGGCACGCAGCACGAAATAATTTTTTGCCTCTCATGCAAGGAGCAATAATCTTAATATTTATGCTGCACTAAATAGCTATAGCTATAGCTATTAAGTTAATGAATAAATCATTTTTTTTTTCATACCTTTGTCAGGAAGCTATCAATATAACCAACATATTGTTTGCACGTCCTGTAGCTTGGCATCATGCGGTAAAATAATTCAGAGTGGAGCCAAGGCTGGCACATCCGTGAGGCAATCGAAGCGACCACTTTGTCGAATGCTTCCAAAAACGAGTGATTTTCGTGCTCTTGCGAGTTCATCTTGACACCCAGGTTCGTTTCTAGAAAGTAGTAAAATAAAATAAGTAAGATTAAGAATAAGAATGTGTTTATTAGTTTATTACCATTGCATTAAAGTATGAAACAAAAACAAAAGAAAAAGTATCTACAATCACATAACTTAAATCTAGTTAACATAGGTGTGGTCTGACAATGGGAGCCGATCTCAGCACAAGCTTAACTTAAGTGCCCAGCGCTGATTTTCAGATTGGTCCCTCAGAAGAGGACGGTTGCATTTCAAATTCAGTTACCGTATCCATAAAAATATTTTACTACTACTGCCACTATTTATAATTATTGTTTTTAATCGCTTGCCACTGGAACCTTAACATAATAAAAAATAGGCACAATATATTGATTATGTGTGTGTTAGTGTACGTGGGTACATGTGAGTGTGCGTGTGTGTGGCTGTGTGTCTGCGTTTCATCGTCTCGCCACATGTTTTATTGTTGAGTGGGAGTAAAGCTTGCTTTGTACAGCTTTGTGTAGTCGAAACAAGGTGTTAAGTAAGAGGGTCGGTAGTAAAGATTGGTCTTTATCAATAAACATGAGAGTTTTTTAAACGCTCCATCGACGCGCAAGCAGATGCTATCGTAGCTGGTAGGAGAACGCGCGTCCATGACGCGTCTTTAAAATCGCGGTTTGCATAGGCCCTTATCTATAGAAAGAACCTCAAGAAGATAAAACCCTGGCCTTGCTTTTAGTGCTTTCGTCACTTTGTGAATATTTTCCTTACAACGAATTTAAACTTTACATTCTTAATTAGACAGACTTCTCTTGTTTATTGAATTACTAACCGCATACAGCATCGAAGGTATACGTGGTGATGTACTTCCAGATGGAGAACTCCCCGGCGCCCGCCATTGGTCCAAGCAGGTCCACCATCTTGGCGCTTTGCTTCGCGAAGATCTCTGAGAAACCGTTGAGGTTCTTCAGGCTGAAGACCGGTGATAGGACCTTGCGACGGCGCCGCCATATGTGAACTGTTTAATTCAACGCTGTCATGTAGTTGCAGTATTTGCTTTTTTTTATATTGATTCAATAATAATCTAGTATTGTTACGTCCAATCTTAGGATTAAATTAAGACTTAAACAATTTTTTTCTTCTTGGGTGGAAGTTTCATTTCATATTAGGGTAATCTATAATTTCCAATTATAACTTAAATTAAGTATATTATTAAATAATTTTTGAGTCGTGTTTTTAACTTGACAGTTATCACGACCTAATTTTACAATAGTTAAACATAAACGAATATAGCTCAAGACAAGATTCGAACCAAATCAAATAAAAGGCAATACGATTGTTTTGTCAAAATTGGCAGGTACAGTACCTTCTACTGATAAAATTGAATATCGCACGAAAGTCCAAATCGGCCCCGTGTGCCTCTGCTGACTCCGGGTTGCTTCTTTACCTCTAGACCACCCAAATCAGTATTTTTTTGATTCGTTTAATTTGGGGTTCTGCCTTTTCTCCGAACTTATTATGTCCGAATTTCACTTGCCAACCAACTTTTCGCCGATGATTCACCCTGACAACTAACTAATGGCAAATTTTTGTATGACAACAGATTCATTTGGTAGAATTATTGTCAAGTCGATTATTATAATGAATTAAAAAATTTGGCATCCCTATCATTTGGCAAATCTTTCAGTTAGACAAACAACTACTAACCGAATAACGTTTCGTCAGTGCAACAGTTCCCTTTTCTTACATAAGCCAACTTTTTATTACATAGAACAAGACAGCATAACATAGTCAGACTTTTATTCAACGTGTTCTTATGTAAGTTACAAGGAGGGAAGGGGGGATGGGGAGACGAAGTTAGCGACAAAGGCGGTTCGGGGGCGAACCCCCGCGTATTAAAAACAACACACAATCGTAACAGTGATATTATTTGTAGGTTAGGTTAGGGTTCGCTTGTGTCCCTTAGAGCGGAAAAAGGCACCCCGCGAAGCGGGGTGACGTCGACACGCTGGCGGTTAGGTAAGGTTTAGGTAAGGTTAAAATAGTTGGCAGGTATTTGTTTAAAAAAACACATGTACACATACATACAAACATTCCACCAAGCAACAGTCCAAAAGTAATCATGTAAACACTTAATGATGCGATAATTCAGGTACCGTCATTGTCAAAAAAAAGTGAGCGGTTGCGCTTACTCACTTTGTAAATACGTTACATAGCTTAGTTACTAAATAAAACATCTGGTAAGTGTTATACCATGAAATGTATATAAGTCAAACTGACCCATTCTGGTACTCAAAAGGTGGCATTTTGAAAAGTGACTTTATGAAAAAAAGTCCAAGCATACAGTTGGTAACCGTGAGGTAGGGAAATAAAACTAAACCTTTTGATAAGTGGACACTTAATCATTCGGCGAAATGATATTATGCGAAAAATAGGTTGCGATGTGATATTCGTACATAAAATTTTCGGAGATGATTTAGAGAACCGTTTAATTTAGAACGAGTACGTGTGTGAAGATCCCAATCCGCACTGCTTAGTGTCGGTTCCCTCTCATTCATGAGAGGAGTCCTGTGCGCAGCAGTCGGACGTATATACGGTGATGATGATGATGATGAAGATGATATACGTTGGGCACGTGATCATCCATATAGGTAAAGAATACGTAGATCTGACCTGGAGCGGCCAAGCTTCCATTGCCAGTAAAAACTCGACTCAGTTTCATTATATTGTAATCTTTGGACAAGCAAGACTTCAGAAGCAAGTCAGCTACCACCGGATCCGCGACACCTGTCAAATAAATAATAATAATAATCATCATCATCATATCAGCTGAAAAAAATTCACTGCTAAGCATTCCTGCCTCAAATGTCCAAATAAATAGTAATAACACAAAACTACAATGGGCTGAGATCCCCGCTCCGAGTCGTTTCTGGTGCAAAGGTTGTCTTTGGCCATTCAACAGGGTAATGTTAATGTGGCATTATGGGCACTTTTGCACCAGAGGCGACTAGGGGTGGTTTATTTGACTAGGTTTTATATACTTATACGTAATAATAATCAATTGTTTGGACTTTGAAATAAATGATGTTCACAAATTACAATTATTTGTAGTAGCTTTAGCCCAGGATATCATGTGATACCCCGGGCAACTTTTCATTCCGAATATCAATCACTGTGACATTTTTTTTTCGGGATAAGTACCCATATTTGATTCCACGTTATATACTATATAGGCTCGACTGCCTGCCGACATTCACTATAATTTTGTCAGAGGGATGCTGACCTGACGCTAAAGCGGCTCACCCCGACGGTCACCCGTCACGAAAATAGACCTCTACCTACGCTTGGTTACTACTTATCGCGGTGTCAAGATATATTTGTGGGTGAGCGTTGAGGTGAGCTTAAAACAAGTGACAAAATAGAGGGGCTGTAGGGAATGAGGTCGCAGTTAATACATTAAGGAGTGGTGTCACAATTACTTACAGGTAAACACGGCATGCAAAACAAATATTAGTACCCAAACAACTATAGAAATACCTAAACTTTATCTTATTTCCTAATTACTTACTTAGTTATGTTTTAAGAAATAATTTCGGAGAGATGTTATAAATTTATTTAGTGGGTCATAGTGCATATCCGCCTTGCAACCATTAGCAATTTTACATAACCTGCATATTGGCGAGTTAGTGCCTGAAACTGATCTAGTGATGATGTTGATTAAAAAATAATAAAGAATAAAGTTGTATGTGTACAGTCAGCAGCAAAAGTAGCTACGCGGGTCATTGATCAAAATGACATACACATCAACTCTCAACGGAAAGGAGTCTGTCAGACTCAATTCCCGTCGGCTTGCCTATAAAAATCTATTTATTCAAAATATAAGTAAAAGATATGGTACAACAACAATAAAATTACAAAAATGACTACAACTAACTTAACCTATGGGGTTTACACTATATTTACATATATCCCCGAAATCAATACCACTCGGTAGGGTGCCCATAAGGCTGGCTGCATTGCTTCGCTGAATGGCAATGCCAATGCGTTGAGCGAGGAACGAGCCAGCCCTATGGTCACCAGTGGAGCGGATGAGCATTTTCTTAATATGTTTAAATAATTTTAATGCCTCCGGTCCCCATGGACCCAAGGTCTCCACGTCTACGCGGCTTGCCTATGTATTTGAAGCCAAATTGTTCAAAACAAAAAATCTAATTCCAGCTTACCTAAGGTCTATGGCACGGCAATGGATAGACAAAAAGTGGCGGTTACTCCACCGACAAGAGCACGGCTCTTAAGTAGGTATTGATGACGATGATACCTAAGGTCAAAAATTAATAAAATGAATTATCTCATAAGATTAACGTCGTACCTACGTTGAGTTCACTGCCTTGCCAATAAGCTATTGTACCACCCTGTTGGATAGCATCACGGCCAAGTTTTTGCAACGCTTTCATTCGATCTGAAATTTGAATATGTTTATACTTAAATACGAGGAGAGGAAATTAATTCATCCGCTTAAATATCAAACGTTTTTTATACAATTACGCATACTAAATAGAAATCGTAGGATTTTTTAAAGTATTTCTAATTTTGCTCATACTAGTTCTAAAGATAGAGCAAATTGGAGGTAAATGTCAAATTTGCTGTATTAGTAGGTATATACAAACCGTAGAGCATAGTGGATAGATTCAGATTTATTCTAAGTATAACAATCGTGTTTAGATAACGGTTTGAGAAAACATGCGAAACGTTTGTGAAGTATCTATCTTATATCTAATTCTATTTATTATTTTGATTTATGTGCATGTATGTGTAGTTGTAATGAATAAATGTTATTCTATTCTATTCTAAATCTGCTGCATTTGTGCTTCTGTTGATGGACACACATAATGAATAGCTTGGCATTTATTTAAATAAATCTTAACGTTGTAAAAGCGGGGAGGCCGATTCTGAACGCTTTTCATCCTTCAGATTATTCGTTTATTGTACGTAGAACCCCTACACCAGTGCAAAAATATTCAATTCATCAACTTACCTTCATCACTCCCAAAATAAATATAGGCCTGTCCAACCAATGGTATGGCTGGTATATTGGTCGGCAGCTCTTTAGCTATTTGCTTCAGTCGCCTTCTAGTCCGATATCCAGACATCCACCAAATGCAAAATCCCAGAATTATCAAGGACCATATCATTTTTATTTGTTTTATCACCTGTTTCAACAAAATATGCGTTTTATGAATATTTCAGACCAGCCTGCTCTAACACTTACACTTGAAACTCGCGTTTTGTACACAAACGTAATAGTCTTATTTCATAGATTACTTTCCACGGGTATCTGAGATTTTGCAACGGGTTGCATGGATCACTCCCAGTTTCGGATGAACGAGTTTTTGTTTTTTGTTAAAATTGCACTGCCCACAAATTATGTTTTGGTTGGTTGACTGGTAGAGAGTTATTTATAGCATTAAGTATTTCTTTTGTACCATAAGTTATTCTTTTGTTCAATAAAGATTAAATAAATAAATAAACGAGCGAGCGAGCTCTTGTAATTACCAGAGTCTAAGTCTGCGCAATGTGTTCTGATTGATTTTCTTTATAGTATTTCTTTATATTAAAACTTATTGTTAAGCAAGAGCGTAAAAAGTGCATTGTTAAAGTGCATGCCGCAAATATGATGTGGGTTCCTTGCATGTTTAATTTGGTTTTATTTATATTGCAACCAGTTGACGAAGTAAAAAATGTTTTTGCAAAACCCATAGTAAGTATTATTAGACAAGCTACCCAAGGTTAACCCACAATAAGGGTTTAAAGTTTTTTTTTTACATCCCCACTTAAAGAGTAGTTATTCTACTATTTTGTCGGCGTGATTTTACAAACCCATGCCGAATTACAGTTTTTTACACACACATAGACGGACAGCCGGACAGACGGACATGGCGAAATTATAAGAGCTTCTTGTTGACTACGGAACCCTAAAAAATCGAATGTATAGTTCCAGCAATCACCTCAATATTTGTATACAGGGGCAGTTTGTAAGTACGGTCGAAAAAAAAGGTTTGGCACATGTCGACTCTATTTAAATGACGTTAAGGTCCAAAAGTGCTAAACATTCAATTTCCTCGACTGTACATACAAATGTACAGTAAACTTATATTTCTCAAACTTACTTTATTACCACCATTAATCATTGACCTGAACCTGACCTGTCTGAATGGTTCAAACAATGGCTTTCACAATTTTATTCTTTTACCTTAGACTGGTAATAATTATTAATATTATAGCATTATTATATACACTAGCTTCTGCTTGCGACTTCGTACGCGCATAAATTATGGTTGACGTGGTATTCTTATGTTTAACCATACTACATACTGAAAATAAAGATTTCAATTCCATAGATTGTACGTGTAACAAACAGTTCAAATTCTCTTCAAATCTAAATAAACACCTTCATAAACTTGGTCGTCAATAATATTATATAGATGCCCCAAGTATCGATTTAGAGAGCGATCCATATGCGAGCCTCAGGTCCGAAGACCCTAGGGCGAGCTCAACGGACACTCACTATCCTAAGGTGTCTTGCAAGCGAGACCTGAGGCCAAAGTACCGAGCGGTGAGGCAAGAGAGCCCGAAGGCCGAGCTTTACATAGGAATTAAAGGCCTAAAGCAATCCTTCAGAGCGCGGTCTCAACGCGAGCTCGAGGGCCTAAGGCCCGATCCCCCACGGATACTCGTTATCTCCGAGTAACTTGCAAGCGAAACCTGCGGACCGAAGTTCTGGAGATAAACGGGGAGGCAAGCGGAGCCGAAGGCTGAGTTTTTCGTAGAAATGATCGTTCGTTATGTGACACTTACTATCCACAGGTGTCTTCGTATTCGAAGTATCCGGAGACCTAAGTTCAGAAGGTGAGAGGCCAGGCAACTTTTCGTAACAATGAAAGATCCAAATCAAGCCTCAAGAAAGCACTTGGGGGCTGAAGGTCACTTATATATATTATATACACTATCCCCAGGTGGCAGCGAGGCCAAGGGCCGAACTTTACGTTGGAATGAAAGCCCCATAACATCTCTTTAGAGAGCGCTCTCAATGCGAGCCCCTACGCCAGTAATTATCTTCGGGTGTCTAGCAAGCAAAACCTGAGGCCCAAATTCCCGAAGATAAAAGGGGAGCCAAGCGAAGCCGAAGGCTGAGCTTTTCGTAGGAATTAAAAGCCTATAGCATGCTTTTAGAGACCGCTACCTAGGCTCGAGGGCCGAAAACCCGAAGGCAAGCCACCACGGTTACTTACAATCTCTAGGTGTCTTTGCAAGCAAAGCCTGTTGCCAAAGTACCGAAGATGAGTGGCGAGGCAAGCGAGCCCTCACGGACACTTACTTTCCCGTATTTGAAATGGACGGACACTCATTATCTCCCGGTGTCTTGCAATTTAAAGCTGATGGCGAGTCCCCACGTACACTTACTATTCCCACTGCGTCTTGCAAGCGAAATTCCAGGCCAAAGTTCCGAAGGTGAGTGGCGAGGCAAGCAAGGCCTTTTTGTTGGAATGTAAGGCCTCAAAGCAACCCTTCTGAGAGCGGTCTCAATGCGAGCAATGACCCTTAAGGACACTCATTTTCTTCCGGTGTCTTGCAAGCGAAACTTGCAGACCAAAATCTTGAAGGTAAACGAGCGAGCGAAGAAGCCAAGCAAAGGCTGAGGTTTTCGTAGGAATGAAAGGCCCAAAATATCCCTTTAGGGAGCGCTCCTTATGCGATCCCAATAATATTTCAGAAAGTCACAGGAGTTTTCAACATTAAAAAAAATTGATACCATAGATACTCAATTCTCTGCGGGATGCCGTTTTGTCCAAATTGTATACACACATCCCTTGACGTTGGTGATTTATGATAATTCGAAGTATTAAACTCAACCTTCAAACAACTTTAAATGACCTCTGATTTCATAGCAAATATAGGAAGGCAGAAGATCAAGGTTGCTGGTTTTTCAATATAAACAGCGACGTCGTCAGTGACTGAAGTTCCAATATAATTAGGTCTCTTATGTAAAACAGTTACTATCGGTGGAGGTATCTACCAGTTTTGGTTAATTTGTAGTGCTTAGCCGTCTTCCACTATTTTACATCCCAGGCTTTTTCACGTTTTCTCCACTTTTTTGCTAAAAGTTTGAATGGGGTTCTTTTCACTTTCTAGTCAAGTATATGCTTCATCTCCTTCTGCTTCTTATATGCTATCAACCCCATTTTTTAACCCCTTTGCACCTCGACAGATTAGTAATGTTTGCATCAAAATCCGTTCAGCCGTTTTCACGTGATGCGCGTATAAATAAACAGACAAACAGACAAAAATTCTAAAAACTTTTGGATCGTGTTCTGTTATCGATTCTAAGTAACCTCATCAAACTTTTTTTCGAATATTATCTTCCATGTACAGACTTACGACCTTCTTCAGCTTTATTATATGTATAGATAGTTAATCATTTGTAATGTAAGTCTTGCGTGATCAAATCGTGGAATCTGTGTACATCCGCGGTAGAGATATTACAATACAAATAGTGTTTATAGCACACCTCACAAACGAAATGATCATCATCATCATCATCATCATATCAGCCGAAAGACGTCCACTGCTGGACGTAGGCCGGCCCCAAAAAGTGCGAAAGTGACCGGTCCTGCGCCACCCGCATCCAGCGGACTCCAGCAACCTTTACCAGTTCATTAGTTTTTTACCTATCATTGGGGGTATAAGCCACAATACGAAATATTAAATAGTAACAAACCATTAACATGTAGGTAGAAACAACAGGTCGTCTTATCGCTGAAGAGCAATCTCTTCCAGATAACCTTTGGGTATCAGAGAAAAAGATAAAACTAGTAATGGTGACGTAGTGGTTACGCGTGCATAGAACTATTTATCTATAATATAGAAATATTTAAAATAATCGCCCGACCATGTGTTGTCGTTGTGTGTCTCTACTTTTTGTCGCTGCGTTGCGGTGTGGTTTTGGTCCACACTGATCTGAATAGACCTTAAAATAAAGTAAAAGGGTGGGTTAAAATAAGTACATTTTCACAGTAAATGAAAATAAAATAATTTTAAAATGTATTAAATCACGGAAGGATCCCAAAAGAAGATGAGGTAAGAAGATTTAAGAAAAGTAATAAGCCGAATTGACTCCACTGGAAATTCGCGGTGTAGTAAAATGTGATCGTGGACGAGTCCAGCACTCACACATTTAGTGCGGAGAAGGTGGCCAGGGTTATTAAGGGGATAAATAGGGGTAAGATTGCAAAATGCTGGCCTGCACTTGCCTGTGTTGTTAACCTCTGTTTTACACATACATTCCTTTTGTCGCAACAGCGACACCTACTGGCGGCGAGTCAAAGCCACTAGCAATATCGACCGAAGTGGATTGGCCTGCCGCCGATAGGTGGCGCTGACTGACGCCAACGGTCTGCTCTACCGACCGGGTATGTCGAGGTCGGTAAAGCGGGGCCTGGCCTCTCTCTCTTTGATTTCAAGATGGCTACAAGGAAACAGCCCCGAAATATTTGTAAAGCATTTAATAGAAAATAAATAAGAAGAATAGAAAGAAGATATCTCCATTTTATTTGGGAAAAAACATTTTTCCTTCACCTTTCATCTCAACTTACTCAAACTATTGTGGTACACATTGTAAAAAACAATACTGGGAATGTGTCTGACATTAATATGTACAGGCAAATATCTTTTGCAACGGTGGTGGTTAAAACATTCGACAGTTTGCTTAACCAACACTTAGAGAATCGAGTTAAGTTACACGACGCTCAATTTGGCTTTCGTAAAGGCTTATCAACTGAAAGTGCTATTCTTTGCCTGAACCAAATTGTAATTATACCGATGGAAACACCCTATTTATTCGGGTTTTCTCGACCTATCCAAAGCCTTTGACCTTGTTTACTACAAATTATTATGAAAAAAAAGGGCGTGTCGGTCGTGTCGTGGTGCGGCTTTCACAGTTTTGGTACAGCAGTCAAGCGCGTGCGCTGGGCCGGCCAGCTATCCAAGCCGTATAAGTTGGCAGTGTGGTGTCCGACAGGAGGGCTATTTCGGCAGTCGGGTAGCACCGTAGTGGAGTCTACCCACAGGCCAGCCAAGACCCGCAGCTACAGCCCTTCAGGCAGCTGCTAAAGAACCAAGGTCAAAAACAAAACCGACAGGAGGGGCTGACGTCACCCTTGTTGAGAGGGGGCGCTCCTCTTAGACTTATTGAGGTGAAACGTATTTTGCGTAAAGATCCTTTTTATTTCGCGCGATACCACTTCTCCCGTCGCGTGTTTTAGCGGTTCGGTATTGTATGATTCCCACCGAACGGGCCGGGTGATTCCCACCGAACGGGCCGGGTTTTTAATAGAGTGAGTAGGCAAAAGCGACGAAGGGACGGAGCCGATCACATGTAACGACAGCCGACCACAGCCGTCCACGTCCGCGAGGAACCGACCGACCCCAAGTACATTCAAATATGAAATTGAACGTCTATATTAAAGCTTCAAATTCCTTTGGCAACATGCAACAAACACGCAGGCGCGCTCCGGCCCGGCCCGGTCGGTGAGAATCGTGCATCATACATATATCTTCTGTTGCCGTTCGCGGGCGGAGTCAGTCGCAATCGCTCCGCTGAGACGAGAGGACTACGTGCTCTCACGACAGCACGGTGAACATAATTATTTCGATAATATTGTCACCTAGTAAGGTAAAAGCACCAGTCATGTCCGCCTTTAAAAAATAAGCAAACCGTAACGTTGGCCGAGGCCTTTTCCGTTAACGCCATCCGTGTCCAATGTAATAATTCATTCAGAATGCTGGTAGGGCTGCCTTGGTTCTGGTTGGTGCTTCGAAGATGTTCGTTGAGGCACGCACTGGTGGTTTTCACGCCATCTGGCGTAAGCTCACGGCATCTCTAATGCATCGTGCAAGAAGATACTGTGGCATAATGTGACATATATGTGTTTATGTATGTTATGGCATATGCAGGCATTGGGTCAAGCTGACTGGGAAGCCGATAACTTCTCGGGTCAGGTTTAAGCGTGAAGAGGTAACAGACAGACAGACAGACATACTTTCGCATTTATAATATTAGTGTGGACTAGCTTCCGCCCGCGACTTCGTCTGCGTAAATCCGGGATAAAACCTACCTTCGTGTAAAATTTCTTCCAAAATGCCGGTTCCCAATAATCAATCCATAGATAGTTTTCCTTATCAGCAGTTACATTTTGACAGATTACCCGTAGAAAATGTGTCAAAATGTAACTGTTGGGAAAGAAAACTATCGGTGGACTGATTATTGGGAACCGGCCCTAGTCGTTTAAGCGTGATTTAGTAACAATAACAATACATCCAATATCTTCAAATCTTAACTTTCAAACTTTCAAATTTATAATTTTATTAGGATTTAATTTAAATTAACATTTAAAAACTCTATTTATGTGCCCACTATCACTAGAACTAAGTTTTGTCATATGCTTTTTACTAACAACTGAATTGAATTGAATTGAAAAACCTTTATTCTACTCCTGTACTTTTATCTGTCATTTACATAGTCCCGAACACTAATATAAAGACATACAAAATAAGTCTGCAGAAAAGTCTATACTCTATTCCCCATAACAGTACGGCACAACCGTGCTGTTTTGTCGCCAAAACGATACGCTTAGCAGCCATGCGCTTCTAAACCTGGGTAGTACTACATTGTGCCACGGCCTACTAGACACGATCGAGTAGGCCGCGACGCGACTAATCTAGAGGGCCATGCCGAAACATAAAATACATTAGGTACTACCAACTTAACAAACCACTGAATGTATTTACTTCAAATAAATTATTGTACTAACGACATTGCTGCCAACTTAAGAAAAACCTTGGTCTTAATATGACAGTACTGGCAAGTTGAATTAAGAACAAAACAGACCATAAACAAGAGGTGTCAATGTGTCATGTTTCCAATTTCCCACCAAAGTTCCAGTTCAAAATTAAAAGACGAAATATGTCAAATATGATAACTATTCGTTATTAATAGCTTCTTAAGATTTGATTCGTGTTTGTGAAGTGAAGAAAAATGTGTACGTTCCTTTTAAAATGGACGAAGAAGAAAATAACTGCACCGCTGATGAAATTGCGTGAGTAGTAATAGAACTAACGGAAAACTTACTGCCTGAAAAGTCAAATTATGCTATTTATTTAAAATAGTCGTAGAAAAAATATTGTATGCAACGGTGTATAACTTGGTCTTAAAACGCTCGTGGCGTCTTTAATTGCGATGCTCGCCAAGGCTCGCATCGCAACTCACGACACTCGCGTTTTAAGACCCTACTTATACAACAGTTGCATAAAATACTATTGCCATCAATAACTAAAGAAAATAACGAAGATTAAAAATATTCATTTTATGCAAAGGATTATTTATCCTCACAAATGACGTACACTACACTGTACCCTCGATTCTCTTATCACCCTCACCTGCGACTCGCGTGAACAATTCCGCCTTGGATGTTAATGGCCAACATAGCTCACTTGTGTAACAAACAATGTGGTTATTATTATATCATCATCGGTCCGATTAAGTAATTTTTACTTTATGATTATACCTATTCACAATTAAATTAAATTAATTGTAGTGTTCCAAGAAGAACACGTCAGCTACCTAATTGGAGAGTGACATTTTGTCAGTTTAGTGGGTTATTTTACAGAGAGACTTTACAAGGAATTAATTTTCTAAAATTGTATTATACTTCCGAAACCAAAAATTTTTCAACTAATCATCTCATAACTTTTTTTCTCCAATATGCTCGGATATGTTCGCATTAATGTAGCGAACGTAGTACGTGAAGTTCCTCGTTACTGTAAAACGCAAAATAAAAAAGTTAAAAGTCATTACTGTACAGTTTTAGCGGCCAGAAAAGTGTATGAAATTCCATTACTGTATACTTTTTTTACCTTTTAACTATAATATTTTGACTAGAAAAAGAATATAACGGAAAAATAAACCATCTTCGTCTGTACAAAAAAGCACTCTACAGGCAATAGAGGGATCGCAGGTTCGAGTCCTGTCGGGGGCTACAGACGAAGATGGTTTATTTTTCCATTATATTCTTTCTCTCTGTATCATATAGTTTAAAATATGATCGGGGTAACTTCCTCGTTAAAAATAACATTCATATATAATTTGTTTCGTCATGAAAGTATAATGTACATCAGCGCCATCTCTCTCGTTAACCAGAAACTACCATGTGGTTTTATTAGATTGGAGCGAGCGCATAGCTCGCCCATTAGAGTGGTCCATAGGCTGTTAGTCTTTCAACGTATTTATACAGAGAGGTCGCTAATATGGTTGAAAGATACGCGATGTTCAGTCCCTGTCTTCGTAGCTTAGTGGTTGAAGCACTCTACCGGCAATAGAGGGATCGCAGGTTCGAAACCAGTCGGAGGCTACAGACTGAGATGGTTTATTTTTCCATTACATTCTTTCTCTCTGTATCATATAGTTTAAAATATGATCGGGGTAACCTTCCTCGTTAAAAATAACACTGTAGCGAGGGTTCAAGTAAACTCGAGTTATTGGAACAACGAACTATATTTAGTATTACATTAACTTGGAAGATGCAAGAAACATTTAATTAAATACTATCACATATTACATAGTATTTGACGTAAACAATATTCTCACCAACTTGACATCATCCATCAAGTCAGCTTAAATCGCGTCTCACCAGAAGCAATCTATGAAGGTTGTAAAACCTCTATGCAATAATTAAATATGCCACGTTACCTACACTACCCCCCACCGAGACCGTGGCTATGGTCGGTAGTCTTGGAGATAAGAAGGAAACCGAACGTGGCGACCAGAACGCGTCCTCTGCACTAGGCCCCGCTCTTGGGATTCCTCGTTATTTGCTACGACTGTTGGTAACCTGTCCTCTCTGGCCAAGTATGCTGGCTTTAGCCGATCAATTGAGACTGTAACCGGCTTTCCTTTTACGTCAATATCGTAGGCTTTTGAGCTACGCCGTAACACTTTGAATGGGCCTTGGTATGGTGCTTCCAGAGATCGTCGTTCGGGGCCTTGACGGAGGAAAACATATTCGGAATATTGTAAGTCCTTGGGAATGTAAAAGGGGCGATTGGAGCTCGTGTGCCAGGATGTTGGCTGAGGAGCGAGTCTATTCATATGGCTTCTAAGATGACTGGCAAAATCAATGGGATCTAGTACAGCGGGCGTTGACGTCGAGAAAAATTGGCTGGGAAGAGTAAGTGGTTCACCATAAACCAATTCTGCTGGTGAACCTTTCAGGTCTTCTTTCCACGCGCTTCGGATGCCCAGAAGTACCAAAGGTAGTACTTCAGTCCATTGAGTTGTAGCGTGGCACATAATGGCAGCCTTCAGCTGACGGTGAAGCCTCTCAACAAGACCATTAGCGGCTGGATGATATGCTGTGGTAGTTAGATGAGTTGCACCGACTAGCGCGGAGATTTTATTGAAAAGTTGCGACTCAAATTGCCGTCCACGGTCTGTGGTTATCCTTTCTGGGCAGCCAAATCTTGCTATCCAACCCTCGATGAAGGCAAAGGCGCAGGAGTCGGCTGTAATATCTTGAAGTGGATAAGCTTCAGGCCAACGGGTGAAACGGTCAACGATTGTTAAGCAATATCTGAAGCCTGAAGATAGTGGTAAAGGACCCACTAAATCGATATGTACATGACGAAAACGAGATGAAGGCAGGTCGAACTCTACAAGTGGTGCGCTTGTATGTCTAGTGACTTTGCTTCTTTGGCATTGTTGACATTCTTTAGCCCAAGTTCGACAGTCTTTTCGTATTCCTGGCCAGACGAATCTTTCTGTTAATAAGCGAACCGTTGCTTTAGCCTCTGGATGGCTCAGACTGTGAAGTGAATCAAAGATTTTTCGGCGAAAAGATGGTGTTACGTATGGTCTTGGAGGTGATGTAGAGATAGAAACATCACAAAATACTTGTGAACTTGACCCGGGAATATTAACCTTTTCAAGTTGTAACGAGGAACCTCCTTCTAATAGCCCTAATAGCTCTGTATCAATAGACTGAGCTTGAGCGAGGGACTGGTAATCGAATGAAACCTCGAGTTCCTCAATCCTAGAAAGCGTATCTGCCACTATGTTATCTTTACCAGGGACAAACCGGATGTCTGTTGTAAACTGCGATATGAAATCCAAGTACCTAAACTGTCTAGGTGAGCATTTGTCACGGTTTGTCTTGAAAGCGAATGTCAGCGGCTTGTGGTCAGTAAGGACCGTGAATGCGTTGGCTTCTACCATGTAACGGAAATATTTTATAGCTTCATATATCGCTAGGAGCTCTCGATCATATGGACTGTATTTTTGCTGAGCGGGATTTAATTTTTTGGAGAAAAAGGCTAACGGCTCCCACGAACCACGTTTGAGTTGCTGTAAAACCGCTCCGATTGCTACATCTGAGGCATCGGTTTGTAACGCCAGCTCCGCTTTAGAATCTGGATGTGCCAGTAAGGTAGCGTTCGACAGACACGACTTACTCTCATTAAATGCCTCACGTAGTGCAGGTGTCCAGTCAATTGACGTTGACCCTTTGGGATCTCCAGCAAGTAGAGCAGTGAGGGGTACCAATATTCTCGCTGCTCCCGGGACAAATCGTCGGTAGAAATTGAGCATTCCCAAATACCTTCGCAACTGCTTAATCGTCTGAGGTGCCGGGAAGTCACTAATGGCTTGTACCTTTGACTCTAATGGACGGATACCATCTGCCGATACACTATATCCCAAGAAAGTTACTTCGGGCTGTCCAAACACGCATTTCGAAGTATTTATCAGAACACCGTAGTCTTGAAGGCGCTTAAAGAGCTGGTTCAAGTGTTCTTGGTGCTCAATCTCTGAAGACGATGAAATCAAAATGTCGTCAAGGTATCCGTAAGCAAAATCAAAACCGCGCAGAAGTTCGTCCATAAATCTTTGGAACGTTTGAGCTGCATTACGTAGCCCAAATGTCATGAACGGGAATTCAAACATACCAAAAGGGGTTGTTATGCTAGTTTTGGGGATATCCGGCTCATATACACGTATTTGGTTATATGCCTTGATGAGGTCTATGGTTGAAAAAACTTTTTTACCTGCGAGAAGATAAGCGAAGTCCTGTATGTGACGAACGGGGTATTGATCAGGCACAGTTCGAGCATTTAGTGCCCTGTAGTCTCCGCAAGGTCTCCATCCGTTGTTTTTCTTTCGCACCAGGTGTAAAGGTGATGACCACGGGCTTTCTGATCGTCGTGCGGTTCCATTTTGTAGCATATCGTCGAATTCCTGCTTTGCAATCTTTAACCGTTCTGGGTCCAGACGTCGAGGACGGCTTGCAACCGGGGGGCCAGGTGTTGTCCTTATATGATGCACTGTATCGTGCTTAGGGTTACCTAGTTTACCGGCTGGACGGGTGATGTCCGGGTAAGAGCGTAGAAGAATCGCGTAATCGGAGTCATTCCCAAAGGTTGTATGAACCGATGATATAGTTTCGGTCGTGCTAAACTGCGGCACAGTGACAGAGAGAGAAGTAGTGCCATCGGTCAGCTTTTGGTTGCGGCAGTCGACGAGCAAGTTGTAAAAAGATAAAAAGTCAACACCGATGATTGGTTTCGCGACATCGGCTACTGTAAATCGCCATTCGAAAGCTCGTCGTAAGCCCAAATCGAGATGTAAAGTTATGTAACCATAAGTAGGTATGGCTGTTCCATTAGCAGCGAACAACTCGTATTTAGTCCTATTGCGGCGCTCGTTCACAGACACTCGAGGGAATACGCACAGGTCCGAACCCGTGTCGATTAAATATTGAATTTTTGTAGAACGATCTGTGATGAATAAGCGGCCTGATGGTGAAGTGGGGCAGGCGCTTTCGGCCACTACTGCCTGCCCTGTTTGTTTCCCGACTTGAACGTGCATGGCATCACGCATCTTTCGGCCTTAGACCCGAAACGATAATGATACCAGCAAATAGTAAGACCTTCGGGAACTGCATGGAAGAAGCGTTGCCTGGATTTGGAACGAGATGCACCTCGACTCTCAGATCGGTAGCGTCGAGTCGGCTCCCTGCCTTGACGTCGTGGGTTGTCAACTTTGAGTAACGCTTCTACTTGCTGAGTTAGCTCTTCGACGCGCTGTATAAGTCCTGAGGCTGTATCCGTCGACGGCTCAGATGATGTGCTGGCTATGCTCCTCGTAGTTGGAGCCAATTCCTGGATGCGGTCGGCCAGTTCCGCTACGTCGTCAAGCGAAAGCTTGGGTTGCGATGCGACTATGGTTTGTATATTGTTAGGCAAACGGCCAGACCAAACTGGGCGCAGGAAGTCGTCGGGCACCGTCGGGCCAGCTAAGCTTCGTAAATGTCTCAGAAATTTTGTGGGTTTACGATCACCGAGTTCTTCGTGGAGCATAAGTTGTCGGGTTTTTTGCTCTTGGGAGACCGATAAACGCCTAATCAACTCCGTTTTAAGTTTCTCGTATTTGTTTGCATCAGGCGGCGACAGGATTATATCTTTTACCTCGCAGGCAAACTGCGGCTCCAGCTGTCCGATTACGTAGTAGAATTTGGTGGAGTCACTTGTTATTCCCGATAAAATAAACTGACCTTCAAGCTGCGCGAACCATACCGCTGGTTCTTCGGGCCAAAACGGTGGCACCCTTACGCCGACCCGGAAGACCTCTTGTGTGCCTGACGCTGTGTTTGCGCTACCTGATGGCGTGATTACTGTTTGTGCCTTTGGCGGTTGAATCGCATCACTAAAGTTTTCGTCGTCATTCGGCATCTTTGTTTTGCTCTTTGTCGGGGTCACCAATGTAGCGAGGGTTCAAGTAAACTCGAGTTATTGGAACAACGAACTATATTTAGTATTACATTAACTTGGAAGATGCAAGAAACATTCAATTAAATACTATCACATATTACATAGTTTTTGACGTAAACAATATTCTCACCAACTTGACATCATCCATCAAGTCAGCTTAAATCGCGTCTCACCAGAAGCAATCTATGAAGGTTGTAAAACCTCTATGGAATAATTAAATATGCCACGTTACCTACAACACGAAACAAAATATTTAATAAATAATTGGTTTCGTTAAGAAAGTATAACGTAGCAATTTGTCACAACATCTTGCTATAGTCAGACTGGATAAATAGTGTATGGTGGTCTCTTTCCAACTATGCAATAGTTGGAAAGAGATAGTTGCTGTGGAAAGTCATTCACATTTAACCAAACCAAGACAGAGTGGCGCGCGGCGCACGTAATAACTATGTTGTCAACCATTTTTAGGGTTCCGTACTCAAAGGGTAAAAACGGGACCCTATTACTTAGACTTCGCTGTCCGTCTGTCTGTCTGTCTGTCTGTCACCAGGCTGTAACTCAAGAACCTTGATAGCTAGACAGTTGAAATTTTCACAGATTATGTATTTCTGTTGCCGCTATAACAACAAATAATAAAAACAAAATACAATAATTATTTAAGGGGGGACACCATGCAAAAAAAAAAACACTGTTTTTATAGATAATGGTACGGAACTATTCGTGCGCGAGTCCTACTCGCACTTGGCCAGTTTTTTAAAACATAGTGTATATATTATGGCTTTTATGTAAATGGAATGTGGCTGTGATATTAGATATTAGCTGTCATTGCACGTATCTGTTTCTGGTCCGCGGTTTTGATCGATTAAATTATAACCACGAAACTAGACCTCTACTTACGCTTAGTTACTACCAGTTACTACGAATCGCGGAGTCAAGATATATTTGTGGGTGAGCGTTGAGGTGAACCTAAATCAAATTACAGGATATCGGGGCTGGACGTTTTGGTAAGTGGACGTCGAATAGTTTTTAATGAATGAAAATATGTTTTTAAACTAACGTCACACGCTGCTTGCGGTTTCCATGCGTCTTTATAATGGTCAGTGCAACAAGTGATCTAATAATTAGCCCATGTTTGGTGATTAGCATGAAGAAACGCCTAGGCAATTACAAAATCCAATGGTGTTTTAAAAAATCCGTATAAAAGATAAACAGATAGAATGAACGTCCAAATAACACATTTTGCATCTTAGAATTTAAACTTTCGTGAGACATGTTAAAATAATACTTCTAATCACACGGTTCAACCCACGTATTCAATGTCATTCCGGGCGACATGTTTCGAACTCTTCGGGAGTTCTTCTTCAGGATGAGTGAACACGTTCGCGGCGGTGTCGCTCGTAACACTGCCCGCGCCCGCTCCTCACGTCGAGCGGCGCGTGTCGCACGCGCCGACAGGGCAGGGGGAGGGGGAGCGTCTAGCGCTGGAGCAGTTATATGAGAAGAGTTCGAAACATGTCGCCCGGAGTGACATTGAATACGTGAGTGGAACCGTGCGATTAGAAGTATTATTTTACATCTTACCTAAAATACCAAACTAAAACCTAAATTTCGAGTATTATTCTTCAGTTATTTAGTATTTTTTACCTATAATTGACCTGTTATTTTAGTCCTTTGTAGGTTTAAAGTTTAAATTGCCGGGGAAAAAATATTGCACGTTCCCGTACAATATTGAAATTTTCCTAAAAATGCAATAAAAACAAGGATTAAAAATATTTTTTTTCTTCTATCGCATTCAGATATTTATATAATTATCCTCATTATATTATGAGCTCATCGATTTTTTATGCTACGTCGACATAATTACTTGTCGTGAAGTCGAGAGTTTTACCTTGTTCTACAAATACAATAAAGTAGGTATATTATGAAATGACGTCTCATGTATGAACAAACAGGATTCATGAACGATCAGAAGTAACATATTTGCCACATGTTGCAAAATAATTTAGTATTAATGGTCAGAAGTAGGAGCTACGGTAGCCTATTGGTTCAGGCATGCGGCTGTCAAGCGGCGGTCGTGGTTTCGAATCCCGGCTCGTACCTACCAATGAGTTTTTCGGAACTTATGTACGGAATATTTACCGTTAGCTTTTCGGTGAAGGAAAACATCGTGAGGAAACCGGTCTAATCCCAATAAGGTCTAGTTTTCCCTCTGGGTTGGAAGGCCAGATGGCAGTCGCTTTCGTAAAACTAGTGCCTATGCCAAATCTTGGGATTAGGTGTCGAAGCGGACCCCGGGCTCCTTTAGGGGCACAACCGGGAATAACGCTAGGAGGATGATGATGGTCAGAAGTAGGTATTTCCCACAAACATGAAACTACCAAATAACACTGAAATTCTAGAGTAGTCAAGAAAATATCACTTGTAATATGCCAAGAACGTAAAGTTACTCAAAATCTACCTATTACACTAATAATAAAAAATCCAGCAAAGTGCATGTTGGACCACGCGCAGTTCCGTAGTTGCCTGTCTGTGTTTGACATAATTATGTTACACACACCGAAACGCGCGCGCCAATTAAACGTTGCGGTTGCGTTGCCCGTATTTGTACGAAAGTTGGCCTAAGTACATTTTTAAGTTTATCTGACTATACTCAATACTCAATCATTTATTTTCCATAATGGTTATACAGGTATACCCTGTTGGGCGCAGCAAATAAGAAGAATTAATCGGTAACCAGTAATGTCTACATAGCCGTCATATCTTTCCTTTTAAATTCGATATATTATCTTACTGCCACGATTTTTTTCAAATTCTCAGAAGTAGCTAATTATAGCTGGCAGGGAGGGCACTTAACTCGAACAATAACGGTCTTTTTGCGTGATGCCTATGGGGCTTCAAAATCCGAAGCCCAATATCACCAAAAAAAGAGCAAAGCGTTATTTTTCTTTTAGAAACCTATAATATTTTTGTACTAGCTATCGAACGACACCCCATAAGTATCCTTGGGTTTCACGAGAAAAATAAATTAAAGTACAACCCCTCTTTAAGTGTTGGGGCATTGGATTTGTTTAACTTATTTCATACGACCTGGCTAAATTTTCAAATTAAAGGAAGTATTGTAAAATTAAATGCTCCGAGCTGGATTCGAACCGGCGCTACTAACCAACTTATTAAAAATCGAATTATATCGGAAATAAAAACAAGACATTTTTAAATCATATTTTAATACTTACTGAGACCAAAAAACCCCTAACACTCTGCTTACTACTGAGGACGAAAACGTATGACGTAGTAAAAAAGTAAAAAGCGTGGTAAAAAAAGTGTAGCCGTAACCCAGACTGAATCTTAAGATCTTTTTTCCAACCGGACCATAAAATTATCAATATCTTTCATCATGATGTTGAATTTGACTCGCAGCGGCTCGTGATAGCGCTCCGGCTCTAGCTCCCGGGGCGGAAGCACTCGGTATCTTCGCAGTACAGTTGCTAACGCAATTTTTAGGGACATCATTGCGTATTGGTATCCTGGAAAGAAAGAACATAACACCTCATATACACATTTATAACATAATTAAAAAAAAAACTAAATTAGACATTGACAATTTTGACGATAAAATCAAAAACACCAGGGGAAGATAACAAAATAAGAAAGAATGGGGTAGTTGAAAAACAAAAAGTTAATAAGTTGCGGAGGTCAGTGAAATTTTCAAATCTAACTACATATAAATGAATAAATAAATATTTATGGACAATCTTACACAAATTGACCCAGTCCCAAACTAGGTAACTCTGATCAATTCGACCGCATCTCCCCTCATACAGTTAATCAAACAAGACCGCCCGACTAGTTGTCTGGTGTCTTAAAAATAATACCTAGTGCAACATAATTAAACTGTCTAAATTGTTTTATTTACATCGATACCTACTTTTAATTTACATATTATTCAGATTATTGTTTTTGTATTTTTTATGTACGCACTTTTATTTTTCTTTTTCTTGTTGTATAACTTGTGTATTTTTTCCCTCTGGGTAGCCCTCAGAGAGGCCTTTCACAAACAAATCTGTTGCTGGCCGCCACAGCAGGACAAACAGGGAAAATAAAAAATAAAATAAGCAAAGTTCGTACCTGCTTTGGGTACTAGACGACTATAAATATACTTATTTATATAAAAAAATATGTAGAAAACATCCATGACTCATGAACGTAGGCAGCGTCGCTACCAACTAGGCTAAAGCGGTTGAGGCGGAAATAACAACAGTGTAGATGTTTTTGCTCTTACCAAGGCAGTTCCTCATCCCGTAGCTAAACGGTATAAACTGGGCTGGATGCTTCAAGGGCTCAAGGAAGCGCTCAGGTCGGAAATGTTCAGCATCATCACCCCAATATTGACGATTTCTATGCACGGCCCAAATATTCATTAAGATGCTCATACCTGCCACCAGAGTCGTTCCTGTTGCTACACGTAACAAAATACATGGTAAGTAGTTGCATATACAAAAAGGACAATATATCAAATATAATAATTGCACTAATATTATAAATGCGAGAGTTTAGATGTTCACATGATTGGATGTTTGTTACTCAATTTCTCCTAAACGGCTCAGCTGCACGAAGATAGTTTATAGCCTGAATTAAAATATGATCTGATTGTTGATATCCCGAGTCCACGCAGACGAAGTCGCGGGCGGAAGCTAGTTGGTTTTTGTTATTTCTCCGAGCCGATGTCGAACCAGCGACCACCTGACACATGCTGTCAGTTGCACGAACTACCTGAGTTTTGCAGGAATTGTACATTTTCAATTTAATCAGAAATGTATTAATTTTCGTAAGCAGACGTCACTGCTTGATACGATATGAATTCTTGCTTACAAAAAAACGAAGTGAACATCAAAGGAAAAAGCATCTTAACGGTGAGGAGTCCATGTTATCAAACTGATCTGTGATTTAGTTTACAATGACCTTATTAAAGGTAATAATAGTAAAAAATAACAGACTGTAATTAAAGTTGTTAGAAAGACTACGCGCTCGTCAACCGTGCGTAATAGAATGAAAATCATTATAAAGCGATGATTACGTACATAAACACAACATTAAGTATAATGGAGGTGAACTTGAACCTATATACACGATGATTCTTAATCCGTGATCAGGAGTCAATAAATATTGATAAACAGCCAAAAGGGATTTCAATGGATGAGAAAGGATTTCATGCAATTAGATCACATTTAGTTAATTAAATTTAATGATAATGTTAACACTAATATCCACTGAATGTTTGGTCACCCTACATTTCTTGAAGTTAAGTAGATACGTCAAACACACATACGTCAAATTTTTGCAAACTACCATTAGGGTGACAATGATTTTGAATTATAAAGTGATTCCTTATTCAGTTTTATTCAGAAAATATAGAACGTCTGTTTTAAGATAACTTCGAGTTAATCGTGTTTGGTATCAATTAAGAATTAGAAAATTTTTCTCCTGATCACGAATTACGAATCATCGTGTATAGGTACGAGTATAATATTAGGGTCACCGTTATCGGCTGCCACAGGGAGGACTACCTTTATAGTTAAAATCGTATTGTTGATACTAACGTAATGTCACGTCGCTGAGGACCTCCCTCACAACCACAGGAACTGGGGGATACAGTCGTAGTGATTCCTTAATGACCATTTCCAAGTATTTGAGGTTAGGCAAATCCTTGACGTTTACTTCCCTGGCCGAATCACTGAACACTTCATACAATCTGTGAACACAAATGAATTTATTTAATTTGAAATGCTCCAATGCTTTTCTATTCGATTTACTGTCATTCAACACTAATGGAAAATGGACAAATGAACATTATTGGTTGAATTTGAAAAAAAATATTTAAAAGCCTGGACATTAATAAAACTAAAATTAGGTTATGTAGTTAAAAGTAAAATATACTTACATCGAAAGAAATGAGAATTTGTCCATTTGGAATTACATACAATTCAAAAATATGACATATCAGGAAAATTACAAATAAGTACCTATATCAATTTTGTACAATGTAATGAAACTTGTATAAAAAAAAACTCTGCAATTAGGCAACAATTTACTATTGCACTTATTTCAATAAGTATAATGTACTTCATTATTATTAAAAATGAATTCCTATTTAATACTTGACCAGGCAAGGCTAGTTGGGTTTGATTCACTTTTAACAAGAAAAGTATATATTGTCTACTAGAATGATAAAAAATTTACAAAATTTACTTTTGGCTATGGGTCCACTTCAATAGTCATTTCTCATTGACGATTTCCCATCAACCAATAGTCCCGAATGTACCGAATGACAGGAAATGAATCACTTATTCGCTTACACAAAATATCTGTAATATAAGTGATATATAAAATATCACTTTTTTGCGTTTAGGATCGACCAACTCCATTCTCTGACATCATGAAACTAGGATAAATCTAAGATGAAGAGCATAATAACACCCTTCATATTCGCAAGAACTTCGTTAATAACGATGACTTGTAATAAGAAGTCATCGTTAGTAAAAAACTTCTTTAGCATTCAGATCAGTACTTACTCTTTATAAACAGCTTCCTGCACTTCAGGATAGCGAGACAGCAGGACTAGGGTGAAACATGCACCAACAGCGGATGTGTCAGTGCCTGCACTGATAATGACCTTTAATTCTTCTATAAGCTCCTCGTCATTCAAACCTTTCTCTTTGCCTGGGGGCATAATCATCTCAAGTAAGGTTCGTGATTTCTGTTCAGATGCATCTGTAAATATTTGGGATTTATTTTCACTTGTATATCTACGTCTACAGAATTTTGAAGGTAAGTGGAGAGAGAAAGTTTGTTAACAATTTCTAGACGATGCTAGCTTACCGGAGCTGGCTAATGAATCTAATAAAGAAGGGTATTTCCAAGGAAGGAAGAGAAGAAAACAGAAGTTACATGTACTTACAAGAATCCTTCTTTTCATTATATATGTTTGATTGAAATTTCATTCGATGTTCTTTAATTATCTGTAATAAAAATCATCAGTATTATTTAACTCTATCCTCATAGCTAAGCAGTATAGTAGTACATTACTTAACTAGGACGGTGAATTCATGAATGCCTCAGATCGCAGGTGTTTGTGGCCCGAACCGAAGGTGAGGGCTATCAATATGCGCTCTGGGGCTTTACGAATTACCGCCCGTGTTGAGTACAAAATTTTACGTCTTCACCTGGCCACAATGCAAGTTTTCCCGTACGCGCAGCGTTCAGTAAAACTCGCATTAAGGTGTGACGTAAAATATAGTATAAATAAATTCGGTTATAATGCTTTGTTTCCTGTTTTTACCTCTGTAACAAATTTGTTAATATAGTTAACTTGTTTTATGCACATCTTATAACTTGGCATCATGCGATAAACAAATTCGGAATACAGCCAGGGCTGCAAAGTTCGTGCGGCTATAGCAGTGATCGCCTTCTCAAACGCTACCAGAAATAAATGGTCCTCTTGCTCCTGTGAGTTCGGTTTGACACCCAGATTAGTTTCTAAAAAATATCCAAATTAAATCTTTAGTTGAAAGCGACATAAATAAGAAGCACTAAACTTAGCACAAATTATTAGTTCATGTACTGACCACATACAGCATCGAAAGTATATGTGGTGAAGTATTTCCAGATGGAGAACTCCCCGGCACCCACCATTGGTCCAAGCAGCTCCACCATCTTAGCACTTTGCTCCGCAAACACCTCTGAGAAACCGTTGAGGTTCTTCAGGCTGAAGACTGGCGATAAGACCTTGCGACGGGGCCGCCAAATGTGAACTGTTTTTCAAGGCATGTTTAGTTGCAGAATTGTTTTTTTTAAATATCGAATCAATAACAATCTTGTATGGTATTCCTCCTTTTTAGGTGTCCGTACCCAAAGGGTAAAAACGGGACCCTATTCTAAGACTTCGCTGTCTGTCCGTCCGTCTGTCTGTCACCAGGCTGTATCTCAAGAACCGCGATAGCCAGACAATTGAAATTTTCACAAATCATGTATATCTGTTGCAGCTATTACAACAAATACTGTATGTGTGTGGAATATTATCAGAATCTGTGATATACAATACAATACAATACAAATACTCTTTATTGCACACCTCAAAACATGAATCAAATAAACATAATAACTTATTAAAAAAATAGATGTTGACAACAGGCGGTCTTATCGCTAAAGAGCGACATACTTTTGTACTTTTAAGTGCATAATTTAGGAATTCCTGTCAGTCATCTGTGGTCTTCACCATCAATTCCACTCCACCAAATTTATGATTTCCGGGTGTAAATACACGAGTTATAACATCAATGACGGAGTTCTGAGGTAACAAACATTGAAAAAAAAATACAACCGAATTAAGAAACTCTTCCTTTTTTTTGAAGTCGGTTAACAAAGAGAACGAATATGAAATGTGGTTTAATTTCAAACTTAATTTAATATTGTTTTTTTATTTTTTTTAAGAAAAGTCACCGAGATGGAGATAGTGTTATATTTTTCTTGTATAATTTATTATTATATTAATATTATGTAATTATTTTAAAAGTTTCGCTTGGTAACTTTGGATCGGTGATAAGGAGGTAAGTTTCCATAAGGCAAATAGATGGAGATAGTGTTATATTTTTCTTGTATAATTTATTATTTTGTTAATATTATGTAGGTAATTATTTTAAAAGTTTCGCTTGGTAACTTTGGATCGGAGATAAGGAGGTAAGTTTCCATAAGGCGAATTATTCACTAAAAAAAAGAATAAAAGAGCGTAATAACCACTATCAATCCTTAAAATATACGATACACAATCAGTAGATACCAGAACATCAAGTTAATCGAAGTACACTCACCTGGAGCAATTAAGCTTCCATTTCCAATAAGAATTCCGGTAAATCTCATTGTGTCATCTTTGGACAAGCAGGATTTTAGAAGCAAGTCTGCTACCACAGGGTCCGCGACGGCTGTCAATTACGATTTTTGGATAAGATGTATCTTATGTCTAAGTATGTAATCCAGGTTATACATGTCTATCTCTGAGCCTTTATCTGAATCCCTTCGGCCGTTTTTTGTAGTAGGGGATGCCTTGATTCGAGTCGACCACGCCCCCTAGACAGGGACACGCTTATGCCTTCCGCGCACGAGAAAAAGAGTTGCAACACTTTTCGGGAATGGCTTTTTTTGACAAATTTCGATAAAATACTTAACTTATTTACTCGTAGTGAAGTTTTATTTTATTTAATTAATTGAGATTTTACATGAGATAAAATACTAAGTAATAACTTGATTGTGTCGTAAAATTATATAGTGTTTGAGTAGGCTGAGTACAAAAGGAAAATAAAGACACAAGTTTAGATTTTTTTCTATCGAGGAAATTTTAGGCAATCATAGATGGATTAAATCTGATAAACAATCATATAGTCAAGAAACATATATCTGAAAATTAGACCTTATTGTTTCGTAATCTAGTCAGAACGACGTTTCAAGGCACGCGATAATTTCCAATGCACCGCCTTAACGGAAAAGGTAACAGGGGGCCTAGACAAAGTTACAATCGACAAGCGCTAACGCCAATACAAAACTCATAAAATGTATGGGAATGACAGATGTTAACGATAAGTTTTTCGTCGGCATCTGTCATTCCCATACATTTTATTATTTTCTATTGGCGTTAGCGCTTGTCGACTGTAACCTTGTCTACAGCCCCGTAGCTTACTTATTCTTTACGTTGACACGGAGTAGGTATACCACTTTCGCTATTTTGGATTGACTTATCGTGAGGTAGGCACCTAAGTACTGTTAAGCATCTCAATTCAAATAATTGACACCCTGTAGCTAACCTTTATTGCTATGAATTAAAATTGAAGATGTTAATTATTGAGCCGGTGACACGCCCTGGGAAGTTTACCTTATCTATGTACTAGTGAGCCACCCCGGCTTCGAACGGGTACTATATTGTATACATAAACCTTTCTCTTGAATCACTCTATCTAATAAAAAAAACCGCATCAAAATCCGTTGCCTAGTTTTAAAGATCTAAGCATACGTAGGGACAGATTGCGGGAAGCGACTTTGTTTTATACTATGTAGCGATACTAATAATTTAATAGCTTCTGGCCAGGGAAGTATGGGCCTAAGATTTAAACCTATGTTTGGCAGTAGTAATTTTATTGTCAAATGTGTCAAACGTCTTAAATGCTGTTGATGTCCTAATCTTGATCATTGATGTGGGAACTATGAAAGTAACTATTCCATAGTAAATTTCAGTTTTTACTTCGTATGATAATTAAAAGGTAGCAAGCACGCTGCTAAAAAGTACAATTAAGTATATAAGGGTTCGTCAAAATTCAAATTTTGGAGAGTGGTTTTGATTGTTGTTCTTTAATATAAAGTAGAATGAAGTTAAAGAGTTTTATTTCATATAACTTTACTTCCTTCTGCTTGATAAGTTGTGTAAATGTAGCATTGAGTGAATTAAAAAAAAAATGTGTTGCATTGTGTGAACTAAAGAAAAAAATAATTGTTCAAGTATAATTAGATATCATATTATCGCGTTATACAGGGCGTTGCAACACACTGGTTTTTTTTTAATTTGCCGCCCTTTTCTAGGCTCATCATTCACTGGCCAGACTCTAAGGAGATACAGTTTATGAGAGTGTAGCTGTAAGTTTGTACGTAGGCCGTTATCTGTGCTACTCATCCGACTTCAAACATCCTGAAAGATTAGTCCTTGGGACATAGGCTGCACGCCCCGCGGCTTTGCTTACAGGCCCTTTAAGGCCCTTGCCTTTGCCCACTGACGATTTGCGAGCTAGGGCATTTTTTTTTTGGACCGGTTCTACGCCAAAGCCCGAAGGCTGTATTGGCAAGTCATGTTTGGCATGTGGATAGACGCCATTATGGGGCTATCCGACAGGCGAGAACGCCTAGGGCAGTGATCGCTTCGCTTATAAACTGCTCGCAAATGCAACAACGCCCTTACACGCGGGCGGAGCCGCGAGGACAACTAATCCATACTAATATTGTAAATGCGAAGGTGCCTCTGTCAGGATGTTAACTCTTCACGCTTAAACCGCTGAACCGATTTAAATTAGGTATAAAAAACATTTATATATTTGGGGACAATCTTACATAGATCGACCTAGTCCAAAACTAAGCAAAGCTTGTACTATGTGAAGTAGACGACGATAAAAATTCGTATATAGATAAATAAATACTTAAATGGGTACATAGAAAAAATCCATGACTCAAAAACACTTTCGTGCTCATTACACAAGTAAATGCTTTTACCGGGATTTGAGCCCAGGACCTCTTCCTTCGTAGGCAGGATCACTACCAACTATGCTAAAGCGGTCGTCAAGATAGCATAAAGATAGTTTGTGTCCCGGGGAAGGACAGAGAATCGTTTTTTATCCCGGAAATCATCCCCCAAGGGAGTGAAATGGGATGAGAAAGTTTGTATGGAGCTACTATAAGCGGACGGAGTGGCAAAAAGAAGGTAGTATTAGAATAAGTAATCTTAAAGAAACCTAGGTAGAGGTCAGCGCCGTGCCAAATTGCCATTGTGCCGCCCTGTTGAAGAGCGTCCCGACCGAACCTTTGCAGCGCTTTCATTCGATCTGAAAAAAAAAGCGAATTGAAATATCTTTTTATAAGCTAAATACGTTAATTTGGCATTACATATCACAGCCATAAAACTACCTCTATTTGCCCTGTAAGCATGTCGTATTGTGTTCCAGGCCCCTATTTCAACAAATCGGCAATTGTCTTCTGACAATGACAATTCGCCTGCCATGGCTGCGTCGCGTCGACAGCTCAAGTTGGCTGATGGACAACTAACTGTCCTAGCAATGTACATGGATTGGGGATTGTCAGTCAGGTGACTATTGTCAATTGGGTGAAACAGGGCGCAGGTTGTTAGTAAGAGAGAGTGAGAGACATGCAATTGCCTCTTGCTGTCAACATAACGAATCCCTAAATCAACAAAGGGCCAACAACTGGTGAATCATGTGAAGCGTCCATATGATACGGTGTCTCATCATCAATCCTAGCGTTTTCTAGGTAGTATCCTAACGTAGTCCGGTGTCTGTTGATGTGGGGTAGTCACAAGTTTTCCGAAAACGACTGCCATCTGACCTCCCTAGAGGGAAAACTAAACCTCGTTGGGAATATTTTTCTGCCTTTTGAGGTGTTGGTCTTTTGCTGGTGTTAAATACCTTTATTTTCACATAAACACTGTAAGTTTCTTCGTACGTCTTACTCGACTTCCAGATTACATGCTGCGTGCTGGATAAGGTAGCTTAAAAATTATGTACATAATGATAGAAAATTGGTGAGCATAATATGTAGGTCCGGAGACAAACGCTTTTTAACGTGCGCCGAATCTACATACTATATATCAATAGACACCTCATGCACTACGTTTTGCGTGAAATCAATCAAGTTACTTATGACGAAACAAAGTCGGGGTAATCCACTTAATTGTATAAAATCACTAGCTTACCTTCATCCGTTCCAAAATATAAATACGCATGTCCAACCAATGGCATTACAGGAATTGTCGTAGGTAGTTCTTTAGCTATTTGCGTTAATATTCTTTTATGCCTATATCCATACATCCACCAAAGGCCAAGTGCCAGCAGTACCAGAATCCATATCATTTTGGATTAATCAGTACCTAAGTAAATTTAAGTATATTGTAAAGACAAGATTCTTTAGCCTCGCATCAAAGGGCATTGATTGATATCCTGGCTAGTAAGTATTTATATCAAGGCCTTCTATTGTCAAGCGTGAGAAAGATGCTAACAAAGTGCCATTCTTGAGGAAAATGCATTTCCTAAATGGTAGATCTTTGTGAGTTTAAAGCTGGCCAATCAGGATCGCTCCATCAAGTCGAACGGAGCAACACGGCGACCGCAAAATCGGCATATCAATGTCAAAGCTGTTGCATTGCAAGTTAGCTGGCGTGTCTCGTTTAATGGTTTACTGTAATTCGGCAATAAATAGAAAATTGAGAGATAACAACTCGAAATGATTGGTCGAACCGGAATTATCAATTAGAAAATTCGCTATATGGAATATTATCAAGCCTCTACAATGAAAACAAATATTACGTCCTAAAGGTAAACTTACTTGATATACCTAGGTCGAAATAAATACGTCCATGTGGATTACTTAGGTACACTCCTAAAATACGACCAATCAAAAATACGTCATTTATGAATTTTGTACATAATAGTCGATTCACATAGCACATTTTCGAGCGAGCGAGTGAAACGTACACAGTTCTACGCTCCAGCTTGGGCCGAAAATGGTTTGTCCGGTGTCCGATGTCCCGCTGTCCGGCTGTTCTACTCTACAGGTTGCAATTCTCAACCGATTATCGTGAAATACTGGGAGCAAAAAAAAATACTATTCCTGTTGACGGTTGACGGTTTTCCATTTGTGCCAAATGAAATTACATTGGATATCGAAACAGAACAAATAGAGTGGTTCCGAATGTCATAAAACAACATTTGAACATCAGCTCTATCTATCCATTTCTCGTCCAGGCAAATGGTGCGCTAGTGAATCTCGAAACAAAAGCAACACATACGACCACGAGCAAGTCCTAACTTACCTAGGTGCGCCCGTGAATGTAGACAAAGTATTTGGAGCCGTGAACTGCTCACCAAGTATTTTTTTTCAAAACCACGCAACACTGGCTTTTGAATAACTTGTACTTACTAAAGTTTTTTTTACAATTTCGTCAACACACATAATGATTAATTTTTATTCAACTGTATAGTTTTTGCTCCCAGCTTTTTTCCGCGTTAGTGAAAAGCTACGGTAATCTTGTGGTTTAGGCATATGGCTGTCAAGCGGCGGTCGTGGGTTCCAATCCCGGCTCGTACCAATGAGTTTTTCGGAACTTATGTACGGAATATTATCTGATATTTACCGTTAGCTTTTCGGTGAAGCAGCGCAGATGCAGGCTTCCTCACGATCTCAAACATCGTGAGGAAACCTGCATACATCTGCGATGAAATTCGAAGGTGTATGTGAAGTAATACCCGCAGTGGGCCAGCGTGGGGATTACTGCCCGTTCCCTCTCATCCGTGAGAGAAGGCGCAGGCCTCCTCTCTTCCAAAATTCTACGACTATCGGTTGAGTAATAGTAGTAACTCTGCAGGTCCAGAGGAGACCAGCCAGACAGCCGGGCATATGAAAGAACATTGGCCCAAGCAGAAATGGAGAACTACGATCACTTCGCTTCATCTCAACAGCACACTCACTCGAACACTTAATTAGACATGTACCTAATGAATTTGAAGTGTATCAATCAATTAATTAATACTAATAAAGACATACCATACCATCACCATCATCATCATATTAGCCGAAAGACGTCCATTGCTGGACATAGGCCAAGAGTGCTCACTTCGCTGACTCATTATATAATTGAGTCTACTCTAAATAAAATGTACGCAATAAAACGCATTTATAAACAGTACACAAACAAAGTATACAAAATATTCAGTTGCGTAATTCCAGTCACCGTAAAAAACGATTGCACTTGTTCGATCGGCATAAAAACCAGACATTACGGATCAATATACATGCACGGCAAAAAAAAACGTGTGCAGTAACAGCGATCGTATTCCTAAGAAATAAGGGTAAATTTTCTGTAAACTGAGAGTATCTGAAGTTAGAAACAAGGCATAGTTTCCGGATGGGGTGCAGTTCTGGGCTGCGATAGATGATTTTCTGTTTAAACGATTCAAAGATTACCAACTATTTGCACTTTGCGTATTTGCGGGTGAAACCTTGGTTTAAAAAAAATGCATATAATTATGTATATTTTCCTCAAATTATTCATTACAATTATTTAATTCCATTTCATTTTCCCATAAAACAAACCTAACCTAAACTAAAAAAAAAATTGCGACATACTATGTGAACAAAAATGCGAAAATGTTTTTTTTTAATACTTTCATATGCTTGCGAGTAGGGAAAGGCGCGACGACGGCGCGTCAACAAAACGTAGTCTGCATAGGCCCATCGTGTAGAAGATATTTTCGATTATTTATGGAAGCCACTTTAAGACAATATCATAAGTCATGACGATTGAGAAACACCAATAAAAATAATCTAGATAACCAAAACTTAAAAAAAAACCGCACTCAAATAGCTTTATCCGTTTAGGAGCTTTGATGTCACGGACAAAAAAACAAATATAAGTTAGACACATGTTAAACTTATAACATCCCTCGTTTGCGGCGGGAGACAAAAATGTATTCACAGAAAACTTTTTTTATGATTGAAAGGTGAGAAAATGGATGTCGACTTTAGAAAAATATGGGCAGGTACTTTAATATTAGTTTATTCTTAACTTTTCACTGTATTTCTGAAAACGATACCTACGCAATAATATTTGGTTGCATTGCAAATCTGGGTGTTTTGACGTTTACATGATACAGACTGGTTTATTTAATTTGGAGTTTTAATAATGCAATTTTTTTTAAATCCATGCAGCACAACAATATGACAAATAATATGCCCACATTCCATAAACCGTAGTTTTTCTAGTATATGACTTAAATTATACCCACTTTGATAGATGATTAGTTTTGACTTATGTTGCGATTATTTCCTTTTAATCCGAGTAATTAAATATTCATACAACATTATTTTCTTATGGTATTTTACGTTCGTGTAATTTATATTGAACTAATGTGAACCTCGCAATTCCGTCTGCATGGAAATAAACTTTTCATCAAATAGTGTTTACGGTTTATTAACGGTTTCCTACCCCTGGAGAGGTTCAGGCAAGTTCAGTAAACCCTCGATCCCGACGCTTCCCGCAGTACTAGGTCCGGCGCGAGCGCACCTGACGTGGTCAAGGTTAGTCAATATTACGTTATATTTTATTGAATTACCAAATGTAGGAAATAATCAATTTCAAGAAAAAACATAATTTAGCAACTTAATTCATTCTTCTTAATTTTATCTATAAACGTAAAAAAAAAACATTTCAATTAGGCACTTTATAACTTTGACAGGGATATGCTCGCACAGAGGTAGGTAGTTTTTTCTAAGCAAAAAGCTTAAAACCAGTGAACGTATTCAGCAAAATTACTTATAAAAAATAAGAAAATATAATTTAGTTCGATACTACTTAGAATTTGGTTACGAAAAGATGGAATCAAATACAAAATAGATTTTCAATTATAAAAAAACAACAATACATGAAATTAAACGGTAGGTAATGAAAAATATGTTCATAAACTATTAAAAATCGCGTTATAATCTGCAAACAAATACAATTTGATTAGTATGTCTTTCTTGAACAAAGAAAGTAAAAAATTGACATCTGAAATTATTATCATAAAAACAAAAGAAAATGGCGTCATAATGGTGGTACCATAATAATTGATCTACCTAATTGATTTGTCGTAGACGATTGTCTTAAAACAAGGAGGACCGTGGGAAACAGTTATTGTATATATGTATGTATGTAAATTCTTTATTTCACATGGAACAGAACACAACAACAAAACAAATATTACAAGAACAGATCACACATGTACAAAGGCGAGCTTATCCCTGAGGCGGATTTCTTCCAGCTAACCTTTGAGCAAATTAGATAGAGGCAAACCGAGACACATGTACAAAACTATGAAAAGGATAAACAAAAACAGTGTGTGATTTTTATACGAGCGAGCGAATGTACAATTCGATACGAGCCGAAAATCATCTTTACGCGCGTGTATCATGCAACGTTTTACTGTGCCTTGTGTGAGAAAATGGAATAAATATTGAAATGTCAGTTTTAAATAAATAGATTTCAATTGAATTTAGCTGGGTTGTCATTTATTATCTAGAGCTGCATTTAACAACTTATCTACTCTATCTTTTGCTGTCAAGCTTATTTGTTGTTTTGAACAAAATTATTTATGAGTAACTCATTATCTTCCACAACAAAAAGATACTGTAGGTATATATCGTAGTTGTTCTTAGAAACAAACTTACACTATTGGAATGCAAGAATAAAGAATGAGAAAGATATGCGTTCAACGAAACACATAAAGTGAATATTTATAATTCGTTTTCATCGAATTCAAAATGTAACAAGATTAATAAAACATTTTATAAATTATTAGTATTTATTTATTCAATCTTTATTGCACAAAAGAATATCTTATGGTACAAAAGGCGGACTTAATGCTATAAAGCATTCGACCAGTCAACCGTGGGCAGTGTAACAGAAGTTAAAACAAGAACTCTTTAACATGTTTAAAGATGGGATGAATAATATAGTAGAATATGGTACAATATAATATAATATGATATAACAATATATAGCATACAAACACAATCATGATGATGATGTTTCATCAATATGAATATAAATTTTTTAAATGAAAGGAAAAATTGAAAAATTTAATGCTCCGAGCCGGATTCGAACCGGCGACCACAGGCATTCATGGCCCGTCGCTACTAACCAACTGAGCTATCGGAACAATCTTTTAGTTCTGCCAGCAAATACATTTTGTAAGGAATTTTTGAAGACAAGTCTGTTTGGAGAATTTACCCTTATGTGTAATGTATGTTTGGATTCATGTACCCTTTACATCGAATAAAAAGTGAAATTAAAATATGTGTTGTTTCTCAAGTAAGTTATTAAAACTATTTGCGTCAGGCTGACGACGGACTAAAAAAAACGGCCAAGTGCGAGTCGGACTCGCGCACGAAGGCTTCCGTACCATATTCTATAAAAACAGTAAAAAAAAGTTTATTGTATGGGAGCCCTTTCAAATATTTATTTTATATAGTTTTTATTATTTGTTATAGCGGCAACCGAAATACATTATCTGTGAAAATTTCAACTGACTAGCTATCACGGTTCTTGGGTTACAGCCTGGTGACGGACCGACAGACGGACGGCGAAGTCTTAGTAATAGGGTCCCGTTTTTACCCTTTGGGTACGGAACCCTAAAAAATGGAAAGTACTTACAGGCAAAAGGAGAGGGCACTGGTTCGAGTCTTGTCCTGGGCTTCATCGATGCTGGTTTATTTTCCATTGTATTTGTTCTCTGTATTTCATCATTTATGATCCTGGTAACTGCCACGTTTACACGAAAACAAAAATGATTAATAAAATAATTTATTCGCTACGAGTATCCACTATCCATAGGCAATTCGTATATTTTGGAAAATGCTTTTACAGTACATTCTGTAACCAAAATGGTCACGGAACCCTTATTTAAAAAAATATGCTTATTAAATACTTTCAATCAATTTTTTTTTTGAACAAGATTGTTTGAAAGTTTTTCATGTTATTGCTGAAAAACTGGGTTCCTTTACGAAAAGGAACTAAGAGCCGCAAGTTTCCCTCGAAGATAAAATCTTTTTAGTGTTCCGTACCAAAATTGGTCCAACGGAAAACTTAGGTATGCGATCACTCGGAGGCTATCTGTCTGTCACAGCCAATTTTCTCGAAGACCGTTTGACATAGGAAGCTGAAATTTGGTATAGAAATAGAAATTTATGGCCTAATTACATAAATAAAGTCTAAGGAGTAAACCCCAATAAAGGGGGCAATTCGAGGGGTAAAAAGGGGTTTCGCCATTTTTTTTACTTACATTTACGTAGGATTGTAATTTTTAATGAGGGCTTCTAGTTAAAAGGTAGGGAGCCTTGATTATGCGTAGTCCTACACACACGTGGCCGGTTTCTTTGCTTTTATTTCAAGTAGCGGTTATACCTATAGTGCGTTTTTTTAGGATTAGAAATACTTACGGTAAACAAAGAAGCAGTCGTCGTCAAACTTTTCTGCTTGGGATAAATATTGAACACACACGGTTTGTTACACGGAAATTCAACCTTGCTGCAAATTACACACACCAACTTGTAAATGTTGTCCACCATACGTTCAGCCTTTCCAGGACTGAATCCTTTCGGCCGTCATGGCAACAATAACGAAATTCAAAATAACAGAGTCGAAAAATAAATACTTTTAAAATAAATATATTGTTGTAAGTAAGTTAGATATAAATAATGCAAACACTTCTATCATTTTAGGTTCGACCACAATAATGTAAGTCTTTTTTAATGGCTGTTTGAGATACTTTGACAGTTCGTGTGGCATACAGTGTCTGATATAAAAGACCTCGTGCTGCGTGCTTTATCCTTTCTGATGCTAAAAAACGCGCTATAGTGTATTTTATGTTGTAAAAAATATTAGATTGAAACTTGTCCTGCACTCTGTTACTTTTCTACGGGCAAGTAAACTCAATGGATTTTTATTTTTTACACTTTGTTACTTTTTATGTGTATTGCAATCGTACGTAAATTATGTAGGTAGCATTGTAAGTGAAGTTTATGTAACAGTACCTAATCTATTGATTTGTAAAATGTATTTTTACCAATAGAGATCTGTATTCTGTACCATAGTGTATTTTATGTGTATTTCGTTATGTATTTTCAATTCTATTCAATTCAATCATTTATTACGTTTCAGTATAATAAGATCTTAAAGCTAGATACAGTTTAAACATGAGCTCTTTAATTTTGTTTTCAAACTTATTTCCTAATTTCAGATGCAGTGCTTCATTTGCGTGACATACATGTTCTTCATCTGCAGCGCCTATCCACATCGCGACGCTGCGCCAGAGAAACGATCACTCTTTCACGACGTCATCGAGTCTCTGAGAATCAGAGCTCAGCCTACAGAAGACATCAATCGCAGCGACGAAAACAACTTGGGGCAAATCTACGAAAGATATGGATACGAAAACGAAGACATTCACCTTCCCAATGATGCGGAATTCATTCCAAGAAGAAACGATAGAATTGCTTTACCATCTTTGAAATATAGACTACCTAAAAGTATAACGATTAATGAAACAGACCCCAGTGGACAATCTAAAGATGCTAGCGAAAAACCTAAACAAGAAGAAATCGTTATTTATATTAGCACTACTGAATTGCCTCCAAAGACAAGCACGCAGAAGAACAAAAGAAAACCAACTATACCGCCAACTAAAAATAAAACACAAAGTAGTGGACAAGTAATTGATGATGGAAATAAAACTCTTAAAATTCCAATTGTTAACACGATGGCTGATCAAAGCCATATAGGAAATAAAGATTACCACATCTCCGTTACACCTAATATTGTTGTTAACTTTCGCACCAATGAAAATTACAAAGAAGGCAGTATAAGAATACAAGATGGTAAGAACACTACTAATATTACACCTGAAATAATACCGCAAAATGTATTTAATATTCATCAAGAAGTTAAATTAGAGAAAGACATTTTGGACGAAGATTTAAAGAAAGGTGAATCTGATACGAATAAAAAGGTGAAACAGGAAATAAAAGTTGTTGCAAGAGACGTGAAACCGAAGGCAGAAAAGGACATGATGATGTGTGAGACCGCTACGAGTCCGAATGACAATATTCGTAGTGGGCGCCAATTTAAAAATGTATTACAAATCCTGCTGTCTGTTTAAAAAGTGTAAAGCCTTAAAGAATGATTATGTCAGTTCGACTAAATAATTTCGAGAATAGTCTTAACTTTGACGTTTGAGGACCAGAGCAGGAATGCCATTCTCTTCAACAATTGTATCTATTGCGACGGCGTCGTACGCCTTCAACTCACTGGTCACCTCACGCCTCACGCCTCATGTGACCACGATAATCTTACCCCGATACGTCACATGTTTAGAGATGTGTTCAGATATTTGTGAGCGCTTTGGCTGCTCCGATAAATTTGATGGCGACTGTACCTTAGATTTGTTCATTTTTGGTTGATTGAGCGAGGTAGCGGAGAGGTCTGCGAGGGTTAATCACTGCACGGATCTCTTCCTATATTGATGGAATCACCCTCCTAGCGTTATTCCCGGTGTTCCCTAAAGGAGCCCGGGGTCCGCTTTCAATATGACGTATCATTATTTTTAATTACCTACTGTTAGATTTAAATCTGTATGAAAAATTGCTTTAAGATATTAGTGTAACTAAGATTTATTAGGTATTCAAGTATATTAAGGAAAATCATAGGTTACTTAACATAACTCCGTGCAATGTACCTAATTATAGCGTGTGACATCCATGAGAACATATATTTTGAGTAATGACAGAATTAAGTGCTGTGAACCGTTTTATCGAAAAAATATAACAATTATCTTTTGTAATGGAGAGCTATATGTATATTTTTTATTTTCTCTAGCAGCAATGCTAGTTTTTGAAATATTTCTGTATAAATATATTTTTTTAACTAGAGGTACCAATTTACCTTCGTTAGTGCTTATATTTTCAGCCCTTAAAATATGTTCTAATGGAAGTAACACACTGTATATAGTTTATGTTTCTTTTTACATTGTAAGATTATGAGACAATAATATTATGTTTCACATGGAGTTAAGATGTGGAAAGCTTCAGCATTACTGATTAATAAATAATAGCCGTTTTTCTCAGACATTGTCTGGGTGCCTTTGGCGTAGGTCTCCCCCTGAGCCCCCCCTCCCTCCACAATTGAGTTTATATTTGGAAAATAGAGTGACAGAATAAAAAATTTAGCATAGGTACTGTTAAAACCATTGTGACGATTATTTATTCTACGTTTGATGAAAACAATAAATGGAGTTAAAAGAGGTCACTCTAGGCCACCTCTAAGCCTTCACGTTAAAATGATTGATAGACATATATGTTGACCTCTAGCATTTCGAGCCTCGCTAAAATAGGGCTGGCAATTGCTCGATATATGACACAGATTTTAAAAATACATTGAATATGTATGTTACTCTACTACTCAGTTCTCCTAGTATAAATTAAAATATAATAGTAAAGTGAATAGTAAATTTTTTTAAGTTATAATTTTTATTTTAAAAATAAATGATAAACCTAACATTTATTTAATAATAATCCCCCATATAGATAGTATTTCACCATCCTCTTTCTTCCCGTGGGTGACGTAAAAGTTGACTAAAAGAGCAGGGTTGAAGTGTGTTGTGGGCGATGGGCTAGCAACCTATCACTGCAATATCACATTTTGTCGATCTCTTTTATACCCCTGTTTATGCTTAGAGTGGCGTTCGAGCGTAAGTTCCATGTGATCTGCCTACCCCTTTTGCGAATAAAGGCGTGAATTTTTATTGTATGTAATTAATAATAATCATGGTCCTACAAAACTTTACGTCTTCACCTGGCCACAATGCGAGTTTTTCCGTACGCGCAGCGTGCAGTAAAACTCGCATTATGGCCAGGTGTGACGTAAATAATATTTGCAGTGTTATTTGTATTAAAGAATACAATATACTACAAATATTCTTTACGAAATATTTTTTAATGTTCTACACATCAGTACAATAGGCGGTTATATCGCTAAAGAGATATCTCTTCCAGACAACCATTAGGTACATACCTTGGAGATTGAATTATTGTTAGTAACAAGACAACCCTTTTTTTACCTAGGGAAAATCCGTTATGGATCCCGGCCGGACTAAAACCCCTGGGGTGTTCCATCGCTCGCATTTGACCCGGATACGATACAACCCTTTTTTTTTTGACGCTGGGGAAATGTGTTTATCCCCCTCGGACAGAGACGATACAACCCTAACGTAACCTAGTGATACTATGAGAAGCCATAGTTGAAATCACACAAATGAAATCATAACAACCTATAATGCACTGTCAGCCCCGTTTACCTGCTGTCTTCGCCTTAACTGTGCTACCGTTACTGCCCTACTGGGCCCACATTATTTTCGGTCGTGTAGCTTATGATCGTTAAAATAAGGGCTTTTTTGGCGTGGCTCCAAGATTTGTGACCGTGTTTTAAAAGGAATTTATTGCATTATAAACGCGGATTTGGCAACAACAGCATCTAGGAATGGATTGAGATGTAAACGCCTACTTGATTTTACAGTACAGTACAGTACAGTACAGTACAGTAGCCAACATGTGCAAAGTTTCGTTTTTAACCCCCGACGAAAAAAGAGGGGTGTTATAAGTTTAACGTGTATGTGTCCGTGTATCTGTGTATCTGTCTGTGATATCGTAGCTGCCAAACGGATGGACTGATTTGAATGCGGTTTTCTTTGTGTCATAGATAATTTTACCCCGAGTGTTGTTATGGGGTCAATGAATACAACTAGATATTTTTAATGTCGACTTCCCAAAAGATATCAAACGGAACCCTGTTCCTAAGCTTCCGCTGTCCATCCGGCTGTCTGCGTGTCAGCAATCGCTAGACTGTTCAAATTTCCACGGCAGTTGTTTTTCTGCTGCTGCTTTAACATACAACCATAAAAAAAAACAGTTCTCTCATACATGAAACGTAATTTTATTGCCCGCCCATAACAATGGGTATATCTCTAGAACCGTAATATATAGACACTTGAAAGTTCCGCAGATTATGTATTACTATAGCTTCTATAATAACGAGTAATAAAAATATAATAATGATCATATTTGTTTTTTTAACATAAGTGAAACCAACTCTAAGAAAAACATGTTTTACATTTACATGCAGTGTTATATCGGCAAAATACTTATCTAGTTGAATTCCCTGACCCCAAATATGTATATTTAGACACTAACTTTATGATCCTAAGTGTACTCGAGACGGCCGCCAAAAAAAAAGGCCGACGGAGGAGTTGGTTCCTATCAAAAACTTAAAGCTATGGATCTAACAAGTGCCTGAAATAAAAATGGTGCTTTTGTCCAGCGTGTCCACATTTACGACAATTTGTATAGCACTCTGCCCCACTATCCCGGCTTCGTAGGCAGGGTCTACCAACTAGGCTACAGAGGTCGTCAAACATAACAACATAGGTGCAGGGTACTGGGTGGGTACACTTAAATTCTACACTTTCAGTTTCTATTAACCCTTACCACCTTGTTTCCGTAAACCTCCTGCTAGGCATAACGGCACCGTCTAAAAATAATAAAATGCCGTTCACCAATTTGTTCCATAAAAGATGGCGGTGAATGATAAGTAGGGTTTTTGCACAAACGCTTTAAGAGACGAGTTCAAATGTTGTTAACAAAAACAGTTTCCTATAATTAAGCTATTAGTGTACTTTATAATTAAGATGTAGTAGATATAGGATTATCTTTATCGGATACCGGTAAATCAATGTTTGACGGCATCAAACGCAAAACTTACGGTACATTTCGTATAAAAACCGACCGAAATGAGTTTATTTGCTAGACAGCTGTATTAGGCGTTAGTTGTTAACTAGCTGCCCGTACTGCTCCGCCTTTTACCTGACACTATATGTGGATGATGTCATATCATGTGCCTGTAGACGTCTTGTCTAAGGAGAGGAAAACTCCCCGAGTTAAACCGTTCCAATTTCAAGGTCGATGAAATTCCGCTTTGCTTCAAGAAAATAAAGATAACAAATGAATACTTAGTAAGTGCACAATCAGTAACGAGTTTCAAGTCAAGAGGGGGGGGGGGGGGAGAGAGTTTTTTTTTAAGTTGCCTTTTATAGTTTCGCCATGTCCGTCTAATCACCTGTCCATCTGCGGCTTAGTTCAGTAACCCTTAACACAATCACGCCGACAAAAAGGTAGAATAAAATCTAGTTGTTTTTATGCTCGATATTTAATTTAGTTCAAGTCAAATGTTGTCGTTACAGATGCCGTTGAGGCGGAAAGGTTCTCAAGTGGCGACCACGTACTGGAATGCGTGCGGCGTGGGTAGGCCCACCCACAAGTTGGACTGATGGCCTAGTAAAGGTGGCGGGAGTCCGCTGGATGCGGGTGGCGCAGAACAGGTCACTTGGGCACTCTTTGGGGGAGGCCTATGTCCAGCAGTGGACGTCTTTCAGCTGATATATGATGATGGTAAATACCATAGTAATCGACAAATTGCAATCCCATCGCCTTGCGTGGTATGGGCATGTAATGCGGAGGGATGACGATCATGTAACCAAAAGTTTATTAGGTATGAACGTGAACAGGACACGAGATAGGCCAAGAAAAGTTGGATGGACTGTGTGAGAGACAATATGAAGAGGAAAGAGGAGGAGGAGGTCAGACTGCGGCATTGAAGATACGCTGGCAGCATTACCTATCTGAATCGCAATGCGAATTCGTCTCTAGAGGTAAGCACCAGCTCTGGGGTCTCCAGTTGCTTTCGTGTAGTTGAATTTTGTCGACGTCTAAGATAATATTATTATCATTCCATATTAATAACGCGAAATATTTTTTCACCTTTGGCGTTCTGTTCAAAAAAATTCCCTCCTTTTCCTCTTCAGCTGTATTCTGATTGAAAACTGGTGAAACCTGCAGTCTTCATACTGTCAACTCCTAATAATTAGCGCAGTTTACAAGAATTTTGTGGAAGTGGCTACTATCCGACCTTCCAACCTTACCTAACAATCAGGTAAATCGTGAAATGCATAGTTCTTCTTCATCTTCAACTAAAAGGGACAAAAGTATAAACGGTTTATACAGCAATTTAATTATTGCAGCTCATCTCTTGAATTTTAAGCGCTATCTGTTTGTGATTCTGAGTATTGCGACTTGCAAACCGATGAAATAAAGAAGGTAGTCTTAAAGTAAGCAGCTCTTAGGACCTTGATGCATTTCGTGTTTGAGCTGCCTAACAATGCAATCAACTTCCCTGCAATGAGGTTTGTGGCCCTCACGTACAATCTAGGAAGATACTTTGTTAAGATAATATAAAATGAATAATTTATAATAAACAAAGTTATTTAACAAAAAATCGCCATGCCCTTTATGTCACTCTTGACGTCTTTTCCTAATACCATTCAGCATTTGCGATTTTTTTTTTGAAATAGTTGAATTGCGTAGGTACTTCAGTACTAATTAGTTGTCAAATGTCAAAAAATTATGTCATAAAATAAGATTTTATCAAATAGACAATTTTCTTTTCCATTGAAAATAAAATTACATACAAAGATATTAGACCTTTTATGTCTTTATAAATATCTGTACACTTGGTGGAAACCGAATCGAAAGCGGTCGTTTTATTCCAGAACAGACATCTCAGACTTTTATCTTCTGTTATATAGGTACATTTTAGAGTTTATAACCATTTTTTATCACCGTGTTTTTTTTTGTTTGTTCAATTAGTTATGTGTATTTTTTACTGATCCTTGTAACGAATTTTCTTATGGTGTGGTTTGATTGATTGGTAATTAAGTTATTATCATTAACTTGTCCAAAGTTAGAAATAAACCATGTCTATATTTACTAACAGGTTAGATTTGGTAGCGTCAGCATCGTATAATAGCCAAAGCATAATTAGTAACCAAATACCTATATCGTAAAACTAAGCCCCCTAATAATAAGGCGTTGCATCAAGGAACTGATTGAGGGATTTGGTGCGCGAACCGGATTGTTCCGATAGCTCAGTTGGTTAGTAGCGACAGGCCATGAATGCCTGTGGTCACCGGTTCGAATCCGGCTCGGAGCATTACGTTTTTCAATTTTTCCTTCGATTTAAAATTTATATCGTAAAACATCAAAAGTCTTACAGTAATAAAGACGTGTAGACGTATATTTGGCTACTTTGGCTGCTACTATTTGATGCCGGATTTTAAAGGAGTAGGCACACTTTATTATAGAACAAATTCGTATGAATATCAGAATATCACTAATGCCAAAACAGATTGTCTATTTATCATAATTATATATTCTGTTTTGATACTTCTTATATTGTCAATCGCGATCAATCATCATACAACAGAACTAATATAACATTAGGTTCAAATAAGACAAGTAATAAAATTACGATAATAAAGACAACATTCTATTTTTTAGCGTATGTTAACTGTGAAGTTGAAAGGCAGATGTAATTAACAAAAGATTGAGAGACACTCTTAGTATTTTCGATCGTACATAATATTTTTTAAATTTTTATTCAAAATGTAGGTTTTTAAACTCAGGGTTAATCGCAAACTACTTGGTATCAATGTATGTTATTCCTGGCTGTGCACTATAGAAGCCCGGGATCCGCTTTGACACCTAATTCGAAGATTTGGCATACGCACAAATTTTTATGAACGCGGCTGCCATTTGACCTTCTAATCCAGAGGACAAACTAGACCTTATTGGGATGAGACCGGTTTCCTTTAGATGTTTCCCTTCGCCGAAAAGCTAACGGTAATTATTCCGTACATAAGTTCCAAAAACCCATTAGTACGAACCGGGATCCGAACCCACGTCCGCCGCTTGACAGCCGCATGCCTGAACCAAGAGGCTACCGTAAATTATCTCTAGATAATCATGTCAAATATATTATTGCGTGATATCAGCGAAGCAAGGAGTATTTTGAATATATCATATCATTGGAAAGTCCAGTTAGGCATTGGGGGCAAGTAAAAGGCTATTTACTCCATATTTGATGTTTTGTTTAATTACCCACCGAATTGGACAGAAGCAGTAACGAAAAATGGACAAAAACAGTAACGACATGGACTGGTCCACCTGGAAAGCGAAAAAGAGGAAGACCACTAGAAAGATGGGCAGACGAATTAATAAAACTAGCTGGAAAAAATTGGATGATAACAGCCGAAAACAGAGACAAGTGGAAAGAGCTGGAGGAGGCCTGTACTCGAGAAGAGGTCCTTAATATTTTATGACATTTTGAATTTAAATTAGTACCGAATTGAACAATTTTTTTTATCATTTTCTTATATGTATGTAATAAAAATATACCAGATAAATGTTTCAAGAAATATACTTATACAATAATAATGAATATATTAAAGAAGGTAAATGTTTAAATAATTTGAAATTGTATAATGAATGATATTTGATTATGTTAAAAGAATTTGTAAAATGCATGCACTGAAATGATGTTAAGGAATAAATGGCTTTATTATTTATATTATTATTTATAATCATGTCAAATATATTATTGCGTGATATCAGCGAAGCAAGGAGTATTTTGAATATATCATATCATTGGAAAGTCCAGTTAGGCATTGGGGGCAAGTAAAAGGCTATTTACTCCATATTTGATGTTTTGTTTAATTATCCACCGAATTAATTGTATTTAATTGGATGTAAAAGCTAAAAATTAATACGAAGGTCCAACTTTCACAATATACACCCTACTAGTACCACGATAACTCGAACGGACCCAGTATTATTTACAATTTATAATTATAAATGGACGGGCGTTACAGTTATACTAATACTTGTACTATATCAGTAGACAGTGTTAAGATAATACCAGGCCTATCCCTCTATCGTTTTGGAGGGATCGAAGAGGATCTATGGTGACCTCCTGGTGTAGGTCTAAGGGTTCCTTCTATTTGGCATAACTTTGATACTATGACAATAAGGCAATTTACTTCTAAGAATCTAGGCATAGGCTCAAATCTCTAAAATCTAAAAACCTAATGATTACGCTTTCGATATTTTGAAAATAAGTGAAAAATCCTAAAGTAGGTACCTATTTAGAGTTTTAGTGATTTCCAACGTAGGTAGGTCATTTAACGTTAGTTTTTTTTTAAATTTTAGACATTCTGATACGTACCCTATCACACACAATGACGGCTTATATATCCTCGTACGTTCCGTTGTAGGTTACGTAATACACCATAACACCGTTTTACTAATCTAAATTTTAAGGTATTTTGCTAACATGACGGAACAAGTAATCCCATTGCAATAGATGTACTGTTTCATAAAACCTAATCAATATGCATGCATTTTTTTTCTTTATATATCCCCTTCGTCTATTGTATTATTTTATTATCATACTATCTCCTGCCCGCGACTTCGTACGCGCATAAATAATGGTTTACGTGGTATTCTTATGTTTAACTATACTACATACTGAAAATAAACATTTAATTTCCATAGATTGTGCGTGTAACAGCAAATTCTCTTCGAATCTAAATAAACAGTAAACACCCCCATAAACTTGGTCGTCAATAATATTAAGTATATACATGCCCAAAGTATCCTTTTAGAAAGCGCTCCCTATCAGATCGGGCGAGCCTATAAAGAACCAGCCAAAAGACAGACAGTCAGACAAGGCAAAACTATAAGGGCTACTTGTTAACAAGAGAGCTAATATAAAAACGACTTTAATAAATTCCTCCTTTTTTTAAGTCGGTCGTACGGTAAAAGTCACATTGTGGCCAGGTGATGACGTAAAATTGTGTACCTTCGGTTCGGGCCACAGACACCTGTGATCTGGGCCGTTCACGAATTCACCGCCATTGACAGGAGGATTAGGGCACATTGACAGGAAATCTTGTTTTGTAACATGCAATGTAAACCTATTATGTCACAATGTGTGAAAATGTTTCTATGGAAGACAGATGGTAAACAGAACTTTGGTGCATTAAGTGAAAAGGTGAAACCGTCATATGAGTTGTAAGTATGTTTTTGTCATGTTCTGTGTAAACTTATTTAAATGTAAAGATATTTTTATAACACCCATGAGACAGTAAATCCGAACCCGTTATGATTAACTCTCCGAAATAACTTCTTCTAATCAATTCTATTCTTCATCGTGCGATTGCTATAATTCGTCCACCGTACTCGACTCGTGACAAAAAACCGTCTCACCATCAGAGTAAACAACTCGTCTGAGCACTTTCTCAAGTGACCCGTGGTACGGCCTGGTCGTTTAGCAAAAGCTGCCGCAAAGCCTCCGAGATCCACATTCGCGGGTGGACTGCGTTCGAGTACAGACGCCGATCGATTTCACGGACATTTTCACCGTCCATTCATTTCATTATTATCTACAATGCTACAACAATCGTGGATCATATCTTTGGTAAGTTCAATTAGAATTTTAGAACAATCCGATTTAATTAGCTACAGATTGGTGATTGATTGATGTTCATAGTTTATTTTTAGCATCTTTGCTCAAGTTCAATGACTTCGGTACGTTTTTTTTTGTATTATGATTCCAATCCTTTAATGACATGGTGAAATTGTTTTCTCAGAGTTCACTTCCATTGTAAACAAACGAATTGTAACTTACATTTGTGTTAACAACGCTATATAATAAAATTAATTTCACCGTCTCCTGTGGAAATAGACTTTTGTAAGTTTTTTGAATTATTAACATATTCCAAGTATTCCAACTGTAAATCTAGATAAATTTAGAACCTTTTGAATGCCAAATCAGTCGTGTTTTAAACTGAATCAATACTTGGGTATAGAATGTTTGAATATATCTATTTTCATCACACTACAAAGAAATTATAACAATTATGTACATAATTCAAATTATCAACATTACAGAGTGAGTTTCCCATGTAGAACTTAGAAGGTTTAATCAATATTTTTTATGATTGGTTTTTGTTTTTTGAAACTGCTAAATAAAAAACTTCTTCTCCATCTAAATGACTACCTAGCGATATTAACATGAATCGCCAACGAAGTCGTTAATCATAAAAAGCTCACGGTGTCTTCTTGATCGTACTTAATTCAGCCTGTATAAGGTTCGTACTTAACGTAGGTGCGTACATCTTCTAATAGTGGCAACTTTCTTTCGTTTACCTACTTGTACTGTTGATCTGTCGAAAGCAAAAAATACGGGTAAGATGGCAGTGCAACATGCGATTATTTTCATAAGGATCATTTTATCTATATGTTTGTAGGTAAAGGTACATACGGACAATAATGATTGACATCGGGTTTTGTACAGTCTGCAGAATAGTGCTTTAACGTATATATTTTAAAATAAATATATGGGGACAATCTTACTCTACCTAGTTCCAAACTAAAGCTTGTGCTATGGGTACACACTTATAAAAATAAATAAATACTTAGATGCAGACAAGCACCTAGGGTCCCCGGAAACACTCCGGGACGCAGTCAAAAACACAAAGGCACTCACGAACTTTCTGGAGGAGCTGGGGTGGTTAGAGTAGCGCTACCCCATTTCACGCAAAATAGGCACGCTGGATGTCGATTTGCGGAAAAGAGCCCAGTATACTAACTAACTAGATGCAGACAAATCATTCAAGACCTCAGAAACAAAATATTCGTGCTCACACAAATAAATGCCCTAACCAGCATTCGCACCCGGGATTCCGTAGGCAGGGTCACTACCAACTAGGATAGTGAGACAAATGATAGTTCAAATGTTGCTATTCGGAGCGAATGAAGTCGTACCTACATCAATGAAATGCATGAACAAGGGTGCATTATAATAATGAATTAATGTCTCTTCAATGTATTTTTTTCCATTCCATAAGCGACGGTGTCTGCTTACGATAAGCCGTATGTATGCTTGTTTGCCACCGTTGTAGTACGGTCTCCAGTGCAAGCTTGTTATTCTCTTGTTAGTCGAAATCAGAAACAAAATCTAGGTTTCTACGCAGTGTGCAGACCAATACAAAACCTCACTTCGTTAGTTCTTTTCTTCGTAGTTATTTAAAATTAATACATAACATAATTTTAAATAACTCTTTATTTTATTTCGAAATAACACGTAACACTAGCACCGACAACTTTACCTACGAAATAGGTATACACAGGCGTATTTCCGTATGTTTCGGGTTCAATAGAATCAATAGGCACAAAATAAAACAATCAATAACATAAACGATTCTTTATAGATATTACGTCGTAATACAAATGAAATATCATAGAAACACAGTATAAACCCGTTTGTACTCGATAAAGGATGGTATGAAACTGTATTGTCAACTTATTATTAATGCATAAAAAGGATAGCAGGTAGCAGCATCAAGTGATAACGACATCTGCTTTCTCTTTTACACGATAACAATAGGAACCACGAGAAATATAATAGATAAGCTACTATTTTGTCTATCTCTTTCACTTAAACACGAAATGTGAACGAGGATAAAAGAGACCGATTAATTTTAAAAATAAAATTAAATTGTTGTTTCTTCTGTAGTCCACAGAAATATAGAAGTAACAACAATTTTCTCATCGGTGATTTTCATGTAAAGTAAAAAAAATAGTGTTGCTGTTACTACTGAATTATTGATACATCCAAGATTCAATTATAGGATTTACTTTTATATAACTTAAATTTTTAATTCGGGAAGTCCCGGAAAAAAATGTTATCGCAAGGAAGTCTCCACTTCACGACTTTGTTCTACTAAGTTTAGGTATTTATACTCTGCCTATTCCGATCACTGGTCATAATGATTTTGAATACTTCACCGAACAGCAGCAACGTCTTTACACGAATTTGGTACTGTAAATACAGATCAATACAGAAACTTAATGGTCGTTTACGCAAACGTAGTTAAATTTAATGGGACCGTTATTTGTCTTATTTTCTATTGTTATATTTCTAACTGGTTTAACACACTTCCGTTGACCTACACATTATTGTTGCAGTATACGTATTTTTCAACCTTACGCTTCAATTTTTAACCGACGAAAAAAACGGAGGAGGTTCTCAAGTCAACGCGTATATTTTTTTTTTTATGTATGATCACGCATAACTTTTTACAGAGTAGTCCGATTTTGATAATTCTTTTTTTATTAGAAAGGGTATACCTCGAAGTTGGTCCCATATAAATTTTAAATAAAAATTTCAACCCTAAGGGTAGGAAAACAGGGGATGATTGTTTGTTCACTTACTGATTGATATGTATGACCACGCATGTGTGTGTGTGTGTGTGTGTGTGTGTGTGTGTGTGTGTGTGTGTGTGTGTGTGTGTGTGTGTGTGTGTGTGTGTGTGTGTGTGTGTGTGTGTGTGTGTGTGTGTGTGTGTGTGTGTGTGTGTGTGTGTGTGTGTGTGTGTGTGTGTGTGTGTGTGTGTGTGTGTGTGTGTGTGTGTATGTGTGTGTTGAATGAGCTTTACACCTGTCAGTCTCTTGTGTGTAGACCTCTCAGTCTCTGCATTTCTGCTAAAGCTCGTTTATCGTGAGGTTTGTGTAATACCTTATTCGGCTCTAGGTCAGATAAAGCAATACCATCAAGTGTATTTACTCTACTCAGCGCCACATATGCCTGCCGCGGCTTCTGGCAACAATCACTGGATATTTTTGCACCAATTTTAGTCGTTCAGGGAATGGTATGCTGTCTCTATCATTTACATTGCGGCCATCCGCAATGAGTAAAGCTTTTATCATATCCGGCCAATTTAGATCATTGCACGAAAAGGTCATAAACCAGGTAGGAGGCCCTAGACTTCTTACCATAGCAATCAACTCCGAACAGCATCGTCTCCAGTAAGAAGCAGACCCTCGCAGATTTCTCATAGTCGAAAACCGGTTGAAATTTGAGGTCTGGTTGTAGCATGCTAAGCCGAAAGCAGGACCAGTGTTTAATGAAATGCGAGAAAGCAAAAAGATCTTTAGATCTCGTTTAAAGTGGTGTCAGAAGAACGAAGAACAAATTAAATTAGATATTATCGCGAAGCATCACTCTAAACGAGATTTTAAGGGTTTGTAGAAGGCATTAATGATAACAAATGTATTGCCGACATGTTTCAACACCATTTCCAAGTCGAATTACCACTGGGGCTACCACAGTCAACGGGGGTGTCAGATGCTGGGTCTCGTGGTCAGGGGATGATCACCAGGTCTACGGCAAAAGATGTTATCAAAGCTATTAAAGGTATGACACGGGGTGAGTCTCCTGGGCACGATGGTCTTAGCATTGAGCACCTCCAGCATGCTGGCCCGCATCTGCCAAGAGTTCTGGCTATGTTGTACACATTCTGTGTAGGGCACTCGTACCTGCCGTCTCGGACGCGATGAAGACTGTGGTGGTGCCCATCGTGAAAAACAAAACAGGTGACAGTAGCGACAAAACCAACTACAGACCTATTTCACTAGCTACCATTATAGCCAAGGTGTTTGATAGTGTGCTTAACTCCCACATTGATAAATATCTGAAATTACACGATAATCAATTTGGATTTAAGCCGGGATTATCCACAGAAACTGCAATTGTGGCTCTTAAAATACTGTCAAGTACTACATGGACCGACAGACAAATGTATACGCATGCTACCTTCACCTATCTAAGGCGTTCGATATGGTTAATTACGACATCCTCTGGCAGAAATTGAATGACATGACATGTTTTCGGATGCATACAGGTTGAAGAGTGGAGTAAGACAAGGAGGACTAACCTCTCCTAAGCTCTTCAACCTGTATGTAAACGAACTTATAGAGGAGCTCAGCAGCGCCCGCATCGGTTGCCATATTGACAGAGTGTGCGTAAATAATATCAGTTACGCAGATGATATGGTGCTGCTGAGTGCCTCTCCATGCGGACTTACGAAACTGATAGGCATCTGTGAACGGTACGCAATGAGTCACGGTCTGCAATACAATGTGTTGAAAAGCGAATGTATGGTCTTTAGGGTTAGGAATAAAAGTCCACAGGATGTTCCGCCGATAAAACTAAATGGGAAGGTACTGACTGTGGTATCACAGTTTAAGTATCTGGGGCATATTATGACGTCTGACCTTAAAGACGGTACTGACATTGAACGGGAACGAAGAGCATTGTCTGTGAGAGCTAACATGATCGCTCGCAGGTTTGCTGGATGCTCGAGAAGGGTCAAGTTAACCCTATTCAGGGCCTACTGCACGTCCTTATATACCAGCGGCCTGTGGGCGAACTATACTCAGGCACAATACAGTGCTCTTCGTGTTCAATTTAATAACGCATTCAGGATGCTGATGGGGCTGCCCCGATATTGCAGCGCGTCAGGGATGTTTGCAGAAGCGAGGGTGGACTGTTTCCACACTACTATGCGCAAGCGATGTACATCCCTGGTGCGTAGTGTACGGGCCAGTGCCAACAGCATCCTGAAAATGGTCGCTGAACGTAAATATGGACTGTGTGTATATAAACCACTGCTGTATGGTGCACGCAAACACACATGTTAATTATGAGGTCACATGACATTTGACATTTTGAGATTTAAATGAATTATTAATGTAACTTGACATCCAGTGAATAATTATTATTTTTAAATTAGATTACTTCAGAAATATTTACAAATTTTTATTATTAGTTGACTGTAATGTGAATTTCAAACCGGCCTAAATCGTATTATAATTTATTACTATGTATTATCTCTTTAAATTAACTTTATGTGTGCTAACTATGAACTTTGTAATTACTAATATTAAGCTAAGTTTTACTAACAATAGTGATCCATGTTGGTCTTTGAATAAATGAATTGAATTGATAGTCAGATGCATATTGTCAATCAGTCCTTGGGGTGTGAGTTCTTAAATGTATTTTTCTCATTCGAGCAGCATTTCTTGTAGGCCTACCCATGTTGGTATATAAAGCCTCTTCTTTTAAAGAATTTATATTATACAACAAGCAATATAATTACATTAGGATTATAAAGCAATTAACAGTTTCAGTAAGGTAGGAAGCTATTTTAAAAGTAATCAAAAATATTGCATGTAACTAGAAATTAAGTTAGTAATTAACTAAAGTAAGCCACAGAAAATTGAAAAATAAAAACTTTTTAACAAAAAATTAAACCGCCGAAAAGGAACTGAAAAGCAAAAAATAATAAAACTTTTTTATTTAGTTTAATAACTAAATTATTAAACTATTGTAAGTACTTATACCTAAGTAAGTATATAATTTTGTAATTATTTTGACTTTTTAATTACCTAACCTTAATAACTAAGTTCTTAAATTAATCTAAGTGTACCGAAGTAATTTTGAGTCGGCGCCAAACAATCAATGAACAAAGATTACTCAAAACAAGTACAAGTTAGACCAACACAAATGAATAATGCAATGTGAAATCTCCAGACATAAACATTAACATTCCAAAAAATGCGCTCTCCGCACGACCACTCGCTACGACGTGTGCCCTCACGTGTGGCCCGTTCGGGTTGGTGTCTCGCTGACATTAACCATAACTTCGTGAACGCTCGGCATTCAAAATTCAAATATTTATTCTGTAAGCAGGCCTCAAGGGCTCTTTCACATGTCCGATCAAATCAAATAGGTATCAAATCAAATGGGTAATATATCATTGTCCTTTACATAATTAATTAATATGCTTGTTTGGCGCCGACTCAAAATTACTTCGGTACACTTAGATTAATTTAAGAACTTAGTTATTAAGGTTAGGTAATTAAAAAGTCAAAATAATTACAAAATTATATACTTACTTAGGTATAAGTACTTACAATAGTTTAAGAATTTAGTTATTAAACTAAATAAAAAAGTTTTATTATTTTTTGCTTTTCAGTTCCTTTTCGGCGGTTTAATTTTTTGTTAAAAAGTTTTTATTAAGCTTCCTGTGGTCGTTTACCTGTCTGTCCATCCGTCTTCCACGTGACTTTATGCATTGAACTACTATACGTAGGTGAGCCGTGATTGAAAATTGAGAGGAAACCGGTCCAATCCCTACAAGGTTTAGTTTTCCCTTGGGTTGAAAGTTCAATTGGTAGTCGCTTTCGTGAAACTAGTGCTTTCGCTAAATCTATGGATAAGGTGCCAAAATGGATCCCGGAATGGATGTTAGGAAACAACTTAATTTATCATATAAAATACTAGCTTCTGCCCGCGAGTCCGTCCGCGTGAACTCGTTGCGTAGCTCCATACAAACTTTCACCCCCCATTTCACCTCTTTACGGGATGATTTCCGAAATAAAAAGTATTCTATGTCCTGTACCGAGATGTACACTATCTCCATACCCATCTCAATTGGTTATTTGGTTCATCGTTTTAAGCGTGAAGAGGTTACAAACAGACAGACAGACACACAGTCGCATTTATTTATAGTATTAGTATGGAGTATGGATGGATCTTCTTGTAGTTTGTTCTTTAAAAATTAAATTACCGTTTATTACATAACAAACATTGTATATGTTAACAAACTCTCAAAATCATAATCAAGATGGCATCGAGTTTGTTGAACCATAACGGTGTGTATCGATTATGTATTTTATTGATATTACAGGATCCGATGGAATGAGTTTGGGTGCTAATAAGTGGTTTTTAAATCTTTTGATAATAGGTACGAGTGCTGTGTTGGCATGTTGGTGTGAAATTTTATATCCTTTATTGGTACGATGTGATAAAATAGTAAATGAATTGACAAACTCAACTATTTGGTAAAAAAAATATGGTAATGTATTTCGCAATGAAACATTATTAAATTTATTTATTATTTTTGACTGCAATTAAATTTCATAAAATTAAAGATCAACAAGACAACAATTAGAGATCGTGATTAGAATTCTTATAATTTTGACATAGTATGCGCATCTTTATTGTAATTTTTATCTCGAAATAAATAATTCAAAATCTAAAAATCTTTTGATTCTTTATATTATTTTTTCTTCAAAACTAGATATTTTCGTTTATTTACAATAAGGCAATTTGTTAATAAATTCCGAACAACATATACAAATGTCAAGTTCATTGTACCAACATTCATTCATTGTTCATTGTATTGTTGTTGTTTATTGTTGTATTGTATTGTATTGTTGTTGTTCAAGTTGTTGTTGTTGTGTATTGTGGTCAAGTGTAAAAGTTATATTTACATGTTTTAGTTGGCACGGTTTTGTCTATATTCCTGTTGAAACATACATCATTCTCACTCACATTGTCGGAAAGCGAGAAGATAAAATATCCGTCTATATCTTTAACAATATACAATTTTCAGTTCACATTGACTTAATGCTGTACTTTACTCGAACTGGTTTCGAAAGTTTACGCGGGAATCGTTAACCTGGGTTTGACTGCCCACAAATGCACGACCTTGACTATGTCAAGCTCTAGTGTCATTGCCACACTGCATCATTTACTTTTATTACCAGTGTATTACCACTTTGTCATTCTTGACCGTGTTATTTAGAGATCCCTTATTGGGATAAGTTCGCCTTTGTACTTTAATCTTATATACAGGGTGAAATAGCATTCACCGTTCCAATTTTGGGAGATGATTCGGTTGGTCATCTTGATCAAAACTGATCACTAAGTTACATCCATATCGCGAAAAAAAAACCCAGCTGTTCCATACATTTTGGCGACTGAGCTCACACCGTTTGTATGGAATTGCTGGTTTTTTTTTCGCGGTTTGTATACAACTAAGTGATCAATTTTGTTCGAGATGACCCACCAAATCACCTCCCAAAATTTGAACGGTGAATACTGTTTCATCCTGCATATCAAAGTATGAAATTACTTAAATGTGTTTTAGCCTATTCTGAAAAAGTATTGTCTATGAGGTTGCATGTCTGTAAATATGGCATAACGTACAGAACTGCAAAGAGCGTTTTTCAAAAAGGTGTACATGTTTTTTTTTCTATTATATATCGCAGCTTTGCTTGCGTTCTGTATACTTACGTGAACGGAGCCGCGGGGGCCGCTAGTGTACAATAAAGTGCTACATACATAGCATTAAGCTTTGCTCGCTAAGCATTATGCATTTAAAGTAGGTAGCCACTTTTAAGCTAGATAATGTAAAGAGATGAAAGCTACGATAATATTACAATGAATTTATAACGGTGTAGCTGCCATAGGTCAGGCCTTTTAAGTCAACGTGATATGAAGCCAGTTGGGTAGATCCGAGCGTTTCATCCGTCTCACTTTCGTGGACATATTTTTGAAGCCTTTTTCGGATATTTGTTAGATGTCCAGTAAACTTAGATACCTAAAAATATGACCACGAAAGTGATTCAGAACAAACGCTCGTATAACAACTTTGTTATGATTATTCGTGTAATGGGACAGAAACATTGCTAAAAAAATTGTAATGGAAAGTGATACACGTGAATAGTATACTATTTCGTTCTTCTCCCTATGACAATGGATAAAGTAGGTACGCGTTTGTTGTTAAAGGTTTCCCACACTTATGATAAAGATTTGTTTTCATTTTATGATTCATAACAAAGGCACACGGTACACTATTATCCTCTAAAGATCATCACTTCCATGTCACGCGCACTAAGCACAGTAGTCATAGATAAGGTAAGAGTAGGTGTTAGCTGCCGTTGGTGACGGTACTTGTGATGACACTGATAGTAAGTACTATGCGCACTTTAGATTTTTTCTTACGCATGGCAGGCTACTGTGGGGCATCGTATGGACTGGGTTTTGATCGAATTCTGTTTCAGTTCCAAGACAGCTTACCCGAACTAGTGTAGTCTGACTGGTCTGTTTATAATTTAATGTATTATTTATTTATAAAAAGGGATGTTTAATCCGTTTTAGTTTAAATTCGAGAAAAATGTGTAGTTTATTCCAAACCAGCTTCTGCCCGCGACTCCGTCCGCTTGGAACTCGTTTATATCGTAGCTCCATACATACTTTCACCCCCCATTTCATCCCCTTATTGAATTATTCCCGGGATAAAAACATCCTACGGCCTTCCGCGAAACTTAAACACAATCTCTATACTAAATTTCATTTAAATCGGTTCAGCGGTTTAAGCGTGAAAAAGTAGCAGACATACACTTTCGCATTCATAATATTAAGTATGGTTTTAGTCTGTATATTTTGGACGAGCTATTCGTATCTGGAGTACTTAGCAGCACGGCTATCCAACACAATGTAGCTCCGGTATTTTAAAGAATGATTACGAGTTTTGTTCGCCACTTTTCAAGAGCCAACCAACTTGTTTTTAATTTATGTTAAACCAGGACAGGTTCCTGTTACTTTAAAACCCCTAATTACATGGTGGCATTTAAACCATTCTTGCATTTCACGAAGACGGGTGGGCGCGTTCCTATTAGTATCAAGTTAAAGTCTAATTTCGTGAAATCCACTCGCACGTGCACTGGGCGTTCAGCGTACCTACGTTACATTTTTGAGTACCGGTTATTGACCCTGAAATAACAAATCGTGATGGGTCAAAAGGGATATGAGTACAGTACATTGCTTCCATTTTACGCCCAATATGCTGTCAGATAAGCATTCCAGGACAGTTTTCTTCACCAAATATTGAAAGTTTTGCTGCGGCCACACTGTGATATCGATACAGCCTCCAAATCATTTGTGCCCACTACTGACAGGAAGTAGTCTAAGTACTTTACATGCCAGTTTGTGCTAGTGGGTCGTACGGATTGAGCAAAACAAAAGTCGTCTTTCCCGGGGTTGTTAAGGGTGTATATACAGGGTGTGGCCTTGAATAGGAGCAAAAAATTAAAAGGTATATTTATTACAATTATGCGCAAAGAGGTCTTAATTGTTTTTTTTTAAAGTAAGTTTTTATTCTTGTACTTGTTTTTTATTCTTGTGGGGTAACAATAGCAGTTTATAAATAAAAACACAAAATAATATTATAAAAAATGAAAAATCACGAAAATATATATAAAAACAAAAATGCAAAAACCGTTATGACTCATTACATGATGTTATCTCAAATTCTGCATTGACTGCTGTGCTATGATCTCTTGGTACCAAGATACATTACTTGGAGGTCATAATATATGTTTAGATCAATATATCTCAAAATTAATGAAATAAAATTAAAAAAATACACAAACGGGTTACTGCAGATGCTCCAAGGAAGCGACCTTTTAAATATTTGCTCCTGTTACAGCATAAAAAGGTTTTGATTGCATGAAATCATTTGAGAGAAGACGCTGTTTATGCTGATTAAGATTCCAAACAAAGTAGGCTTTATAACCCTTGACGTTGCCAATGTTGAAGAGACGTGGACCTAACATGTGAGAGGTTGTAAAGATACCCTTAATTGTTAAACCTCCGTAACTGCGTCATTTACACACTGATGAGTTGTTATGAATGATACGCTGTACAATAAGCAAAGAAATTGATCTACCACTTTTGAACCTTCATCAAAATCATCATCATAAAGATGACTTCATCCGAAAGACGTCCACTGCTGGGCATAGGCCTCCCCCAAAGAGTGCCAACGTGATCAGTCCTGCGCCACCCGCATCCAGCGCGCTTACATAGTACTAGACTCAAAAAGTGTTAGGACCTATATTATGGTTACCTATGGTTACCTGCATGATTAATAGAAGGTAGTTAGCCTGAAAAAAAAACACAGTTTACGAAATTACAAACTGACGTTTTTTGAAAATGTAACATGTTATTTTTTATCCTGGATTATGCGCGATAAAATACATATTTTGATAGCAACAGCTGATTCGGAACATAAGCTTCATAATAATCATTTCATGAGTGATCATGATTCTGATGAGTTTAATCCCACTTTAGCTTTAAATCGACAGTAAGTTGTTGGACCACCGCCAACGCTCGCGATTTGACACAGTTTGCCACGTAAACTGCGCTTGAGTTGAAAGCTATATTGGCTTTAGCCAAGAAGGTATTCGACTTTGTTTCTCATTTTTTTGTTCTCATATCGAAGCGTGTATATTCATCAAAACTGGGTGTTCGAGATGAAACATAATTACAAAAGCCATCAATACTTATGTTTTCGAGTAAAATTATTTGGAACCGGTACATTAATTCCAGTTAACAGTTCCACGTTTACTTGCCAAGTGCTCGCCAATAATATTGTAGGTGTCATGTTTTACATCCAATCTAGGTAGTAGTAGGGTTGTCATGTCATTTGGATAGTTTTGAAAATATGTTGGACTAGCTGCCCGGTATAAAATAGTATTTTATACAATCGTTTCATAATGACAGGTGTTAAAGTCGAGTACCGTGTTTAGGTCACGAGGCTTGCCGAGTGGCCTAAGTAAGGTACTAAAGTAAGATAAGGTGAGATAAGGTCCTAAAGTGAGATTTTAAGAGCTAATTATGTAACTATTGTATACAATACTTTTTCTACGAGTTAACTATAATAATTGAAAAGTCAATCATCATCATCATCATCATATCAGCCGAAAGACGCCCACTGCTGGACCTAGCCCAAAGAGTCACTGTCACCTCATGACCTGTCACTCATGATTATTTTTATTAGGCGTTTAATTAATAATTTGTTTAGTAGGCGACACAATGATTAGATTAGATTATTTATTTCATGCACACAAAATATTTGTATTCAAATTTTCAATGCAAAGAAAAATCTCTGAGACGTCTGGTTTCTGATTGGCCAATACATACATATTTTTAAAAATTTTGGCTTATCACAAGGCAGAAGCGACGCAAAAACGTGTTTAAGTAGACACAAATTTGCCAGGTGTTACGTTCCGAAACGCCATCATTGGCAAATTTGCATTTAATCGAGTCTCCTTAAAAAAGGTCATACTTTATCGAAACATGAAATTCTATTTTCAAATTTTTTATAGTTGACTAAACTGTTGTCTTATGAAAATATGAGTTGAGTCGGAAGTGCCATAGACTATCCAATATTGAAAGGTGCACGATTATAGTTTGATCTAGGAAGTCCTAATACGCAGATTAAAGTCGACGAGTAGCAAAAATATCTTATAACCATTCAGATAGTCCATACACGCATTAGAAAGATGTTTTGCAATGGTATTAGCGGTCCCGGAGATTATAAATTGTATAGAAAATTACATTCTACAAAGCAACAATCTTAGAGACTTTTCCTTTTAATAATAATAATATACATAATTTGTTACTCTTCAAATAGTCGGGAACTCAGTATCTAGCAGCTTCTATCACCCATGGTGCAGTCTCTTATCCTTACGTTTTCCGGGCACGTATGTCGTTGAGGAGAGGTATCGAGATTTGTGGTCCAAGGAAAGGTCGACGGCACCAGACCGCGAGTCAGGTCACTGATGAGATGGACAGACCAGATTGAAGCTGATGCAGTAGATGCATCACTACACGCAAGCATAAGGAAGGCGACTGACAAAGAGGAATGGTGGCGTGTTGTAAAGCTTGCTACCAACACCCGAAATGATTAATTTTACACGTAAAACGTTAATCCCCTAGCCTGAACCCCCAGGAGAAAAAAGCACTTGAGCCGAGCGAGCGAAGCCAGCGTGACGCGGTCATGTTTTCCTAGTTGAATATAAATTAATTTCCGCTAATTCCCCTGGGTGATCACTGATCAGGCTCAGGTGATTAACGTGGATAACGTGATGATGACCACGACCACTCCGTCAAGAGTGAAAACGAAGACCAACTAGTAATACTATAGTAACTTTTTATTGAAGAATGTTTAATAAGTACAGTAGGTTTTACTTTCATCACGAAATCCTTTCTCATCGAGACGTGAAGTGCAAAAAGTTTCACTCTGCACAAAAACTCGATCACCAAATCGACACCTTTGAAATACTTTCACATCTCGCTGCTATATTATTAAGATTCTGAAGTGCAGCGGTCGATTCCCGGTAAATCTAGCCACTGTAATCCATTGTGGTTTCACACAACTAATTGACTTGGATGGTGATACTATTAAAGAACCAAACATAATTATGTACACTATAATAATTAAAACCATCATCATCCTCCCGATGTTGTACTCTAGAGGAGCTCAGGGTAAGCTTTTACACCTTAGCCTAGATTTGGCGTAGGCACTAGTTTAAAGCGACTGCCACCTGACTTTTCACCCCAGGGGAAAACTAGACTTTGTATGTCTCAAGCCTTATTGAGCTTACTATGTGCTGGTTCAATTTGTGTACGATTGTCTCCTAATGTTTCTTAGACTGTCGTTCACACTATATGGCATAATTAGCGCTGTTGTAGTTTCTATGCTATTTCTACGCACAACATCATTGCGACGATTTTAACTTAGCCATGTTTTAAGATATTGTATCCGCATTTTTTTTGCTAGCCAGATTGTATTGTTGAACTCATATACAACAAATACTTAGTAGAAAACCTTATTTATTTCAGGATCTTAGGAAATATTTAATATTATAAAACTACCTTCATATTACGGATGAAGGATGTGCTAGGCGACATTGACATCCCGTTCTTGATAAAAAAATGCAGAGAAACCTCCGAAGCCGGTTTTCTAAATTTAGGATCTGCATTATAATGTATCTTTCATCAAGGTCGATAACCTCTGTTCGAGTATTCACATTTCTTAAAACATGACTATGCTCTTTATCGATTATCGTTGGTACGTGTTCGAGCCATGTAGTAGAAGTATTCGAAACCTCGACCACATTTGAAAGCCGCGCGCCGGGACCACTCGGTTATACCCGCTTTTCCACACACCTATGTGTTCTTCATGGAAAATACTTGGCATTGGCACTGGACCTATCCTTTATCATGTGATGAACATTCCATAAGTTGGTATTTAATGTAACGCTTTCTATAAAACTGTCTCTATGAATCGTCTCCCTTGGGGGGTAGAGTTGCTTTTTCACTGGACTTCTTTGATGCAATTCGGCTAACTCATATAACCTCAAATATAATATGATAATAATGATTATAGAATTACCTGTAGTAGGTATATTCGGGTCAGAAAGCACAAAAAGCTTAAAATGAAATTGTAAGCGTATAAATGGAGGATTTTGCAGATACTTAAACTAAATATGAACTTACTTAACAATAATTCTCATATTTGTCACGCCTTCTATAATCCTTAAATCAAGTAGGTACTACTAATTAAGAGGAAGCAACTTAGGTCAAATCGGACCTATATACTAATATTATTTATTTACAATTTTATGTAGTGGAGGAAGTAAGAATATGGAACATAATAATTGGGGCTCTAATTGTACATTACACTTGAAAAAACCTTGTTTTTACTGCCTATAGATGCTAACTATTAGCTGGAACCTAACCTCATTCGAAGTAGGACATTGTACAACCTCATTTTTGGAAATGAGGTGCTCAAACTTATTTTAAATTATTTATTTATTTAAACTTTATTGCACAATCCAAAAAAGTAGGTACAGAAGGCGGACTTAATCCCTCAGGGCATTCTCTATCAGGCCATTCATAGGGCCAAACGGAAACTCATGGCAATGTCACGTCAGAGAATTAATGTCCTACCCAACACTAATTTACTGAGTGCAAAATGATTTTTAATGTCGGGTATGGTTATTTTGACAACACTACAACTGAGGTAGAAATAGCAGGTAAAATAAGATCTAAGCTCTCCTACATGAAATACCCGTAAAAAAAGTATTACGTGAAGGTGTAAAAAGAAGAAAATGAACACTAATGTTAAGCCTCAATACATACAAATTATAAATACGGCGTATATTATGTTTGTACAAACAAAGAAATTCTGATTCATTATTGATATAGGTTACTATACTGTTTGAGTAGGTACTTAAATGCGTTTTTCTTTGGTATTCTCTGGGTCACCGGGGCAAGTGAAAATTGCCGAATTTGCATTAATCACAGCTGTTTTGGTAACAATGGTTTGTGTGAATTGGACCTCTCCTAAAACGAAAAGCGGTCGATAGCTTTGTTTATTCGTAAATTATGGCCGAGCTGGCCATTAGAATAACGCATCTACTTCTACACGTATCGTACAGTAACAAATACTTAGAAAGTACTGAACTGATATTGATGCGGTTTTGAGTACCTGATGCGAAACTTTATCCTCGTGGTTAATAGATTATTGAAGACTAGTTCATCCATAATTTATAACTGTTTAACTCTCTGGTGGTAACTTTGATGAAATGCATGGCTATCTATAGCCAGTTATATTGACGCTGGGTATGTTTATAAAGCTGTACCCATAATGTTCATTTGGTTTATACAATGATTTAAACTTTGTGGATGGTTATAGGCTATTTTATTTCGCGGGTTTGTCGTTCTTTGCAATATGCGGGCGAAGCCGCGCGGGTATCTAGTAATTTGTAAAATTCTATATTTCACTTGACAATTCATTTCATTTTATTCCAGGCGATGCTGACGTGCTGCCTTCTGGAAGTTTTATCGCGACCTTCTGACAGCGAGTAAGTATAATAATAATAATACCTTATACATAAATGCAATTTGTCTAGCTGCACATTAATAATGCACACTTTCTAACCATTAACATGAAAATTTCTAAATTGCTAAGTTCCAAAGATATTACTGTCACGGCTGAGGAATCAAATTAAAAGAACACACATTAGTATGATAGTAAACTTATTTCGGTCTCCTCCTTTAGAGACACGACTTGTATAAATTATTTGCACATTTTGTGAGACTTGTACAATCGATAGTAATTACAGCGGACAATTTTGTTTCTTAATTTCAAGAAGCTACAATTTTACGGGGTCTGATCTAGCAAAAGTTTGATTGACCAATAACGACCTTTTGGCTGTGCCGGTTTGGAATTTTAACATTGTAACCCTGCCCTTGCTGAAGAGAGTCGATGGTCATGCTCGATATTGAGACAATCTTTATATTTTTGCAATGTGAATAACTTCGACTACCTAGTACCTACTGTAAAATATTTAAAAAAAGTGTCCGCATGATAGGTGTGCGTACATAATATTCAAGATTTATTCCTTTTTTGGGACGGTTATCGGTCAATCGTACTTCAAGGCACTAGTCTCAACACAGCAGAAACTGGGTATTTTGGTGCAAATAAATGGCTGTTGTACGACAAAATACGATATACCTTTAACGATTTAGAACGGGTCTGGGACACTATGATAGATTCAACAGTGATATTTAACCTACTCATCACGTATCAGCACTGGATACATTACCCGGTTAATAAACTATACCGTATTCCATATAAGCATAGAAACATCGTGCGTTGGTCGTCATGCGATTTCAAGGAAAACCATTTTGAAGCGCAAAACCATTAGTATTGCTATGTTAAAAAGCATTTAATGATCGAAATAAGTAGTTTGCTGAATATTCTCTTGATATCCTAGATACACGGAGGAACGTAGACGAGATTGTCCTTTAAAATCCTAATGTTATATGGAATTATGTCAAGCCTACGTAAGTAGACCTATTAACAGGGTTATATCACTGTTATTTTCGAAAAGGGCCACAAAGACCACAATTACAAGATGAGCATAGTGGGTGCAAATGTATAAAAAAAGCCATACGCTTTTCTTAAAATGGCAGACCAGATTATTATATCGCTAAAGTTATAATGCACAAGTATTAAATCCCAAGCACGACTAACATTGTAAACAATAATTAGACACATAATAACCGGTAATATAATATACTCTATTTATCTCATGATAGGCTTTTCATACAAATCAATGATGGTTAACATACGGCGTGGATTATTTTTATTTTACTAACACTGATTTTTATGACTAGATTGTAAATTGTTATCTGTGACAATTTCAACCCCACTGTATTTGTGCAAGGAAGATAAATGCTAAGTCAGAAGTATTTTGTTCAAACCGTTTTTTGTTTACTTTAAAAACTTAAGAACCGCTATATGGAACCTAGTATTATTTATATTTGCTCAATCAAATATTTGTAAAACACGTGTTAAGAAAAAGTTACAAAAAACAATTGCAATTAGCTGAAAAAAGACGTATGAGTCATTGGGTTAATTGAAAACTCATTGAAAGAACATTCGAACCGGCAACGTGTTACCAAACTTGCCAATGTATCGAACACGGATTATTCTAGTTATATTTTTTGGTCTTGTGAAACGTTGGTACTAGCTGATCTTCCTTGCACAATTAGTGATTGATTAACTTCAGGAAATGAGTAAAAGGAACGTAAATAATTGTGTCATGGGAAAAAAAATTAGTAGGTAACTAACAATAAATAAAGTTATTTTCTCATCGTTCCTTTTAGTCCATCTGAGTTTTTATTGCTCTCTTTAATATTGACGCGGTACACAATAATACTAGTGGCACGGGAGGTACTACAGCGGGCGCTGTTATGGTTCAAGTATGGTGATTTTTCTTAACGCTTGCCGCTGCTTAATATTCCAAGAGTTCAAATGGAAGATAATAAACACATTATCACGTGCAGTTCATATTTTTTAGATAGAACAAATAATATGGACGTCAAAATGGTTTTCGTAATTAGCTACTGCGTATAATGTGTCTTATTATTTTGATTTCACGCTAAATTAATAGAAAGCTTGGGCGTGGTGTTTGTTATCACAAACTCATGAGGGTCGCAACTGCTAATGACATCTTTTTGCTTTTTCAGACCAACATCACGTTTCCACGTTGAAATACCCGCAAGTGTAACGGAAGACATGAACGACGATGAAGAATTACCACGAGAACAAGCTAGATACCCTGAAGTTGCCGATGATGAAACTATTACGCAAGAGATCTTAGAAAAAATAAGTAATATTAACAAAGGACTAGTTAAACCTAATAAGATTAGAAACAAAAATTCACAAACACATACTCTTGGAGATTATGTTCTAGATGCAAGTACTTTAGAAAAAATACAGCAAATTATCTCTGGAGCCAAATTAAATGGTTACTCAGGTGCACAGAAAAAAAAAGATAGTAATCATCTGGCAAATGAATATGTAAATCAAATGCGATATGATAATTCAAGGGCATTGCAGTATGGAGGGCTCCCATCGGATTTAATGGCTGCTAATCAAGTTCAAAGCGCCACGTCAAGAGTACCATATATCACCACTATCCCCGTTCTTGTCATGCCATCGCCATCGAATGATTTATACAATCAATATTCACTTAACTCCCCTAATTCTGTAGAATCAGATACACAATTCCAAACGAGACAAAGACCACCAATTTCACTTCCCTTTAATATTAATTGGCCACTAGCACCATATTTTCCTATATTAGTCAAAGATCCTTTACTTGGATTCCTTCAGGGTGGTGGATGGAATAATTTCTTAGAATATGGACAGAGTGCTGACGTGTGTAATAGAAAGCAAAAAGCCATGGACGATGGCACACAAAACAATGCTGAAGTCGAAGATGAACAGGAAAGTACGGATGAACATTTTAATATTTTTATGCCCGAAGTAAAAACAAATGCTAGAGAAGCAAGGGCAATCAGGAAACGGACTATATCAACAGAAGCACCGAAAATGAAAATCCAAAATAGTCCAAAAAAGTTGAAGAAATTTTTCGGTCAAAAACCTGCAGAGACGCTTCTTACAAAACCCGTCACAAAGCCTGTCAAAGCTGAGAATTCTGTACAAGGAACAAAAACTGTGACAAAAGACGATGATTTGAGATTTCATATGGGTGGGTTCTCGTTATTTGGCGGCCGACCAGGTGTACCTACGTACAATCCAGGGTTCTTTATAAACAAGCTAAAAGTGAGGAGAGGAGGCGTAGCCATTGCGGGACCGGGCGGAGTTGCTACAGCTGGAAAAGGAGGAGCGGCCATCGTTGGTCCCGGAGGTCTGGCCTACACGCAGCCAGGAGGCCTCGCCGTCGCCGGGCCGTCTTCACGAGTCGTGGCCCTCACCTCTGATGTAGATCTTTCAACGATAGTGACGCGCCTGCAACAACAACAGGCCGCTACCGACGGTTCGGTCCCAAGATTACTAGAAGCGATACCTGAAGGCAAAATTGTTGCTATAGGGCCTACAATTTATTTCCATCCTGAATAAACTGAACGCTTTTTTCTTGCTTTCCTAACCTTTCATCTTGACCTTGTCTCTTTTCTTCTTTCTTTTTATTAAACTTCTTTTTCTTTATTAATAGAAATTGGGGATTATGGAGAACCTTTGGACGAGGAAGAGAATACTCTGGATACGACGGATACAGTGGATACGATCGACAACCAGAGCTATACCGTTTTGACGGTGTGAACTTTCTACAGTCGGCGTCGATTGGAGACAGTACTTTCACTTTGATTTTAAATCCTATCGCACACGCCATAAATGGACCTAAAGGAACGGCGATAGCCAATCCAGTTTCTAACGTGATCATAGGTTCTGGGCAAAAGGGAAACGTGGTGTTTAACCCTGTGGCATCGGCAGTGGTTGGTCCTGGAGGTATTGCCCATGCCCAGTCGGATCTGTACTTGTACGAATTCAATCTGACATAGTATAATCCAAATACTTTTCAAATAAATGACTTGATTTATATTCAGAGTAAGTAGGTAATAGTTCAAATTCCAACTTTTTTTGTTGGCAATAACGGAACTCGACTTCAAATAGACTGAAATGACATATTCCGGAAAACACATTCGATTGATCTCTTGAAATTGTTTTCCGAATAGTATTAAATAGGTAATATAACGAATTATAGATAGTATAAGGACAAAATGTATGATTAAGATATTTGTAATTTATTTTTACTAATGTTATAGACAATTACAGAAAATATCGAACTGCGTTGTTTTATTTCGTTCCTCTTCGAATATTAGATATTTTGGGTACTAGCAAATCACTAAATTCAACTAAAGTTCCTTCTGAAAACAATACCGCATGTTTGCTTCAAATTTGAATGTTAAGATTATGTCACATAAAAAGGTTTAGCTATATCTGAATATCCATGTTGCTTCTAAAACTGATAAAGATAAACCTCGCTCAACTTTTTTCGATACGTCTTTTACAGAGGTTTAAAAAACTATAAGTATCGCCGTTTCGTTTGCGAGGAGGATAAAAATATGAAAAGGTCCGTCCGAGTTCATATGCGATTTTTAGCTCTGCTCGGGTGAAAATAGAGAAATTACGGAGAAAACGAATTTTCCCAGACCCCATAAACCTCCGTATTCCAAATTTCATTTATATTGTTAGGGCTGTTTTCGAGAGCGTGACTACAAATAAAAACAAACTCGTTGAGGCCTTCCATTGGCTGTCACGACTGAGGGGGCGGTGAAGAGGTTAATTTCCAAGTTTTCCCGACGGCGATTCATTAATCTAGCCGTGAAGTACAGAGGGAATAAGGTCATCACCACAGTGGAAAAGTAGTCAACTTGGTTTTATTTTTTTTTACTCAATTCATGATTCTAACCATTACAAATCTACTGTATATCATTTAAACGATTCAATATTTCCAGGAAGGTCTTTCATCTCCTTCCTCCCTGTGTATAGAAATATACAAATATTGCTCGTCAATAGTACAGGATAATAATATAACACAAATGTATACAAATATTGCTCTAAACGAGCAACTAGGTATTATTAATATGTTTACGCCTATTTCTACCAAGCTTTAACTATCAAGACCAAAGATAACACAACGATTAGGTACGTCAGAAAATACCAGATCATCTTCAAGAAGTAGCAGCAGCATCCAGTTCAGTTCAGCAGGCAGTTCGCCGTTGAACCAACTTAACCTATTTTGCCTGTATGTTTACCGGTGCCTTGTGTACAAAGCAGTATTTACATAAATACATACTTAGTCGTAATGAGTACACATATGGAGATACATAATAACATTTAAAAAATCAAAAATTCCTAAATACCATTCACATCTAAACATTCCATTTTGTTTATTTATAGGATGACGATCCAATACCTACCATTTTACGGAGGTGCCAAGGGCCAATATTTAGAAGTAAAGACCAATAACAGAGGCGTTGTAATAAGCGAAGTAATTGTGTCCGAAGAAAAGATAAGCAGCGAGAATGTGGTTAAAAACAACGACGAGAGCCTATTGTCGAAAGTACTGGCCAAAAATCTGCAAATCCTCCAGTCCCTATCCAGTGGTTTGATAAAACTTCACAATCTTGGTAGGAAGACTGGTTCATTAACAAATGCTGATAAGGAAAGGTTCCGGGCCCAGTTGACGTCCCTGGGAGGTGCGGCTTCAAACGCCATCAAGCTAATTGATGAAGTTGGAGATAATGTCGACGTTCTGTTTAAAAGTGGATCGAAGAGGCAATATGAAAATGACGAAGAAGACGTAAGTGTATCTTAAACATATTTAAGTCACACCTGGCCATAATGCGAGTTTTACTGCACGCTGCGCGTACGGGAAAACTCGCATAGTGGCCAAGTGAAGACGTGAATTTTTGTACTCAACACGGGCGGTGATTCGTAAAGCCCTAGAGCGCATATTTATGGCCCTCACCTTCGGTTCGGGCCACAAACACCTGCGGTCTGGAGTATTCACGAATTCACCACCCTAGTTACGTAATGTACTATTTTGTATTTATAACGTGATTCTTACCAACAAAAACAGTTTAGGAAATAGCTTACGTTCAAAACAAAGTTTTAACCGACTTGAATGCAATATTCCGCTTCAAGTGGGCTTATAAAGTTTCGAGAGTTCTCTCAATTTCTCCAAGATGTCATCATCAGATCCTGACCTGATGACAAAGGGACCACCTTTGACACAAAAAATGTTTTTTAATTGGTTCTAGCGTCTTCATGTACTTGGGGAACATACATAAAAAATAAAGATCCCGACGAATTAAGAACGAAAACGAAAAACGTCCTTTTTTGAAATCGAATCAAAATGCTGGCATACTCTTCCTACAATCGATGGTACAATGAAGTTGTTTTACAGGTTGGAGAAGAGGGCGTCGGTATCGACTCTCCCGAAAACGACGGTGGCATCCCGCTACAGGGCATCACCATCGCTGAAGCTAAACCTGTCGGTTAGTAACAATATGATCTTTATTTTAACTAAATACATCGATGACAAACATGCATGCTTCCTGATGGTAAGCAGACGCTGTAGCTCTTGCGAATCTGGAAGAATCGCGTGTTTCGACCCTTTATTGAATCGAGGATTCGTTGTGGCCCGACCGACCGGCATCTTCGGTAGCTCTGCCGGCCTCAATCACCAATACGTACGCAATACCACACATCTACACAGCAAGCAGTAAGTGATATTATTGCTGCATTCTACCTATTAAGTACAACATTAGAACGTGTATAATCAAGTATGGGTACAGAATTGGGCCTGGAGTCTGGAGCAGAGTTTTTTTAACCGTTGGAAAAATCGACGCCATGTGTATTAAGAAAACTTAATAATCTCTTAAAGCTTAATATTTTGAAAGAGACAAGGGTTAAATCTATTTACGTCTGGTTAGGTTTAAATTGTCTGCCCTATTTCTGATGGTTCAGAATATTAGATTAAATCCACCATTTTAGTACAGGACAAAATGTCATTTTCACATTCTATAGACTTAGTTCCAGTGCGCTTCAGTTTTGGTAATAAAACTGAAATCTAACCAACTCAAACGTGTTTTCCAGGTCTTGCAGTAATCGGGGAGCAGGGTCTAGCCGCGTCGCGCCCGCAAGCCACCGCCATCGCGATGAACGGCATTGCGCTCGCACGTCCCGTCGCCACCGCCATCGCTGGTATCAACCCAGCACAGCTGGGTATCCAGTTCGAAGTCAACAAGGGTTCTTTATCTTGAGTCTTTGGTGTCCGTGATGTTCAGGAGGCGAACAAAGGCGTGTCATTTCGATTCCGAGCTGCTGCTTCTGCTGCTAAATATCTGCTTTTTCGCTTACAGACACGTTTCCGGTGCAGTTATTCATTGTTAGTTAACGTATCATCAGCGATCATTCAATTATTAAATCTGTCAATAAAAAGTTGGGTTTCTCCCGCAATATAATAAAACCAGTTTTAGTCTGATTAGTTATAAAATTGTGATGGTTCATTTTAATGTGAATATTTTTAAGTATTTTAAAGACATCAATGTGCATTTATATTTATTAATAAATTATTGTAAATGACGTGGTCTTATTTTTCTGCATTTAGCTCCTTACACCGTTTTATGTAAAGCGATAGCAACACACAGTCAAAAAGTTGCTTGATTATCGATAGGTAGTTGGAAAAGTTAATTTAGTGATTGCAGAAGGTGCTCAACTTTTTATTTAATTATATTTAACAAATCGCTTTCAATCACAGTTCTCTTTCTCTCCACTACTATTGAATTTAATCTCCGAACTCTGCTTCGCTCTCTTGTTGGTGTAACTTTTGAAGTAGAATTTAAGAAAGAGAACAAAGAAAGAACCAATACTGAAGACGCAGAAGTAATGAAAGAAAGGCGGCAGTGGACACGGAGTCAGCTTTTGTTGATAGTAGAGATGCGAGATTACTAGCACGAATTGTATCTGAAAAGACAAAAGGTAATTATGAATAATTCGTAGGTACCAATTTCAAAGCAGAAAAATCAACATGTTTCACTGACTAACCGAAGAAACCAGTGCATGGACCCGATACGTACATAAATAAGGACATAAATATCTGTACAGGACTCTATTGTCAATGTCATACGGGACACCTCTTCATATCTCATAGGTGATATGCTGCCGGATATAAGGATATTTTCTGGCAATGGTTTTCAACGATGCCGGCAACATGGCATTCGAGACTGACTGCGGCATATTTTTTTCATGAATGACAGTTACACTACCTGCCGCTGCCGAAAAGTAACTGTTACTGGGTATGAGTATATGTACCTACTGGACGTATCTTATCCAAACTCAACATTGACGAAATCAACAAGGCATTGATAGAACCATATTCTGAAAAAAATATTGAACGAGATTCGTTACCAATTGAATCTTAGTGACATGCTTCTTCCACCAAACGTACTTCTGATACTCCGGGCCCATCGAGCTGATCCCATAATACGCGTACATGATCACATGGACGAGACTATTGAGCAGCCCCACAACCACAAAATGGTCGGTGGGGTGGTACATCAGGTGCAGCCATGTCCAGGATACCATGGCCGTGTGATGGTACAGGTGCAGGAAGGTAATTTGATTGTCTTTCTTTCGTAGAACGAAGAATACTGTATCGAAGAGATCAAGGTGCTTTGCGATGAAGTAGGGGTAGATCTCCTTGATGACCTGAAAGCCATTGATAGTTTTAGTTTGTGTTCGTAAGAAATGACACATAGCATATCTCCAAGCACTCTCTTATTTAGGAGAGGTATTTTGTTTTATGAATAAGGGGGTAGGTATGTAAACGTTCATTCATCATTTTATCACTAAATGTAGGTTGTAGGACCACATTTTCCACTTTTTGCTGTTCGGAACTACCTCACAGCCCCGAGCTCCACGGAAGAACAGCGCTGTGGCATCGTTTAATTTTAGAGAATATGCTAGTGGTTTCCACTTGCGGCCACTATAGTAGCACCACCAGTTTTTTTTACGTAGGTACATGTTATTTTTACATATATTGTGTTTTCTAATTGAGAACGAAATTGTGATGTGGTGTTATTTTGGTTGGTATTCTATGCGGTACCTCTTAGAGAAATCCTTTTAATGCATTGAAGACTACATGAACAATGAATAGTATCAGTCAACCTTCTAATTTATTATCTCTATCTAATGTCGACCTTCGAATTTAGTTTAAACAACTTATTAAACTTGACATCATTACATAAATATTATTTGCTATGACTTGACGTTTTACATTATTATTAATATTATTCTTCTATTATTGACCGTTTTTCATTGCTAATTGGACTTAGATATTCTATATTATGTATGACCTTACGTTCTTTATTATTATTAATCATTAATTTTTGATATGTAAAATAGTATAAGTAGTGTACTGGTTGCTAGTATTTGATTGTTAACTTTGTATTTAACAGTTTAATTTACATGTACTGCACACACAATGAAAATTGTTTTTGAATCAATAAATGAAAGGAAATCAAGTTCTATAATATATCTGCTTGTTTCTTAGTATATAGGTACCTATGCATCTTAAACCCCTGGGATTTCTAGCGTCTCGTGGGCAAGAGCAACGCCGTCATGCGGGTCTTATGACCGAGATGATTGAATGTGGTCGACTTTTTATAAAACTGTCATTAGAATTGCAATCTTTTACCTCGGAAGTTAGAGTTGCTTTTTGAATGGACTGTACTTTGCAATTCGGCCAAAACAATTAATCTCAAGTATAGTTTTAGTTATACAAACTCTTTGCCACCACCGTGAAAAAAAATAGGTTAAAACGTACTCCTAGCAAGTCTGCGCCTTCGGGACATCTTGTAGTGATGATTCCGTGTTTCACAATGTATCTGGCGTACTGTAGAACAAAAGTTAAATTAATTATTACAAAGGTCGACGTGCCAATTCCAATCGAGATAGCAAAGTGGGTCAGAGACACACTTGTTTCATGTTTTATCTGTTTTTTGTTTATTCTATTGTTTACTATGTGTGTAGGTGTTTGTGAAAAGATGTTTATTTCTTTCTTTTTTTATTTCTTTCATGGTTGACCTAATAAATGCTTAAGGAAAAAAGGATATAAAGAAATTACAGATGTTTATTATAACACCAACATGGATGCCACTGCCATGCCAGCAGCTAAAGGCGAAATGCAGGGGTAAGTGTGATGACATTGAGAGGTATTGAAATTCAAGAGCTATGAACATTGCTCGCTTATGCATTAGGTAATTTGTTGCGTAACTTCTGCCTTGACTTGCGTCTAGAGATCACAGATTAACAATAAGTCACATCGAAGTTTCTGGGTGGTTCTTCTAAGTAACGTGTTTCAAAAACCGATTTAAATACATTTTTTTAATTTAAGTAATTTAAATTGCTTCTTTTCAAAGTGAATATTCATATGCTTATAACACGGTTCTTTATGACTCCAGTCTTTAATTAAGTAAAATTCAAATACACAGGTTTATTTTCTCAATAACCTTTGAACAATTGAGTGTTGACATTATGGTAATAATATGTGCACATTTCGTCGCGGCCACCATTCAACACAAAATTAGTCGAGAAGTAAATGATATGAGTACCACAATGTTTATTCAGTCGTACCAAAAAAGACTTTCGACTCGATTATTCGATAGATAGAGATTTATAGAATAATAGAGTACATTGCTACTCAGGTTTGGCCAGATTAGTGAAGGCAGAGTTTATTTTTCACCATATCGATTCATCATCCTCCTATAGAGTTATTCCCGGTTGTTGAAGAGGAGCCTGGGATCCGCTTTGACACCTAAGCGCAAGATTTGGCATAGGCACTAGTTTTACGATAGCGACTTCCATCTGACCTCCCAACCATGAGGGAAAACTATGCCTTGTTGGGATTAGACCGGTTTCCTCACGATGTTTTCCTTCACCGAAAAGCTAACGGTAAATATTCCGTACATAAGTTCCAAAAAAGTCAATGTACGAGCCGGGATTCTAATCCACGACTGCTGCTTGACAGCATGTCTCAACCACCTACCGCTACCGCAACCAGCTACCGTAACTTCTGTCCACCATATTGATTGAAATAACTAATTCCGAATCAGTCTATATACGTCCGACTGCGGGGCACAGGCCTCTTTCAGAATAATAATATAGTATTTTTTGCAATCGTTATATAATGTATGCTTTTTCAGTCGAGTACCACGTTTAGGCCACGAAGATGGCTGAGTGGCTTAAGGTACGAGACGTTAAAAGCTAATTACATAACTATTGTATACAATACTTTTTCTACGAGTCAACTGAACTAATTAAACAAACTTGGTATCTATTGAAAACGAAGTGCAACCAACGGCTTTTTCTTTTTTGTGCGTTGATGTCTATTTACCTTTTGACTTTCTCATGACGGCGTCCTATTGGTCAAATACGTTATAGTTCAGTAAAGGCGCCACGTGATTGGTCAATTTCATTTTAGTTGTCTCAACAGTTATGAAATGTTGAGTTGGGAGCTCCATAGTAAAAAGTATGTGATTTAAGTTTGGTGTACGAAGTCTTAATTCAAACATTAAGGTCGACGAGTATAAAAAATACTTTTTCTCAAACATGCTCTGAAATGTATGCGTTGATATCACGAAATGAAGACAAGAAATATGTTGTTTATGGCCTTACGCCAAGAAGTAATGTATGAAAACCCTAACTAAAAACATAATTGTCCGCTACTCTAACTTTTTAAATTTGCTTACTAATATTAAACTGACAGGAAAAATTACATGCTGCTAACCACCACAAGACTCTGTAAGCATAATTGCGACATAAAAAAAAAACAAAATCTATGGTACTGTACTTACGTGCGGTTAAACATGGTGCTCAAACGGCTTGTTGAAATGGCATGTTTAAAAAATAAAAAGGCGGCAAATTTCACAATTGTTTTCTGAACTTTTGTTCCGATTGTAATTTCAACAAACTATTATTTAATTGATAACCTTGTATTTATTTTAATTTTAATATTTCCTCACATTTGAGAAAAGCACTATACAATCCTCGACCGGAACAGGGATTGCTGGACTCGTTGTATCCGGCCTCGTCTACGACTCGGTCGTCTACCCCAAGCTCGTCCAGCAATCCCTTACTTCACGGCCTCTGCAGTAATGTACTATTATTCAGTCCACCACATAGCATCATTCTTACAATTAATGACAAAAGGCAATGTTACAGATAGATATACAAGACTTGTGCGGTGGAGACTGGTGCCTGAACTAGGGGGAACCTGTATTTTAGGTCACCAGGTCTCCAGGTCTTTCATGAACAAGAGACAACGCGTTATAGTCTCCACGCTGGCCCAGTGCGGGCTGGGGCCTTCACATACTTCGTTGTTGTATGAAGGTATCTTCCCGAAGGAAGGAATCAACCACCGTGGATATTTATCGGGCAATACGTGGATATGTATAGTGCAATAAAAAGATCGCCTGTTGTTGTAAACATATTTTTATAATAGAATATTGTTGACATACCAGAAAAACGATATACGCTGAAGACGCTACTTGAAAAGCGTTATATTTCGTTAAAATGCTGTTCAGACTGTATGGCTGTCTGTCTTTCATGTAGTTTGGCAATATCTTCAGAACCACCACCAGGTATAGACTTATAACTATCGCCAGGCTTATCAAGGTTTCTCCAAGACTCCATCTCTGAATTAAATCTGCAATAACATAAAAATAAAATTATGCTCAATGATTCATTTATATACCGCTATGCAAAATGAATGTGTAGTCATTTGTTTTCTTGCTTTATGAATATCTATAATTTTCAGTGAAATTCGTACATTTACTGGTATCTACCTAGTTGTCAAATATTTTACATTAATGTTTTTAAAAAATGCATTGTTTCAGGCAATAGCATGAAATAAGTTACCTATGTGAAAAAGATCCAAGCCCTTTAAATAAGAATACATTAGTAGGTACTCGTAAAAATAATTTTAATCTAAACGAGTTTATTATATGCTATCTAAATTTCACGTCGATCGGATTACTGAAAGTGAGTGAAAATGGTTTTATAATTAGATGTGGGTTTTATCTTTCCTGACCTTACCTCTTATAATTAGGTAGGTACTATACTGATTTTACGAAGATATGTTGACTTTGAATGTTGCATTTTCCAGCAATTACAATAGAACAAAAAAAAAATTAGGAACTTACCAATATCATCGAGAGGGCTTATAATATCTTCTTTTGCTTCATATATAGTATCCATTATAGAAAGTAACTAGGGCACACTTTTTACACTTTTTCGTTGAAGAAACTCATAAAAAAATTAGCAAAGATATTTCGAAATCCCTATTAACATATTCGACGTTGCTTTCATACCGAAATTGAGCTAGTAATGCTTTCTATCAGAACTTAACAGACTTATAAGTGGAGTGATTAGTTATTTCACTGGCCATTCGCTTTTGTATGTTAATGCAATTTACTAACATCGCACCATTTGAAACATAAAGATAGAATTGAAATAAGTATGCATTGAAAATTAAACTGTAGTGTACACAGTTTTTAAGTTTAAAATGAACAAGAAAGGCATTTGGAAATTTGCGCTGTTTTAAGTGGTCGACATCGACTAAGGTCAGGAAGTAAAGAATTGATTATCTATTGTTTCTTTGCCGAATGTCTTTTATTTTACAGACGTTTAGAATCGGTGAATTTTGATAGCACACCAGATCGGCTTGAAAGAAATCGTGGATATTGCTAACAAAAAATATGAAATATGTGTATAATAATAATTGCAATAGAAATTATGGGTTTAGAGTTTGCAGGTACATGTTAGAGTCAAAATAGGTACCGCTCGCAACACTCGCCAAAAAGCCCCCTTTTTGACCAGATGAAGACGATAGATATGGTCGAAATTATTTTATGTGACCGACTCCTTATAAAACTGTCTTTGGAATTGATATCTTTCACCACAGATTTTAGAGTTGCTTTTTGAATAAAAATTCAATACTTTGATGCAATTCGGCCAAATCAAATAATCTTAAGTATAACCAAGAAAGACTTATCATCATAATCATCATCATATCAGCCGACCTCCTCCAAAGAGTGCCACAAAGAAAGGTTCAAATCGCATTCATTGCTTGGCTTGGGCAGTAAATATCTCTTACCATCTTACCCTAGATTTATAATGAACGCACTTGATCCCGGCTGCTGTCTATGACAGTAGTCGTTAAGCTGAGTTAGAGGCCTTTGGGCGGCTTAAGAACTTCTAACAGTCGAGTTGCCGACTCACTTGACAAAGGGAGGACAACTGTTACTCGCGTCCGCAGGAGCTATCTATACAACCCTGCACGTGTCTCCTGGGTTGTACTAAAGAGTGACAAACTTTAAAGGCCAAAATAATGTATATTATACGATTCCATAAATAATGAAAGGCCGAAGTCTTAATAAGTTGCGTTAGGCGTGAGTTACACGTAAGGCTGTGCTTATGGATAATCGAAACGAAACACGCGTACTTACATAAAATGGGTGTGTTTATGTGTAGGCGTTTCGTGCCATCGCAAACAGCACGCGACTTGCGCGGCCTGTCCATAAACAGGGCTTTGTCGTGCCTCACTGGAACGCCATGGTGACGTTTGTACCGTATGAATAATAACATATAGAAATGTATGGAGGTTAACTCACTTGGCGAGTTATGGTATCCCAGCCAGCGCCAGTGACGCCGCATTGGTGTCCCGGTGACTTGCACTTAGTTTTGTAACGGGGCTTTATAACTAGTGAATGAGAGTAGACTCTATAATGGGTGTGAGATGACAAACAAAACAACGCATTGAAGTTAATATTTATTAAAATGAAAACACTGAACAATTGCAGAACAAGGAATATGGCGACGTGACAAAGGCGTTGACACAACAGAACTCACGTCTGGGAAACAGAAAAGAAATATACGGGTAAACAAAAAGGTGACATTTCCGTACGAAAAGGTGGCACCACAGCCAGTTGCCAACTGTGCTTTAAGCAAATTACGAGCTAGGAGTAGTTGCTATGTATTATCTTGTAGGCACTTTATGTCATAACTTTGCAGTTTTCGTAGGTAAGTACAATAAATAAATATAGGGGACGTTCTTCCACAAATCTATTTAGGCCCACATTAAAAACAATATGGCACTGTATCAAGGATAATACACAGGTAAATAGGTACTTAAGAAAATTATCTCATTTGGATTCGTAGACAGGCTCTACATCAAGGCTACAACCAGGCTAAACTAGTAGGCAAGTAATAAGACTATGATTCACACGCACATTCTATCAGTATAACACACGATAAACGGCTATTTTAATTAATTATGCTACCAAATGGCATTTCTTTCGATATTAATGTTATAGTGTCCAATAGGTATGATTTTTTTTTACCCGTGTGGTGTCGGGTTGGAATTTCAAGACCCCCTTTCTTCCCGTGGGTGTCGTAAAAGTCGACTAAGGGACCAGGGTTGAAGTGTGTTGTGGGCGATGGGCTAGCAACCTATCACTGCAATATCACATTTAGTCGATCTTTTATACCCACATTTATGCTAAAAGTGGCGCTGGAACAAACGTTTCATGTGCTCTGCCTACCCCTTTTGGGAATAAAGGCGTGAATGTATGTATGTATGTATTTAGGTATGATTTTTAGGGTTCCGCAGTCAACATCGAACCCTTATAATTTCGCCATTTCCATCTGTACGTCTGCGGCTTAACTCAGTGACCCTTACTACTAGAAAACTGTAATTCTTCGTGGGTATATAAATCAATCACGCCGACAAAATGGTAGAATAAAATGAGGAAGAAAAAAATAGTACCTCCCACTTACTTTTGTTTTCTCGTTAAAATGCATATCGTTGGAAAGCGCGTTCAAAAATATTACCTATGGGCTTTTGCACCCATTTTTCCACTCAGTGCTCCATTTGCGTGTATGTATGTATCTATGTATGTATGTATGTATGATGTATGTAGGCTTTAAATAATGCCCTAGTTTTTGTCCACAAAAATAATCTATTTACCTTCTCACAAAATTTCACGAGAATCGGCTGAATAAGCAACGTGTAGAGAAGAAAATTCGGAAATACATACGAAAGAATGCCCTAGCCGAAACGGAGAACTTCGTTCTGTTTGCTCGCTTGTTCAATAACGGAATAACTCTATTTTCAGCGTCGTTAACACGCCTCAGACATACAGAGTGTAGCAAAATCAAGGGCAAAAAGAAATCGCGTCAAAAAAAAAGTTTTTTTTTTTATCAGAACACGATACCTGTTATGCCTTTGATCGGTTTAGGCCCCATTTTTGGTTCACTCTGAATAAAGTAATAAACGAAAGACCGGGTTGCACTCCGGGAGTGCCTGCTGTAGTAAAAATTTTAATAGTATTAATTTTGCAAAAAAAAAAAGCCTTCCTCCCCCTCCCTCCCCCTGGGTGCCAATATACCTAATAACAACCTAATTAGTAGTAGTAGTTCAACTTAACTCAGCAAAGTTGATGAAGGAGACGATGAAATAAATTACCAATCTGTTTTGGCCATTGTCAAATATTTTTCAAAGCTTTATCTCTTTAGGAATAACGTCCAAATTCGAACTATTCGAATTTACTTAACTCAGCAAAATTGATGAAAGAGACGATGAAATAAAAGACCAATTTGGTTTTGCCATTGCCAGATATTTTTCAAAGCTTTATCTCTTTAGGAATATCGTCCAAATTCGAACTATTCGAATTTGCTCAATAGCAAAACGGTAAAGGAGGCGTGGGCAAAATATAATAGTTTGATAAAACAAAATGGAATTTGCATTTACGGAAAATGTGTTACGACCTTATACTGTTACCCTAGTCAACTATGTGCCCCTAGTCAAACCCCCTTTGTGTCCCCCCCCCCTCCCCCTCCCCCCCCCCCGCTCCAAGCCTCGCACCTAATCTCGCACACAAAATATGTCGCGAGTTTGTCAATTTTTGCCCATCCCAAAAAGTGCTCAGCGGCGCTAAAGAAGACTCATACTATAAATGCGAAAGTGTGTCAGTCTATCTGTCTGTTACCTCTTCACGCTTAAATGAATTAGGTATTATCCCGGAAATCACGTGGGGGTCAAACTTTGTATTGAGCTACGATATAAACGAGTTTCACGCGTACGGAGTCGCGGGCAGAAGCTTGTTTCAAATGAAGTAGTCATGTACATTTGACCTCTAAATTATTGCAGGTATTAATGATGGCGACTGTACGTTCAAAAGTGTAACCTCTGCTAACCATACTGTTTAACGATTCGATACGGACAGGTAACAAATTACGTAAGATGGCGTTAGATGGGCTTGTACTGTGAAGAGATTTCGTTTGTGATGTCTTCTGGGAAGCCAATGGATTGTAGGACAATAGTGTAATTTTGTATGGAGAGACATTGCTACACTTAATGCATTTCTATAATGTTACACATAATGCTTTCTGAGACGTATTCTACTCGTACGGTATGCTTTTTACGTTTCTTTTCTTATAGTGGGGCAGAGTTTATTTTTTTTTTATTATTATTATTACTAAACAATGGGATACAAAACTTAATCTAATACATTTTCCTGCAAAACTGTTTTAACAGTTTGTCTGCAGGTACGAGTCTCTATAATAACTACATATCACAATGTATATTTTTTACACTATAATTTTAACTATGTATTTAATATAATTGCATAATGTATTCACAAAGAGTGTCGCGCTAAAACATTTACGTGGAATTTTACATTAATCGATCGAACATTATCGTGGAGTGGTCGAACAAATTGTCGTAAATGTGGACACGCTGGACAAAAGCACCAATTTTTTTAAGCACTTGTTAGGTCCGTTTTTTCATCAAGCTTTAAATTTTGATGTTGTCCTAATGCTGTTGTCCAGCGTGTCCACATTACCACCTGAAACTGCCTTGAAACTGATACTGATAGTATTTCAGCCAAACCGAATGTGGAAGTAGTTGGGGAATTGTGTATCGGTACTGTGAGATGATGGATAAATGTAATTCTTCTGTCATATATTAAAATGCAGTATACTTAATAATAATAAAAAATCAGCCTATATACGTCCCACTGCGGGGCACAGGCCTTCTCTCGTGGATGAGAAGGAATATAAATCATTTGTAATTCACAGTGACTTAGTTTTTATCTGTAATGCAGTGTAATTATTGATCTAAATAAATAAATATCTGGTGACACTGGCCCAAGCCTTAATACCTATTATAATAGTGAGTATGTAAGCAGTAGAACTCGCAGGAATGACAACAAAGAAAAGAAAAATTAAAAAAAAAAATTTTTTTCGATAATGTGTTTTGTGAATGTTTTGCCCTAGCTTACCTAGCTATTATTATTTTAAATGGCATGGTCAATGGGATGTTATTTTTGCAAATAATATTTTTTCAGTTTTAAGGTCATCAAAATAAGGATGGAACGCCTTTAACACTTAAGCAAAAATCATGCTCACTTGTAACAATGTGTCATATGACATTGACGCTTCACTTGGCAGCTTCATTGATTCTCCTTTATGTGAATCGTATTGCAGAATTCAGCGGTCGCATTGCAGATAGCTCACTTGAAGTCCAGCAGCCCAAATCAATATTTTCATTAAATATTAGTTTAATACACGTTCGTTTAATGACGACGAGTTTCATTACAACAATCCGTCAGATCCAATGTTATTTAATTATTTTTTTCCATATATTATACAGACATGTATGTACATATCAATATACAAAACTTCATCATCATAAACTTAAGACCCGGGCTCTTGTCGGTGGAGTAATCGCCACTCTGTTCTTCTCTCTGTCACTGTTTTAAGCTCTTGATACGATATAACATTAACTTTCTCTTTAGCTTGGTCTTCCCCTACCTCTCCTTCCTTCTATCTTTCCTTCAATTATAGTTTTTATGCATAAAAACATATTCTAAACTTAAGTTACACAAAAACATAAGTCGGCGTCTCCAAGCGCATTTCATCGGAGTTAAAATAAACGGCCTCGAAAAAGCCGGAAAAGTACACTTTTCGGCCAGAAATCCTCATTCATTAATATGGTGGATTTTAACAATTATCACGCTAATTAAGTAGCAATATACGATCTACATGATATTTATAAGATTATATTGTTTATCATCCTCATCAGTTAATGGCAGATATTGCACATACAGGGTGACATTTTAATCAGTGTCCAAATTCAGGTATAAGATTCTTCAGCAAAATTACAAAATACGTTTTTTTGTTTCATATCATTCAGTACAAAAAATTCAGTAACTGCTGCTTAAAGTTATCCCAAAAAAACCTTACCGCGCGGGCACTTCAACGGGTAGTAAGGTTTGCGCTCGGCACGCCTCCTCTCCCTCGGCCCCGCCCCGCTCCGCGCGGTACTGAATGCCCAGGAACCACGCAGTACGGATAATTCTTTTGGGATAGACAAATTATAATTTTAAAAATACCTACCAGTTATTTTTAAAAATGGGGTCTATTAGTGATACCAAATGCCTACGAAAAATTTGGACACTGATTAAAATCTCATCCTGTATAACTTTATAAAGAATGAAATAAGTTGAAGAAAGGATTTATTGAATCAGGCGTTACTTTGCGGAAGTCCATGATATATTAGGAGAACAATATTTCTTTGCTATTCCGCTAAAAAACGTGCTGGTCTATTAGTGAAGATAAGATGCAACTATTTGCGTAAAAACATGCAAAAAATTACAGCAAACCACCACCAATAATGACAAAAACCTCGACACGTGTTTCGCCTCTCTACGAGGCATCATCAGGAGATGCTGGCAGGAGATGTTGCTTGCGCCACGTCCACTGAGCAAATGACCCGCCCGGAGCCATCCGCCATATTTATATTCTGTCCCCCCATACTACCGTTCATGTGTGAAAGAGATGGAAGAACACGTAACAACGGTGATGACGCAACATTCAATTGTTCGTTGATAATAACGCCTCTATTGCTGTACCTAATTATTTCTAATTGTTCTAGAACACTTAGACGCAATCCTTTTTCGCAAACATGCAAGATGTTGAAAGAATGATTGTCAGATAACGCATGGTTATTCTCCAATAAATGTTTTGCGAAATTAGACTTGTCCGGGTGATTATGCCGATACGACGCAACATGTTCCTTATACCTTGTGCTAAAACTACGGCCTGTTTGTCCCACATAAACTTTATTGCAATTATCACAGGCAAGTTTGTAGACTCCCGACTTTTTGGCACTTTCCACTTTCTCCTTGCCATTGCACAGTCTAAAGCGCAAGGTGTTATTCGTTTTGAAAGCCACGTTGATGTCGTTAGACTTTAAAATATTGTAGATCTTATCAGACAACTTGCCAACATAAGTTATGCTTGCTTTGTACTTTTTAGGTGGGTCCGAAGATCGTGCAGCGTACAGAAGATAGTTTGTCATTCTAGCCCGTTTTTTCCTAATAATACCATCCACATGAGACTTGCTGTAACCGTTTGAAATTGCTAAATGGTATATATTATTTAATTCCATTTTATAATGAATATCAGAAAGAGGCACTGTCAATAACCTATGTGCATAACAATGAAAAGCAGCTAACTTATGTTGCCATGGATGAGCGGAAGAAGCCGGGATAACAGTATCTGTATGCGTAGGCTTACGGTAAATTTGGAATTGATGTTTGTTATCCACCTTAGTAATCGTTAAATCCAAGAAATTTAGTGAGTTATTCTGTTCTAATTCCTTCTTAAACTTGATTTTAGGATGCTTGTTGTTGATTTCATTCACAAAAATATCCAGTTGACTCATACTACCCGTCCAACAAATAATCAAATCATCAACATACCGGAAATAATATAATATATTATTATTATCCACAATGTGTTGGTTCTCAAAATGATCCATGAAAATATCTGCCATCAAAGGACTAAGTGGGGAACCCATTGCCAAACCATCACCTTGCAGATAATATTGCCCCCCAAATCTAAAATAATTCTGTCGCATACAGACTGTCGCCAATTCTATTAATTCATCTACCTCCCCTGGATGCAGCCTCTGTTTTTCAAAAAGTGCCCTGAGAATGTCTAAAGTATTCAAATATGGTACATTTGTAAACAAACTATCCACATCCAGCGACAAAAGAATAGCATTTTGTGGCATGTTGATGTCTTTGATCCTTTCGATTAAATCCAAACTATTCTTTAAACAGTATTTTGGTTCAAAATTAGACTTCTGTCTTATGATACCATTCAACCTCTTAGCCAATTTATAAGTCGGTGCACTCAAATACGAGACAACTGGACGAATCGGGATATTGTCTTTATGAATTTTTGGAAGACCATACAGAATTGGTGCTTGAGGATTCTTGGGAAGGACCCAACGCCTGGTTTCCAGAAAGATCTAAGAAATGTTGTCAAGAACTCTATGTTTGTCTTTGAAACCGAGCATCAGAAAAACACGGTCATATCCATATTTGAATACTTTAGACATTCTCAGGGCACTTTTTGAAAAACAGAGGCTGCATCCAGGGGAGGTAGATGAATTAATAGAATTGGCGACAGTCTGTATGCGACAGAATTATTTTAGATTTGGGGGGCAATATTATCTGCAAGGTGATGGTTTGGCAATGGGTTCCCCACTTAGTCCTTTGATGGCAGATATTTTCATGGATCATTTTGAGAACCAACACATTGTGGATAATAATAATATATTATATTATTTCCGGTATGTTGATGATTTGATTATTTGTTGGACGGGTAGTATGAGTCAACTGGATATTTTTGTGAATGAAATCAACAACAAGCATCCTAAAATCAAGTTTAAGAAGGAATTAGAACAGAATAACTCACTAAATTTCTTGGATTTAACGATTACTAAGGTGGATAACAAACATCAATTCCAAATTTACCGTAAGCCTACGCATACAGATACTGTTATCCCGGCTTCTTCCGCTCATCCATGGCAACATAAGTTAGCTGCTTTTCATTGTTATGCACATAGGTTATTGACAGTGCCTCTTTCTGATATTCATTATAAAATGGAATTAAATAATATATACCATTTAGCAATTTCAAACGGTTACAGCAAGTCTCATGTGGATGGTATTATTAGGAAAAAACGGGCTAGAATGACAAACTATCTTCTGTACGCTGCACGATCTTCGGACCCACCTAAAAAGTACAAAGCAAGCATAACTTATGTTGGCAAGTTGTCTGATAAGATCTACAATATTTTAAAGTCTAACGACATAAACGTGGCTTTCAAAACGAATAACACCTTGCGCTTTAGACTGTGCAATGGCAAGGAGAAAGTGGAAAGTGCCAAAAAGTCGGGAGTCTACAAACTTGCCTGTGATAATTGCAATAAAGTTTATGTGGGACAAACAGGCCGTAGTTTTAGCACAAGGTATAAGGAACATGTTGCGTCGTATCGGCATAGTCACCCGGACAAGTCTAATTTCGCAAAACATTTATTGGAGAATAACCATGCGTTATCTGACAATCATTCTTTCAACATCTTGCATGTTTGCGAAAAAGGATTGCGTCTAAGTGTTCTAGAACAATTAGAAATAATTAGGTACAGCAATAGAGGCGTTATTATCAACGAACAATTGAATGTTGCGTCATCACCGTTGTTACGTGTTCTTCCATCTCTTTCACGCATGAACGGTAGTATGGGGGGGACAGAATATAAATATGGCGGATGGCTCCGGGCGGGTCATTTGCTCAGTGGACGTGGCGCAAGCAACATCTCCTGCCAGCATCTCCTGATGATGCCTCGTAGAGAGGCGAAACACGTGTCGAGGTTTTTGTCATTATTGGTGGTGGTTTGCTGTAATTTTTTGCATGTTTTTACGCAAATAGTTGCATCTTATCTTCACTAATAGACCAGCACGTTTTTTAGCGGAATAGCAAAGAAATATTGTTCTCCTAATATTGAAGAAAGGAGTCAACTTGTAACCTGTACGTGAAACGTGTAAATAGTTTTTTTTTCCAGCGTGAGTGGGTCCGAAACACAATAATAATAAAAAAATAGCCTGTATTCGTCCCACTGCTGGGCACATGCCTCCTCTTATCGATGAGAGGGGCCTGGCAGTAGTCTCCACGCCGACCCATAATTGAATTTCTTGGCAGATGTGTGCAGGTTTCCTCATGAAAGCAAAGCTTACCGGGACTCGAACCAGGAGTCCCAGTAATGGCATTTATTTGTGTGATGTTTTCTTTGCATTTAATTATATATTTATATACTTACATGACTACGTGTATCATCGTCTAGTACCTATAGTACAAGCTTTGCTTAGTTTGGGACTAGGTGGATTTGTGTAAGATTGTCCACTAACATTTATTTCTTTATGTTTTTCCTCTACCGAAAAGCTAACGGTAAATATCAAAAGACATTCCGAGCATAAGCAGACGCAATAATGAACAGTGCATTCGTATGGAATGATGGTCGCGGAGTGACTTAAACTTCATGCACGGCTATCGGAAAACGGCGCGCGAGCTCTCTCGATTTTTCTCGAACTAGGTATCCGTCTCTTATTAAACAACTTAGAAATAGACGTATAGTTCGAGAAAAATCGAGAGAGCTCGCTGTTAGAGTTTTAATGCATTGCAGTCGTCGAACTAATACACTCGTAATTCGTAGAGCTGTTAGTGTAAATCTGAACAAATCAGAGAGTGACTAGTTTATCTTTTGATGAATCCATGCTGTTATTTTTCAGTTTGGCCATCGAAACATAAACTAATAAGAGAATTAGGAGATACATATGCATGCATTTATTTAGACATATTTATAAAAGGTGCAGCCAAACATAAACGTATTTGAATTCTAAGTAGTTACAGGTATTTAAGGGTCCTTGAAATTTATTTATTTGGCTAAAGGTCATTATTTCATAAACGACCTTAAAACCAGATAACGCGTTTACGCTTCACAATCTAGGTCAAGTTTGAACTTTATACGGATTGTCACATGATTTTTAACTCTAGGCAGTTTTTTCGCGATGCTACCGCTGTTTTACGCTATTACAAAACGACGACCCTGATTTTGAAAGCAATTATGGTATTATTCACTCCAATAGTAGTATCAAGATGGTAATTATTTTCAATTTATCAAGAATATATCATGGCCGGTGAATTTTTGTGATTTTTCCGGATCGTAAAGAGGCGATGAAATTATGTTGACTGTGAAATTAATAAAGATCTTTAAATGTCAAGTTTTTACATGTTCGAGACCAGTCTGTAATTCTTATAAGGTCGATCGTAAATTTTTGATCAACGAAAAGCAGAGATGTTTTTTTTGTCGTTAACAGTTATTTATTTATTTCGTTTTTGACAAAGACTGGTGGGACACTTGCACCATTATTATACCTCATAAGAAGGCTCAAAGTCACCCAAAAGGCACATAAGAGGGCTATGCTGGGAGTTTCTCTACGGGATCGCATCAGAAATGAGGCTATCCGCAGCAGAACCAAGGTAACCCTCCGAATCGCTAAACTTAAGTGGCAGTTGGTGGGGCACATTGCGCGTAGAACCTGGTAAAGGTCGCGGGAGTCCGCTGTATGCGGGTGGCGCAGGACCGGTCATTGTGGCACTCTTTGGGGGAGGCCTATGTCCAGTAGTGAACGTCTTTAGGCTGATATGATGATGATTGATGTTTATTAGACGTGCTTGCAGACTTTTTAGCGAATGTGTAAAATTAACAAAATGTTGATACTTCATTTGTGAACAGGTACTCTAATAATGGCATGAATAATTATGCATGCTAAGCTCAGCTAGAAGCTTCTTTGCCATGCAACTAGTTAATTGTAGTATAATGTTATTAATGTTTATTTTGGTATCCTGCTGTTTCGGCAAAATATTTTTCGCCAAATTTCACTTCCCACAAATCTTATGGCAGTAGTTTCATTTCCCAAACGAACAAATAGCACATTTTTGTTTCGCATTTTTTCATTTGGACAAAATATCATCTGGCATAGTTTTGCTTTGTCAAGTGTTATTAAGACAAAAGTTTATTAAGCAAACACTTTGTTCGGGCTAATATTGTTTTCCAATAAAAACATTTGTTCAAATATTCATTTCGCACATTAAGTATCAGAGTGGAAAAAATGGCTTGTCATAAGCGAACTCTGTTTTTAGTCGGTTAGGTTAGGGTTTGTGTCCCTCAGACCAGAAATAGACACCCCACGCAGCGGGGTGGCGTCGATTCGCTGGAGACTCGATGCTCGAAACCGACTCGGGGCTTGCTTGCATGCATGCTGCTTATTTGCATTATAATTTATTGTTACCTAAGTACCTATAGTACAAAAGAACTTATAAACTTACCTGTTTACTTTTGTTTTTTACGAACTACCCGCTTAGCAAAATATGTAATCTCACTCAAATAGATTTCGTATGCACTACACAATTAGGATCTAAATCGTATGCCATGCAATAATATGGAAAATGAATGTTATGCCAAATAACACGTTTGACCAAATGAAACTGGACTATGTAAAACTTTGCCAAACAATAATTTGCGATGTAATATTTTGCCATAGGAGATATTGCCAAGTCATAAAATGCGAAACAATAATTTGACTAGTGATTTTTTGCCAAATGATCATTTGGGAAACATTTTTTGGGAAGTGACACTTTGGGAAATGTGTTTTGCCCATACAATAGAGAACCGTTTATTTCGAATAAGTGTAATAATTAAGGGAACTAGTTCTGGTGTTAAACTAATTAACAGTGTGTAAACATTTTTGTATATGACCGTTTGTTTATCAATAAAGAAATGAAAAAGTATTCTTTTGGCTCAATTTTTAACAGGAAATAAAAAGGTCGAGACAATTGAGAAATAGGTATTTGTAAAATGTATTGCTGTCGCGCCAACCTCAAGCCTCCCCCCGCAGAGCGCGATAGAGACAACTGCAGCTTGGACCGAAAATACCTGGGTCATTCATGAGAATTGCATGATGAATAATGCTTAATATAAAAAACGCCACGGCAATGCAATCATTCCCGTGGCGTTTTTTATATTAAGATTTTTTTACTAAGTTACAATAAAATCCAATTAAATATTTAATAATAAACATATTTTCTCAAACATGCTCTGAAATGTATGCGTTAATATCACGAAATGAAGACAAGAAGTTTCTTGTTTATGGCTCCCTACATTACTTCTTGGCCTTAAGCCAAGAAGTAATGTATGAAAACCCTAACCAAAAACATTATTGTCCGCTACTCTAACTTTTTAAATTTGCTTACTAATATTAAACTGACAAAGGAAAAATTACATACTGCCAATCACCACTAGACTCTGTAAGCAGACTTTCGACGTAAAAAAAAAAACAAAATCTATGGTACTATACTTATGTGCGGTTAAACATGGTGCTTGAACGACTTGTTGAAATGGCATGTTTAAAAAATAAAAAAGGCGGCAAATTACACAATTGTTTTCTGAACTTTCGTTCCGATTGTAATTTCAACAAACTAGTATTTAGTTGATTACCTTGTAGGTATTTATTTTAATTTTAATATTTCCTCACATCGTTTGAGAAAAGCACTATACAATCCTCGGCCGGAACAGGGATTGCTGGACTCGTTCTATCCGGCCTCGTCTACGACTCGGCCGTCTACCCCAAAGATCATCCAGCAATCCCTTACTTCACGGCCTCTGCAGTAATGTACTATTATCGAATGGGCATCACTTTGGGTCAATTATGTTCGAAAATATACCAATTCAAAGTTCAGCTGTCAGGGGAATGACAAAAAATGTCAGGGGAATCATAAAAAGTACAAGGGAATCAGAGAAATGACAGAGGGAATCATAAAAACTACAAGGGAATCATAAAATTGACAAGGGAATGATCTTTGGTATTTTACACCTGTTCCGACACTCGAGATGCACCATCGTAGAGCAAGACGAATTTATATGATAAAATATTTATTTTCAAGAAAACTTCAGAAATCTATCATTACCCCGTTCAAAAAACCAGGAGATGAGAATCAGGGAAATCAGAAACTGAGGGAATCAGAGCCAGGGGAATAAGAAAAAGTATGTTTTTTGTCGATTATGCCGAAACTATTATTAATATAAGAGTAATTATTAAATCAAAACACGCATTCATTCATGTGTTATTCTCTACACTAAACATTGTATGCCAATTGCAGGAAATATATTTTATATGAAAATACAGAGTAATCATAGTCATAGTGAACCAAAGTCAGGGGAATTAGATATCTACCTTCATTGCTCAGAGCTTCTTAACTTATATATTCTAGCGATTTACCTCGATACAATATTTGATTTCAATCCATAACTAGTTCTTTTCAGAGTAAATTGTTTACAAAATGGGTGATGGACGCACCAGGGGAATCATGTTTTAGGTGTTTGTTTTTTTTTATGGCAGATTCTACTTACCTTAAAACAAAAAATAATCCTGCCCCAGTTAGATTAAGTGTTGAACTACTAAAAAAAAATGTGTCAGGTTAATTATTTTATTTTTTCGGGTACTTTTTCCCTCTGGACGCTGAAAATTGACCCACTCAAGAATCACCCACCCATTAAAAGAACATTAAATCAATGTTTCGTAGTCCCCTGATCCCTTCTCCAAAACTTGACCTATTTAACTATTTTTTATTAAAAATCGAAAAAACGCTTTGGCCGTGTTTCTATGTTTTCCTTTTTTTAAATAATCTAGTCTAAATTGTTTTCTGGATGTATGAACACAGCGGAAAATCTAGCATTTTTTTAGGTTTTTGAAGGTTAATATCTCTTTAAAAATAAATTTATGAAAAAACGAAAACATAGGAACATGCCAATAGTAACCATACATTTATAGAAAAAAATATATTGCTCTACTGCCATTATCCAGGGAGAAAGCAGGGGACTACGTTTCTATGTTTGTATATTGCATAACTGATATAAAGCGCGTGCAGCATATGATACGTGCAGCATTTAATTGGAAAACAAAATGTTGTTTCGAATTGTCCTCCAGTCGGCGAAATAAGTCCATAACAAAATGACAAGGAGAAATCCGTGCGGACCCAGATCCATAATTTAAATATTTCCTGTTGTCACATTTTGCCCGCATGACCTGTTGCCCTTCGGCCCTTCCTGGGTCGTTCTTGACTACGTCATCCCTTTTGAGCCGTGACATATACACGTATGATAAAATCACTTAAAAACGTCAGTGACTATTGCGTCTCAATAAGTAATTGGGCATGGTAAGAGTTCGTACTCACTCGTTCCCTAGTTCCGTGTTCAACAGGTAAACAATAACTCCTGGGCCTAGTATTTAATAGCTGCGATTTATTATAGAAATGTCTTACTTGACTTAATGCCCTGTGGCCCCTAGATGGGGCAGAGGGCTTCGCCATCGGCTTCTGTCGTGAACTATAGGTACGCTTTTCGCCTCGGAGCACGATTGCACCTTGTTTTAAGCTCACCTCAACGCTCACCTACAAATATATCTTGACGCCGCGATGAGTTGTAGCCAAGCGTAGGTAGAGGTCTAGTTTCCTGACGGGTGACCGGTGTGGTGAGCCGCTTTAGCGCGTAGCGAATAACAGCCCAGAATCAGTTCCGCTGCCACTGAAAGTCTCCAACCCCCCTATTCTGTAACTTGTTTTAGGGTGTTCAATAAGTTTTGAGAATCGGCATGATTTGGTCTCGTGATGATAATTTGTGATTGTCATTCCTATTTTGCCTTTATTCAATAATACACTAAAAACTAAAAAAAGATTTCATTCATTTGTTTTTTTGTAATACCTAAATAAATATGATGGTATGGAATATATTCTGACGCCAGTAAAATGGAAGGATATTTTGTTACATGTTTGGCAAATTTGCGGTGTTGGCAAAATTCTGGTGCAGTAATAAAAAGATATATAAATTTTAAAGTTTATTTATTTTGATGACACGAAATTTTAAAATTAAACTCATGTCATAATTTTTTTAAGCACAGCTCACGTTACAAAGTTCAAGGTAGGTTTCAAACTCAAACTCAAAATTATATTTATTCAAGTAGGCCCAGTAACAAGCACTTTCAAATCGTCAGGTAGAAACATAATCTTAAGCTAATTACTTCGAGTAATTTATTAAACATAAAAAGTAACATTTAAATGAAATATTTAAAATTTTATATAAAAAAATACTAGTCTAGAATGTTTCTAGAAAGACAATCTAATGTCAAAAAATAAATAAAACGAGAATAATTAATTAAAAACACAATGTCAAATTTTTCCAAACGGAATAAATAAATTATAAATCCAGTCAAAATTAGTCCCAAGAAGTTTTATCATTCATGTAGTCTTGTGCGCTATAATAAGCTTTAGAAATAAGTTTACGTTTCACATAGTTTTTGAATTTATTAATAGATAACTCAGTTACGTTTCCAGGAAGTTTGTTATAAAACCTTACACAATTACCCATGAATGATTTTTTTATTTTTTGGAGCCGAGTGGTGGGCACCGCGAGCTTATGCTTATTTCTAGTATTAATATTATGTATGTCACAGTTTCTCCTAAAATTGACAATGTTTTTATGTACATACACAATATTTTCATAGATATATTGACAATGCAATGTCATGATATTAATATTTTTAAACTTATCCCTAAGTGAGTCTCTCTGTTTCAATCTATATATCGCCCGAATAGCCCGTTTCTGCAGAACAAAAATCGAATGAATGTCCGAGGCACTGCCCCACAATAAAATACCATATGACATAATGCTATGGAAGTAGCTAAAATATACTAATCGAGCTGTTTTCACGTCTGTTAATTGACGGATCTTACTCACTGCAAATGCTGCAGAACTCAGTCTATTCGAGAGATTAGCAATATGGGGACCCCATTGAAGCTTAGAATCTAACGTTAAACCAAGAAAAACTGTGCTATCAACTAGTTCCAATTCCTCATCTTTCACAAAGACACTCCCTTGCTCGTGTTCAACGTGATTCGTGACAAATTTAATACATTTAGTCTTCTTCTCATTTAACAATAAATTATTAATATTAAACCAATTTACTACTTTAGAAATAGCATTGTTTACGTCATTGCAAGCTTTTTGCTGTCTTATAAGTTTGAAAATAAGTGAGGTGTCATCAGCAAATAATACCATATCATGGTGGGTCTTTACGAGATATGGCAAGTCATTTATGTAGATAAGGAACAGGAAAGGTCCCAATATTGATCCCTGCGGTACACCCATCGAGACCAATGACCCCGGTGATCGCTGTCCATTCACTTCGACCCTTTGTATTCTACCATGTAAGTATGACTTTAGTAAATTCAGTGCTGATCCTCTGACTCCATAGTAGTCGAGTTTCCTGATCAATGTTTCATGACAAACGCAGTCGAATGCCTTGGATAAATCACAGAAGATACCTAAAGCATCTTGTGATTCCTCCCAGGCATCGAAAATGTGTTTAATCAGCTCGACACCAGCGTCGGTTGTCGAGCGACCCCGGGTAAATCCAAATTGCATGTTATGCATCAAATTGTTTATATTAAAATGCTTTATTAATTGCGACAAAACTAATTTTTCAAAAATTTTGCTAAATGTTGGGAGCACAGATATTGGTCTGAAGTTAGTGGGGTCAGTAGTGCTACCCGATTTGAATAACGGAGTGATTTTACTATGTTTCATTAGATCAGGAAACTCGCCGCAATCGACACTGTTGTTAAATATAACTGCCAAATCAGGCGCTATGATTCCTATAATGCATTTGAGTGCATGAACAGAAACTCCCCAGAGGTCACTAGTTTTTTTGACATTAATCGATTTAAACGCCTTAACTACATCTGAGAAACTAACGTGTTCAAAATGGAGGTTTGTATTACATTCTGGGGTGTTTTCTTTCAACAATGTAACGGCAGAGGAAGGTGATGAATTTAAATACTTAGCTGTGGAGACTGGTATCTCAGTAAAGAAATATTCAAATTCAGTAGCTACTTCCAAACTAGAATCTACAATTCTGCCATCAATTTTTATTTTAAGATCAGTCGGTGTGTTTTTCGATCTGCCAGTCTCCATGTTTATTACTTTCCAGGTTGTTTTAATAATGTCAGAGCTATTTTTTATTTTCTGAGATAAATAATTACGCTTGGCAACATGACAATCTATTTTAAATTGCTTCGAATATTGCTTGACATGTTCTTTAAATTCATCACTCGTATTAAACCGCCGTTCCTCATATAAGGCATACAGTACTTGTCTACGTTTATGTAAGTCCGCAGTAGCCCACTCACTAAAAACTGGTGCACTAGTAACCACGGCCGATTTGCGAGTAAATACCGCATTATAAAGTGCCATAAAAGTATGGAAGAATGAATTGTACATGTTATTAGGGCTCATATCGGAAGACAGAAAGGGTAGCGCCTGAGCTAGACTATGTTTCATTCTTTCCACACGATCTGTGGTTACTGGTACAAAAGTTATTTGTTTTTTCACGATATTTTTCCTTAATATCTCAAATACCATGAGTTGGCCTAAGTGATCTGATTCTAATTTGCTGATTATACTTTTGTTACTAGGAAAAATATTAGTGAAAATGTTATCTATACATGTTGAGCTAGTAGCAGTCACTCTAGTAGGCTCCATAAATACGTGGTTGAGATTACCAGATTTGAAAAGACTCAACAATCTGACACTTATTGTTGAATTTTCCAAAATATTTACATTGTAGTCGCCGCATATAAGTAATTTCTTTCTAGAACGCGATATTTTAAGAAGCACAGATTCCATTATGTTTTCAAAGAGTTCAAAATTACTTACTGGCGGCCTATATACACAAACAACGATAAATTGCTCAAATTCTACTGCACTCAGTTCTATGGTCCGTTCAACAGACAAGGATACAATGTCCTTGCGTTCCTTAAATTTTAATTTATTATTTAATATAATTAACGACCCACCATGTATGGAATGAAGTCTGGTGAACGAACTACCCACCTGGTGATTATTAAATTGAGGCATTAATTCATTACTGGTTAACCAATGTTCAGTTATACATAGAATATCAATATTGCAATCATTCAAAAAAAGTTCAATTTGTAAATCTTTCCCTCTAATACACTGAATGTTTTGATGTACCAGGTGGATATAATTTTTATACTTATGTAAAACTAAATTGCCAGAGACAGAGTACTCTTTTGTCTTAAGGTTTAATTTAAATTATTAGTTAAGATTGGAGCCAATTCCAAGTTAACATTGGGCTGCTCAATAGGAGCTGAGTTATGTGCCAAATTCTTGGCATAAATGTCAAGTAAATAGGATAGCGACAGAGCTATTTGTCTCTTACAATAATTGGAAAGGTAAAACTTACCTTCAGTCAAAAAAACATAGGCAAATGTTTTTTACTAACATATTTGTTCATGTCAATTATACTAAACTTACTACTATATGTACAACAGTTATATAGAGATATATTTAATTTATATCTAGTGTCATTCTCCACTTTTGACATTTGACTACTATATGGGAATGTGAACAAAATAACCTTTTTCACTATAAGAGTTTTTAACTTTTCCAAGAATTCAATTAAATCAGTTTTGTTCACATTACCCCTGTTTCCCATAAGAACTAGCAGTGTTGTTTCTGAATGAATATTCTTGTCGTTAAGAATTTGATTTAATATGTTATCTAGGCTACTATATGGCAGACAATTGCTAATTGTGCTAAGTCCGTTTAGGTGATGGTTCAGAAATGTGCCCATATTACTTCCAATTTCATCACAGTACATAATTGCATTAGAGCTAGGTGTGCACTTAGGTGTAGTGTGGAGGGAGCTTTTATTATTAATTTCCGGTGGTGGTAAACTGGCACACAGGCTCGAGTTTGAATCACCAGTGGACGAATGACCACTCACTAGTTTACATAAACAAGACTGGCCATTAGTCAGTGACTCAAACCGCTCTGAATTATAATTAATTTGGGATATTAAATCATCCATGGCTAATGAATATTCACTTATCACTTTTTTTGAACTCTCATTCATTTTATTTAATGATTCTATTGAATCCTCTAAGCTCTGAATTTTTAAATTTAATTCCTGTGTGTCAATTTCATATTTTGATCTACTGTTTTGTAACTGAGCAGAATACATATCCAACTTGTCCACTAAATTAACATTTATTTTGCAAAATCTCAATTTCTTGAAAAACAATTTATTTTGTTTTGTCAACTTTTGAGTTTTTCTTATTATTCTGTTCAGTTTGAAATATTTCTTTAGTTTTTTACCACTGCAATTTACTAACCTTGGTAAGGCAGAATCATTGGTTAAATCTATAGTAACCACAGGGTTTTCAATTGGAGGGGTAACCAACTGTGAGCCGGGCCCAACCAGTTCCTCGAATAAGCTCTGAGTGTGAGCCTCTGCAGCATTGTTCTTGGCCTCCTGTAGCTTGTAGATTTGCTCATGTGCGTCATGTAGCGCTCTCTCCATTGAGCCGATGTCCTTCAAAGCCTCCTCATAAGCGGCTCCACACTCAGAAAATCTGTCTACCGTTTCCTGAAGCCGGGCCCGCTCAGAATTTACATCATTGTAAGAACTTTCTAATGAACATAGCTCTTTTTTTAACTTATCTCTGCTATCAAGTACTAATAACAGTTCCCTCTCACTGTCCTCTCTCTCACTAAGCAGCTGAGCACACAATTCCTTGGATGTTTTTAGTTCAAGCAAGGTAAGTTGGAGTTTGTCAGCCACCTGCTGGCGAGCTGCGGCGGCTGCTCTGCGAGTTAGCATTATTTATGTTTCTTTTAAGAAATAAAACATAAAAACAGATCAAGGAACTGCTTACTTAAGCTAAGCGACTTACATAGGTACTTACATGCAATAGTGACGTCTCACTATGCCTAAACTGTGTGTTTTTAAATCTGTACAATGTTTTACTGTTTCTTGCAAACACAATTGGCATTTATTAGTGTGTAAAACAGGCAGATAGGATTGCGAGACGAACACATAATTCAAATTTATAACCTACGACGGTTACAAATTTCAGATACTACAAAACACTTGTAAACGTCACTAAAACACTTCACTTATTATATATACATTAAAATTGAGACTAAAACTATTTATTTTACACCTAATGGGCTTTATATTACGTGAAATAGCATTAAATTTATAATAAATAAAGGGACCTAGCAAATAACAGCTGCTCGTTCTTTGACAGCCGGGGTTGCCCTCATTTTTTCTTTTTCTCAGTTTTTCTGGACATCAATATATATTTTTTATTTTTTTAAACAGGGTGAACCTAGGTGACAAATATAAGAATATAAATACGAAGGGAGAGTGATAGATCATAATTCTATAGCAATTAAGTGAGGCAGTCTCAGAAAAAACCGAAAAATGAACCAATTGTATTAGTTTTTTTCTTGGCCGAGCTTGCCGATTACCAGGGCTGTTTTTCAGGCTTGTGAATTCTATAAAACTAGTTACCTACCGTGCAATCTAGATCAACTCTTTTACTATTATACTTCTTATTCTAAGATATTGAAAATTCCTCAATAAAATCGGTGCGATTGCGTCGATGTAAAAACTTGTCTTCATTTCGTCTATCCAAAGTTTTTTTTTTATATGAAGCAAAATTAAAACATTATAAATATATTATTTAGGTAAGTAAACTAATAAAGAGTGTATTTAATAATTAAAAAATATTGAAAATCCCTCGTAAGCTCACCTCAACGCTCACCCAAAAATATATTTTGACACTTGGATGCGTAGTAACCAAACGTAGGCAGAGGTCTAGTTTCGTGACAGGTGACCGGCGGGGTGAGCCGCATTAGCGCGTAGCGAATAACAGCCGATGTGTGCCCTTCCACGCTTCCTCTTCCCTTGTGCTGGTGTTCATTCCGTCCGTTCAAGCCCTGGTTACCTTGGGATGGGGTTGGTAACTTTTCTTAGAGTGTGACGGATCGTGGTCCACTTGCGGTGTTTAATTTGGTGACCGGTTATGGAAATACTGAGTTGTTTTTTTTTTATTCCAATCTTAAATTGTAATCGGGTAGGTATGGTGAGATTTCGTTTTTATCCCTTGTAAACAATACAATTTCGTTGGCCAGGTTTATAACTGTGATTTATTATTAAAATGCCAAGTTGAAAAAAAAAACGAGTAACAAAATTATCTATTCACTGTAACACGCAAGTATACACAGATAGAGAGATCCAGAGGATCCGGACCCTAAGCTAGGCCGAGCCCGTATCCAATTAATTCAAACATTCGGAGCGATCGGGACTGGGATTTTACAAAAGGCGACTACGCAGCGCTATATGATATAATTAAAACAGCAAGTTGGAGTCACCTGAATTGCATACAGGAACCTAATGAAGCCGTTGAAATATTTAATAGCGCTATGTTTGACATCTTTAATACATGCATTCCGAAGAAAAATGGAAAGTGTGTTTCGAGTAGAGTGTACCCTGTTTTCTCTACTAGACAAATAATCGCGGATATAAAGCTCAAATACGATATTCATCGTACATGGAAATAAGGTGGGAATAATGAACATCTAGATCAGTTTAAATGCATGCGAACAAAGATAAAAAAGACATTAATACGGCTCATGACTTATATGTAAAAATATGTCTAGTCAATTGAGCAGAAACCCGGCCAAGTTTTGGCAGTACATTAATAGTTTACGTTGTCGTGGCGGGCTTGAGACAAAAATCAATCATGGTGACAAATAATGTAAGGAGAGGAAATAGCTACCGCTTTCGCGGAACATTTCCAATCCGTATTTCTTCCCGATGCGCCGGCCCTCGCCCATCCGTAGCAGACGCAGCAAGCGTGGCCTACTCTAGGCGTGTTATGACATCCCAACGCAACTCGCTCAATCCTTCCTCCAGTTCCGCTATCCTTTCGTCGGTCCGCAGTGTGCACGTGGGGTCTCTATTGTTTCCCATAAAATTTAACATCCGATTTTTTCAGTCCATAACGTTTTCCACCATAATTTTTTCCAGTCATCTGGTCGAAAGTCATAAAATTTAACAATATACATTGGAGTTCCGATTTTTGCAGGTCATCATTTTTGTTAGTCATAAAATTGGTTAGCCATAACGTTCAATGTCCCGGTGGTATGCAATTACATAATGTTACAGGCAATAATCTAGTTCGTAATAATTATTGTAAGGTATTTTTTCGCAAGTCATAATGATTGGTAGTCATATGATTAGTTAGTCAGATCATTTAATTTCACGGTGGTGTCACTCTTCATAATGTTAAAGCCCATAAACATACTCCCAGAAAAATTATAAAATACATGTTTTTTTTACTAACGAACGTTACTGAACGCGTTCTTCAAGACTGCTTTATAACATACCCACATTAATTATAATTAATGTGGGTACTTTGGCAAAAATAAAGAGTGATCCGATTGAAAGATATTTATGCCGCTCACTGTTTTGTTTAGTGGTCAGAATACGTTAAAATAAGTATGTTTCGTTTGGAAACCTTTTTCTCTAAAATCATAAATGGCCAAAATATTTGACCCAAAAGTTAGGAAAAATATGTACTTGTCAACATTTCGATGAATGTTGTGTCATTACTGGTTCTGGAGCTTCGCCGGCCGCTGCCGCGGCACGCTCGCTTCGCTCGCTCGGCTCGCGCGCTTAGGGTCACGGTACGACTAACACTCCTCCTCGCTTCGCTCGTCGTCGTACCTACACCGACCTGCCTTAGAAGTCCAATATCTTGGCCATTTTTATTTTCAGAGAAAAAGTTTCTAATAAAACATGCTTATTTAAACGTATTCTTTACGAAACAGTCATAAACCCTTCGCGCAGTAGTACCTAGTACCCCTTTCAAATGTATGTCTAGAAATGTTTCTGAGTAATTATCTATATGACTTTGGATGTTATAGATTTGGTCTCTTAGACGTAATTCACTTTAGGCATTAAAACGATATGAATAGCAATCATTAGTACGTTGAAATATATGCCTTAGAATATTTATGAATAATTATCGATAGACCTTTGATCATTATGGACATCAATTTCTGACTTTTGTGATTATAATACTTAATATTATGGGTCATTAATGTTAGAACTACAAAACATTATACTTAACAAAGATTATGACTACTGATGTTTATGTCTATAAATTATATGGATATCAATTTCTGACTATCGAAATTCGGAACAATAAGTTTATGGGAAACAAAGGGACCCCGTGCGCGTGTTATACGTTGCCAGGGCCAGGGGTCGTCGGTGTTGGTAGCCGGATCTTCGCCGGAGATTCTTCGCACCCCTGACCCCGCTAGTACCCTGGCCGCTACCACAACCTGGGTACCGGGGGTCGCCGAAACCTCGGGGCCGTGGTTTAATTGTACAGTCCATTTGGGGGATATGTGCCATAATCGCCACGCTTGGCATGCGGGTTGGCGATCGCAGTATTTCCACCGCACTCCGGGATGCTGCTGCCCATCCCCCGGTGGTCTTGGTCGTAGTTTTAGGACATATATAGCGAATATAAATCTATATATAAACTCGACCGTATTAGTTTCTTCTTCAGCCTGACATTAGGACACATAGACAATGACGCTAATTAAAATATTTATGTGGAAATCTGTCTGACATAAGTGACACAATCATTGATTGGCCACGCTTATGATGTAACTTAAAAATATCTCGTAATAATAAGCTATACATAGGTAACATGTTATATTCAATGACAATTACATATTGTTAAGAGAGTCATAGATTATATAAGCTGCACGGCTATCACAAGACGGCACGCGAGCTCTCTCGATTTTTCTCGCACAAGACCTCTCTTTCTAAGTTTTCTAAGAAGCCAGAAAATCCAAAGAGCTCGCTCGCCGTCTTTGTGATAGCTGTGCTCGGCTCATAGAATAATAAGTAGTAGGTACCTAAAGGTACAGAAGATCCACTGCCTAAGTGAGGATTTTAGATGTCACTATTTTGCATTAGATAATTTATTTATTTATTTATCGTATGGCTAATTTATACACTGTGATAGTTACGAGTAGGTACTTATTGCTACAACTTAAATTTACAATTTATCAAATAGTCTACAGCGTCGCTCGTGAGGTCTTTGAAGTCCGAGGGCACTCCGTCGTACTTGGTTAGAGGGCATTCGAACACGATGTGGTGCACTGTTTGCTTCGCACATCCACAGTCACATTCTTCAGCGTCGCTCCAACCCCATTTTTTGCGCAGTTGAGCACAGTGCCCTATTTCAGTCCTTATTCGATTCAGGGAGCACCAGACACGTCGAGCTTCTTCGAAACCTTGCGGGAGGTGGCTGGGGCGGAGTTCGAATAGGGTAGGTGACTCCGATTTGGCCAGCCACTCCTCCAGCCAGGCAGATTGGATATTCCACTCGGTAGGCGATTTGTGTGAGAGTAGGGCCGGGGGATTCCGTGACTTTAGTCTGGGAGACCTGAATGTATTTAGGTCTGCGTTAATTGGCAGTTCGGGCCTGGTGTGGATCTTATCGACCTCTCTAAGGAGGTGTTGGAAGCGTCGGAGATGTGGTGGGGCAATCCTGCTGAGGGCCGGTAACCAGTGTCCAGGAGTTGGTTTCATGCAGCCTGTGATAAGGCGCATGGTGTTGTTGAGGTGGGTGTCTATGTTCTGTGTGTGGGTTGAATAGTCAACCATATTGGGGCACAGTATTCTGCTGTGGGGTACACCAGTGCTAAGGCGGTGGTTCTCAAGCAGGCTGCCGAAGCTCCCCACGAGGTACCTGTCATGTTTTGCAGGATGTTGTTCCTGGTTTTTAGCTTGGCTGCGACGTTTTGTAGGTGCGTTTTATAGGTGAGGCTTCGGTCCAGTGTAACACCGAGATACTTCGGGTAGGGATTATGCGTTAGGACAGTGTCTCCAAACCTGACGCTAAGCTTTCTGCCAGCCAGACGGTTGCTAAGATGGAAGCAGCATACCTCAGTTTTGGATCCGTTTGGGCAAAGCCGCCATCGGGCTAAGTAGTCTCTCATGGTGGCAAGATCTTGTTGCAAGGTGGCTTCTGTAGTGTTAATGCTCCGCCCTTGAGAGATAATAGCTAAGTCGTCCGCGTACCCAAATTTCCTCGAGAGCGTGTCCGGGATGTCGTGTATCTAGAGGTTAAATAGCATGGGTGCTAGTACCGACCCCTGGGGTAGCCCGTTGTTGAGAATCCTTGGCCGGCTAACTTTGTCACCTAGGTATACTTGGAAAGGCCTGTTGGTGAGAGCTTGTTCCACTATTCTGTAGATCTTGGTGCATGGGATAACTTTTATTAGCTATAATCATAGAGTGGGATAGGATTGACAATGGACCACATAACGCAAGATCCAAACTAATAATATTGTTAGTAAACTTGTTTTATTTTCTATGTTTGTTATCGAAATAATCAGCCATTTCGGATGCAAACAATTCAGGTCAGGCTTGCAACCATAAAAAAATACATGGGACTATGGGAAAAAAACAATTTCCCGTAGTCCACCTAAGTGAACTAGACAGGTGGACCACGGGCAACAGAGGAACAAAACGTGTTTACTCTCCAAGCCAGCTCTCCGCCAAGTCGAGCAAAACAGCGGCAAGGCGGTACGATCCTTTCTCGAAGCAGTTCGTTCAGGCCAATTTCGACCCCCCTATAATTTCGTTATGGATAAAACCAGAAGCCCGAATGTTCAGTAACCAAACAGGCATTGTATAATACCTATTTCAAATCACTGAACCGATCGAGATGAAAGGGGTTTGGGTAAAAGTGTTGTAATTTTTTAGGTGAGCGGCCACTCATTAAAGTGGTAAATTATGATAGATCTGATCTATTCAAGATAAACATATTTTGTAATATCATGTAATACTCTTAAGTGTATCGGAGCCGAGATATTCTTAATATAGATTTTCATAGGTCAATTTTATTAGAAAAATTATATAATCCAGATAGATACATTTTCTCAAGCCAGTATTATAAGCCAAAAGGAGCCAAAACGAGTAGGCAGAGCGTATGAAGTATAGTAAGATCGACAAAATGTGATGGGTAGTGTCAGGTTGCTAGCCCATCGCCCACAACACACATGAACCCGAATCCCTTAGTAGACTCTTATCCTTATCTTATCTTACCCACGGGAAGAAAGGGTTGGTGTTATTCTTTATAAGGTAAACGTCCGAGTGCTTGACGCTGAACTATGTTTATGTAATGTAATACTTGTTCTCATGTAATGTCCATTATATGGTATCTAGGATGGGGAAGACACCAAGAAAATCTTGCTCATCCGGCAGTTTTCTTGGACTTACAAATAACAAGTGAATAAATATGTTAAGACATTGGTAGTCATTATAAAAAAAATATTTCTTAAATATCTCGGCTCCGATATAATTAAACGCCAAAAATGATATATATCTATATGTATTCAGAGGTCCTCTAAGTAAATAACTATGTAAAAATTATCCGTGGCCGCTGAAAAAAAAGACAATATTATTCGTACAAACTTACCCTTTGGTATGGGGGTAGTTTAAATCCCGGGAAAGAGCATAAGATACTCTTAATTTAGGAAATGATTCCCTAAGGGGGTGACATAGGGGTGGAAGTGTGAATCGAATGACGATATAAACGCCTTGTTTTGCCAACAAACGCTTTATGGAAAATATTTTTTAGAAACATCTAAGTTTTGAGGATTGTTATAATTTATAAAACCAACCTAACCTATCCTCTGGGGTTTAACACTAACCTTTAAGCTGTAACCTAGCAACTTTACAATTCCGAGAAAAGAAAAAAAGACGACGAAATGAAAGACGTTGCCCGGCGATAAGGGATCCCGTTGACAAAAAACCCCACCCCCATCTAGTCGATTCTAACTGAATCAACCTTGCATTTTAAACCCTCGTTACAATCACCGAAGTATTAAGACACCGGGTTGTGAAACCCCACCGGCGCTCGCGCACGGCTCTCAGTCGCGAGTCGCGGACTGCTTGGCCCGCTCCACTCCTGCGCCTGTGACCTTGGTGAGTTGCGCAACTTACTCTTGACCTTCGCTGAAACGAAAGCCGGTGCTTGGATTTTAGTTAGTTTGATCTGTGGTGTTAATGGAAATAGTAGTTGCTGAGATTTAATTAGATGTATTTCAGCAATCAATCGATGTTCCGAATCATTTGGGTTTTCTTGAAAAATAGTTATAATAGTTTTTTTTTTGTAATTTGGACTTTTTTTTCGGATTAACCCTAATCTATCTGTAAACTTTCAATATGCAATTACTGGTTCCAACATCTATTTTTTCTGCTTAGCTAAACTTTTTTAGTTAGTAAACGCGTACATACTTCTATAATATTTGTTTGCTCCGATATTTTTGATTATTCGCAATGGTTTCGAGGTTGGTTCCATTATAGCTTCATTGAATAGCATAGGGTATCACCCTATATCGATGAGGAAAACTTCTTACGAGTATGGTATGACGTCAGATCAGGCCTTCAAGAGGTTTTCCTGAAATATTTCACTGATTATGCATGGGCTGTTTAATCCAAGGTCTGCGTTACAAAGAGTTCATAATTTAATTATACTTATACAGAGTTCAATATGGACAATACTGCTGACTGTTTACTTTCGGAAAAGTGAAAATCGGAGTTGTACTTAATGTTCGGAGCTCCGAGTGAATTGCCCAATTGTCATATATGTATTTTAATAACTTCCGCCCGCGACTTCGTCTGCGTGAACTCGGGATAAAAACTATCCTATATTTTAATTTTAATCCAGAGTATCTTTGTGCAAAATTTCATCCAAATCGGTTGAGCCGTTTAAGCGTGATTGAGTATCAAACATCTAAACATCCAAACATACTTTCGTATTAATAATACTTGTAGGATTCTTGACAGATTACTTTACACATGCACGATCGCACGCGGCATCCCTCTCTCCCCCTGCTTGCCTACAATTATGAAATGCCCTCATGGGTATGTTATTATTTTCCTTGTTATATTTCTGCCTTGGAATGGATCTTTTTCAATATGCACACTGTCTTAGTCTAGTTGTAAAGTAAATTCGTGAATATGTATTTATTTGCCAATTCAAGAAAAATCTTCATTTACTTTAATGAATTTATAAGACTCGTATTATGATTTAGCTTACAATCACATGTAATAGTGTAATTAACATGGTGAGGCAGAATTTAGGGGTTTTTCAGTTCGTAATTTAAATTTTAAGTGCTTTTCTTCTCCTGATCTTCAAAAAAAGAAGGAGGTCCTTCAATTGACTCGAAGTTTTGTTTATGTTGTTCATGAAAAAAAACAGTACGGTACAGAATGGTCATTGTTTAGTGGCTGATATTTTTGAACATTTATTTTGGTTCAATTACAATGCAATTATGCAAATTTCTATACGCATGTACTAAGTGAGAAGGAGAAAAAAAAGGACGTTTTTAAAAACCTTCGAGAACAGTAGAGGTAAGATGTTTCGGGACTTCTAACGACACGATGATTGCCATAATAGAAAACCATAATAGAAGGGAAGATAGAGGGAAAGAGAAAGAGAGAGAGAGAGCGAGACCAAGAAGATGTTTTACGTACCAAATCAAAGATAGAGCCTTGATTCACCATTAGACCAAAGGTCAGGTCAAATTGCACATGACTTGTTACATAAATTATTTATGATACACCTCTCTGGTAGGTTTTGTATGTTATCAAAGTATAAAACAATATAAATATATATTTAAAAGGGTGGAACAAGGCGACTGAGATTTTTTAATAGGCTTCATAAGTACGAGTAAGTATACGTTTCCTCAATACTATAGAAACATACTTACCCGTTTTGAAGCTTATTGTTATTTCTTGAAAACAGTAGCTTCAAAAGTAACCTGAAAAAGGCCTGTGATCTCATCAAAATACCTGTACAAAAAAGTCAGATATGAGTTATTATCATTTTTTTTTATGCATGCAGGTATTTCTTATTGTACATATAGGTACATCTTTAAACGCCAACGCAAAATGGGGTGTTATAAGTTTGACGTTTGTTTCTGTCTATCTGTGTATATATGTCTGTGGCATCGTACTCCTAAATGAATGGACCGATTTTAATGCGATTTGTTTTGCCCGAAAGCTGAGGTCACCGATATGGCTTTTAGCTAAGATTTTGTTGAAAATCAAATCGATCAAAAAAGTGCGCGGTTTTTCTACTTTTCTAAGTTGTTAATTATTGAGGATGTCTCTTGTATACCGCGGAATACTTCGAGGTTCATAGTGATGATGGCCTTACCTTAAAGTTAGTGTCGTCACACTAATGACTGTGACGTCACGGTACAGTAATGGCGTCACACACGCCTCGTTCAAGGTCACCATCGATCCGTCAACATTGACCCTTATATATGACCTTTATATTGATAGATTATTAAGTTTTATATAGCCATTAGGAAATAAATATGATGGTGAGAAAGATTCTTGGTGTCTTATATTTCAACATTGATTAAATTACATTTTTAACAAGCCATAAGTATAATAAATACTTGATTTTTTATGTATATTGTTTGTCACCAAAATGTCTAGGCAGTTAGTAATACATGTTTTGTGTTAAATATAATTATGTACCTGCTTAAATATTTCTTACTTAACTTTTGAACGTAGGAAGATACTAGGAACGTTAAAAAGTGAAGTAAGAGACATTTGTTAGGTAGGTACATAATATTTTTTGTCATTGTGTTTATGTTATGTATCTTCGAGTTATTTTTACAAATTATGTAATTATTAGTATACACGATCCATAAAATTATCTGTATTTATTATTGTAATTTTTCAAAATATATTTAGTTTATTTGATAAAATTAAGATTTATTATGTGTATGTTTATTTCTTAACAATACTTTTATTAAACATAATATTATATATATATGAAAAAAATCTAAAGAAACCCTGGTCAAAAGCTAAACCGACGAGCATGTATGAAGGATAATTAAAAAAAATGAAGCAAGCAAGCTTTGTCAAAATGGTAGCAAAACCGCGAGCTCTGCCTAACCCCTCAGAGAAATCGGCGAGATTATAATAGTAATTATGTGTATATGTACCTACTTATCTAACCGTAGTAACATCTATACAGAAGTACAAGACGACCTCTTCGTCATTTCATAATAGTTTTCGAAAATAAGTTGCCTACTTAATTCGTAATATTCAAGCATTCAAGCTCTGGTTTGACATTAAAACTTGAACCCAATCACAATGGCAGACTATTTGGTGACGTAATCAAGTTGTAGGTCGTCAATCAATGTCCCTGGTAATACCTAAGGGGTTAGAATTAGGGCTCGCGGTCGTGTCCGGGTTTCGTGTACACATGTATGTATGTATTGGCATGTTTTTATTTGTCTAGAATTAATACTAATTAGGATTTGCTTTCATTTTCTCTGTTTTTGTACACGGTATAAGTTTGCCTATCTCGTTCTACCTACCTTCTTCTCAATTGCTCAAAGGTTAGCTGGAAGAGATCCCTTATAGGGATAAGTTCGCCTTTGTACTTTGATCTATTGTGTGACATGTATATTCCTTAACCTGTTATTGTGTACAATAAAGTGCTTACATACATACATACACGTGTCGGGTACCCGTGTTCGTGTAACCCGCCCGCGGGTCTAAGCGACCGGTCCGAACGGATCCGTGTAATTAGCGCACGGGTACCCGTGTACACGTGTACACGTGTACACGGGTACCCGAGTCCTGTTTACACGCGGATAGCACTACCCGTCCTTGAGTTGTTGTGTGAAGCTAGGAACTATCCCGTTGTTCTAAGAATGTACATACATACATACATACATACATACATTCACGCCTTTATCCCTAAAAGGGGTAGGCAGAGCACATGAAACTCATGTTCCAGCGCCACTTTTAGCATAAATGTGGGTATAAAAAAGACTGACAAAATGTGATATTGCAGTGACAAGTTGCTAGCCCATCGCCCACAACACACTTTAATCCTGCACGAATGTACATACAAGTACTAAATGAGTGTTCGTAGCATTGCAATTATAACATATTATTTGTGAATAAAAATAGCATAGGAATAAATGTAACAAATTATAACAAAGTACGTAAAGTTCGCCTCCTCAAATTCATATTTTAAAAAAGTAAGTACGAATCCATGCTAATGTTATAAATATGAAAGTGGGTCTGTCTGCCTGTGTCTTTCTGTTACCCCTTCACGCTTTAACAGCTGAGTTGATTTAGATAAAATTTGGTATAGAGATTTGAGTCTGGGGGAGGGACATAGGATATAAACGAGTTCCACGCGGACGAAGTCGCGGGCAGAAGCTAGTAAGTTTTATCCCATAAAAAAACATTCCATGTAAAAAAGAGGCCAAGTCTCGAAACTCTTCCACCTTAAAAAGCTGTGAGATATTTCGTAGTACCAACTCTCAGGCATTCTCATTATTATTTTTAATACAGTTGCTCAAAAAGTGGTACTTTTTGTGGCTGCGTAGCGTACGAGAAGCTCAATTTCTCGAACTAGTGCTTTTTACTTTTTAGTTGCGACCGCGGCGCGACCGTCGCGGGTGCGCGGCCTGTGCGCGGCGGGTTGCTGGCGGGGCGTGACCTGTTTGACCGCGCTAGCGGTTTGTAGGCAAGCATATTTTATCGCCATGATATATTAATTTATTATTTTTCGCAATTGTATTAAAAAACGTCGTTTACAACACGTGTGAAATGTCTTTTACCACTCGTACCGAGTCTTGCCACTCGCTTTCAGCTCGTGGCAAGATACCTCGGTACTAGTGGTAAAAAGACATTCTTTTCATACTAGTTGTAAAACGTACTATTATTTGCCAGCTAAATAGAATTCTGCCACTTTGCAATCACACCACTTTACTGCTTTTATGGATTTTTGCACACCTTAAACTATGAAGTATTGTGTAATTGCCAAGTCGCAAAATTATATTTAGCTAGCAAATAAAGAATAATAAGAATGCCTGAGACTTGATACTACGAAATATCTCACAACTTTTTACGGTGGAAGAGTTTCGAGACTTGGCCTCTTTTTTACATGGAATGTTTTTGGTATGGGATCTTACTTCTTTTTGAAGGTTATTGTGTCATCAATACATACAAATTACGAATGCAGTCTCATTCTTGCTTTTGAATTTTTTCTCCCATTCGCTGCAAATGTAACTTTGTAATCCTATATATTTATATGGGATTACAAAGTTATTTATGCGTTTCTAGACATCTGGACCGAAATTTGCTAAATATTTTATTTTCATCTTGATTTTAACACTAGACACTAATTATGTTCTAAATTAGTGTTTTTGTTGATCGTTCAGTGAATATGTGAGTGACAAAATTAAGAAACTTTGACTAGTTATAATTCTTAAACTACTGCTTCAAATGGAATGAAATTTGAAATATACCATGTTTAAACAATGCCTGCTTGGTTACTGAAAATTAAGGCTTTCAGTTTTATTCACAACGAAGTTATTGGGGGGTCAAAAACGGCCTGAACTGCTTCGAAAAAAGATGGAACGGCAGTGCCGCTTTTTTGCTCGACTTGGCGGGGGCACCGCCGTGCCCCCAGATTTTTATTTGAGCTTAAAATGTGAAAAATAATGTAGTAACATTAATCTAGTTTTAGTTTTGAACCATAATAGTAACGAAGCTGGGGGTTTAAAACTGGCCGGTCCCAATTTGGAAATAATGATGAGACTTTACTGCATTTATGAAATTTGGCATACCTAAATAAAACTATGTAGTATTGTGCGATTACCAAGTCACAATAGTACATTACGTTACTAGGGCGGTGAATTCGTGAATGCCCCAGATCGCAGGTGTTTGTGCGCAGCGTGCAGTAAAACTCGTATTATGGCCAGGTGTGACGTAACATTTTATTTACCAAGTTAATAAAGCCCCCCACAAGGTGGACTGAGGACCTGGTAAAGGTTGCGGGAGTCCGCTGGATGCGGGTGGCGCAGAACCGGTCACTTTGGCACTCTTTGGGGGAGGCCTATGTCCAGCAGTGGACGTCTTTCGGCTGATATGATGATGATGACGATGATTAAATAAAGATTAATGAATGCCTGAGACTTGGCTCTACGAAATGTCTAACAACTTTTTAAGTTTAAGAAGAGTTTTGAGACAGCCTCTTTTTTCCATGAAATGTTTTTTATGGGATGAGACTTACTAGCTTCTGCCCACGACTCCGTCCACGTGGAATTCGTTTATATCCTATGTCCCTTAAGACCCATTCCCAAATATAGCCGTTCAGCGGTAAAATACCACAGCTCGGGTCGGCGAAGATAACAGATAAAAGTACATTATTGTCGAAGCAAGAGAAGTAGGCAATTGCTGGCTGAGTATTAATTTTAAACGGACGACCTTGGGAGACCCGTTTCGCCGGCAGGTGACGAACAAAACAAACAAAGTAAACTTAAGACGTAAGTAGTAAGCTTCCATTTTTTTGTTGAAATTTCGACTTTATCGCAAAGGCATAAAACTTAATATTGCTTTGGAATTCAACCACTTCTTTATCTATAGTTTAGTCTCTAAGACTTTTGGGTTTATCCAAAAAAAAATTGCAAGACACTGATAACGCCTATACAAATGATGATCTCGTTACTGCAAATTATATTTAAGTCGTTAAACTACATCAACGATGTTTAGTACGTCCGAAATTGTAAGATAAAATCCTGTCAAAAACGCAAGCAGAAAACGACTTTTTCATGAGAGCATAAAATCGTACCGTTATCCGATATCGAAATAATTATGGTATACTTTGAATCGGTAACGTAAAATCGTTTTGTTTGAGTAGGTACCTTTATTTAAAAATGATAACGGTATACATTGAAGCAGTAGCAAAATAATCGTAATATCGTTTTGTTCGAGTACCTTTCTTTTAAAATGATTACTGTATCCTTTAGATAGGTAGGCAGAGTAATGATGCAAGTATCGTTTTGATTCAGTGCCTTTATTCGCTGCTCATATTCAACCTCGTGAGTAAAGGTACGGTTTAAAAAGGTATACCACATTCAGTCCCTTATTTAGAACCATACTGACGGTGGAGGAAAATGAAGACTTAGCAAATGTCAACTCTATTTGAATGACGTTAAGGATCAAAAGTGCTAAACATTAAATTTCCTCGACTGTGCAATACAATAAGCGCTCGGTTAATATTAAAAAGTTCTCATGTACAGTCAGCCATGACAGTGGGCTACCACTTTTGGACCTTATTTTGCATGCAATAAAGTACAAAAGTGGTAGACCACTTTTGTGGTTGACTGTACTTACCTACTGTTTTTGTTTAGCTATCATATCTATAAGCGGCTATTAATAAAAGTTAAACAGTTTGCGTGCCCTTTGTCGGTGAATCATTAAATAAAATACTGGGTTTATACAATATTCTGACGCAATAGAGCAAACACAGGCTTCCTGCGATATTTCCTTTTGCCACATACCTAATATAAAACAACATCATACACACCAAACCCATAGAGTTGCTAATGCAAATATAGTAAAATGAAATAAATAAATTATATTTGCCTCAACTCAAACGGCCGCGGACGGTCCGAACCCGCGTGTAATTAGAACCCGCGGGTACGTGTGTACGGGTACACGGGTACCCGGGTACCCGCCCGCGGACCGGGCGGGTTCGGGCGTGTCCGTGTGGAACGGACGCTTAGCACCGCGGGCTTAAGAACACGGGTATTCGGGCGGGCGGGTTTACACGTGTAGCGGGAGCCCTAGTTAGAATAGCACCATCTCCTTACTTTCCGTGCGTGTCGTAAGAGACGACTAATGTACGTCTGCAAAGGAATTTGCACCGTCTACACAGCAGACACAATTCATAATTGATAACAATCCCCACCGACCGTGTCGGTAGCTGCCGCCTCGCATGGGATGCACGATTCATTCAAATATGAAATGTAACTACTGTATAGACCGTTCAAATTCCGTTGCATGTAATAGAATGCGCGCCGGCCCGACCCGTTCGGTGGGAATCGTACATAAGTGAACAGCTCGAGTGCACGCTCCGCTACGAGCAGGGCGTGGAGCGTCATAAAAATTGCATTTTCACACCTTTCATTCGGAAAAGTAAGTTTTGCTCCACGACGAGAGGGACCAAAACGCTACTTTTCTGTTCAAGCGACTTTTTTAATGTATACATTGGCATTGGAGCATTTGTACGAAATGTGCCAATTGAACACAGATGTTAATAAAATAATCGATTGTAATTTCATCGTAGTCGATTCAAAACGAACATATTTCAAGTTTTAACTATAACAACGTTGTATAAAAATTTATAAATATTTCGTAATATTTAAAAATTAGTAATAAAAATTAAGATAATTTAGATATATTTTAACAATAGCTTTTTTTAAATTTCCTCATAGTCGGTGTGAAAAATAGTATGTGTCACTCGGCAGCAAAATTATTTTCGTCTCGGGCGTAAACACTTGTATCCCTCACTACGCTCAGGATCCTACGTTAGAATCCCTCGCTACGTTTAGGATTCAATACACCGCCCTCGCCGTAAATATACTATTTTGCTCCCTTGTGACACAAATAACTATTGTTTTATATGCACGCTGCACGCCCCGCTTACAGGCTGTACACTGAGGGAGGCCATAATTGCGTGGGCGATGGGCTTGCAATCTATCATTGTGACGTGCAATTTCACTACATCATTCAAGATAGGAACACATTATTATTCAAAATACTTACATATCAGTATGCATTTGTCTCTGGCTCTCAACACAGCGGATCTTGAAATCGATGAAGTTTTCATCCCAAAAATCATCCCCGAAGGGGGTTTAATAGGGGGAGTCGGAAATAAATGTCCATGCTCACCGTACAAATGTACCGATTTGAACCTAGGTCAATGACGTCAGCCGTAAAAAAACAAGAAACGAGTATAGCAGAGATTCTAATTGTAACATGACACCAATTTCATAATATACAGTACGAGTTCAGCTTAAAGTTAGGCAACAAACGAAATATGTTATTAGGCGAACAACTTTCATAAGCTAAGTTTGTTTTTTTATTCAGAATCAGAATCAGAATGTCATTTATTGTTGTGTATTGTGATACACATATTGTGTTAGTTCAATACAGATCTTACAAATAGGTCAGTTCTCTGTGACATATATTACGAAGTACAATAATTTAATAATACATAATAATAATTAACGATTTCATGCAAAAATTAAAAATAACAAATATAATATAATTTATTACTTATGTCAAACAATCACATACATTGATGTCAATTTAATTATATTACAGTAGAAATGTCAGTCCCATGAATAAAAAACAAAATAAAAAAATATAATAAAAAAATGTCAAATAGTAAATGATAAAATTCTCACATTATACTCGTACCTCTATCAGAATAACATTTCTCTTTTAGTAGATTATATAATTTTATTTTAAATGTTTACAGTGAAGTTTTTCATCTTTAATAGACTCTGGTAATTTATTATACAACTTTGGAGCCATTATGTAAATAGATCGTTTAAAGAAAGGAGTTTTACAGATCTCATTATCTGGTGGAAGTAATCGTTTATGCTTAGCTGGTCTAGGATGCTTATTAATTTGAATTTGGAAGCGACTCATGTACTGCTTAACAAATACGCAAGCTTCATAAATGTATATGGAGCTTTGTGTTAGCAGACCCAGCTTCTTAAACAAATGTCTACAGCTTGTTCGTCGGTTGACTTTGAACATCACTCGTACTGTTATCTTCTGGGCTATAAACAAAGGCGCCAGTTGACAGGCGGCTGCATTGCCCCAATGCATGATACCATACCTAAGATGAGGACACGTATGCATGATGTGCAGTAACAGCTGACTGTTGTGATACTATTTCTGTCAGTTTTTTTAAGACATACATAACGATTTATTTTTTTACAAAGAGTATTTATGTTTACTACGTATCATTTTTATCCTTGCAACACATCTATGTCATTTTACGTTAACTAGGTTCTAGATAACTATTTGTATTATTTTATTATATTAATATTCAGGTTTCAAAACATTTAAAATCGTAAATAAATAAATATTTTTTGAATCAATCAATAAGTAAATCAATCAATCATATTAACTGAATTTTAACTTTCGTGTGACATGTTGAAATAAAACTAATAATTACACAGTTCAACTCACGTATCAAATGTCACTACGGGCGACTGGACCGAATTTTATCAGCTTATGTTGAACGTTTAAAATCCAACTTTTTCTACAATTTGAATCATCATCCCTCCTAGCGTTATTCCCGGTTGTACCTAAAGGGTCCGCTTTGGAACATAAATCCCAAAATTTGGCATAGGCACTAGTTTTACGAAAGCTACTGCCATCTGACCTTCCAACTCAGAGGGAAAACTAGACCTTATTGGGTTTCCCACGATACATATGCTTAGCCTAGTGCGGGAGTCGCCGATGAAAACTGTTAAAAGTATACAATTTTTTTTTAAATAAATATTTTTCACTTTACACAATTTGGGATATTACGAGTATAATAATAATATAATTACTAAAATTTTACAATTAAAATATTATAAAAAATTGTAAAGAGTTTCGTATTAATTTCATATATAAGTACGCAGTGAGTGATTTTAGTTTAGAAGAAATCACTACATTTAGTTAGTTCACTCGTTTGCGTTAATCCTATCGTCTTGCTAAATTCCACTGTTTACTATAAATAAACGATTGAAGACCCTAACAATAAAACTGGGGTTATTGCCATCTAAAAGACCGTTCATTGACAGCAAATATTTTTTCAAGAAGCCGCTGCAGCTGATCAGTAAGTCACGCGACTATTAATTAGGAGGTCGTTGCTTGTAATGTTGGAGCCTGGCTGGTTGTCCCACTAGACTTTTCAAAAATGCGTTCCATAATATCGTTTGATAATTAACAATAGCTTTTCGGTGAAGGGAAACATCGTGAAGAGATTGGTCTAACCTCAAAGGTCTAGTTTTCGATACAGTTGGAAAGTCCGATGGCAGTCAGTTTCGTTAAAAGCCAAAGGACCCCTAGCTCCCAGCAACCATGAAAACACTAGGAGAATGTGTTTTTTATATAAACCCTAGTGATTGGGTTGTTCTCGAGCACGCTGCAGCCGCGAGCACACCACCGATCGTTTTGCAGATTCATCCTGACTTTTATCCAGCCTGTGGCAGAAAACGATTCTATAATTTCACTTGAAAATTAACCTTCTGATGGGTTGCCGTCTAAAGATATGAGTTCATTAATGCACCTGCCCAGTAACCTTCGCCTGCGGTAGTGGGAGTAGTGTCCACTTCTTGCAACACTCGCCAATTTCGACACGCTGGTCCCGCCGGTCGACGCTCGCCTCTTAATTTATCAACATAAAACATGGCCGCAATGTGATTTAGAAATGTAACTTTTTTTGTACGGTGCCATTACATTTATTAGAAATCCTGCAGTTTAATTGTTTACGACTTACGCCAGATGATCGTTCTTGAAACGCTGAAGCTCTTAAATGAGCAGGTAAATCAATTGATATTTGATTACCCCAACTTTAATTTTTTTTGTAGAGCATTAAGTACTATATCAAAATAAATCTTGAATAGAAGCCGATCTCAACTTAAAACTGCTTCTAAATTACAAGTCGTATCTCCTGTGAACATTCGAAAAAAGATTGGTAATCTAAAATCGATGATTTTCTAAGAGTTGGCGAGAAAGCGGGCATTTAGGGAAGTTGAGAACTGCAGTTAATTCAATTGGATTCATTCACGTAATAATTTCAAATCGCGGTTGCCAAATATGTCAAGTGAAGTCACGCGATTTTGTCTAAAGTCGCTGGCAACACACCCTGGGGCCCACTTCATGAAGGTACAACATACAATTTTACACAAGCAACATTGTTGAGAAGGTAAGTCATTATTGGTCAAGCGTGGTCTTGCTGATTTTGACTAGTGAAATTGCAACTTGTAGCTGTGAAGTGGACCCCTGGCATATCTGAATGTAGCTAAAAATTAACTTTTTTCATAACTAACGTGATCAACAATATCGTGACACCGACTCTATAATACCAATGAAATGCATAAATAAAGTTTGCCATTCACAGAATTAAGGCCATACTAGAAAATAATATGTTCATCGAATTAATATTGAGCAACGTACTGGTTTGGTCACGACGAGTCATGCCTTTAAAGTTTAAATGCAGGCTTGTTCATCTGTGGAAACGAAGCGCAATAGAAACAGGGATATTACCGCGAGAACGTTTCTAATATCCTCATCTCTGTCGCACTTACTGTGTTCGAGTGACGGAGATAAATCATAGGAACTATCATTTTCCGGTGTTCACTGTAGCAGCTCAGAATTAATGGGATTCGAAGAATTGGAATAACGTAGCCATACCAATTTACTATAATTAGGCTGCAATCAGTGTCAATATCAACTCTTCCATGTTTGCACACTTTTATAGTATTTTTCACAATCGTGTTATAATAGAGAGCTTTTTAGTTGAGTACCGTGTTTAGGCCACGAAGCTTGCTGAGTGGCCTAAGTAAGGTACGAGATTAAAAAGCTTGATTATGGCACGATTGTGAACAATACTTTTTCTACGAGTCAACTGAACAAATTAAACAAACTTGGTGCCTATTGAAAACGAAGTGCAACCCACGCTTTTTCATTTTTGTGCGTTGATGTCTATTTACCTTTTGACTTTCTCATGACGGCGTCCTATTGGTCAAATACATTATAGTTCAGTAAAGGCGCCACGTGATTGGTCAATTTCATTTTAGTTTTCTCAACAGTTATGAAATGTTGAGTTGGGAGCTCCATAGTAAAAAGTATGTGATTTAAGTTTGGTGTACAAAGTCTTAATTCAAACATTAAGGTCGACGAGTATAAAAAATAAGTTAAGTAGGTACCTAAGATCTAAATCAATGGAATTTGCTAACTAGGTAAACAATGTATGGAAATTGACATTCAATGTCAACTTCAGTATGACGGTTTGTTTACATAGTTAGCAAATTCCATTGATTTAGATCTTAAATATTATAATTATAAGCATGAAATTCACAGGACAGTTGTAAAATAACTGTCTCTGCTTTGGAATCGTGTCATTCAAATTAGTTAATTAAATTTTAATATAAACATAGATAATCAGTTGTCGACGTGATCAGAAAGTACTAAAATTGATAATGCATTGAAGGTACCGAAGCTCTGAGACGCAAAATTTACTTATATTTCAAATAGCTTCGGTATTTTATTGACATTCAAATCGGCAACTTTGTGTTTAAAAAAATGATGTTTTCAGTGTATTTTCTAAAGTTTGGTTTATTTTGTACTCGTACACAGTACCATTAAAAAAAAGTAGGTATGTTTTTTATAATTGATATTTTTTCTGCTGTCAAAAATAAAACTTCGGAAAAAACACGTTTTAACTAGAAGGAATATAAAAAAAAAGTTCAATACCCACCTACTTGATAAAGTTGGTTTAATATAATTTATTTAAAGTAAACCATCAATTTACGATGGTAGAGTTAATGGTGCAAACTTATATGGGCATATGTATCAGTATAACCCAGGAAGTCCATTGTTGCTTATGTTAATATTTAAGATTAGATAATGCTTGTAAGAACCTTATCGCTCTGCGTATTCCTTTTTGAACGATGACTGAATACCTATTACTGTGCTAAAATTTTCGTATTGGACGTAGGGAATGTATGTATACTTGAAGAAACATAATTAGTGTATGTCCAAAAATAGTGAAGCGGCAAAAACGTTATATGCATATGTATAGTTTTTGAGAAAAAAACTATTTTGTGAAACTTGATGCACAATTCGGCTGCATAGTAAAATTTATAGGGAAAAAATAACAGTGGTCAGATTCGAATGAAAAAAGTAACGTTATAAAAAACGTTAATTCCAACGCAAGAAAATTCACCGCGCCTTTCTGTCCATACTAGGTGTGCGGTCAGTGTATTTTACTCAAACCTAACAAACAAACATCCTATATATAAATGTTCGCATTACAATATTATAATAGTATGTATGTATGTATGTAAGCACTTTATTGTACACAATAACAGGTTAAGGAATATACATGTCACACAATAGATCAAAGTACAAAGGCGAACTTATCCCTATAAGGGATCTCTTCCAGCTATAGTTTAGATGTTTGTTACTTAATCACGGTAAAACAGCTAAACCGACTTGGGTGGAATTTTGTAAGAGGATAGTTTATAGCCTGGATTAAAAAAGGATAGGTGGTTTTTGTCCCGGCTCCACGCAGACGAAGTGGCGGGCGGAAGCTAGTATTTAATAAGTTTATAAATGCGAAAGTCGAAACCGATAATATTTTTGAACAAGCTATCCAACGATACCCCACCCACACTATGGGTTTAACGAGAAAAAAAATACCATCCCCACTTTAGTTGTAGGGCAGCCCCCAAAAAATATTTCAAGATTTTATTCTTGTGTTTTGTCGGCGTGATTGATTTATATACCCATGCCGCATTACAGTTTTCTAGTAGTAATGGTTGACATCGTGAGGAAACCTGCATACATCTGCGAAGAAATTCAAAGGTGTATGTGAAGTCCCCAATCCGCACTGGGCCAGCGTGGGGACTACTGCCCGTTCCCTCTCATACATGAGAGGAGGCCTGTGCCCAGCAGTGGGACGTATATAGGCTTATTATGATGAATAGTTACTGAGCTAAGCCGAAGACGGATTAACGGACGGACGGACGGACGGCCAGACGGACATGGCGAAACTATAAGGGTTCCTTGTTGACTACGGAAACCTATAAAGAATTGAGGTCGAAAATGTTTAAGCATTTTACTTTCCATTCAGAGAAGACAGCACCTATTGAATAGCGAATAGACGATATAATTCAAAACAAATAAATAAGTTCAACATATAATTTGGTATTTATTTATTTTCAAGTAGTTCAATAAAGGAAGGAAACAATTAGCCGTTAATCGAGTCTACCAGGAGGGCCTGTCGAACGGTGTCAGCCTTATCTCATCTAGATGAGGGCCCTTTCGGATGCACTTCGACCCAGTGGGATCTTTTGTGCATTTGCCCTCTGCTCTTCTTATGTCTACTCCCAACTTCGCTCCATCATTTCCACATAGCGGATGATGCAGCTCAGCGGAAGTACCTTGAATTCCTTTGGTTGCGGATAGCCGTTACCAAAGTAATTCATTCTTTGTCTAGCAAGGGCATGACATTCACACAGTAATTGTTCCATAGTCTCATCCTTCTCGCCACACATTCTACAGTCTAAACTGTCCGATAGTCCCATCTTGGCCAAGAGATCCTTGACCCCGAAGTGACCTGTGAACACCCCAGATATGATTCTGAGGTGTCAGCCAGTGACGGACGCTCTATCTTGTCACTTATTATCGCGTGATAAGACCGACCATGATACGGGGCTGGTCTTAAGTATAACTCGATTAACAAGAATCGCCTTACACCGATTTTCACTCGCGATATGACGCGCATATTAGTATGTCAAGGGTACTTGGCCAATATTTATTATGTGCATACATATTTTGGCACATTCCTTGTTCGTTCATTGGCATTTGCGAAATACAGGACAGTGTCAACGAGACGGACTTTATGTCAATCTTTACAGGAGTAGTAGCAGCCAAGATAGCCAAATATTTCACCTGCGCCAAAAAAGAACTGACAAGAAAAAGGATGCAATAATATCTGGCACACCCTTAAAGCAGATGTTCCGTACCCCATACTGTACTCGGCTTCTAACTGGCGCGAGAACTCGTAGATTAGTAAGCTCATAACCATCGTCATATCAGCCAAAAGACGTCAACTGCTGGACATAGACCTCCCCCAAAGAGTGCCAAAATGGCCGGTCCTGCGTCACCCGCCTCCAGCGGACTCCTGCGACCTTTACCAGGTCATCAGTCCACCTTGTTGGGGGGCCTACGCACGCTGCGCCTTCCGGTACGTGGTCGCAACTCGAGAGCCTTTCCGCCTTAACAGCCATCGGTTCTACGTAAAGTATCCTCCTATAAACAGGTTAATACCCTTAAAAACAATATTATTCGTGTCTTCGCACATTGTTTCTGTTATTAAAACTTGATCCAATACTCAGGGTATCTAGGTTATATTCCTATGCTGACCAGACTAATTTTTCCATATCAAAATTGACATTAAGATCTACCTAACGTAAATAAAATGTGTAAAATGATCGACCTGGTGATGACACCTTTTCAGACTTAAAAAAAATATGTTCCACATTCAGGCGGCTTCTAGTAATATGAGAATATGACATAATAAAGCGAAAAAAATTGTCCCTCACTAACAAACAAACGAACAGATCATAAAAGCTTGTCATAAATAGGCTTTGGTTATCATGTTATCAATATAGCTACAATGGTTTCTCTGTATATCATGATACTACCGAAAAATTTACCTAAATTGTGGAAAATACCCACGCAATTTATAATTCTAAAGTTTGCGACGCATTACCACAAGAAAAAATGACGAAGGTTGAATGTCACCGTAAGTTGTTATTTCCTTATTTACAGGTCACTTATTTTGCCACATGAGATTATGTTACACCATAGTTGAAACAAAAATATAAATATAAAATTTGTAGGAACTTTCTCCGTTTCTGTATGAATAGGGTAGTGGCCACGAAGAATACGATAGTACTATATAAAATGAACAAACATGGAGTGACTAAGGCAATGACAAAATGAAAAGATGGGGCGGAGGGGGGGGGAGGGGTTGGAGGGTAGTGGCCTCATGTAAAAATTGATAACGTAGTCTTTCTAAATGGACGACAACCATCAATACTCGTATTATAGAGATAAAGTATAAATAACAAAATATAAATCATATCATAAAAAGTTATGCACCTTGAAAGTTTAGTAAAATAAGTTGTATAACTAACCTACTTAAAGTACTTAGTTTTAAATTTAACTATAAATTAGATAAATAGAACATTAAGAACTCCCCATCGGCACACAAACCTCTCCAAGGTTTTGTCTAGATGGGCATTGTAATGATAATACATTGTTTTTGTCTTAATCAATAAATTAAAAAGAAAAAAAAAGAAAAATATGCATCTTTTTATTGTCCAAGAGAAAATTTAAAGCTACTAATAGAATCCTTACGCTTTTATAGAAACAATTTTATACTGCAACTATCGACCTAAACGCAGTATTTCGCGTTCAAAACAGCAATATACTTGATTTTTGAATTAGTAAAGCAAATTGCAAAGCGTTCCCGGCTTCATACTAATTGACGTAAAAGTGTGACATCAACTTTGCCGCTCGATTTTTTGGGCATTTATGTTCTATAATTGTTGTTGCTCCCATATAAACATTTGTTCCTTTCCAAAAACTGGTTCGAATAGCATCGTATCGGTTCGGGACATAAACACCTGCGATCTGGGGCATACACCGCCCTAGGTACGTAATGTACTATTACAACCTCGACCCATCAACGTATCTCTTCTCATAGACTCTCGTTCGAACAAATTCCCTTACCAAACTCATGGCACAATCTACTATTTATCTCCGCATATCGTTCAATTTATTGCATCGCGTTTTCGCGGCAGTACGTAACTCAACACTCGTACTTATTCTATTGTGTTTATACCTAACAATACCATCGGGTAAACAAGACGTTAATTGACATAATGATGCGGGCATTGGCGTCATTATTTCCCTTTTTTGTTTTCAGGGGTCAAAATATTAATAGTTTTTGACAAGCATTACGTTTGTTCCTCAAGTGGTGTCAATATGAATAAAGACAAGAGATTTTTTTTTTAGGTACTGTGTGTGTACCCTGTGTGCATAACAAATAAAGGTTCTTATATTATGTTTTGTTCAAACTGAGTGATTCGTCGGACCTAATAGTGACGAATGTGTTTTTTTTTAGATTACATAGGAGTTAATTCAATTCACTACTTTTTCTAATTGTATACTTATTTTCTAAAGTATGTACAAAATAATAATTAAGATATAGATATTATTATATTTATTTTTCCAAAGACTAAAACTATGACAAATATTAAAAATCAAATTAAAAACTAAAAAATATTAAAAAAATTGGGCCCTCTTGGCATTGTCCCCAAGATGCTGGCAGCGTTTCCTCGCTGGATAGCAATACTAATGCGCTGGGCGAGGAAGCTGCCAGATTTTCGGTCCCCCGTGGACTCAATTAATTTATTATTATATTATATTATTTCAGTTCTCGGGACCATGGGGTCCCCGACTTTTGGGAGGCATGCGTGGGGCCAAAGCCAACAGTGCAGAGGCCCTTTAAAATAAAAATAATCTAAAGTGGAAAGGGACACATAATATTATTATAATTAGATATTTTACTTTTTATATTATTATTGTAAAAATCTAGCCTAAGAATAAAAGTTAAATAAAGAAACAAATAAAACATTTATTTCAGGCCACTAAGCCCCATAGTTACAAATACCTTGCTTCTCGTTAGAGTTATGTCAACCTACCTAACCCTAATGAAGTCATGGATATTTTCTATGTATTTAAGTATTTATATCTATTATTATATATATCGTCGTCTAGTACCCATAACACAAGCCTTATTGAGCTTACTATGGGACTAGCTCGATTGGTGTAAGATTTTCCCCTTATATTTATTTATTTATTTATTTATTTATCTATGATGTTTGGCTTGGCTACCAAATCTTCTATTTCGGCATTTTTTTCGATCCTTCAACTCGCATCGTCTCTTTTGACTAGTCCCAGGATTTTTTGGAACACCTTATGTTCTGACACTAACAGGCTATGCTCCATGTTAAGGGTTAATGGCCAAGCCTCACACCCATAAATTGAGATGGGGTGGATTACGGTCTTATAAATCAGCTTAGTCCGTTTACTAAGCAGTTTACACACCGACACCTTATGAAAAACAGCGCCTGGTGTTCTGGATACGGGTGTTGATTTCGTCCTCTCTAGAGTGCGTCTCAGTAACAGTGTACAGTATCCTGTAAATCGGTACTCATAAATTAAAATGTAAACGTAAATGATCCTTTTGACCTTCAAATTGTATTCAGTAAAAAACTACCTAAATTGTAAAGAAATATTTTAACATTGACAAGTTTATTAAGTATCAAAATGTCTGGTTGACGCACATTGTCGCGTCAACCAGACAGTTTGAATACGGTCGACTTCAAAGTTATGTATAATTTTTTCCTCATGTTAGTCCTGCATGAGAAATGGAACTATAGGGGAATAATGTGCGGGTGCCAGTATGGGAAATGCACCCATTATTGGAGGAGTATGGAATGAGCCTTTTGGTTCTATCTGGTCGGTTGCGTGTTCAGCGTCTTCCTCGGATCTTGGTGTGATGAAATGCCGGTTGGATTGAAGATTGATGTATTGGTTTGCATCACAATATAAAGTTATGACTGCACTGCTAAAACTAAATGTACTGTATTCTACGTAAGATATAAATCAAGATACGACGTTCACAAGCTTTTCAGGGCGATTTTATATCTATCTGAATCTGAAATAACTATGTACAACTTAAAAAAGTTGAAAAACCCCCGACATTTTCATTTCAAAGTCCAATATCTCAAAAACGGCTGAACAGATTTTGATGAAACATGGCTAAGAACACTCGGGATAAAATTATCTATGACACAAAAAACCGCATTCAAATCGGTCCATCCGTTTGGGCGCTACGTTACCACAGCCAGATACACAGATACACAGACAAGTTAAACTTATAACACCCCTTTGCGTCGGGGGTTAAAAAATAGTCAGGAAATCTCATTCTCGCACGTGTTTGGGCATATTGGCCCGATATCCATTCCCGCGCGGCCGCTCCCGTGTTCATGTTGACCCATATAAATGCGCACTTTCAGAGCAAGTGCATTGTAAAAGAATATTATGCAAGATTGTTTGTTTTTTCCTCTTAATTGCATTATTATTATTATGAGATGATTATTCAACTGTTTGTGGTATTTTAATGTAAGTTTTATTTGCATGTTATAACTGTATTTGAATAAATGATTGAATATGATTATGATCATGATGTGCAAAAGTGTAAACTTTGACGTGGACTGTACACGAGACGTCAACAATAATTACAGCACAAACGCCAACACAGTTATCCGATAATTCTGTATTTATATGGAACCTATACAATGCACATAAAGGGCACGGATGGTCAGGTAGCCGTGTTGCCGATATAGTACTTACAGGAAAAAACTCCATAATGGGGCAATAAGGCCCTCTTGCATGAACTTTTTTTTTATTGAGCTAGTAATGCTCTTGTGGTTCGAATAGGAATACCTACTAATATTATAAATAAGAAGTGTGCCTCTTACCTTTTCACGCTTAAAACGCTAATCCGATCGAGATGAAAGGTACAGGTAGGTGACATACCATTCATCTCAATCAGATAGTTTAAATCAAATAGTTTTTATCCCGGAAATCAGCCCCTAAAGACGTGTAATGGGGGGTGAACGTTTGTATGGAGCAATACAAACGAGTTCCACGCGGACGGAGTCGCGGGCAGCAGCGAGTGTTAAATATGTAATGTCTATTTCAACGTCATAACTACTTACCTACATACAAGTCTTTCTTGTGTTGTTTACCTGTACCATCTAACTACTGTAATCATCTTTGACGTCTCGTGTGACGTCACATTACATAATTTGGCCGCGCAAGGAAGCCTCATTACCGGAACAATCTATAGGAAACTGCCATGGTTATTAGATGATGCATATCATCCTTTTGCGAAAAGATTTATTATCGATTTATGTATGCACAGAGTACATTGAACATTAGGTCTGAAAACGTATGACGTAAATATATCCATCGATTTTTGTTGCACATAAGAATTAATAAAATAAAATTAACAAAATAACAGCAAAGCATTATTATAAATAAAAGTCGTATGCTCATGCTACTATTTTCTTTCGTTCATTCCCGAAATCATTTCCACAAATTATCGATCAATGGCATTTAAATAAGACCAAGTTTTCAATTATTTGTCACACACTGTTTTTCGTCTTCGCAATTTATTTTTAAATGTAATGTAACCTATTCTATTCCTTTTCAGATAACACATTGCCGTGGTTTCAATAAAACTAAAAGTTATTTTAAGCAGGTATGCTTCAACAATATTACACCTTACCTGCCTACCAGTGGCGGAGCGCCCATACAAACCGATCCCCCCCGGCTTGCCTAAAATTTCTTTTTAGGCAAGCCTATAGTATACTCAACTCTTTCATAACTTTGTCTGTTCGATGGGAAACCCGCCCATCGAACATTTTCACGCGCCGCCACTGCCTAACTCTTTGCTACGTTCTCTGCCATTACAATAATGTTTTATTTTAGCAGGCACTACCGCGATGTGGCTTAGCATACTGATATACTTGGTGTACTACGCGACTTACACGCTCCTGCTTGCCATCGGTGGCCTGTGGTGCTTCGAGGAGTGTGCGCTGACCGAGGAAGAGGAATACCAGTTCTACAACCAGCACAGGGCGATGCCGTACTGAACCGGTGAGGTTTACTATAATTAGTGCACTTTAAATGCATGACCTTACAAGTTACACATCATAGAGAATCATTTTTTTAAAATGTTAACGTGGACGTGGAGAACAAATATAATGGAAAATAAACCATCAACGTCCGGAGCCCAAGACAGGACTCGAACCTGTGCCCTCTGTATTGCCGGTACAGCGCTCTTCAACACTGAGCTACTCAGACCGAGTCCTGTCCTGGGCATCAGATCATTGTATATTTTTCCATTATATTTGTGATCTATATTGTATCGTTTGCATGGGAACTATTTGATTCGTATTGTCATCATATTGGTATCGTCATATTTAGGATGTTACGGTCGCTCAATTCGCGTGATGCTGCAAGTGTGGGCGCAAGCGCCGATTCCGGTGTGGCTTACATAGTCAAGTGAGGTGTTGCTCGTCACGTACATATGTTTGAATCATCTGTCAAGATGTTTGAGGCCTATGATGATGATGATAATGATATAATCCCAAGACACGCATACCGCATAACATAAATGACCTGTTATTAGGCAAAATTATGGAACGTAAATGTATAAATTTTAATAGGTATGTTATGTTTTTATTAAATCATCTGCCTTATCCGTCTAATCAATTCAATATGGGATCTTGTCTTGCAAGAAAAATATTTTGATGTATACTGGTCGTTAAAAAGAACATGTTTCCGACCTGGGACCGACCGCACGCTAGCCGATTTTTTTTAAAGGAGCCATATTATGGTATTTTCAAGAATCACTCTTTCTTCCTCTCCATTTTTTTGCAAGACTAGGTAGATATGAGGCATCTTCCCACAGAATGAACTGGTCATCGTCAAAGGAGTAATAAGTAGAGTTCAAAAAGTTGTTTTTGGGAAACATGCAAGATACGAAAATATACGGAGACGTATTTTTTGTATACTGACACTTAACATGCCCCAATGTTTTATGTGAGCGCGACCACCGTTCGCAGTGCCAAGGAAGTCCCATTATCGTCCGAAACAAAACATTTATGGGGAATTCCAAAAACCAATGTCAAGCCAAAAACGTGTGATAGTCATAAAAACATGTATATAAATAATTATTTATAATTAATTATAGTATCCTCAAACATATCTTAAAGGCCGGCAACGCACTCACAACACCTCTGGTGTTGCAGGTGTACATGGGCGGCGGTAATCAGGTCAGGCTTACCATCAGGTGATCCGTCTGCTCGTTTGCCTCCTATATCATAAAAAAAAATTGCAGCCATTAAAAAAGACCGGGTTGCACTCCGGGAGTGCAGGCAAAAGTGAATACTTGCGAATTGCTTAAAAAAACTTGAATAATTACCCCATCCCAAAAAAGTGCACAGCGCCGCTAAAGAAGTTTTCACTTCAAAAATACTTCATGTGATGATATTACTGATTTAGATGAATTTGGTAAAGAGGTAGTTTGAGTTCCGGGGAAGGACATAGGATAGTTTTTATCCCGAAAATGCGAAAATTTATAAATGACTACCGCACGGAAAAAAAATTGTTGTAGGTTTTAAGTAATGAATGACACTAAATATTGGCTTTCAATCCTTCATTCTATCACCCATTTTTGGCTTGATGTTGACGTTTGGGACATTCTGTATATTTCCAACTTGTGCAGTACTTTCAACACGATACTGAAACAAGAGACAAGGTTACTAAAACTGGCAGAGTGTGACATTTAATTACCCATGCACTAGGCAGTTTCGATAAAATTGTAGTTCAGTGCAACATTTAAATACTAGTCAAGACATACAAATTACAAGATTTTTTCTTAACCTTATTAATCAATCGTACTGAATGTAAAATAATTATTTATTTAGTTACAATACAAACTCCATAATTTCCACGCATTTTTTCCTACTGTGTTACCGTATACAAAATATATATGGATAAAGCTAAAACTTTGGGACATTTTTTTGGCCTATTGGGATGGAAAGAGCTAAATAAAACGTGTACAAAATTTTCTTTTAAGAAATTTTATATGTAGTACCGTTATTTTAACTATATTAATTTTGTTGCTAACTTAATACTCGTATATATATTGGATGAGTTGGCGTAGGTAAAAAGGGAAAATGAACGATTAGTTTTTTTTTTATAAATAAATTCAATCAGTCATTCAGTCTACAAATATTAACGAGGGCATTAAATGGGTGTATAATGATTTTTATACTTAAATTTGAAATAAAAACGAATACTTATCATAATTTCTATTTAAAAATAAAAATAAACAAATAAATAAATAAATATAAGGGGACAATCTTACACATATCGACCTAGTCCCATAGTAAGCTCAGTAAGGCTTGTGTTATGGGTACTACACGATGATATATATAATAGATATAAATACTTAAATACATAGAAAATATCCATGACTCAGAAACAAATATTCATGCTCATCACACAAATTTTTGCCCTTACCGGGATTCGAACCCAGGACCTCTTGCTTCGTAGGCAGGGTCACTACCAACTAGGCTAAAGCGGTCGTAAATGACTTAAAACAATAAAAAATAAACGAAGTAGTTTTTTATGGTAGGTAATCGTTTATTAGGTATGTGTTTCGAACTTATGTTATAACGATTGAACCGCTCCCGTATTTACGTAATTCCTTTGATTAACTTTTTTTTTAGTCCAGCCACAGAAGGAATGATGAGGTGTGCTCTGAATAATGCACATTATAACATTTCGATAAAAAAGAAAATAATTGATCGCGTAATAAATGCATGTAATCATTAGCTTCTTCGTTAATTATTGCAACACCAGATCACCATGTTATGCAAAAATAATAATGAAATTCCTATAACATGGACGAAGCAAGGCCACAATCCTAGTCTCGAGCGCCCCTCTACGTGTAATTAAGAGTTGAAGCCTCTGGCTCCGTTCAGTAATCTGTGGCGAGCGAAGCGTATGGCTTTCATAATATATATGGGTTGCTTCTCTCGTTTAATATACGAAGTTATTTATTACAAAGCCAGTATTGTAGTGAATCGCTGACGGATAAGACACAAAAACAAATAATTTGATAAAGTTTTTCATGTGTTATTGGAAATGGAAAATGAAAGTTTTGTTTTGACAGTGCAATGAGTATATTGACTCTGCTAGTTTGTGAGAAATAAATTAGTTTGAGAAGGAAATTTAAATTTTATCTCTATTAGGTGAGTTTTCTTTTTAATATTTTATGTAATAAAAAAATGTAAAGTTCATGGCGGACTGTTGAATTGAAGTTGGTCAAATTAAAACTTTGTGTAAAAGTCAATTATTTAAAACTTATTATGTACTAGCTTCCGCCCGCGACTTCGTCTGCGTGGACCCGGGATATAAACTAACCTATATTTTAATCCAGGCTATAAACTATATTCGTGCAAAATTTCGTCCAAATCGGTTCATCCGTTTAAAAGCGTGGTTGAGTCACAAACATCTAAACTTTCGCATTTTTTATATTAGTAGGATTACTAACTATTTGGTCTCACGCAAATGATACATTTATTTAACCCTGTCAACATGACAACCTTTACCACACCTCCTTTTTTAAATAGAGAGTGATTTCTGTGTTCTGTGCATTTTTTAATAAATATATAAATATAAGGGGACAATCTTACACAAATCGACCTAGTCCCAAACTAAGCAAAGCTTGTACTATGGGTACTAAGACGACGATAAACATACTTACATATTAAATAAATACTTAAAATACGTAGAAAACATCCATGACTCCTGAACAAATATTCGTGCTCGTCACACAAATAAATGCCCTTACCGGGATTCGAACCCAGGACCTCTTGCTTCGTAGGCAGGGTCACTACTAATGCTTACTTAGTACTAATTAGGTGTCAAAGCGGACTCCAGGCTCCTTAAGGGCACAGTCGGAAATAAAGCCAGGAGGATGATGTTGAAATGCTTAGTCTCCTGATCATTTTTGGCCGCAAACACTCAAATTCTCGCTAATGCTATTGAGCAATTTTAATAATATTTATTTTAATACATTCCCAACTTTTTTTGCAAAATTGAAAATTGACGCTAAAAACAAAATTAATAAAACTCTTAAGTCAAACAAATGGGCGAAATTGTTGTGTTCTTTATATTAGCAATTAAAAAACTATACAGTGTGTCAGTCTAATACGGGCGATAAATTAAATCGGACATAGTATTCATTAATGTAATCATGAAGTAAAAGGTTTTTTTAAGTTGCAGGTCATTACGACCCCATAATTATTATTTTTTTAATTTCTTAACAGCAATGTACTGTAAACATGGTTGCGGTACCGAAATGTCAAATATTCATTAGCAACTGTCAACGAGCGTTTAACGTGAGTGTGTTTGCATTACATTGCGGGCTGAATTATTTTGTATGGACAAAATTATTGTTGCAACTTCAAGTAAATGTTATCTAATTACCTTTACTTTGTCCTATACTAAACCACCGTTAAGAGATTCGCCCGTATTAGACTTACACACTGTATTGACGCGATGAAACAAATACATTTCGTTTTGTAATTGCAATTGCTTTCAACCAATTAACGAAAGAACTATTTGACAAGCACCGGTGCTGAAGAAGGTGGAGGTCTCATCTGCCTAGAAAGTTGATTTACGCAACTTTGATAAAACCAAATTGGTTAACAATTTACCTAGCTACGCTACTACATTCTGGTATAACTGTGTCGTTTGAACAAGTCTTACATTAATCAGAGTAGGTACCTCTCGTAAGAGATACCTATAATATGTCTAGTTTTAGAGATTGACAAATGAAATGTGCATGTCTGTGTAACCATGTTTCCCAACGTATGTTTCAGATTTTGAAAAATTCAAGTTATTTTTGCTCAGAACCACGAGCTTTTTGACCCTAATAGGAAGAAAATGTCACCATTTTTTTTGTCGATTTAGTTGCGTTTTCAATACACCCTTGGTTGATTGTAACAAAACGAGCATACAAAAAATTGGTGCATTTTACAAGCTTTTATTTAGTATCACCTGTCCCGTTGTCTGTAAAGTTAAATTTGATCCACTTCCCGGTTTCCGATTGAGCTGAAATTTGGCAATGTAAAAATCGTATGACAATGTAATATCACTATGACAGAGCTGAGCTGATGATGGAGCTGGAAGGTGGCCATAGGAACTCCGTAATTAATCGGCAAAACCCCATCTTTTTCTGCTCGTTAGAATCGTCTCAATTAGTAGTTGATGATACAGAAAGGTACAGTCGGCAATAAAAACTTGTACTAAAATGAAATTTTAGACAGAAACTTATTAACTATCAGCACGGCTATCGCGCGACGGTGCGCGAGCTCTTTCGATTTTTCTCGCACTCTCCGTCTCTCTCTTATTAGAACACTTATAACAAGAGGTATAGTGCGAGAAAAATCGAGGGTATGTCGCGGCTGTCCAATGCTAGACGTGCAGGTTCGAGAAAGGTCGTGATTGAGAAGCAGCGATCGTAACTTTTGTATAATTTTTGGTACAGCGTAGTGTTGTTAACAGAATTGATTATAGACAATATCAATCAAAACTTTTTAAACTTATGTATTAAGGTTAATAAAAAGGGTTTAATATTTATATGATTGTTTGGCGCAGACTCAAAATTACTTAGGTACACTTAGATTCATTTAAGAACTTAATTATTAAAGTAAATAAGAAAGGTTTATTATTTTTTGCTTTTCAGTTTTTTTCGGCGTTTTCATTTTTTTGTTAAAAGTAAGCCACAGAAAATTGAAAAATAAAAACTTTTTTCAATTTTCTGTGGCTTACTTTAGTTCATTACTAACTAAATTACTAGTTACTTACATGCAATATTTGTGATTACTCTCTGCATATGTTCATACAGTTCAATCAGTAAGTGAACAATCAATCATCCCCTGTTTTCCTACCCTTAGGGTTGGAATTTTTATTTAAAATTTATGTAGGACCAACTTCGAGGTATACCCTTTCTACTAGAAAAATAATTATCAAAATCAGACTACTCTCTAAAAAGTTATGCGTGGGCATATATATATATATATATATATATATATATATACGCGTTGACTTGAGAACCTCCTCCGTTAAGGTTAATATTAACTTTATTAACGCTAATTAAGCATTACGATTTAAATTCTTTATACCAATTCCGTTAACAACACTACGCTGTTACGCTGCTAACTACAAAAGTTACAATCACTGTTTAGTAGAAATAAAATAAAATTTCCAAAACGTAAAACAAATGTACAAGTTGAAATAGAAATTCCCAAATTATAAGAACCTTCCTCATAACGGTTTTAACTGAACTATAGACCTTGTCATTGACAAGACAATTCGTTGTTATCATCAACTTGAACTTGAGTTCACTATTCTCGAACTAGCTAATGGTAATTTTCTGTTGATCCTTAACATATCGTTTTGGTCACGTTTTGGTACTCGTGATTTGCCCGAAACTTCAAAAAATATGGTGAACTGGAGTTTTCCCGCGTCATCGCCCACGTGGAAATCGTTTATATCTTACCTCCACTCAAACTTATGACCCCATTTCACCGGGATTCTTCCGGGATAAAAACTATCATATGTCAGATTTGTTCCGTGGTTTAAATGAGCAAAGGTGACGGATAAACTTATGCGTTTATAATATTTGTAGGAAGTAGGTACACGTTGCCAAACTTATACTGTTTTATGTATATCATTTATTATATATCTAGCCCGTTATGTCCCACTGCCGAGCAAAGGCTTCCCCCCACTTTTTGTATTCATCGCAGGGCAATATTTGGCCAGTCTTTTAAAATTTGTATGGGTTTGAAACATTGTAAATATGTACATTTATGTATGTGTAGTGTATGGCTGACAATACAGTATCAAATGCTACCAACAAGTTGATCTGAGGAGCCAGATGAAACAATTGGATTCATACGCTGGTAAGTCAAGTGTAAAAATAACGGCTCTTATCTATCTCAGCAGATTAAGGTTTCAAGATATTTATGAGGAGAAATCGATACATACTTTTGCACTTGACTGTTCATTAAAAAATATTAAGTGTAATTAAATGGATAGCTATTAGCTACATCGAATGATGTCTAGGTCTGCTCGGATTAGCTTTTCATAATTTCAAGGGTGTTCCACATTACACAACTCCTGTAACGGTTGTGTAATGGTCGATTATCTAATTTTACAGTTCCTGGGGCGGAAGGAACATTGTGGAAGTGGGCACTAACCGGTCGTTGCTAGTGGTTTCGAAGTCCTTGGCGCGCAATATCCTGCTGCTTGCGTGTGCGCAGTACTAGTTATATTGCACAATGACCATATACTGACCGATTACTGAGATTCTTGGCCTGCGCCGGCGCGCCGTTAGGGCTACCATATTCCGTTTACGGTCGTGAAATTTACAAATCTCACATCACATTTTATGTAAATGCACATCACACACACATCATCAGCCTATATACGTCCCACTGCTGGGCACAGTCCTCCTCTCATGTAGGCATTTCATGTAAATTATATATTTTATCTTATAGTGCACATTTTTTTTAACGTGCAACATCATTTCATTCTCATTATTCTCCTAGCGTTATTCCCGGTTGTGCCCCTAAAGGAGCCCGGGGTCCGCTTTGACACCTAATCCCAAGATTTGGCATAGGCACTAGTTTTACGAAAGCGACTGCCATCTGACCTTCCAACCCAGAGGGAAAACTAGACCTTATTGGGATTAGACCGGTTTCCTCACGATGTTTTCCTTCACCGAAAAGCTAACTCTAAATATTCCGTACATAAGTTCCGAAAAACTCATTGGTACGAGCCGGGATTCGAACGCACGACCGCCGCTTGACAGCCGCATGCCTGAACCACTAGGCTACCGTAGCTTTTAACGTGCAACATAGTGAGTCGTAAAATATTTGAAAAATCTACAAACAAAAATGGGCTCTTTGGGTTTCTTTAGATTATTTCATTATTAATGCAGGTATCAATTATGTTTTTAAAAACTTACCTTCCACTAGAATACATATTCGGGAAGACTTAAGGGCGACTGCTAGAAAAGGCTACACTACGTCTCAGTTACCTATTTTTTAAGGTAAACCACCAGAAAAACGACAGATTAAACTATGACGAACGGTTTAGCCTAGTAATTTAGAGCCTACGAAGCTGACGGTTCTGTTCTATACTCAGGGTAAGGGCAAATACTTCTTTGCTCAGCATTGAATATGTTGTGTCCGATATCTATTAAATATTTCGTCGTCTAGTACCGATCACAAAAGCCTTAATGAGCTTACTATAATGGCTAGTTCGATATGTGTAAGATTGACCCCTAATATTTATTTATGTATTTTATAACGGTCTCCGAATTCAAGACCTTCACACATGCCATCTGTTTTTCAAGGGCACAAACCGCACAAACTACGATTATAAATATGGAACACGGTGGCAGTGACCGCCATAGCTAGGGTCTGGTCAAATTCGACCGGCGAGGTCGTCCGGTCAACTGAACAACCTGAGAAGGCCGAATTACAAAACCTCTTGTGTAATATATTATGATTTTTAAGGTGTGAATCTTAAAAAATATATAATATATTAACATAATATATTCTTGATGGATTCTCGAGCGTCCAAGTGGCACGAATTTTACCTTTCTGATGCATTTGTTACGGGCCAATATTAACTCGTTGTTTTTTATTGAACGAGCTAGCAAATCGAGCGAAGTATGTATGTATGTAAGCACTTTATTATGCACAATAACAGGTTAAAGAATATACATGTCACACAATAGATCAAAGTACAAAGGCGAGCTTAAAGCTCTTTTAGGCGAAGTTCTCCGAGTCTACTGTTATTCAGAACGCGCTCGTTCGGCTCACCTTACCCGTCACGCCTAAAGAAACGAGACCTCTGATTACGTTTATTTAGTACGAATCGCGGCGTCAATATATATTAGGGAGAGGTGAGGTTACAACAACTTACAGAGTAGCGTAGCTGGAGTAATCCGGCGTTTGTGTGTGTGTCAGTGTGTATGTATAAATATTTGTTTGACGATGAATCGAGTAACTAGTTGATCGGAATGTCGTGAAATTTGTTGGGTAAATTGAGGTCGAACATAATATTAGCCAAATCGGTCTACTCCACTAGACATAGTAGTCTTGCAACTAAGTACTAATATAACTGCACTCAAATGACTAATTATAGTATTATACAGGCCTTATTACATATACATACATACATATATACAAATTGATATTGCAGTGATAGGTTGGTAGCCCATCACCCACAAAACACTTCAACCCTGCTCCCTTAATCGATTTTCACGACAACCACTAGAAGGCATTAGTGTATGTTTAGAAATACGGTAATCAAAGCAGGAGAGAGATAGTTTATTACAATTTAATTAGATTAGGCACACAGGTAGATATCTCTGTTAATTAGCAAATCATTACAGTAAAAGTGCTGTTTGATTTCACTAAAAATCTTTCTATATCCATTGCGTAACTTCAAAACACAGTTCATTAAAAGTAATTACAATGATTTAAATTCCACTCGCGCTTACACAGCGTATAAACTTATTATATGCGCGGAGATTATATCAGCAGTACATTTTGTATGCGCACGGACATTCTTGCAAAACCTTGCGGATAAGTATGAAGTTTAGGTAAATTATTAAAATTAATCAGATGTATCATGACGTTTCGAGGTTCAGTAACTACGCTTTTGTTTAATTGTAGGAATAGGGTTAGCGGTAAATGTCTATCACCCACATTCATATAACTTAAGAGGCCGCAGTAAGCTCGGCCGAATTTTACCTTCCCATACAAACGTAGTTACGCTCTCATTTTAAAACTACGGGTTGGATTGTGACGAAACTTTGCATATACAATGACATGAGGTATATCTATGTCTGTAATTAGTTTATATGGTTCCAATTTATAAAACAAACGAAATACAGCAAAAACTAGTTTTGTATGAAAAACTTAAATTCGCTGTATTTTTTTTTATTATGGTATCTGAAGCTACATAAACTAGTTACAGACATAGATATACCTCATTTCATTGAACATGCAAAGTTTTCTTACAATCCAACACGTAGTTTTAAAATGAGAGCGTAACTACGTTTGTATGGAGAATCGAGCTTACTGCGGACTCTTAATATGCCTCTGCTAATAAAATGTGCTTTGTCCCTCTTACGAACACAGATCTTAAAGAGACAGATAAAGACAAACGTATTTTAAAGCCATTTTAATTAAAATAGGCTTGTAGAATGTTTGTGAATACGGCCGTATATATTTACTATAAGACTAGGCATTTGTAATAAAATATTCAGACAAAAATTACTTATTTATAGATAGATAACATCTACATTGATAATTTTCTCTCAAGTTGCTTAACTAAATCGCGCACCGATTCTGTTACAAAAAAACCTTCTTTGGGTTAACTTTAGCTGAGAGAATAACACAACAAATAAAGAAACATTACTATAATGCCTTTTTTTCTTATAATATAAAATTACAATACTAACTACAGTAGGTCATTTTACTTCACATTATGATTATTATTCAACTTATTCATACTCTGATGTGCATATATGTCAAGTCATCTATGACTATGCATGAGGGAATCTATGTGTGTGAACTGTAGTCAAAAACATCATTTTATATGCATTTAATGATGTAATTTAAACTTTTTTTATTGCATTAACAATATATCAATGATTAAATATAAACTAGGTACTTCGAAATACACTAAAAAATTAAACAATTGACATGAACATCTAAGAGAAGCAGCATTTACATCAGGGAAGTATTTAATTTACAATCAAATATAACATAACTAAAATAATAATAATAACAAATTGAACTAACTAAACTCGTCAAAAACTAGTTTAGTTAAGACGCAACTCCGCAGTATTGATGTCACCATGAACTGTGTCCCAGTTAAGTATTTCTAAATCCAAAGGTGTCAGTGATAATTGGTCGCTGGCCAGTGCTAAATGGGCTACTACTTGCATCAGATCCATCGTTTTGTAGTACGAGTAGTCCTTCGTAAAGGCACTTTACTCGTAACTAGCCCGAATGTCATAATGGAAGATAAAATTGTCACCGACTAAGAATCGCTAATGATAATGCTTATCCGTTTTTGACATTAAAACTGTGAACGAAAGCTTCATTGTGTTATGAGAATGAAAGGTGTTGTGAGAGGGGAATTGACCTATGTGTAGAGGGCCCACACCGATCCATTCATATATCATAAATGCGAAAGTGTCTATCTGTCTGTCTGTTACATCTTCACGCTTAAACCGCTGAACCAATTTAAATGAAATTTGTAACATAAATAGTTTGAATCCCGACATATAATAGTTTTTATTCAACTCATCCTCTAAGGGGGTGAAAGTTTGTATGGAGCTACGATATAAACGAGTTCCACGCGGGCGGAGTTGCGGGCTAGTTTTTTATAAGTTCGTCACCAAGGTGGGTTTGTACCACAGCAACAATATGGTAACAGACAACAACAGTGTAAATTATTTTTTCATTTACCAATAAACAGAATTCGCGAGAATACTAGAATATATAACTTTTTAGCAAAAATTTTTTTTTCAAACATATTTTAAAGATCAAAAGAACGTCGCTCTTGACTATAGAATATCCTGACGTCACTTGTAATGAAAATTTCACTACATAAAAGCGATCGCGTTGATGTATTTTGTACCACAGGCTTATTGCTGGAAGGGTTCATATGTCACAATCGAATATGTCACCATTTAGTATGAAATTCCATAGGGAAATAATAAGTAATAATAGATAAATAGAAGGGGACGATCTCACACAAATCGACCTAGTCCCATAGTAAGCTCAGTAAGGCTTGTGTTATGGGTACTAGACGACGATATATATTATAGATATAAATACTTAAATACATAGAAAATATCCATGACTCAGAAACAAATATTCATGCTCATCACATAAATGTTTGACCTTACCGGGATTCGAACCCAGGACCTCTTGCTTCGTAGGCAGGGTCACTACCAACTAGGCTAAGGCGGTCGTCAAAAATAGATCTAATTATATATCAAACTTAGGTTATTATGTTTTGAATACTAAACTTTTACAGCGCGACACCTTTAGTGAGAGAAGTATGACTGGTTACTAGTATTGCTGTTTTCCACATACACACTTACATATTATCACGCCTGTTTCCCGGAGGCGTAGGCAGAGATCACGGATTTCCACTAGCTACGATCTTGAAATACCTTTCTTTCTTCATTTATTGTCATGACATTATTCATACATGCTCGTCGGTTCAGGGTACTTTTTGACCTGACCTTACTAATAATTGATTAAATGTTGAGTTACTTTGCGGAAGGTCATGTTATGTTACGAGAACAATATTGCTTTGCTAGAGAGGCGTATTGGTGGCGGTTTGAAATTATTGATCTGAAATTATTTGCATGATTGCACGTGCGGCAAATAGTTATATAACTCTCCATACTCAACGAAGAAGGAAGGGAAAAAAAAAAAAACATATATCACCAAGTTGAATGAATACCACCGTAACATCAGGCTAAGGAGTTTATCCAATACGCACATATTTGTATTTTCAAAAATTAAAACGTTTACGGCATGAGAACTAATCATTGCATGCTTCCAAAATTAATAAATAGCCTCCCAATACACATACAAGATTTCTACCTATCCAGCCCTACATCAACCAAAGATGTAAACAAGTATTATATGTCAAGTAACAACTATGATTATGCCTTGTAATAACCTAGCCATAGATCTGTTATTGTTCGTTAGCGTTAGGTACAGTAAACGAAATGAAAGTATAGTGGTTTAAACTTACACGATTCACACACTAGATTGTTACTAAAGATTAGAGATGCAACGGATATCCGGTTGCTATCCGGTATCCGGCCTATCCGGCCATTATTTTACTATCCGGCCGAATACCGGATATTTGCGCACTATCCGGCCGGATACCGAATAGTGAAATAGTGATTCTGTTTGGTGTTTAACTTTGAAAAATTGTTAGTATACAAGAAAACAACAAAAAACTATCAATATTCGTTTATTAGTATTACCTTTAACGTACAATTTAAGCTTATCAAAAAGCCTCATTAGAGTTAAGAAATGAAATCCTATGATCACCATTAGTATCTATTCAACCAATCGTTTACACTGACTTAATAAAACTCGTTTCTTGCCTAGAAAACTGTCCGCGTGAACCTACAATACGTAACAGGTCGCCAAACTAAAATGTAGGTATCGTTTGGCCTTCCGAATATTCGGCGGCCGGATACCGGATATTCGGCCAGTGATCAGGCCGAATATTCGGTATCCGGTATCCGGCCAAACAACTATCCGTTGCATCTCTACTAAAGATCAGAGAGGTAAATAAATAAATTGATTTGTATACGCTTGAACCTGGTTTAGTTAAAAAATAATGTGAATGTAATGTACTTACATAGCAAATAGTTAGTCCGAACTGTAGCTTTAAATAAGCCATTAATGGCTTTAGCACATAGAACATGAAACTCTGCGATAAAATCAAATTATTTGGATTAAAAAAAAAGTTCCATCTCATCTTCGCTGATAGACCGAAAGGAATATTGTTCTCGTTAATCAATATCTAACAACCCTTTCGATGCTCCAACCAGTTTACTTTAGAGCTTGAATGAGGCGGCTGCTTACTCCATACATTGACGGTAACTGCCGAAGTTCATCCCTCAATCTGTATAATACAAAGTATACGAAAAGCAGTTACTTTCCGGACCATTGTTTTCGTATTGTCGTCATAAAATTAGCAAAAACCAATTGCTTTGTGATCTTTGACCCGTACCACACAAACGATATTCTTGTGCCGTTATTGTAAAAACATAGACATTATATTGATTTAAACTTTCACGATTCTCACACATTATTTATACTAATACGCGATTAAGTCCCGTTTAGTATAAATAACATAGACATTATTACTCCGAGTGTCAAACAAAGATATTACTGTTCGTCAAATATTAAATCATTTTCGTTTTATCAAAATTTATTTTAACTAACTCATACATATCTATATCCCATCGTGCTAAGCCAGCGGATTAAGGTTTTGGAACATATTAATTAGAAAATTATAAGAAGAGAAGCATACTTATAAGAAGGCTCAAAGTCACCCAAAGGGTTATGGAGAGGGCTATGCTGGGAGTTTCTCTGCGTGATCGCATCAGAAATGAGGCTATCCGCAGCAGAACCAAGGTAACCGATATAGCCCTCCGAATCGCTAAACTTAAGTGGCAGTCAGCGGGGCACATAACACGTAGAGCCGATGGCCGTTGGGGCGGAAAGGTTCTTGAGTGGCGACCACGAAAGACGCGACTTGGGTAGGCCACCGAGATGGACTGATGACCTAGTAAAGGTTGCGGGAGTCCGCTGGATGCGGTTGGCGCAGGACCGGTCACTTCGGCACTCTTTGGGGAGGCCTATGTCCAGAAGTCGGCGTTTTTCGGCTGGTATGATGATGATGAATGAGATAATTCAATCTACACATATTTTTGCACTTGACTGTACATAAGATACACTGCCTAATAAGTGCTGACGTTAGCAGTACGTTTTCGCAATAGACAATCATGACATATAGTACGCAAACATGAATCGTCATTGTGTGCGTTATACTGTGCGACTACAGCCCAGACGCCCTAGCCCCACACTATGAGGTTACCAATGCGACGATACATCATTTTAATTTCCCGCTAAAATGACAGTAGGCCTGTCCCGATGTCTAGTAGTGCGGAGTGAGTCGGGTCTGTTCCAACCGAACACGCTACGCAAGCCGGAAAAATATTTTACTGTACATATGGTGCTACTTTCCCGTACTAGTGCGGAAAAGAGCACTTTTCGTGCATATGTCGAAACTTTAAAGAGCCATATGTACAGTAAAACGTTGTACGATACACGTGCCAATAGGTAATTCGCAACTCGTGTCGATTTAAAACACTCCCTTCGGTCGTGTTTTAATTAATCACCACTCGTTGCGAATTTCCTATTTTCGGCACTTGTATCGTAAACAACTATTTCCGTGATGCAAGCGAAGCGAAGTTCTATGCTTCAGCTTGAGCTGAAAATCGATTGTATGATGAAATTTTGTGAGCAGGTTCGTTAATTATAGATATTTTTTAATTACTTAGGCTCGCGAGTTCTATAGCTCCTAGCACGGCTATCGCTATCAGTCCCTCTCTTATTATAAAACTTAGAAAGAGACGTATATTGCGAGAAAAAACTAGAGCTCGCGCGCCGTCTTGTACTAGTCATGTAGGGCCACTATAGTTTCCAAATAACTGTTAAACTATTATTGCTAACATATTTGCATACAATATTAACACTTTAAACTCTTGCGCTTCACACACATTTATATTATTATTTAACACTAGACCCGTGTTTATTTCTGACGTTTCGAAACGGGTTGCACCAGTCGCGGTCGCAGATGGCTGTCGTACCAGCAAGTTGTCCACGGAGACATGGCGTGCCAAATATTTCACTACCCTACAAAAGGTAAATAAATATTGCGTTGGACACGCGTAAAATGATAATAAAAATAATAATTTGCATACAATCAAAAAAAAACATGATGCGGTACCTAGTTTATCGCTTAAAGTTTCTGACAAATTATTCTCTATTCAATACCTACTGCATACTGCATAGTGTGTCTCTATCATTTACACGTAAAGTATAATCCGAAAATATAAAATCTGAAAAATCGTGAGATTTCACTACAGACTAGTATTTGTATATGTATCATAGCTTTTTACGTGAGGTAGGGCACAGTGAAATGTCATCCCGCTCGAATTTAGAGCAGCCCAACTGGGGAAGTACCTCAGCCTTGCAGAAGAACGCAGCCATAATAACACTACTACTCGCTCTGTAGTAGTGTTGTGTTCCTGGAGGTGAGCAAGGTCGCCAGAGCGACCGAGGATGCGTTGTGTTGAGAGCGAGGGAACTTGTTCCTTCAGCTGTCAACACGGCGAGACCTCAAACATGTCAAGGGCAATGCCCATGTTACTCCTTTGGAGTTGCATGCGTCTCTAGGCTGCGGTGTCCGCTTACCATCAGGCGGGCCGTACGCTTGTTTGCCACCGTCGTAGTATAAAAAAAAAACATAGCTAAACGTGACGTCACGGGTCTCAAGTGTTTTCTCTCTCTATCAAACATTAAAACAGTTGAATATTCGTAATGTTTTGAGACATTTGAATTGAAATGTTGTTGTTAGGCATATTTGTTTGCCTTCCTTCTCTTAGAGTAGGTAATAATAAAATTAGTCTCCAACCCTATTACGATTCTAGAAAGAAGTTAAGGTAAACGTCCCAATACTGGACACCTTAATTCTAGTAACACGCTGTTATCGCCTTTATTGGTTTCGATTAAGATTGAAAATGCCATGTATTGGGCCAGCGAGACCTTAACCCACATTGACTTTATAGCTAAATTGACATTGACAGCTAGTATAATATTGACGCAGAATTTCACAATTGCTTATGAAAGTCAACCTCCGTTCTTAGCGAAACGTGGAATCATGTGCGCCCGATTATGTATGTGAAGGCAATATTTGTTTGCATGCAAGTTTTTCGATAGCAAGGTTGAATGGCGAAATTTGTCCGGATGTACGGATTTCGGGTTTTGATGTACATTTTGTGTTTAATCGTTTCCTTTCCATATTTACCAAGGTTCACGAGTACAATGTATCTCCCTACCTAAGATTATAATAATATACATTATTGTGCACCAGAAAAATAATAAAACTATAAACAAATCATAAAACATTAATACTAGGCAAATACAGGCTGTCTTCCAGCCAACCTTGGTGTAATGATGGAATTGTAGACAACTGTCGTACCATGGGGCTTTTTGGGTCTACCTACAAGTATATCTTTAGTTACTACATTACAACATTTTTCAATTTCATTTTCATGTAGCCAATGCATTGTAGTACACTTTAAAAACGAATTGGTCACCTACATTCTACTATAGGCAATCTATAATCACTCAAATAGGAATTGTAATATTTTTATGATAGCTATTCAATTTATTAAGACCTCTGATAGACCTACGGAATTTCTTGCGTACTTGTGCAAGTTAACATTTAAATGAAGTTTCGAACTTAATGGAATTATATTATAATACTTAGTGTAAAAACCCCTCATAATTCTTGACATCACGGAAAATATTCTTTACAATTAAAGGCAATTGTAAATTAATGATGATGATGTAAAATGATTTATAAACTGCATACTCTGTAGTACGTACAATAAAGTATTTAATCACGTTTGTGGCATAAAAACAATGGCTTTTACAGGATAAAGGATGGCTATTAATGGGCACTAAATGCAAACACACGTAACGCCGCGACCTTTGACATTTGCCTAATGTTCTTTACGCAAACTCCTGATAAAGTGCCGGATTCAAATTCATGCTTATCAGATGTGACGCTCTTTGATGTTTTCTGACGGTTCACACATAGAATAAAAAACCGGCCAAGTGCGAGTCGGACTCGCGCACCGAGGGTTCCGTACAAACCATAACAAGCAAAAGTTGTAGTATGTTTATTACTAAATGATAAATGAAAATGGAATCTGTAATATTACAATGTGCGAAGCTGGGGGAGCATAAATTTAAACAAGGTCTCTTTATCAATTTAGTAATCCTAAAAAAAAAAAAAAAATTAAGAACCACATCATTTATCTCTCACTTATAATAAATCTCTAAATTAAAAAAAGAATCAGCCAGTATCAAACTAACCATTTTTGTGTCCCGAATGATCTCGGCTTCCCGTGAACGGAAATACTTTAAACTTTTTTTACAAGTACATTACTATTCTAGCTAGGACTTAGGATAGTTTTTATCCGACTGCGATGGTTAATACATTTTCGGAAACATTTGAATCTCATTAAATTATTCATTTCTTCTGCTTGAAATCGTAGCCGCCATATCTGTCAACTGTCAGTGGCGTTAAAATGGCGGCCTTGCCTTAACTATCCAACAGTACCTAATAATTTCGATCCGGTGTTGTGATAGACCTTCACAATACGCATATTAAATTCTAAAGCATAAAAAAATAATCGATTCCGATATGGAAACTTATATGCGCTAAATTCGTATTGAGGCGTAATTTCAACAAATGGTTCAACAAATTTCAACAAAATAACTTCAAACGTCAAAAGTCTAACCGACTTCCTTTTTTTTATGGCATGGAATATTTAGCACTGTCATCGGCTCATCGCGTTCAGCCATGAAGTTTATTTGAGTTTCTGCAAGATTACACGCTGAGTATTTTGTCACGATACGATACTGCACGGCTATCACAAGACGGCGCGCGAGGTCTCTCGATTTTTCTCGCACTATACGTCTCTTTCTAAGTTGTCTAATAAGAGAATGACGGATAGTTCGTGAAAAATCGAGAGAGCTTGCGCGCCGTCTTGTGATAAGCCATGCTGATTTGTCAGTATTTATATTTATCAGCAATAAACGTATGTATTCAATCAGTACAGAACGGGCCTTTTATAAACATTAATTATCAACCGCGTCTGTATTAAGGCGGTATTATAACTTCGTACTACGCGCCTTCAAGTTGACATGCAGCCAATATAGAGACACAGAAATTGGCCAACATACAGGAAAATACTTTTATAATGAATCACAACACACATTTAATTAAGTTGGCAATAGCGGTAACATACATAAGATTTGGCAGAATGTGATCTGAAACATTGCAATAAGTATGAAAAAAAATATATCGGAGTGACTCAAGATCATTTCATAAACATTTAATGCTGCAGCCTGTGTCCTACCTGTTGGATCTATTGTCACAAACATCTACTAAACTTTTCCCCCGGTATTCATAAAATTTAAAATACCTATGTTAAATAAAACGAGATTTGTCCTTTTCCTACTCATTTAAAAATCAGAGTGACAGATAAAGACGAACGAATCTTAACGTCATTTCAACTAAAATGGGTTTATTCCACGTTTTACTTGATAGGCTAAATGAGAACTGCATGTGTCCTATGTCCAAGAGAAGAAATGCGTTAACTCCCACCACATTACCTTGCAAACGAAGTCACAGGTACAGCTAGTTTTATAATAAAACTGAAATACCTGAAATACCTACACTAGGTTTGCAGCAGCCTGGCAAAACTTCTTTTATCAAAGTGGTTTATTTACAAAGTTTTTACTCACTATCTTTTTATAAATCCGGTTCAAAATACTAATTAACTGTTAAAATTGAAAAAAATTAACCAGACCTGTAAAATGTTGACTGAAAAAGGTATGAATAGTACCACATTGAAAATTGAAGTTTGAAAAAACGTTATCTATAGTTGTACTATTTCGTGTAGTGCTAGTGCTTATTAACGGAAACATGTTTAGGGATGAAAAATATGTGGAAATTCCATTTTGGGGATTCATTCTAAAATCGATATTGAAGTCTCCCACAACAATCAAACGGGAACACGGGGTATAGCCCCTTTGGGGTTGCTGCCGTATATTGTTATATTTATGCATTCAATTGCAACATTAATTTGACATTGTGGTGATATTATATATATAGATACAGTTATCACTCTGCCTGACATCAAACATTTCAAAATGCAAGCATTCACAATGGCCGTTTGCAGCACCTGGGTTATTTAAAAAAAAATATCTTGTACATGATGCATCTGGGATGGCATCCTTTAGATTGCGACGTACATAAGCGATAGATCCCCAAGCTGGACTTTCTACTCTGCACACCTCATAAAAACCATCAAGTTTAAAAGTGTCTCTACTACATCCCAGTTTTAAATTATGCGACTTATATTGCTATTTCTTATGATTGCGTGGACATAAAAGTTTCGTTTTGCTACAGCTGAAAGGTATTATAGACCTGAGTATTTGATATGAATTTCAATTAAATACCTCTACGCGTTTACGAGGAAAAAGGTAGTGAGTTTAAAATTTATAAAAATATATTTGTATGATTTTACTATAAATGTATACTTTTCGTAATTTTTCCATTGTCTGTGCTATATGAAGTTTCTTCGTGCCAAGTTTCAAGTTTCTGTGTTAACGGGAAGTACCCTTTAGGTTTTGAGTTTCTTGCGAGTACCCAATTTCAAAATATGCGACTTAATTTGCTATTTCTTTTGATTGCGTTGACATAAAAGTTTGGGTTTGCTACATCTGAAAGGTCCTATAGACATGACTTATTTGACATGAATTTCAATTTAAAATCTCAACACGTTTACGAGGAAAAAGGAATAAGTTTAAAAAAATTAAAATCATTTTTTTGTATGATTTTACTAAAAATGTCTACTTTTCTTAATTTTTCCTTTGTCTGTGCTATATGAAGTTGCTTCGTGCCAAATTTCAAGTTTCTGAGTTCACGGGAAGTACCCTTTAGGTTTTTAGTTTCTTGCGAGTACCCAATTTCAAAATATGCGACTTAATTTGCTATTTCTTTTGATTGCGTTGACATAAAAGTTTGGGTTTGCTACATCTGAAAGGTCCTATAGACATGACTTATTTGACATGAATTTCAATTTAAAATCTCAACACGTTTACGAGGAAAAAGGAATAAGTTTAAAAAATTTAAAATCATTTTTTTGTATGATTTTACTAAAAATGTCTACTTTTCTTAATTTTTCCTTTGTCTGTGATATATGAAGTTGCTTCGTGCCAAATTTCAAGTTTCTGAGTTCACGGGAAGTACCCCGTAGGTTTTGCGAGTGTCGAAAAACTCAATTTTTGTAGCATAAACGACTGTATCTTTTGATTGCGTTGGCTTTTAAGTTTGATTTTTTCACAGCTCCAAGGGACAATAGACCTGAGTATTCGATATAAATTTCAGTTTGATACCTCCAAGAGTTCCTGAGAAAAATGGTCTTGACAGACAGACAGACAGACAGACAGACAGACAGACGGACAACAAAGTGATCCTATAAGGGTTCCGTTTTTTCCTTTTGAGGTACGGAACCCTAAAAAACTTGCTCCAAGAAATGAATTAGAAAGACGGCCAATATTTTGAATGAAAAAGGTGATTCTTGAATCAAGATGATTCTCTCCAGCCAAGAGAAAGAATGTTGGCTCAAGTTTATTTAACATCTTTCTAATTCATTTCTTGGTTCAAGAATATTTACCTTCAATCAAGTATGTATTTTTTTCTGAGTTGGCCCAAAGGAAGCCGTCACGTCAGACCATATCAGATGAGTGTGAATGTAACCGTAATAAATGCATTAAACCGATACCTTTCTGTCGATATCGACACGACACGTCAGATTAAGCCTGAATCCGGGTTAGTTTACCATGTATTTCTTTATTTCTGTTAATTTCAGTATATTTTTCGTACATTCGTTTAGTTTAGTACAAGTTGCAAACCACCCGTTACACACAAGTACGTACTATAAGTGCATTTTAATACGTTTTCAATAACCCAACCAGTAATTAGTTCTTACTAGCTTTTGCCCGTGACTCCGCCCGCGTGGAACTGGTTTATATTTATATATCGTAGATCCATACGTACTCGAAATTTAAGGTATGATTGCCAGGACTCAAACAATCTCTATTCGAAATTTCATCTTAGTCGTTTCAGCGCGGTTTAAGCGTGAAGAAGTATCAGACAGACAGACAGACACCCTTTCGCATTTATAATATGAGTATAAATAATGTGCTTTTATTGTAAATCTATATATAATAAGTGGAATATACGCGTATGTATCCACATATCACATTATTTGTACAGCGTAGGCGTATCGCCTAGATCATGGCAATACTCGTTAACGATAAACATCTGTGTAACTGAGATGAAAAATTACTCGTAGGTACTACTTAGTACTTACGTTGTTGCAAAAAAACAAGGATTTCCCCGCCACAACACGTGCCATTACTTATTGTGTACTTAACAGAATTTTACTTGGTAATATTTAGTTACTAATGTTTAATCACGTATAGAGAGAAATTAAATATTCACTAATAGACATACGCAATACGATAGCCTAGTGGTTTATCAGGTATGCGGCGGTCGTGATTTCGAATCCTGGCTCGTACAGTCGAGTTTACCATACAATATCTATACAGACAACCTTTCAAAAATATCTACATATGTGTCTTATTTTTACAAATCGACCTAGTCAAAAACTAAGCAAAGCTTGTACTATGGATACTCTAGTATCCACGACGACGATATACAAACTTAAATACTTAGATAAATAAATACTTGAACGCATAGCAAACATTCATGACTCAGGAACAAACATTCATGCTCATCACACAATTAAATGCCCCTAGGATTCGAACCCGTGACCTCCAGTTTCGTAGGCAGGGTATCTACCAACTAGGCTACAGAGGTTGTCAATAAAAATAAAGTCTTATGTCAGTAAAATTAAGGTCTCTGTATAGATATTAAAAAAAAATGTGTTCTGTGTAGATATTGGAGAACTCCACTGTACCAATGCGTTTTTGGAACTTATATTTGGAGCTTAAGTAGTTAACGTTACCTAAGTTAACTTTTCGGTGAAGGAAAAACATCCTGAGTAAACCGGTCTAATCCCAATAAGGTCTAGTTTTCCCTCTGGGTAGGAAGGTCAGGTGGCAGTCGCTTTCGAAAAACTAGTGCCTATGCCAAATCTTGGGATAAGGTATCAAAGCTCATTTAGGGCAAAACCGGGAATAACGCTAGGAAGGTGATGATGGACATGGAAAAATATTTTAATGATTAAGAAAACGCTAAGCAACCTATCACTGCACATCACCCACATTTATGCGGGGGTTAAAAAAATGGCAGGATATGGTGTGTAAGTTACTAAATAAACGTGTGCAATTGTCTTTGGCCGTCGGTTTTGTTACTATCAATAACTATCCCTTTAAGGGACATAAATTAATGAATATGCCCTTATGCCAGGCGCGGGACTCTCCGCGATTTACGTTCATCGCTACAAGTACATGCCGGTGCCCCAACGTTGGGGAACCGGCATGTACTTGTAGCGATGAACGTCGATGTCGTCGTCGACAACGTCAGAGGGACATAAATCTTAATGTTTTGGCTGAGAAAAAAGCGGCTTTTGTAAAGATCAAAGGAGTGTCCCTTCTGTACTTGTACTATTATCTATTCTGTGCTTATGCTAAAAGTGGCACTGGAAATACAAATACAAATACAAATATTTATTCATAACAATTGTTATAAACACATATTGTTAACATAAGTTCCATGGGCTCTGCCTACCCTTTTTGGCAATGTAGGCTTAAATGTATGTATATATGTATAATCAGATATTAATAACACACACTTATTACAGTACGACAGATGTAAAAAGAACCCTGGCGGCCATACATTTTATATGGCCGCCAGGGCTCTTTTTACGTGTGTCGACCTGTACCTCTATGGATGATAAGTAGCACCTTTTTTGTCTCAAGTGACCGAACGGAAGATCTTAAGCTAAATTATTTAAATGCGTGTTAGAAATTGCTTAGACACCTCAACAATTATTTTACGTAATCGTGGTCAGAATTATCATTAGAATAGGTTTCGCCTAAAAAACCGTGAAAAGTAATGTAAGCGTTATACAACAAAATAGCCTCTCTCTTAGAATGATCCGATACCGTTTGGAGGTGGAAGTGCCCATAATAAGTGGCTCGAGATCATTTTAAAAGTGAAAGCCACCGCTAGCGACACCTGTGTGTCTATTTAGCGAACTGAAATTGATGCGCAAGCCTGCAAAGTCTCGGGATAAATCTCGAGATATGGAAGTCAGTCAGAGATAAGTTTCTGTCAAAAATGTTTTTTTTTGTTCGAGCTTTTATTGCCAACGTACTTGTCTTTATACCGTACTGCATTCCCATGGCCACCTTCTGTCTCCATCATCCAATCAGCCATAATATTGAATTGTCATCCAAACTATACTATTCATATGTATGGTTCGAAAACTAGTTCAATATTCAGTTCCGAGATTTTTCAGTAACTAACAAACGAACAGGTCTGTTATGTCTCAGCTCTTTAATAGAAAAAAACCAAGTTGGGGTCGGAGTTGCACCACGTCCGTAGGAATTGCCCATCGCTACCCTACACGTGACACGTGACCCCTGGGTGGTGCTAAAAGTGCAACAACCTGGCAACCGTACTGTCTTTTCCAAGATCTCACGGTTCTAAATACCAATTTGCCATACGATAAATAAATAAACAGAAAACAATACAATCAAGTAAATAGTTACTACACGTAATTATATTATATTTTATAAATTTCGAACGAGTTCAATGCAACAACTGTTTTCGTAATAATCCATGACTAATATTAAAGTATCAAGAAAACGCAAGTAACATAATAACTCATATCCCTACAACGCGTTCATAGTAATCTGGTGTCCTTAATTAATTTTCGAAACTATAATTGCAGCCGCTTTGTCCGAGGCTATGCGAAGGTCCGAAGACGTGTGGTCGGAGAACAATCTCTTGTGGAGAAGTAGCCTGCCGAAGTACGATCACAATTTTACCGTGTCAAACACGGAACATAGTGTTATTTTAGTCATTTTAAAAGGTGCTGTGACTAAAAAGTATATGAATACGTACTATTATTTCTTTGAATTTTCATTCGTTACCTATTTATTGTGTTTTACATCAGCTTCAAGGCGTAAAAAGCCATACTAAAATCATCAAAACCGGGCAGTTGGAAAACAAATGCAACCGCGGAACCGGTCAAGCGGCCAGCTCTGTAAGTTGCAGAAAAGACAACTCTTTGCGGCAGAGACAGAATTCTATTTCGATTGAAGCAACATTTGAGATTCGTCCTTGTGGCGGCGTGGTGTGAGACGAACCGTGATTGGTCGGGTAGTGGCGGGCGATTCAATTGTGGCCGAGATCGCGACGCGGGCGCACTTTCGCGGGAAGCTCAAGTTTTCGCTTTCATTTGGAGAAATGAGACGTGCGCGTGAAATGGGCTTCTTAAGATCTGTGTAAAAATGCTGAACTACAACGTTGCGAAACATAGGTACAAAAAAACTGTTCAAAACCGAGTTTTTTTTAATATCTTACCAACGTAGTTACACAGTTTTAGTTTAAACATTTTCTTGTGTTTTTTATTCCGAAAGCTTTTAACGTATTTATGTTCGACCCCAGTTTAACCTGAAGATAATATATAAAAAATAACAATGTGATTAGTGATACCCTATCCATGCATAGATCGTTGAATATGTTAATCTGAATGTGCCTTACGTTAAGGTCACTGAAAAGCAGACAGATAAACTTATATTATCTTATATTGTTACTTGAGTAACGATGAAAAAAACTTTTTTTTTAAATTTCATTTCAACTTTTATTTTTTCAGGTGACAGCTCCCGCGCGGCAAATTGTTGCCGGCCCTCGCAAAGACTTACAAACGATATTCCACATACCAGTTTGCGTTAGTGCAGTGTAGTGACTATAAATAAGTGTAGTGCAAATAATACAAAATGTCGGGTTTCGTGAAAATCGCCATCGACGATTACTATTCGGATAGTAATTGGACCACTATCATCGAAAAATACTGGATGATGGCAGAAAAAGTGTCAGGTATGGATTCAATTTTTTTTTTTTAGAATAGCACCCCTATCTTCATCTCTCCTCATGTATCGTAATCAATATCATCGATAACAAACAAGGACGCTCACTTGACAGAAAGTGATAACCACCTTGTCAGTTAAGTGCACAGATGATTATGTTTGGGCAGAATTTTAATTAAATTATTTTGTTCGAAAAACGAAAACCAAAACGTTTTACTTATTCCCAATTAAAGTAAATTATTTTGATGTGAGTTTACATCTTTAAAACTATCGGCATTTAATTTGGAAGCACCGTCATCACCACCAGTCATCACAGTAATTAACGAACCTGTTGAGAAAATTTCACGAGAATTGGTTGAGAAATGCGACCGGTAGAGGAGAGCAGCGGGAAAGCGGCACATCCGGACCGGATTTCCGGATGTGCTGGGATGGGCCCAAGCTAAAGCATAGAACTTCGTCCCTTCGCTCCCTCGTTCAATAATGTACATTATGGTATTGTTTTTTATCAGTTGAAACGGTATTAATACACAATTTTTCTGTCACGTTTTACATCTCTATCACTCGTGGACTCGACCATAAATAATTGCCATTACGGCCTACTTGCAGAACATTTAATTGTAATTGCTCTGAACAGTAAAGTCGTGTTCACATACATATTTAGACGGCTTTGTCCGTGCACATTTTTAGACTCAACTGTACACACTGCGGTGTAACGGATAGACCATTCCGCAAAGGAAGGCTGTTTGCGACTCCTGTACCAGTCAGTCTCATTGAAAACAGTATTTGCCTATGATTATTATTCATTTTATGCAGAGCACTGCCACTAATTGCAATCTGCCTCGTTTACGATGATACAAATTTCAAATTACGTACCTTTACTTTACAGCAACGATATAAAATTACGACGTAATTATAAAGAAAATTAAACAGACGCTCAAAAGCCAAATGAAAGTGATTTTAATAAGCGGCAGATTGATAATGTGTGTCAATAGTCAACTAGACCGCATCAGGCATAAAGTTGAAACGGCTTAACATGCTAGTAAATGGGCGTTGGTACTCATAGCACTTGTTCGGATCTCGAGAGGAGCTGGCGAGACAGCTAGGCGGCCGCGGGCGAAGTGCCTGGTTTACAATATTCCTTTGCTATTCCACTGAAAAACGTGCCTATTATCGGTGCTTAGATGCATCGGATGTATGCGTATTTTTGCATGTGGTTAATGTGACTACCCTCCCTTCCGCACGAGGGCTCGCCCTCTACGAGACCAGGAGATGCTGGCAGGAGATGTTGCTTGCGCCACGTCCAGTGAGACCTACACGTGTTAGCCTAGCGGAATAGCAAAGGAATATTGTTCTCGTAACTTATCATGGACTTCTGCTAACTAACGCCTGATTCAATCAATTACTTGAATTGTCTGCTTTGTTGGATTCTTTGTCATGCTAGCCATAATTATTTTATTTGACACAAGAGCAGATGTCAAGGTCCTATCATTGCCTAGTTTTGTTGCGACGTCATTGCAGACGTCACGCGCATTTGTGCTAAGACTTGTTAATCTACAAAAAAAGGGAATCTAAAAAATAGAAAAGGAAGGTTCTCAATTCAGTTGTATGTATTTTTTAATGTTTGTTACGTCAGGGCTCTGTAATTTATGAAACAATTTGTACAATTCCTTGTTTTATGAAAGTATGTGCTTCCAGATTCGTTCCATTGCTTCAAAAATTTAGTTGGATTATGGGATCCACGAGGAATTGAGGGAAATTCACAATTATATTAGGCACGCAAACGCATGTAGTAATTTCGGTATTTTCTGTAAATAAATCGTGTATTTACTAGCACAAACCAATAATTTGTTGAAGTGGAACTCATAATGAAGACCACCGATGACGTATGGATCTCCTCAATGTAGATACGACACAGATTTTTTTGATAGTCCGCTAAAGTAGCAACTACTAAAGCACTCAAGTCTTGTCGAAGATCCTCGGAGAATTGACGGAACTCTTCAAATATTTTCGGTCCACATGCACATATACTCGTATCGATTTGGTGAATATTTTCTGTAATGACCAACGCATTTGCTCCCGGATAGTTGATGTCGTAAAATGGAAAGGAAATTAGGAAATGTTCATGTATTAGCGAAATATTTACTAAATTGACGTCGGGGTTTTAAAGTAAATTATTTACATTATTGGTAGTTGCCTTTTTAAAGTTTTTTTTTTTATAGTGTCGGTGCTGTCTTTAGAAGATAATTCATATTTGTTTTTGTCATTTGTAGCCAAGGAATAGTTAAACCCGTTAAAACATAATACAAGTTGACAATTCGAGCTGATCACCGAGTCTAGTCACTTAGAACCTTTCGGAAACAAACGTTTCTTAAAACGGCGTATTTTGCTTTTCAAACTCTTTCCTTCCTTCCTCCATTTCATGAAAACTTCGTCTATAACCCTACTATTTCAGGTTAAGGGAAACAATGTTTTTGTAAATTGCATTTTATCAATACTATTATAAATTAAATTTGACGAAACAAAGCAACTGTGCATGTTCTTATAATTATATAATACAATAAATGCAGGTCATTTTTTACTAATTATTCTTTGACGTCACTTCAACTGAATGAAATAAATGGACTTAGTTTGAAGCCGACTGCGCGCACTAAACTATCTCACCAATGTCAGCCAAGCCGTTGGTCGACCTTCTGTTTCATGATAAAGCTGTCACGCCATTTGCTGACATGATACTAGCACTACTTTGTACCTACTACTTGCTCATTCTTAGATTGGCTACATTGGGCCAAAGCTATGCGGATAGGCCCTTGGAATCAGGTAGCAAACCCACCCCGTGCTTCACTTTTAGACGTGGAGTAGGGTAGATAGTGTAGGTACTCCATAATTTGATTTATTACGCCCTTCCTCTCCCGCCGACCCCGATTAGGGTCAGCATTTAGTATGGACTTGCGAACAAAAAAATTTAGCCCGGGAGAGGAGGGATTAATAATACGTTTATGCCATTCTTTTTATCTATTAATCTGAATTGATATGCGGTTCGTCGCACTCACACAGTTTTGCGTTAACGCAAAAGACAAACAAGAAACCAACAGTATACCAATTCGTTTCGCTTAATCCGGGGGTGACATTCAAGATGTTTGAATAGTTCATGGTATCAGGAATATATGACCAATTTGTTGTCAAACATCATCATCATCCTTCTAGCGTTATTCCCGGTTGTGCCCCGAAAGGAGCCCGAGGTCTGCTTTGACACCTAACCCCCAAGATTCGGCTAAGACTGCGATGTGACCTTCCAACCCAGAGGGAAAACTAGACCTTATTGGGATTAAACCGGTTTCCTCACGATGTTTTCCTTCACCGAAAAGCTAACGGTAAATATTCCGTACCTACATCAATTCCGAAAAACTGAGTTTTCAACTGGGGCAAATGTACAAGTCGGTATTCGAAACCAGGACTGCCGCTTGACAGCCGCATTTCTGAACCACTAGGCTACCGTAGCTCCCGTAGCTCGTTGTCAAACATCATATAGCTGTTAAAAAAATTGCCGTGATATCCGCAAAAAAACATCAAGTAAATATTGGTATTCAAACTTTGATCTTCATAGGTACCTGGATGAAGTGGATTGTAAAATTTCGTGATAACATCGATAAGCCTGGGTTATCTCAAGATATCGCGAGCTGACATTAAACGCAATGAATTCCCGCCCTTCTTTTATATGGTGTGAGAGATTAAGATAGGGTTGGTCGTGACCCTGGGAGTTGGCAGTGTAAGTAAGGGGAGCTTATTATGCGCAAATGCACAAACATGTATTAGACACAATTCAGTGATCCCTACGACAAGGACCAGTAAATTATAAATAATGACTGACAATATTCCATCGGATTCACTTTAGTGGGGCAGAGTGCTCGAACAATGTGTTTTATTATATCGGTAAAATACTTATCTAGTTGAATTCCTTGACCCCAATGTATATTTAGACACCAACTTTGTGATCCTAAGTGTCTTAGTACTCGAGATATTAATAATTAACATGGCCGCCAAAAAAAAATGGCCGACGAAGGAGTTGGTTCCTATCAAAAACTTAAAGCTATGGACCTAACAAGTACCTGAAAAAAATTTGGTGCTTTTGTCCAGCGTGTCCACATTATCACCTGAAAGTGCCCTACTACTTGGCTGAAAAATGCTACCGACCCTCGGCAATTGGTCTGGGAGTTTTTGCGGTAACGACTGCCATCTCACCTTTTAATACCGAGGGAATCCATTGCATTGCTTTACCAGGTGAATGAGAAAGAGAAGTTCGAGTGCCACGAAGACAACAAGGGTCAAAGTAAACCAAAATTGAAAATCTATAATTGTCAATAAACTGGGATAGTTTCGGTTCTGAAAATAAATAAATAAATCTTAAGGGTTTATCTTACACATGTCGAAGTAGCCGCCCCATAGTAAGCTCGATAAGGCTTGTGTTATGGGTACTAGACGACGATAATATAATAGACTAGCTTCTGCTTGCGACTCTTTGCGCGTGGAACTCGTTTATATCGTAGCTCAATGCAAATTTTCACCCCGCATTTCACCCCCTTAGGGGAGGATTTCCGGGAGAAATACTATGTACGTCTATACTCGGTTCAGCAGTTTAAGCGTGAAGACAGGTACACACACTTTCGCATTTATAATATTAGTATGTATATATTCAAATGTTTCCCTTGCCAGGATTCGAACCCAGGACCTTCAGCTTCATATAGGCAGCATAACTACCAACTAGGCAAGGCTAACCGGTCGTCAAATTAAAAATATACCGATTTTCCAAAGCGTGATTTAGCTGAAATATTCAATTTTGAAGGTTCCCGCTGTATTTACAGAAATATCACGCTTTAACAATAGAGGCTACATTGAATTACTTACTGATGTTCGACGCTCTTACGTTACGAGTAATGAACTTCACAATTTCTCCGCAGCCTTTTTTATGCGATATTACGTAAACTTAACGCGAGCGATACGTTATGTCCGTGACTTTCACATCTCTATGCTAAGGTTATTTGACGAGATAAATGCTTCATATTGCAGTTTTTATGAATGGGATTGATTGTGTTACTAACGATTGATGAGTAGGATGTGATGTGTGTCTGAGAGTATGGGAAGTGCTACGAGTATTGAAAGTATTGGTTTTGACTTATCTTTTTGATTACATTTGATTCATTACTTTTGTTTGTCCTTATAACTTGAACATAAAATTTTTAGATAGTATTTTGTTTTTTTAAATTAAAGGTCTTCCGCAGTAGGTACAGGCTGTGTCCAATTACTATAAAATATGTAATCACAACCAACCTTTTTGTGGTGACAAAAATAAGCTGCAAGATAGGTATTTCGGGAAAGTTTTTCTATATTGGTATTGACATGAGATCCATAAATTCCCCGATGACAAAAAGCATGAAGTAGATAAAAACACGACTTTAAAAGATCAAAGATTGCGTTTTATCTCCAAACATATTAATAAAATAAATGTCTAAAGTTATTAATTTGTTTTCCGGTTCGTCAGCTTTTATTTTGGTAACACGTCAACGCCAGTGAAAGTATTCTTATCTTATCAATAATACGTTTCTCATCAAAATCAATACATTTTTATACTGCGTTTGTAGCGTTTAAGTCTAGTTTTAGCGTGGCATAAACTATTTTGATTCAAACGACAGACTCAATCAGTCAAAAATATTTTACGTCAGCATGTCGATCGATCAAACGATCACGTAACCCATTATACGTGCGAGGTAGATCTAAATTTCACTTTTTAAAAAAAGTATTAAAAAAATGGCAAGATACATATATATCGGATGCATTCTGATTTAGTACCTAACCGTCACCATGTAGGCCATTTCATCCATTTTAGACGATTAAAAATTTAAACATTCATAATCATAATCATAAACTTTATTTGCATTAAACATTACCAGATACAAGGTGTCGATACAGTCATAGGTAGGTTTACGTTTCCATAATTGGTATGCAAAAATTATTGTTACAGTAACTAATATCAATTCACAAAAAACGATAATTATAGCTACTACTTACTGAGCGGAGTTACCGTTTTTTTGAAAGTAGAGACCAATATGAGATCGGCATGATCTTCCACATTTCTGGCAGACAAAACTCATACCAGGCGTTCCAGTTTGTTGTCTCCGCAACCAAATCCTTTTTGTTTTTACCCAAATGCCTGAGAAGACGTGTTTCTAGCGTATGTATGTGGACAATAATAATTCTATTTCACGGGCTACAATCTAATCGGCTTGATGGATTTGAACATATGAGATGATGTTGGATTCCTATGGGCTATAAACATTGAAAAAAGCAATTGGGTTTTTTCAAAAAGATTTAGATTTCTCTTGTTTGCGCGACTGCAACAGAAGGAGTTTTGGAGCGTATGCACGCAATATATAACGAGTATGTACCTACAAGAATAATTCTATTTCACGAGCTACAGTCCAAACTGATCGATGGATTTTGACATATTTGAAGTCGTTGGATTATTCTTAATTGTGAGAGCGACATAGGCTAATAATAATATTTGTAATAATTTACTTTAGAAACAAAGTTTTAACCGACTTCAATTTAGTACTCCGCCAAGCCACGAGAACATGTCCACATTTCTTTTCCAATTTACCACATGAACTGATTTCCGAGACCAAATGCGTTGATTATGAGTTGAGAAAAAAACCGAATCGCTGTATGTGGGCCGATAATATTTGAGAACTTCCGTCGATTCCACAAGGATCACCTTTGGCACTTCATTAGTTGCTATTTCAACGGAATCTTATCGGAATCAGTAATATACTTTTGTACTTTTAAGTACATAATTGAGGAATTCCATAAGTCATCTGCGGTCTTCACCATCAATTCCACTCCACTAAATTTATGATTTCCGGGTGTAAATACACGAGTTATAATAGAAAATACCAAAATCACTACACGCGTGCCTAATATTATAAAGGTGTTCCCTCAATTCCTCATGGATCCCATCATCCAACCGATTTTTTGAATAAAATGGGACCCACCTGGAAGCATTTACGTACAAAGAAAAAAAAATACGAAGCGGCTCATCAATGACGGAGTTCTGAGATCAACAAACATTGAAAATAAAAGATGAAAAAATAATTTTTTGAAGTCGGTTAAAAGCAATTGGGTTCACATGGCTACAAATCTTAAAATGTATCTTCTTTATAAAGCCTTATTCTTCCAGATCCCCGGGTCCAAGGATGGTTCCTTTTCGACACGCCCCTCCCCACCCTGGCGATGGTCATCGCCTACCTGGCCTTTGTCATGGTCATTGGGCCCCTTTGGATGGAGAATCGGAAGCCCTACAAACTTAAGAACACCCTGGTTGCGTATAACGCGTTCCAAGTGTTGCTATCATCCTACATGTTTTATGAGGTGAGCGGTTCTTGGCTATTGTAGTTCAGGGGTTACTTTAAGGACATGAATTGGAAAATGAGCATTTTCTTGACGTAACGTCGTGAATAGTATTATTAATTCTGGTAACAAATGACGTTTGATAATACCATATCATGTGTTTATCATTGAAAATAAACTTGCTATATATACACTGTTAATATTTCAGCCCAACAATTTAAATCCCAGGCAATTTATTTCTTGCGCGTAAAAACCAAGTGGCATAATATAAAATGTGTTGGGTGGTGTGATTTACGAGTATTTAGCTTAAATGACTTAATGAATGACGACTTATCACGTGCGGCGTCGTGACATTTACCTTTATTGTGGAAATTATACATCTCGTGGTGTTAAACAAAGACAAGTCTTTAATTTTTTATTGTAAATTACCTGACTCGTTTTTATAACAGTGACCCCGGCTTGGTTGTTAAATATGTTCATTGACTTCAATGTTCCATTAGGCCTTAAAACAATTGCGAAAATAAACTTGAGTACGAATGTTATGACTTATGACCAATAAATCCGACCACATTCAGTTAAAGGTCGATGCCATGTCATGAACAAACGCCTCCTAAACCACAGTGAGCCGTGTCAAGGCAGTGTAACCAATTTTCTGCCCGCGCATCCGCGAGACGCATCTTGAACTAGAAAAGTGTCAACGAGCGACGTCAACGACGAGTGAGCGTGAATAGTCACTTTTGTGCTGGGTCATTAATAAAAAAATTACAACTATCAGATTCGTACAAGGAAATCTCAACTTCTGCGCAAAGTTTGTCAGGATTAGATTATTGGTAATTGTGAGCCTGTAACTTAACATTCAAACTAGGGTTTGCTCCTTGGCCCCGTATCATGGTCGGCCTTTCCGCGTGATAAGTGACAAATCACTAGCGTCGCTGGCTGACACCGATCGAACGAGACTGACACTCTATATTGTCACTTGTCGCGTGATAAAGGCCGACCATGATACGGGGCCAGGGAGCAAACCCTAATTTGAACGTTACAGTTACAGTCTTACAGTCACCAATAATCTAATCCTGACAAACTTTTCGAACAGGTTGATATTTCCTTGTAAGAATCTGATATTTGGATTTTGTTCTAGTCACGGAAGCAAACTGTAATTCAAATGCTGCCCAAATATCGTCTAGATCAGCTATACTCAGTCTGCGGGTCGCCGGCGCCGAGCTGTTGTGAGTGGCTCGCCATCCACCATGCGATCCTAGTATAAAAACCATGAATTTACCTTGTGGCCCGGGGCACTTTAGCTAAAATATCTTTGCGGCCCTCGTAGAAAAACGGTTGAGTATGGCTGGTCCAGAATATACTTAAATTTTTAGAACGAACTTCTAAAGCTAATCACTACTTTGACAGCCAAATCTGTGTCTTCATTGTAAATATTGCTGGCGATAAATTAGCAACAATGCTCTCGCTTAGAATTTTCAAGCGACTGGAGGTCAGGTGCCAGTGAAAGTGGTCACCTTAAACAGGTTTGCGAATGGTACTATTGTATTCACGGAATGAAGAAATTGTATTGACGAGACTGTGCCGTCGATCAAGTACCGTTTAATAAGGCTGGAGTGTTGAGTACTACGTACAGTTAACATTTGAGGTCTCCGAGATTCTTCACTACAATTTGAATCTTCTAGCCTGTTACGTAAGATCGGTAACTGAACGGATTACTTCTACAATTCGGTTCCTACGCTCAACTCAAGCAACTGACGTGTTGGAGGACCAAAAAAATCAAACCATGATAATTTTGTTCTTTTATCGCGATTGGAGAAGCTAGGTTTTTTGTATTTGTATTGAATAATTCATTCCCGATATTAAAATTATGTTTGAAGTAAATTACTTAAATGTCATCATCATCCTCCTAACGTTATTCCCGGTAATGCCCCTAAAGGAGCCCGGGGTCCGCTTTGACACCTAATCCCAAGATTTGGCATAGGCACTAGTTTTACAAAAGTGACTGCCACCTGGCCTTCCAACCCAGAGGGAAAACTAGACCTTATTGGGATTAGACCGGTTTCCTCAGGATGTTTTCCTTCACCGAAAAGCTAACGGTAAATATTCCGTACATAAGTTCCAAAAAACTCATTGGTACGAGCCGGGATTCGAACGCACGACCGCCGCTTGACCACTTGACTAGGCTACCGTAGCTTCGTTTCTTAAATCTAAAATTTTGAAATAATTATCTTGTCAGATTATAACATTGAAAACAAAAATAAAAGTATGTTAATGTTCAGCTAATTATTTCACAAAAATTCGTAAACAAAATACAAACACTCCTTCAGCAGCGATGCTCTAAGTTTGTTTTTGAAAAGTTAGGTCTACTTAACTTAGTCTTCTACCTGCTTGGTAGGTTGTTGTAAAAGTGGTCCACTCTGGTATGGTACATAATGAAAAACTATTTTGAAGTTTGGTTGCAATTTATAACATAGGTAGCGACTTTCTTCTTGTACTCTCGCGAATTACCCTTTCTTCTATAGTCTCGTACTCGTCGAGAATTTTAACCAGGTCAGTAGGGAGCAACAAGATGTATTAGCACGGAACCGTCAGGATTTTCAATTTTACGATGTAATCTTTTGATGACTTGTGCAATACGCACTATGGTTCTCAGGGCTCTCTTTTGAATTACAAAGGCTCTATTTCTCTCGTAGTGTAGTCGTAGATATTTCCTCCGAGCTTGACGCTGTAACAAAGTTTTGACTCGACCAATGCATGATAATCCGTCTAGATGTTTATAAATAAAGAAATACGATCCACTATGTCTCGTAAACTTCGCAAAACATAGCAAGCCGAACTGATGGAACGTTCTTTCGTTTTTCCAAGTAAGTAAATCATCAATGTGGATATCAAGGCACTTAACATTGTCAGCGTTTTCGATACCATCACCACATATCGACAGATCTAAACGGTCCTTTTGCCGAACTGTGGGTTTGAGCAGCATGGCACACGTCTCCCCCGTATTCATCTTCGAAGTATTACAACTAAACACCTTGAAATAGTTCCAGAGCTCGATTTGCCTTTATATTTTCAAGTGAACTAGAGATTCAGATTCATTTATTACACGAAACAAATTACAATATAAAGCATAAACGTCGAAATTAAAAGAATGTCATTTTTATCTTCCCCGAAAACTCCCGGTATTTCTTCACTGACAAATTGCAGCAGATCAATCTGTAAATCACAAAGAAGACCGGGGCCAAGATAGACCCTTGGGGTACTCCTCTAGTTAATTCGACAGTTTTGGATTTTGTATCTTTCTCTCGGTTGTCCTCGACGTCTGTCGTTGAATTGCTGGTCCGCTTTATCTGACTCAACGTATTTATTTGATATTGATATGATATTTATAACGCGATTAGATTTGGATTTACTTAGTTATTGGTGTGAACGCGTTGAGTGTACTCGTAGCGTATCAAAATTGAAGTGCGCGCAATAATGTTATGCTCATGTTATAACAATGCGTCGAGTCAGATAGATCTCCGGACTAGCGATTTAATCTAGCTTCTGTAATCTTGCCTTAGTTAAGGTAACGGAAAAGCTTTTGTGTAATAAGAGAATGCAAAACCGGGATTCCGCAAGCAAAATCAATCCGGCTGGAATTTTATGCAGCACCTTTGTTACTTTTTACGTTAAACAGTACAGTCATGTTATGTTCGATCCGTCACGATACTCAGGAGTCATGCGTGCATCTATCGCCTTGACCGATAGTGCGCGTCCGGCGTTGCACCCGGTCGAGCGAGACGGTCCATCAAACTGCATATTGCAGCACCTTACGTGGAAGTAAACGATGAAGATCTCTCACTCTAAAGCGCAATTTACACATGCTGGTGTGACAATGGTATACTGAGTTCAATTGATCTATCCAACCCCGCAATGCAGCTAACTTTGCATGCAATTTCCCGGCATGAGGTAGGGCACAGCGAAATGTCATCCCGCTCGAATTTGGAGCAACCCAACTCGGGAAGTACCTCCGCCTTGCAGAAGGCCACAGTATAATAACACTACTACTTGCTCTGTATAGTAGTGTTGTGTTCCTGGAGGTGAGCAAGGCCGCCAGAGCTCTCGAGGATGCGTTGTGTTGAGAGCGAGGGAATTTGATCCTTCTGCTGTCAACACGGCGAGTCCTCAAACATGGGTCGGCAACGCCCATGTTACTCCTTTGGAGTTGCATGCGTCTATAGGCTGCGTTGTCCGCTTATCATCAGGCGGGCTTTATGCTTGTTTGCCACCGTCGTTGTATAAAATAAAATGTGTATTATCATCATATCAGCCGAAAAACGTCCATTGCTGGGAGGCCTATGTCTCCCCCAAAGAGTGCCAAGTGACCAGTTCTGCGCCACCAGCATCCAGCAGACTCCCGCGACCTTTACCAGGTCATCAGTCCACCATGTGGGAGGCCTAGGCACGCCGCGCCTTCCAGTACGTCGTCACCACTCGAAAACCTTTCCGCCCAACGGCCATCAGTTCTACTTGCTATGTACGCCGCCCACTGCCACTTTAGTTAAGCGATTCGGAACGTGTATGGTTGAGATTATTTAATGTGGCCGAGTTTTTATTAAACTATCATTGGAATTAGAATCTTCTACCTAAGAAGGTAAAGTGGCTTTTTCAATGAACACGTTAATGTAATTCGGCCAACTTAAATAATACTCAGCTTTAAATTGCGCTTGAGTCGTGGCCGAGCCGTACCAGCTGCGGTTCACTTGTTTCGTTTCCCTATAGTATCAGGATTCCGAGATTCTTAATAACTAGGCGCATTCAGAGGTCAGTACGTTCCCTTCCGTTATTCAAATTCAAAAAAATTATTTCAAACTCATGTCTATATCATGTTAGTAACAATAAAAACTTATAAAACTACGTTAGTTACATTAAATTATACACCGAATCTCTTGAGCACATATGTACGAGTAGGGTGTTCCAGTGTCTCCATACTGCGCAAGCAGGACTGTCCCAAATCAGTTGAAGAGGGCTGTTGGAACTATCACGCACACGACGCATGAGGGACGCGGTTCTGTTTCTCATGATGGCACTGAAACCATCGACACGTGTCTCTGGGCCCTAACAATATTTACAACTTAAGTACCTACTTTCTAATCTCTTTGCATAGGCACAATAAAAACGATTGTTTTATGTGCTTTATTTCCAAGTTCAAGACTGGTTGAGCTAAACCAGTAAGTCGCTTCAGTTGGTTTTACAATGTCTATTTGCTTAATTTTCTTTCATACTTTAACAACCAAGGAGTTTTGAAATACCATCTAAAATGCTTTTCGCCGTCTTTATTAACAAATTCCAAGTATATTAATAGTCAAAGTTATATGACTTTGCTTTAACTGCAAAATTACATAACTGCCGGAGACACAATTTTCAAATATGATCTTTAATTAAGCTTCATTCATATATCTACAAATAAACCGATCGACCTCTTTCTCAGTTTTGCTACATCGCATACCATAGATCCCTTCATTCACTTTCTACATAGCAAAAACTCAATCACGTTTTCGTGCGAGAGCACCGATCAGTATAAACTCGTCAGCAAGATACTAAACAAGAAACTAACTTAACTAATACAGCTGTTTAGTTAAGTTCCTTTCTTTCTGATTTATTAATACGTGGACTTTTAACAAGCGTATAAGCCGGAACTTGACTTTCGTTTTAATGCAATTGACAGCAGCTATGCTGACGATTCGCCGGAGAGCGTACTCTGAAGTCGTTAAGTAACATTTATGGATAATAACTTACTTAAAATAATTGAGCTACGGTAGCCTAGTGGTACAGTCTGCTGCCAAGCGGCGGTCGTGGGTTCGAATCCCGGCCCGTATTATGAATAATAATTATAATAAATAATTAAATATAAGGGGACAATCTTACACAAATCGATCTAGTCCCAATAGTAAGCTCAGTAAGGCTTGTATTATGGGTACTAGGCGACGATATATATAATAGATATAAATACTTAAATACATAGAAAACATCCATGACTCAGGAACAAATATTTCGTGCTCATCACACAAATAAATGCCCTTACCGGGATTCGAACCCGGGACCTCTTGCTTCGTAGGCAGGGTCACTACCAACTAGGCTAAAGCGGTCGTCGTATTAATAAGTTTTTCGGAACTTCTGTACGGAATACTTACCGTTAGCTTTTCAGTGTTGAAAAACACCGTGAGGAAACCGGTTTACAACCTTTGGGTGGTGAAGACAATGCAAGAAAAGATATGATTCAGATATGATTATGATTTTTTGGTAATTTCTGTGTGTTTTCCTATAATTCGGCATATCGTTATATATCAGTTTATTCAAAGTAAGTACCAAGTGTTTGTCTCAACTCTTAGTACTATAAGAACGTGGGAATTAAACACCTATTATTTTAGTACAACACCAACACCGTTAACTGACCACTCGCGACATCCGTGACCCCCGTGACATACAATGCACATTAAGGGGATGCCTAGTCGACCACGCCCCCTTGACAGAGACACGCTTTTTCCTTCCGCGCACGGTAAAAAGAGATGCAACACTCTTCGGGAATGGCTTTTTTGGACAAATTTCGATAAATACCTAACTTAGTGAAGTTTTATTTCATTAAATGAGAGTATTAACTTGATTCTGTCGTAATGCAATGTATTGTTTGAGTAGGATGAGTTAAAAAAGGAAAATAAAGACCCAACTTTGGATTTTTTATCGATTAAATTTTTGGCAATCATGTATAGTAATCGTGTATAGATGAACAATCATATAGCCAAAAATCATATATCTGAAAATCAGACCTTATTGTTTCTTAATTTAGTCAGAACGGCGTTTCAAAGCACGCGATAATTTCCAATGCACCCCCTCCTTAATGCTTAAGTGCACGGATGGTCAGTTAACTATGTTGGCGATGGTACAAGCCAAAACTACGCCACCATCGGGATCATTTTGTATACTTATATTTTAAAGCCAAAATGACTCTTAACAGGTATTAAGTCAATTTACCAGGCAGGCAGGAGGCACTCCCCCAACGTGTTGTAACGGAGCTGGCACTCGTTGGGTTTTTAGACGAAGGCTTCTGCCGCGGTTGGTCATTCATACCCGCCCTGTCCCCTCCCCGTGGCGTGCGGGATGCGTAAAGGCATTTCCCCAAAGTAAAAGAAAACCTAGACAGGCAAGAGTACTCTCTGTTCACACACTGCTCTACTGACGCATTTAATCACGGCGCTCCACACTAGGTTACTTACCTACAGCCTACAGGTCGATTCACAAGAGCTGGCGCGTAATGTCTATGAAATTAGTGACAGTTTCATATATTTTCCGCGCCTGCTCTCGTGAATCGACCTTGTACCTTTATTGGTGCTCTTTTGACTCGTGCCAAAAAACCGACCGAAGATGAGCGGCATGAAGAGTAACGTTGCCACATCATGTCTCTGTCTCCTTTCCTCGCTATTTCCCACGTCACTCGACGAGTCCTTATCTTTTTTGTACTAAGCGGGTTATCGCTTCCGGGTCTGCTAAAGACTTATCAAATTAAATCGTACAATTTAAAAATGTTTCGCTCCAATTAGTGTTTGATTTCGGACCTGCGAAGGTATACGCGGCCGCTCGCTCTTACCCAACTGAGCTATCGCGTATGCCCGAAGGTCACAGGTTCGAATCTAGCTCGGTAATTTGAAACGTATGATTTTATTGTTTTTAGTTCAGTTCAAACACTGATGGGATTTTCTTTTTATTGCGATCTTTATGTGTACTTTTGGTGTTAAGTAACAGTTATCGTTTGTTCCAGCACTTGATGTCAGGTTGGTGGGGCGACTACAGTCTGGCATGTCAGCCGGTTGACTACAGTGAGAGTGAGCAGGCGAGACGGGTGAGTTACTTTCCTTCTTTTCACTTTTTTTTAAGTGGATATTTCTTTGCTCGCGTTCTTGTATAGGGGTACAGTTCAAAATGTATCACGTGACTTCCGGAATAACTTTTTGTAGAGAAGCCTAATCTGATTTCAAATAATTGTTTGTTACATGCTTTAATACGTCAGTCAATGTTGCCATATATACCGATTTATCTGTACTTATACATTAAACTTGGTTCACGTGTTATTACAACGAACTATCGATGATAAACAAACCACCTTTAAATTAAATAGCCTACCTATTTAATTTAAAGGTGGTTTGTTTATCATCATGCCGACAGAGGTCGCTTTACTAAAATACGATTTTTTAAGTAGTTTGCTCAGTACGGAACCCTCGGTACGCGAGTCAGACTCGCACTTGGCCGGTTTTTTTATTAGGGTTCCATAGCCAACAAAGAAGTATCCACTTAAACTTAATTAACGGTTGATCTCCGACACAACCCGCTTCTTCTTTTTCCTTTTTTTCTCACGGGGTCTGATCATCGGAATTTGTACCTATGTGTTATATCCTGAGACCCAGAGTGCGCAATTGTGTTTTTGAATAAAGACCAATATGAGATTCAGTAGGTACCTACTAGTCTATTTTGCGCATTATGTCCTAGGATATCACACTAGCTATTACTATGTTATTTCCTATAGGATCCAACATCAGAATTAGGTAGTATAGATGTCTTTCAACGCTTGCTCTAAGTGATGGAACTGGACGTTTGGTGGGCATTTGAAAACAGAGAACGATGGAGTCGTTGTTAAAGAGTTTATTATTGATTGATTGAATAAATTATTGGTGAATCAATCAAATCTAGTAAAATATATTGCTTTCGGTAAATTTCTTCGAAAGTCCCAGCAGTGGGACACCTAATCAGGCTAGGATAAAAAAAGATATAATCATATTTTTTATACTAGGAACAAAGATAAAATACCTATACCTAAGTTCGGACTCTCTAAAACAAATAAAACAATTCCTAGGAAACTCTATACGGTTATATCATAAAATCCCTAAGGAAATCTCATAGAAGGTGAATTTAAGAGTCACGTAAAATCTATTTTGTTAAAAAAAGCTTATGACACAATTAGCCAATACATAGAAGACGAATATGCCTGGAAGCTTCTGCCTGACAAAGGTAGAATCAGTTTTTGACTTGCAAAAGTGGAGAAAGCCTATTTGAATAAACATAAACAATGAGCCGCACTGCTACAGCCATTCTGTACAGCCTTTTGAATATCACGGAGTTATTTTTTACGTACACACAAGATTAATTATCATAATACCATTAACACTGTTTAAACATTTTAAGAACGTAAATTCCGAGCCAGACAGCCGTTACCTAGTCTAATTGCTACCTCATTAGTAAGAAAATTCACTGAATCTATTTCGTAACGAACGTCGAACGGAGTAATTCAACGCTTTGCGTAGCGGAACCGTCACTTACACTAATGTCCGTCCGTTTGCGGGTTGCGAATAGCGTGCATATAATTACGTGTACCTATTAGAGGCTGTCAAAATAAAATAGAAAGAAGTATTTCTGGAATAAAAATAAAAGATAAAATAAAGTTACAACATATAAAATCAGAAACGAAATTTAAAAATTCACTTACTGTTTATAGACAAGTTGAGTGGTGATGGACAAGTCACATGTTAAGAGAAAGAAACGAGAAATGGACTAAATTAGTTACAGACAGGTAACCAATATACAGGAAAAGGAAAAGAGGTAGACCAACCAAGGAGATGGAGGGTGACTTCAAAAATGTAGCTGGTCCATTGTGGACTCGGACAGCAAGAAACCGGAATATGTGGAAGTCATTAGAGGAGGCCTTTGTCAGAAGACAAGCTGATAAGGATCAACAACCGTCTGCCGATGGTATAGTTTAATTTAATATGTAAAACTACTTATAGATTTAGCAGTAAAAAAGGCATATATTATTAATTATTATTATGTATCTCCGATTGAAATTCACGGGGCGAACCCCGGTCATTTGGAAGGCGTGCGTGGGGATATAGATCCAACGCGTAGAGGCCCTTTGGAGACGAAGTTTAATGTGATGTAATACTGCTAAAACTAAAACTGTAAACTGCCATTCACGGGTACATTGGTAGATACCCGTGAACCGGTGCCAACAGGCGTTGGGGGCTATTGTAAAATTGATAGAGAACTGGGTCTATGGTGATGAGATATGGGTGGATTATGAAACTGGGCTATTTAATTGCAAAGCATTGTCACGCACAAAGTTATTGAGGCAGGCGGTGACTAGCCGCTTATTAGATGGGCCCCTGAAATAGCCGTCGCAAAGACGGCCAGTAGCAACATCGGAGTGAGCGGCTCAGGGGTGTCGACAGGTGGTGCTGCGCTTTCTCCGAAGTTACTCGCGGCGTTATGCCCACACTTCCATTACCCACAACCCCGTTTTTGTCGTAATTTAATTACATGAGCGGCTAGCTCATAGCTAAGTGCGTGGAGCTTATTATCATCATATCAGCCAAAAGACGTCCACTGCTGGACATAGGCCTCCCGAGGCTGTAAAGTTTATAAATTACAAATTAAAGGAAAAATATATCCTAGAAGCCTAAGTCTTCTAGGTAGATGTCGCTTCACGCCTCCCTAAGGCCATAGTATTACAATATATTCCCTACAGTAGTGAAACGCCTTTGATGTCGGGCGACGCCGCCACTCGTGTAAGTACTTACGCTGTCCCGAGCGGATGTACGTATAATTCGCGGCCAACGAGTAACCAAATAAAATAAATGTAAATTAATTGAATAATGTGTAGGCCAGATACCGAAATCCCATGAGGTACTTAACCTAAAACAATTCAGACGACAAATGTGTGAATGTAGCATTACGCTATTAAGTTAATCAAATATGAATTTTAACACGATTTACTAAAGTACAAAATCCAGTAAACGAATCGTAGATTAGTAAGCCTAGAAAGTACACGGATGGTCGTAAAATTGTCTTATATTAAAATCTGTGTCCGCGAAAGATATATTTTTAATTGTCTAATTACAGTACATTTTGTGAGCGGATTCAGTGAATGTACTAAGGTGTCCCACTAGTAGGCATAGTCTGCGAAACATAAGTGTCGTCCATACTAATATTATAAAGGCGAAAATGTGTCTGTCAGTCCTCTCCCCTGTCCCCCCCCCTCTCCCCCTCCTCTCCCTTCAGTCCTGTCAGACCTCTTCACCCTTAAACCGCTGAACCGATTCAGATGAAGTTTGATATAGAGATAGTTTGAGCCCCGGTGAAGGATATAATTTTTTATCACAGCAACCTAGGGGCATTATAATACGGGATTATCAAGGGGGTGAAATGGGGGGATGAAATTTTGTATGGAGCTACGATATATAAACGACTTCCACGTGGACGGAGTAGCGGACAGGAGCTATTATAAACTATATTTTTTATCAAATAGCTGCTATTGACTAATATCTTCGGTCAATTATACTGCTTTGGCATGATATGAATGAATGAATGAACGACGGAATTCATATCTTTGTTAGTAGATAGATACACTGTTCAAAATAATTTCTTTAGTAACAATATGCACTGCGTATTTCTATGTAGTTAGTTCATATTTTTTGTATACCAACTAATTCCTTTATCAATTTCGATGGAACCAAATGTTCAGTACGTGTCACGACTTGCAGGAAACGCAATTGCCGTGTTTGGTCCTAAACATTGTGTTATTAAAAATTTCAGTGATATTTTATTTTCCAAAATAAGAGGATACTATGCGAATACATAATTTTATACTTATAAACAGTAATGTTTACAAAAAAACGATAGAGAAATGTTTAATTGAAGAGAGCCACATAATAAATGTTTCCAAAAGAGAAGAGGATTAAGAAACAGAGCGTTATTTTAGGGACTTTCAATTTCGAAATTCAAATTCAATCATCTATTCGTGGCAAACAATAAAGAAAATAAACGGGGTGAAAAAATTACACAATAATATTTTTTGTCACGAAATGGACTCTCATGTAACTAGCTTTACAGCCAGCGCTGGTCTTCCGCAGGGTCCATTCGGCGAAGGCACGGTAGGTAGCAACGACACAATATGCACATAATTTACTTTAAAAACAAAGTTTTAACCGACTTCAATTTAGTACTCCGCCAAGACACGAGAACATTTCCTATTTTTTTTATAATTTACCACATGAACTGATTTCCGATCGCAAATGCGTTGATTACTATAGAAATAAACCGAATCGCTGTATGTGGGCCGATAATATTTGAGGACTTCCATCGATTCCCCAAGATCATCACCAATGGCACTTCATTAGTTCCTATTTCAACGGAATCTTATCAGAACCTGTGACGTACTTTTGCACTTTTAAGTACATAATTGAGGAATTCGATAAGTCATCTGTGGTTTCATCATCAATTCCTCGCCACCAAATTTCTGATTCCGGATGTAAATACACGAGTTATAATAGAAAAGACCAAAATCAGTACACGCGTGCCTAATAAAATGGAGGAGTTCCCTCAATTCCTCATGGATCCCATCATCTAACTGAATTTTTCAAAAAATGGGACCCACCTGGAAGTATATATACATACGAACAAAAAAAAATTCGAATCGGCTCATCAATGACGGAGTTCTGAAGTAACAAACATTGAAAAAAAAAATACAGCCGAACTGAGAACCTACTCCTTATTTTTAAAATCGGTTAAAAATTAAAATGAGACAGTGACAATGCAATGGTGCACTTTCCGCAAAATGTACAGTCAAGGAATTTAAATTCCTACCCACCTAAGGTTCAATATTGTAAAGCAAACAGTCATCATAAGAGCTATCTAAGCACAACGTTACTTGACATATCAGACGCATTTGTTTGTGTTACTAGGCAACTGATATGATTAATTAAATTACGTTGACATGGTGAACTGTAAAACGTCAAGGCACTGCTAAAAATGGATGACAGTAATCGAAAATGTAACAAAATATGACATATATAACCGACGTTTTATTTCATGAATCCCTACTCCTGGTGTAATTCCACTATTTGAGCTCGCAATACTTCACGGTTTGCGGCAATCATTTTATTATTTTTCAAATTAATTTCGTATTTGAAAATTATTTCACAATTTTCTCGATTGACATTGACATCAACTGACATGTGTTTAATTATTTATTAGATAAGTAATCCTCCCCCGTGTGGTGTCGGGTTAGAATTTCACCATCCCCTTTCTTCCCGTGGGTGTCGTAAAAGTCGACTAAGGGACCAGGGTTGAAGTGTGTTGTGGGCGATGGACTAGCAACCTATCACTGCAATATCACATTTAGTCGATCTTTTATACCCACATTTATGCTAAAAGTGGCGCTGGAACATACGTTTCATGTGCTCTGCCTACCCCTTTTGGGAATAGAGGCGTGAATGTATGTATGTATGTATGTATGTAAGTAAATGACTTCGCAAAGAGGTTATCTGCAATGTGCAGTGACAAATAATAGGTATTGTATTGACATATCAATACTAAAATGAAAATTTCGACTTTAATGCATCGTGAATGCCATTTCAACAAAATGGATAGGAAATTAAATTCCTTGACTGACACTCCCAAAATGTTCACTTTCCCAATTTGGAAAATTTCCCGAAATGTGCACTTTTTCAAACAGTGCACTTTTCCAAAACGCAAGCTATCCCAAAATGTACACTTTCCCATTTAGAGCACTTTCTCAATAGGTACACATTTATTATCTAGACACTTTCTTTGTACACACGCACACACACAAGAACCAACCACACGCACACACACCCCTACCCCTAAAGATTTCCGGGAAAATAATCATTCTAAAAAAATGCACCTTTACAAAAAGTGCACATTTCGGGAAAGTGTGTTTTACGAGCCTAAGCCCTTTTAGCGATGGGACCTTACATAGCTATAATAGCCCTTATAGATATCTAGACATCGGCTCCATTGCAACGACCATAGTCGTGTAAGTTTACGTGTAGATATTATTGCATGCGGAATGTTACCTTTTACCACACTTACTTCTATTGACTGAAAGTAAACACCAGATTTGACCCGTAAACAAAACCATTTAAAGATTTGTTGCCAAACACGTGAACACACTTATACACTGGAGTGTGTCAATATTATGTGTGTGTGAATTTTAAATGTATATGTAAATGGGATGGAAGTTGTAGATAAGTCGTAATTTTACAATGTTACTTTGTAAGGTGATATTTTGGTGGTATTGGTGTGGACTTTCGGCTAATATGATGATCTTGATGATGAGGTGGAACCTGTTTATTATATTAGGCACTTTGCCTTCATAAGCATCAATACACTGAAAGACCCAAACGAAGGACAATATTCAAAATGATCACCAACAGAATCAAGTGGTTCGGATTTTGTTCATACATTTTACGAGACGAGACAATGCAATGGAAGGAGTTTTCCAGAAAGCATCATGCCACCAGCACCACGAGCGAGGTTTTTTTGACTGCAGGATAAATCCACTTCACGTGGATTTTGACACCTCTCACCAATGCTGTAGCTGGTGACATGCCTGCTGAATCTCAGTATTAAGAGTTTTTTTTTAAAGATGGTTGCATTTGTTTCGTTTCGTTAGTCCTACTTAATATTATAAATGCGAAAGTTTGGATGTTTAGATGTTTGTTACTCAACCACGCTTAAACGGCTTAACCGATTGGGATGAAATTTTGCAAGAATATAGTTTATACCCTGTTTTAAAATATACCTTAGTTTTACTAGCCAGGGTTGACGCGGACGAGGTCGCGGGTGGAAGCTAGTATGATATAAAACTCTTTAAATTCATTCTACTTTATATTTAAGAAGAATAATTAAAACCATTCTTCAAAATTTCAATTTTGTCGAAACATAATAATTGAACTCATCATGATATTCTTCAATGTGATTAATATTATCTGTAAACCAACCTTTAATTCTCTTACACAGCAATAGCAGTCTTATTATGGAACAGTTACTTACTTTCTTAGTTAGCATATCAGGTATCAAGATTAGGGCATCACACTAATTCAAGACGTATGACGTACCAAAAAGAGGGATGTTATACTCGTAAGTTTAACGTGTCTGTCTGTGTATCTATGTATCTGTCTGTCGTATCCTAGCTTCCAAACGGATGTGCCGATTTTATGCGGTTTATTTTGTGTCATAGATAATTTTAACCCGAGTGTTCTTAGCCATGTTTCATGAAAATTTGTTAAGTCGTTTTTGAGATATTGGACTTTGAAATTATAATGCCGGGGTTTTTTCTACTTTTCCAAGTAGTTATCAATATTGTTCTTAATTTGGCCCCTTCGGTGTATTGATGCTTATGTTTATCCAAATTGACAATACTCAATCAGATAACAAGTGTCTAACTGTGACGCATCTATCTCGTTCTCAGCTGCGCATGAGCATCGATAGGTCAAGTTTGCTCAACGGCACAGGCTACACACTTTCCAACACAGACTCGCGATTTGAAAGTGTTGTCAATGTGCTTTGTTGAAGAATGGATGCTGGTTTCCTTTCGACAATTAATAGCTACACTCGATGCCTATTTGGAAATATATATAATATTAAGAACAAGTTGATTGGCGGAGTGGGATGATTTTGGGCATAGCCGGAAACTAAATTAAATCGTATGACACAGTCATATTTACACTGTTATAAACATAAATATAATGTATAAATATTAGAGGACAATCTTACACAAATCAAACTAGCCTCACAGTAAGCTCAATAAGGCTTGTGTTATGGGTACTAGACGACATTATATCTAATAAATATAAATACTTAAATACATAGACAAAACACCCAAGATTTAGAAACAAATATTCAAACCCAGGACCTTCAGCTTCGTAGGTAGCGTAACTACCCACTGGGCTAACCGGTGTCATTATGACGTACGGGTTATTTTTTAACTTTTTCTATGAAGTTTAAAGAAATAAACGATGTGTAACATAAAGTGCATGTCCGAGCTAAGAGTACTGCGCATTTTAATGTTGTTTTAAAGTGATAATATATAACATAATTAATAATAACCGCGCCCGTGTATTACGATACATTTTTATTACCTTTATTGAGGCCGGACCCACAGTTTTTTGGTCAAAAAAATTGTCCATGACTCTGACCTTAGACGATAGCGAAAGTTAAAAAGCGACAACTAAATTCCATAAACAGACCACTCTAAGTCAAGTTCCAACAACTTTTTTCCCCACCAATAGCAAACGTTTCGGGTTACTTTCGTAACAAAAGTTTGAACGGCTATTTCGCGTAGGCGTGTCTACAAAATATAATTTTATTCATAATCAATCCTACTTAATTCTTACCTTAGTTACCTACTAATGTTATATTATAAATGTGAAAGTTATATGTATCTTTCTTAAGTCGCACAAAAACGAACAAACAGTATTGGATTAAAATTTGACACATAGATTCACGCCTTCATTCCCAAAAGGAGTATAGGCGGAGCGCCTGAAACTTATGTTCCACAGCCACTTTTAGCTAAATGTGGGTACAAATAATAGGCAAAATGTGTATCGCAACGAAAGGTTTCTAGCCCATCGTCAACAATACACTTCAACCCTGTTCCCTTAGTGGGCTCTTAAGACACATATATAATATAATATAATTGGATATTTATATATCCCGAAAATCACCTGGTAGAAGCTAGGACAGTGACAAAGTCGTAGACAGTATGAAAATAAAATAGCTGATATATATTTTTTTACTTATGACTAATGGTAGCCTCGAGATGTTAAATAGGTATCGTAAGATGAGGTTGACGTGCCAATGTCGTTAATAGTAGCATTTAACGTAACTTAACATTATTCCATTAAAATATCAACACCACAAGTGCGCATTCCAATCATACAATGCAACACTAGCCCAGGAAGTATATCTGAGATTTAGGTTTTGCATTCCACACACATCAAATTCTATTCAAATTCGTTTTTTTGAATAGACCTAGGTGAACAAGCAGGGGGCAACACAATAATGTTTGTCATTTGTTTCCCTCGTTCCCGCCAGATTTCCTGAACGTTTCACGTGTTTTCCTCGTGTTGTGTATGAAAATGTTGTCACTGCCAAGTTCACGCCCATAGAAAGTTCTTCTGAGAATCAGACTACGGGCACGGTGCCGTGTGCCGGCTGCCACACAACCGTGGTTGCCTTTCTGAGGAGTTCAAGCCATGGTCTATGAGGCGCAATGCAATGGACAATATTCGGAGATATAGAGGCACGACCTTCATCCATCTGTTTATTTATTTAATCTTTCACTTCACGGACTTAATTCCGCAATTATTCTCTACCAGTCAACTGTTGAGCAAAGCAGACAGATTGTGGGCGGAATATTAATATTATATATTATTACGTAGGTTTAATAGGTGAAAAATATGTTTTATCGAATATAGTAAAAAAATATATTTTGGTATGGCTAAAAAACTTCTGGCTGAAAAATATGCACGGAGGTGTTACTTGTAATTCCGTGATGAACTGAAAGGATGTTCGTTTGAACGAATTCGTAATAAAGTTAAAAAAGTGTATTAAACAAGACCTTCACTGATAATAAGCCTTTAAAAAATATAATTTCAAATTAGTACTGGTTTCTTGGAAAGGTCCCGTTTGATTGACGTAGATAATAAGATAAATTCTGAACTAACGGTAAAAAAATGTTAACGTTAAACGTTAAAAAAAATCTTTTTCGGTTCAAAAGTAATCATGCAAAAGCTATTGTATGACCAAGCGGAATTCATCCGCCTACATTATGAATGCTACAAAACCTGTCTCGGAACCACAATGTGACCGGAGATAGCGGCGGAAGAAAAGTGAAATTACATTCATTGATTATTCGCAATAATTTGCGTAACATATAAATTATTGTAAAGTGACAGAAGCCGAAATTTTCGTATTTCTTCCGAGTGTCTACGTACAGAGAGAGAGTGTCAACTCAACTGGTAAGGTAGAGAGTCTGGGCCAATAGCCACGACGAATGGTTATGTATGCGCACCACATTTTCGAATAGACTTTTCCTATTAATCCGGTATTCAGAAATAACCGGAAATAATAAAAAGCGTGTGTATATACGAATTAGTACATACATACATACATTCACGCCTTTATTCCCAAAAGTACCCCTTTTGGGAATAAAGGCGTGAATGTATCCTACCGGCCTACCGGCCTACCGGCAGAGCACATGAAACGTATGTTCCAGCCCCACTTTTAGCATAAATGTGGGTATAAAAGATCGACTAAATGTGTTATTGCAGTGATAGGGAAGAAAGGGGGTGGTGAAATTCTAACCCAACACCACACGGGAAACGAATTAGTTCCTAGGATAAAATAGTATATGTCCCTTTCTTCAGATATGATAATGTATGACTGAGTAGAATACAAGTAGGTAGTATAAAAGTCATCATCATCATCATATCAGCCGAAAGACGTCCACTGCTGGACATAGGCCTCCCTCAAAGAGTGCCAAAGTGACCGATCCCGCCGGTAGTATAAAAATATTGATACCAAACTAACGCTACTTGTATTTTGTAACTGAGTATAGTTACGCCATGTTGACCTTCCAACCCAGAGGGAAAACTAGACCTTATTAGGACTAGACCGGTTTCCTCACGAATATTATTTTTCGCCTCGTTTAATATATATTTTCTTCCGAAAAACTCATTGGTTTTACGAAATGCATAATAATTATACTATTTATACATAACTACCTTCTGCCCGCGACTCCGTCCGCGTGGAACTTGTTTTCTCCCTCCCATTTGGGGATTTCCGGTATAAAGCCATAAACTCTGTCCTATTTCCTTCCCGGGACTAAAATTATCTGTATACCACATTTCATCTTAGTTGGTTCAGCAGTTTAATCGTGAAGAGGTAACAGACAGACACACTTTCGCTTTTACATTAACTATGTTAGCTATTTTATAATCCACGACGTTAATAAACGCTCATACGTCAAAAATAACGTCGGACCAGAGAGCGCCGCGAGTGGCATTTTGGTTGGAGAGCAGGACAGCTGGCGGTTTTAAGAAAAAAGGTGACAGGCTAGTTTTAGCGATGGTGAATGCTAGAGGTAGAATTGTACGACATGTATAAAGAAATATTAACAACTAGCCCGGCCTCGCACGGATTACCCATTTTCCCGTAGGAATTAAGCATTTTCCCGCGGTAAAAAGTAGCCTATGTTCATCAGGGACAATGTCAGTAAATCATTTTTTCTAATCAGTCCAGTAGTTTCGGAGCCTATTCAATACAAACAAACAAACAATCAAATCTTTCCTCTTTATAATATTAGTGTAGATAAGAAGAACAAGTTGTTTGTTATTACTTATTAGTATGGATATTAGTGGATATTAGCGTGGCGACTACCTACTGCCCGTTCTATGATAGGAGGCCTGTGCCCAGCAGTGGGACGTATATAGGCTGATGATGTGATGGATATTAGTGTCACCAATCGCCAGTGACTTTTTTTTTATTTAGGACTAATTCAAGGGTTTCCTCCACAGATGCTGCACCTATGCTGGGTGTACTACTTCTCGAAGCTCTCAGAGTTTGCCGACACGGTGTTCTTTGTATTAAGGAAGAAAAAAGGCCAAGTCTCGTGGCTGCATCTCTACCATCACTCCCTCACCCCCTTCGAGGCTTGGGTTCTCGTCAAATTTATAGCTGGTAAACCTTTTTTTAATAATACGTCGGCGGTAAACAGGGGTCCCGTAGCATAGGGACGCTAGCAACTCCACTGGTCTGAATACATCGTCATAACTCCTGCATTATTATTTTTTTGCTTCGTTCAACTTTAATAGGATGGTCCTGTTATTGTTTTCTACCAAAAACTTTGTATAAAAACCCTATTTGAAAATGCCGTTTTCAGTATTATAATTTAATATCATCGGATAGCATGGTATTGATTTGTTTCACATATATAATATATATCATTTTTATGACTAACAAATGCCAGTAATGTTTTAAAGATATTTTCACAATTCTAGACTTAAAACACATGTTTTTTTTTTTCAAAAATCTTTATTGAGTTTTATTGAAAATCAGCGTTCTGGTGAAGGTATTACTATTCACAGCAACATTATTAGCAGCCTTTTTTAGGCCATTTTTAGCAACACACGGTGTGTAGTATTAATTGTTAAGTGTAATATTTAAGTTTTATTTGTACACTTTATAAAAAGAGGTGTCCTTTTATGTCTAATTCTAAATGTAAAAAAATATATTTCTAGGTGGCCACGGAACCTTCTCGAACATCGTGAACAACCTAGTGCACGTGATAATGTACGCGTACTACATGCTCTCAGCGATGGGACCAGGGATACACAAGTACCTGTGGTGGAAGAGCTACCTCACCACTGTTCAACTAGTAAGTCAATTTTTATCATGATCCTCTTTTGTTTTATCACATCGGTGGCAGCAAGCTTACGGCCCACCTGTTGGGAAGTGGTTACCGCGTGTTGCAGACCCTGCAAGAATTAATACACTCCTTTGAATGACCCATACTGTAGTCCCTCGGGGAAAACTCGGAATAGCTCATTCCACAAGCGGAGCATCCGAGGGCCGTACGCAACCGTTCCCTCCTAGCCTTTGGTTATACATTAAAGGAAGTCGGGCTGTGCTTTGGCTCCTATTGAATTCACGATCACGAACTGCTAACCCCGTCATTCGTAACATAGTACGATACACAAGACTCGACGCTCATTTTTGGAAAAAAAAAATCCTCTACTCGTTGCACACGAAGCTTGAATTCACGATTTTATTTTGTTTGTAAGTTCAGTAGAGTATACTAAGATTGAAATAATTAGACTGTATTGGGAGGTTGTTCTCACGTTGACTGTCGTAGTGTGACCATTTCTAAAAAAAATAACCGAAAACGACATAAAATCTAACCAGGAACAAGTGATGTTAAAAAAACTTTACTGCTGTTGTATAAGGAACAAAGATGATTTTTGAAAGGAAAATATTAAAAATCTATGATATATACTCGTATGGTATAACCAATAAACCTGACATAGGTACACCATGGATCTGATTGATGGATCTTGTGAGATAGATCGAAAATATCGATTCGATTCCAAGTGCTACTTCTGGTTTAATGAAAACTTTGTATGTAAATCAATAAAAATGACCCTGCAAAATACCCTACATGCTGCTCATGACAATCATAAGGAAAGAAATTAAGGAAATTGATAAATAATTACAACATAAAATCAGAGAGAACATTGAAAGCTTCAAGACAATTTAAATTACTTATTGCCTTTATAGAGACTGAAATCACACCAGAAAATCATTTACAAAGCCATAAGTGTAAGTCTTTCGTGACAGTTCGTGACAGTCTCCGTAAGTTGATATTTCATGTTGTTTACCTCTGTAATTACAAGGCGAAGTATAGTCGACAACTCACAGTTAATATGTTGTTTAATTTGTGCCTGTGCCATATAAGTAAGGTAAGGGCATCACCTTTTATTGTATTGGACGTTTATTGAACCAGTTCACGTTTATTGAAAGCATGTTATTTGGACCGGTAAAATTGTCACCATGGTGGTCTGACATTGTAACCGGAAATGAACAGAATTGTGACCTTTTCTCTGGATTGCAAGAGCTCATTTAAACTGATTTGCACTTTAATCTTGACCATACATGGTGCAAGTTAATACCCTTAACCTTGAACGTTCCAAAAAAAGAGATATTTAATTCCTTTTTCGAACTCAAACATTTATTCGTGACAAAAACAACAGATATAATAAAAGGAACAAAAATTAAAAAACAAAACACATTTGGCTTTGTCACGAAGTGGACCCAGGTCAGCATGTTGCTAACATTACAGTCTTCCGCAGGGTCCATTCAGTGAGAGCACGGTGTGTAACAACGACAGGTGCATAAATAACATGAAACAAGCGACGAAATCTAAAAAACAAAAAACTACAAGACTACACTTTTAGTCAGTCGACCAAAGATTTTTCCTATGAAATACGCCATGAGCGTGAATTTGGAATAAATTCATAGTGTAAGCAATAAGGTAACAATATTGACTAAGTAGGAAAAAATAAACACAATAATTACTTAAAATCATTCCAGGCAATTATTTAGCACAATTTTAAATAGACAATCTTTTTGAAAATGATCTAAAATTATCTCATTCAATGATATTACGATACGGGAAAATTCTAATCACAGTTTCACAGATCGGCACTCGTCAGCAACTCGGTATATTCCATTACACTTAAACATAACAGTTCAGTTCAGTTAACAGTTCTGAAAGTTAAAAACAAGATACGGAAAGTTAGAAAAGTACGTCAATGGATGAGATTTCCGATACTGATAATAACTTAATGATGATGGACCCATTAAGGTGTTCCACCGTCACCGACCGTGTTCCATTGCACAAGCAATATATATCCGTTCCTCTTATACACGCACCGTCTACTTGCACTAGACAATTACTGCCTACTTTACTTGAATATTTCGCAATCGATGATTGTGTGTCCTTGGATTTACATCAAATGGGTGATTGCTGATTCCAAGCAAGCCAGAAGGCAATAATTTAGTTACTCGATGGGCACTTGACGCCGGTTAATCTTCGTTCATAGGTAGCGTATGATTTGTACGAAATCAATTCGTATAATTTCATTTTCTATTCAATTATTCAACTTGTACATAAATAAATAAATAACTTATTGTACAGCTATATACATATAATAAATAAAATCCGTATTTATATTGAAACTAATACGTTTCACAATGTTGCCTCATGAGCCAATAAGGATAGACCGCGCCTAACATTCCACCCGACGGGATCTGCGCTTGCGCAATTAGGATATGCGCGGAGCGAGAACAGACGTGTCAGTCACACTGTGGTAGGAAATACGGTATACTGACAAGTGAAATCAGAAGGTTGTTCAAATACCAAACTGTTTTTTTTAATATAGCCTAATGTCACTCCCACGGGTAGGTAATTGAACGACACCTCATGTCAAATTCGATCGAGCCATTTGGACAATGGCCAGTAAAAAATCTTGTCCACATACATAAATATATATATATATACAACGTGTCCCAAAACTCAACGATAAGCCGGCACCAGAGGATGGAGCTGCTTATGATTAGTCGAGAAAAAATAAGGAAAAAAATATATCTCAATTATTTTAGAAATTACAGAAAAAAATGAAATTCATCGAAAAAAAAACATACTCAAATACTACTGTTTTTTTTGTTTTTGGAAACTTAAGTAGCCCTGCTATCTAAAACAGTTCTTAAAAATACCATAATACATGTAGTTTTTACACAAAAAATAATCAAAATTCATTTTGTCCCTACAATTTTTAAAGTATTTTTCTTACAGTCCTCTTTCAATCATCATGGTGTAAAAAAATAGTATTGACACCACTATGGCAATTATTCTCAAAAGATATTTTTTTTTTTTTGAGATATATTTTTTTCCTTATTTTTTCTCGACTAATTATAAGCAGCTCCATCCTCTGGTGCCGGCTTATCGTTGAGTTTTGGGACACGTTGTATATGTGTATGTATGTGATATATATATATATACACATGCATACACACTCTCGAGAAATATAACCCTCCTGGCGCAGTCGGGTAAAAATAAAGAAAATGTAAGAGTGGAAAGAATAGATAGAAAAGATAAGACGTGTTTTGACGTGCGACAGCAATATTTTGATCGACTTAAAAATGGAATTTCCCTGTTTCCACCATATTTCGTCATAACGTCAGAATCGAATTTAACGAGAATATCAGCACTGTAATCATTAACTTACTCAATACCTCGAGGCATTCATTAAAGTCCTCCATTTGCGTAGAGTTAATTTGATATTCTTTATATTTAATAATCATGTGAGTAATTTCGCTTATCACCCGTTTTTGCGTGATTTAGTAACAACATCCAAACTTTCTCATTTATAATATTACTAGCTTCTGCCCGCGACTCCGTCCGCGTGGAACTCTTTTATATCGTAGCTCCATATAAATTTTCACCTTCTTAGGAGATGATTTCTAAAATGTCTATGAAAACTATGCTATGTCCTTCCCCAGGATTCAAACTACGAGTATCTCCAAACCAAATTTAATTTAAAATATTAGTATAAATAGTAGGATTATAACGTTTAATACCGCAGTATTACTCCGTCGTGCGAGTTTCGCCATAGCTCTGCGGAACGCCGTCCTTTCCCCAGCTCGTGTCGCTAGCCTTACCGGCCACATTCAAGAATAACATCCTTTCAAGACACTATTAATCTATCACATTCTGACGATACGCAATAGGTCATCTATTACAAACTTGACACTTCCAGTGCCTGAAATCCGCTAGGTGGGCGATCTACGTGTATCACAGAATAAATAATAGTACTATTAGAAGGTTTTCTGTTATCAAATCCCACAGTGGCCATCCCTTTCTATCGCATGCAACTCGATGTGATAGAACGCATCAGCGCTTACAGTATACCAGCCGGGGCCGGTAGGCAGCGGTGCCATGAAATCACGGAGTGACCCGTCCCTGCATGTAGGCGCTTTCCTCGACTTACTGTTTTCGCCATGTTATCGGCTACAAAGCGTCGCGCTAACGCTTTGGCAGTGAATGCCGACTGTTTTCCTATCAAAAGGGTTTCTTTATACAAAGCCATAGATCTAAGAAAACAAATACCTAACGGCAGAGTAAAACTCATGTTGTCGGATCGTCGCAAAGAGATTAATAAAACGAGGAAGATACTCCAGTGACAAGAGCCAAATCAAAATGGATCTAACCTAATAATTAATATATGTGTTCGTTGCAATTTAAAGCGTTGAAGAAAGCCTTGCGCAGTGACAGCTAATGTGATCAATGATCAAATTCTATAGTAGTACTAGACTACTAGTACTAAATTTCTAGGCTTAGGTCATCACGACCTAAGCCTAGAAACTTGGGTTTTCTATGTATACCTGAATTGTCGGTGGTTCATAAAGTTATTTTATTATTTTTATGAGTGTGGTACATTTCTTTGCCTAATGCCGTCTTACAAACTTCCTTCCTTAATTGATCATCCTGTGTTTATATTGAACCTTATTACAATGCACATAAAGTGTACTGATGGTCAGTTAACTATGTTGGCTATTGTACTCGTCAAACCATCCATGTTATTAATTTCGGGGATATTTCAACTATTCTAAGTTGTTTATTGTGTTATTTACTATCAATATCATTACGCTAAGATTAGCGACGGGTCAGATAGAACACACGTTGAACAGAAGGTACCTACCTTCTTGCCGCCCAGAGGCATTTTAAAAGGCCGTATCAGTTGATGAAAATTCAAATACATTCCATTTAAAAAAGACTTAAAGTGATGTTAATTTAATGTGGGTTACATGACGGTGAACGAAGTAAAATGACGACAACATTGTCGATGATAACAACTTAGTTGTTATGATGATGAATGGTAAAAGAATTTAAAAAAAGTCCAAAAGCATGCAGCACTGTCAGCGATGTAAGCTACGAGAATTGCGGCAAGTGCACTCACCACCACCAGTAAATCTTTTGCTTCCGAAAGACAGCTTTTTGCACACGTCCATATTGATTTAGTTGGCCCACTGCCTATTTCACATGGTTTTAAATTTTACCTGACTGCTGTGGGCTATTTTACGCGATGGCCTGCAGTGATGCCAATTTCTGACATTAGAGCAGAAACCGTCATCACCCAAATGCGTGAGGCATTTGGGTGATGACCAAATTCTTGGCCAGTAGTTAGCCAAGTTAATTGGTAGTAGTAAAAAAATCCGTTGTGAGACAAAAATTAACCATATGTATGGCAAATTTTTGATTCACAACGTAACTTTTTAACTACTACCGACTAACTAGGCTAACTACTGGCCAAGAATTTGGTCCTCACCCATTTTTCTCTGGATGGGTGTCGCGATTTAGATACAAACTTTTATTTCCTTTAAATAAGTAACCACAAGATAAAATGAAATATAGCCTTACTCCCGGATACTAAATAAGTATTACTATTGTAAACCCGGTTTCAAATTGTCAAATTAGTTGGCCGAATAGCATCTAAGTAGTTCATTCAAAGATAAACTCTACCCTCCAAGGTATAAGACTCACATTCTAATGACAATTCTATTAAAAGTCGGTCGCAGTCTTAACCATAGTGGCCTATGCCATCGCTACCACATGCCGCTTAATGAAAACCACACAAGTATTAGTTCCACTTTCTTTTTTTATCAATGATCAATCAACTTGTCAAGTGCTTTGAGAGACAAAGTTGAAACTGTTAATTTTCGACAGGTCGCTTTACAATACCAGTTTGCGACTTACTTATTTGCCTACAAGTGTCTACAAGTTTCCTCTACAATTCAATTAATAACATGATAAAAACAATTTTTAGATATTTAGATTAAGGATAATCATGATAAAATTATACATTTATATCGAGGGAAAATCACGTTATGTTTCCAACGCGCGTTAGGACAGTCCAATTTTTACCCGACTGCCGAAGGAGAGGAGGGTTATGTTTTTCGAGCGTATGTATGTAAGTGACTATGTATTATTCTTTGGCACGCCCTGCAGCCTACACCGTTTGACGCGGATTTCGACATATGAGGTGTCATTAGATTCCTCTTAATCGTGCGAGTGACAATAGGCTATAAAATTTGAAAAAAGCAGTTGGGTATTTTGAAAAATCTATTTCACTTGTTCCATAATAGTAGATTGTACAACAAGTGCATAAAACGCACGATTTTACGCGAGACGTTTATCCATCCGAGCGAGGTTGCGAGCCATGATGGATATAAAATCGAGTGTAAAATGGGTTTTATAGACGAGTTGTACACTCTACTTTTCACTTCGATTGCGAGGAAATGAAAACTATGTTTATTTCAAGAAGTTTTAATGTGTACTTTGGCTGTTGGTATCCTTGCCTTGGTCTTACAATACTAACGAAACATAAAATAAAAATAAAAAAAATCTATGAAGTTTAAGTTGCTCGTGTGGCTGTTGGACCGATTGCCTTGGTCTTCGACGAAGATTTTACTTCAGGCACTAGATCATAAAAAGCGACTTTATGTCGCCTACACACAGCATAAAGAGGCACTTTTAGAGCGCAAGAAGTGAAAACAAATTGACATTTAGATCTTTCTAGCGTACAATGCGTTACGTGATCGACCTGCAGAATCTCGTAACGTTTTGAACGAGCTTAGGTAGATCCAAATGTAATTTTTCCATATAAACCTAACCTACTGTTTAACGATAATCGATCTATTATGGTTAAGGTTTACCAGGGCTAATGCGTCAATGGGGTAAATTCCTCTTTTCACGATATCTTCGAAACGCAACATTTTAGAACAGCCCTTGATATTTAAACTATGGTTACCGAATTTTTTTATGTTCCATTCAATTTAGCCGATTATAATAGTTCTAAAATGTTCAGTTTCAGAGATATAATTTAGAGACGCATTGATCCCATTAACGCATTTGCCCCAGTTGACCTATTAACATTTTTTTTCTTTTTCTTTCAGGTCCAATTCTACATGGTGCTCTTCCACTCGATTAGCGCTCTAGTATGCGACTGTGGATATCCAAGGTAAGCTTTAACTTTCTAGTTTTTTAAATGATGATGATTCCTTAGAATTAGCCAAAAGACGTCCACTGCTGGACACAGGCCTCCCCCAAAGACGCACCACAATGATGCCTGCGCTACCCGCGAGCAGCGGACTCCCGCGACCTTTACCAGGTCATCAGTCCATTTTGTGGAGGCCTCCTAATAGAGCCGCTATACGCGTACGTACGGAATGCCTTATTTGGTTGCGTTACGGTTTGTCTGCAACAACCTCAGGAAAACGTCAAAAAAAAACGAAAAAAGGTGGAATACTGGCAAATACTACAAATAATAACGTGGGTAAGTCGTGGTAAGGTCAACGGGGTAAATGCGTTTTTTCAAGATATTCTCGAAACGCAACATTTTATTAAAACGAAATATTACAGAAATTTAAGTATGGTTACCATACTTCCAATTTAAACGATTGTAATAGTTCCAAAATATTCAGTTTCAGAGATATCATCAAGAGACGCATTTACCCCATCGACGCATTTGCCCCGGTTGATTTCATAACTCTTTCTGTCATACTTAATGAGATTAGTATACAACCATCTCGCTCGTTGGTATTATTTTTACCGTAACAAGGCAGAGGCTTGCTAAGTCTAATTATACTTGACTTGGCCGAATTCTATTAAAGTAGTCAAGTTTAAAAAGCAACTCTAACGTCCAAGGCAGAAGATTCTTATCCCAATGAGAGAATCATAAAAAGTTGGTCACATTAGATTATCTCAACCATACTGTGCATTTGTATCCAGATTTGTTTTAAGGTCATATAATATGCAATAATTAAGAATTTAGAAATCCCAAACAACTGTCCTTGTCTCATTTAGTTATGTATTAGCAAATCGAGATGTCGAAAACGAGAGTGTTGCAGTTGCATTGGAAAATGCAGTGCAATTCGCGACCACTCGACCAAGCAGAACGGCCACTGTAAAGGCTCGGGCATACCAAGCAATATATAGCAGGGCGCCTATTTTATTTAAATAGAATAACACTATACAACGTGTTAAAAAATAACGTCAAACCGTTTAAGGGTATAACAGGCATTGTGTTTTCATAAGAAAAAAGATAGATGACTTTTTTTACGTTAGTACCTACGGAGCGTTGGCCGACTGGGGCGACCTGGTCCATACAAAAGTTAAAAAAATCGAGGCAAAAAAAACTATTACTTTTATCTTATCAGAACACGATGCCTGTTATGCCCTTAAACGGTTTTGCGTATTTTTTTTAACACGTATGAAAAACAATGATAACATTTGATTCTTTTAATAGTAACTACCGATTACTTATACTCATACTCATACACATTTGTTAATAAAATATAAAAATTTACATGACAAAAATAATATGGATTAAGTATTATACATATATAAATGATTTGATTTGTCTAATTACTTAGGTCATAAAATGTATCTATTAAATTACACAATGTCAATGTTTTACAATGATACAACTTATTATTATTACAAACATATTATAAATACTCGCTAATATTATAGAACGATTTGTCGTACAACCATTTTTTTAGTTTATTAAGTAATGTCACATCGTTTTCGTTTTCTATACATTCTAAGTTCCCATATCAAATGTGTCAACAGTCGAGTACAAAGAGATCCACGACAGTAATGTGAAGGCAATAAAGTCGTGTAGACATCTTTATGAAACTTTGGTCGTATCAATCTCTTTCTAGTCGATAGTACCTACTTACAGTACACTGAGTACTTACAGTACACTGAGTGACATGTGTTCTAGAGCATGATTTTTCGGTCAACTCAGCTGTCCCACTAAGATATCCACACATCATCAGCCTATATATACGTCCCACTGCTGGGCACAGGCCTCCTCTCGTACACATCATCATCTCTCATATACATATATGTACATATAATCACGCCTATTTCTCGGAATTGTAGGCAGAGATCACGGGTTTTCACTTGCTACGATATTAACAAAATTTTCTGGCTTCATTCACTTTTATCAAATTTTTCATACATGCTAGTCGATTTAGGGTGCTCTTGACCTGAACTTTCTTCAGGATGTGTCCAACTAATGTTAGATAACAACTGTCCCGGTACAGAAATAACGTAATTTCGAAAGTAAGTAAATGTAATTGTGGCACAAACAGGAAGACGGGCTGTTTAGGAAAGTGCTTGTGATCGGTTTTATAAATTACTGCTAAAACTTATAAAATTTCGGGTAATTATACCAAGTAAAATTTTATTAATAGTTTGATTTGCCATACGTGGAAAACAGCACCTAATGTTGGAAATATTTTCAACGAATGGCAAAATCCACATTAAATAAATAAATTGGGACTCCCTCATAAGTTAAGTGTGACAATTACTCGTAACAAAAAAACATTTTCAACTTCGTATTCTTTAATATTTTCATGAATGTGTCATGATTAATAAGGATGACGAATCAGAAATATGTAGTTGGATGGATGAACTATTTTCTGTAACTAGTTGCCATAATCACATCTCCTGGGTCACCTTTGAAACTGCAATTTAAGATTTTTAAATCACCAAATGTGGGGTTTTCTTGTCAGGTTCGACCCCTTTTTGTATGGACCACAACACTTTAGAAATCCGTATTGTAACATTTCTTCTAAGAAACTCTGACATTTTGTCTCCTGGCCAACGGGATAGAATAACAACAAGGAATAGTTGATGGACCCAAGTAAGAACAATAAAGACGTAGGTCTTTTTTATTTTGGTCGTAACAGTAGTGCAGTAAACTGAAGTAAATAATACCCGTACTTTTCGTTCCAGACCCCGTATATGATAAGTGACACGATAGGAGCGTCGTCTCGTTTTATCGAACGGTGTCAGCCAGGGACGGACGCTCTACCCTGTCACTTATCGTGTGATAAGGCCGACTATGGTACGGGGTCAGGAAACCCTCGATGTCTTCATTACGTGAACCATCAGCTAAAACCTTCCTTTTTTCCCCAGAATCATCGCCCTTGGTCTAGTGCTCCACTCTTCGATCTTCATCGTACTCTTCACCAACTTCTACATCCAGGCTTACAAGAAGAAACCAACCGTCAAACCACCCACCAACAACAACACTATACGCAACGGCTACACTAAAGCCAATGGCCAGGAATCCAACGGCCATGTCCCCAATGGCCACGAATCGAACGGCCTGGTCCCAAATGGCAACGGCCATATCAAAAACGGATACATTAACGGTCATGACGTCAGAGAAAAGGAAAAAGTGCAATAAGAACTGCTTTAGTTCCGCAAGGAGAGTTTCGTGCCCTTGGCTTCAAAATGTCAACAGTCACGACATTTTGGATTAATTTATCTTAATTTAAATATATCAGGGCCCTTATTAAGCTCATGGTCGTACAATGAATTCTTAAACGAGAGGTCCAATGCCAAGATTTATGCATGCGACTGCATACAAATCTCGTGTTGTTGTGGAAACGGTTCCACCACAAAATGGTTTTTGGTTTAAGTGTTGAGTTCAAATTTGAAAACCGTGTTTACTTGCGTGAATACTTGTGTCTTTCAAAACATTCGAATTTGTTTTCGACCCTCGTGTGGTTTATTAAAAATGAAATGCGAATTAAATTCGTCAAATGGAACCTGCGAGGAACTAATGTTATACTTTATACCGAAATCTCTCCTTATTATGTATATATAACGTATGTTATGTACCATATATTATTATGGTTCCACTGTGAGCTATGGTTGTTTATGACTTAAGGTATACCAATGTAAATAAGTACCTGGAAGATAACATAGGTACATTCTTATGATACTTTTCCTGTTTCTATATATTTTACATTGTTCTGAAAGAGATGAATGCGTTCCTTGAAGTCCAGTGGAGACTTTGACAACACTCTCATTTAAAACTGTTTTATAACAAAAGACGACACATGTCATGACCTAAGAACATTATGTGTGGTACATGTGTAGTGAAGACTTGTATAGATATATCAATATGATTGTATGATACACACGTATTTTGTATAGAACCACGTTAAATTTCATATATCAACGAATGTAAAAATGGTGTTCCCGCTAATATTATCAAATATCCGATGACTTTTATGACGCAGTTCCACTGGACGAACATACAGTTCGTCAAGTTTTTGAATATTAATGCACTTAAATGGGTGGAATAGGGATATATCCAAGACAGTATGTGGATATAGTTTTACCAAACTACCTCAATATTCCGTCCAGTACTGATATTAATAAAATTAAGCTCCGTCCGTGGTTATGCTCAATTAATTAGATGTTTAGCTGTAAATATAATTATCTTGTATATTTTTATGGTTAATATTATACATAAAATTTTAATTTAGGAAACGTTGGACTGTCGGTTATTAGATGTTTGATTCCCTTTTACATTATGCAAACATTAGTCCTGCAATTAGTTACATATACGAAATTAAATATGGTGGCTGCTCGTACATTTTTCTGTTTTTACGTTTATTGACAAACTTTACGAAATTGCAATGTTAGTATTTGGCTTTGGCCCGCACGTCGCCCGCGCCACGTTATCGTCATATCCCTTCACCCGCGCGCCGCGCAATCGAGGTCCGAGTTAATCGGTCTACCTATAGTCTATTTAGTCATTAATTATTCGACCGTTTGGTGATGGTTTGGTGGTACCTACAGCTAAATTAGGTCCGGGCAAGCAGCATGTTTGGGGACAATTAATTGTTATGGTAGTACCACTGATTTGATCGCGCTTGGATACAATGATACCTCTGTTAACATCGATTAAAAATTCCGAAGTGTCCGTTGTCCGAAACCATCATTATTCCGAAACTTCTTTACAAAAGCTATTTTCCTCTAAACGAAAACTTGGACGCAGACGATTTAATGGAATATGAACAGGTTAGGTTAGTGTTATATCTTGAAAAATCTAAAATTCCTTCAGCTGAAAATGGTTTTAGGAATTGTGTAATTCGAAAAAAATATGCTTTCGGTCAAATGACTCTTCGGAATGATGTACATAGTGTACGTACCTATGACATTGCTTGCGTACAATTATGTAATGTAAAAGGGACCAGGGTTTAATGACGCGTCCATAAGCTGCGGTAACCGCTTGCCATCAGGTGGGTCGTAAATTTGTTTGCCACAGACAACGGCTTGGCTACTTATACCCTTAGTTACTTATGACATTGCAATATGATAATTTGTTTCGTTATAAATGCTTTTACGGTCAGTTTTGTAGACAAGTAGAAAAATCAGCACAAAGCACAGTAAGCATTATTTTATGACAACTGACCAGTCTGCGGTGTATGCAGTTCGCTTAGCTACTAAGTGCCTATGAGTTTATTTTCAGGAATATACAAAAGTTTTTTTATAAAATACCCTTGTCGCCTGATGGTCAACGACGACAGAGCCTAAGATGAAGCTCACTGGTTCAGTAATAACCTATTCACTCTTCTTTTGAAGGCACCTAGATTGTAGTTCTCAGGAAATACAGATGAAGTGAGCGAATCACATTCCTTAGCAGTTCACATTAGGAAAGACGAGGCAAATCGCAGGTATGATCCAAATCTACGTAACTGTCCTTAATTCGCAGTAGGATAATAAAAAGAGCTGACAAGCAACAGATAATTATATTAAGTATTCGAAGATGACTAAGGAACTTGATACACATATAATGTTATATCCTAATAAGTTCTTATTCCCCTTTTAGGTTTGAGGTTCAGGCAGTTTCAGAAAAACCAGTGCTTCTGGCATTCTGGGGAGGTGGCATGCCTGTTACACTGTGTTTCCTTATTTCAACCTATTTGTACGATTTACTGTCATTACGCATAAATGGAAAATCGTCAACATGAAAGGACCATTTTGAAATTGGACCAAAAGTAATACCACCAAAAGTTATTTTGGTTAAAATATTATTGTGTCTATAGTTTTTTTTATGACCAAATGTTGTCTAATAAAAAAAATCAAATTTGTATATGAAAATCGACTATTTTGTACCTACCTATAATTTCATATAGAAATACGCCCATATCCATACCAATCGGAAATACGACACATATATATGTATGTGTTTCTTTCGATCCAAGTATGTCAATTTCTCAATACCATTTTAGCATTATTCAGGCTGGACAATTTTCCATGTCGACGATTCTCAAATTGTCATTATTTTGATTCGATCAATAATTTTCAAGTGGTCAGTTTTCCATTTGTGCTGACAGTATTCTTTTTTGCTACGTACCGATTATAATGTATATCATTCATTACGGTTTACCCTTCTATTTATCGACAAACGTTTCATCGAATGATTGTTTGGCCGAATTTTCAATTCATAGTATAAACTTACTCACTTCTACTTCCTACAGCAACGATTCTGACCTCGGGAGAAACAGTTAAAACTCAGGAGCAACACTTTTATAACATTTATTAATCACCAACTTATCTTAAGGTACAGCTTGTTTCACGATCCAACCAAGAATGTCGCAACTGGCCTCGTCCCGAAACGCCTGGCCGCTACAATCCCCTCCAATTTCAAATATTCCCCGACCAGTCAAGTACGTTAAAACGTTGACCAATCATCCAACAGTATTTTCGCGCCATTTTATCATAGACAATTTGCTATTATTTTAGGAACGAGATTTAAAAAATAATGCAGTTAAAACAACTACAGACGAACCCTAACAATAGACAATATGTTTTGTTTAGAAACAAGCATTATTATAAAACAAACCTAACCTATTCATTCTTACTTGTCTTATTTGGTAAACAACATTCTAACCTCAAAATGCATCTTTTTAGGATGGAATAGCAATTTTGTGAGTATTAGATCATGCCGAGACGACTTTTCGGACTTCACTTCACGATTTTTTTGTCTAGCAACGCTTTTTTTACGATAAAATAACTGCTTTAGTCTAAAAAGATACATTCTGAGGTTAGAAAGTTGTTTACCAAATAAGACAAGAAAGGATGAATGCACTGTAATGTGTTCTACACAATTACCTTATAGCTTGACCTAAAAAGTTAACGGTTTCTGGGAAAAAATCGATGAAACAAAGCATTCGGTGAAACTTTTTTCGGTTAAATGAGGGGATCCCATTAATTACGTGTATTTGTATATTTTTGTACATATAGCTCTCAGTGGAAGGTAGGGTTTAGGGCCCACTTTGGTACATTTATTGGATACCAATGTTTACACCAGTCAGTCTAGAGAAATTATATTTTTATAGGTGTTGTAACTATGTGATCACTTAAGTAGTTATAAGGATACTGTAAAAACAGTTGTATATCTTTTTTACCGTATTTTGGAAATAAAAATATCAAATTATATCGAACTATTATTTTATCTTTAATTATATTCAGCATATTTCGGATCGGCTTGACTCCTTGGCGCTGCGTAGAGATGTGGCCTCGCTCTGCATTTTCTATCGCATGTATAACGGGGAGTGCTCCGAGGAATTGTTCGGATTAATCCCTACCGCTTCTTTTCGCCATCGTCCAACGCGACAACATTACCATCCTCACCACTTAGATGGTTGGCAGTCCTCAACTGTGCGCTTCTCCAGAAACTTCCTGCCTCGCACAGCTAATCTGTGGAATGGATTGTCGCCTGCGGTATTTCCGGACCGATACGACCTTCAAACCTTCAAGAAAAGAGCGTACTCCCATCTTAAAGACCGGCAACGCACTCACAACACCTCTGGTGTTGCAGGTGTCCATGGGTGGCGGTAATCGCTTACCATCAGGTGATCTCCTGTCACCCAAAAAAAATTGAAATGAAACACAGTTCCTCTTAAAGTTTGTTATACATAATTTACTTTAAAAACAAAGTTTTAACCGACTTAAATTTAGTACTCCGCCAAGCCACGAGAACATTTCCTATTTTTTTTACAATTTACCACATGAACTGATTTCCGATAGCAAATGCGTTGATTACTATAGAATAAAACCGAATCGCTGTATGTGGGCCGATAATATTTGAGGACTTCCATCGATTCCCCAAGATCATCACCAATGGCACTTCATTAGTTCCTATTTCAACGGAATCTTATCAGAACCTGTGACGCACTTTTGCACTTTTAAGTACATAATTGAGGAATTCGATAAATCATCTGTGGTCTTCGTCATCAATTCCTCGCCAACAAATTTATGATTCCGGATGTAAATACACGAGTTATAACAGAAAATACCAAAATCGCTACACGCGTGCCTAATAAAATTGAGGAGTCCCCTCCTTTCCTCATGGATCCCATCATCTAACTGAATTTTGAATGGGACCCACCTAGAAGTATAAACATACGAACAAAAAAATTTTTTTTCGAATTGGCTCATCAATTACGGAGTTCTGAGGTAACAAACATTGAAAAAAAAAAAAAAAAAAAAAAAAATACAACCGAATTGAGAACCTCCTCCTTTTTGTTGAAGTCGGTTAAAAATAGTTCTTCGTGCTATTCGACCCTGTACCTATTGATTTTTAACCATGACCAATGACTCATATATATGCTGTTTGCGATTTCTGCTACAGAGCGGAAAATGCTGCTACGCGCTACGGCGTAGCACACGTAGCCTCGCGTGCCCTCGAATGGATTCAGATGATTAACTCGGTCCTCGCTTGCGAAGCGCGCGGGAGCGGAGGTAGGACGATGACGGGGTGCGGGCGACGCGCGGGAGGTGTAGCCCGGCGAAGAATGAGGTACTTAAGGGGCTACCCGAGATTTCCATCGATTTTTGTCAAGTTTTGAATCATATCTCCTACTTTTGCGCTACAGATAGAAGTATAAATCAAACGGTTATCGGTTCTTCAATCTTTTATCTCCATTCTGGTCTACCGGATTTTGAAACAAATGAATACTTAATTTTGTATGATCTTTTTAAACATTGTCTAAAATAACACTAATTTTGTATCTCTATTGACGTGAAAGATCTAACACATACGAAATCTACATATTTGGGTTCGTCTGTGACGTCCCTAAAAACTGTTCTAGGGTTTTCTTTCTAAACCAATTAACACAAAAGTTATGGCCAGAAACCGGTTTTTTGGCCTAAAATTGTTCATCTTTGATGCCAAATATCTCTAAAACAATGAACTTTGAAGTAAATGTGGGATACTATATTGCTTAAAGCCGTTGTTGTTAACATAATAAGCTACAAAAAACCTAAGAAAACTAAGAGATTCAGATCGAAGGTACGATCCCATACGCCAATTCTGGGAGCCCCTTAAGTTGTAACTGTATTACCTATAGCTACCTCACAGCTCTGATTCTAGCTAGAAGACTAAAATGACTCTCACATAGTTAACTTGTGGCCCTGGGAGCTAAAGAACAGGAGAGTACATTTTTTTTTTTTTTTAGTAAGTTCAGGGGCACATGACTCATGACTCACATGTTTTAAGAAACCCATAATATTTTTGAACATGCTTGTTCTAAATCTATCTGGAAGGGAGTGTCTACTGATACCGCACACTTCCTTGTTGACTACGGAACCCGAAAAAGTGACTCGGCAAAAAACCTACGTAACTCCTTAGTTATATAGGTTTCTTAAGGGTCCGCAGTAAGCTCGATTCTCCATACAAACGTAGTTACGCTCTCATTTTAAAACTACGTGTTGGATTGCAACGAAACTTTGCATGTACAATGACATGAGGTATATCTATGTCTGTAATTAGTTTATGTAGCTTCAGATACAATAGTAAAAAAAATACAGCGAATTTAAGTTTTTCATACAAAACTGGTTTTGGCTGTATTTCATTTGTTTTATAAACTGGAACCATAATTATAAACTAATTACAGACATAGATATACCTCATGTCATTGGATATGCAATGTTTCGTCACAATCCAACACGGAGTTTTAAAATGAGAGCGTAACTACGTTTATATGGGAAGGTGAAATTCGGCCGAGCTTGCTGCGGACTCTTAACCGAAAACCAAATTTCACGAGAAACGGTTGAGAAATGCGACCTGACCCCGTATCATGGTCGGCTTTATCACGCGATAAGTGACAAGATAGAGCGTCCGTCTCGTTCTATTGAACGGTGTCAGCCAGTGACGGACGCTCTATCCTGTCACTTATCGTGTGATAAGGCCGTCCATGCTACGGGGTCTGTAAAGGAGAACAGCGGGAAAGCGGGACATGCGGACATACAAACGATTTTCGGCCCATGCCTGGAAGCATAGAACTTCGTTGGCTTCGCTCTCTCGTTCGAAAAACACCTGTCTATATTTTATCCCGTGTTTCCATGGAGAGGCTTAAGAGGCCGCAGTAAGCTTGGCCGAATTTCACCTTCCCATACAAACGTAGTTACGCTCTCATTTTAAAACTACATGTTGGATTGTGACAAATCTTTGCATATACAATGACATGAGGAATATCTATGTCTGTAATTAGTTTATATGGTTCCAATTTATAAAACAAAGTAAATACAGCAAAAACTAGTTTTGTATGAAAAACTTAAATTCGCTTTATTTTTTTTATTATGGTATCTGAAGCTACGTAAACTAATTTCAGACATAGATATACTTCATTTCATTGAACATGCAAAGTTTCGTTACAATCCAACACGTAGTTTCAAAATGAGAGCGTAACTACGTTTGTATGGAGAATCGAGCTTACTGCGGACTCTTAACTACTACCATTCGAGCCCGTGGCGAAATAGCAAAAAAAATTTTTGTGTACAAATGTAGAAATGTGTTTGTCTAATTTGTTCTTGAATTGATTGACATTGAGAGCGGAGACCACAAACATCTGGCCGTGCGTAAAGCACCACCCCTGTTGCTAAGTGTATGGGACAATTAAACACTTTTGTATACGCAATTAGAGTTCGAACTATACTGTTAAACCCAGGGCTGTTATTCGGAACGCGTTAGTGCTCGTCACCTCACCCTTCACGCCTAACGAAATTAGACCTCTGATTACCTACGCTTAGTCAAGCGTCAAGATATATTTATGAGTGAACGGTGAGGTGGGGTAAATCAGACAAGCGGGGCAGGAGATAATCGCTGGGGATTAAATTCCGGAAATATTGCCTGGCCTATTTTATTTCGGTACCCACATAATTTTTGTCACATAAATAATTATTTGAAGACATTAAGTTATTGTGTACATTCAGCATCAACAGTAACCGCAATCGAAGTTGTCACAAGCTCTTATACCCTTTCAATAACGACTTATGACGTCTTCGTATGTGCAGTTATTGATGCTGACTGTACTAACGTTGTTCTTGTAATCGTGCCACCTGGCGGAAATCTTATGAAGTTAAGCCAAGCCGTGACAGGTTTGGATGGGCTGAGCTAGCCCAACCAAACCGACCACGAATAGAAAGGCAGTTGATTCAGCTTCAGAGCAATAGATGGCGCTAACGGCTTTAAGCCAACGATGTTTTACACGATTTTGTGAACATTGAGGTTTTCAGTACTCACCCGTAATTAGAGTAAAAATGATGCCTTAGATATAATTATTCTTTATTGCTTATTAGATGGTGGTAATCGCTCCGGAAAATCGGAAAGTCGTGAAAGTTGTAGGTAATGTAGATACCAATTGGCCTCTAACTTTTATGATTCTTCCTTCCACACTCATTTCGACAGATTCGCTTACCCTGCAAAGTTGATATTATTTGTTGAACCATTTTAAAACCTGTGATTAGTGACATATTGCCCAAAAAAACTATTTTTCATTTCACGTCGTCAAAAATAATCCACCTGCATTTGTATCCTTTGATATTTTCTCCTCACTTGCCTCTATGATACACTACAGCATTTTCAAAGTCACTTAGCTAATGAAATGAAGTAATGAGTATAAATAACACAGACCTATCCGAAAAATAATATTAATATATTATTATATATGCATTTCAAATAACCGAGAACCAGGAACGGATCACATTATAATATAACTACGTAATGTGGGGTTAATTCAGGAAACGGAACTGGCTTGCCTAAACAGGGTATTCTATAGGCTTATTTTAGAAGTTAAATTATTTAATTTATAGGTTGGACTAATAATATTATAACAGAAATAAAGTTAGAACTAAAAACTACATACATATTTACAAATTGCCTACGATATATTCCCCTAGGTCGGCGCTCTGCGGTAGGGTGCCCATAAGGCTGGCTACGTTTCCTCGCTGAATGGCGATGCCAATTCTTTGACCGAGGAACAAGCCAGCCCTATGGTCAGCCGTGTGCTCGAAGAGCCGTTTTTTTAGTTCCTGGTATAATTTCTGGGCGTCTGGGCCCCACGGCCCAAGCGTCTCAACTCCGAAAGCCGCAAACACATGGTTGCCGGTGAGGCCCGTGTATTTGCGGCGTTTGGCAGCCTCTGCCGAAGCTGCCGCTGCGCCCGCCCTCTGTGAAGTGGTGGGTAGGTGGGACGTAGCCAATGTGTCGACGCAGGTGGCGTCCCAGACTAGGGGTCGTCCCACTTGCCACGGAACGAGCGTCATACCGTCGGGCCTCTTGCCATCGTCGCGTGCGAGGCCAGGTGGCTCTAGGACGGCTGGAACGTTTATGCTGGCAAGGGCCCGACGGATTATGTCGTTCAAGCAGGTGTGGCGGGTGAAGCGGCCTGCGCTTTTTTGGCAGGAAAGGCCGTGGTGGCCCAGACGGTCTACTTCCACGCCGCAGGGGCAGCGATGGGGGACCACTATGTTGGAGCCCAGGCGGAGGCCGACAGCTAATCTCAGGGAGTTGTTGTCCAGTAGTGTCGCGCAATGGGCCGAAGGGTAGGCGTGGAGCCAGTATCCGGACTCTTTTTCTGAAGATGTCAGGAGCCGGGCCTTTTCGGAGGCTGACGAGGCGGAGTCCAGTAGCCAGTCGTGGACCTGGCGGCAGAGTGGATCATCCCAGATTCTCTGGACAACTTTGCTGATTGGCAGCTCTTTACCGGGACAGGCCGTTTTCCATGCGTTCTCTGCCTCGGTCAAGCACGATACCTCAATATCACGGAGTGATGGAGCGAGGATTTTTCCAATGAGGGATATCGTACTGTGGACCGAGGAGAGGAAGGCTGGAAGAACGACGCTCGAAATTTGCCGGATACCCAGGCCGCCGTATCTGATTGGGAGGGTGGCATGTAGGAATTGCCTGTCGTTCAGTTGGATGTTTAGTGTTTTTTCGATTTGGGAGTGTAGGATGGAATCAATTTTTTCACAAGATACGGGAAATTTCCATAATGGACTGCAGCGCATCAGATAGGTGAATTTGGGGGCAAAAAGACAAAAACGGAGGATAGAAAGGGCCATGTGTGAGTTAATTTTGAGTAGGCGGTCGGAGTATTCGGAGAAACGGTTGATTTGGCTGTCAATAAAATCTGGGATTGAATCTTCAAATATTGGGGCTCCAAGGAGGTGAAGTGAGTTTTTAGTCACTACTTTGATACCTGGGCAAATGCTTCGAAAGTCGTCAATAATTTTGGTTTTGTTTGTATTTTCCTGGCTTACATACAGCTCGCATTTGCTCAAGTTTAGGTCCAAACCTTATTGATAGGGTAATACTATTGATATATGTAGTTAATTTGACTTGCCATTGTAAATAACGGCACCAACAAATGTGGAAACCCTATCAATGTAGTTTCCCTATCATAGGATTTTTAACCAGTTCATGCGAACATCATTTTTACGAACATTTGAATACGGCTTGCGACAGCAACGCAAGTTACAATTGGTGCCCTATAAGTTGGTCAAATACTTTACATATAATTAAGCTCTATACGCGGGTGATGATATTTTAGTTTAATGACATAACTCAGTGAAAACACTAAACAAAAACCCTACCTCAATAAGGGGTTTGAGGTTAACTTATGGCTTATGGTTACCATATGGTTACCATTACAATAGGGTAGGTAACCCTCTCTTAAGATAATCAAATTGATAGGGTTTCCCGAATGGATAGGCTTAGATATGGCCTAAAACGGGTTTTCTGGTCCTTGGATTAATTACCGTTTTATCTGTAAGGTAAATAGGTACAGGGCTGGTATTGTGCTGGTACTTACAAGTTTTTATCCGCGTTTTTTGGTCCTTGAAATGGCATCATCATTCGCTAGCAAATGTCGATAGCCCCTTTCTCATTAGGTTGAGACCGGCGCATGAATTTTTCTTCTATACAACTTCTTTTGAACTGATGTAACTGAATTATATTTTCTAATTTGGGTAAGTTCTTCAAGGCACCTATGGTCAAATTATAGCTAATAATTACTTTGGCTTATTGATTTATTTTGTTATAATAAAAAAAGTTGAATATTTTTTGTAAAGGCGGTATAGATATATCTCTAGTAGTTTGGTTGGGCTCTTGTGTTTTCTAATCAGGGTCACCAGGTACTTCAGATCTTTATCCTAGTTTTTATAGTTTTTCCTTTATGTGGCCATTAAACCCTAACTCTGTACCAAATTTCAGCTCTCTGAGTTTATGGTAAGTACTAGTTCTATTTTTATGATCATGAGTGAGTGAGTGTCATAAATGCGAAACTTTGCTTTCGCCTAACTTCGGATTTCTGCGTTCTGGTCTTATCTAGAGGTTCTCAAATAGGGGCCTGAAAATGCGGCGAAATGGTTCCAGTAAAGGATGGTTCCAGATGGTTCCAGAAGTAATGTAGTAGTAATTTGTGTGTGTGTGTGTGTGTGTGTGTGTGTGTGTGTGTGTGTGTGTGTGTGTGTGTGTGTGTGTGTGTGTGTGTGTGTGTGTGTGTGTGTGTGTGTGTGTTTATGACTGTTAAGAAATGTTACCTATATAAACAATTCCATATAAGAACTGACGAAGCTGTACTTTTTATAGATATTTTATACAGGTACTTTTAACCTTAAATTGCGCCGGTTACGTGACCACTTTCAGTTAGCGACCACTTGAAGGACAAGGTCTTCAATTGACTTTAATAATATTTCTAAGTCTCCATCTCCATCCAGTTAGCAGTTAGCATATTTTTTTGTATATGCCTACTATATAATAACTTAGGTACTTAATAAGAATCTCCTAAAAAGTAATTGGCTATTGCTGGTAACTGGCGCAATTACATTTTAGGGCTGCAAAAAACAGTAAACAACGACAATGTAGTAATAATTTAAGAAAATGAAACATCGAATCAGTGTACTACTTCAATGTTTTTAAACACATTAATTGAAACAAAAGCCACTTAGTTTTTTAACACGCCGATAAAGCTGCGAAGGGCTGTTCTTAATGATCGCTAACAAAATGTCAATAAACCTGATGTTTGAGCATTTTTTTCCCCTTCCCAATTTGTGAATGTGAACCCTAAAATCGGAGCCCTGCTTACAAACCAAGGCAATCAGACCTCTATTTGACTGGGGAATAGACGAATTATTGAACAACATGAGAGATCTATGTAATTTGGTTGGTGGGTAATCCTGCATTGAACAGGGTACAGGGTTGGGACACGCATTTCTGTGTCACTTTCTGTTTGTGATTGTATGAAAGAGAGCGGTGTAGAGCCGTTCATTCTTTTTACCGTTCCGTTCTGCGCAAATGTTGGTATGAATTTGTTTTCTTTTATTTTGTTCGAGATGGATTATATTATTAATTGATCGATCTAACGAACCAACGTTTGAGTAATATAGTAATGCTAGTTTTAAACTTAATATTGAAAAGTAAGTGAATAATTGAATAATAATACAAATAATGCATACGTATAATGCATACATTGAAAACATCCGATTTAAAAGTTAAATTAAGTGCAGGTGCTTCTTATTAAACGATTTTAATTTTTATTAACAAGAGCATCAATATATCTTTTCTTTTATTAAAAATCAGCAAAGAAGACAAAACAATTGTTTACACCATAAAATCTTCACATACCTTACAAATCACAGGTTTCGTAATCGTTTATATTAAAATTATTGTAAATGAATTAAACAAGTAAACTTCTACAAGCACAACCGTAAAAGCTCTACGGAATCAATACATTGCGTGCAACGGAACGCGCCATACAAGTCCGCCGGCCGGGACGAAACCCTCGCCGGGGTTGGCTCGGCAGTCTACTGCGCGCCGTCGCCGCGCCCCCACGCCGCGTCGCGCCATCACCACAATACAACCTACCACCACACAAATACCACCAACAACAATTGAAACCAGTGTTACAGTGCTCCTAATGTGATACAATACATCTCTAGTGCAAGTGAGCGTCGGATACCAAGCGCAGCACAACTTCACGCGCCTCCTAGTATCGTGAATAATGACATGAAACATTTCGTACGCCGATAAATCGGCTGTAACATCGACCTTTAATCGGTAATGTGTCGTCAACGCAGGCAGAGATAGTGTAATGTTTTTATGGGCAACCGTTTTGCCGCAACCGCAACGCTGACGAAGGGTGGGTTTGCTATGGAATATGCTAATAAGAGGTTTCTTTCAACCCGTACACAAAAACTCTGCACTAGACACTGCAGTGCGATTTGTGTTGCAAATTTCGTCGTTGGTCGGTTTCCGGGGGTTGTTATGATTGTTTTGTTCGGAACGGTTTCTAATGCTGCAGATTCTTTATGAGAATCCATAGCCGTAATGCAGGAATTCACAGCATTGTAGAAAAAAAGCTCCCATTAAAAAAAACACTAATAACAGACTGCACCAATTCCATCTATTTATTCTGTAACTCACTTAATCTTATTGCTATTTCGAACTGTTCGAAAATTGTACTGCAGTAATTGTATTAGCCGAGTTCATAATAGACCGAGGGGCTAGGTACCAATTTCCTTTGTGAAGATGAGTCTGTTTGCTCTAATTTCCTGCTCTATTCCAGATATTAACCTGTCTGACTCTGCATTTTGCTCTGTTTTATCATCGGCAGTTTCTGCATTCATGTTTGATTTGTGGTTTATGATGAATAAATGTTTAACGATTTCTGATTCAAATTCACTACGTTGTTTTGTATGTTATAGAAGCCAATATCTATAGACGATCTACTTCAAGAAACAATTAACGTGTGCCTTTAAGTACCTACCTAACTTTATTGTTTCTAGAGGTTTGTTGTTAACTCTGATTATTTGAAAATCGTTCTGGTGCGCCATTTCTGCGAAACATACTCATTCATTATAATCTAACTAAATATTCTAGGAAGTTGTTCCAGAAAACGTTACTCGCGAATATAATGGACAATATGCCAAAAGCAAGGGGAATAAAAGGCTTAATAAAACAATCTTGTAAGAAAAACCAATACGCCAAGCCGAGAATAAAGGCATGTGAACTCAACAAAATAGAACAAGAGTTGAACAAAACTATCTCGTCCACGACTTATTTCTTGCGCGGAAGCTATCCACATTTCGACCGGTTCTGTATCGTTCTACTTTAGAAAGACGTATCAATTGTTATAATTCTTATGGACATACGACCTTTCTGAATAGACCGACCGGTTTTGTGCTCGCTGTAGCGTTCGTTAGCTCTGGAGGAATTAAAACTATTTGAATGTCTTTTGAATATTACATTGGGTTGATTGATAAGATCTTAAGTGACTTCAGTATAAATTGTTGGTACATCTGGATGTATTTAATTCGGAAGATTAGTGTCATAAATGATTGATACCCTCCTCTTTTATTTTATTAGTTGTATTAAACTTTGAGTTGCTTTATTTACTTCAAGGAGACTTTGATGTTTTGTCGTAAAAACTATAGTTTTGGGTCCTCTCATGATTTGTTGCTATAATACTCGTGAATTGATATCTCGTCAGCATTTTAATAAACCTAGAAAATGCATTAAACAAAGAACAAAGCAACAAAACGTTTATTATGTGGTTCATTATTCATATCCGAGTCATCTAAGACTTATCAAAATGCATCACAACTTTCCCCTTACAATGTATGAACGTCGACTTCATTATTACGATCGTCTTCAATTATTGTAATTTATCCTTCCATCTTGTCTCTTTAAGTTATTATATTCCAACTCCATCCTTATGCGTTCAAATCTTACTGCAATTTGGGATAATGAGCCCAAAGATTTCTTTTGTAAAATGATGTTCTTCTTTGTATTCCTTTCAGTTTTGTAACAGCAGCTGCACTCAGTTCTTTTTGTAACTGTTTTCGTAATGGAGTTAGGTGAACTCACGTACGGCCTTACCACCCCATGCTTTTTGATACCTATATCTATACGAGTAAAAATAATGGAACGACATACATAATTTTCGTTATGCAATTTTTGGTAACGTACCAAATTCTCAGACTCTGTTGATTTTCTTTGATTATACAAGAAAACTATTATTTCGATTTAAAAGGACTAACTAAAGATAACTTTCAAGTAATTGCTAAACTAGGGGGCATCCATCACCATTTATGGACCACATTTTATTTTTGATTGATCACCCCATTTAATCGCTATTAGGGCTATAAAATTCAATTCCAAGGCCACTGAATCCATTTAAAAAAATCAATTCCCCAGGCACCCTAAACAGGTGTGTATTCAAGCGCAAAAGTGGCCCACGCGTGGATTGTGACAGACAACTGACAGCTAATAGTTTCACCAACAAATCCTGCACCCCAGCTGTGCAGTTACCGGCCTTTTGTCTTTACAATAAGGGTTGTTAGAACGGCAAAGATAATGTTGCTGCCATTTAATGTGGGCACGTGTCAAGCAAAGACGTAAAAGTAAAGCTGGACGAAACGAAGCGTGTAAACTTGTCACATTCGTTGATTTGTGACGTTCGGCTGTGACATTTAATACAGGAGTTACTCTGATGAGTGCTTCAGACATTGTGTACAGAGGGGTGGTTACGTAACATTTCGAATGTCCGTTAGGACAACTGAACTGTAATTTATCCATACAAAAGTGACATTTAGATCTACCTGACGCGCGTACAATGCGTTACGTGATCGACCTGCAGAACATTTATGAAAATAGTGGTATGTGGAAAAAACTTTGTCCGAACTTGATTTCATAAAAATACCTAAAAGACCGAATGGAGCTTCACGGTTATCACAAGACGGTTTACACCGAAACCGTTCCTGAGAAACGGTTGAAGATTTAAAATCTGATCTACGGATGTTGCTATTAATCAAAATGTCTTATATCTGTGGCGAAAGTTAGAGGTACATATAAACAAAGAAAACAATAAAAAATAAAATTGGGATTTTCTGAATAAAATATCTTAAGTTATTACAATCTTAATGAAGCATGAGAATGTAATTTCAACAACTTGCGTGAGCCAAACAAAGTATTACCATTCAGAATAATAAAAACTCATATAAAACAAGCAAACTCGAAATAATTACATGTCAAGCACAACTCAAACAATATGCGGGGCCTAGGAAATATTAAAAAAAGCTTTAGCAATAACAATAAACCAGACGACGTTGTCCATTTAGAAAAGGTCCCGGCTAAGCAAACACAAACAAACAGATCGACTAAACAACCATATATTGCGGTCGCATATACAATGGGTTTGTTAACAATGGGCTTAGAGGAGGGAAAGGGTTGTTATTGATATTATAGTTACAATTCCAAATATATTATGCGAAGTTATAATCCCAGTCACATTTGTGAAGGTGCTCCTTTTCGGAAGATACGACTCATTCCGTGGTGAAGTTCGGAGTGTGTAGAATATATATTATATTATATAGAAACCTTTACCGTTTAATATACTGGGAGTAGACTTTTAGGAATATATTCATGGGTATATATAACAAAGTAAATGACAAAAATGTCCTTATTGAGAAAAGAAGGAACTACATGTCCGAAACGTAATCAAAATTTAGTAACGAATGAACTGCCTTTGACTGACAGCTGACACTTGAGTGTTCCTTTTGATCATTTTTGTGGAGAACACTTAACAAAACGAGTGGTACGTTATTAATTTAATTTCTTTATAATATAATTCGCAACATTTTGCACCAAACGCCAAACCAAAATATTACATACAATGAAAAACCATTCAACCATAGTTCAGGCAGACAGGTACCTACATAAAATCATCACTCCCACAAGCATTACATCCCACATCGTACTGCTAAGTTTACTGAAGAGAACAGCCATTTGTCCCCACGTTGGGTTAGGCTCGTAAAACACACTTTCCCAAAATGAGCACTTTCTGTAAAGGTGTTTTTTTAGAATGATTATTTTCCCGGAAAGTATACGGTCTCCAAAAGTGCACTTCCCGATATATACACTTTGTCAATAATAGGTGCACTTTCCCAGAATGTGCACTTTCGCGGAAGGTATATTTTCCCGGAAACTACACTTTAGGGGTAGCGGTGTACCTGTTTATAGTACCTACTAACGGTTTCTATGAAATAGTGCAAATGCAAACAGACGGACAGGCGGACGGATGGACAGACCGACGGACGGACGGACAGAAAGACCTGAACTATAAGCGCAGATGTGTACCTTTTGAGAAAGTGTTCTAAATGGGAAAGTGTACATTTTGGGAAAGCTTGCGTTTTGGAAAAGTGCACTGCATGAAAAAATGCACATTTCGGGAAAGTTTCCAAATTGGGAAAGTGTACATTTTCGGAGTGTTCATTTTGCTGAAAGTGCACCTTTGCAGAAAGTGCACATTTCGGGAATGTGTGTTTTACGAGCCTAACCCCCCACGTTAACCTACTGCGGACCTGCACATGCAACTACATTATGTCCACAAGGTGTTTCGGAGCATCATAAAATGCGGCCGAGTCCCCACTGTACAAACAGGCTCGGCTAAGGCGGTCGGCTTGCAATATATGTCTGATAGAATATTCACAAAGAGCTTTACTACTTGTTATACTCTCTAAATTCAGCAGCGCATTTGAAATTTTGGTCCTTTATCATGGAACAAAGAAGGCTGACGCAATAAAGAATCGCAGATTTTCCAAGATGGCATGACAAATTTCGTCGTCGAGGTATTTTCAGTTATTGGATCTAGAATCTAAATAGATGCTAACGACTGTCATCTATTTAAAATGTAATTAATCCGTACATACAATGGACAGACGATCACGACCACGCGAATCAATTTCAAATACGAATGTAGGAACCAAAATGAGGCTAGGTCTTTCTTATGAACTAGCCACCCACGTAGCTCCGCCCACAGATTACTCAGAACCCTGGGGCCTTTGTCCATCCGGAAGGTTCGTTGTATATTTAGTGGTAAAACTACTTTTGAAATCAGATGAAGAATTTCAAAGATTACACACAAACTTATAAAGCTACCTCTCTGAAACTCATACTCAGAAATTTTATCTCTTTATAATAGCAGTATAGATTACGTACCAAGAGTTCCAATCAGACCGTAAGCCAGAACTCGTTTCCGAGGTAGGAGTACCTATCCAGAAATCCGGAACACGAGACAATTAGAAAAGTTAATTTGCTAGTTGGATTCATACCCAACTGGGGATTGAATAGGAAATGAGCCTCCTGGGACTATTTATATATCCAATACACATGACTAACTCATTACTATGCCGTGTATGATCGGAGTATCTCGTGACAGTCAAAGTCTTTTTGCCAAACAATGGACCCGATTATACGTGCACATCGCTTAACTAGCCTAAAACTAAATTGTCAAATTTTTAGACATAATTTAGGCAGCAGATTAAAAATGAAATATTTGGAATAGCATTTAGGCAGCTGAGTAAGTTGTATAGACCGCCTAAAATAAGAAACGTCAGATTCAAATGTGCGCTGTCTTTTGATTATGACAGCTGCTCGTAGAATAGCAAAGTGTTTTAGCGACACCTAAATAAAATTATGAAGTTTAGAGGCCACTGTAGAATCGGGTCCAATGTCGTAAGACTCTAATCTGACAAATGCTAAAATGCCTTAATCTAGACAGTTTTGACTTACTGTAAGATAATCTTGATCACTCCCTAAAACTTACACTTTTAGGAATGTCATTGGGTTTGAATCAGGACAGGAAGACGTGGCGCGAGCTTATAAAGGCCCTGTGTACCTCTAGGGTGGCCTAAGGCAACAACAATACTATACTTTTCTAGACTACTACCACAGAATAGATAATAGTACAAGTACAGAAGGGGCACTCCTTTGATCTTTACAAAAGGCGCTTTTTCCTCAGCCAAAACATTAAGATTTATGGCCCTCTGACGTCGTTGACGATGACGTCGCCGTTCATCGCTACAAGTACATGCCCGTTCCCCAACGTTGGGGCACCGGCATGTACTTGTAGCGATGAACGTAAATCGCGGAGTGTCCCGCGCCTGCTACTACTACTTACTATTCTGTAGTGATATAGCCACGTTGCTGTGTATCTGAGGGGTAATCACGTAACATTTCCAAAGCGCGTTAGGACATTCCAACTGTCATTGTGCCATATAAAATGGCATTTAGATCTAACTTTGGTACAATGTTTTAAATGATCGACCTGCGGGACACGTTCACTGACTAATCAACGAGCCGATGTAACTGTCACGCTATGTTAAGTACTGCTAAATCTCCTAAAGTGTTTCAAATACGTCGATCATGCATGTTCGATGAGCATGAATATTTGTTTCCCAGCTTTGGATATTTTCTATTTATTATAATATTTATAATGATTTATATCGTCGAGTATAGTATTCTCCACATTCAGCATCACAGTCGCAATAACGCAATCAAAACGGATTTACACTGAACTATCACATACAATTGTATACTAAAGTTCTACTTTTAATAATACATATTTGACTCCAAATTCATAAAAATTGAAAAATGAAATAAATAAATATGTTCAGACACTTACATAAACCAACCTAGTCCCAAATGAAGCAAAGCGTGTACTATGGGTACTAGATGACGATATACATACTTATACTCCTACTCCTCTCTTTTACTCTTCGGCTACTTGAGTAACCTCTCAACTAAAATATGTTTGATCCCTTTCCCTCAAACATAGATGACAATACGCCGGTTAAGATTTTCAGCCCGTAATCGCCTACTGCTGAGCGTAGGCCTCTCTTCGAGTACGCCACCCGTCCCTATCTTGAGCTAATCTTATCCAGAAGTGATCCGCTATCTTCCTAATATCGTCCACCAATCGAGCTGGTGGACGGCCGACGCTCTTTTTACCTGTAAGTGGCCACCAGTCTGACACCTTTTTGGTCCACCATTTTAACGGCATTTTAGCTAAAATAGGTTTGATGAATGTTTACCAATAAGGCAAAATTGCTGTTGAGTGTTAAAATCTGCCGTTCACGCTGTATATTTGCTGCGGGGCAAACGCGAAAACATGTTTTAGGCGTATTTAGCTGGACGTCACGCGCCTGATTGATCTGCCATCCAATACACTTGAATGAGCAGTTCCAAACTTATTTCCGAATTGCTTGCGTGCTACAGCCAGCACGTGAAACGTAAATGCCGTGAAAATGAAACTAATTTCAAAGCACACCGTTTCATTGAAGCTCAAAGCTACACTACTCGGTTTCTGAACGGAAAATGTAATCCCTGACCATATAAAGACGATCGGTTAGTTGCCTTGCCTATGAAGCTGAAGTGGCTTTGAATCCCAGCAAGGTCGGTCGCTTTGGCACTCTTTGGGGGATCACCCTTTGTCCAGCAGTGGAAGTCTTTCGGCTGATACGATGATGATGATGATGAAGGGCAAATATTTGTGTGAAGAGCATGAATATTTGTTTCTGAGTCTTGGATGTTTCCTATGAATTGAGTATTTATTATATCAATTAAATATATCGTCCTTGAGTACCCATAAGTCCCATAACACAAGCCGTATTTAGCTTACTATGGACTAGTTCGATTTGTGTGAGACTGTCCCTTAATATTTATGTATATAGTTAAATAAACTTCCGCACTCATGAATATTCCATTGTTTTTAGGTAGGTTTCGCAGATATTTTAATTAGTATTATCGGCGGGTGTTCTGCCTTTTCGCAGAATTTCCTTTGGTCAAACATCACTTGCCAACCAACATTTCGAAAATGATTCACTTTGACAACTAACCATTACCAACTTTTTGTATGACAACCTGACACATGGTCGAATTTTTATAAAGCAGAATATCACAATGACTAAAAATGTTTGGAAAACTTATCACTTGCCAACTATTTCACTAGGCCAAACAACTATTGAACGAACAACGTTTCGTCAGTGCAATAGTTACGTAACAGAAATAATAACTGTGACAGAGTCCTGATAGGTGCGACGACGAGCGAAGCGAGGAGGAGCGTGTTAGGTTTACCGCGATCTTACAGCGCACGAAGCCGAGCGAGCGAAGCGAGCGTGCCGCGGCAGCGGCCGGCGAGTGCCAAAATCGCCTTATTGAATATTCATAATAAGTAAGTAAACACTTATCGCTAATAAGTCAGTTTATTCTTACTCACCCACAAAGTTATTAAAAGAAGTGAGCAGTTGCGCTTACCCACATTGTAAATTATATTACATAGTAACTGTACGAACCCTACTGCGTGAAACATTTGGGAAACGTTATACAACGAAATGACTATTCAGCCAACTAAAACATTCTGTTAAACGATATTTGGCATTTTGAAAGTTTACTTTATAATCATCAGACCAAACGTACAGTTGGCAACTGTGAGGTTGGGAAACGAAACGAAATCTTATGACGAGTTGGCAAGTGATTATTTGGCGAAATAATATTCTGCGAAACGTTGGTTGGGAACTGATAATTGGCCAAACAACTTTCTGCGAAAAATAAGAGAACCTTATCGGCGATACAACTTAGAAAAAACTCAACTGCATGGTAATTAATGTGCCGGTTGGCGACCACCTAATTTATTTGCAACCACTTACTTGGATTGGTTGTTACACTGAAAGGAGATTTTCTCGTTTTTTAGAACATTAACTTTGGTACTTATAGGTGCCACAAATACAAACAGTCTGTAGAAATATTACCTTGTCCTTCAGTCAGGCGGCCGCTAACTGAAGCCGGTTGCATAACCGGCGCATTGACCCTAGTAGCTGCAGAAAAAAAAACTGGGAGGACTTAGGCAATGTGATGATAATCAAAAGGCGAGACTATATTGTGCAATATTTTTTGATAGTTTAATATCTGAGGCCCGATTTAGAATAGGTTTTACGTTTCCCGAAAACATTCACTGCAGTGCATTGAACACTAAGTTACTCAAAAGAAAATTACGAAAACCACGAAAGGAAATGACAAATCAATATATCAAAGCGAAATAATAATACACGATGTCATAGCTATTTCTGTACTGGGAACTACTCGTACACATTTTTACCAAGTTTCAATTTTATAGCCCCCCTGTTTTATTTACCCGTGTGGTGTCGGGTTAGAATTTCACCACCGCCTTTCTTCCCGTGGGTGTCGTAAAAGTCGACTAAGGGGCCAGGGTTGAAGTGTGTTGTGGGCGATGGGCTAGCAACCTATCACTGCAATATCACATTTTGTCGATATCTTATACCCACATTTATGCTAAAAGTGGCGCTGGAACATACGTTTCATGTGCTCTGCCTACCCCTTTTGGGAATAAAGGCGTGAATGTATGTATGTCAATTTTATAGATAATCAGTTTAATTTGAAACACCTCTAAGTGTTATAAGAAAAGTTGCTAGTAGGCCTCATTTGGCATATGGTCGAATTTGTCATTTGAAACACACAATAAAGAATGACATGTCACTTCGTTTTCTAAAAGTTAAACCCTTTTATATGTGAGCTGATGGATAATAGAATGACTAGTGTCCCTACCTGATTGTTACCTTGTTTTAATTTAGTTTCACAGTGTATTAGGTTTAGTCTGTAATGCTGTGTAATATATTTACAATAAATAAATAAATCAGTTGCCAGTGTTCACAAAAGTGGTTCTAATAGCTCGTGAAAACCGAGAAGAGAAACTCATAGACGTTCTCATAAATTAAGCTATACCCACACGACAATAATAAGTTTTAGTTAATATTCAGTTTAAGAGCTGTTGGTTCTCCTTAAAAAAAAACATCCACGAAGCAACAACGTTCATCGAAATTATTTTCCGAATTAATTAACAATTCAATAAATTTCAAAAACGTTTACAAAACATAGCAAAGCCAACAAAATATATTCCATATTCAAAATGTTCCCGGATTAATGGAACCGTTTGAAATAAAATCGCCCCGTCGCGCATTAGGTAAATACTTACAACAAAACATTCTATTTTCAAAATTTCCACGCAACGGCCGTCCCTATGGAGTGATGGATGCGACCAGTTGTCTCCGCTGTCACGCGTTCGGATGAATTAAAAAGGGCAGATATGCTCCTTGCAATTAACTTGTCATGGCACCGTCTGTAAACCAGGATTTATTGTTTTACGTTTAAAGCGTTTGGCAGCATTGCTAAATAATAGAAATAATATTAAAGACCAAATGTCAGCTTATTTGGTAGTGACCCTGCCTTCGAAGCTAGATGTCATTGCGCCAGCGTGGGGCTAGTGGCAGTGCCCGTTCCCTCTCATTCGTGAGAGGAGGCATGTGCCCAACAGTGGGACTATTATTATATAGGCTGATGATAATAAAGTATTTATTTATCTATCTATGTGTATATATATCGTCGCCTAGTACACATAGTACACGGTTTGCTTAGTTTGGGACTATGTTAAAATATTAATATTTATTTATTTTAAAACGAAGAAAAATAGTTCAAGCAGGTATGCTAGGTATTTAAGTATAATCAAACGCGATTGCTTTATACAATATTTAAAACATGTTCTTTATTCCGTCACATCACTGAGATATCACGAAAAGAAGTTATTTTACGTTCGTTCGGAATATTTTGCTAAAGTTTTTTTGAGAATAGGCATGTATCATATTTCCACGCGGAATCCCGTATCATTTCTTAAAATATGTCCTTGGAATATCCATTAATTTGAAGTAAACCGTCGCATGTACAAATATTATTTGTCTGGCGATAACCACTACAGAGAATGGCGCAATTTGGAGGTAACTAATTACATGCTATCGTTGCTTCGGAAAAGATAGTCGATTCGGGAATGACCTCGGTTTGGAGTAAGCACTTAATTTATAACCTAAACCAACAACGGTAGCCAGTGACATTTGGGGAATGTATTGTCTGATTTCGTGTAACAAAATTAAATTAGGATGTACAGCAAAAGAAACTAGGGACCTAAATTGAAGTCAAATCTTACTGAATACTCATTGTAGTTTATCTGAAGTAAATTAATTAACTCGTTATGTGTAATGACATTAGTATAATTAGATTTTTTAAACAGCCCATATTTGACAGCCGTCGTCGCGGTACAATAAACGACAATTATGACATATAATGACATAAATTGTACTGGTATGACAGACTAATACAATAAATAATAAATGTCTGTGAAATTATAGCTTTTTCAAACGTAAGTTTGTATGCAATGGGTTAATAATACCGGGACCCGCGTACCTATCTAATTTCAATAATTCTTTCACTTGCTTGTAAAATTGACTTTCTGGATGGTTATAGGGTACTTATATATTTATACATACCTACATATTTATATTATATAGGTACATCTAAACTCACTTTGTCCCATGGGTTCGACTGTGTTCAATTGTTCATTGCAAAACGTAATGCCAAGCCTTGCGGGCATCTAGCATAATACATAGGTACCTACTTAATTTGATATAAAATTGACTGTATTTTTACAGAACAGAGTTCGTCGGCATCAGAAACTGTCATTAAAATATCGAATAAAACCCCCGATTCGTTGATATGAACTTTATAACAGATGGATATTATGTCCTGTCAATCGCAGTGCCCCGGGCGTTGTCATGTCACGTGACCGACTTATTTCCAAATGACTGCGGCGAATACGCCGAGCGTGGAAATGCTGGATCGTTGTCACTTTACACACGTAGGTATGTATTATATTGTATTATATCGATATTGGAGATTTATAAATGACCTCAGAATATTTTAATAGGGGTGTGACCTTAGATTTTTAACGATGCCATTCGAACCAGTTTTTGAAGAGGAACTAATGTTTGTATGGGAGTAACAACAATTAAGAGACATAAATACCCAAAAATATGAGTCAAAGATTGACCTCGCTGGTGACAAACGAAACTCTTCATACTAATTGACATAAAATTATGACGTCACAACCGTTGTAAGTATTTAAAATCAAGTAAATTGCTGTTTCGTCGCGAAATACTGTATAAACGCCATAGTTGCACTACAATCTTGTTAATATTAAAGCGTTTCTAATAGTATAAAAGGTTTCTATTGGTAGATTTAATATTACATTTGGACAATTAAAAAAAACGTATTGTTCTACGTTTTGTTTTTCTATTACTTTTTTTTTTTTTTATGTGATAGGAGGCAAACGAGCAGGCGGATCACCTGATGGTAAGCGATTACCGCCGCCCATGGGCACCTGCAACACCAGAGGTGTTGTGAGTGCGTTGCCGGCCTTTAAGATGGGAGTACGCTCTTTTCTTGAAGGTTTGAAGGTCGTATCGGTCCGGAAATACCGCAGGCGACAATCCATTCCACAGATTAGCTGTGCGAGGCAGGAAGCGTCTGGAGAAGCGCACAGTTGAGGACTGCCAACCATCTAAGTGGTGAGGATGGTAATGTTGTCACGTTGGACGATGGCGAAAAGAAGCGGTAGGGATTAATCCGAACAATTCCTCGGAGCACTCCCCGTTATACATGCGATAGAAAATGCAGAGCGAAGCCACATCTCTACGCAGCGCCAAGGAGTCAAGCCGATCCGAAATATGCTGGCAGTCAACAATTCGAGTTGCTCGTCGTTGGATGCGGTCCAGAGGGAGAAGCTGGTATTGGGGTGCCCCTGCCCATAGATGAGAACAGTATTCCATGTGTGGGCGGACCTGCGATTTATAAAGCTGCAGGCGGTGGGCCGGTGTGAAATACTGTCTCGATCTGTTGAGCACACTGAGCTTTTTTGAGGCTAATTTGGCCTTACCCTCTAAATGCCCGCGGAACTGGACTTCACTCGAAATGTCGACGCCAAGGATTCCGATACTGGCTGCGGCAGTCAGGGGAGTGCTCTCAAAACGAGGTGACACGACAAACTTTAACTTTTTCGCGGTAAACGCGCAAACCTGTGTCTTGGTAGGGTTAAAACGGACTTTACGGAACGGACGGAAATTACTTCTACTTATATAACTACCTGAACTACCTCCACTCCTCTAGTTATTATACAATAAATATTATTATACCCACGTATACATAGCACTTTGTCTATCTTGTTAAATATCTCCATATGAAAAATTTAAAGACTTTGTTACATTAAGATGTTGTTGAATACCGTTTTTGGATTAATTAAAGAAAAATATATAGTAGAAAATAATTGTTGTTACCGAGAGGTATATCACCCTCCATCAATTTGACAGAGCGACAAAAATCTTAACTCCACTGAATTTTCAAAAAACATACGTCTGACTTTCTCTGTAAATGCCTCAGACCAAGAAAAAAAGATAGACAGATCATGACGAACAACCTTTTCAACCAAGCCAAATAGGTTTAGCACACGCTCACGCAAACATAAACAAATTAAATTGCACAAAATCGAAATAGGGGATCTTGACGCTAAACTTATTTGGCTTGGTTGAAAACCGGTTTCACTAAGGTGGTTCATAATGCTTTCTGTCTTTTTTCTTGGTCTGAGTGTAGATGCTTAAGAAACTTACGCCCTTTCAACTTAAAATTGTAAACCAGACAATTCAATCCAGTGTCAATGCAAAGGAAGCAAAAAACCACAAGTAACATCTGCTTAATTTAACACGCAACAAAAGGATCGAAACATGAACCTACTTGGCATTCCACAGTCGGGTAACTAATGTTCTTCCAACGGTAGAAAAAGTAACAAAAGGTATGGAAGTTGAGATTTATTATTTCGCTTTATAAGTAGAGCGGGCTTTGTTGGTGTATAAAACATGTTCCATTACTTATCTAGCTATAGCTCTTACTACTAAATATTGATTTTTCATTAAACTTTTTTGGTAGAATGTAGAAAATAGTCTTCCGGTCATATTCCTCACGGCAACTTATACGAGTATACTTTATTCGATCCGCGCAGCGTTTCTTTCAGAATTATCTACCTATCTCGTTTTGCAGGTGTACTCTTGTTTTGTCGACAACCTTTTCATCGAATATTATTTCATCGACAACGATTCATCGAAACTTTAGTACTAGTAATATTGTTTGGCGTTATTTTATTTCAACTACTATTTATTTACATTTATCTTACTACGTAGAAATAATATTCAACAAATATTATTTAATCGCTGATTTGTTTCAAATTATCTTAATTCGCACAAGTACAAAACATTGCAATTCAGTTCTTCGACGTATTACTTTAATAAAATTTTATACGTCCTACGCACATTTATAAATTATTCAAATTATGTAGTTAATTGTGTGACAAAACTAAGAATCATTGGTGTAAATCGTCTATTAGAAAAAAATATCAGAGCGGACAAAAATGGCTTGTCATAAGCAAACTCTGTTTTAGGTCGGTTAGGTTAGGGTTCACTAGTGTCCCTCAGACCAGAAATAGACACCCCGCGTAGCGGGGTGACGTCGATTCGCTGAACGGCAAAAATAGGTTAAAAAACGGTAGGGATTCAGATATAGATCCAAAATATTTTTTTATATATATTTTACATGTAAAAAAATTAATTAAGTATTTAAAACCGAAATGAAAAGCCATGACATGAATTTGATTGAAATAAGTCAACTACCAATTAAAAGACCTCGGTTCAAATGACCTAGTATCGAGTCCTCGACGCAATGACTTGTCGATGAAATGAAAATATTTGAAAGGTTTCTTTGAAATAATATTCGATCAAATGTTTGTCGGCAATTCAATGGTAAACCAGTTTTGCATCTTCATACTTGCATTCTATTCTATATTAATCCACGATATATTATTTCCTATTTTTGACTGTCAAATTGACGTCTGCAGTGATAAGGTGAAGACGTATCGTTTGTCATATTTAGCGATTATCAACGAACGGTGGATGATTAATGGAATGGATTTTATTGCCTACTTTAATAACGCGGTGGAGGGAATATTTTATGGTTTCATAGTTTATACAATTGTTGTAATTGATTGCAATGTTTCAATTAATTTGTCACAATTCATGTTTTATTTCGTTTATAAATTCATAAATCTTATTGATTTCTGGCAACTTCAAGAAGTATCATATGAATCGAAACCAATGATTTGACTAAGTACACTAGAATACAATAAAAAAATACATGTAACATGAATGTTTTCATTATGAATTACTATCATAAAATAAAACACTCCAGAACTATGATCAGATTTCTTAAAACTAGTGCCTAGATGCCAAAGGATTAATCGATGTTCATGCCAATATCGATTCTTCCTGTTCGCAATTCTGCACAATCTGAATTCCACACAATTAGCATTTAACCACATTCGCCATTGTGCACAGTCGTTTTTTGTGCACATATGCGATTCTTCCTGTTCGCAATTCTGCACAATCTGAATTCCACACAATAGTATTTCACCACATTCGCCATTGTGCACAGTCATTATTTGTGTACATAAGCGATTCTTCCTGTTCGCAATTCTGCACAATCTGAATTCCACACAATAGCATTTCACCACATTCGCCATTGTGCTCAGTCATTATTTGTGTACATAAGCGATTCTTCCTGTTCGCAATTCTGCACAATCTGAATTCCACACAATAGCATTTCACCACATTTGCCATTGTGCACAGTCGTTATTTGTGTACAGTAGTGATCTATTCACACTATCGTGATTTTTCAAGACTGCTTCAGAAAACTACCCACTACTACAAGCGGATAGAATGGGCCTTGGAATTTCCTACTTTATTGTAAGAAAACTGCATAAAATGAGACAGTTTCTTTTATAACTGTTATTTAAAGATATTTGCTACAATTATATGAGGCCAAAAACACGATTTGATTCATTTGCCTCGATAGATTAGGATCGCAAAGTTTAGTCGATCGTAGATATGACCCTATACAAAGCGCCAAATTAAAGATGTAGTGTAATAGTACATTACGTAACAAGGGCGGTGAATTCGTGAATGCCCCAGACCGCAGGTGTTTGTGGCCCGAACCGAAGGTACCCTTTTTCTACCTGCACTGATGTCGAAGAGCCAAGAACTCTTTTGTTTTTGAAGAGTAGTAAGAGAGCTTACATAATATTACCAACATAGACCTAGAACTCTTTTAAAAATATCAGCATATCACACCTGTTTGTTACAAAACTCTAAATTTTGACCTATACTTAGTAAAAAAATTACTTGTACGCTAGAATACTCCATATAGCCGTGAACTCCTGAGTTCTGTACAGACCATTATCAGAGCTATATGAAAAGTCTTGATTGAGACCTGGAACTCCTTGAAAAATATCAGCATCTCACACCTGATTAGAGACATACTTCAATTTCGGGTGTAAACTTACTAGCCCTTTTTCTACCAGCACAGATGTTGTAGAGCCCAGAAATCTTTTTTTTTTGAAAGAGGTATTAATAGAGTTATCAATATAATACCAAAATAGACCTAGAACTTATCTAAAAATACCAGCATACCACACCTGATTGTTATAAAACTCGAATTTTCGACCTACACTTAGTAAAAAAAATACTTGTACGCTATAATACTCCATATAGCCAAGAACTCCTGAATTCTGTACAGACCATTATCAGAGCTATAAGATCAGTCGTGATTGAGACCTGGAACTGCTCGAAAAATATCAGCATCTCTCTCCTGATTGGAGACAAACTTCAATTTCGGGCTTAAGCTTACTAGATACCCTTTTTCTACCTGCACTGATGTCGTAGAGCCCGGAAATCTTTTGTTTTTAAAGATGCATTGATAGAGCTATTAAAATACTACCATCATAGACCTAAAATTTATCTAAAAATATCAGCATATCACACCTGATTGTTATAAAACTCAAATTTTCGACCTATATACTTAGTAAAAAAATACTTGTACGCTATAATACTCCATATAGCCGACAACTCCTGAGTGCTGTACAGACCATTATCAGAGCTATAAGATCAGTCTTGATTGAGACCTGGAACTGCTCGAAAAATATCAGCATAGCACACCTGATTGGAGACTTACTTCAATTTCGGGTGGAAGCTTACTAGGTACCCTTTTTCTACCTGCACTGATGTCGTAGAGCCCGGAACTCTTTTGTTTTGAAAGAGGCGTTAATAGAGCTATCAAAATAATGCCAACATAGAACTAGAACTCTTCTAAAAATATCTGCATATCACACCTGTTTGTTAAGAAAACTCAAAATGTCGAACTCTTCTTTGTAAAACATATTTTTTCTGCCTTTACAGTCATTGTAGAGGCCAATACTCCTATATTTTCTATTAGGTAGTAATAGAGCTGTCAACACAATATCAATATAGACCTGGAACTCCTCAAAAACTACCTGCATGTGAAGTTAACGTATTATCTGTATGAATTTAACAAAATGATAATTATTTTCTGCTTGAATAAAAATAGTGACAGTCTAGCGATGTAGTGTTCTCTATCGTACATCGATAAAGCTTTACCATTTTAAAACCGCGGGCAAGCAAGGAACGCTCGAAGAGATCATTATACTATAGCCCTAAATAGTCAAAATCGGCATTTTGTTGTCTTTTTTAATAATTTTAGGATGACAGTAAGGCCTGGAACTCTAGAGTTATATTTTCAACACAGCTGGACATGTCATTTAAAGTCAAAAACAAGCCTAGAACTCATCCAAAACTATCAGCATATCACATGTGAAGTTAGCATATCATCTGTTTGAACTCTACAAAGATACAATTTATTTTCTTAGCTAAATAACGATTGTAACAGGCTAAAGGATGTGGAATTCGTTATTCTGTAATGGTATAGCTATATTTTTTGTCTGCAAACGAGCTAGGGTCATTTGAAAATAGTTCATCATCTTATAGTACGAATGACAAAATCGAAAAAAAAGGTTAGCTGTGACACTTTTGGTTGTAACTCCGGAGTTCTGTACTCTACAGGGCTAGAGCTATTAATCGAGACCTTAAATACGCCTAGAACTATTCAAAAACTATCAGCATATCACATGCGAAGTAAGCATATCATTGTGTAAATTAATTTAAAAAAAAATGTTTTTTTGCTAGAACTATGTATATGAAGTATCAGGAACTATTGTGAACCTTGTATAAAGACAGAATACTAATTATTAGCCCATTCAGAAGAAAGTGATATGCTACGCGAACTTAGCATATCAGTTGGTTGAAAACCATAGTACCATTTTTTTTTGGTAAGCGGCCGGAACTATTCCTAAAAAGTATCAGGAACTATAGAACTATGTTGGATGCGAATAGAACTCCAACAAAAACTTGATCTGCTGGAACTTGTTACGCTAACTTCACGGACATCCTTCGTCCCGCGTTGCGCAAGTTATTTGCCGGCTCGGATACTGTACCCGTGCCCGATTTGTGTGTAATTTTGTATTTATGTATTTTTTATGTTTTTCCAAAATAAAATCCCACTTGTTTGTCACATATTTAATAAGGAATAAAAGGATACAAAAATGAATACTGAAAATTTAATAGCAAAAAAATATTCAGGTTTTTAGTTAACTACGATTGACTAAACTTTGCGATCCTAATCTATCGAGGCAAATGAATCAAATCGTGTTTTTGACCTCATATAATTGTAGCAAATATCTTTAAATAACAGTTAAAAAAAAAACTGTCTCATTTTATGCAGTTTTCTTACAATAAAGTAGGAAATTCCAAGGCCCATTCTATCCGCTTTTAGTAGTGGGTAGTTTTCTGAAGCAGTCTTGAAAAATCACGATTGTGTGAATAGATCACTACTGTACACAAATAACGACTGTGCACAATGGCGAATGTGGTGAAATACTATTGTGTGGAATTCAGATTGTGCAGAATTGCGAACAGGAAGAATCGCTTATGTACACAAATAATGACTGTGCACAATGGCGAATGTGGGAAAAACTATTGTTTGGAATTCAGATTGTGCAGAATTGCGAACAGGAAGAATCGCTCATGTACACAAATAATGACTGTGCACAATAGCGAATATGGTGAAATACTATTGTGTGGAAATCAGATTGTGCAGAATTGCGAACAGGAAGAATCGCTTATGTACACAAATAATGACTGTGCACAATAGCGAATGTGGTGAAATACTATTGTTTGGAATTCAGATTGTGCAGAATTGCGAACAGGAAGAATCGCTTATGTGCACAAATAACGACTGTGCACAATGGCGATTGTGGTGAAATGCTAATTGTGTGGAATTCAGATTGTGCAGAATTGCGAACAGGAAGAATCGATATTGGCATGAACATCGATTAATCCATGCCAAATCTTGGGATTAGGTGTTAAAGCAGACCCGGGGCTCGATTGGGGCCCCATCGGGAATAACGGTAGGAGGATGATGAGTTAGTCGAAAGTCGAAATTCGGTTATTTATATCTCAATCGCACTCAAAATACTCGATCGACGGGGCCGCAGAACTATGATAGGAAATAGAACAAAATTAATTTGGTTGTACCTCAAAACAGCGTACTTATTACAGTTTTAGGTACAATTAAATTCAATTCAATAATTTATTGCGCTTGTGAACCTCTAATCTTTATCGCTTGACTTTATTTTTCATTTCGCTTGGCCATGCGCGAAAGTGATAATAAATATCGTGCAAATACAAAAGAAGTGGGGCTTAGCAGTGTATGTTTATTTTATATATATCTTTATCTATATTTTAATTCGGGCTAGAAACAATCTTCGTGCATAATTTCATCCAAATCGGTTGAACCGTTTAAGCGTGATTGAGTAACAAACAATCTAAACATCCAAACTTTAGCATTTATGATATCAGTAGGATTGAATTTTCCATAGTAATTTTTATAGTACATTTTTTTTATTCACAGTGCGACTTATTTACTTCATTCTCCAACCGTTGTTTGCATCGAGGTTCCCATGCTTGCTTAAAGAACTTGTGTGTCTCGCCAACATGCGAATACGGTCCGCAAAACTAACAGAAACCTTCATAAAAACCACAAACGTAAAAAGATCACACGGCACCGCATAATGTCCACTCGTTCGTTTTGACAAGACATGAATGAGGCACGAAACCGGCATGAAACCCGGCTTGAAGTGGCATGAAATGCCCGTCCTTTGTGCCGGCTACCTGGCCCGTTCGAAGGGTTTTTTCTGGATATTGCCCCAGTGATTTCAAATCTAATTATGACGTAAAGGTGTTTCGGTTTGATGTTTATCCAGTATGGGCACCTGCGTTTTTTTGACGGGTAATGCTTTGTTGGTTTTGTGGATAGGTCTTTATTACTTTATTGCATCCTTCACTTGTTTTTATAAGGTTTGAGGTATTGAGCACTTTTACTACTTCTTTAAATCAAAATTTATAAATAATTTGATACAAAAAGAACATATGGTTTCTTCTGACATACTGGTTGATTTTTGAGATTGCCCGTGTCACCTGCACTAGGCTATGCCTGTTTCGCAGGATTTATTAGTGATCACTGAACTAGTCGAAAAATAAAAATGGTACTGACGCGACTCAGTCATCATCCTCCTAGCGCTATTCCCGGTAATGCCCCTAAAGGAGCCCGGGGTCCGCTTTGACACCTAATCCCAAGATTTGGCATAGGCACTAGTTTTTACGAAAGCGAGTGCCATCTGACCTTCCAACCCAGAGGGAAAACTAGACCTTATTGGGATTAGACCGGTTTCCCCACGATGTTTTCCTTCACCGAAAAGCTAACGGTAAATATTCCGCGTACATAACTAATACGCGACTAAGTAATAAGTATAATATTTTTTCCTTATTTTGTATCTCGAAACGCAAATGCAAGGAAATGGAAAAGCAATACTAATATTACCTATTAAATTTATGAGTAAGGCGAATCGACATCAAATATATTTTAACTTTTTGAGCTTTCACGCCATTGAAATAAGGGATTATAGAGTCTTGCTCTTAAGTTGGAGTGTGAAATAAAATATTTCGGAATCTTTTACGTCGCTAAGTACCTAATCTCCAATCACACGAACGTGGGAGAAATCACATTGATCTCAAACATGGAGTCACATTTAGAAACCTACGCTCGACATAATAGCACCCCTGACACTCAAAGCGTGCGACATTTCCAAACTAACGACTACAATCCGATAACTCATAGTTACACAACTTTTCCGATAAATTCTCACTTCTCATCAGTCGGGGCAAGCGAAAACTGACCTTATCCAAACGCAGTTATAGGTCACGAAAGCTGCAAGATATAGATTATTCCCTCAGTCACGCGAACAGATTATTGGGAAAATAAAAATAGCTATATTAGCCGTGGAATCGGGGTCGAAAATGTGGTTATGGTGTATTCAACCATGTAAATTCGAAGTAGGTAGCCGGGCTGCCGGTTGCCATGGCAATTTGGACTTTGTGACATTGGTATAGGAGCTAATCGATAATTGTGACGGCTGTTTCGGGTGAACTTTTAAATACGGTGGCTCGGGGAAGGATTTAAAGAGAAAAGATTTAAGCAGCCTACATTACATAAACCTCTAAACATTATTCCAGAAACATTGTACAATAAATGTGTAGTTTGAACGGAGAAAGTAGTAATTAAATTGTCATGCTAAACATTTATTTTTATTTTTATAGATATTGTGTCCCACTGCTGGGCAAAGGCCTCCCCTCCTTTCCGCCACTCGTCTCGGTCCTGGGCCAGTGTTCGCCAATCTGCACAAAACGTATCAAGGTCGTCCCGCCATCTCCTTTTCGGTCTGCCTCTACCTCGGAAGCCATCTTTTGGAAGCCATTCGGTGGCTAATTTGGCCCATCGCTCCGCGTGCATCCGGCAGACATGTCCAGCCCAATCCTACTTTAGCTTCGCGGACTTAGCACCCACATCTACGATGCCAGTTTTGGCACGCAGCTCCGTGTTCCTGATCCGATCGATCCTACGTACTCCGAGGATGCTGCGTTCCATTGCTCGCTGGCAAATCTTGAGTCGGGACTTTTGGGCTTCTGTTAATGAACAAGTTTGGGCGCCATAGGTTAGGATAGGCAGGATACACATATCGAAGAGCTTGCGCTTCAGTGTCAAAGGAAGGTTACCCTTCATTAGCGCCTTCATGGACCAGAAGCTCCTCCAGGCGTTTGCGATGCGTCGATCGATTTCTTTAGACTGCCTGTTATCGAAGGACCCAATCGAAGGTCTGGCCCAAGTAGGTATACTCGTCGACATATTGCATATCCTGCCCATCTACCCTAACCCTATGCTTTACGCCGTTAGTCATCAACTGGGTCTTTGCCCTGTTCATTTTGAGCCCAACTTCAAGACTGGCTGTGCTCAGATTGGAGCATTTGTTCTAGCTAAACATATATTTTTTACAAAAAAATATGTAAGTACCGTATAGAAAAAATAAAACAAATATTTAACACAATGTAACCTGTAACAAAATAAATATGCTCGTCTCTTAATGTTTTTGATACACAATGCACGTTAAGGGGCTACCCGAGGTTTTCATCGATTTTTGACAAGTTTTGAATCGTATCTCCTACTTTTGCACTACAGATAGAAGTATAAGTCAAACGGTTATCGGTTCTTCAATCTTTTATCTCCGTTTTGGTCTACCGGATTTTGAAACAAATGAATACTTAATTGTGTATGATTGTTTTAAACATTGTCTAAAAAAACACTTATTTCGTATCTCTATTGACGTGAAGGATCTAACATATACAAAATCTACATATTTGGGTTCGTCTGTGACGTCTCTAAAAACTGGTCTAGGGTTTTCATTTTAAACCAATTAACACAAAAGTTATGGCCAGAAAACCGGTTTTTAGGCCTAAAATTGTTCAACTTTGATGACAAATATCTCGAAAATAATGAGCTTTGAAGTAAATATGGGATACTATATTGCTTAAAGCCGTTGTCGTTAATATAATAAGCTACAAAAAACCTAAGAAAACTAAGGGATTCCTATCGAAGGTCATTGGCATATGGGAGCCCCTTAAGAGCCTTCACCAATTTTATTCGCTTCACAAGCATGTTCATCAACATTGTTATCTCTAAAAACTACACTACACAAACACTAGCTTCTGCCCGCGACTCCGTCCGCGTGGAAATCGTTTGTATCATAGCTCCATGCACACTTTCACCCCTCATTTCGCCCCATTATGGGAAGATTTCCGCGATAAAAACTATCTCTACATCAAATTTCATCTAAATCGGTTCAGAGTCTTAACCGTGATGAGATAACAAACAGACAGACAGACCAACTTTCTTTCGCATTTATAATATTAATAATAACAGTGTGAGATCACTAGCTTATTGTTTTATGCTAGCTACCTACTGGTACTAACTGGTTTTCCATTGCTAAAAATCTTTTCTTTCAAAATCCCAAAAAGGAATCAAATCAATGTTCTTAAGTGACCGCACACCGGGCTATTACCTGGAGCTTTCAGGTTGAAAAGCAGAAAAATTGAAAGCACTTCGGTTGACGAGTAAAAGCTGGCTTATCGAGCGATCTGTTTCAGGATTCTTATTTATAGAGGTCACTGAACACCGATAGGGCACGCCACCCGATAATGACCAATTTAATGTGGACCTTGGATGTTAAGGGTATTTTTTCTCGAATCGCTCTAGCGCGGGGCTAACACAACTGGACGGTTATCTCAGTGCGGCCCGTGAGCTTTGTCGCGGCGACATAGACTAGTCTCTTTCTCAGTGTCCTATTTAGAAGGAGACGGGCAGTCTATCTAGCTACGACACAGCCATTTGTTAGTACTTTACCACAAAAGCAATGAATTATTTGTAGCGAATCACGTTTAAGTTTCAAGTTAAATAAAACAGCGTTCCAACAAAGTACTACACGGAAAATAAGATGCTACAAATAAAGTATATAGTCCTCCTCATCGATTTCGATGACGGCGACCCTAGCAATTACGGATTTGCCCTATTGTGAGCTCCGATATGGCTAGCTAGGCCAAACTTATTCTTAAAAACTCTTTTACATTGGGAACAGTAGAGTTGGCCAGTTAATTGTGTTATAGGTGTACACGTAGGAAAAATTCAGTAGGAAGCAGCTCAGAATCATATTCTGGGGTGTTCACAGGTCACTTCGGGGTCAAGGATCTCTTGGCCAAGATGGGACTATCAGACAGCTTAGACTGTAGAATGTGTGGCGAGGAGGATGAGACTATGGAACACTTACTGTGTGAATGTCATGCCCTTGCCAGACAAAGAATGAATTACTTTGGTAACGGCTATCCGCAACCAAAGGAATTCAAGGTACTCCCGCTGAGCTGCATCATCCGCTATGTGGAAATGATGGAGCGAAGTTGGGAGTAGACGTAAGGAGAGGGCAAATGCACAAAAGTTAAGCAGTTAAAATGTTAAGCGGTTTTGTTCAAAGGATTTAACCTTGCTAAAGATGGTAGATCCAGCAGCAGCAGCCAAGACGACCTGACTGCAGCTAGCTCCTCCCAACACGAAGGATCGATAGCGCATTCGATCAGATGTCGTTTTAGCACGTCCTTATAGCGTAAATACTGACCACCATGATTCCGCTTACCCTCGGCTAGTTCTGAATAGAACACAGCTTTAGGCAAGCGGTGGTCGTTCATTCTAAGGACATACCCACTCCACCTAAGCTGACATTGCATTAAGAGACCTTCCATGCCGTACATTCCAGAGCGACGCAGAACCTCAGAGTTAGGAACTCGGTCCTGCCACACAAATGCCTGCCTGGACAAATGAAGTATAATTATGTGAAAAGCCACGTGAATAATTACTTCAGGTTTAATACTCTATTGAGTTTATGTTGTTCTATTGTACTTAATGTTTTTGTGGTAAAGTACTAACAATATGGACTTAGCTCGCGAGCCTTTGTGATTGCCTTGCTGACGCCGTGACACGATTGGAGACGAGATGAAACTACCCTCCTCTTTATAATTTACACAGTGCGAGCGAGGCACCAGTCGCCGAGTCGCGCGTGACGCGACTTGGTTGCAAGTATTGTGCCGAGTTAGCTAAAACGAGACGAGAAGTTAAAGAAAGCACACTCCTTTTAAAAGCGTCGTCATAGCCAAAGGCCTTTTATTATATTAATCAGTAATTTCAGCCAATCTCATGCTAATCGATATCGACTCGGTCCGCCATTCTATTGTTTTACTTTTAAAAAACAAACATACCAACCAGTATAGTACCATAAAAAGGTTGTCAATGCTTTAAAATATTTTCATGTTAAGCTCGTACTCTTACGGTACAGATAATCCTGCCTAAATAGGGCGATATACCTGAAGATATAATACCTCATATCCCAATAATTAAACCGAGATGATAGTTTAATGTATTTGAGATAGGCTTGGTTTAGATTAGATATCTAAGGACAAGCAAACTTAATCTAGTTCGTGTAAGTGATCGATCGGTGGTCCCCACAGGCTGATTATTACTCAATATCTTGGCATAGACAAATCTGATATTCAGCAAACAAAGCCTTATATGGAACACTGAGTACATGAGCCTATTTTACAACTATTTCCTTATTTTTAATCATAAAAAAATAGGTATAATAATAATAATATTCTTTATTGCACCACAACATAAGAAAAAACACTTACGTATACTTCGCTTTTACAAACTACTTTAGTAGATAAAACATGGTGCTGAAAAACAAGAAAACTCGTTTTTCTCTTTCTTAATGGTTCTGTCAAAGTCAAAAAAGTCAGGGTTATTTATTCTTCAATTTAGGCAAAGGTATTACATGCACCTACGAATATTCATCGATAAAGTATCACTTGACTGTGTGTATAAAACTTTTATTAGTAGGTATGTGTTTAGTATTTTCTTGTAAAAATATACTCCTAATAATTACACGGTTCAACTCACGTATTAAATGTCACTACGGGCGACATGTTTCGAACTCTTCGGGAGTTCTTCTTCAGGATGACTGTTTTCGCGGCAAAGTCGCTTAAATCAAGGCCCGCGCCCGAACCAATTATTTCAACAAGTCTCACGAAAGTTTAAATTCGAGAAAAAGATACTAATTATCTTCAAGCTACGTACAATATACGTACAAGTTATCTAGTTAATTTCAATTATCATAGGTACCTGTCTTTAAAAAGAATATCTCAGAATATTGTACATATAACCTGTCTCTTCCAAAGTAAATTATATTAACTTTCCCGTTTCAAGCAACTGTTCCGAACTTAATTTAATTAAACATAATAGAATCATTATCTCGGCCCCCACTTATTAAAACGAATCAAACTCGTGAAAACAATATAATTTAAACTTTAATCAAACCGTTCAAACACCAACGTGAATCCGTAACGTTCCCTTGCAAACAAAACATTTGTAATAATACTAAATTAATTCCACAGTAACAAAAGTGATTTATCAAAAGCGAGTGATCAAACAAAACCGTACCAGTCGTGAGCATCGACGTTCTACATTCAAAAGTGTTCCATTTTCGAAAAGTGAGTTTTGTGACCGATGTGACTGCTCCGATGACAGTTCGGTTGGCAAGATGGCGGGTTCGCGGCACAAGCCGACTGTCAGGCACTTCCACAACCAGCCTGAGCTGCGGAGAGGCGGGAGCCTGGGGCTGATGCTACGGTGGTTCCTCCTGGTGTGCCTGGCGAGCTGCGGGCCTCTCGGGAACACTGTGAAACAAGATGGTGAGTGTTCTAATTCTAACCTTACATTTGATACATTTAAAACCTTCGTCGGGTTCTAAAAAGTCTGGGAGCGCTTGGTTTGTCCTTATATTAACAACATGGAATCATCATCATCATCATCAACGAATAAATATGAACAATGTAATTTTTCCCATTCAAATATCTCTAAAAATTACGAAGCTACAACCGTTTTAATATAGCTTGTTAGAGAGATAGAAAACGCTAGCAGATCGTGACGTCAGGCTCCTCGAGCGTGATAGACAACAGCTTTGTACCCCTTTTTGAAAGTTTGGACACTTATAACTTTATGATTATTTAACCTCTTGCATTGCTTTTTCTCCATTTGACTACATTATTTATCCTTTTTCAAGAAAAACATAATTAGTGATTATTTTGTTTAGTATCTACCCCCCCCCTATTCTACCATGAGTGCATTCCTAGCAGCAATGGGTACTGATGTCTATGACGGTTCGCTGTAAATCTTCCGATTTGTATCATTATCATCGTTGCTACTAACATCTTTGTCGAATATTTTGTTTAAACCTAAACTTGTATGGACGACAACATCAACACGCGACGGCAGAGCTACGCATCGCGTCATACGAAGATTATACGTAAGATAAATATGTGATTATTTATAAAGACTTAGATTGTTTAGAGTAAATAAAGAACCCAGTAGTTAGAATCCCCATAGTAATTATTTACATAAAACACCCTCTCATAGCATTCATTTGATATTGTAAACATTAAAGTAAAATCCCAGTACAAATTGTATTAGAAAGAGAGAGGAGATGTTGCCTATGCGCGAGCGCAGCGCGGACTGGCCGCCATGGAGGGGAGGGGTGTATCGCGCCAACATGACCGTAACGAGAGCCGCGGCCACCGAGCCTGAATTAGAATTTAGTACGGCGCATTTTCACTTTGCAATTAATATGTTTACGTTTATACCTTTACAACGGCTCATCGTATCAGAATGATTTATATATTGTTAGAAAGCTAATTAAAAGTTCTATTAAATGTTTAAACTTACAAATAAGTAAACTCAGTAGGTTCAGCGCAAATGATGAATAAGTGTTAAGAAAGGGACCGAATACGGTTTGCCCGATTTCCATGTACGATTATTCAGATAAGAAAATATTTACGAACCCTACTGTACTTATAAGATCTCAAGCCATATTAGAACTTTGTAAATCAGCTTAGTCTTCCGCCCATTAATATGTATAACATCCCAATATCATCTTACAATGTAAATTAGTCAAGTCAAAGTGGGCGTAACCTTTATTGTCTCACTCAGCACGTCTTGCTCGCCCACTAGCAGGTATAAATAGCAGGTACGGCCCGGAGCAAATCAGTGTCAATCGGAGCCTCCTGGAAGTCACAACAAAAAGAAGAAGAAAACTACAAAGTAATAGGAAGTTAGGGACTTGTAATCAAGTCACTTAGGGCAGTGATAGGGCAGTTAGGGAAAAGTAAATAAAAAGTCTATTTCTCGTTATTCCTTCTTTTATTTTGGTAACATCGTTTACCCAAAGTGTCTGAGGACACGGGCGAAGCCCAAACACACCATTCGGGCGCCGAGTGGTAGTACGCGCTGTCCGTACACATAGGGGCGGAGCTCGTCCGTCGCCGACTTGTGTCACGGAGCGTGGTCGACGCACTGTCCGAGCACATAGGGGCGGAGCTCGTCCGTCGCCGACTTGTGTCTCGGCACTAGGTCACTCTTAGGTGACTGTGAGGGGCGAGCATTGCCGCGGCCAGTAGCGCGCGCGCTCACTCGCCCGGCCGACGCCGCCGAGAGCGGACGTCGCTCACAACTTGATTTTAAAGCGCTCCTCAAAATCAGGCTCTCTCTCTCTCTCTCTCTCTCTCTCTCAAATCGTCTTCTAGGGCAACATTTTTTCTTCCCACCGTCTTACGCTTGTCTTTAAAAATATGCATACAATTTTGAACTTTATTCCCTAGTCGTACCTTCCATCACGTACACATATTTATGACGGCGGCTGTAGCCCTTAAGCGAGCGGGCAAAAAGAGCATCTTTCCCCAGGGACCGTCTGACAGGAGTGGATTTATGTTGCCTGCGTCTTTTTAATAAATAATTTTCCAGTCACTTCGACCGCCTCAATGCGGCCAGACATTTGGGTCTAAAAGGTACTTTAAAGTTTGGCTACATCGTCGATTGGTAATTAATGAAAAGCCCTTTTAGATATTTTGAGACACATACAGCGTGTTTGTGTCTTCCATACCAGCATATATTTTAACCAGCAATAGGGCCTCATAAGAAGGCTCAAAGTTACCCAAATGGCAATGGAGAGGGCTATGCTGGGAATTTATCTGCGCGATCGCATCAGAAATGAGGCTATCCGCAGCAGAACCAAGGTAACCGATATAGCCCTCCGAATCGCTAAACTTAAGTGGCAGTGGGCGGGGCACATTGCACGTAGAACCGATGGCCGTTGGGGCGGCAAAAAGTTCTCGAGTGGCAACCACGTACCCGGTACGTGGTTGCCAGTCGAGAACCGGAAGGCGCAGCGTGGGTAGGCCAGGCCCCCCACAAGGTGGACTGATGACCTAGTAAAAGGTCGCGGGAGTTCGCTGTGAAAGGGTGGCGCAGTACCGGTCATTGTGGCACTCTTTGGGGGAGGCTATGTCCAGCAGTGGACGTCTTTTTGACTTAATGAATGAATAAGTCCAGTATTTATGCCTAATTAATTGCCTCCAAAACCTTAAATACACTTATTGTTTTAAATTAATTCGGTACGTAAAATATGCTCGCATGGAATATATTACCCACGTAGGTAGATACATCAAAGTTTCAGACTTTTATTGGATTTCGCCTAGCTCCTAAATGGATTGATCATTTAGGATTAACTAACCTCGATTCTAATAAACAATTCCCATGTGCATACGTCTAGTCTACTTCAATCGAGTTAGGTAAATTAAAGTTATCCTTTATAACGAGCCGAATAATAAATGGACACAATTTCTTCAAAATTTATATACTGGAAAGAGGTTATAATAATCGTTTATTGGTACCTTATTTAAGTACTTATTTCTAAGATACAAATTACCCAGGCAGGGCGTAGCAATGTGGTTCTATTTAATCACATTAAAGCTAGGTACGAAAACAATTTAAATCATATCTTTCTTAAGACTATGTTACATCACAATTACTAGGCATTACCCTAGGCTATGGACGCCTGCGGTTCCAGTGGTCACCGTTACACTGCCCTTCACCATATTAACTTTCCTCAACATAGACAAATTAATAAGGTAAGGTAGAATACTTAAAGCCCCAGCGGGCATTAACTGCGAGATTGCATGTTTGAACGAGGCCACGAATGCCTGGCTAGCTGGACCGAGTCCAAATCTCCCGTCCAAACCACATAGGCAAAGAGCCTGGGGTACATGCCTCCGTCGCCACCTTACAAACATTAATAGAGCCCTGAACAGGCAGGGACCGGGCCAGGCTGTTAGCTGTGTCCAAGCTAGAATCTGGTCACTGGCTCCATGCATATCCCTCGCCCAACATAGGCACTTTTATCGACCCAGATACCCTACGCATAGCTGTCGGTCTCCGGCTGGGAGCTGGGATCTGCACAGGTCACAACTGTGTTTCTTGTGGGGCTTCAGTGGACCGACTCGGCCACCATGGCCTTTCCTGTTGCTCGGGTGCCGGCCGCCTGTCCCGCCACGCCGCTCTCAACGACATTCTCAGAAGGGCGCTCGTCAGTGCTCAGTGCGGGGGCGGCGGCTGACGCTCGGGAACGCCATAAAGTATCAAAATACAGCGGTCTCGGCGCCCAATATCAGTTCTTCGCTTTCGGCGTCGAGACACTAGGTTCTTGGGGTAAGAGTGCGCTGGAGCTCCACAGGGAGCTCAGCAAAAGGTTGAGGGAGGCAACAGGCGACCCTCACGCCGGCAGCTTTCTCGCGCAAAGAATCGCAATCGCAGAACAGCGCGGGAATGCTGCCTGCTTGATGGGCACCCTGTCAAGAGGCCCAGGTCTTTTATTTAATTAGTTATTTTAATATATTTTTTCTAAGTTTAGGGTTTAGATATAGTTATTTTAATTTAATATTAGTTTTAGTATTGTATTTACCTACACTAGTAGTATCAATGTATTTTTTTATCGAATAAAGCTTTTATTTGTAGGTAAATACTTTTCTGAACCTGAATTTAGTACATCAGGAACTATAAACAAATTAATTATAATATTTACTAGCTTCCGCCCGCGACTTCGTCTGCGTGAACCCAGAATAAAACTATCCTATACGTCATTTAACTTAATGTCTGGAATCCGGGCGAATAATTGCGAATACCAACGAGGCGGTGAGCGAATTACGAGAGACTTCATTAAACAAACCTTTTTGAAATATGAAATGTAAATTGTTTAAAAGTGGAACGCAAAATAACGAAGTGCATAAATAAAAAACGAAGCTATTTTGTTTGTTAATAATGCAAGTGCCTCCATTTTCATCTAGGCATTTCGTTAAGGGGTTTACTGAAACGACTGCCAAGTGGCAACACTAACACCAAAGGGGTGATTACGACCAGCACTTTACACTAGTTGGTAGTTGGTGGTGACCCTACCAACGGAGGTCCTGGGTTCGAATCCCGGTAAGGGCATTTTTTGTGTGATGAGCACGAATATTTTGTTGCTGAGTCGTGGATTTTTTCTATGTATTGATGTGTTTATTTATCTGTATGGGTAGGTATAATCGTCGTATATCGTAAGTATATCGTCGCTTTGTACCCATTCCATAGGAAAAGCCTTGCTTAGTTTGGGACTAGGTCGATAAGTGTGAGATTGTCCCTAAATATTTATTATTATTACGAAACTTTTCGAACGTACGTTAGTTCAATTGTTAATTTTCCATACAAAACATTATATTTAGGTCTACCTGCTAGTCGATTGTGTAACGTTTCGTAAGTACCGGTGTGTGTTAAATTAAAAATTAAATTAAATTGTCATTAATTTCAGATTTTCATCCATATTCTTACACATTTAAATAGTTAAGCAGATCTGAAATGTATGTTTATGGGAAAATAACAGTTGTTACCCTATCGCTCGTTCTAAAAGTTACGCAATTGGAAGATCGGTAGGGCACAAATGTCATCTTGCTCAAATTTGGAGCAGTCTACTGGGGAAGTACCTCCACCTCGACCTGACAAAAGAATGCAGTTGGCCGGCGCGCGCGCCGAGCGGCGCTCGGCGCCCCATAAACCGCTGCGCCCTTGTGCAACGTACACCCTGCACCATAAGTAAAGCCGCCTCTCTTTCTCAGTAGGTATGTGGTGTTGTGTTCCTGGTGGTGAGTCGGTCGCCAGAGCTCCCGAGGCTATGTCGTGTCGAGTCAAGGACCCGCGTTCGTCTCTTAGCTATCAACACAGCGAATCCTCAAATCAAGGGTCGGCAACACGCTTGTGATAGGCTACGATGTTTACCATCAGGCAGGCCGTATGCTTGTTTTCCACCACTTAATAGGCTAATTGACAGTGTGTAAAATAATGTAATGACTTTGACTATAGACATTCGTCTGAAGCAGGGGTCGGGAACAGGCAGCCCGCGTGCCGCGTGGACCTTTGCTTGCGGCCCGCGACCCTCCCTGGCTGTTTTGTATGAAAAAGACGTTGAATTCAGATTTTTTTAATAGCCTGATAAAGTCACATAAATAGCCTGCGACATTTTTTTGTTAGCTCCTGTGAGGCCCTTGGTTGCTAAAAAGTTGCCGACCCCTGGAAGCAATTTGCGGCACTGTGACTGAAAAATACTGGGTCATTTTGTTGTTACTGAAATAATGAAATTTTATTCTGCAAGTAGGCCGTAATGGCACTATTACATGTCAAAAATCTACCAGCGTTAAAACCCGGATAAAACTTTATTATTTTTGAACCGTTCCAATTTTATCGAGCACTGATGACGTCACCAATCAGTAAAATGCATGTTCCACGAGACCCCCGTCAGGTTGACGGGGGTCTTGAAAAACAGTAATTTATAATAGCGTTTTTTTTGTTGATTTCATTTTAAAATGTTATTCTAAGATGGTTTATTCAAGAATCCGGCAAACTTTCCACCCGGAACTAATTAAGTAAATTTAAATAAATCATGCGTTGTCTTTTTTGTAAGATTTATCTTGAATACTATAGAGCAAATGTTAATGAACCAAAATAAACACAAAAATATTTATTTATATTTTTTCTGACTTTTCAAGGGCTAGTTAAATTATCATTTTTTTGATGTCTGAAATTTTGTCGGATTCTGTCACTGGGTGACTATTTAATTGATAGTAAATCCGTTACACAGAAAAAATAAGCAATTATAAATTATTTCCAAAATTGAAATTTTTTCCATACAAGTTGTCAGTTGCCTGGACTATGATCTCACCTGTTTATTGTTTACGCCGTGCCGTATCTCGTTCTGTCCCACTGATCCATTGCCTTTATTGACGGTTCATGAGCAAATATGCCTTTAGGGATGCTCGAAGGTGATACATCAAAGAGCGGAATAAAAGGTTTTTGGTATGCGCGTTTGTCTGCTGTGACTGAGACGGAGAGTCTGTTTTTTAAATCGGCGCGGGCGGAAAATCTTAAGGCAGGAATATATTGTAGTCACAACATTTTCGGCAATGTGATTTAATGTAGATCTTATTTTTATCGAGCCACTTTGGCATTATTTGTTATCAACCTGAAGCCTAGGCCTATAACGTTAGACAAGGACTGCAACAACATTCGGGCGAAGTGTGGGCCGGCATAACGGCTCGACCACGACATTGCACTAATTGCGGCGCAGCAAGCGTCTCCTCTGTTCATTGCGCGGTCGAGACGCGCAACGCATTGTTGTTAGTTGGAATCACGCGCAATGAATTAGAAAAACCACTGCCGCTGCCCCTGACGCGCAATGTCGTGTTAAGTTAAACAGAAGAGACATAGTTGGTAACACGAAAAAGCGAAGAGAGCACAAGCGGGATGTTTACGTGTTATGGCAGGGTCCCACGGCCCGTTCTATCACAGGCCAGGCCGGATCGTGCGACGCCTATGGGAAATCAGGCCATGAGATCCCGACTTTTATGGGGCTTCTGAACTGGCCACATTTTCCATTGCTGTCTTACGCTGACTTTGTACGTTAGAGCATGCACATACTTGCCGGCCACATATTGGCGTAAAAATGTTGCCCGTTTAAAAGCCCCAATAGAAAATGTCCCCCTTAATATAGGTGTTGCACAGGGCGGTTTCACAACGCTTCGGGAGTTCAAATACGGCGAGTTATCCGGTTACTCGGACACTGCAACTACGCGTCATTGATTTAACTAATAATAAACTTACAAACACCATTCACCTAAATGAGTAGGTTTGTAAAATAAAAACCCGCACGCCGTCTGTAAAGTTGCTAAGTGGCGGGGGGTCTATTCTATAAGTTCTAAATAACCGTGCCTAATGCGATTCGGCAGTGTTTTTGCACTTCACTCGCCTTAAGTTCAGTAGGTACTGCATCTGGACTTGTTATAACGTACTCCTTGTTCTAAAGAAACTAAAGTATGAATATATTATTTCGAAATGTATATTGAAATACAAGACTTATTGTCAAGAGGCTTTTGACTTCATTTGGCTTGTCGGAGGCGAAATATGCTCAAATACGATGAAGACAACAGAGTGTCTTGATCTTGATCTGTAGATGGATTGTCGGTTATCATCAACAATATATAGATATCCCTACCTAGACTTTCCGCCTTATAACAAAGAAATACGGTTCAAAAATGTACGATAAAACATCTTTGCCATGTCAAAAACCAATAAATATAAATAAGATTATTAATTTTAAACAATTGCGAGTCATAAAATAAACGTCTCAAAAACGTCCGGTTGAAAGTTACATTAGATAATGAGAGTCACCATCAGACGACGAACTCATTTATTTTTCAACAGATTGAGGACTATAGCTGCTGCTGGTGCGATTATTACTTGAGTCTCCGAGTATTAATTGAGTATTGAGTCCGCTTTGACGCCTAATCACAAGATTTGACATATATGCGCTAGTTTAACGATAGCGACTGCCATCTGATCTTCCAACACAGAGGGCATTTGGTCTCATAGCATTCGAATGCTCCTTTAGTTCGAATTCAACCCTAAAATCTCCTCATATGCATATTATTTATAACTTACTTCCACCCGCGACTTTTCTGCATGGACCCGGGATAAAAATTATCCAATTTTATTCCAGCTTATAAACTATCATCGTGCAAACTTTCATCCAAATCGGTTGAGCGTGATTGAGTAACAAACATACAAACATTTAAACATCCAAACGACCAAACTTTCGCATAAATTTATAATACTTATTAGTAACTAGGATACACTTCACACTTATACTATTTTCTCTGAATATCTCTTAAAAACATGTTTTTTACATTTCCACACGCAGCCAAACTTATTGGCGCACTATTTTTTCCACTCGCGCACTAACACGACCAAAATACGCTGGATAAAATAAAACCATTTGACGTCTCCATCCCATCAGAGGCAGCACCGTGACGGAGGGCCAGAAAGAGCTTTGTTTCCACCCCTGACTGCAATTAATGTTTTATTTCACCTTTGTGCTACTGGCGAGCTTAATATTGCCCAGGTATTGAAGGCTGATTTTTGTTAGATATGAGACCACAATGCACACATTAAACGCAATAAAATCATTTGAGTTTCCTGCATGCTGTACAAGATGCCCGGCGGGAATCTAAATAATTTTACCAGTCTATTTATGAATGATGTCCTGAGCATTAAATAAGTTTCGGTCAAAAATGACTTTTTTGTTACAAGCTGTTTTTGTTGCCAACTGTACTTTTCTGTACTCGTTGAGACGAATCTAAAAATCCCAAACTCGAACGGTCTGTTAAGTCCTGAATTCCCATGGACACCTTCTGTCTCCATCATCAGATCAGTTCGATGATGGAGACAGAAGAAATGGAGACGAAAAACAAATAGAAGTTTTCCAAAGAAAACAACAGGCTCGTGAGTTCGATATCCCACAGAGCCATTACTTAAGGGGATCCCTTGATTCGAGTCGACCACGCCCCTTTGACAGAGACACGCTTATGTCTTCCACGCACAACAAAAAGAGATGCAACACTCTTCAAGAATGGCTTTTTTGGACAAATCTCGGTAAATACTTAATGATTTTAATGAAGCTTTATTTATATTTCACTATACGAGATTTTAGATGAGATAAAACACTATAAAAAAAACGACATTTGACGCATTTTGACGATCTTTTATACCCACATTTATGCTAAAAGTGGTACTGGGAACATAAGTTTCATGTGCTCTGCCTACCCCTTTTAGGGATAAAGGCGTGATTGTATGTATGTATGTATGTATGTATGTATAAAATACTATAGTAAGTATATTAACCTTGATTGTGTCGTAAAATAACGTATTGTTTGAGTAGGCTTAGTAAAAAAAGGTAAAATGAAGATTTTTAGATTAGATTTTTTTCAAAAGAGGAAAATTTAGGCAACCCATGTATCGATTAAATCAGATAAACAATCATATACTCAAGAATCATTTGAAAATCAGACCTTATTGTTTCTTAATCTAGTCAGAAGGGCGTTTCAAAGCACGCAGTAATTTCCAATGCACCCCCTTAAATGTGAATATGGCCAGGAACGCGACTTAGTTTTTTTTTTTTGATTCCACCTGCCCCCCTATTCTGTAAATTATTTTAAGCTCACCTCAACGCTCACCCAAAAATATATCTTGACACCGCGATGCGTAGTATGTAAGCGTAGGCAGAAGTCTAGTTTCGTGACGGGTGACCGGCGGGTGCACCTTGTACCTAGTTAGTACCTATGCGTCAAGTGATGTCCAATTCTACACGGCTTTTGCTTGGCTCATAGCTTCCGTGTCTCGGTGTTTAGCCGACAATCGAAGACAGTTACCAAGCGCCATAAATGTCGGATGCCCCTAAAATGTTTACTGCGCTCGTTACGTAGTTAAACGACATTTTACGACGATTACGCAACACGAGACATTTGTGTCGCGTGCTTTTAGAATAACCCCCTCAATCGATGTTTTAATAGTGAGCTGAAATGGGGAAAAATTAAGTAGTTTAAGCTGTTTAAGAGCATTCTTTACATCGTTGGACTATGATTCCTCAGAGTATAGATTTCTACAGAAAAGATACCTACCTATATGCATTGCCACAACACGCGACGGAAAGGCTCTTCGGGGGCTAGATTAAGAACTGGTGTCAAAATGGCTGACGCCTTTCCATAAACAATCTACTTAATTTGGGCGGGTAATGATTTATTTGCCGCAAACTCATACTTACCGAGCAAGCGGACGAGACAGTAAATTAAAAATAGTGATACTATGACCCTTGTCATACACCAATAATATATCCCTTTCTGTCACACTTATTTGTATACTACCGTCTCGCTCGGTCGTAAAATTATTATTAACATACCTTGTCCTGAGTATTATAGGTCCATGGGTTCGATTCCTGCTGGAGGCAATTCCATGCTTTAATGCTCGAAACCCACGCCGGCTTTCGAACGCTGTAGGCGCTTCGTGTTATGGCTGATGTATATTTATTACGAGCAAATAAGATCCTTTATTGGACGGCAGAAAACAAGTGAAAATGGAGTGTACAATATGGAGATATAATTATCAGTTTCCCTTTAAGAAACCACGTTAATTTCAAAATGATTTTCCATGAAATCAAACGACCGGTGATTCGATCAATTTCCATACAGAACGTCATTTGACATTCGCAGGCTAACGGCGTGATAATTTAAGACAGTTATGTAACAAACAGTCATAAATTGGCTTTACCGTTTCTTGCTTTGTCAAATGTTAATTTGAGAAAATGCTTTTATTTTTTGCCCTTTGTAATCTGAAACAGTTTATTCTAAGAAAGGGGAAATTTCACGCAAATGGAAAATCATGAAATGAAAAACCAGCCAAGTGCGAGTTGGACTCGCGCACGAGGGTTCCGTACCATTATCTATAAAAACAGTAAAAATTGTTACATAATTTTCTTAAAATATCACGCCGTTAGCCTACGAATGTCAAATGCATGACGTTCAGTATGGTAATCGAACCACCTTATGGCACTATTATTCTAATATGTAATGTTATAGTGTATTAGGTATTTTATATAACTACTTTATTTATTTACCAATTTTAACCTTATCTCCTTATCTTTTGAATAGGGATAATCGTTTCTTTATATTTTTACCGACTGTCACTTTTTACAAACATATACATTTGCCGTCGCATCTACACACACGCACACACACACACATGATGGTTTGTATTTACTGAGCAAGCTAACATAGTTTTAATTTTAGCTCGATTCTTAAATTAGTCTGTGTTTACTTTCTTTTTCCATTGACTTTATTCCGGTTGACATCTATAACCGATTGCTTTGTTATTAGCTATTAACGCTTTGTATTATTTTCCTGTATATGCCCCAAATAAATAAATATAAACTCAAAGCAATTCTACATATAATCCAATATAACCTCGGACAACAACCGACATCGAAACTCAATTCGTTTCTTCAAATAGGCATGTTAGTCTTGCCCGGCCAAGTTACCTTACTACTTACGGCAACTTTATATTTGCCGTCCAAACCGGCACTGACTTCAACAGTTCCCCTGAAGTTAGTAGGTTATTGCATCAGTTCCGATTTTCCCCACCTGCACATTTATCTTTGTGGTGGTCTATTCGGAATAGTTCGATTTCAGTTGACGGTTCGTGTACTTTTATCGTTTGATTTGAAGATCGCCTTTTCGTTCTGTTTGAGTATGGAGAATTGTGAGGGTCGGAAGGTTTCAGATGTTTACTTTGTGTACCGATTTTTTATATTTCAAATAGGAACTCAGTTCTATTTTTACTGATAATATTCAAATTTTCACTTCTGCCGCCACTCCCGGAGTGCAACCCTGTCTTTTTTTTTAATTCAGGAACTCATAGCGCCAGTAGGGTTATTGCGTGTACCTAAACTTATGTGCAAAATCCATTAGCGCAATCCTAAAAAAGTTTGGATGTTTAGATGTTTGGATGTTTGTTACTCAATCACGCTTAAACGGCTCAACCGATTTGGATACAATTTTGCAGGATGATAGTTTATAGCCAGAATTAATAAACATGATAGTTTTTATACCGGGTCCACGCAGGCGAAGTCGCGGGCGGAAGCCAGTAACTTATATACGAATACAACCCTCGCATCCACACCTATAAATCTTTTAAAATCATCCACAACAAACCTTGATGATCCGTTCCTAATAATAATAACATTAGTACCATGGCGCGTTAACTTGACGTGGGTATAATCTCGAAGTGGCAACCCTGATCCCGTGGGGGCCGTACGTTGGCGTTAGCCATCCAAACTTGTCATAATGCCGAGTTTATGGACCACGCTAGGGCTGTGCCAAGAAGTTTGTGTCAAGTTACATTTAGCAAACGTCGTGGAAGAATTGTAATGGCGTATTTATGTACCCAATTAGGCTTTGGTCTTTTCAAGATAAGTTTGGACTCAAGATGCTCAATATCTTTTCCCAAGATTCAGCATCAAAATCACTTACACTTCTGTCGCCCCACGATAGTGCCAATTAGGCATAACGGCCTAGCGATGGCCAGCCAACGCCATGCCCTGTCGACTTTCGACTCCAGACATAAATTTGTATCGAGGCATTTAAGAGTTCCCCGCAAACGAACTCGTGGGCAAAACTTAGTAAGTAAATACTCTAAATAGCCGATATACCTACACCTAAATACACCGTGACAAGGGGAACTCTAGCGCGATATTTTAAGACCATTAGGAGCCGTGTAAAAAGTTGCCTGACACGAGTAATTGATATATATCTAAGGCAATTTATCAGGTGCGACTTAATTCGCTAACTTGCCGTGGAAGCCCCAAGTTCAATTAGACCTGTATTGATTTTAACAGAATGTTAAAGAAGAAAGCCTGGTAGAAAGAATGGTGCGATGACTCGCGTATGACACAATTTTGAAGCGGTATTCAGAACAGTGTTAAGAGTTATATTGCTTACTTTCTTGTGATAATAGTGGCACATCGCTTTTGACAAGTCTTCATTTTTCTAAGCTTAATATGAGTCATCTCATCGCTGTCAGCGCAGGGATGTTTTCTTTATGTAAATGAGACTGGCTCGGCATATTTTTCTATCATATTTGCATCTCCTAATAGAAAATGTGAGGTCACTTCAGTTAATCATCCATTTGTCCCTTTAATATTGAGACTTTTGTATGGATGGTATGGCTGTGGTGGCCCTATAAGCCAGTACCTATCCTTCGTTACTTTTACTTTAGCGTTTTGCCCGCGTATTTCACAGAATACAGCCAAACCCGCGGAATAAAACAGTCGTATTTTAAGACACGTTATTATTATAGTCTATAATGTTAGGAAATAACTGTATGTAGGTATGTATGTCAATACTTTATTGTACGCAAGACACATGTGCATAGTAATTTATTATAAACTACCTGAGGACCTAAAATTGTTAAGACAAAATAGCTTTAAGAACAAATTGACAAACTGGCTTCTGGAGAAATGCTTTTATAGTGTAAAAATATTTTTGGATTATGTTTGACATGTTGATTGATGTGATGTTTTATATATTATTTTAATTTTCTCTCCGCTTCTCCCTTATTTTACCTGACTGACATTATTCATTTCATTATTATTTGACATTATTATTCTTGTTTACATTTGTTATTATTATAATTTTGACTTGTTAATGCTATTTTTTTATGATTATTATTATGGAATATAACGCTCCTCAAAAAATGTTTTGTACGCCTGCACGCAGGCTGAATGCTATTATATATAACTGGACTATGATATTATATTATTGTAATTTTAAAAACTATGTAACCGCATCCCGAGCAAAATAAATCTTTGAATCTTTGACACAGGTAGTAATTTACTTTAAAAACAAACTTTAACCGACTTCAATTTAGTACTCCGCCAAGTCACGAGAATATTTCGACATTTTTTTACAATTTACCACATGAACTGATTTCTGATAGCAAATGCGTTGATTACTATAGAAAAATGAAGTAAGGAAGGCTGTGAAAAGTATGAAGAATGGGAAAGCTGTCGGACCAGATGGAATACCAGGAGAGGTGTGGAAGTTGTTGAGTGAGGATGGATTTAGGTGGCTGACCTTGTTCTTCAATAAGTTGTTGCAGGAAGAGAGTATTCCCGAGGAATGGTGCGATAGTTTACTTGTGCCCATTTTTAAAAACAAGGGGGATGTACAAGAATGTAACAACTATAGAGGAATAAAGCTCATGTCACATAGTAAGAAAGTGTGGGAGAAAGTGATAGAGAGACGAATGAGAGATGAGAGTGAAATAAAACAAAACCAATTCGGATTTATGCCGGGCAGGGGTACAACAGACGCCATATTCGCAGACATGCGCAAAAAAACCTACATATGGTGTTTGTTGACCTTGAGAAGGCTTATGACCGAGTTCCTCGTGAGGTTTTGTGGTGGGCCTTGAAAGAGAAATGTGTGCCAGGGAAGTATGTAAGGCTGATTCGGTCTATGTATGACAGGTGTTGTACTCGCGTCCAGTCGGCGGCTGGCATCACCGACAGGTTCAGCGTCGCGGTGGGCTTACACCAGGGCTCGGTTTTAAGCCCTTACCTCTTCCTGCTTATAATGGAGGCTCTGTCGTCGGGCATCCAGGAGGAGGCGCCCTGGTGTATGCTCTTCGCTGATGATATTGTCCTCGTTGGTGAAGATGGACTCGGGGTTGAGAGCAGACTAGAGCAGTGGCGGCAAAAATTGGAGAATGTGGGCTTGAAAATCAGCAGATCAAAAACTGAACACATGTTTTGCGATTTCGGCGGTCTCTCCAATTTTACGCCCATAGAGCTCAATGGCGTAACGCTGCCGGCCTGCTCCGATTTTCGATACCTCGGGTCACTTATACAATGTAATGGCGATATTGACCGTGACGTTAGAAACCGAATCAGCGCAGGATGGATGAAATGGCGACAGGTTACGGGAACAATCTGCGACGACCGAATGCCCCTTCGACTAAAGGGCAAAATATACAAGACCATTATAAGACCTGTCGTCATGTATGGAGCGGAATGTTGGGCCGCAAAGATGACGGATGAAACGAGATTGCATGTTGCGGAGATGAGAATGTTGAGATGGATGTGTGGCGTGACGAGATTGGATCGTGTAAGGAATGAGTATATAAGAGGAAGCCTGAAAGTAGCACCGATAACTGAAAAGCTGAGAGCAAATCGTTTACGGTGGTATGGACATGTAATGCGGAGGGATGATAGTCATGTTACTAGAAGGGCATTAAGTATGAATGTGGAGGGATGTAAGAGAAGAGGTAGACCAAGGAAAAGGTGGATGGACTGCGTGAGAGACGATATGAACAGGAAAGATGTGTGTGATGAGTTGACGGGCGACAGAGAGGTATGGAAGAACAAAACATGCTGCGCCGACCCCAAGTAAATGGGATAAGGACAAGCGAATGATGACTATAGAAAAAAACCGAATCGCTGTATGTGGGCTGATAATATTTGAGGACTTCGGTCGATTCACCAAGATCATCACCAATGGCACTTCATTAATAAATAATAATAATAAATAAATAAATATAAGGGGACAATCTTACACAAATCGACCTAGTCCGATAGTAAGCTCAGTAAGGCTTGTGTTATGGGTACTAGACGACGATATATATAATAGATATAAATACTTAAATACATGGAAAATATCCGTGACTCAGAAACAAATATTCATGCTCATCACATAAATGTTTGCCCTTACCGGGATTCGAACCCAGGACCTCGTGCTTCGTAGGCAGGGTCACTACCAACTAGGCTAGCGGTCGTCAAATTCGTTCATTAGTTCCTATTTCAACGGAATCTTATCAGAACCTGTGACGTACTTTTGCACTTTTAAGTACATAATTAAGGAATTCGAGAAGTCCTCTGTGGTCTTCATCATCAATTCCTCGCCACCAAATTTATGATTTTCGGATGTAAATACACGAGTTATAATAGAAAATACCAAAATTACTACACGCGTGCCTAATAAAATTGAGGAGTTCCCTCAATTCCTCATGGATCCCATAATCTAACTGAATAAAAAAAATGGAACCCACCTGGAAGCATATACATACAAACAAAAAAAAAATTGAATCGGCTCATCAATGACGGTGTTCTGAGGTAACAAAAATAGAAAAAAAATCAAAAAAAATAATACAACCGAATTGAGAACCTCCTCCTTTTGTAATACAGAGAGCATAGGTTAAATCGGCACAAAGGCGACCTTATCCCTGTAAGGGATCTCTTCCAGTTAACAATTGAGTGGAGATCTGGGGCCGTATACAAGGTTACAATCGACAAGCGCTAACGCCAATAGAAAACGAATAAAATGTATGGTAATGACAGATGCCGACGAAACACTTTTCGTTAACATCTGTCATTCCCATACATTTTATTCGTTTTCTATTGGCGTTAGCGCTTGTCGATTGTAACCTTGTCTAGGCCCCCAGGAACGAAAGAATAGACAAACTCACACGGGTAGGTACGGCGAAGGATACATTTGCTTGGCGCGCGGAAGCGAGCGAACGAAACGCATCAGATTTAAATTATATGCACAACGAATGTGTCAAATCGGCCCCCTTCGTGTCGGGTGACATAAAGCTTCACGATGACTTAAACGGTATTTTTGTTATTAAAGTAAATGCGATATTATCGAGTTAGTTCTTAATGCTGGTTTAGTGTGACTGGCGAAGTCGCCGCGGCATGCACGGCGACATGCAATGATTTGCACCGTAATTATAATAATGGTTATTATTTGCGTCGCCTGTACATAAAATACCTACACATTAGGGTTACGTAAAAGGAAAAGCTAATCTTGGATAATTCACTGGTTGTATTTGTCTGCTGTCATGAATCAGTCAAAACATAAACACACCTATATTATTTCGAGTAGTATTTGTCGTTTATAAAAGTTTGCCGAACTCTGCTGCGCGTTGTAAATAAAGATCCAGAGAACACTTGCCCGGGAATTAGAACCGGGCTAAATCAATAATGAGAACTGTGCACTTTTGTTTGTACGATCGGTTAGCCTAGTGGGTAGTGACGCTGCCTACGAAGCTGAAGGTCCTGGGTTCGAATCCTGGTAAGGGCAAATGTTTGTGTGATGAGCATGAATGTGCATGTTTCTGAGTCATGGATGTTTTCTACGTATTTAAGTATTTGTATCTAATATATCGTCGTCTAGTACCCATAACACAAGCCTTATTGAGCTTACTATGGGACTAGCTCGATTTGTGTAAGATTGTCCCCTTATATTTATTTATTTGTGTTGGGGAAAACTGTAACTCGCAACAGGTCACGCGACCGTAAGATTCGACAGATTGAAAATTCGTAAGACGGACACGTGCCCTGATCGAAAAACTGTTACAATGTCATTGAGTTTTCACTTCTGCCGGCACTCCCGGAGTGCAACCCGGTCTTTTTTTCATTTAGAAAGAAAGAAAGAAAGAAAACATTTATTCGTGGACAAAACAATGGGTATAAAAAACAAAACAGAGTAACTTAAAAGTAGCAGGGTCCACGAAAAGGCCCCGACTCAGCATGCTGCTAACCTAGAAGGCCAGCGCTGGTCTTCCGTCGGAACCTTTACATGAGTTACCTCCAGGAATTTTATCCATTTTATTTTTTTGTTTGTTGTTAGTTCGTTTTCCACCGTGGAATTACTCGTCGGTTCCATGGTAATTAAGATCAGCGATGGCAGTATGCAAGCATTATGCTTAGATGGAACCGTTTCGTGACAAAATGCTTTCAGTGACACTTTTTTTTAACTATGTTTTTTGGGAATCCGCACCCGAAGCGTAAAAACGGGACCCGATTACTAAGACTCCGCTGTTCGTCCGTCCGTCTGTCTGTCTGTCTGTCTGTCTGTCTGTCTGTCTGTCTGTCTGTCTGTCTGTCTGTCACCAGGCTGTATCTCATACACCCTGCTAGAAGTTAGGCAGTTGAAATTTTCGCAGATGATGTATTTCTGTTGCCGCTATAACCACAAATACTAAAAAACAGAATAAAATTAATATTTAAAGGGGCTCCCATACAACAAACGTGATTTTTGCCGTTTTTATAAATAATGGTACGGAACCCTTCGTGCGCGAGTCTGACTCGCACTTGGCCGGTTTTTTTCACTATGTTTTTTTTGTTCTTTTGTCTCCAATAAATGTTTATTTCTTTCTTTCAAAAACCGGTGGTGAAGCTCAACGAAACCAGCGGGGTAATCACGAAACGTTTCGAACGCACGTTAGGACAACTCGACTGTAACTTCACCATACAAAAAGTTAAATTTAGATCTACCTGACGCGCGTACAGCGTTACGTGATCGACCTGCAGAACCCCCACGAAATTAGATCTAAGTCTGTTAGACGGTACGTCAGCCTTGCTGTAAATGTTCGACTCGAACTTGACAGGTACCTACCGATGTACTTATTAAAATAGAAGGTAAAGATGCAGTCATAAAAAAACTTGTGCTCAATCATGAAATATAAACATCATTTCACCATAAAGCTTGTACGTTGCCAAGTTGTTTAAAACATAACGTTTACGTCAGTTTTAATGGCTTTTCCATGTTTTATCAATTAATGGGTTTTTTTATCGTATTACGGTGTTTAAAACGGGTTTTCATTATTCCGCTTTTTGTTTTAAAAAGTCACATATATCTTGAAATTTCCTTATTACCCGACTTAAAAAAAGGAGGAGGTTCTCAATTCGTCAAGACGGCTGGATCTATGGAAAAGACTTTTATTGCTTAAAAAGGTATCCTTCCCAGATGGTCTCATACTCATCAGGCCAGCATCTGATGATGGGGTCCTGGACAAATCGAGGAAACTCTTCAAATAAGGTCAAGTACTGAAATGAAGTTTGTTCTTAAAGTTGTATACATAAGTAGTACCACAAATATAAGTTACAACGATGTGCCTGCGCAGAAAGCATTTTTTTACATTTTAACCAATCATAAGGCAGCGCGTTTGCGCGGGTAAAATCTTCAACGCCCATTGGCCGAAATTTTGCGCGCGACGCCGGCAGCTCCCGCGCCCGCCATTGTGTCTGTTCGACTTATGTGAAAGATTTGTGGTGCGCAGTGGTCAGTGCGAGTCCATACAAAAGCTGCTCGTACTAATCACTGGCACTAACATAGACACACTTTGTTGAATTTTTCGCGCTTTTGTAAGTAATTATGGTAAGTATGAGTGGATTTCAGCCAAAGATGTGATACCACCTTAACAGCCGAGTAATATGCATGAAAACAAAGTTTCACACATCTCTGATGGACATTCACCCTTTGGAATCCATGCTTTCTAACCCATTGGCCGCTGACTGGAACTCAAGTTTTTCTCTTTCGCAACCCACCTGCCGCCGCCGGCGATGTCATATTTAAGTCAAAATCAAGATTAAAAACTTATGAGGCCTGAGGATGCGAACCTCGTTTTTTTTCTGTGGCGGTTAATGGGTTCACTGTAAAGAGTTCCTTCTTTAATTGGGGTGTAGACATTTAAAATTATCAATATTATCTTGAAAAAGGATTAATAATCAGTAAAATGGAGAATAAAGCAATAATCACAAATTAAATAATCACAAAGTTATGAATGCCCAAAGTTTTATGAGGGGGTGTGCTCTGTTCTTTTTCCGCAAAACCCACCTCCATATAAAACGATTGTCATTAACTACGACGCTCGAGGATCATGACGTCACGATCTCCTAGCGTTGTCTGTCTCTAGCAAGCAACATTAAAACGATGTAGTAGCTCAGTATTTTTTTTAAATCTGTATATTTCATTATGGATATTTTTTGCCTTCTTTCTTTTAAAGTAATAATAAATGTTGAGTCCCCTCTCTACCCGTATTAACAAGCTAAGAAAATTGAAAATCCCCCTACATTTTCATTTCAAATTTCAATATCTCATAACCGGCTGAACCGATTTGGTTAAAACGTAGCTACGAACCATATCGATCACCGAAACCGCATTAAAATCGGTCCATTCGATTAGCAGGTACAGTGTCAGACAAACATATACCCAGACACTTCAAACTAATAACACCCATCATTTTGCATCAGGAATTAAAAATGTCTTTATACTTCCTCCACTTCAATGAAACACAGGGCCGCTAGTAATTTCTCCCGCATTACAATACCTCTAATTTATTATCCGTCCAACGAATGCTGTTATATTTAGACGAAAATTAACGGCAAACGAACTCAGAGTGCTTTACGATGTCGTCATTCATCACATGACAAGTGGATGGATATGAAGAGTGATCGTATCTCTTGGGGGTTGTTGGTGGTGAGTCATTTCCATGTTGAGATTATACAAGATATTAAAATATATTTTTAAGGAGCCATTTCCCGTGGGACTACATAAAAGCGACGCTTTGTCATATGACAGTTAAAGCATAACAGTATTATAAGAGTTATAAGGCACATTTTGTAACTAGATTCTTATAATATTTTAAGAAGATTTTTGCGCTGTTTCGCCCGCGTGTTACATAGAGTGAGGGATAAAATATGTTTATAGTATATTGAGATTATTGAGATATGAGAAAAAAATCTCCCTAGCAACATCATCATCATCATCATATCAGCCAAAAGGCGTCCACTGCTGGACATAGGCCTCCCCCGAAGAGTGCCACAACGACCGGTCCTGCGCCACCCGCATCCAGCGGACTCCCGCGACCTTTACCAGGTCATCAGTCCACCTCCTGGGGGCCTACACACGTCGCGCCTTAAGGTACGTGGTTGCCACGTGAGCACCTTTCCATCCAAACGGCCATCGGTTCTACGTGCAATGTGCCCCGCCCACTTCCCCTTAAGTTTAGCGATTCGGAGGGCTACATCGGCCCAGCAACATAAATGGAAAGAATTATAAAACTCATAAAATGTAAATGGTCACGGTGCTAATTCCAGGGTTGCCACTTAAATGTCCCAATTATTTGCCGGCCATAATTCATAGACGGTTCAGAGTGGGGATTCCGAATTTAAATTCACCGAAGTCCGAGGTCTATCCCGGGGGACGGGTATCTGCCTGCCTGTGCCCGATAACTTAATCCAGGGATAAAAATTCTGATGCGACGTGCCAACCCTACTGCTTGTTGAAATGATAGTTATAATATGTGTTTGTGTTATTACAAGGTTTTATTGAAATTTGTTTGATTGGATTTAAACTTGAGCAAATTGACTCAGGTTGTATGTTTAAAGGAGGTTGAGATTATTTAATGTGGTCATTTAGAATGGAATCTTCTACCATGGACGGTAAAGTTGCTTTTTGTATGGCCTACTTTGATGCAAATCGGCCAACTAAAAATTTATTTGAAGTAGGTAGGTATTTGACAGAAATATTGCCGAATTCGAAGCGCACCTTATGTGCATCTGGGAAAAATGTAGAAGTATGATGATTGTCGAATTACGTATGATAATTCAGCGATTAAAATTTTAATTATAAAAAAAAATGTCCTTTCGTTTGAAACCGGGACGAACTTGATTTGGGGGGTGAATTATTGTTTTTTTCGTGATAACTTTAATGATTCATAAATATTCACTTTTCTCTAAATACCTGACTAAATTGAGGATACTTATTTCGAATAATGCAACTTATAATTTTCATTAAAATTATCATATTTTCCCATTTCTTTCTAAAGTCAGTCGGGTTTTTCGAAAAATGGTACATTTTCTTATCAATACACCAATCATAGCATTTCCCTTAAAGCTACTTAGCAACCCTAGAAATCAAGTCATACAATACCAATTGAAAATTACCCTAACTAACCCTTTACCTATCGAATTTTAATAAACCCTCTCCCGTATTCCACAAATTGTTGCACACAATGTAAGCGACCGTACAAAAGTCAGTTTCCATTATTACACACCATAGGGGATGAACACACACACATATAATTCAAAAAAAATCATCTTGACATCAACCCAAGCGAAATTAAACTCTAAGACAATAGAAACAGAACACAAGTTTACTTAGCGAAATGCAACATCTTTAAACACCAACGTAGTAATGCGCTTGGTTAAATCGCATCTGTTCAAATTGGAATCTTATTGTTATGCAATAAGGTAGGGGGTGTGTTTTTGGGTTTGGAGTAGGGTGCTTGAATCGCGGGCCCTAGAAGCGACGTCGAAAAAGTGCGGAGCGCTAACGAGGAGGGGTGACGCTGCGCTCCTCTTGGACCCACGAATGTGTACCTACCTACTTGACCGGATACAAAACAATACATTAATTGAAGGGCGTGAGCCAAGTTCAAAGCGAGCGGCTGGCGAGATCTTAGAACCGAATTGATGGACAGTACTCAAGTTTGACGCACTCGAGTGTTAAGAATAGTCAAATTGAGAGCGGAGATTTGTAGGTATGAATTTATTTATTAAGCTCGGAAATTACTAAAAGTCAGTTCAGTCATCAAATGGGTAAACACGTAACGTATCTAACGCGTTTTAGGACAGTCCCATATCCCGCCACACACACATCCCGTCACAACCCGTTACTATACATCAACTGCCAACTGCAACAACTAGTTTATATAATAGCTCCATACAAACTTTCACCCCCCATATCACCCCTTATGGCACCATTCCCAGAATAAAAACTTATATGACCTTCCCCGTGACACAAATTACCTCTACACGAAATTTCATATAAATCGGTTCAGCGGTATAAGCGTGAAGAGGTACCAGACAGACAGACGATATAAACGAGTTCCACGCGGACGGAGTCGCGCGGCGAAGCTAAGTGATTCATAAATACGATTTCGTCCCTACTGCGTCACATATTTGCGTTGTTCCTCGAAGATCCAAACAAAACCTATTTGTTACCCGTTTCACGTTCACAGTAAGACTTTGCACCTTATTTAAGTTTTCAGATCGAAAACGTGTTTGCTCTTGGTCATAGAAACGAAAAGAAGTTGTTTTGAGTATGGTGAAAATATCTTATATTATGGCGGATGCGGATCCGAATGTCAGCAATATCCCTGTTCTAGAGGACCAATGTCAGGGGCGGCTCACTCCATAATTTCGTCGCGTCACTACAAGTAAGTTGCACACATTGCCTAGCGACCCCCACGCGTTCTATCGCAGCGCGTTACATGCTATAGAAAGGGATGGCAATGTTAGGCTCGTTCGCCATACCTAAACAGGGGATTTGTTAACAGAAAACCTTATGTACGTAGTACTATTATTTATTCTGTGACAATGTATTAAAGTACCTAAATAAGTTTTTGTCAAAAAGTTCATTTTTGGTACAAGCTTTTATTGTCGACTGTTTTTGTATACCATCACCAACTCTACTCATTGAAGCGATTCAAACGAGCCCAAACTCAACGTGGTTACGTAGATTAGATACTGAATTCCTATGGCCACCTTCTGTCTCCATCAACAGATCAGCTCGATGGTGCCATAATATTGAATTGTCATCCAAACTATACTCAAACCCAAAATTTCAGCTCAATCGGATGGCAAATGACTGAAAAAATGGATTGCAATTTTTGACGGACAACTTACATCTAGGTACTTACTTATATACTTAGCGGATTTTTTTCGAATCACTAATTGCACCGGCAATTCCATATCACAATATGTCCAAATTACTTATTTCCTTATTTCTTTTTTCAATAGGTTTTATACCCATGTGGTTGCCGTGCCACATTGGTAGCGATAAGAGGAACGCGCCAGACAACAATTGCGGGGGACCATACGAATACTGATGCCACTCGATGACTCATCTCAACACAGACGACAATTTGCATTCGTCATTATTCATTACTAGCTTCTGCCCGCGACTGCGTCCGCGTGGAATTCGTTTATATCGCCCATACAAACTTCCACCCCCCCCCATTGAAGGGAAGTTGGGGGTTAGAAAGAGACAAAAAGTAGCCTATGTCACTCTGCATCCTTTCAACTATCTTCACTTAAAAAATCACGTCAATTCATTGCTCGATTTTGCCGTGAAACACGGACAAACAGACACACATATACACTTTCCCATTTATAATAAGTACTAGCTTCTGCCCGCGACTCCGTCCGCGTGGAACTCGTTTATATCGCAACTCCATACAAACTTTTACCCCCATTTCACCACTTAGGGGATGAATTTCGGGATAGAAACTATCCTATGTCACTCTCCATCCCTTCAACTATCGCCACTTAAAAAATCACGTCAATTCATCGCTCGGTTTTGCCTTGAAAGACGGTCAAACAGACACACACATATTTATAATATTAGTATGGAAGTTTGGATTAGTACGAGTATGGATGCCAAACGTTAGCTAATTGTGTGTGCTTCGACAATCCCAAGGAACGCCTTTCCTGGCCAATCTCCTGACCGATTTATTAAAACATGGTCCAAAAAAGCAATCTTTGTTATTACTATGTTGTTTATGCACTTTTTTAGGGTCTCGTACCCAAAGGGTAAAACGGGACCCTTTTACTAATACTTCGCTGTCTGTCCGTCACAAATTATGTATTTCTGTTGCCGCTCTAACGACAAATACTAAAAACAAAATAATATAAATATTTAAGGGGGCTCCCATACATGCCCTTTTTTATAGATAATGGTACGCAACCCTTCGTGCACGATTCCGACTCGCACTTGGCTTATTTAACAACGCACGAGGGTTGTTTTTAGTTTTAACTCATTTTCACAACAAAAAACTGGTGTTTTGTCCTAAAATTGCAGAAGTGATATCTCGAAAACTAAGAGTTTTTAAGTTAATATTAGGATACTTTTTCGGAAACCTCGTTGGTTTTAATACAATAATTAAATACAAATACAATAATAAGCCATAAAAAACCTGGAAAAACGGACGGTTACAGTTATAAGCCCATATATTAAGCCCATTAATAAATCATCTACTATAATGAATTACCTACCTATTTACAATAATAATAAAATACATTTATTTGTTTCAGGTAAGTCGCTGAAAAACAAGCTGATAATGAAGTTTGTATCCGACATCAACTTTTCACACACAACGTATATAATACAAAAAGGCTCAACAAACAGAACAGCTCGAAAACTTTTTAAATTAAAACATTGTATGTTCAGTTACCTTTGTCGAACAAATTAATCCTATGTCACCTTCTGTAACAATTTACCACTTTCAACATGCAGCTGCAAAAGGCACTGCGGTGTTATATTACATGCACAGTAAGTATGTTTTCGTAAAATTCCCCATTTTCACAACTGAATGCGTACGTTGGGTTTGACACTTTCTATACAATTTTACCAACTTATAAATGCAGTTGGGAAAGCCGTGTTTCAGGGACGGTGAGAACGTTACTGTTTGTTCGGATGCATAGGATAAGTTGGTAAATGTTATGTAACAATAACGTAAACAGTGTGGGAATATGTTTGACAAGTGATACGGGAACAACTTGGGTACGTTTCCATTATGTGAAGTGGAACGATTAAGATAAAAACAAGAAAAAAAAACTCATGTGGTAAGGGAATCAACATAACTTGTAGTGACCTTCCAAGATAGAATTTTGGTTGGGTCAGGTAAGGTTCCGGTTCCCGCACATCTACTGGCGATCCCGGGCTAGCCACAGAACTCTCTGTGTGGCTAGCACTTTATAACACAATAAACAATATCTTCCTGTGCTGTAGCTGGCCTGTTTTATAGATAAGACGCAACAAAAATTACATACTAGGTTGAAGGTTATTATGTTTCTTAAATTAGCAAAGCCCCCGCGTGGTGTCAGGTAAGAATTTCACCACCCCTTTTCTTCCCGTGGGTGTCGTAAACGTAGACTAAGGAAGCAGGGTTGAAGTGTGATGTGGGCTATAGGCTAGCAACCTTTCACTGCGATATCACATATTGTCGTTTTTGTATACCTACATTTATGCTACAAGTGGCGCAGGAACATAAGTTTCATGTGCCTTTTAAGGAATAAAGGCGTGAATCTACAATGTACAACTGTTACTTGCGTCTGCAGGAGCCAACTACCACAACCCTGCACGTGTCCCCTGGGTGGTACTAAAGAGTGACAAACTTTAAAGGTCAAAAATAATGTATTACATACAATTAAATAAATATGTACCTATGTAAATTTGCAAATAAAGTTGCAGCATCTCATTTTATCGTATTGTTTGCCTTTTGTTAGTGGTTTGGAGAAATTGAAAATAAGGCTTTATCTTCCTCATCTGACTACTAAGTAATATACGATTCCCACCGAACGGGTCAGGCCGGCGCGCATTATATTACATGCAAAGGAATTTGAACCGTCTATACAGCAGATACAATTCATATTTGATTACAATCCCGACCGACCGCGTCGGTAGCTGCCGCCAAGCAGTGGATGCACGATTCATTCAAATATGAAATGTAACCACTGTATAGACGGTGCAAATTCTTTTACATGTAATAGAATGCGCGCCGGCCCGACCCGTTCGGTCGGAATCGTACATAAAAGTATGCCACACTTGTTTGCCGTGAGGACGTGAGTCACTGCGAACGCGCGCTCCAAACGTAGGCTCTAGACTGCGGGGCAGAACCGGTTTCTATAGTCCGATCTCCGATTACAGTACGCTGTCGAGCCTACTTCCACAATCAAAATAAAGGCACTACGAGCGAATGGTCGCCGCCACGATGAATAGAGAACTCTTATCGATCTTCCATTTTAGGACAACTCTTTTAACGCCTGTTGGGAGGTAATTGGAGGTGCTGCAAATCCCCTGGACACCTACACCTCTTTTTTCCGAGAGCTTTCACTTCAAGATCTGCATTCACAATATTCTGGAGTTCCTTTATACCCACATTGCCGAAGACATGCTTAGTGGAATGTTCCCATAACATCTGTGAAGATAATATTGTACAATAACTAGAAATGTCCAGGAAAACGCTGGAAGTAAATATGTTAATCCCATTAAATAATTACATATTTTAATGTAGGAGTATATTTTTATCAAAGATAAGCTAAGGAGGTTGTTGGCCGGTTGGGTTGACGGTGTCCGTATTGCACGATGTAAAATGGCGGAAAATTCGGTTCCAATTATTGACCACAGGAGAGACCAATTTTGGCTTATACAGTGTGTTCGGGTGAACCTAGTTAAGAGCTCACGTGCATATAAATAAGGTTTTTATCGAATAGTAATATACAGGGTGACATTTTAATCAGTGTCCAAATTCAAATTTAAGATTCTTCAGCAAAATTATAACATACGTTTTTTATGTTTCATACCATTCAGTACAAAAAATTTTAGCAATTGCTGCTTAAAGTTATCCCAAAAAAACCTTACCGCGCGGGCACCTCAGCGGGTAGTAAGGTTTGCGCACGGCACGCCTCCCCTCCCTCGGCCCCGCCCCACTCCGCGTGGTACTGAGTGCCCAGTAACCACGCAGTACGGATGATTCTTTTGGGATAGACAAATTATTAATTTAATAATACCTACCAGTTTTTTTTAAATGGAGTCTATTAGTGATACCAAATGCCTACAAAAAATTTGGACACTGATTAAAATGTCACCCTGTAGAAGAGGAGACGCTGCTTATGCGGATTAAGAGTCCAAACCAAAATTAGACTTCGTAGCCCTTAACTTTTATAATGTCCACAGGAAAGACGCGAACCTAAATTTGAGTATGACCCAGTCACTGGTCTCTGCAGTAATGTTTTTTTATACCACGTCTGTCGCCATCAAGCTTACCTGGAGGTAAGTTGTTACCGTAGCCTAGGGACGCTTGCAACTCCAGGGGTGTTACATGCGCGTTGCCGACCGTTAAAAATGTATACACTTCTTTTTTGAAAAACCCTATACTGTCCCTCGGGAAAACCTCGGCAGGCTCATTCCGCAACCGGAGACTATTTCAACGGACAAATGAGATCGACGGTCTAAATTATGTAGGCGTTAAAAATGCCAAACGTTATTCAGGAAATATCGGTAAAATGTTAATATTCTCTCAGTTTCCATCCATTGAGATTAAGTAAAACAACAAGGCGGCATAATGAAGAAATTAATTGTATCACTACTCCATCCATCTGTTACTCAGGTCTCGGGAGCATTAAAAGAACTAACTTCTGAAACTCCATGTTTCGTTTCCTTCGGCCAAGTCACAGGCGATAGCGGTTTAAAGCGACACTTACAGGAGCTTGCTTGACCACTGCTTGCTTCATGGGTTTTGTGTTCTTGCCCCGCTATTCTGTAACTTGTTTTAAGCTCAGCTCAACGCTCACCCACAAATATATATTGACGCCGCGATTCGTAGTAACTAAGCGTAGGTAGATGTCTTGTTTCGTGAGGCGTGACGGGTGGGGTGAGGCACATTAACTGTTCTGAATAACAATCCTGGTGGTGAATTAGGTCGCAAGATCTCCAGAGGATGCGTTGGGTAGAGAGTAAGGGACCGCATTTGTCTTTAGTTGTCAACACATCGAATCCTCAAATCAATAAATTATCGGCAGTGCGCTTGTGATTCTTCTGAAGTCACGGCATAGCTAGAAGTGTCATTGAAAATTATTTTCACCTACTTTGCCTGCTATGGACACAATTACAGAACAACATAAACAGAAAACATTTATTTTCTTAATCTTGACACATTCTAAAATAGTTTTGACATAAAGACATAAGTGTACAGGAACAACTCTAATGGATTTTATCGCTATATAAATACATCCCGAAGTTTCAAGTTCCTGGTAGCGCTTGTGGCTAAGCGGTCTATAATATAAGCTATATAATCCAATTAAATCGTCATCCTTTTTCTCGATTGTGTCCTAAACGAGCCTATGGTCCGCTTTGGCATCTAAGCCCAAGACTTTGCGTAGAAAGTGGTTTTAAAGTGACTGCCATCTGTCCTTCCAACGCAATAGTGGGATCGGGAACCGGTCGATTTCCTCACAATGTTTTCCTTCAGCCGAAGACAAAAAAAACGGTGAAATCGTATTATGTAGTAATTAATAGTGTTTTTTTTTTTAAAAAAAACTTTATAATATTATAATTTATCATAAAAATAATTACATCGAATAATAAATACAATTAAATCAACTCTTCAATCATACCTACTAAATAAAAAATAATAAAACGAAATAATTAAAACGAAAAAATTAAAACGTATTACAAATGAAATAGTCCGTTCAGAAGATCTGCCTGCGGTATGGAACTCATGAGCTCAAGACGCTGGCGGCATTTCCCCTTTGGACCGCAAGGGCGATCCTTTGTGAAAGGTACGCGCCAGCTCTGGGGTCCCCTGAGGCGTGGACCAGCCGCGACGACAGGGTCCTCATGTCGGCTGACCAGGGTCCCATCGTTTCAACTGCAACCGCCGCAAACTCGTAGTTGATTGTATTTAAAGGCACATAAAAAACCTAAACTGCCTAAAAATATGATTTGCACAGCCAAATTACAGTCAAAATTTGAGTCTGCTGTTCAATTGGTAAATTTAGATGTTCAAGTCAGTATTTTTTTGGTACAGCCAATTTTAAAAAATCCCTTATTTAACTCTTAAATCGTGACGTGTCAATATTTGACTAGTGCTTATGTCTTGCGCCAGCCATGTCACACTGGCATTTGACCCGGGATCGATCCCGGCTTTTATTCCTATCCTTTGTACTTTTTCATCTCCCGAGGATTAAGTGAACTTCTGCGGCCGCGTCAGTTCGATACGACTTATCTTCTATTTATTAGTTTTCTTTGTTTATTCGCCTTTTAAATTTGTTCCGGACGGTTTTTTGGGCAGCGTGGGAGGCTTAGTGTTATGTAATCTGCATGGAACAATTAAATACTTCTTATTAGGTACTTATTCAGCAGTAGAATCTACGCGTACGAAGAGGTCAAAATGGACACACGTCTTTATAAGGGAATCTGAACTTATTTTATTTATACTTAAGGAGTACCAACAGCTGCAAAATCATGATATTTTAAGCCAATCAAAGGAACTCACAGATAGAAATGACAGAGAAAAGAAAAATGTTTGACACACTACGCAATACCGCACTATTACGAGTATGTGTACACTGCTAATACAGAATAGTGCACCCGAAAAAAAAACATTAAAACAATATAGCAACTAATTGCCTAGAAACAAATTGCAAGTTAAGCATTATTTTGAGCACCTCACCCGCGTAGCTACTTTTAATGTTGAGTGTACAATCATTATATTAGTTACAGTAGATCAAGCACGAAAGTTGTTGAGATAGTACCCTACCTCTTTAGGGTTCCGTAGTCAACAAGGGAACCCTTATAGTTTCACCATGTCAGTCCGTCCGCCTGCGACTTAGTTTTTGAAATAGATATAGGTTAATAATGACTTGGATCAATAGCGAATTTCAAATGAAGTTTTGTCGTACCGCGAATTAGTCAGAATACGTTTTAGGCAGACCCGGACAAAAGGACCCTTACTACTATGAAAGCTGTTATTCGGCAAATCGGCTTGGTTACATAAATCTAACACGCCGACAAATTCGTTCATGGTTGGCTTGATATTGGGCTATAGCCCTAATTTTTATTACAGACATGTGTCCGGCCCTCTGCTACAGATTATATAATAGTTTTACGAGCCCTGCCGACTAAATAGTTACTAATGGGTAAGTATATTTATTTATTTATTTATTTATTTATTTATTTATTTGAGTCAGGCAACAAGGCCCATATTTACAAATACCTTACAGACTAACATACATAACAATATACAAAACTTATAACCATAACACAAATACACGTTAAGACGGCGACGCGCGACGCAAGTTCTGGGTGTCAAATAACCGGCCTCAAAATCGCCGGAAAACTACACCTTTCGGCCTATGGACGACAACATCAACACGCGACGGCAGAGCTACGCATCGCGTCATACGGAGATTATACGTAAGAGAAATATGTGATTATTTACAAAGATTTAGATTGTTTAGAGTAAATAAAGAACCCAGTAGTTAGAATCCCCATAGTAATTATTTACATAAAACACCCTCTCATAGCATTCATTTGATATTGTAAACATTAAAGTAAAATCCCAATACAAATTGTATTAGAAAGAGAGAGGAGATGTTGCCTATGCGCGAGCGCAGCGCAGACTGGCCGCCATGGAGGGGAGGGGTGTATCGCGCCAACATGACCGTAACGAGAGCCGCGGCCACCGAGCCTGAATTAGAATTTAGTACGGCGCATTTTCACTTTGTAATTAACATGTTTACATTTATAACTTTACAACGGCTCATCGTATCAGAATGATTTATATATTGTTAGAAAGCTTATTAAAAGTTCTATTAAATGTTTAAACTTACAAATAAGTAAACTCAGTAGGTTCAGCGCAAATAATGAATAAGTGTTAAGAAAGGGACCGAATTACGGTTTGCCCGATTTCCATGTACGATTATTCAGATAAGAAAATATTTACGAACCCTACTGTACTTATAAGATCTCAATCCATATTAGAACTTTGTAAATCAGCTTAGTCTTCCACCCATTAATATGTATAACATCCCAATAACATCTTGCAATGTAAATTAGTCAAGTCAAAGTGGGCGTAACTTTTATTGTCTCACTCAGCACGTCTTGCTCGCCCACTAGCAGGTATAAATAGCAGGTACGGCCCGGAGCAAATCAGTGTGTGTCCGCTCGTCACTCCTGGAAGTAACATCTCTACAAGCAACAACTAGGAAGTAACATCTCTACAAGCAACTAGTACCAGCAAGAAAATCAGCAAGCAAGCATCAGTTCCAGTATCCAGTTCCAGTAATCCAGTTTCATCAACGCCGGCTGCCGCATCGAGCAAGTGGGAGTTTAGTCGATCGGGTCCTTCGACCGGATCAATCTACGAGTCACCGATCACGCCTGGGGCGATAGCGGGCCGTTCCCCTCGTCCAGGACGATGAATCGAGGTCGAGCTCGGGCCGGCGCGACGGGTGCGCACGGCAATCGACTCGGCTACGCGGGCCGCGGGCACCGCAGGAGCAGCACATCGGGCACCGGCATAACTTCGAGTGAAGATAGTACGAGCAACATCACATCAGGCGTCAGGTCCCTCACATTCCACGAGGCTCACGACCGAGCCTCGCCATCTGAGCGGGCACTCACGAGGGACCTGGACCCAGTCGCGGCGGAGAAAATGAAGAAGGAGTTGGAGGAAATGGCGCGTCAATTGGAAGACGCCGAAAGGAAGATAGCCGTCCAGAAGGAGGACTGGCGCAATAAATTAAGCAAGCTCAGGGAAGCTTTACGTACCAAGGAGTACAAAAACCCGGGTAAGGGTTCGGTTATTAATAGACAGGCCGCCGGTCGTCTATCATCGGATTTGGGGGGTCCGATCAATCTACGTGTACACACACGCACACCGTTCGAGGCAACGGTACCGCACTACGGGGCACACGCAGCGGCAGCGTGCGCGAGCCCGACTTCGCGGAAGCCCATGGAGGGCATCAACTCCGTCGCGACATCAGCATCAACAGTGGACTGTTTCCACACATCAGTAGAGCAGCCGGGAGACGCCAATGCCGCGGCCGATCTCCCAACATTGAAGCCCAGCGAGAAGAGGATAGCGTGGGCAGAGTGGCGCCGCAGACGCAGCGACCACCGGGATAAGGAAAACGAGGCGCCGAAGGCGCGGAATAAAGCAGAGAGGAAAATATACATAGCTCAACCATCAAGGGAACTAGTTGAAGCAGCCTGCAGGAAGGCCAAAGAAAGAAAACAGGATCAACTAAAACTGAAGATTACCATACCAGTCAAGCAGCCACCTGAAGCAAACTCATTAGAAGTCGTCGAACAGTCATCGAAGAAATTTAAACCCGGAGAATGGGAACTTTAACGTAGCGTCAAAATAATAAGTGTTAGAATCAGTGAAAGAAAAGTTAATCAGTGAAAGTGCCTAAGTGATAACACCGTTGCAACCAATAGTGCGAGGCTTCGCCTCACACTAAAGGGGGAGAATTATGGACGACAACATCAACACGCGACGGCAGAGCTACGCATCGCGTCATACGGAGATTATACGTAAGAGAAATATGTGATTATTTACAAAGATTTAGATTGTTTAGAGTAAATAAAGAACCCAGTAGTTAGAATCCCCATAGTAATTATTTACATAAAACACCCTCTCATAGCATTCATTTGATATTGTAAACATTAAAGTAAAATCCCAATACAAATTGTATTAGAAAGAGAGAGGAGATGTTGCCTATGCGCGAGCGCAGCGCAGACTGGCCGCCATGGAGGGGAGGGGTGTATCGCGCCAACATGACCGTAACGAGAGCCGCGGCCACCGAGCCTGAATTAGAATTTAGTACGGCGCATTTTCACTTTGTAATTAACATGTTTACATTTATAACTTTACAACGGCTCATCGTATCAGAATGATTTATATATTGTTAGAAAGCTTATTAAAAGTTCTATTAAATGTTTAAACTTACAAATAAGTAAACTCAGTAGGTTCAGCGCAAATAATGAATAAGTGTTAAGAAAGGGACCGAATTACGGTTTGCCCGATTTCCATGTACGATTATTCAGATAAGAAAATATTTACGAACCCTACTGTACTTATAAGATCTCAATCCATATTAGAACTTTGTAAATCAGCTTAGTCTTCCACCCATTAATATGTATAACATCCCAATAACATCTTGCAATGTAAATTAGTCAAGTCAAAGTGGGCGTAACTTTTATTGTCTCACTCAGCACGTCTTGCTCGCCCACTAGCAGGTATAAATAGCAGGTACGGCCCGGAGCAAATCAGTGTGTGTCAAACGGAGCCTCCTGGAAGTCACAACAAGAAGAAGAAAAACTACAAAGTAATAGGAAGTTAGGGACTTGAAATCAAGTCACTTAGGGCAGTGATAGGGCAGTTAGGGAAAAGTAAATAAAAAGTCTATTTCTCGTTATTCCTTCTTTTATTTTGGTAACATCGATTACCCAAAGTGTCTGAGGACACGGGCGAAGCCCAAACACACCATTCGGGCGCCGAGTGGTAGTACGCGCTGTCCGTACACATAGGGGCGGAGCTCGTCCGTCGCCGACTTGTGTCACGGAGCGTGGTCGACGCACTGTCCGAGCACATAGGGGCGGAGCTCGTCCGTCGCCGACTTGTGTCTCGGCACTAGGTCATTCATAGGTGACTGTGAGGGGCGAGCATTGCCGCGGCCGGTAGCGCGCGCGCTCACTCGCCCAGCCGACGCCGCAGAGAGCGGACGTCGCTCACACGGCCAGATATATGAAAACCATCAGGAAAACTATAACGGATTTTTGTAACTCAATCACGATTTAACGGCTCAATCGATTTGGATGTTGCACGAATATAGTTTATAGCCTGGATTATATCTTAAGATTTCTGGGTATCCTTGTTATGACACTGGACATTTTATAAAATAGCATGTATAATTTCAAACTCAAATAAATAAATCTAATCTAATCTCATGCAGGGTGAAGTTTTATTTATTTATTTAAATCAGGCAACAAGGCCCATATTACAAATACCTTAAAAACTAGGTACTTTTATTTGTACTCTTTCGTTTTCAACCATCATATTAAATTTTATATCATTCTGGAACGAAGGTGCCATTCGCCCGTAAAGCTCAGTTGATCATTAAACCTATAGCCCCTCGTTACGTTATACCTAACAATACCAACCTACGCCTACACTAACTTGGCACACAAAGTATCAGACATATAAATGAAACGAATGTCTCCTCTGAAATGATGGAGGTACAAACAGAACTGTTAGGTTGTAGACCTTATCGATATTGTAATAAGAATCAAAATTGGTAATTAATACAGTAAGCAACATAATTAGGTTACCACGCATCGAAGTATTAAGGCCGAAACGCACTGACAGCGGTGGCGGAGCGGCGCGGAGGCGGTACCGGTTGTAATGTTCGAGCTAACATGAAAGGATCCGCACAGAGTGGCGCTAGGCGGTGCGGTATTCTGTGCGGACCCTATCGTATTAGTTCCAACCAGAGATGGGCAAAATGCAATCGACTAACGATTAACAACTAAGATTAACAGAATTAGTTGCGACTGACGATTGAAAACGACGATTGATCAATCTCAGTTGTATAGAGTGCAACTAGTTTAGTTGCAACTAAATTAGTTGCCGATTGATTTCGGACAGCTAAATTTTGTAATCGACTAATTAGTTAGACTACTTTTCCACGACTAATGTTAGAATCAAATTGAACAGAATGGCTATGTTAATAGACTGAATAGAACATCTTAACGAATGTATTAAAATAAAATAGTAAAATAGGTGTATTACTTACGATATTTTGACCATTTCTATGGAGTGAGATCTCTGTGCTTATTAACTATTATTCTCTTGCAAGTTATGTATATTGTAAGTTAAATAAAAAATGCAAAAACGAGCGACTACCGAATTTTAATATAGATTTAATCGTGAAATTTAGTCGATTGAAATTGCAACTAATTTAGTTGTTATTCGATCATTCTCACAACTAATTTAATCGCAACTAATTTAATCGCAACTAAATCAGTCGCGATTAAAAAATGACGATTGATATTTTTAATCGATTGATTAGTTTACTAAAAAAATAGTCGATTAATGCCCATCTCTGGTTCCAATATTATAACCAGAACCGCCTCCGCGCCGCTCAGCCACCGCTGTCATGCGTTTCGGCAGGTTTCGGCCTTTAAAGAACGAGTACGATCCCCACCGAACGGAGCGCGTCTGATCGCATTTTACAAGTTGCCAAAGGAATTTTAAGCTTCAATGCAGATGCAGACGTTACTTTTCATATTTGAATGGATTTGCAGCCGGTCGGCTCCTCACGGACGTGAACGGACCTGCTTGGCTGTCGTCGTATCTGTCCAGCTCCGTCCGGCTTTTTCCTACTGCACTCTATTAAAAACGTTCGGCGTGACCGATCACACACCCATCTTAACATTCTCATCTCCGTAACATGGTATCTCGTTTCATCCGTCATCTTTGCGGCCCAACATGCCGCTCCAAACATGACGACAGGTCTTATAATGGTCTTATAAATTATGGCCTTCAGTCAAAGGGGCATTCGGTCGTCGCAGATTGTTCCCTTAACCTGCATAACTACATAACAATAAATATCAGCGAACTCGCCAGTTCCTGATAGAATATTTTTACTATACTACATGGAAAGTACTAGTATTTACATAGAAGATTTTTCACACAGCCTTGGACAGGATCAAAAGCAAAACCGAACGTTTTAGTACCTACTTTCGAACATTAAGTGCGATTATATTAACTACTAGCATCTACCCCTGACTCCGTCCGCGTGGACCTCTTACAAACTTTCACCCCCCATTGGACGTGGGTAATCATCCCCCTTAGGGGGATGATTACCTTACACACGATAGTTTTTATCCCGGAACTCATCCCCTGAGGAGGTCAAATGGAGGGTGAAGGTTTGTATGGAGCTACGATATAACCGCGAGGTCCTCGAATCACGGGCAGAAGCTATACTTTTATATGTATATATATATTTAGGAGAGTTCCCCCAATTCCGTTAAGGTAAGCTGCAATTGCGTGAAGCCTTTAATTTGGCGGCCATATTGCCACCTGGGTAAGCAAGTTAATAATTAAAGGTAAGTAGCACCTATCAATTATGGGGGTAATTACGACCGAGTTCAGGGGAGGGAGACAACTAATCGGTTCACACTTTGTTACGTAGCGATGAACTGAAAGCACATGCTGTATGTGAATTTAACGAACTTCGGCAGGGTAATTCTGTAACTTTTGGAACGAGGACATACTCGTATAGTTATACGGTTATATTTGTTTGACGTTTGAACATAATATTTAGTCAATAATGGTTTTTACAAAAGTGCTGATACATAGCTGGGAGCATCATAGCCAACACGTGGAACTGATAACATAATGTGTTCCAAGATACAATACAAACACTCTTTAATGCACAGAATGAATCAAAACATGAATCAAATATGTAAAAGACAAAAACTTAAATGTAGAGGTTACAAACCTGCGGTCTTATCGCTAAAGAGGTTTTATTATCGAAGAGATCTCTTCTAGTAAAATACAATCTCCGCCTAGTTTGGGATTCACCGGATATCAACGCGGATTCAATAGAGTAATAAAAATTATGTAACAGTTGCATAATAAATAAGTCGGTCCTTATTCTCCTTGTTTTTTATTTTCATCGTCGAAATAGCACAACTGTCATTATATAAATTATTTTAAGACATTTATCTACTACGTGCGTTCGAAAAGTTACTCGATTAGGGTTGCTATATTTTGTAAATGTAGGTACCTACTTGGCACTTTACTTGGCTCTTCGTTTGCCAAATAAAGTGCCGAACAATCATTAAAGTAATAGCCAATAGAAGTTGCCAAAAACGTAAGCAACTTTGTAGTACTTATTTGACAAATGAATTTAAAAGTGTACTTTATATCATACTAGTCCCCCCTCAGGACCCCATCCAAAATTTGAAACTGCCGTAAGAGCCATGTACAGTCAGCATCAGAAGTCACTATACACTCCAGGTGCTCAAAGAGAGGTTAACGTTTAAAATATCGAAAAGTTTTTGACTGTCACGGTAGTATTTACTTGTGAGCACTCAACGTGTCACAAATATCATAACAGTCGCTTTTCAATAATTTATATACTTACAAAAAATCATTGATACCTTAGCTGTCAAAAAACCACTGGTATCTAAGCAGTCAACGCGTCAAATATATCTGAACATCATGCAAAAATAGACGTTTAAAGCATAGAAGTATGGTCGAATATTGAATGAATAATAGACATGCTAATTTCTGGTAAGCGTTTTGACAATCATCGAAAGCAGTACAGTCTTGTCATCACATACATCCATCTCACGTTTTTCTCTTCAATCATTTAACAACTGTAACTTATTTACTTTTCAGCAGGATCATTGAAACGCCTGTGACATAGCGAAAGCTAGATGAAGCCGAATTTAGAGCCATTTGTCAAGGCATGTTAAGGTCTCATTAATGTTCGTTTGCTTTTCAAAGCAGAGAACACAGATTCAAGTTTCGGTGGAGATGGAGACACGTAGAGATAATAGTTTTTATTTTATGGCTGTTTCTTATTAATTTTCTTTAACATACACACTAGAATAGGCAAAATATGTTAGGTAAAATATACAGCCCTAAAGCGGCGTTCTCACGAGGCGATTTTAGTTGATAACTTTTAATTGATCAAGAAAAATCGGTCTGACTTGCGTTCTCACGCTCGCTCGCACCGATAATCGGACCGAACGGGCGTTATGATTATTATGATAAGTTGTTGCTTGCACGGTGACGTCATCAGATTGAACCGACTCGCCCACAAAAGTTGAGAGGGAGTCAACTTTTTGTTGTTCAATAAAAGTTTTGTAGGTATAAAAGTTAAATCGGTTCACGAATTGAATGACAATCGCTAATGAGAACATGCATTAACAATTGTCATTAATTCAATCAACTAAAAAACGCCTCATGAGAACGCCGCTTAAGATGGTTTTGTAAGGCAATGAAAACGTTGAATATGGTAAACTAGCTTGTGCCCGTAACCCCGTCCGCGTGGAACTCGTTTATATCGTAGCTTCGTACAAACTCACTCCCCCCTTTCAGCCCGCTTTGGGATGATTTCCGGGATAAACACTATGCTATGTCCTTCCCCGGGACTCAAACGATGTCTATACCTTCTAAATCGGCTCATTGTCTTTGCACCCCTACTTAACCTGCTTACCTAAGACGTCAGGAGACGTCAGGAAGAAGCTGTATCGCGAGTACAAAAAGTACAACAATAGAAATAAAAACGAAATATATACCATTTTTCAAGGATGCTTTTTATTTTACAAGCACTACTTTAACTTAGAATATCAGGTTGTCTTTTAATGTTGAGAGTTTTTTTTCGTTACACCCCTTAATGCATTAAATATCAAAACAACTAGGTACGGCATATTTTACGAACACATTTTAAAATATAAACCGGTAGAACCTAGGTAACTTATTTATTGTCTAGCACTTGACCATAAAATACTTCTTTAAGAAAGGAGGTGTTACATACTCAAATTCAAGTGCCTTCTTAGAAATATACTGAAGTATTATGACGTCAACTCGTAGCTGTTGCAGTATTTTTTAAAGTTAATCACATAAAATTTTTTTGCTTGGTTGCCATTGAAATAACAACTGCTTAGCAACTGCTTTGCTTGGCACCCTGGCTGCTGACGTTACGTGATTGGCAGTGCGTGTAGGTAGGTATTTATGACGGCTGCTTGAATTTGAGTGCTTATAGTTACCAATGACTTTCTGACCGTTATTGTCATTGTGATGAAATAAGGGCGTATGTGTAAAAGAACAACTCAGAAGTTAAGATATATGCGACGAACTGAAAGCCTACGTGAAAATGACAACTTAGATGTTCATATTTTTGTGACGATTGAAGTGTTAATTTTTTTTTGGACACCTTGCCCGCTCAGGTATATCTGATGCTGACTGTACAGATATTTTTGAAAAGTTTTCTCAATAATTGTGGAACTCGATTTCAGATTTTTATTTGTACTCAATGGTATAGGCATTTCGGCCTTCACGCACTCGCAGACAGTCTTTTTGTATTTTCTTCCTGAATCGTTCGGGTTATTCAGGGCATCGAGACGAACTATGGAGCTAAGCAATTTTTTTGCTAAATAATGAACTTGACCGCGGGGCGGCAGACGAAGAGAAATACACAAGAGTTGACCTTGTCTCGAAACTAGCTCCGGAGTCTCCGGACAGACACTGTTAAAGTTTCCATACACCTCTGACCGTCTGCTTGTGTCGTGCCACCGTGTGCAGAGCAATATCGATGAGCCTTTTCCCCATCCCTCCCGGGAAAGGCCAACGCCTCCGCGTCCTTGCAGCAAAACTGCTGTCTGGCTGAGTCACCGTAATGGAACGGAAAATGCATTGAAGAAAAACCAAGGTTATTCTTGCAGCCTCGTTAAAAACGAATGCTATCCCTGCGCTTAGGGTCTCCCCACACCTATCGACGCGGAATCGGCTTTCGCCGAGTGTTTTGTACCACACTCCTCGTGTTTTGTTCGCTATTCCGTCGACGGACGTCTCTTCGCGTCGGCCGAGCCGATCGAAGTCTTTTTCGCTCTTATTGCGTGGACATAAAGAGTTTTTTGATCGGCTAACGCCGATTCCGCGTCGATAGGTGTGGGGGAAACTTAGCACGAGAGCTTACGCGCAAAAACATTACGAAATGACAAGACATTGTCAAGATCGTAGCAAGTGGAAATCCGTGGTCTGTGCCTCCGGGAATTAGGCGTGATTATATGTATATATATTGTATGTCATCATCATCATCATATCAGCCGAAAGACGTCCATTGCTGGACAAGGAGTGTCAAAGTGACCGGTCCTGCGCACCCGCATCCAGCGTACTCTCGCAACCTTTACCAGGTCATCAGTCCACATGTATGTGGGTATGTGGAATTAATTTGAAACGCCCGAAGTTATTGTAAGGGGCTGAATTAAACGAAACAACCCCTGTAAGCAGGGGATGACTGTAAATTTGGAAATTTCAGGATAATACAAAAACGATCTGCGGGAGCGGACGCTGTGACAACGACTGAATAGATTTTGAAAGTGGCCGCTACTTACACCGTTCACCGTACCTTTCGTGGGATCATTTAAAATCCTGTCAATGTTATAAATAAGAAAGTTTGAATGTTTGTTACTCAATCACGCTTAAACGGCTCAACCGATTTTAATGAAATTTTGCACAAAGAATAGTTTGTAACCTGGATTAAAATATAAAATCGTTTTAATCCCGGGTTCACGCAGACTAAGTCGCGGCCAGAAGCTAGTAAATAAAATGTATTCGATGTATACACCTTCAAGTAGAAAATTTGCATTAACTAAAATAAATTAGGGCAATGGAGAGGCCCATGTTGGGAGTTTCTCTGCGTGACCGCGTCGGAAATGAGGCTATCCGCAGCAGAACCAAGGTAACCGATATAGCCCTCCGGATCGCTAAACTTAAGTGGCAGTGGGCGGGGCACATAGCACGTAGAACCGATGGCCGTTGGGGCGGAAAGGTTCTCGAGTGGCGACCACGTACCGGAAGGCGCAGCGTGGGTAGGCCCCCGACAAGGTGGACTGATGACCTGGTAAAGGTTGCGGGAGTCCGCTGGATGCGGGTGGCGCGGGATCGGTCACTTTGGCACTCTTTGGGGGAGGCCTATGTCCAGCAGTGGACGTCTTTCGGCTGATATGATGATGATGATGATGAAAATAAATTAAAAGTAAATCAAATCTAAACCGAGAATGCTGGCGGCATTTCCTCGCGGAATTGCAATGCTGCTGGGTTGCGCGAGAAAGTCGCCAATTTAAAAAGCTTATGCAGATTGTTGGCAAAGCAGAGCGGAGTAGTCATAGTTTGCATCAATAGTAAAAAAATAAAAAAAAACATGTTTGAAAGTTTGTTGTCTATTTATTAAGTGCCTGGCTGGGCCACAAAACAGGACCACAAGTTCCTAGTGCTTACCACAGCCGCAAAACTCATAAACTAATATGAACCGGTGGCCAGCTAGCTAGCAGTTCTAAGTAATACGAAATTTAAATTGTATTCATTCATATAACCACTTATAAATGGCGACCATCAGCGGCAACTTTTTAGTTGTAAAAAAAAAATCTAACTGATGGGTCGCAATTTTATCACAATTAAGGCTACACGATAAAATCAACCTAAATTTAATTTAAATTCAATGAAAATAATATCTAGGTAAGCAACTTGTTTTTACTAAGTAGTCATTTTTGTTTTTATTTTCGATTCCCGCTCCGGTGGCATTTTATTCCTTACCTATTTATTATGTTCTCATATATTTTGAATGTAATACTAGGAAAGCAATTTCTGTCCTTCTTATTTTCAGAGGAGACTGACATTCACAGAAAAAATAATAACAGGTCAGTATTAAAACAAGTAAAGTGTTTCCCATTTTGAAATGTTCACAATATTTACAATGTAATACTTCTAAGTACTGTAGTAAACAAGGCAATGATGAATTAGTTCCATGCGATAAACCATAGAATTATGCACATATTAAATTTATCTCCAAACACACAACCTCGTACAATTTTCCCATCAACTAAACAGTATTCAAATCACTTTCTGAAGCCAATTTATGGCGTGGAAGGCCATAGATAATTGATTTACGATTATTGCCGTAATATATATGGTGTTTCAGTGCAATAAAGGTAAGTATGCTTTAGCGATAGCTACTAACTAGTCACGCTAAATTGTATTGTAGTTAAGTTGAAGTAAAATTGAGTTCTCAATTATCGTTAGTTTTAATTGTGATGAATGAGATTGCTTTCGCTTTTTTTGTTTGTAATTTCGTGACGTTTTTGTAAGGTTTAAGTAATAAATGTATTTGGAAATATTGCGGGCTAATTTTTCTATTCCAAGCTTCTAGAATCAAACTTAATGAAAAAACTTCCAAAATAAGGCAGACAAATCCCTCGCTTAATGTAATTGGTTAAAATGCGCCTAAGCTGTGCTTAATTAAATCACAATTTCATTAAGTAAGTCGTCATTATTTATAACACTTTGATAAAGGGCCGTAATTATATATATCTGTTACAGATACTTCAGCATATTTTACTTACAATTTTGCCAGCGTGGCAACGTCAACCATTCCTATTTTGTGTATCCCTTGAGCACTTATACAAAAAATTTCGTGACAAAAGGTAATTTTAGCTACTTTTCAGCATATCATGCCATTTATCATGGTCGTGAGACAAATGTATCACTTGTTTCAACGCACTTTGGTCTACCCTAAGAGTAACGCAAAGAAATAAGAAAAACCGTCTGTCTTGTTCCATAAAAGTTCTCCTTTTTTAGTGAAAATGTGGTTATAATGTGGCCTGTCATTAAGCCACTTCTGCTTGTAATGCAGAGAAAAACTTATTATTGTATTTTTAATAAGCAACATAGACTTGTCAGATTTAATGAATAGATATACTGGTATATAATAGGTATTTACGCTAAGATTGGCACCCCTTTTGGGAATACAGACGTGAATATACGTAGTATATGTATGAACAGGTCTTGTAAACATAGTGATAGTGTTTGAATTAGCAACAGTCAAACATCATTATTGCGTACTATTTCTCACCCTGTCTACAATATGTCACTTAAATAGCCGTAAAAATATAATGACATAGGTTGAAGGGTACGCAACCATTAGTAAGAGGGGCGCGGACAAATTGAAACTATTTTGCAAAATGGTTTAGCAATTTGCGGATGAATGCTATTGCAATTATGGAAGTAACCCCCTCTAACTCGCTGTTGGTTTTGTTATAGATACATCTTAAGAATCGAGTCCCTTATAAGTATTATGATGTATCAAGGATAGACACTGGTAAATATGTGTTTTACCTTAGTGCTTTCACAAAGATCTGCAGTAAGTATACAATTTTTTTTCTAAATTGATTAACGTGACGTTTTAAGTGACGAGATTGAATTAAAAAATCCGCTTTTTGCTAGTTATTTTGCTGCCAAACATAAATATTTTTCTGAACCTGTCCAAAACTTCATGACGTTCAGTTCAATACACACAGAATTTAAAACTTTATTGCGCAAAATACAGAAATATACAAATGGCAAGCTTAATTACAAATGGCATTCTCTACCAGCTACTTAATCACTGGAAAATTTGCATTAAATGTGTAGCAGGTACGCTTTGAGTAGGAGAGGGGCGATTCCGCCCGCGACGGTCTAAAAGCGGCCGCCTTAAATAGATTTTAAAAAGTTGCCGCACTCCGAGCCGTGCCATCTGCGGATCCGAAGTTATTTAATAAAAATATATTTCCCGGCATACCCCGGGATTTCGTTCGTTCCCAAGGATTTAGCCTCTTCGCTTAGCACGCCGCGTTTTTGCCGATTCGTAACTTGAATCGCTTTTTGGCCTCGGTTTTAATTTACTCTGCCTTTTAATACTTTATTCGTTACAGGTTGCATGTCCCAGTCTGACTGACCAAGTAGTTGTGGCTGAATGAAACAACGGCTGCTTGTGTTTTGGACTACAAGTCTTCGTTTTTACTACTATTTTTCTTCCGGTTAAACGAGTTTTTACACTGATGTTGCTCGGCAAAAATTATGGGGCAGGTAATAATTAGTAAAGTACAGCGCTGGTCTAAAAAACATCTGGTCAAAGATACATTCTTCAGTGTTCTCAACTGACATTTACAATGTCAAAATGATAATATACATTCGATTCGATTGTAATTAAAGATAATCTATACCTAATAGCAGCTAATCCATAATAAATAGTAAACAGACGCAAGAAAAAACTATGTTATCTTGCAACACCTATAGTAGAACTTTAAATTGAATGTTTAATTAAAATGTAGATTTACACTAAGTAAATATTTTAAACTGAGAACCATTTAACATGCGTAAGAATTATAAAACTCGCCTTTCGAGCAAAGCATAAATTACACTACACTCCTAAAAACTAAATGATTTTACACAATACAATATGACGGCCATGTTTATAGGACTGTCACACTATTAAACGAGCATTATACACAGGCAATCATAAATTCTTACGTCTAGTTAATAGGGTTTATAATCGTTAAATACTTCGCCGGGAACCCTGCTGCTATTTGGCTCATTAGCCGACTTCTTTCTGAATTCTGATCGTAACGAGTGATATCGATTAGCCCCTCGTAGTGCAATAAACTCTTTAGCACTCACGATCACATGTAATTTAAATAGGTATCCTGATTACTGACTTTTGTTGCAATGAAGTTGAACGAAGATTTACCACCATCCTCATTATCATCATCATAAATCAGCCGAAAGACGTCCACTGCTGGACATATTCAGATTCAGATTGGAGTTGCATGCGTCTATAGGTTGCGGTCTCCGCTTACCATCAGACGGGCCGTACGCTTATTTGCTACCGTCGTTGCATAAAAAAGCCCCCCCCATGCGCAACGGCCATCGGTTCTACGGGCTATACTCGTACTGTGCTCCGCCCACAAGTCACAACAACACACCTGACAATTCACCTCAGGTTAAACGTCGAAAATTTATTTATTCCTAAATTTTTCAATAACCTTCTCACTATTTTACCCTGTTAATTTTCTCTCCGCTAAATTAAACACCAAACCACCCTACGGAACTCTAACTGAAAAATATGTAATACTTACGTAGAAGTGTTGTTCGCTTAACTGAACGCTTGTTTTAAACTATGCAACTCTATAAAAACCGCAGAAGTGCAAATCGGGCTCGTAGCACAAATACCAATATTATTATCGATCAAAAAAATATATTCGTGTGCTCTTGTAGTTTGTAATAGCCGCTTTACTACCGTACTAAAGGCATAATCCTGTCGAAATAGGATGGTCAGTCAGGGGTATTAAGCAAGCGCCTTATACCCGGACACGATACCCACAGTTACTCTGCGCCACCAGAGAAGATTCGAGCCTCCTGCCTGGTGCCGGCGCCCTGGGGGGGGTTCACCCGGTGCCCATACCAGGAGGTTTAACATCGACTCCAGTGATTAAATAATAAGGGTTATCCCTACATCATCATCATCATCATCATCATATCAGCCGAAAGACGTCCACTGCCGGACAAAGGCCTCCCCCAAAGAGTGCCAAAGTGACCGGTCCTGCGCCACCCGCATCCAGCGGACTCCCGCAACCTTTACCAGGTCCCACCCTGTGGGGGCCTACCCATACACGCCGCGCCTTCCGGTACGTGGTCGCCACTCGAGAACCTTCCCGCCCCAACAATCTACTAACGAACGAAAATTGTGCGACGTCAAATATAGATACTAGCATAAGTCAATAAAAGTATAAGTAAAGTAAATAGAGTATGATTGAAAGAGCTAAATAATAATAATAGATATAAAGAAGCTAAATATTCCTTGTCAACTTAACTCTTATTTACAAAAAAGAAAATCAATTCACCTAATTCTTCAAATTTGGACAAAACTTGCTACTACAATATTGGGAGTTGCTAAGTTACAAACGTTCAACATTCTACTAGGTTTTCACCTACATTAAATACCTAAAAGAACCTAAGTTTAAAATAAAATGAGCGAATTTAGTAGATAAGAGCTACAGTGACTTGGTACTTACTTAAACGAATGATATGTTAGTCGTAATCGTAAATAAATAACCGTCATTCCGTAAATTATATAACGTGAAGTATAAAGGAGATTGTTCAAAACTTATTTTAATTAAATTTTTGATCGTATAGATGTATATCAATTAGCGTTCAAATTACTACAATAAAATAGTTTCATTGCATTCCTATTCAATCGACCCGTATGTATGTTTTTATATTCACAGTTACTGTGAAACATGTGTTCAGACTGAGATCCATTAATTTATGGATCGTTAATCTTCGTGTATTTTAATTTGGGCCTAACATTAACGTTAACGAAATAAAACGTTGACAGCTCAATATATTAACTCATCACCTGTTGTTTTTTTTAGAGTTCCGTGTCGAAAGAGTCATCCGCCTGTTAATCAGGGTATTTTATGTCAGAAATTCTAAGATGACGACGACAACTACCTAGGTTATTTGTTTATCGATTCAGCATCGGAGGAAGACTGGGTTATGTGGTATTTCAATCCACAAAAAACGCACGGCGGCTAGTTCTAGGGTGGAAAAGATGTTCGTCGCCTTCCCTGGGGCCCCGGCCCCCGCCAGAAACACTGCGACCCCGATCACCCCCTGAATATACTTAGGCCATTGACTTTTTGTCGCTCTTTTCGGTTCTCTGGTATCCAATTACTGGCAGTTCCACATACATCGTTTGATGACCAAGTTGATTGCGCCTACTGGTAGCTTCGATGATCATACCTTTGAGTTGCCTATTTCATCTCTCATCATTTATTCTCGCCAAGTGTCCTGCCGAATGGGAGTCCTCTTCAATAGTCTTAAGGATGGAGCAGACCGAAGCTTAATATAATAGTTGACCCTATGCTTCTGGTTTTTTTTTTCATCTACGTTAAAGTCACAAAAAATACGTAATTTTCAATTTGACGCAGTCCAACGTTTTAAAGAAGTATGAAGTATGCAATTATTGTCTTCAAGCGCCCTGTCCTACGAGGCTTCGATAATTATGAGGGTTACATGGATTTAAGACAGCCGCGCGGAATACTTCCTAGATACCCAGCACGGCTATCACGCGATGGCGCGCGAGGTCTCTCGATTTTTCTCGCACTATCTGCCTCTTTCTTATTAGAACACTTATAGCAATCCCATGATAGACGTGCTGATCAAACCAAGTCCGAAGATTCTTAAGCGAGGAGTTGAAGTTCTTCCAGGTGGTACTGGTATCTTCCCTTGTATAGATCTGTACGAGTAGGTAATTATTTCCCGTTTTTAATTGCCTTTTTAAGTATGCAATGCTCCCGTAACGCGGCTTCAACGTGTATTTAGGTCTTAGGATATCAAGATCTGGTCGATGCTATCGAACGGCATGGCGCACGTGTTGTAGTTTTTAATTATTGGGGGACTATTGTATTTACTCGTATTTGCGTATTTGTTCGTGCGGACGGAGGGTGGGGGCTGGGAATGCAAAAATACGCAAGTAGATACATCTCTTTGTCACTAATAAGCACACACGATCTTTATAACCAAATAATATTATTCTAGTAACTAAAGTACGCGTACTCAGAAGTGTCCCAAGGTGTGATATCGCCCGCGGGCTTCCGACGCCATTTTTAACCCTCTCTAAACCCGGGAGGTGTGAAAAAGGTCCGCTTGTTATGTTTCCTAACATTTTCGGTTTCCATTATTCAAGTGTTTTAAGCGCGTTCGTGACCGTTGGAATTTGCTTTCAGGTTTATTTTACTAGCTCCTTTTTCGCGGATTTAAGTCAGTTGTGGTTCATATCATATTTTTAACCGTCTTGAAAAAAAAAGGAGGAGAAACTCAGAACTCCGTCATTTATGAAATTATGTACAGACTCGTACAATTCATCCAACATATTAGTATATTTCCAGTAAATTAAGAATCCTTTTAGAAAATTTTTACCATCTAAGTTTTAAAGTTCCTAGTAACATAATGAAAAGTCTTTACTTTGCAATAGTAGATTCTATATTGAGCTATGCCCTTGACTGTTACGGACTCACATTTAAATCTTACATTGATAAACTGGAGGCATTGCAAACAAGATTTTTAAAACTATTAGTCAATAGCAAAACAAGAAAAAGTTGCAAGGGAGATTATTCAAAATTATATAAAATTTGTAAAATCCTTCCAATTAGTTTAAAACATAAATATCTACTTGCAATAAAAAACCATGGCAGTCGGGTGCATAGTCCAATACTTATAGAGCATAAGCATGGCACTAGATCAGTGTCTGCGGGTAAGTATGAAGTACCTCGTGTAAATAACTATTTTGGAGATAGAATGTTAGCTAAACGAATTCCGTACCTACTAAACACCTTGCCCGAAGACATTCGACACGAGCTACATAAAAGCGTAAATTTAAAAACTATTTAAAAAAGTACTTTCTCCAAAAACTTAGTGACAAATGCCAACAAGCAAATTCCACGTAAATGTTTTAGCGCGACACTATGTGCGTACATTATGCAATTAGATACATAGTTAAAATTATAGTGTAAAAAAAAATAATGTTGTGATTATAGTTCTTATAGAGACTCGTACCTGCAGACAAACTGTTAAAACAGTTTTGCAGGAAAATGTATTAGATTAAGTTTTGTATCCCATTGTTTAGTAATAAAAAAAAATTTCTTTTGGTCCCATTGTTTTCAAAAGTCAGTTGGGTGATGGGAATTGAGATCCATGAGGATTAGAGGGAATAAGAGTTCCCTCTAATCCACGCGTGTAGCGATTTCGGTATGTTCTATTATAACTGGTGTATTTATTTACACACGGGAACCACAAATTTGGTGAAGTGAAACTGATGATGAAGACGACAGAATCTGGAAGGGAGGGAGTCATAAGTCATCTATGGCACAGATGAATTATGGAACTCCTCAATGATGAAGTGCCAAAGGTGGTTCTGAGACCGTTGAAGGAAATCTTCAAATATTATCGGCCTACACACAGCGACTTGGGTTATTTCTGCAATAATCAACGCATTTGCTCTCAGAAAGCAGATCATGCGGTAAAGTGGAAAGGAACTGTTCATATATGTTCCTTGGCGAAGTACTGAATTGAAGTCGGTTTAAACTTTGTTTTTCGAGTAAATTATTATATTGACTCATTGCATTTCTTCAAAACTAGAACTACAGTCGGTTTTGCGAAGTCCAATTCACGAAGATTTGCCTATCTCTCTGAATCTCCTACTTTCGTACAAGTGTGTTTTTCCGTAGGGACTATTGCTTTTGTAATCATTTTACTTTTATTTGTAGATTGAACGATTTAGGTTTGACTTCAGGGTATCAACATCATCATATCAGCCGTAAGACGTCCACTGCTGGACATAGGCCCCCAAAGAGTGCCAAAGTGACTCGTCCTGCGACACCCGAATTCCGCGGACTCCCACGCCGAGCCATCTGGTACGTGGTCGGCACTCGAGAACCTTTCCACCGCAACGGCCATCGGTTCTACGGGCTATACTCGTACTGTGCTCCGCCCACAAGTCACAACAACACACCTGACAATTCACCTCAGGTTAAACGTCGAAAATTTATTTATTCCTAAATTGTTCAATAACCTTCTCATTATTTTACCCTGTTAATTTTCTCTCCGCTAAATTAAACACCAAACCACCCTACGGAACTCTAACTGAAAAATATGAAATACTTACGTAGAAGTGTTGTTCGCTTAACCGAACGCTTGTTTTAAACTATGCAACTCTATAAAAACCGCAGAAGTGCAAATCGGGCTCGTAGCACAAATACCAATATTATTATCGATCAAAAAAATATATTCGTGTGCTCTTGTAGTTTGTAATAGCCGCTTTACTACCGTACTAAAGGCATAATCCTGTCGAAATAGGATGGTCAGTCAGGGGTATTAAATAATAAGGGTTATCCCTACATCATCATCATCATCATCATCATATCAGCCGAAAGACGTCCACTGCCGGACAAAGGCCTCCCCCAAAGAGTGCCAAAGTGACCGGTCCTGCGCCACCCGCATCCAGCGGACTCCCCGCAACCTTTACCAGGTCATCAGTCCACCTTGTGGGGTGTCTACCCACGCCGCGCCTTCCGGTACGTGGTCGCCACTCGAGAACCTTTCCGCCCCAACGGCCATCGGTTCTACGTGCTATGTGCCCCGCCCACTGCCACTTAAGTTTAGTGATTCAGAGGGCTATATCGGTTACCTTGGTTCTGCTGCGGGTAGCCTCATTTCTGATGCGAGACGCAGAGAAACTCCCAACATGGCCCTCCCCATTGCCCTTTGGGTGACTTTGAACCTTCTTATGAGGCCCATAGTAAGCGACCACGTTTCAGTGTCATATGTCATCACTGGAATAGCTTATCTTGACAAAGACACAGTTATGCCTCGCGCGCATGAGAAAGAAGAATGCAACACTCTTCGGGAATAGATTTTTTGAACTTTCTATAAATAGAATTACTTGATTTAGTCAATCATGTGTCGATTAAATCAGATTCATATAATCAAGAATCATTTATTGTTTCCTAATCTGGTTAAACGGCGTTTCAAAGAACGCGTTACTTTCCAATTCACCCCCGTAAGTATTAAAATTATTTCCCAAGTCTACTAGTGACGAAACTCAACAGGACAGCGCACTAAACGCTGTTCAAACTGCAGACCTCTGCACCGTCCATTTTTATCCGTCGGAGTTTGCTCGACTAACGAGCTACTACTAATTACTGGTAAATCCTCTGTCTATTATAATCAAGTGCTTTGAGCGTCGGCTCTTTACATTTTGTTTAATTAGCCGGGCCGAGCGGAGTGCTCGAGTGCCTTGGATGCACTTGGTTGCCGTTTTATGAAATTATTCGTTTCGATTTTATACCACAAAAATCGAATTTCGAAGTTTGTATAGGAGGAGCTTTATCTATAGTACAGGGTGTGCGTTGCACTCGGGCGCTGGTCCGGGGGGGCGCCGAGCGCCATTCACGGGGCGTCACTCCCCGGGCGCTAGTTCACTGCGCAAGAGCACGCGTGACGAATCGAACGAGCATAGAGACGAATTTTGCTTATATACAGTGTGTTCGGGTGAACCCGGTGTATAATCGAAACTGGTCTTTCCTGTGGTCAATAATTACGAGCTCACGTGCTATATAAATAAGGTTTTTATCGATTAGTAATACTGAAGAGGAGACCCTGTTTATGCGGATTAAGAGTCCAAACCAAAATTAGGCTTCGTAGCCCTTAACTTTTATAGTGTCCACAGGAAAAACGCGAACCTAAATTTGAGTATGACCCAGTAGGTAAGTAACAGCAAAAAAACAACAATAAAATGACAACAGCAATGGCGGCAATTTGTAATGACGAATGGTTTTTTTAAATCATAGACAAACGAATGAAGTCCCTATACTCATATAACTCGAGATCATATGTCGTGCTGTTTATATAAAAAAAAACATACTGAATTGACGTTCCGTATCGATAAATGTTTTAATATCTATGGATACTAGAATAGAGACCCGCTTGAGTTTTGACAACTGTTCCAAATTTAAACTCGTAACGATACAAAAATCTGTAGGTACTGTAATGACATTACAGTACAGATTTTACCTACTACCACAAACAAGAAAGTTCTCATAGTAAAATCGGTTGTAATAATGCTGGTCATTTCCTACGGTTTCTGAACGTATTTTAGAGCACTAATGATATGTGCGTAGATAAAGTACATAACAAGATCCCTCTAGAAATAAAACAAGCTACTAGTGACGGATCATTCAACAAAAAACTTAAAACGAAATTGTTATCATATGCCTACTACTCAGTCGATGCCTTTTTCGAGAACTAATATGTCCACATACCTACCTGTGGTCAATTGGTACAACACCATAACGTAACTGGTTCGCTGACTCAGCCTCGCCTCCCAAATCTCTATCGTAACCTTAATGTAACTAGAATACATAAGTTAAGTACCTATTATAGTACTAGCTTTTGCCCGCGGCTTCGCTCGCGTTAAATTCGGGGTAACACTGTTCGGCTCCCCTTTCCTGATTTAGAACACAGAAGAGAACTCGGAACAGAATATTATTTTAATACGCTAAGTTGTATACGATATCATATGTCTTTCCATTTGGGGATAGAATGTAAAGATTCTGGGCATTGGACACACGCGAACATTCTAAGTAAACCCCAGCCACCTTTAATGTTTGTCCTTGCGCTTTGTTAATGGTCATAGCGAAAGTAAGCTTAAGAGGAAATTGTAGCCTTTTAAACTGCAACGGGAGATCTGTGGGAATTATTGGGATTCGTGGGATCATTACATTTTCACCCTTTCCAACGCCGGTTAAGATAGTGGCGCTAATGATATTGCGGCCAACTTTTGTGACACGAAGTCTCGTCCCATTACATAATCTCGGGGCATCCAAATTTCGCATTAGCATGACTGGGACGCCTAGTTTTAATTGAAGCTTGTGTGAGGGTACACCTGGCAGCTCAACCGAATTCAGAAACTCTACGGGATATGATGTGCTCTGTTCTGTATCCATAACTGTGTCTACTGATAAATACTCTGTTCTCCTCCTGTATCTCCTGGCACTTTACTCAATACGTCTGAATTTATTTTGTTGACAACATCATTTTTTGGTGTTAAAATTGCTCTTTCACATAAATATAATTGATTTTGGTGTATATTGTTTTGTAAATCTGGGTAAAATCTGGACAAAAATCTCACGTCAGTGTCACACAGCCCTCGGCATTAGTTTCTAACCGACCATCTCCTATTTTCAATAGTGTTTCATCATCAGCCAATAAAACCCACCATCCCTCCCATAACATCGGTACCGTTGCGCAAATCCTGGAGCGTTCGATTTAGTGCTTCTACCGCTTTTTTGTGCGCCATAGTACTTTCAGCCCACACTAAGAGATTGCACTGACGTAGCATAGCGCCCCGTGCGCTATTTTTACAAAAATTACAGATTGTTTTAATTAAATTACCTTATTATTCGTTTGTATCATAGAAACTGGACCAATTTTCCCGAGAGTCTCACACAAATTTTCATCCTCTATTTTAGGGGCTGGGGGAAGATTTCCAAGATAAAATAAGGCAGTTATTTTTCGTTGGTTAACAGAGAGACATTGTACCAATTTTTAGCTTCCTACCTTGAAGACTGCGAAAAGTCCCATATAAAATTTCACCCCCTTTTGTAAAGAGTTGGGGGCAGATTTAAAAAAAATATATGCACGATTTTTTTGTTAGTCACAAATAGTCCGCATACCAATTTTTAGCTTTCTACCTTGAAAATTGCGGAAAGCTCCATACAAATTACCACCCCCCATTTTAAAGAAGTGAGGGGTTAGAAAGAGATAAAAAGTACCCTATGTCACTCTCCATCCCTTCAACTATCTCCACTTAAAAAAATACTTCAAATCGTCGCTCCGTTTTGCCTTGAAAGACGGACAAACAAACACATACAATTTCATATTTATTATATTAGTATGGATGGTTCTTTTTGATTACATTCAAAATTTGAACATATCAATTGTATGTATACCTCAATTGTAGGTACCGACTATTAGTTAGTAGATATTGATTTTTAAACTATCATTTTTTTATGTCTCTGAGATTAAAAAACACTTAGGCGAGAAACAATTAACAAAACAAACATCATGACTCTGAATCTTAAAGCCTAGCATGGCATGCCTGCATTTGTATCACTCAGGCTTTTGGACCATATTTTTACCCCCGATTTCATCCCTTTAAGGGATGATTTCGAGATAAAATCTATCCTATATTTTAAACCAGGCTATAAACTATATTCGTGCGAAATTTCATTCAAATCGGTTCAGCCATTTAAGCGTGATTGAGTAACAAACATCCAAACATCCAAACATCCAAATATCCAAACATCTAAACTTTCACATTTATAATATTAGTAGGATAAGCAATTGACATGTAAAATTTTATATTTTATTAATAAACAATTGAATTGAATTGAATTGATACAGAGAGCAAGAATATAATGGAAAAATGAACCATCTTCGTCTGTAGCTCCCGACAAGATTGAGTACATAAAAAGAGCACATCCAAAACATACTAAAGGATGATTTATTTTACACACTCAGACCAAGAAAAAAAGACAGACGGAGCGTTACGAACAGTCAAGTGAAGCCAAACCACATACAAACAAAACCAAGCTACATCAAGTTTAGCACACGCTCACGCATACATACACAAACAAAATTGCGCAAAACTCTTCAGCACGTGTCACAAATGCTGTCAAGATCTAAATGATCGAGTTGAGAGTGATTCGAGTTTCGTGCGATTTAATTTGTTTAGCGTGTGCTAAACTTATGGGGCTTGGTTGAAAGCCGGTTGGCTTCACTAGACTGTTCGTAACGCTCCGTCTGTATATTTTCTTGGTCTGAGTTTACACATTATAACAATACCACAAAAGGGTATGCTCACAGGGCATTTGATTTAAAAGGGTGTAATTCTACGAAAATGTACAAACTTCCAAGTGTATCGTAAATAAACTCTCCCTGACTTTATTACAGAGCCACAACTTTGATATAATCAACCAACAGCTCTTGTTGGTGCCACGTTCTTTTCCATGCTTTGGCATCATCCCAGAAATGTATGGTTGCCTTTGCAGCACCATTCCTCCAGGGTTTCCCATGGTTGTCCTTGGACACCGTCGCATCTGGGAACTCGGAGCGACCACCCACAGCCACGCCTAAGGTTATGTAGAACTGAAACAAAGCAACGTTGATTGGTATTAAATAATTTCCTGCATGGAACAAAATTTTCTGTAACAAATTAAATTTTCTATATAATCTATTATTGGGGACTTTATTTTATTGCACAATTCAATCAGCTATATATTCATAAAGTCGCGGACGGCCACTTTACTCATTGAGAGGATTCTATAGTGAAAATGCCCTTGCATCCAATATTTGACAGCTGCCATCCCAGTACAATTTATGTCATCATAATTATGTCATCATTCAGAGTAGGTACGTACGAGGAAGCATGGCCGTCCGTGACATCGCCGAAAAGATTCAAGAAAGTCGGCAAGATTGAATAATAAGTTCGCCTTTGTTCTTTCGTCTATTGCGTGACATACATACATACATAGATTTACGCCTTTAATCCTAAAAAAGGTAGACAATGCACATGAAACTTTTATCCCAGTGCCACTTTTAGCATAAATGTGAGTATAAAAGATGTATGTATATTATATTTTTGTATTTATGTAAGTAAATATATTTATTTATTATATTAGGAAATGTATTTCATTAGCTAATATCCTTTCCATTTGTGTTTTCTTGGTCAGCTGCCTGCACCTATAAGCTTTTCTGTTTAGCCATGTGGTTGACTGGTAGAGAATGCCTTAAGGCATTAAGTCCGCCATTTGTACTTCTTATTTGTGCAATAAAGTTTAAATAAATAAATAAATAAAAGATCGACAAAATGTGATATCGCAGGCTAGACGCCCATCGCCCACAACACACGTCACCTCTGCTCCCTTAGTCGACTTTTACGATACCCACGGGAAGAAAGGGGGTGGTGAAATGCGTGACATGTATATTATTTAACCTGTTATTGTGTACAATACAGTGCTTACATACATACATACTTACAAAAATACATTCTCGCAGACTTTTCCTCTTTATAATATTAGTATAGATGACAAGCCTTTTTTTTCGAATACACGCTGCATCAGCCGAAGTATACTCACCAAGTCATCGAACGGCTCTATTCCTGTTTCGGCGTCCGCTGGCCCGTGGCAAGGCTCTTGCTGCTGCGAACGCAAGCCTTTAGACGGTTCCGGCTTCAGGGTTGCGTATACCTCGCCGTCCACAGAGAATATTAAACTTTCTGGGAATAACAACCACAATGTATCAAAATAGGACAAAATGTGTAACGCTCATTCATTTCAAGCGCATAATTTAAGCAAGTCACATAAAATATATTATCGTGAGCGCAACATAACATGACTAATAGGGGATATTATAATTGCGAAAGTTTGAATGTCTAGATGTTTGAATGTTTGGATGTTTAGATTTTTGTTACTCAATGACGCTTGGCTTGGCTTGAAATGGCTCAAACGATTATAATTTACTTTAAAAACAAAGTTTTAACCGACTTCAATTTAGTACTCCTCAAGGCACGAGAACATTTCCACATTTTTTTTACAATTTACCACTTCAACTGATTTCCGATAGCAAATGCGTTGATTACTATAGAAAAAAACCGAATCGCTCTATGTGGGCCGATAATATTTGAGGACTTCCGTCGATTCCCCAAGATCATCACCAATGGCACTTCATTAGTTCCTATTTCAACGGAATCTTATCAGAACCTGTGACGTACTTTTGCACTTTTAAGTACATAATTGAGGAATTCAATTTATGACTTCCGGATGTAAATACACGAGTTATTATAGAAAATACCAAAATTACTACACGCGTGCCTAATAAAATTGAGGAGTTCCCTCAATTCCTCATGGATCCCATCATCTAACTGAATTTTGAAAAAAATGGGACCCTCCTGCAACCACATACATACAAACAAAAAAAAATCGGTTCATCAATGACGGAGTTCTGAGGTCACAAACATTGAAAAAAAAATACAACCGAATTGAGAACCTCCTCCTTTTTTTTGAAGTCGGTTAAAAATATAGGATAGTTATACCCCGGGTCCACGCAGACGAAGTCGCGGGCAGGAGCTAGTTTTCAAAAAATGATTTTTATTCTACTCTTATTGATTTCAGTGTGGCTTACAATAAAATGCAAAGTTGAACGAACCGTTAGTCCATTTGAGTGAATACACGTGGAAACTATCGCCCCAGGATTGGCCGGAGTTTTTGTTTTTGAGTAGATCATTATGACACCGAGCGTTGAGAACGGCTCCACTGTACAATAGCTGAAAGTAATCGCAAAGATCAAGTGAGGCAAGATGTGCTAGTGCTGTTTTAGAATGCATTAATGTCACCAGTAGGTGATCAGTTGATCAAACATCGCCATGAACCTTATTTAACCTTTTGCATGCCGTGTTTCCCAGAAGAGCTAATTCTGTATTATTTCTGTCAAATTGTGGTAGAATCATTAGTATGAAATAATGGTTCCCTGGGGAGCCACCGGGTATCGAAAGGTTCGTCGTGTATTCCTCGCTGAGCGCGAGTACTTGAAGGCCCGACTTGAATACCCTACTATTTTGTCGGAGGGATACTCACCTGTAGCCTATAGGGAATGTGTTTGTACACTTACAACCAGGGGGGTAAAATGGTTGCCATTTTATCACTTATCGCAGTTGATAAAACATACGTCACTCTAAGCGATAAAATGGCAACCATGCTCAGCTCACTAACATGTCTATGTCAGTTTCTTGAGAGCACACGAACTATGCCCACGTTAGTCGGTTTTCATCATTTCCTGTAGTATCGTGGTGGTTGAATTAGGATTATATTTTTTTTAACCCTCATTTATGTTTTATTTTTCGAAAATATAGAGTAATTCAAGAAACTGATTTCAATATTTTAGCAATTCATCGCTTCGTTTATTTTTTATAGTTTATTAAAAATATGATATACGACTTCTCGTAAATTACATGTAGCGGCTGAATCTATGTATAGCACACGCCTAGTTTTATTTTTTAAATGTCAATAGATGGTTGATCTTGAATACGGTGGTGGACACTTGACATCTAATTCTTGTTTGACTGACAGGCCCCTGTCAAAGACAATGTAGACTTTCTATTTTATTTATTTTTTACACAAGTTATATTAACTTCAATGCCAGTACCATAGTGTCTATAAGGTCAAACTAAGGTCAAACAAACATTTGTTACCCACACTTAGAAGTACTTGTTGCTAAGCTCTATCCCTCGAAACGGTTTTCGAATAAGACTTCATTGTACATTTGTAAGCGAAGCCAATTCGGCCGGAATGATGATAATATTTTCGTTTTTTCTTACCAACATTATATTTACAAAGTTATTAAGTACTATGACTACGCCAAAACTCGGAATTAGGTGCCAATGCGGACCCTTTAAGGTACAATCTGGAAAACACTAGGAACGATGATTTACAAAAGTGTTATATAATTAGTTTTTCAGGGTGGCAGCCAATTACATCGTCTGTTTTAAGGACATATTCAGATTCTCAACTTTATTGGTAAAAGTACAGATACATTTAGAAGTCAAATTGTACCATACCATTTCTACTATCCATTATTCTCGAGTTCCCTTTTCCAGTACTATACATATACTCGTGTATTGTCAAAATACAAGAAGTTAACGCTCTTGAAGCCTCTCAACAAAAAGTCTCTCAAAGCAAGCAACATCTGCCAGCATCTCCTGGTGATGCCTCGCAGAGGCGAAACACGCGTCGAGGTTTTGTCATTATTGGTGGTGGCTTGCTGTAACTATTTGATTGTTTGCATGTGCGGAGGGAGGGTGGGTGCATTAACCGCATGTGAAAATACACAAATAGGTATCTCATCATTGCTAATAGACCTGCACGTTGCAATAGCGGGATAGCACAGCAATATTGTTCTCGTAACTTAAAGAAGCCTCAGTCTAGTATGTTACAAACTACAGTACAAAATAATAGTAGTTTATGCGACTGATCCATAATGAGAGGCCTTAAAATACGAGTGTGGTTTTATGAAACGAGCGCCAGCGAGTTTCATAATAGGATCACACGAGTGTTTTAAGGCCTAATTATGTACAGTTGCATACACTACTTTATTTACACACATATCATAAGTAGTAGTAGTAAGTAACAGCAAAGAACCAACAATAAAATGACAACAGCAATGGCGGCAATTCGATCATCCGTCATTGCGAATGGTTTTTTTTTAAATCATAGACAAACGAATGAAGTCCCTATACTCACATCACTCGAGATCAAATGTCGTGCGGTTTGTATCAAAAAACGTACTGAATTTACGTTTCGTATCGATAACTGTTTTAATATCTATGGATACTAGAATAGAGAGCCACTTGAGTATTGACAGCTTTTCCAAATTTAAACTCATAACGGTACAAAAATCTGTACTGCAATGACATCACAGTACAGATTTTACCTACTACCACAGACAAAAAAGTTATCTTAGTAAAATCGGTTGTAGTAATGCTGCAGAAATCGGTTGTAGTAATGTAGGAATGCTGTAGTAAGAGCACTAATGATATGTGCGTAGATAAAAGATATGAGTGATGTTATTTGAATTTAGTGACTGTACCTTATTTCCGTATTGCTTAGTGCCATCGCCAATAAGTTCTTTGTTGCCACGCGCACACGCAATCTTCAGCATTCCAGAGTCCTGCCTTTGGTAGTTTTGGTACGCGAACTTCTTCATCAAAGGTTCCAGCAGTAACTCTAGAAAATAATGCGGTTCTAGATCAATGTTGATGGCCGAGTACAAATATTACTGATGGAGACTGAAAAACATCACAAAATGCTGGTGTAGCCTTTCCTATAGGTGACCTTTCCTGAGTCATGGAAGTTTTTTATGTATTTAAGTATTTATATCTCTTATACATATATATCGTCGTCTAGTACCGTACCCATAACACAAGCCTTACTGAGCTTACTATGAGACTAGGTCGATTTGTGTAAGATTGACCCCTAATAAAATAAATTAAAAATAAACTAAATTGTGTAAAATTGATATATTATTATTGTTTTTGTATATTTTTTTATTCTTCTCAATATTTATCTTTAGTCTGACATTGCTACACTTTGATTTGACATTAATAAAACAATTGATAATAGTTATATAATTTCAATGACATGCATATTGAGAGTCAAATTATTGTACGCCACACTGGCTGATTGTGAAGTAACCATATACTAACCTTACCCCATTTATAACCACTCACATTCAAACAATAAATATTTGTAATTTGTAATATTGTAATGTTGGCGGGATCGTGGAGGCGTACAGACAGCAAAACACGAAGAGTAGAGAAGTAGGTAACTTTTATTAAGGCGAAGATTTACAAACTTTTTAAATTAGATCAAAAAAAGGCAACACTTATTTATCTACGTACGAGCGTCAACCCACAAAAGCAGGAGTGAACACTCGAAGCGTAAATAATACCGCGGGTCTTGTGGCAAAAGTCTCCAGACGTCCCACAAGTGGAAGCGTACAGAGAGCAGTGAGCAAATAGACCGTGAGCCTTGAAGTAAACAAGATTAATTGACAAAACTTTATAAAAGGTCTTATACATTCTACGTTGAACAAACGCTTGCGCGATCTAACTGACAGGCAGCGCCATCTAGTGAGCAATTGGGTAGGCTGCCTTTAGCTTGGAGTTGTAGCTGTGATTACAATCTCCCCCTCAGTTTCTGAAGGCGTCCCGACCAAGAAACTGTAAGCGTAGGTTTAGTGTTTCCGCGGTCGGCCTCTACCTCGCGTTGTCGCCTTCGGTGCTTTGGTCGCCTGGTTACGGGGACGTCCTCTTCTTCGCAGCGGTTGAACGGGACTCGGTATCGAGGCCGCATCTCCCTTGAAGGGTTCTAAAGCTGAGGCGTGATAGGTCCCAATCGGGATATCAGGTTGTTCAGAATTAGATATCTGGTAGGAGGCCGGCCCAATTCGTTTGACTATCACATAAGGTCCATCTCTACGTGGTGCAAACTTTGCGCTGAATCCTCGTGTAGCGTTGCTTACTGGATAGAGTTTGGCCATAACGCGATCTCCGACGGAAAACGTGGGGCTTTCTTTTCTCTTCTTGTCGACGTATTCTTTACGCGCTTCCTCCTTCATTTCTTGCACCTCCCTTGCTTTAAAGAGAGTATCTGATATTGTGCGTAACTTAGGTGTGATCTCTGGGATGAAGTTCTCGGAAAGAACTATTTCACGAAAATCATGTTCGTTTTCCGCTGGTGTTCTCAATTCTCGTCCAAAGGTGAGGTATGCAGGGCTGAATCCCGTCGACGAACATTGAGCCGTGTTCATAGCAAATCTAATGCTTGGCAGTTTATCAGGCCAATTGCTGTGGTCACCCTCTACTAGTATTGCAAGTTGCGTCTTCAGGTCCCTATTCCGTCGCTCTACCGGGTTTGCTTCGGGATGATATACAGGAGTGAAAGAGTGTTTGACACGGAGGCAGTACACTACTTGCTGCATCACTGCACTGACAAATTGTGACCCGTTATCGCTTATGACTCTTCTAGGGATTCCATATCTCAGAAATATCTCGTTGAGTAATATCTCAGCGCAATTCTCTGCAGTTGCACTTTGTAAGGCGAATAACTCTACCCACCGGGTAGCCACATCTTCAACAATGAGTATCCAGCTTTTCTCTTGTGACGAAATGGGAAGTGGTCCGAAAAGGTCAAACGCGACCACTTCATAGTTGTCGTCTGCAACAGGCCAGCCGGTCGTTGATTGCTCGGTTTATATCGTTGACAAGGTACACATTGTTTGACGTAGCTGTCGATGTATTTTCGCATTCCCCTCCAGAAATACCTCTTGGCTATTCTTTCAAGAGTCTTCTCAACGCCATAATGCCCAGCGAGAGGGTCGTCATGGTACGCACCTAGTATGTTAGCCCACTCGTGTTCGGGCACTACCAATTGCGCATCCTCTGAAACAGATAACGGTGAGTATCGATAGAGCAGACCGTTATTCATAACGTAACCTTTCCCACTCCAGTAGATTGCGTTTTCATTGTCACCACCTTCCAGAGAGTCTACGATCTTGCTTATCCAAGCGTCTTTTCTCTGCTCCGCTCTTATTTCTGCTGAACTGCGGACAGGCATATCGATGGTGACCCCGCAAACACTGCAGTCATTTTGGTTATCTTCCGTGCAAGGAGGTCGTGATAGTGCATCGGCTACAACGTTGATTCGACCGGGAGTATACTGTATGGTCAGGTCGAATGCTTGCAACATCAGAGCCCATCTGGCCAACCTGCCTGTCGGGGATTTCAAGGATAACAGCCATTTTAACGCGTGGTGATCTGTCTTAACGACTGTGGGTAAGCCTTCGATATAACCCCTGAACTTTGTCACGGCCCACACGACGGCCAGCGCTTCCGGTTCGGTTGTCGTGTAGTTCCGTTCTGCTGGGATAAGTAGGCGACTGGCGTATTCTACTGGATGCTCTTCTGCACCCTCCCCCTGGACCAGAACTGGTCCGAGCGCATAGTTACTGGCGTCTGTTTTAATCGTATATGGTTGGCTCTCATCAGCTTGCTTCAATACAGGTGCCGTGGTGAGCATGCGTTTTAGCGTAGTATATGCAGTCGCATGTTCTGACTTCCATTCCCAAACGGCGTTTTTCTTGGTGAGCCTCGTAAGTGGTTCCGCAATTTTTGAAAAATTATGTATAAACCTGCGGTACCAGGAACAGGTTTGAAGAAAGGTGAGTAGGTGACGAACATTCTTGGGAGGTGGGAGGTCCAATATAGCCGACACCTTGCCTGGATCTACTTGTAGGCCGTCGGGTGTGATATAGTGCCCAAGATACTTGATGGTCGAACACCCAAAACGGCATTTCTGGCGATTTATTGTTAGATTGTACTCGCGCATCTTCTCAAAAACTGCCTTCAGATCTTGCAGGTGTTCTTCAAAGGTAGTTGAAAAGACGATCAGATCATCCAAGTATGCCAACATCTTAACATGATTCAGATCCACCCGGAATCTATCAATCAGGCGCTGAAACGTCGCAGGGGCATTGCGTAACCCGAACGGCATCCTTTTGAAGATAAAGATGCCAAATGGAGTTATGAACCCAGTTTTGTTTCTATCTTCCTCGCGGACGCTAATTTGCCAGTAACCAGCCTTCAGGTCCAGGGTGGACATGTACGGAGTAGGTTTAGCATCATGTAGCAAGTCATCTACTCTGGGGATTGGGTATGGGTCAGGTACAGTTTTGGCGTTGAGCTTACGGTAGTCCACGCATACCCTGATATCGCCATTTGGTTTAGGAACTAGAACCACCGGTGCTGCCCAAGGTGTTTGCTGCGCTTCTATGATCCCCTCTTTCAGCATCTTATCGATTTCCTTCCTCAGCGTTTCCCTCCTAGGAGCTGATAGTCGATATGGTGGCGTGCTAATCGGTGGGCTGTCTGAAGTATCAATGTGATGCTCTATGTGTCTGGCGGCTTGCGACCTTGAGGAGAAAACATCTGTAAACTGCTCCAGCAAGATCTGCATCTGCTCCTTTTGAGTGTCGTCCATAATACTGTCTTGTGTGATATCGATGGAGCAGATATCTAGCTCCTCTTCCACCGAACCTGGGAAGAGACTCTCCGAGCGCGGGGAAAGCGTCACCCCTTGTTCGTGGATGGCCCTCGTGCATCGCGCATCATAAAGTCCAGTCTTGGCAAGAAACCGTCAAAGGTCTTATATCTTCTGTCCGTTACCGTGTCTTCAATCCGGTGCAGTCGATAAGAAGACCCGTGGTGTCCTTTTTGAATCTTGGAGGTCTAATTTTCATCTGTGGTCTGGCAGACTGTAGTGACCCGTCCGTTATTATCAGCCTGGTGGCTGTTGTGCTCCTTTGGATTGGGTTCTATAGCAGCCTTCGAGATGTTTACGTCCGGTTTTCTTTTTTCCTCGAATCGTAGAAAATCTTCTTCATATAGCTCATGTACCTCTGCCGGATTATCCACGTACCACCATGTATACTGGCCCATGTCGAAAATCATACGTGCCTCTTTAAGGAATCCTGCCCCCAGCAAAGTGCGATTGTCTCGGGATTCTGGAAGAATGACGAAGGTGGTTGGGATGGTCCGCCCACAGAGAGTCACCCCAACTACTACCTTAAGCACATCTTGTCTTTTTGGGAAACCGTCTGCTAATGTCAGCTGTACGGACTCTGTTCGGAATTCATATCCCGCTTCCTTTAACTGGCAGTACAGCTGGTACGACGCTACGCTCGATTTGGCACATGTATCAATGTACGCATATCCGTGTATATTTTTAATTGATATGCATACTACCGGTCTGGAGCTGGCAACTTCCTGGTAGTTGACGCTGCAGAAACTCACGTCCTCTTCCTTAAGTGGCTGGCGTGGATGTTTGGTGCACGTAGGGCAATTGGTGCGTACCACCCCGGGTGTTCCACAGCCGTAGCATGAGAATCGCGGTGCTGATGGTAGGGGTTTTTGCGTTTGTGCTACTAGACTAGTCGGCTTGGTCGGTGCCGTTGCTTTGCCCTCCTCAGCCTTCTTCTTTCGGCAAACGTCAGCTGTGTGGCCCGGATTCTTGCAGTGGCTGCAGCGAACTCGGTGGTGTGAATTCTTGACAGCTTGTGGCTTGACTTCGAACAGCTCTTCGGCACTCTGGGCAGCCTTAAGGAGAGCATCGAAGGTCCTAACGGACTCCCTGGCGATCTTCTCCTTCATCCTCTTGCTCAAGGTTGCATACACCATGTCTAGTTGATGGCATTCAGGATGGGTTGGTGGCGGCAACTGCGCGATCAGGTCCCTTTTCGCAGCCACGAATGTCTCCGTCAGCTCATTCTCCCTTTGGTGTGTCCCCATAAGCTCTAGGTAGATAGAGGGAGCTGGTTTCTTAGGCGCGAACGCCCTCTGGAGTCGATCCTTAAAGTCGTCCCAAGTAGTAACGGTATTGGAAATGCCGTTCCACCATGTCGCAGCATCATCCTTCAGCACGAGTGGTAAGCTTTCTAGCGCGTCGTCGTCGTTCATCTTCTCCACGCGTTTGAAACATGACGCTGCTGTCAAAAATGTTTTTACTAGGGTAGCATCTCTTTCCCCATTGTACGAGAAGTTAGCTAATGCGAACGATGTAGACCGCGCCGGTTCCGTAGCAGGTGTTGGAGGATGTGGAGAGCGCGTCCCCGCAATAGCCCCAAGCAGTTGCTGAAACTGAGCTTCCGACATGTTGACCGCCATCTTATTCTTCTGTACCACTCTTCTAGGTTTTATTTTCGTCGATGTTACGCGTCCAGACTTCGTTACGACGTATTGTGTCTTCGTAGTGCCCGCGTTGGACGCCAGTTTGTAATGTTGGCGGGATCGTGGAGGCGTACAGACAGCAAAACACGAAGAGTAGAGAAGTAGGTAACTTTTATTAAGGCGAAGATTTACAAACTTTTTAAATTAGATCAAAAAAAGGCAACACTTATTTATCTACGTACGAGCGTCAACCCACGAAAGCAGGAGTGAACACTCGAAGCGTAAATAATACCGCGGGTTTTGTGGCAAAAGTCTCCAGACGTCCCACAAGTGGAAGCGTACAGAGAGCAGTGAGCAAATAGACCGTGAGCCTTGAAGTAAACAAGATTAATTGACAAAACTTTATAAAAGGTCTTATACATTCTACGTTAAACAAACGCTTGCGCGATCTAACTGACAGGCAGCGCCATCTAGTGAGCAATTGGTAGGCTGCCTTTAGCTTGGAGTTGTAGCTGTGATTACAATATTTATTTATTTATTTACTCCTGTCTTCTCTAATAATGATCTAAGTTACAAAATACTAATATACTCATCGACTTTAATGTTTTATTATAGGTACAACCGTGTCCACAACTATAATTAATTTGACCAATCACGTGGCGCCTTTTCTGAACTACAATGAATTTGACCAATAGAACGTCGCCTTGTTCATACAACAAAAGACATAAACGAAACGCTGAGCCGGTGGGCTGCGCTTCGTTTCAGCAAAGCTTAGATTTATCTTCTACTTTAAGAGCCCTCATTGTGTAACGGTTGTATAATTTAAGTATTAGTATGTTCTAACCGGGATATATCCAGTCGCCTTGGGGAAGTTTGGCCCGAATGTTGATCGTGCCGTAGGTGAAAGCAAAGCCAGGCTGGCTGATGAGACGGCCGCTTATAACGGGTGGGACGATTGTGTGGCCATCCTCCACATTCATGTAGCACCACCTATCTTGCTCCTTAGTGCATCTGAACAATAATATGTTTAATGTAAGTATTATAATGACTATCCAGTTTTATAAAAATCCATTAGACCTGTGATTACGCAACTTTTAGAACGTTGAAGGAAGGACATCTCAACTGTAATTATTAAGGACAAAAAGTGACATTTGAATGTACTTTTTGAATGGGAAAATGATAGTTGATTGATCCCAACGTTCGTCGGAAAGTTAAAGTAAGTTGTAGCCTCAGCTATGTCGGTAAGCGATAACCAAAAAAGTAATGAATTACTTAACTTTTATGTGACATTAGGTCTAACGGATCTTTACAAAACCGGGCGCTACTATAAGGTCAACCAGGGTAGAGATGGGTAGGGGTGGGTAAATACCGGGTAAATACCCGGTATTTACCCAATGCACCCGGTAAATACCCGTATCTACCCAAATTGGTGGGTATAAACTATTTCGAATGGATTTTTTCAAAAAGTGACATTTTAGGGCCGAGTTTTTTTAAATGAAATGTTTAAAGCCTTCTAAACAACTTTTGTTATTGCAAAATATCCATTATGATGCATAGTTTATGAGAAAAAAAATGTTTGTTATTAAAAATAACACGTATTATTTTACGAAATAAGATCAAGTTAAAACGGGAGCCACTACCAGAATAGTAACTATAAGCCTTAACAAAATGTAAGAAAAATGTTGAAATAGTGTTGCCTTCTACTTATTGGACAAGAAATCATCATCTTGCTAGGCCTTTTTCCCATTTACTTGGGTCGGCCTTCCCTGTTCTTTTCTCCATTCTGCACGATTGAGTGCAAGGTCGGCGTCTATATTAAGATCTTTCAGGTCTCGCTGAACCGTCGTCAGCCAGGTGGCAGGTGGACTTCCGCGTCCTAGCTTCGTCGTTGGAATATCGAGCGCTACCTTAACCATGTAGTCTACTGGGCGCCCCTGTACATGACCGTACCACCTCAGACGTTTTTCCGTCAGCTTTTCTGTTATTGGCGCTGCTTTAAAACTACCCCGGATATACACGTTTCTTATCTTGTCCATCATGGTGACACCCGCTGACCAGCGTAACATGCGCATCTCAGTGGTGTGGAGCTTGTTCAGGTGGGGTTTATTTGTAGCCCATTGCTCGGATCCGTACAACATCGCTGGTCTTACTACTGTCTTATATACATGACCCTTCACCTTTAGAGGCATTTTTCTATCGCATAGGATGCCTGTGAGTTCTTGCCATTTCATCCAGTCTGTCTGAGTTCTATGGACTACATCGCTGTCAATCTTTTCGTCGTTGCTGAGTACAGAGCTTAAACTTTGTAACAGTTGGCAGGCGATCATAACCTATATAGAATTTGTCATTTTCTGGGTTATTAGCCGTTTTGTCGAACAGAAAGAACATGTGTTCGGTCTTCTTCCGACTGATTTTTAGGCCATCCTTCTAGCGCTTCCATCCAGCTATTCAAAGCGCGTTGAAGGTCAGTCTCAGTCTCTGCTATTAAGGCCACATTATCGGCATATAGAAGGTGCCAGGGTACAGCCCGTTGGCATTTTCGTGTGAGGTAATCCATCGTGACATTAAAGAGAAGTGGACTAAGTGTGGACCCTGGTGTACACCGACCTTGAGCTTGAAGCTGTCACGCGCACCTGATGAGCAAATCACCTGTGTAGAGACGTCTGTGTACATGACCATAATAAGATCTATATACGACTCTGGGATAAGCTGGGCGCGAAGAGCCTCCCATATAAGGTCGCGTGGTACATGGTCAAACGCCTTCTCAAGGTCGATGAATATCATATGCAGGTTTGTGTTGTTGACTTTGGCTTTCTCAATGAGGATTCTTATAGCCTGAGTAGCGTCAGAGGTGCCCTTTCCATTTACAAACCCTCACTGATTGGGTATGAGCTTCACGATACCATTAAGTCTGCTGTTGATTATCCTCTCCCATAGTTTAAAGGTATGATGCATGAGCTTTATTGCTCGGTAATTCCCACAGTCACGTACGTCGCCTTTTCCTTTGTAAAACGGTATTAAATGACTTCTTTTCCAAGCATCTGGTATTTTCTGTCCTGCCAAAAGTCTGATAAACAACTCGCTTAGCCAGCCGATGCCAGAGTGCCCTATTATGTTTCCAGATCTATTGGAATCTCGACTGGACCTTGGGCTTTGTTGTTTTTCATCTTTCTGATCTCTTTGATGATTTCCTCCGTTGTAACTGCTGTTATTGCTTGGTTTAACTTTCGGGGATTCTTAACATTAAGCAAATGGCGGTAGTACTCTGCCCATCTTTTTCTTATATCATTGTCTTCTGTTAATAGTTTATTGTTTTTATTTGTGATATATTTGGCTGAAGTTATATCTTTGCTGTTATTATTTCGAGCTTTTGCGACTTGATGGATATTAATTTCTGTAGTGGAAGATTCTAATTCTTTGTAAAAGTTAGCATTGGCTTTGGCTCGTGCGCTTGCCACTTCACTTTTTGCGTTGGAATTCTCTCTGTTGTAGTCTGCTTTATCCGCATCATTACCGGTTTCTTTGTGTTTTCTTAAATGCAAACTTCTTGACCTGTACAACATCCAACATCCACCATTTAGTCTCTTTAAAGAAAGAAAGAAAGAAAGAAAGAAAGACATTTATTTATGACAAACACATATAACAACAGAGAAATACAAAAAATAGGACGAACACTGCTTGTCACAAAAGCAGCAAACAGCGTGAAGGGGGCTCTCTTACTCCTGGTTCTCCCTAAATGTGTTTCTGCGGATTTTCTACAGAATGTTTCTAAATCGTTCCACATATCGTTTTCGGTTTCTACCTTTGAAGTGTCTTTTGTGCCAAAGTACGTTTCTATGTTTTGAACGAATCTTGATCCCGCGGTGGTTTTCAGGGATTTTAACTTAATTTTATGTATCTGCTTGTTGCTGCACTTAACAGGTTTGGGCAATTCAACAACCAATAAGATCAGCCCTAACTGGCAGGTAGCGACGTCGCGATCGTGCCATCTGCGACGCGCGAATATTACACCGCGTCCTACCCGGCCGATTAATGTTTATCAGTTGCCTGGTTGAGACGGCTATTGTGCGTTAAGTGCCACGTGTGGATATTTGATCAATGCTTTAAATATCGATTTTGTTTTGTTTGAGGTAAAAGCTCACGTTATTGAATTTTGTTTGGATTGGCGGTACAAAAACAATATAATATACTTACCTACCTTTCATTTTTCCATCCTAAAGTTATATATAAACTCACAAAGTAATTAATACACTTCTCTCTGAGCTCGGATGATTGTAAATACAAACATTTAATTAAATTTTTATTTATTTTATTATCAGCATGCATCATAATGTCCATGAGAACGACGTTTATACATTCCTGCATAACTTGAAAACATTTTCATTATAATATTTGACTTAAAAAACGCATCAAAAGAGTTTATACCCACCTTTTTGGGAAGAAACGGGTAAATACGGGTAGATTGGGTAAATACCGGGTAAATACCCGGTATTTACCCATGGGTTTTTACCCACTACCCATCTCTAATTACCAGGGCAAATGCGTCAATGGGGTAAATGCGTCTCTCGATGATATCTCCGAAACTGAACATTTAAGCACTATTATGATCGTCCAAATTGAAAGTTTGGTGACCATACTTTGAACATTGAGGGCTGTAATATTTATTGAATGTTGCGTTTCGAACTTTTCGAAGATAACTTCAAAAGACGCATATACCCCATTAACGCTAGATCATACCAAATATGACGATTTCTTTGGCAGCTTTCAATTTCGATTCATGGGTTCATTATTCCTACCTTTTTAAGTGTCAAAATGTTTACGGTTTCATAGAAACATGCGTTCGGTTTGGACAAATGAATTTTTGGCACCGAATAATCGTGGACAAAATATTATGAATTTCGATAGATTTGCTTCTTAACGATTTGCATCCCTTTAAAAGGTGAATGTATAAATTCGAAAACGGTCAACACTGAAACTATCAAAGAAAATAAAATGAATATAAGTAAAGCTAAAGATAAGTTTACTCGTATTGCCAAGTATACTTTTCTGTATACCGTTATAAACTACATAATTGTGACGATTCTAACGAGCCCATACTCAACGGGGCTACGTCGGCTAAGTACTGAATACCCATGGCCACCTTCTGTCTCCATCATCAGATCAGCTCGGTGGTACCATAATATTGAACTGTCATCCAAACTATACTTAAACCCAAAATTTCAGCGCAACCGGTTGAAGATATCTCCTTCAAAATTGAGTTGCAAGATTCCACCCGAACAAACATGGGTATATACATACATTGAAATTTTATTTTCAATGTACTCGTATATATGTCCTTACCCATGTTTGTAAAAAGGCGAAATTGAGGAAGAATATTTACCCCTTTCTCAGATCCAGGCGGGATCTCAGCGGAATCGGTTGAAGATATCTGCTTCAAAATTGAGTTGCAAGTTTCCACCTGAACAAACATGGGTATATATCCTAGCACAATCGGTTGAAGATACCTGCTTCAAAATTGAGTGAATAAACGCTTGTAAAAAGGCGAATGTTGGGAAGAAAACTTACCCATTTCTCAGATCGAGGCGGGATCTCAGCGCAATCAGTTGAAGATATCTGCTTCAAAATTGAGTGTAAGATTCCACCCGAACAAACCTGGGTATGGACAGTCAAGTGTAAAAATATGGGTTCATATAACTTGGTCAAAAATATGTCCCATAACTCTTATGTCAGCGGATTAAGGTTTTGGTGCTTATTCATGAGAGGATGTTATCGATACATATTTTTGCACTTGACTGGACATACATTGAGAGTTAATTAAAAGCTTGTAAAAAGGCGAAAAGGAAGAATATTTACCCCTTTCTCAGATTGAGGCGGGTGTATAAGCTAGAGTTTGATTGTGAATATTCGGGCTGATCTTGCTGCAGCGAAGGCACGATGCGGAGGTTTCCATCTTGCACAGAAACGGCCAACGGCTGGTACGACACGAATGGAAGCTCCTGTAATCGAAGGTTAACGTCGAATTCTTATCTGATCCGCTTTGGCACCTAAACCCAAGATTTGGCATGGCAGAGGAAAAGTTAGAACATTTTGTGATTAGACCGGTTCCCTCACGTTTTCCTTCACCGATGAGCCACTGTTAAACATCAAATGATATTTCGTACATAAGTTACGGAAGAGACTAGCTTCGCTGCTGAACCATCTCGATTGCCCGCTCATAAAATATTGGGTCGAAGTGTTTATTGGTAGGGCTAAGTAGTTTGTAAAATATTGACTACTTGCTCCTAATATCTTACAAATATGATAATTTCAAGGCGTATAATGTTCAAATAGTATAATACATTTTTGATACAACGTTTAATGGATATATAGTATATTGGATATAAGTATTAGTTTATTGTTAAAATACATAAAAATATAAAACATACAAAACGTACATTAAAACTAGATTTAAAATTAAAACTAAAACTAACTTAAAAAGGACCTAAATAAAACTAAAAAATATTCCTAAATTTGGGCCCTTTGGCAGGGTACCCATCACGCAGGCAGCATTCCCGCGCTGAAGTCTTTGCGCGAGAAAGCTGCCCGCGCGAGGGTCGCCTGTTGCCTCCTTCAGGCGTTTGCTGAGCGCCCCGTGAAGTCCTCGCGCGCCTTTACCCCACGAGCCAAGAGTCTCGACACCAAACGGAACGAACTCGTACTGGGTGCCGAGACAATTTTACTTCACCGCCTTTGCTCGTTCCCGCGCGTCTGCCGCCGCGCCAGCACGTCTGCTAGTCGAAAGACGATAGGACGCAAGTGGCGTCCCACATCAGTGCACGTCCCATCTTCCACGGAATCAACGACATCCCGTCGGAGCGCTTGCCATCGCTCCGCACGATCTGGGGCTAGAGCTGCGGGAACATTAGCACTGACGAGCGCCCTTCTAAGGATGTCGTTGAGAGCGGCATGGCGGGACAGGCGGCTGGCGCCTGAGGAACAGGCGAGTCCGTGGTGGCCGAAGCAGTCTACGGAGGCCCCACAGGAAGCGCAGCTGTGGGCCTCACAAACCTCAGACCCGAGCCGGAGAGCGACGGCTATACGGAGTGTGGATGGGTCTATGAATGTTCCGGTATTAGGCGATGGATATGCGTGTAGCCAGTGTCCTGACTCTGGACTGGATACAGCCAAAAGTCTGGCTCGATCCCTGCCTGTCGCGTCGTCAACGAGTGAATTTATGACTGAAATAGAAGCTATGGTATCCCAGGCTCTTTGTATGATAAATTATTATCTTTTGTAACTAACTTTTTATGGATCACTGGGTCTGAAATAAACAATTTTATTTCATCTGAGTAGTAAGGTAGTTAAAAGCAACTTACGGGGTGATCTATAGGCAAGTATTTCTCCACTTGCCAGATGTCTTCGCGCAACAAGTCAAAATGCTCCTCGAAGATGGTCTGCCCCGCGCAAGGGAATCCATTGCGGACGCGAGTAAGGGTTGGGTTGCAGGGGCTCGGTGCATGCGAGTTGGATGACCACTTCAATGGCACAAAGGGTTTTAGCTCTGGAAATGCATCATTTATGTAGCATGTACAGCTGTTGGATTTTATGAATGTAACCAAACCCATTACAATGTAAAATGTATATTTTACCAGTAAAGATCTGTATTCTGTAAAATAGTCATTGTAAAAAATAGTACATATATATAATTAAATATGTCAAAGGAAAGAGGGAAACAACCTGGAGCAGCTGATGGTTACCGGCAAGGTGGGTGGCAAACGACCAAGAGGTAGGTGTCCGACTGGATGGACCGACACTGACACTGAATACCAACTTGCATGAAGCACTCCACGCTGCTAAGGACCGTAACAGATGGAGAGCACAGATATAGATAAACTTAGATCACGCAAATGCATACTGTACTTCGCGTGTCCGAATTCGGTCTCTGAGTTGCCACTCCGATTTACATGCCGCGCGCATCTGTTGTGGTAGCAGGTTGTCCGTGAATATTAAGAAAATGCCTTATTGCAGTATCAATTTTGCGCGGACAAGGGGAATTCACATCACTAATTCGCCTGTGTCACACACGGTCGGTTTTCATACCGATTGGTAGCCGGTTGTCCGTGACTATTAAGAAAATGCCTTATTGCAGTATCGATTTTGCGCGGACAACGGGGAATTCACATCACTAATTCGCCTGTGTCATACACGGTCGGTTTTCATACAGATTGGTAGCCGGTTGTCCGTGACTATTAAGAAAATGCCTTATTGCACCATCGATTTTGCGCGGACGATGGGGAATTCACATCACTAATTCGCCCGTGTCACACACGGTCGGTTTTCATACAGATTGAGGTGTTTATGTTTAAGTTACCTAGTTTATATCTATATCTGTGATGGAGAGGCATAATCCGGAAAAAACTAACTTCAGATCGGGGAGTTCACGACCCTCAGCAATGAGGAACACGATGCAAGGAGAAGGATGATAAAGGAAAAATAAAATCCTCAACTAATGCAATTATTTGCGATTCGGGTGCCGATGCGCAGAAAACCAATGCAGGAACACATTATTATAGAAATACCTTCCATCAGTTCTTCCCAAAACCATCTTCTCGCCCCACCACCTTCATCTACCAAATTTTATAATAGCTCATTAACTTTCGGGCTCTTCAGTTGTGGAATGCTTTGCCGTTGTTCCTATTTTCAAAAATCTGTTGAAACAATATTACCTGTCTCTCCCTTAAGTTGCCTTTTACGTATTGTATGTATGTATGGTTGTATATATGTCTGCGTATTAATTATTTTTTTAGGTATGTATTTTTTTAAAGTGTCCTATTTAGAAATATTTGAAAGATCGATGTGTTAGTTTACTCTTCATGATGAATTCCTGCACTACCTGTTAAAAAATCTAGTTTAAATGTTTCCTGCTGAAAGGTTGTCTGGAAGAGTTCGCTTTAAAGCGATGAGACCGCCTGTTGTTACCATTATTTTTTGTAACATGTTTTTCTCTTGTCGTGGTGCAATAAGGAGTATTTATTATTATTATACCTGTAGACGTACCTGTGACCTTATACTCTATGTTGTCTCTGATGTATCCATTGCTACCAACGGCGGCGAATACAAGGAAGTTGAGCTCATCACCGACTTTCAACTCGACATCGGGAAGGTCCACAACCCAAGTTTTTACTTTATCGGTTACTCCACTTGAAGAGCCGGTTTCCCCTAGGACTTCTTTGATTGTGTATCCACGTTTTGCGACACCTTGGACAGCGAAGTGGACGATGGGTTCAGCACCTGGAAGAAGTTACTTTGTCACATGGATTAAGAAGAATAGGCGGATCTTCCACCCCAGTGGGAACACTAGGCCTTATTGGGATTAAACCGGTCAAATCGAAATTCCGATAAAAGTGAAAAAATATAAAAATAATCGCCACGAGCGGAATTCGAACCAACGTTCTCTGCATTCCGTGCATTGCGCTGAACGATAGCCAGACTAACGATTTCAATTTATTTATTTGATTCCAGCAAAAAAGGCGCATATTTATGAGGGAATATCTGTCAATTGCACTCAAATTCCAAGTTGATATGAATGTGCTCTGCATGTTCACTTCCGCGCGCCATTCAAATCAAATCAAAATGTGAAAAGTAATCCTATCATCCTCCTAGCGTTATTCCCGGTAATGTCCCTAAAGGAGCCCGGGGTCCGCTTTGACACCTAATCCCAAGATTTGGCATAGGCACTAGTTTTACGAAAGCGACTGCCATCTGACCTTCCAACCCAGAGGGAAAACTAGACACGTTTTTTACAGGTCTGCAAGCTAATCAATGGTGTCTCATTGATGCAAGTTCTTAGATCTTTGCAACGTAACATGACTCGTAAGTCCGCTACATTATTTAAATGTACAGTCACATGTACTAACAATCCATACTAATATTAAATGGGAAAGTGTATGTGTGTGTTTGTTTGTTTGTCCGTCTTTCACGGCAAAACGGAGCGACGAATTGACGTGATTTTTTAAGTGGAGACAGTTGAATGGAGAGTGACATAGGATAGTTTCTATCCCCGTTATCATCCCCTAAGGGGGTGAAATGGGGGGGTAAAAGTTTGTATGGAGCTGCGATATAAACGTGTTCCAAGCCGCGGGCAGAAGCTAGTCAGGATATAATGCTATCATTTGTGGGGTATATTACCCGGATGTTAATTAAAACCGATAGCTATTCGGGACTGTTATTTGACAGCTGCCATAGCATACTCTGACGTGTCTGTGATTTCACAAATATTGATAAATGTTGACATTAACATTAATTGCCAAAATTGGCCATGTGGTCGTCGTATCATGAGCGGTTGTAAATTACATTAAAAAGTCAATACAATACAAATAATAGTCGATAAAGCCTATGCTGACGAATTGATTTTAACGTAACACAGTGTTCAAATAACATACATACGGACAATCGAAGAACCTCCATCTTTTTGGAGTCTGTTAAAAATCGAGGACTTCGTTTTTTTCATTGAGGATATGAGTTCAACGTTGAGTTAGTCATTGTGTAGTTTCGGCCTAGTACAGTTGATCACGATTTCATTTTAACAAAACCGGGATCAATAATCGCATTATCTTTAACAATAGCGTCGTGTTGAGCTGTTTTTGACTCAGGATCTGCTCAGATCTCTTCATAGTTTTCCGTACCACCAGTAGCTAATACGTCCATATATACATACGTATAATCACGCCTATTTCCCGAGGGATAGGCAGAGATCACGGATGTCCACTTGCTACGACATAGACATAGCTTCCCTGCGCCTTCGTTCACTTTCATGACACTCCTCATACATGTTCGTCGGAATAAGGTACTCTTGACCTGACCCATCTTTAGGATTTCTCCGATTTGGACGGAAAAAATTCGACGAGGTGGACGACCTTCCAACTGTACTATCCACTTTTCCTTCATACACTCTTTCAGTAGGTAATTATTTGAGGAAAAACGAGGGAAATCAGGACTACCAAGAATATCTCAGACTATCCTTGGACACGCAACATTGATAGATAGGTATAGATTTATCAAATAAAATAAAAACAGTTTTAACTGTGTGATCCCTTCACGCTTGACTCACCAAGACGATTCCATTCCAGAAAACGAATAATGGAGAGGACAGCTTTCAGGAGCACGAGAACGAAGAGCCAAGCTACATTATGGATTACCTTAACTGGTACACCCTTGTTTCGTTTAAAAACGTTTCGTAATACAATTATATACTACTCCTATTCAACAAGCAATAGTATTTACCGTTTAGTTTTCCGGCGAAGGAAAACATCGTGAGGAAACCGGTCTAATCCCAATAAAGTCTAGTTGTCCCTCTGGGTTGGAAAGTCAGATGGCAGTCGCTTTCGTAAACACTAGTGCCTTTGCCAAATCTTGAGAGTGGGTCAAAGCGGACCCCGGGTGCCTTTAGAGTACAACCATGAATAACGTTAGGAGGATGGATTTGTAAATGAGTTCTCAGAAAGGATTTCGATGAGATTAACAATACCTACAGTGTTTTACGAGGGCAAAACATTTGAGTAGCCAGCTCATATCCAGCTAAATTCATATTCTTCGTGGCCAGCCACTCTCCTAATGGGACTGTTTCATAAAAAAATATTGAGTTCGAGTAATCAGGATAGATTAGGTTTATTGTTGTTCAAATCTCAAAAAGTGCAAAGTTCCCTTAATGCGTCTGACTTTATTATTATTTATTTATTTATTAAAAACTAAAATTAGACATGAACATCAATGTAGTTTTGTAGAGCAATGTACCTTACATTGCTCTACAAAACTACATTGATAGTTTGACTGTGGAGTCAAAAATTACAGACACATTTCTCTTATATATTAGTAGTGTCTTAAATATCTACAATATGGCCCTGGGCGGGTAACTTTGGCTCTCGTAAATTACTGTGTTTGTGGTTTAGTATGTAGGCTTCAGTAACTTAGTACATACCTACTTATTTAATGTTCGATATGAAATATTTTTCAAAACCAAATACGGTGTAAAGGGTAAACTTGAAGTCGATGAAGAATACGAGTATAAGGTACTCCTTCAAATGTTATAACAATATAGATATTATCTAGTAGCGTATGGCCGTATCTAGAAACATCTAACAAACCTATTTTCAACCCCCGACGAAAAAAGAGGGGTGTTATAAGTTTAACGTGTCTGTCTGTGGTATCGTAGCTCCCAAACGAATGGACCGATTGGACTGCAGTTTTTTTGTGGCATAGATAATTTTATACCTAGTGTTCATAGCCATGTTTTACTAAAATCGGTTAAGCCGTTTTTGAGATATTGGACTTTGAAATGAAAACGTCGGGGGTTTTTCAACTTTTCTAAGTTGTAGTTATAACATATAACTACAATGGCGTTAACATTTGTTAATCCTTATCTGTCACTTTGGCGTTTCAGTTCGTAAGAAAGGGAAAAAACAGATATTATTGATTAGAGACATTTTAAGTTTTATGCGTATGATTATTATATGCCGGAAGCTTTTTTTTTCTAAGTTGGGCCCCGAAGGGGCCTTTAACTAATTGCCAATGACACATACAAGAGTATGACTAAAACAGAAAACTAATAACATATATACAATTACAAAAACCTAACGTATGCGGCAAGCATTTGCTCTCAAAAATGATTATGCCTAACAACATGCTGAGAGGTTCTAAATACAACTGACCTTCTATAGATGCTCGAAATCCTGTAGGTTCGAAGACCTGAATTTTAATATTGCTTAACGCTTTGAAGTCATCAGCAGCTGATATGACACTTAGCAGTAACAGATTAACGAATACACTTCTGAACTCGTGAAGAGCCATGATGAAACTGAAATTAAAAAACAATTGAACTAAACTTGAACTTACGTTTGACACACCCCCACCATACAGCAACAAACACAGAGGAAGAATAGAAAATACATACACACATTGAGTGACAAGGATGTAACCATAGACAATGCCACGAGTGAAATAAAAATGAAATGAAATGAGATGCAATGTCTAATCTCCTGTCTCTCAGCGCCATCTCAGCCCATATAGGCTTTTTTGTTTGTCACCAGCTTGTTTGTCCAAAAATTGTACTGAAACTAACGTCACTGATATAACACGACTAAATTATAAACGAAATTAGACTTCAAGAATGTATAAGTCTTCTGATACCTCTTAATTTAGTAAGGTTAATTTACCATCGTCCCTTTCGGACATTCGCACATCTATTAAATCCTCTAGCCACGGCATCAAGTGACCATTGCCTATTTGTTTCATTGTTAAAATGTTTCTCAGATAACGCGTTATCGCTGGGGGCGTTATTGTTATTATTGTTCGCAAAAATTCAACGAAATTATGATCAGTGTGTGCTGCCTGTCGTGCTTTCACTACGTCATCATCCTCCTCCTAGTTTAATTTCTTGGGTAAGCCTTAAAGGAGCCCGGGGTCCGTTTTTGACATCTAATCCCAAGATTTGGCATAGGCACTAGTTTTACGAAAGCGATTGCCATCTGACCTTTCAACACAGAGCGAAAAGTAAACCTTATTAGGATTAGACCGGTTTCCTCATGAAGTTTTCCTTCACCAAAAATCTAAGGGTCCGTACATAAGATCCGAAAAACTCTTTTTCATCACACTTGCTCGTCAACGGCGTTTTTACTTGCGTGCGTACAGAGCAGTTATAGCCGTTTTACCTCCCACGGGATGTTAAGTTTAGAGATGAAAGAGGGTGTTTCCAATCAGCCAAGGTGTATTTCATATCTTCAAAAGTTTGCTACGACCAACTTTTAATATGTATAAAACATATCTTTGTATTAGATTTGACTGCAATTTAATGTTTAGTATGTAATAAAGTGTCTATGTAAAACGTTTTAAGTGTTTTTAAATCGTGGCTGTATACCGAAGGGTCTTTGCCATACGCGCCTCACGTCAAATTCAACAAAATGGACGACTGACATGTTGCAGTTTTTATTGCATTAATTTCTTCTAAAATGTTTTTGTTTCCTCGCAAATGTGATGAAACTCAAGTCATCAAAAGCCCTCCGCCTTCGGCGTCGGGCTTCTGATACACGCAATATTCCACTATTACGCCCCTCGTTAAACAATGTACTTATTGTTTGTCATTTTGTGTGCGAATAAATGTTTATCCTAAACACCTTGCTCTGAGACGTCTGGTAAAGTGGAAAAACGGACAACGCTATTTATATATGCCCATTAAAAATTGTCCTTTAAAAATGTATAAAAGCTTTTAAAAGATACTTTTCACAAATCCTAATTACCTTTTCTATTTCGGGTGTTTATGCCGCACTAACGACGTTCAAAAGGGGCCATTCTGTCACGCTTTGAGCATTAGGAGTCTCACAAACAATAATAGTGTTTAAATTACATCCACAAATTTATAGTAATTGCCCAAATACGCCCATTGCGTGTTGTATCGCCGACTTTAACGATTCTGAAGCTATCGTCGCGGAGCTTACACGGGTCGTTATTTGAATGGGTAAATATTATCTGGTTTAAAAATGTAGACGCTACTGTTAACCTGTGGTCTCCCTGTTTCTCCAGCAATAAAAAATATAGTTTAGTTTATAATTCATACATACATTCATATTTGACGCTCTCTGAAGCCTAGTTGGTAGTGACTAGTGACCCTGCCTACGAAGCCGGAGGTTCCGGGTTCGAATTCCGGTAAGGGCATTTATTTGTTTGATGAGCATGAATATTTGTTCCTCGATGTTTTCTATGTATTAAAGTATTTGTTTATCTACATAAGTATGTATATCATCGCCTAGTACCCATAGTACAAGCTTTGCTTAGTCCCCAAAATATTTGTTTTATTTATATCCGGCCAAGTTCCACTTAAGCAAGACGGTATTCTTGCCCACGTCTGCTATTCTGATTCTAGAACGCAGTGTGGCATTTCAGACTCGATAAATTCTCTTGATTCCTAAGAAACTGGGTTCCATTGCACGCTCGCAAACGTTGAGTCTAGACTTCTGAATTTACGTCGGCGACCAAGACTGAGCTCCGTAGGTTAAAATACTTGTAATAAATAAAAAGTATCTTCTGAATAGACACTTGACAGCTGTCACGCGCATCAGACTTCGATGAAAACGTAGGTTCTGATAAAGTGAGAAAAGTTTTTCCTCGTCAAAGTCTTTATCATATTATAATAGTATTGAATTTCGCTTGGCACGTGGAAAAGATTTTTGCTCTACGAGCTGTCACAATAAGAAGTCCCGTCAATGTTATAAATTATAACAGTCTTTTTGCGTAGGGGCTGAAAATACATGAAACGCATTCATCCACTTAGGAAGCATTTCCCCTCCTATTCAAGTTAAAACACCTTTAATGTGATTTCTACCGGTTTAACTCGTGGATTAACCGAAATGTAATATTAATGAGCGCATTTCGGCCTTTATTTGCTTCAGAATTATATATCAATTTGACAGTTGATTACTATGCGCATGTCAAGACAAATTCTTCTTTTAAACTTAGTTGGGATGGCTTGGGATGTTGGGATACAATACACGTTTTTTTTTAATTCCAATATTTTACACAAATATTTTTTCTAGTTTCTACTGCGTAAATAGAATGAAAGCAATTTTCATCTTATTTATTTTAACATACAGGGTATCTAATACTTTTCTTTTTGTTTTCAGGTAAGACCACATATACGCAAATGTTGAAAACTACGTTAGCAATACATGCAAGTATATTTCAGTATTGAACATTTTCGCAGACCAGGACTGTTATTCTTTACGCGCTCATGCACCTCACCCCACCCGTCACGCCTAGCGAAACTAAACCTCTACCTTAGATACTACGAATCGCGACGTCTGGATATATATGTGGGCAAACGTTAGGTTAAAACAAGTACCAGAATAGGAGGGCAGGTCTGTTATTTGGAACGCCCTAATGCGCCTCACCTCACCCGTCAGTATTGAGACCTTTCAGATATATTTGTGGGTGAATGATGGTGAGGTTAAAACTTGTTACAGAATAGCAGGGCAAGATTTCCCAAACAACATGCCACGACCCAACAGTGACCTGCAAATGAATATTAAATCGGCCTAATTGTTTTATTGGATAGTATTTTGTTGTTAAAAGTAACCTACAGGGTGTAACAAAAATGGGGTGTGAACTGATCAAGGGCTCAACAGCTATCGTGTTCTGATAAGAATAAACACGCGTTTTTTTACATATGTGTGAAGCGTTGGCTGACTGGGGCGACGAAATGAAAACTGAAAGGGCAGAAGGTAGTAGGCTATATGTTATCCCGTGGTGTTCATAATCTTATCGTAAATATATTTTAAATCGCCATACCTTTTTAACATCCGCAGCAGAACCAAGGTAACTGATATAGCCCTTTGAACCGCTAACCTTAAGTGGCAGTGGGCGGGGACGTAGAACCGATGGCCGTTGGGGTGGAAAATTCTCGAGTGCCGACAACGTATCGCAAGATGCGGCGTGGGTAGGGTCATTGTGGCACTCTTTGGGGGAGGCCTAGATCCTGCAGTGGTTCGGCTGATATGATGATACATTTTTAACACCATACTTTAGTAAATATCTATTTACATAACTGTCGGTGGAGGAAGTGTCGTCGGATTCCGCATCATCGTGTTTGTAAAAAAAAAGTTGAGGTTATTGAAACATCTTTTGATTTAAGTTGCTAAATAAATGCTTCAATAGTTGAACCGCTAACCCATCCGCGGCGGCGTACGTACCCGGCCGTAAAGACAAACAGCGCAGCGCTGGTAAAAGCCGTCATATCAACCTGAGATGTTTCACGCGTGCCTCAAATATGACGCTGTTGCGGGAAATATGAATCTTTGGGCGTTCTCAAACAACGCTGCGTTTTATAGAAGAAGGAAGAAAGAAAGAAAGAAATAAAGAAAATAAGTTAATTTCGCAAAAATACAGTATACAACAACAACATACATTTTAACATTTCGTGAAATGCGAAAAAGGAGTCCACTCAGCACAATGTGTATAGCAAGAATATTCTATTCTCCAAGCCGACGTTCTAATGGTGAAATTCATTTTAGTTTTCAGTAAAAGCGCCATAAGATTGGTCAAATTCATTATAGTTGTCTGAACAAAACAGTTGTATAATAATAAAGTTGAGTTGGGAGCTCCATAGAAAAAATATTTATACATAGTTATAATACGAAGTCTTAATTCAAACACTAAAGTCGAGTAACCTTTTCCACCTAAGTTCTCCATCCGCGTATTTTTTTGATTGAACCCATTAAGACCGCCTGTTGTCTACCTCTACCTACATTTTAATGTATTTTTTTCTCGTTATAACTGCTTTGTTTGTGTGAGGTGTGCAATAAAGAGTATTTGTGTTGTATTGTATTGTATGAAAGTCTATTAGTCTAAGAGATTTGGTAAAATCCGCATGACATTGTCAATTGATCAAAATATTGGGAAGTCAAGTCCTCTGTTTTTATGTTCACAATAAACTCGGAAACTATAACACCGATTTTCATGCGATTTTGCTGTATTAGGGAGAGTGTTATATTAGGGTCACCCCCACTTAAACTAATATCGTTAGTCCTAATTTGATTACACCTAACAACGTTCGATATAATTTTCATTAGCCCTAATATTCGGATAACTAATTTCATATGGCATAATTATTTGCTGCGCCTAATTTCAAACCTCCTAATCATTCCTAATACTAAACATCAAGTGTGCTAATATATTGCAAACTAATAATCATTTTTCCTAATGACTACTAAGCCTAGTGATTAATGTGCCTAATGATCACTAATATCACTATATTTAATGTTCACTACACCTAATTTCGTCACACCTAACTATCACTTGACCTATTAACTTTTGCTCTAATGTTTGACTAGTACTAATTAATGCATCCCTGATTATTGGATCGTGCATTATCAGGGCGGACGAAAATGCCATGTCATAAGCGAACTCTATCTTAGGTCGGTTAGTTTAGGGTTCACTTGTGTCCCTCAGCCCAGAAATAGACACCCCGCGCAGCGTGGTGGCGTCGACTTGCTGTACGGCTATCACAAGACGGCGCACGAGCTCTCTCATTTTTTCTCGCATTATACTTCTCTGTCTAATAAGAGTGAGCTAGATAGACATCGGATTACCCACCTATTCTACCCTAAGGCAGGTCAGTGTAGGTACGACGACGAGCGAAGCGAGGAGGAGTGTTAGGTAGAACTGCGACCCTACAGCGCGTGAGCCGAGCGAGCGAAGCGAGCGTGCCGCGGCAGCGGCCGGCAAAGCGCCAGAACCGACATAATAAGAAAAAAAAACAGTGAAATAAAATTAGTACTACTGACAATTCGGGAAAATGACATTAGGGCTAAAATACTTAGGCAAAATGAAGATTCGGGTTAGTGATTTTAGAGACATTGATAATTAGGTGTAGTCATTATTAGGCATTGCAATATTAGGTCTAGGAAGAAATCGGTCAAATAAAAATAGTCTTAGTGAGAATTCGGTCATGAGAAATTAGATATTATGAAAATTCGGGATACTGAAATTAGGGCTAAGGAATAATTAGGAACAATGAAAATTCGGGTTTGTGATTTTAGGGTTAATGAAATTAGGGCTAGTGAAATTAGGTATGAAATTATTAGGGCTAACGGAGGGGAACCGTTAAATTATCATTGTCCAACAGAGCTGTTCGGCGACACAAATCTACTAAAAGCATTGCCTGGTCCGCTCGCGCATTGCTTCATATTGGGGATATTTTCCTTGCTCACTGCCTCGCCACCTCACACAGCTCGGAAGAATACTGTAGAGGTCGTCTATGCAACCTCTACAGTGCTGGCAGACCAGAACCAACCGCGTCTGCTATACCGTACTGAGTCTTTCGTGGCTTGCGCTTTTTTGACACCGATGTGAAACCGTCCTTATCCACATGGGTGCGAAGGGGCTTCTCCTCTGGATGAACCCCGTCTTCACGCACTCTTGAAGGTGCATCTTTCCGGTTGGCTGTGACAGGCTGACCGGCAACGACGTCAGCATAGCGATGACATGACTTCGAGGATATAAATAGTACTATAAATAGAAGAAGAGTACAAGACCTCAAGGAGTCGACCCCAAGGCTTTGGCCTCCGGGCCACGACTCTCATACCTCTCGAAAAGTTCTCAAACAAGTGTGTTAATATTCTATTGCTCTAGCTGTACTATCCCGCTCACCGTCCCTACAATACTCACCGTTATGTAGATTTTATTTCGTATATGTGTATTCATTGTATATTTGTTTCAAAACACGTGACGCTCGTAACTTGAGTCACCCCCCACTGCTTTGTATAAGTAAAATTCGATTGACATGTCATCGAGCCGCTTTTGCCGCCTTTTTATGTTTTTGCAAATGTCATCTTTATAGGACGCCAGGAGAGCTTTTGTGGGGAAATAAAGAGTTTATGTAAGTGGGTGGGAACGGAATTAATTTAGAGTTTGATGCCTTTCTGAAGGGTGATTTGAATTTTATCGTCTTTTGTTTTCCATATGCGTGGTCTTTGTTAGGGTTCCGTTTTTTAAAGGGACACTGTTTCTTAATCTACCTACTGTATAATATGAATTTATCTGGGGGCACGGCAGTGGCTCCGCGAAGTCAAGCAAAACAGCGGCACGGCCGTACCATCCTTTTCTCGAAACAGTTGTTGAGGCCATTTCCGACCTCCCTATTACTTCGTTGTGGATAAAGCTAAAATCCTGAATTTTAAGTAATGAAGCAGGCATTGTGTACAGATGGTATATTTAAAATTACATTCAATATCATTATATCATTTCATTAATATCATTTGACGACCGCTTTAGCCTAGTTGGTAGTGACCCTGCCTACGAAGCAAGAGGTCCTGGGTTCGAATCCCGGTAAGGGCAAAAATTTGTGTGATGAGCACGAATATTTGTTTCTGAGTCATGGATATTTTCTATGTATTCAAGTATTTATATCTATTATATTTATCGTCGTCTAGTACCCATAACACAAGCCATACTGAGCTTACTATGGGACTAGGTCGATTTGTGTAAGATTGTCCTGTCCCCTTATATTTATTTATTTATTTATTTATTGAATAAATATATTATTAAACACACATAAAAATATATAAAATACAAAAGTACATTAAAACTAGATTTAAAATTAAAACTAAAACTAACTTAAAAACGACCTAACAAAAACTAAATAATTCCTAAATTTGGACCCTTTGGCAGGGTACCCATCACGCAGGCAGCATTCCCGCGCTGAATTGCGATTGCAAGTCTTTGCGCGAGAAAGCTGCCCGCGCGAGGGTCGCCAGTTGCCGCCCATTTATTTATTTATTTAATATCAGTTTGAGAATTAGAACTAGTCAAAGTTTCTTTATTTTGTCACTCACTCATTTAATGGCTGACTGACTGACCGATCATCAAATCTCTAACTTCTAGGCCTTCTAGCAGACATAGAAGCTTAAAATTTAAAATACACTGGAACAATAAATACTACATAGTTTAAGGTGTGCAAAAATCCATAAATGCAGTAAAGTTGTGTGATTGCCAAGTTGCAGAATTTTATTTAAGTAGCAAGCAAATAAAGATTAATAAGAATGCCTGAGAATAAATGACAATACCTGACAACTTTTTACGGTTGAACAGTTTCGAGACTTGGCCTCTTTTTTACACGGAATGTTTTTATGGTCTAAGGCCGGTTTGATGGTAAGTTGTAGCCTATTATGATCGTTTGCAACTTTAGAAGTGACACATTATTTTGTCCCTTGTCTGTTTTTTGAATGAAAAGTATAGAGATAGTTGGAGGAGATAAGGTAGTTTTTGTCACGAAAATCACCCCTTAAAGAGGTGAAAGGGGGTTAAAAGTTTGTATGTACGGAGCTACGATATAAACGAGTTCCACGCGAACGGAGTCGCGGGCAGAAGCTAGTCAGACATAAAAGCGGAGCATCCTTGGTAAACTGCGCCCAGCGCAGGCTGTGACACGGCGAGATAGACTATCCATCTCTTTCTAACTAGAATGCTTAGAAAGAGACGGATAGTCTATCACGCCGCGACATAGTTCGTGCGCCATCTTGTGATAGCCAAGCTCATAACTACTTTTTAGCGAATTAGGTATGCGATTCCTTTTAACGCAACAGTATTAAACTTAGGTGTTGTTGTTATGCCCGTAATTACGAAATGCAGCCAACTTAGCAGTAAAGCCGAATTTAGGCCACCTGACGCTGGACATTAATAATTTAAAGCCGTTCGCACACTGGCTAACACGGCACACGTATTTGGAATCTGCGATCACACTGTGAGATTAATTTCCGGTGCCACGTAAAACACACTATACAAACAATATCATTAAGGCAACAGCGATTACTGTCGCGACTCTCATCCTGATTCCGTACTTTGTGAACAATCAGATACATATATATGTACTATTGTCTAAAGAACCCAAGCCGTAAAATGTAAACCATCAATATCTTCATTAGTTTCGTATAAAATATCCGAGATAAGCTGGGTTCCATGCAATTTTGTATGAGCAAAACTGCCTTTTCATACCACGATAATGGCAATTAATACAGCCGATAAAGGGACACCGTAGTCCACAGACTCTTGCAACCCCGGGGTGTGATACGCTTGTGGTCAGCTCTTTAAATATAAATTCGAAGGTTAATTGTGATGACAGCAGGGGAGTGCAGGTCCTCAGTTATCATCAACACACTGCAACCTAGAGTCATGGTCACCCCCGGTGAAGTAATTGTAATGGCCGTGATGTGCCTTGATCTACATAGAATCTACTTTTCGACAACGGTGGTGATATGAGTATGAGTATGATATCTAGGGCGGCAACTCACATAAACGAATTTGCTTTGTTGCATTTTAGTATAGAAAAACGAAAAAGGAGCAACAACATATTTATGTTAATACAGTTATAACTTCCGCTACACGAAGTTTTTAATGTTTTTTTCGGAAGTCGTAACGCTAATTAATAACCTATTCAAAACATAGATTGAATAATAGGAACTGAAACTTTTAAGTACTTAATTCATCATTCACATAACGTTTTCCCGTTTACGAGCATATCCTAAAGGAGCCTGGCATCCATTTTGGCACCTAATCCCATGAAAAAAGTATTTGTATTGTAATTTTATATACCTGCATAAAAAGTCACGTGAGTTTGAGACATTATTAAAATATAATTAAATCACTGGGTCACTCATGTCTTAAAGGTGAAATAGCGTTCGACATGATTCAAAATTCAATAGAGTACCTACCTACTTGGATACGTGATCCTGATTCAAGAGCACTCGCGATGCGGACGCGCTTAGCGGTTATTAATCCCCGACGCAAAAAGTGGGTGTTATTTTAATATATCTCTTTTGTACGTATTGTTTCGTACAAACGCACCACAATCGCCGAAAACGAAACTATCGCTCCCCACGTGTAGCGCGGTCGTTAAATTGAAATGCACAGTCAGCCGGGGCCGTGATTGACGAGCCTGGCGGTAAGCAAATACGATGCGGGCGCGGTTAGCCCGTGCGACGGCGGTACGACCTCGGTACGGTACGACCACGACCATTCAACCTTAATATGTATACGATTAGCGTATACATGTATGCGTGTGTGTGACTGCGCCGCGCCTACCAAGTTTACCTATAAAAATAAATAAATATTAGGGGAAAATCTTACACGAATCAAACTAGCCCGTAACCTCAATAAGGCTTGTGTCTTATGGGTACTAGACGACGATATATATAATAGATATAGATACTTAAATACATAGTAAACATCCAAGCCTTAGAAACAAATATTCATGCTCACCAAACAATTATTTGCCCTTACCGGGATTTGAACCCAGGACCTTCAGCTTCGTAGCCACCGGCACCACCCAGCTAACCATTCGTCCTTTACATGAATAGAACAGACACTATTGATAGCTACCGGTTGTTTCACTTGTCACTGCCCATCGACTTATCAAATGAAAATGAATGGTATATTTCGCTAGAGATTGGTTAGGTACATTAGATGGTAGAATAATTCCACGATAATAAAGACCCAAAATGTCTCGCCAACAATGTCAGCATGCTAAAATATTAATTATACTTGAAAACTAGGCATGGAAATTAATTCATTAATTAAATAGGTACATCAGTTTGACAATGGCACATTTACTTAATTACATCGTAAAATTAATTTCAAAGAGAATTAAATTACTTATCTTAGAAAAAAAAGTTACATCCAATCTTACTAATAATCATAAATGCGAAAGTTTAGATGTTTGAACATTTGGATGTTTAGATGTTTGTAACTCAATCATGCTTCAATGGATCAACCGGTTTAGACGAAATCTGGCACGAAGATTTAACCTCGATTAAAATATAGGACAGTTTTTATCCTGAGTTCACGCAGACCAAGTCGCGGGCGGAAGCTAGTAATAAATAAATTTCAAAATATTACCAATATACTCGTAACGATGCATAATTTCCTTAAATGTCAAAATATTCTTTAAGCCTGCATCACACTGGCGCGGCCTGGCCGCGGCGGACATTAGTAAAATTGTCATTAGCTGACAACTATTGTCCGCCACCGCGGGCCGCGCCAGTGTGTTGCAGGCCTTAATTGAATAGAAACAATTCTGTCTTAGCATTGCTGGAGCAATGATTTAGTTGACAGTTTATATAGACAGTTTCGGTTACACAATTTTGTATAAAATATCATAGATCAGCTAAGCTGTCACATGACGGGGCTTGGGTGAGGTGACAGGTGAGGTGACCTGTGAGGTGATAGCTACGGGTGAAGACGTAAGACGCCGTCTCAGCTGTTCAATATTTTTAACCCTTAATATAGGCCCTTCCATCTTTTTCCCATATTTCAATGGTGCTGCAAGCTGTATAGTACTACGTCACAATATTAGTGTTTAGAGTTACTTAGCACATTTAGGTCATCCGAAAGTCTAGCGGTGCCTAATGCTCGCCAGACGTCGAATGTTTCCGAACAGGAAATCGAAAATGTCTTCAACGCTTAAAGCAAACTTAGACTGTCGTATTTCGGACATAATACGATATTATTTGATTTTATATTCGACTTGGTGTTACTTTTGAATCGACTTCAAAAAGGAGGAGGTTCTCAATTCGTCGGAATCTTATTTTTTATGGTTGTTTCCAGTTTACTCGAAAACACCTGGACCTAGAAAATATTTTTTGTTTGGAAGGGTATGGCCTTTTAAAATGAAAACTAAAGTTACCACGCTATTGTAAATAGGCAGGACGTTGCCGTGACGTCACGTCAGGTGTAAAGGCGAGCACACACGAGTTATTAAATTCGCACGCGCGTCACTAATTATCGGCCGACTCAGACGCGTCTATTTATCAGAAAACGAAACAAAGCCGGTATACGTAAATCATTATTTCTAATAAAAGGTTCGGATGACTTGTGTATTTGGTTTTGTTGCGGTATCGGAGGGTTTTGTTCGTTAATTTAGGTAATCTGCTGAGTTTAGGCAGTTTTAAATATAATAAATATGTTTACCTTGCTCATTTATTTTCTTTTGTCATGAAACAGATATTATATTTCCAATTTAAAACGTAATAAGTAATTAAATTAAATTCGCTTTCTCAGAAGACTTGATATTTGAGGACCACAAAGATATGTGAATCCAATCGAAATAATAGGCTACGTTAGAGTTTGGTAAACAAACTTTGTTTATAATGTATCCACTAAAACGTACACTTTATCCTCCACGCTCAAAATTGCGGACCAAATAAAACTATCAAGGGTGGGTAGGTATTTATTCTATGACCTAAGTCCCGATTTCCATATGCATGAGTGCCAGACGGCTATCCGGAACCCTCTCATTACATTTCCTACTCTAATCCCTGGGTGAAAGGTTCTTTATCGCTTAACCGGATTCTCGAGAGTCCATTTGACTAGTACATATTAGTAAAAGTTCCCAACTTCCAGATGAGGGGTTGCCATAAGTTGAGGGTTTGGGGGGACAGTTTAACACACAATTGGCTGATTAAAACTGAGTTAAGTTTGGCATTCTGTCACATCCTCAGTTGGATTGAGTTTAGTAATTAGAAGTAAATAATGTGGATACCAGTTTGAAACTTAAGAGAGAAATGTGGAGACATTGCACGTGTATGTTGGAATGAATAGAGCCTCATTTATTGTTTCTACACACATACTGTTCTTGTATAACATTAATTAACTTAATAATATAATAAGAAATATAAATAACTGTACGTTTTGAACTATCTATCTACATAACCATGCCCCTAAAGTGGATTTAAGGTAAACTTTCGAATGTTTAGCATTATTATTTCGATTACCGTTTTTATCATCTCCATTCGAATGAATTAAGATTGAAGGCGCCAATGCATACGAGTATATACTCTTTCCACCTTTTATATAGCACACTATTGCAGCTGAGGCTTTCTAATCGCCGCGATCCGTCATCGTCCGTGACTTAATGTTTTTCAACTCAAAACTTAAGTAGGTAAGAATATTTTTTAATAAACAAAGGAGCCAAAATAACGGGCATTCAAACTTTCACCCACCCTCTTTCGCGTTGAGAGTTAAAAAGTAAAACCCTGTCCCGCATTCATCTTTACCGTGGCCACCCCACTTCTCACTATCCGAAATAAAATATTTATACGGACGGAGCGCAGTTTTTCTCTTTGATTCAGTGGTTTTATTGGCCACCGCTCGCTGTAATAGATGACTTTGGGGCGGTAGCCATAAATAAAATTAGTCACAATTGATGCTTTTAAGCTGATTCTATCATAACACCGATGCTTGGAGAGTTTGGTGCTTGCCAATTTTGTAAATGAAAAACAATATTGAAGAAAATCTAAGGGCATTGGGCGTGAACGTTAATCAACTAGTTTGGCGTAAAATAAGTTATTTCTGGAACAACAAGAACAATATTCAACATCTTACACGGCTCAAATCTCCACCACTCAGCATGAGCCGAGACACGGAATGCAAGAGCGCTGATTTTCAGTGGATCAGATAAGATAGTTCACAGCACGTAGAACCGATGGCCGTTGGGGCGGAAAGGTTCTCGGGGGGCGACCACGTACCGAAAGGCGCGGGGAGGCCCCCACAAGGTGGGCTGATGACCTGGTAAAGGTCGCGGGAGTCCGCTGGATGAGCGGGTGGCGCAGGACCGGTCATTGTGGCACTCTTTGGGGGAGGCCTATGTCAAGCAGTGGACGTCTTTCAGCTGATGAGTTAAAACAGAACTAAGAAAGACCTGAGATACCTACATCTATATTAACCTAAGATATACACAATATTAAGATTATTGCAGCGTAAGCTAGTTGCTACACCAACGTGGTATAAAAAAAAACCGGCCAAGTGCGAGTCGGACTCGCGCACCGAGGGTTCCGTACAAACCTATAACAAGTAAAAGTTGTACTTAGTATGTTTATTACTAAATGATAAATGAAAATGGAATCCGTAACATTACAATGTGGAAAGCTGGGGGAGCATAAATTTAAACAGGGTCACTTTATCAATTTAGTAATCATTCTTTAGGCTTTGATTTCCTTACGAGTAGAACTACTCGCAAGGAAATCAAAGTTACGAACGGCAAAATAAGCGGATTACCTAAATTGCTGTTTCTTTTGAAAGCTGCGTTCACGGGAAAGTAACTTTAGGTTTTGATACCCTTGAGATTACCTATAATATATAATAATATAAACCAGCCTATATACGTCCCACTGCTGGGCACAGGCCTCCTCCCATGGATGAGAGGGAACGGGCAGTAGTCTCCACGCTGGCCGAGTGCGGGTTGGGGACTTCATATACACCTTTTTCAGTTTTAAATTATGCGGCTTATATTGCTATTTCTTATGATTGCGTAGACATAAAACTTTCGTTTTGCTACAACTGAAAGGTATTATAGACATGAGTATTTGACATGAATTTCAATTTAATACCTCTACACATTTACGAGAAAAAAGGTAGTAAGTTTAAAATTTAAAAAAATGATTTTTGTATGATTTTACTAAAAATGTCTACTTTTCTTAATTTTTCCTTTGTCTGTGCTATATGAAGTTTCTTCGTGCCAAGTTTTAAGTTTCTGTGTTAACGGGAAGTACCCTATAGGTTTTGAGTTTGTTGCGAATACTCAATTTCAAAATATGCGACTTAAATTGCCATTTCTTTTGATTGCGTTTACATAAAAGTTTGGTTTTGCTACATCTGATGGGTCATATAGCTCTTAGTATTTAACATGAATTTTAATTTAATACCACCACACGTTTACGAGGAAAAAGGTATTAAGTTTAAAATTTAAAAAGTATTTTTTTGTATGATTTAACTAAAAATGTCTACTTTTCGTAATTTTTCCTTTGTCTGTGCTATATGAAGTTTCTTCGTGCCAAGTTTCAAGTTTCTGTGTTAACGGGAAGTACCCTTTAGGTTTTGAGTTTGTTGCGAGTATACTCAATTTCAAAATATGCGACTTAAATTGCCATTTCTTTTGATTGCGTTGACATAAAAGTTTGGTTTTGCTACATCTGATGGGTCATATAGCCCTAAGTATTTGACATGAATTTCAATTTATAATACCACCACACGTTTATGAGGAAAAAGGTATTAAGTTTAAAATTTTAAAAGTGTTTTTTTGTATGATTTAAATAAAAATGTCTACTTTTCGTAATTTTTCCTGTCTGTGCTATATGACAATGCTTCGTGCCAAATTTCAAGTTTCTGAGTTCACGGGAAGTACCCCTTAGGTTTTGTGAGTGTCGAAAAACTCTAAAATTTGCAGCATAAACGACTGTATCTTTTGATTGCGTTGGCTTTTAAGTGTGATTTTTTCACAGCTTCAAGGGAAAATAGACTTGAGTATCTGATATAAATTTCAGCTTGATACCTCCACGCATTCCTGAGAAAAATGGTCTTGACAGACAGACAGACAGACAGATAGACAGACAGACGGACAACAAAGTGATCCTATAAGGGTTCCGTTTTTTCCTTTTGAGGTACGGAACCCTAAAATACTATTTCTAAAATACTAGAAAAGGCTGTGGGCTCACAGCTTACTCATTACCTTGAGTCGAACAACATTCTGCCTAGTGTTCAATCAGGTTTCAGAAAAGGGAGGAGTACAATGACGGCTTTACTTGATGTCACTGACAATATTTTGTGTGCACAGGACAAGGGAATGTGTACACTGTTAGTACTCCTTGACTTTTCCCGCGCCTTTGACTGCCTTAACATTAATCTACTTTTATCAAAGTTGAGTTATTATGGCTTCGACATCAATGCTTTGAGATGGTTTGACAGTTATCTAAATAACCGTTGTCAATTTGTAAAAATTAATCTTAGTGATGGCTCCACGCGGTCTTCTGAACTAGCTTGCCTCGAGAGAGGAGTCCCTCAAGGGTCGGTGATTGGTCCGATCCTGTTCATTTTATACTCTGCTGATATAGTGTCACACATAACACACAGCAAGTACCACATCTATGCGGATGATGTACAAGTGTACATCTCATGCAAACCTTCCGAACTAGAGAGCACCATAGAAAATCTTAATGCAGACCTTTCAAGTATTTCTAACTGGGCCACAGAAAATGGGTTAATTCTTAACCCAAGTAAGACTAAGTATATGGTTTTTGGCAGCAAACAACAGCTAGCTAGCACCAGTCTTTCAAATCACGTTATGGTTATGAATAAGCCTATTGAGCGGACGCATGAAGCACGCAACCTAGGTCTTTTGATGGATGGCAGCCTTCGTTATGAAAAACACATTGCCAATACAGTCAGAAGCTGTTTTTATAAACTCAAAGTACTATACAAAATAAGACCATTTTTAAATGAGAGCCTACGAATACAGTTGGTGGAATCACTAGTTTTATCTAGACTTAATTATGTGGACACTGTTGTTGGTCCACGACTTCTTTCTAAAACAAAGAAACTCATCCAGCGTGTTCAGAATGCCTGCGCTCGCTTTTGTTTCAACATTCCGTTGAGGGCCCATGTCACCCCATTTCTAAACAAGAATAATATCTTGAAAATGCAACACCGCCGTAAGCTCCATTTGGCTTGTTTGCTTTTTGGGGTATTGAAGCACGAGGCGCCGGCGTATCTCTTCGAGAAACTCTCCTTTAATAACTCGTCTCGGGGTGGAAGACGTCAGCGCATAATATGTCTGGTGACTCCCCGACATGCTTCTGCTGCTTTCCGAGGAAGTTTCCGCTATGCAGCCACGAAGTGCTGGAACAATGTCCCGCCGCCGCTTAGAGGCTTGCCGGACGTTAACAGATTTAGAATTAATCTCAAAAAATTCATGCAAGAACATCAGCATAAACAGGAGAATCTGTGTCATGAAACTAGCTGCATTTAACACTCCCTCACCTGTTGGTTATGCCCCATCTGCAATTCATCCATTGCCATACGGTTGCCAAACGTAATTTAATGTGTACTTCAGTTTGTCAACGTAGTTTAACTTAATAATATTGTTTTTAAGCACAATATCATGCTGCTTTGATTGTTTGACGTTTAGTGTTTAGTTTAGATATAGATAATAATTTCTACTATGGTGTTTAGTCTGTTTTCTGTTTGTTGGCGCTAGTAGTACTGTTCGCGTATGGGCTGCGTTCACTTTTACCATTAAGGCCCATACGCACGTAGCGGTTTGTTGGGATGCAACTTTTTGCAGGCCAACAAACCATTACTACTACAACTATTTATTTTTTAATTTAATTATTTATAAGTTTTAAGTTTTAATTTTAGTTGAGACGGTATTTTTCCTTTTATTAATTTTTGTTTGTTACTTTCCGTGTCCTCACCAAATGGACCCTGCGGAAGACCAGCGCTGGCTGCAAAGCTAGTACATGCTGAGCTGGGTCCATTTCGTGGCAAAAATGTGTTTTATTTTTTATTATTATTTCTTTTAATCGATGTTGTGTTTGTCACGAATAAATGTTTTGATTTGATTTGATTTAAAAACACCTGATTTTACCTTGAGCCTGTACGGATGGTTTCATTTCCCTTGAGAATATACATACAAACACAGATATCTAATAATAAGGTATTGAATTTCATTTATTTAACAAACAACAAGAATATATGCGCAAAAACAAGAAAATAATATATAAACTTAGACAGTAAAAAATCTCAATATTACTACATGCAATAGCAGAAAGAAAAATTTAGTAATAAGTACAACCGGGGAAGGTATCATTTATTTTCTAGAGTATATACAAGATGATAATTAACATTAACTACCTTCTTACCGCGACTACGAGTTTAGTCATAACCATATTATTAAAAACAGACGCATGATATTGTTTCAAAAACTCTGTTCGCTTAACTTCGCTGAACCGACGGCGCCTTAAGAAGAAACGCCGATCCAAAGTCAACAGTCAGTCATTTCTTGCCAAAAAAAAGCTTATTACAATGATGTAGATAAAAGTTATATCGCGCGAGAAAGCCAAAATCGGGCTGCATTTGTATTTTTTACGCCACGGTGGCAAGAAAGTGCATGGCCTACGTGATGGAAAGCGGGCGTAACTTATATACGCGTCAGGCACCATAGCGGGCGCGTAGACGACTTTATTATGTTGACACACAGCATAAATAGCCATTTTTTTATGTTATAGGAGGCAAACGAGCAGACGGATCACCTGATGGTAAGCGATTACGGCCGCCCATGGACACCTGCAACACCAGAGGTGTTGTGAGTGCGTTGCCGGCCTTTAAGGATGGAGCTCTGGGAACCTTACTCACCATCAGGAACACAACACTACAATACCTACGGAATAGGCAGCAGTGCTATTATGGCTGTGGTCTTCTGTAAGGTACTCCCCCAGTCGGGCTGCTCGAGATTCAAGCGTGATGACATTACGCTGTGCCCTACCTCTCTCATAATGCAGGTTTTCAGCACAGTGCATTTTTACAATAAATGAGCTGTTATTTATTTATTCGTATGTCATACATTATTTTGGCCTTTAAAGTTCCCAGGGGATACGTGCAAGGTTGTGGTAGGTAGCTCCTGCGGACGCGAGTGACAGTTGTCCCCCCTTTGACAAGTGAGTGGGCAACTCGACTGATAGAAGTTCTCAAGCCGCCTGAAGGCCTCTAACTCGGCTTAACGACTACTGTCCTATGACAGTAGCCGGGATAGTGATAGCAGCCGGGATCAACTGCTTACCGTGCCTTCCAAAGCACGGAAGCGCTAATTTATGTTAACCTCTCAAACATCAGGCGGTCACCCATCCAAAGACTGACCGCCATCTTTGCTAAACCTGCGTTAAAATCGTTTCCGACTCGCAGGCGCCATAAGGCTATGAGCGCTTCCTGTGAGCTGTAAAACTCGTAAAGTACACTCAACATTAGTTCGTACATTCATATTTGACCGAACGGCTGGCGGCGCGCAAAAATTAGCTTGGCTATTAAGCGATGTAATCCTGCCAGCATCTTCGGCACAAGTTAGATTTAGGTAATTTTTATTTTGTTTATCAAGAACTACATACCTTCATATCTTCCATAAGAACATGGATATCATGATATCAGAACAGCTTTCAAAAACAATTACATAATATTGTGCTGTAAATAGTTACTGCCTGTATCATTAATTCACTAGTACCTAGTCCTTGTCCCTTGAATTCCAAATGGCTTGTCTGATAAAGATTCATTCATACCAAAGACTTTATTTTATACCCATGTTTATGTTCCCAACCGTAACGACGACCATTAAAATAGCATAAAAGTAGTCATTCACATCCTATTGGAATTAAGTCAAAAAATAAATACTTTTTGTGAAACACACTGTACGGATTAAGCATGTGATTAATATTAAAACTGCTTCCCAATAAAGATGACAAATATCTCCAGTTTACACCCTAATATAACCTCTACTCCATTAGCCTTAAGAGCCATAGTGTTTGTGTAAAGGATTTAAGTAATGGGACGTTCCCTACACATGTTGCCGAGCGATTTAAGGAAGTTGATGTCTATATTTAGTACAAGGAATTGTTCAAGAGCGAATTTGACTCACGTGTAATGGAGGGTTCTGTACAATCTAAAATGTTTATTGCATCAGTTGAAATGGGGAATGAGGAAAGGTGGCGAGAAATATACGAAGAAGGGACACCTACGATGCCTTGATTCGAGTCGACCACGCCCCTTGACAGAGACACGCTTATGCCTTCCGCGCACGAGAAAAAGAGGTGCAACACTCTTCGGGAATGGCTTTAGACAAGTTACGCTAAATTCCTAATTAAGTAAATTTTATTACGATATAGAAAAGAATCGAAAAACATTTATTTATGACAACAACACAATATATATGCACATAAATCAACATACAAAGAGAAGACAGCATTGCCACGAAACGGTTCCACCTCAGCGTTGTGGTGGCCTGGTTGCCGATGGAACCATAATCCATGCATCATTGCGAGATTTTAGATGAGATAAAATCCTATGGTATAAACTTGCCTGTGTCGTAAAATAATGTATTGTTTTGAGTAGGCAAAGTAAAAAAAGAAAAATAAACAACCAACTTTGGGTTTTTGTTCTTTCGAGGAAAAGTTTAGACAATCAGATAAACAAACATATATTACAGGCATTAACAGGCCTCATTGTTTTCGAATGTAGTCAGAACGGAGTTTCAAAGAACGCGATAATTTCCAATTCAACGCCTTAAGCATGCGAGGTGTCAAATATATGAACACATATATCTTCGCGCATCTCTGGTAAATATTCACCCTTAGACCTCTTTAATAATAGTTGCAAATTATGTACGACAGTGAGACTAACATCACTGACTTTAGAATGAGTATGATATAGTCTGTCTTGCAACACTACTTTAATTAAGTTGTTTACTACATAAATTGCAAAGTTAGAACATGGTGTGGAACGAGGGAGCGAAGCGAACATAGTGCTATGCTTCAGTTTTAGCCGAAATTCTTTCGTATGTCCCAGCAGTTCCCCTTTAAAGGTCGCATTCTCGATTCAGACTTTCAAAATTAAAAAAGTGATATGGCTCACAGAGCCACTAGTTGAAAGTCTAAAAGTTTTTTTTTAATTGCGCCATTATATTTAGGTTGATTTCACAAAAATTAATACAAAATAATTTAAAATTCACAATTGAATAATAATAATAAAAATACTAATTACAAACTTAAGCACAGCCTAAGCTTAGACAAATCTATTATAGGCCCCCGCGAGTTGCTCCGGGGCGCAAAGGTGCCCATCTCTCTCTGGCATCTCACTGGCAGCGTTACCTCGTTGGATGGCGATGGAAAACCTTTGCGCCAGGAAGCAAGCCGCGCGGGCATCGGACCACCTTTCCTTAATCCTTCTTCCCACTTCCATAATGAAAGACATCACCTCCGACCCCCGTTTTTTTAATTTAGTAAAACTTAATTGACATAAAAATCTGTATAATTATTGAACCTGCTCATAAATTTTCACGAGAATCGGTATAGAAATAGTCGCATATTTCTATACCGATTTTCAATAGAGCAGAGCAGACACAAAGGTACGAAAGAATTTTCGAGCAAGCTGAAACGAATCAATTCAATTAATAAATTCACCTGTCACTTTTCACAATAGACTAATCGTCATTGGTAGGTAGTAGGTAGGTACAGCCAAACATATCGTAAGACATCCTTACCCTCCCAGAGCCGAGCTCCCGAGGATGCGTTGTGTTGAGAGCGAGGACATTTGTTCCTTCAGCTATCAACACAGCGAATCCTCATGCGTATATCAAGGGTCGGCAACGCCCATGTTACTCTTTTGGAATTGCATGCGTCTATAGGCTGCGGTGTCAGCTTACCATCAGGCGGGCCGTACGCTTGTTTGCCACCGTCGTTGTATAAAAAAACCCTTAATAGTAATAAAGACGTGGAGGTACCTAAATATTTGGCTACTTTGGGTGCTACGCTACTATACTATTTAATGTTCACTTGTAAATAAATGTATCGATAACAAGCAAACACCGCTACAAGCATCACTTAAGTCCCATGAGTGCGAGCGAGAAGGCCGATAGCAGAGTTTTATTACCCTAACGCTCAAATGCTAACGGCTCTATTATAATTATATGATGCCGATTGTACTTACCTTGTCCTAAGTAGGTCTGGCCACTTCTTAAAATAAATGTGACCATTGTGGAGAATATATTGCTGAGCAACCCTAAGAAATAAATAAGAAGCTTGAACGAATACGCGGTGGCTTCATATTGGTTTTATTTTGTTGGGTGTTAGTGGGATTCCAGTAAATTATCATTGTCGCGGTCCCTTACATCTGTGGACAGTGTTAGTTAGTTTGTTTGTTAAGTTATGTTCTAATGGGGAAACATGTTTCCTGCCAAAACGGAAGTAATCGGTTAATTATATTGTTCATCACACTATCAAAAACATATCCACGTTAATATATACGTGAATTTGAGTGTGATATTAAGTACGTGAATTTGAATATTTGGCCCCGTGTGGTGTCGGGTTAGAATTTCACCCCCTTTCTTCCCGTGGGTGTCATAAAAGTCGACTAAGGGAGCAGGGTTGAAGTTGTAGGCGATGGGCTAGCAACATATCACTTGTGTGTGTGAAATTCATCGTCGTATTTTTTTATACTAACGTATTATATTCATAATCATCGCTAGTCCAAATTTTTTTCGCCCTAACTTTTTTGTTCCTAAATTTATGTGACTATCATCGGAAGTCATAATGATCAGTTGTCCTAAAAATGTTCTTCATAATTTCATTACTAAGACTTGTTTGAAGTCATAATTTTGTTAATCACAGGTAACAGTTTTTATCATAACCGACATACAACATAAATTTTGTTAGTCCTAATATCATAACTAAGAACATACTTCAACTCCTAATTATGTTTTTCCTAATGAATAAAAGCTTTCGCAAATGAAAAAAAAATCGGTTCTGGCGCTTCGCCGGCAACTACCGCGTAATCATGAGTGATATAATATTTAATAACCATCATAACGTTGTTGTCACATCGACGGTTTAGTATTAGGCCGCACAAATGTTACACAAATCGACCTAGTCCCAAACTAAGCGAAGCTTCTAATTACCAAGACTGTTTGACAAATTGTCAGCTGCAATGCAAAATGATCTTGACAGCTAGTTACGCTATTTCAGAAATAGGAGGGTACTTAATAAAATTCTGCTAACCTAATATGACCGAAATAACAAAAGGTCAACAATATATTACAATATATTGAGTTTTGGCATGGTATGTCATGTTAAAAAGTCTCCGATCAAATTCCAGATTGGTTCAAAACGCATAAAACCACACAACCATACACTACAAAATAATTACCGTCATATATACCGTTCAATAAAGAACTATAACTCTTACACAATACCGTCCAAATTCAAACTTCACCTGCCGAATAAACATATCCATCAATCGATGCCCAGCGGTACTCGCGTCTAACAAGAATCAAATTAACAATTTATCAAGTTGTCACATGTCCAGTTGGCGTGCACTCTAAATTGGATGCTATCGGGTCTGTAACAGTGTTGAATTTTGTATAGGCACGTGTGCAGGTAGTATTGTTGTGGATGCGGTAACCACGCGGGTTTCTGGGAGGGTTAAAATGTTTTCCGTGTTTACTGTCCAAGTATCACCTGTCCGCAACGAAGTGGATACAGCGACAGTACGTCCGTTTGAATTGATATCTTTAAAAAAACTACACGGAATTCCCGTAGCTCTATCCAGTTACAGTTTGGACAAGGATGTTTTAATGTGTATTTTCTATTTTAGTATCGCATATAAAATAATTATGTATATAAATTAATTATTATATGCTTAATGTGATTGGAGCCAGAAAGGTTTGTCAAGATGCAAGTGGAAATCCGTAATCGCTGCCTAGTATAGGCGTGATTATATACTGTATGTATGTATTAAATAATATTAGTGGAGAATCTTACACAAATCGGACCATGCTTGTGTTATGGGTACTAGGCGACGATATATATAATGGATCTAAATACTTAAATACATAGATAAGATCAATGACTCAGAAACAAATATTCATGCTCATCACACAAATATTTGCCCTTACCGGGATTCGAACCCAGGACCTTCAGCTTCGTAGGCAGCATAGTAAGGTCAATAAGGCCTGTGTTATGGCGACGATATATTTAAATACAAATACTTAAATAGCATAGAACCATCCATAACTCATCATACAATTATATGCCCCTTACCGGGATTCGAACCCAGGACCGTCAGGTTCGTAGGCAGGGACACTACCCGCTAAGGTAAATCGGTAGTCCTTATGTCGGTCGTCTTCCGAAGTCGGAAGTATGGCACTAACTTCTAATGCTCTATAATAGCTACTTAAAAATCGTTAATAGCTGCGCAGCATGATCCTCAATTCTCCATTGAGGATTTCGGATTTTTAATAAGGTAGCCTAAACTGCTTCAAATTTTTCATTATCAAAGCATACTTCGATTGGCAACCAAAATTGCCACCATCAGTTTAGGGGTCTGCGAAATTGGCAACTGTGGTTGCCACAAGCAAGTGAGTGGCTTGGGTCGGTAATAGCAATCAATCGACTTAGTAACTTGATAAATAATTATAATAAGGAATGGTTCCTCCACTTCTAATGTAATCATTTATCTTCTGTGGATCGACATTAAGCTTAGTGTATTTTTATGTGTATACATATAGTAGGTACTCGGCAGCTGTGAATCTTACACACATCACTGCTGTTATTTTCCCCGCTGCAAACAACATTGGATGTTTTTTACTTTAGGACAGTATTGGTTCTTTTCCGCACTTTAAAGTTCGTAGTAAGGAGCGGAATTCTCATAGCAACAATCAAACATCAAGAGTGATTGAATGAACATGACTTTAGCGATCAGCGACAAGTAACGCAAGCAAAACCAAATTTAGTATTGAATTATATACAATTTTACAAGGTTGTAAATCTAGAAAAAACCATGGCAATTATTTTCAAAGGAAGATATATTCAATTCCGGTATTTATATAAATATTCAATTTCAAAATGAATTTGGCATTTGTTTCTCAATCACGTAAAAAGGGCTTTTACGGTTTCAGACTATACATAGATTATAAAGTAGCATGATTATTATCTGCATTCAATCTTAGGATACTTTTTATCCAAAAACCATCTCCCAAAGGCATGAAATCGGGATGAGAGTTGATACCAGCCTCAAGTCGCAAGCTAGTAATTGCTATGATACCCGCCAAAATATACAGTTGCATTCGAAAATGGTAGCTTTCTCGAGTTTCATCCCGTGACAACTTCACTTTGTACTACAGTTTTATAATTCAAGGATATTTATGACGGCATTTGTATTTTTATCTTTAGAAACAATCTTACTAAAATCTTTTGACTTTCAGAAATGCAACCATTGTTCCAACTGTCTTGAACGTTTACGCGAATGCCTAAATTTTATGTGTGTTATGCAGGTGATATGTAAAGCCAGAATGAATAATGCCTTCGTACCTGTATGACAAGCTAATCTGGCTACGTAACTCCAGATGTCCGAAAGTTAGGCTTGCAGGTTTCTGCAGCTGGTCTGCCCTCGTCACCATTCCGCCGCATTTCTTGGCACCTTCCAATATGCCACCAAGTGATTCGTGATTCTACGTCAACGGGAAGCACCTGGTTTGATTCCTTTGCGAGCATCAAAGTGTTTATTTACTAGCTTCTGCCCGCGACTCCGTCCGCGTGGTACTCGTTTATATCGTTGCTCCATAAAAGCTTTCACCCCCGTTCACCCCCTTAGGGGATGATTTCTGTGATAAAAAATATTCTATGTCCTTCCCCAGGATTCAAAACAACAATTTAGTGAGCAAAAACCTAAAAGGAGTAAAATTTCAAAAAAGAAACAAATAGCAAGGAGAAGGAATGTAGGGCTTAAACGACCATGTCATTTGATTGCGTTGACTTGGTAGTTAGATTTTTGAGACTTTGATATTAATTTCACTTTGATTGATACCTCCCTCCACGCGTCCTTGTGAAAAAGAGTCTTAACACATTCACTGCCAAGAATTGCTACACGCTACTCTCATAGCCGATCCCGTAGTTTTCTCCGAATGTAGCGGGAAGCGTCCACGACGTAGGTGCACGCTAGGCGGGTTCCTGTCGGTGAAAGTAACAGACAGACGGACGACGAAGTGATCGTACAAGGGATTTTTCCTTTGAAGGAAAAATAAATATTAGGCGCTATTAAAGCCATATATCTTAAAGCTAGACTTCAAATTGCTCCCGCCATGTAATCTTGTAATAAAAGCTCGCTGTGTTGATTTAAAATGAATGCTATAATTTGTGGTAATTGATAACCTGTCGTTTAGAGGTTTTCTTGAGAGCCGCGTATAAAATATATTATTTAAAGGGTTCCGTAGACTTGATAATCCTACTAATAATATAAATGTTTTGATGTTCAGATGTACATATATATATTACTCAATCACGCAAAAACGGCTAAGCGGATTGAGATGAGATGAGGCATGGAGATAGTTTATAACCTGGATTAAAACAAAGGATACTTTTTATCCCCATAATCTCCCTCTAATAGGATACAACTGAGGATGGCAGTCGGTACGGCAGTTCAAGTCGCGGAAGAATGCTAAGTTATTAATATGCCACACAGAAAATTTTAAATAAGTACGAGTATGTCTCAAATCATTTGCGGTAGATTATTGTTGATATTAAATGTAATAACGAGAAAACACGCTCATATTATTTGAAATATCTTACCTAATCGGAACCCTCGCATAAAATTTACTCTGCGCATTCAACCGGTTATTTTTTATAAGGACAATCAAAACGCTATGCCACCTACGATGCTGCCGTATAAATTTCACCTAACCCATACTTAACCCTGTAATAGCCGCGTAAATACATCGCAGCCAAGAGCTATTGGACGTTGGCAGGGTTGTCACACGCGAGAAAAGATATTTCTCAATTTTAAGAACATTGAAAATCAAAATGAACGTATCTTTCTCTGTCGCACTCGATTAATTTGGGCCATGCAGATGGAGATATATGAATTTCTGTCTCCGGGACTTTAGCATCACCCCCAGCCAGTGGTTCTTCGGTGACTATAAAGGAAAAAAAATGCAATGGCTACAAAATGCATTATCATCTTTAGCAAAAGCTTCTTACACCTCAGTCATTCATCAGACACTATTTATTACGAGCTTTTATTTAACTTGACCTGTTCGTTTGTTTGTTAGTGTAAGATAAATTTTGCAAGTTAAATTCGACCCACTTGCCGGTGACTGATTGAGCTGACACTTTGAGTAAATGTATAGTTTGGATAACAATTCAATAAGTATATTTGAGCTGTTCTGATGATCAAGACAGAAGTTGATCATGGGAATTCAGTACTTAACCGACGTAACCCTGTTAAGTTTGGGCTCGTTAGAATCGTCAATCAGTAGTCTATGACGGTATACAGTACAAAAGTGCAGTTGGCAAAAGCTTGTACCGAAAATTAGGTTTTTGACAGAAACTAATTTAAATATATTTATTAATGCAGGAACGCAGTGCCAACCCTATTGCTGGCATCGAATATTAATATTTTCGGTTCGGCTGCTTCGCGGCTTAGGGATGTGAATATGGAAGTCTGACGTTGGATTGGAAACGTTTCTTTACCCACCTGTGGGTACGTGCGTTTACTCGTATTCAATTTTATAAAAAAAGTTTTTATAAAATTGTTGGTGTATATCGATATTGTGAGGGTATGATTAATCTTGCAATAAATACGGTACCGAGCGCACGTCTATTATGTGTCACTGGCGAACGAGGCTTGGTTTCTTAACAGTTAATTATAATAATCAACCGTGATTCAGTGTGCGTGTGATAACGAATAATTTAATCTACTATGGGTGTCGGTAAAATAGACGAATTTGATGTTAAAACTGGAAATTGGACTGTGTACTGTGAGAGGTTAGAAATGTATTTCCTCGCGAATGATATTAAGGACGATGTGAAGTTACCGACGTTAATAGCAGTGATGGGAGAGGAAGCGTATCTTTTGTTGTCTACATTGGCGAGCCCGAATCAACCTTCAGGTTTGACCTTCAAAGGCGCGGTGGACCTTTTGGCGGATCACTTGCAACCAAAACCATCCATTTTGGCGTAGCGGTACATATTTCGGCGACGGCGACAAACAGAAGGAGAAAGTATAGCGGAATATGTTGCAGAGTTGAAGAAGCTGGAAGACAACCTACGTGATCAACTCGTTTGTGGTATAGTTAGCGAGTCGACACGGCAAAGATTGTTCGCAGAGGACAATATTAACTACTCTAAAGCGGTGAAATTAGCCACGACGCTCGAAGCGGCAGAGAAAAACGCAGTGGCGGTAGATCGCGACAATAGTATCACGAGCGTACATAAACTACAAACGAACCACAAATGTATGGCGTGCGGGGAAATGGGTCATAGGACGGATAACTGTAAATATAAAAACTTTGAATGCAGCTGTTGCAAGAATTTAGGCCACTTAAGAAGAATGTGCCCAGAGAAAAATGCAAGATTCGGGGTGACGGGAACGGCGGATAGCCAGTCACAGTCACGCGGGAACAGCGTGACCTATAACGGTAGCGGAGTTCGCGGTAACCGATCGGCCTGGAGAAGCGGCAGCGGGCGCGGCCGCGGGCGCGGGGGGCGCCCGGGCCGTCACGGCGCAAATAATTATTGGGTACACGAGCACCAAACATCTGCTGATTGTAACCAACAAGGTGATCTTGGCGGGTATGCGTCGGCGCAGGACGATAGTTCCGATGATGATGAGGACAATGAACCAATGTATCAAATGTCGTTAACCAAGTATAAACCGGTATGTATTGCATTGCTTGTACAAAATCAGTTTTTACAAATGGAAATTGATACTGGGTCTGCCTTATCGTGTATTGGACTAAATACATACCGCGAACATTTTAATAAGTTACCAGTACATTCCTGTAATATAAAATTAAAATTTTACGATGGTTCAGCAATTCAACCATTGGGCTACTTACGAGTAGAAGTGATGTATAACGATACTAAAAAAATACTAGACCTTTATGTAATAGATCACGGCACTACTAATCTTTTAGGTCGACAGTGGCTTTCGGAATTAGGTATAGAAATCCCTATTTTGAAGGTACATAATGTGAACTCTGAAAAGGTAAATAAAACTGATAGTATTAACGAAATCCTTTCCAGGCATGAGTCATTGTTCGACGGCACCCTGGGGCGGTACACGGGCGGCGCAGTGCGGCTGCACGTGCGCCCGGGCGCGCGGCCCGTGTTCTGCCGTGCGCGACCGGTGCCGTTCGCACTGCGGCCTCGAGTTGACGCGGAGATTGATGCCATGTTGGACGCGGGCGTCATTCAGCCCGTCAATCGCTCCAACTGGGCTACTCCCCTGGTCATTGCTCGGAAGGCGGATGGTGGGATACGACTGTGTGCTGACTATAAGGTGACCCTCAATCCTCAATTATTGGTCGATAGGTACCCGGTTCTAAAGGTTGACGACCTATTTAGCAACCTCAGTGGAAATAGATATTTCACAAAATTAGACTTGTCACAAGCTTATAACCAACTGGTCCTTGAAGAGGCGTCCACAGAATACACAGTGATCAGCACACATACAGGGTTATTTAAATATAATCGTCTTGTCTACGGGTTAGCCAGTAGTCCAGGGATTTGGCAGAAATTTATGGAAGATCTGTTCAAAGGTGTACCGGATACTGTTATATTTTATGATGACATTTTAATCAAAAGTAAAGACCTAGGTAGTCACACGAAGACGATTGAGCAAGTTTTAGGTATACTAGAAAGGAATGGTCTGAAAATTAGAAAAAGCAAGTGTGAATTCTTTACGGAAGAAGTTCAATACTTAGGGTTTGTTTTAGATAACCAAGGCTTAAGGGTAAACCCAGAAAAGATTAAACCCATCGTCGAAATGGCTCCGCCGCAAAATACCCATGAGTTGAAATCGTTTTTAGGTATGATAAATTTTTATGGAAAATTCGTTAAAAACTTGTCAACCCTTTTAACACCCCTTTATGCCTTGTTAAAGAAGGGAAAACACTTCTTGTGGGGCAAGGACGAGAACGATGTTTTCATAAAGGCTAAAAAAGAGTTAGTTGGAACAAATGTATTGGTTCATTTTGACATGTCGCGAGTGAGCGTGGTGACGTGCGACGCGTCGTCGCGGGGCCTCGGGGCGGTGCTGGCGCAGCGCGCGCCCGGCGGCTCCGAGCGCGCCGTCGCGTACGCGTCGCGCGCACTCACACCCGCCGAAACCAATTACAGTCAGATACACAAAGAGGCGTTAGCGATCATTTTTGCCACAGAGAAATTCCATCAATACTTGTATGGTAGACACTTCATCCTTCGCACAGATCATAAGCCTTTAGTAAGTATTTTTGGCCCCAATGTTGGAATACCTATTAAGGCAGCTAGCCGACTCCAGAGGTGGGCGATCAAGCTTTCAGCTTACGATTTCGACATTGAGTATATAAATACAGATAAAAATACAGCGGATGCTCTATCGCGTTTAATTAAATCCCATAAGGATGAGTCGATCAGCACCGAGGAAGAATTGCCGGAGCAGACGTACTTGCACTTTGCCTCAGAGGCTCTCTTGTTAGACTATAAAGTTTTAAGGAAACAGACTGCTTCAGACCCAATTTTGAGCAGGGTATTGAGTTATGTCGCTGATGAGTGGCCTAATGATGTAGACATAAAGGAGCTTAAACCATATTTTAACAGACGAAAAGAAATATATACAGAGCTGGGTTGTGTGATGTGGGGACACAGGGTAGTTATTCCCGCATCTTGTCGATCAAGGGTAATAAACGAGCTGCACGACACCCACATGGGTGTCGTCAAAACAAAGGCTTTAGCACGAAGTTATGTATGGTGGCCCGGAGTGGACGAGGCGGTGGAGGCGGCCTGCGGGAGCTGCACCGTGTGCGCGAGCGTGGCGAGCGCTCCGCCGGGGCACGCGCCAAGCCCCTGGCCATGGCCCCATCGCCCGTGGGCACGATTACACTATGATTTTTTAGGACCCATATTAGGTAATTCTTTTCTTATAGTAGTCGATGCAGGCTCGAAATGGATTGAGGCCATTCGGATGAAAACAACTACTGCGTCGGCAGTTATTGCAGAGCTACGGCCGCTTTTCGCGAGATTTGGCCTACCAAGACAGCTCGTTACGGATAATGGGCCTCCGTTTTCAAGCGCAGAATTTGAAACTTTTTTGAAAAGAAACAAAATTGATGATATTCAGCACCATATCATCCGGCATCGAATGGGGCCGCCGAGAATAGTGTCAAGATTTGTAAACGAGCGATAAAAAAAGCTATTAAACAAAAGTTAGATGTTGATACGGCCTTAAGTCGGTTTTTGTTGTCATATAGAAATACCGAGCATTACACCACTGGCGAAAGCCCCGCCAAAATTTTACAGGGTAGAAATCTACGTATGCGGTTAGATAATTTAAAACCAGATCGTTCGGAACGAGTAAACAAACGTCAGCTACAAGTAGAGGGCGCGGGGCGAGGGGTGCGGGGGCGAGCGTTTGAACGCGGCGACGATGTGTGGTGTCGCGACTGCCGCTCCGCCGACCGCTGGCTACCCGGGCGAGTTTCGGACGTCCTATCGATAAAAACTTTGAATGCAGCTGTTGCAAGAATTTAGGCCACTTAAGAAGAATGTGCCCAGAGAAAAATGCAAGATTCGGGGTGACGGGAACGGCGGATAGCCAGTCACAGTCACGCGGGAACAGCGTGACCTATAACGGTAGCGGAGGTCGCGGTAACCGATCGGCCTGGAGAAGCTAGGCCTAGGTAACACGGATTATAAAATAACTTGCGAGAAAGGAACCGAGGTACATAGACATATCGACCAAATGAGACGCCGTAGGTCAGAGGGTACAGAGGAAGTAGGTACGCACACAGTCGAAAGCCACACCCTCCCGTAGGAATAGCTCTTTAATTGTTCCTCTAGCCGAGAGCAGCGAGCCAGAACCAGAGGAGTGCCAAGCTGAGCAAACGCGCGCCGGCGCCAGCGCGGGGGCGACGGCGGCCGCGCGGTCGCCGCCCGCAGGGTCGCAGTCCCAGGGTGCACCTGATACCATTGCTGGCATTGATCCACCTAAAAGAGTGCCTAAACCTCCAATTCGTTTCGGATTTGAGGAATATTTTTGATGTATCAAGATTGATTGTAGGTAGATATGTAGGTACCTAATATTCGTTAGTGTCAACAATCATATCGTATAGGGACTTGACTAAACATGTACTTATGTAAGGGTAGATATGGGTATATGGCTAACGTAGTTCGATAAGCATAATGTAAGTTCACCTTATAGTTAACTACTCATTATAGTTAACATTGTACCTATAGTTAGATTTTTATGCTGGCCGATATTTTATAAAAGGGTTATTGGATTGGGAATCTCTAGCTAAGCAAATTAAGTCTCATTATACGCATTACACAACTCGGCCAGGTCAGGTAATCTGATGTTGAAGACATTGCAATAATAGTAAGCACCTATTGTGAATGTTATTTACTGCAAGAGAATTGTATTAAAATATACTGCATAGGTTGTTCAATAACGATTTAAGCGTACATGTGTTACTTAAGTACATATATAAGTCATGTCATGTTTATTGTTATGTAACAATTAAGGGTGGAGGTATTGGTGTATATCGATATTTTATTTATTTATTTATTTAATCTTTATTGCACAAAAGAATATCTTATGGTACAAAAGGCGGACTTAATGCTATAAAGCATTCTCTACCAGTCAACCTTAAGGCAAAGCAGATAAAATGTGGGCAGTGCAACTTAATTTAAAACAAAAACTCTTTAACATGTTTAAAGATGTGATAAATAATATAGTAGAATACGATACAATATAATATAACAATATGATATGATAAAACAATATATACCTATTAATACATACATACACATACATATAGATGAAACTTACAAATCAGATAGATTATTTTTAGTTCTGCCAGCAAAGAAATTTTGTAAGGACTTTTTGAAGACAAGCCTGTTTGGAGATTGCCGAATTTTGACAGGGAGACTGTTCCATAGGCGAGCTACTTGGACGGAGAAGGAATTGGACATAAAACCAGTACGATGAGGCGGAATAGATAAGGAAAGGTTGCCAGAGGAGCGAAGTTGACGGACTCGAGAGACACAGTAATACTGAAAGAGAGTTTTGAGGTATTCGGGAGATTTAGGATCGTTTAGAATAGAGAAGAGGGTGCAGAGCAAACGTATTTTGCGACGTAGGCGGATGGGCAGCCAGCCCAATTGGGAGCGGAAGGAAGAGACATGATCGTATTTTCGAAGACAGAAAATGAACCGAATACAATTATTTAGAAGACGATCTAACTTGTCAAGAAGCTCTCCATTCAAGTCAGGATAACACACATCACCATAGTCGATTATGGGCAATATCAATGTCTGCACTAATAAAATCTTGGTTTTGACGGGCAAAAAATGCTTTAGCCTATTAAGTGCATGAAGTGAACCTACAACTTTCCGACTAACCTCAGAGATCTGTGGCCTCCAACTCAAAGTGTTGTCGAGATAAACACCTAGGTCTTTGACACTTTTGCTATACGGGATAGGAGTACCATTAAACTCAACTGCAGCAACAGAATTAAAATTAAGTTTCGCAAGCTGCTGAGAGCTACCAATGACGATAGCTTGACATTTGGACGGATTAACAAATAAGCCAAACTTCTCTGACCACCGCTGGATGTGTAAGAGATCCAGATTCAGCTTGTTAATGGTAACGCTTAGGTCACTCACGTTACAGTGATCATAAAGTTGTAGGTCATCGGCGTACAGATGGTAAGAACAGCGAAGCTCAGGGGTTATGAAGTTAATGAAGATGGAAAATAAGAGTGGAGAAAGAATGCCTCCTTGAGGGACGCCAGTTGCTAGCTCACACCAGTCGGATAAGGCTCGGTCGACACGGACCGCTTGCTGGCGCTCTCGAAGGTAAGCAGAAAACCACCTAAGGGCAACAGATGACACATTTAAATGTTCTAGCAGAGCAAGAAGAATCTCATGGTCAACAGTGTTGAAAGCGTTGGAAAAGTCAATAAGAATAAGAACCGTGACCAATTGACTCTCCATGCCACGTCTGATGTCTTCCGTGACCTTCAGCAGAGCAGTGCTGGTGCTGTGACAAGGACGAAAGCCGGACTGATAGGGGCTCAGAAGATTATGTGAGAAAATGAAACGAGATAACTGTTTATGAGCCACCGCTTCAGCAACTTTCGATAAAAAGGGGAGTATTGAAATGGGTCGGAAGTTGCTAAGTACAGTGGGATTGCTGGTTTTTGGAAGGGGAATAACAAATGCCTTGCGCCATAAGGAAGGGAATTCGCCATTGAAAAACGAGGCGTTGATGATATCAGTCAATGCAGGAAGCACACAGTCTAGAATCGACACTATCATATACCGACTGATATCATCGCAACCGATGGCTTTGGATTTGATAGCTTTGATAATAGCCTTAACATCAGCTTGTGAAGTGAGAGAAAAGGAAAATGGATCCGTGATAGAGAGCGGTAGGGAAGAGATCTCATTAAGAGTGTTGATTCTGACATTGTTGTTGACGCAGCGGGCAGAAGAGAAATGAGAGTTAAGATCCTGTAGAGAAAAGGAGGTGCCATCAAAAGGACTGGAAGGTTTCCCGAGGCCAAGTGATTTGAGAAACTTCCAGACGTCAGCCATGGAAGATGAAGAGACATTTTGGTGGATAAACCGTCGCTTCGCTGTACGTACCATCTGATTACAACGGTTGCGGGCCCTCTTGAAAAGTCTCCAGCTCTCGTCGCTGCGGTCACGCTTAAAGAGTGTGAACGCACGGTTCCTCCTTCGCATGGCCATGCGAACGCCCTCAGTAATCCAAGGTGCAGGGGGCCGCTTGACTTTAACTTTGTGTAAGGGAGCATGTTTGTCAAATAACTTTAGAATGGCTGCATTAAAGAGTGTGACTTTGGTTTCAGCGGATGAAGCTGAGAGAACAGGAGACCAATCAATGGCCGTTGCATCGCTGAGCAATAAATTCGGATCAATTTTGGCAAAACTACGCATAACGACAAACGCAGGTTTATATTTGGCGGGTTTAATTTTATAAGAGGCGAAAACTAGGTCATGGTGAGAAAATCCAGGAGCCGGTAATTGACCATGTTTTATCACATTATTGGGGGAAGATGTAAGTATGACATCCAGCCATGTGTCAGAGGTAGCGGTGTGGTGAGTGGGATCAAGGTGAAGGATAGAAAAATTTACAGACTGGACTAAGGATGTTAATTTGCGGCTCTGTGGAGAGTCTTTGCAAAGATCAGTGTTCAGGTCGCCCATAACCAGGTGATGTGTATAATCCGAACTCAGGGACTCCAGGACTTGCTCTAAATCAGAAAAGTAGTTAATAGTTGGAGGACAGTAAACTACACCCAATACGGCTTTTACCCCTTTGACATTCAACTCGAGAAATAACCATTCCGCGGAACCAGAATACAGAGACTGAGATAAATTTAATATTTTGTACGGAATGGAGCTTCTGAGGTAAATGGCAACACCACCGCCGCCCTTTCCGGTCCGATCGTTTCTGATTAAAACAAAGCCGGGTAGGGCATACGACGTCGAAGCAAGGGTGGGTTTTAGCCAGCTCTCAGATACTAGTATCGCATGAACAAATTCGGACTGAAACGTATCTAACAAATCGGTATAGTGAGATGGAATACTTTGGGCATTTATATGGCACACATTGAAATGACATGAGTTGAGAAATTCTCGTGACACAAGAGTGCCCAAGGAGTGAGAAGTATCAAGTGAGCTTAACAAGAGAAAGGCAGCACTGTCATTATTGGCAGAGTAAAATGTTTCATCATCTGACATAAATATTAAATGAATATATATAATAATATAAATATATGTTTTACACACAAATAATAAGATAAAATTAATTAAAGTTGCTACAATACAAACACAAACCTGCTTCTCCTGCTGGTTAGCCAATGTGAGAAAGAAACTTTAGAAAACAAAGAAAAAAGTAATACGACATACACACTCGGCATATTATACAAGAAAAGAAAAAAAAAAAAAAAAAAAAGAGTTCAAAACGAATTGACGCGATTTAAAAAAGTACTTAAACATGCTGAGACAAACTGACGTCTGAAACGTCAAATAAAATGAAATAAATTAAAAAGTATGAAACGTCAAACGTCAAACCGAAGTGATACAACCTTGTTTTTATAACACAATAAAAAATTTAAATTTATAAAGGTAAAAGTGGGTAAAACAAGACAAAAAGTGTTACGCAAGTGAATGAGCACGCTGTAGTGAGCAAAGTAAACTGATTACTACTTCCATAAATGAACAACACTAATAGTAAAATAAGTTAAGACGTTATGATACAGTTGTCACATCACAAAAGGTTTACACAGCCAGCTTAGCGCCACGCCGAGGCCGGCCGGGCAGGTCACTGGGGGCAGCAACGGCGGCCTGCGTAGCGGGTGCATTGGGCTCGGGTGTCGATGAAGACTGTGGTTTGCCGGAGGCCTTGAGGCGCTCGATATCTTCTACTGAAGCGATGCGTTCACGCGCACCCGAGGGAAACTTCACAAAGATGTTACCATCGAGTGACCAACAGCTTCTCATGCCGAACGCCTTTCTTGCCTGCACAAACAATTCTTGCCGCTGTGGTGTTAGAAACTCTGAAATGGCAAAAGTAGTTCCCTTGCATGCTGTCTTCTTCTGCCACACCATGGACTTCAGGCGCAAGTCTGTGAAGCGCACAAGGATGGGTCTATTGTGTCCCATCAAAGGCTTACCAAGCCTGTGGCACGCCTTGAATGATGCAGATGAAATGTCGGGGATCTGCAGTTGCCACTTGATAATGTCAGAGATTGAAGATATTACGGATTCACCAGGATCCTCCGGGACACCCTTGAAAAGTAGGAACTTCCGCCTGTGCCTCATTTCCATAATTTCCTGTGACTTACTGAGAGCTTTAATCTGATCTCTGAGAAGCTTCAAGACCGTCCAAGTCTGCTCTTTGAATGCAGAAAGATCTTCGCTCAGACTGTTCACTGAGGCTTTTGCAGCAGGAGACTTCAGCCTGGCCTCGAATTCGGTGAACATCCTTAGGACGGTTGACTCCAGGGCTTTTTGGGACTCGGTGATTTCCAAGAAGTTTGCCATACTTGTGTGTTGATCTTGGAGGTTATGTTTTGACAGGTGAGAAACCAGCAGGATTTCACAGTGCTATTTACAAATAACTATTGCATCTACAGTGCTGCAAACATCTACTGTGTAAATTTATACACTAAACTATACTTATGAAAGTTATAAATTATAAATTGTAAGTATTTATTAATTATTAAAATATTTCCGTTTAGAGTGAAGTGTTACTGTTTTTACATCTACCGCCCAAAAAAAATATTGTGAGGGTATGATTAATCTTGCAATAAATACGGTACCGAGCGCACGTCTATTATTTGTCAGTATATACATCCGTGGCTACGGTAGCCTAGTGGTTCAGGCATGCGGCTGCTAAGCGGCGATCGCGGGGTCGAATCCCGGCTCGTACCAATGAGTTTTTCGGAACTTATGTACGGAATATTTACCGTTAGCTTTTCAGTGAAGGAAAACATCGTGAGGAAAACGGTCTAATCCCAATAAGTTCTAGTTTACCCTCTGGGTTGGAAGGTCAGGTGGCAGTCGCTTTCGTATTAAAATTAGTGCCTATGCCAAATCTTGGGATTAGGTGTCAAAGCGGACCCCGGGCTCCTTTAGGGGCATTACCAGGAATAACGCTAGGAGGATGATGATGACATCCGTACATACTGTAGGTTTGTTTGTTTATATGTGTCCATATCGGGTCTATATCGGGTGGCATAAAATTGTTGGTCCTACTATTTTGTCGCATACCAACTTTATGCCGAATAACGTATGGCATAAACATTGTTGTGCATATTTTTTATTTGCCGAAATTGTTATTCCTAATATCGAATGTCCTAAATATTTAAGGTCCGAATGTTTATTGTGTCGAAGTTTTTATTTTAGAATGATTGATGTTCCTAATATTTAATTTTCTAAAAATGTTGTGCATAATCTAAATGCAGGTTGGATCTGTCAGAATTGCCTATTACTTAAATTACTTATGACCCGCCCTCATGTCGACGGAGCCCCGCTTCGCGGGGCCCCTATTTCTGCTCTGAGGGACAAAAGGCAACTAACGAACCTATCTAATTGATCTAAATGAAGGTTGGCTCTGCTGAGAATTGCCTAATACTTAAATAACCTATGACCCGCCCTCATGTCGACGGAGACCCGCTTCGCCGGGCCCCTATTTCTGCTCTGAGGGACAAAAGGCAACTAACGAACCTATCTTATTTATCTAGATGTAGGTCGGGTCTGCTCAGAGTTTAAAATAGTATAAAATTTAGGAAAAAAATAGTAAAGGTGGTTTAGCTAATTTAATAATAGGCCAAAAAAATACTATGACAATGAAAATTAGGACTATTACTTTTTAGGTAATTCGATGTTCGAGTAATCAATATTAGGATAAACATACTTTAGAACTTTTAAATGTGTATGCGCAAAAATGAATAGGCTAAATAAGTAGTAGGCCACTAAACATTATGCCAAACATTCTCGGGCAAAAAATTTTAGGACCATCAACATTATGCGATACGACAGGCACCCGTCCATATCATGTCGTGAATTGCCGCCAATTGAAATTAATTCAATTAAAAATTAAACCAAACCAAATATGACAACATTCCGGGATTCTATTGAGTTGTTTGGCACACTTACGTAAGTGAGTGCAGTATTATGACTTCAATGAGCTATTTAGATGGAACCTGAATAGGAAATGGAAACATATATCAATGTAACACCGGCCAGCCAAAGCTCGTTACACCGTCTTGATGAGAAGTTGATGGCTGTGCAAAGATATTGACGACGTTACAGAAGAGCAGAGGTTCTAAAACTTTTTGACGTGGAACCCTTTGTCCTTGCTACCTTTTAGAATGCCTATAAAAAAATAAGAACACTTAACGAAAAGGATCATTAAAAAAAAAACTGGACAATCTTATACAAATCGACCTAGTCCCTAAGCAAAGCTTATACTATGGGTACTAGACGACGATACACATACTTATAAAGATAAATAAATAATTAAATACAATAGAAAACATACATTACTCGGGGACAAATATTCGTGCTCATCACACAAATTAATGCCCTCCTGCTTTATAGGCAGGGTTACTACCAACTAGGCCACAGGGGACGTCAAATCTTTTTCGCTATTCATCATCACCATATCAGCCAAAAGAGGTCCACTGTTCAACATAGGCCTCTCCCAAAGAGAGCTAAAGTGACCGGTCCTCGCCACCCGCATCCAGCGGACTCCCGCGACCTTTATCGCACTTTCTTTAAATGAAATGTTGATACCTCGATCTTCAAATCTTAAATGGAATAAGAGTGGAAAAAAGTGATGGTGGTGAAAGTGGGTTTAACCAGATAATCGGTATCCACTATATCTCTGTCTCTTTTTAACAACACAAAAACAAAGAGGCAGAGAATAATAAGTGAACGCGGATATAGCGATACGAAACTCATGTTCATTTTCTTTCATTTTTGTTCATCGAAGCATATCAAATAAAAAGTGTAAATTCTACTTTTAGACTAAATTGCATAATACTTATCTAATTCACAAAATTTCATTTCATTAAACTCAAAATCGACCACCGTCTATGCACAAGTGATGCATTAGTTGCATTGAGAATATTTAGTTCCAGTGATCGCCACAGTGCAGTTATAAAATGAGTTATTGAAGCTTCCCTGCCCGTGGCCGTCGTTTTAGGTGTCTAAAAATAATTTAAGCTCTTATTAAGAGCTTTCAAATGATGTGTCTCAACTGTATATACTCTTGGTACACCGCCCATACTAATTTGCCCATTCTCCTTTCATAATGGTCGACCCGATGAGACCTTAGTCTCATGCCCGAAATGCATAAACATTGAAAAGTAAATTTCCTTCAAAATTACACATTTTTCTTTTAATTGAACTGTTTATTTTCTAATTGTTTTAAATGTAAGCGATAAGGCTTAATCTTTTTATTTAATGATTTTAAGTTGCTTAATCGAATTTTAAAATTACGCTAAGTATTGCTCGCTCGCTCGCATAAAGTGGCCGTCCATATAATTTGCTAACTATGTAAACAAACCGGCATATTGAAATTATCTTTCACTGTGGCGGTTTGTTTACATAGCAAATTCTGTTGACGGCGACTTTACAACAAAATTTTAAAATAAACCGAAATCTCCAGAACAGCAAGATGTCACAGGCACAAAATGCCTAAACTCTTTTTTACAAGCGTATATTTAGTTTTACTTGAATGAATGAATGAAATGAATTTATTGTCAGCCATAAACTACTTGTCTCAGTGTCTGTCTGATTTTTATAATCAAATTTTCAAAGTACTTAGTCCGCTCGCCCCCAAGTCCAGCCAGCATATAACGAATATGTACGGTATAAGACATATTATAATTACTTGCTAAATAGTAAAGCAAGCATGAAGGTTGATTAGACCTTTTTTGAAATTCTGGTATTTTGGTATTTCGGTGTTTTGAGCATGTTGTTTATAATATATGAGGAAGGTGTTTTGAAGTGTAGTTTGTATGAGACTAAGCTATATAAAAAATCAGCAATATTAAAAGATCGGTGTTTTGAGAAAACAAAACAGATTTTCTGGGATTTCAATAATTTGACACTAAGTTGCTTTGAGATCTAGGTGTATTGGTAGGATTAAAGAATAACGAAATAATGATATACATCTAGAACATACTCGCATATGAATTACATAAATAATTTCTGCACGAACAATTTATCAAACTTATTCCAGGCTTAACTCTGTGACCTAATTTCCCTAATTCAGAGCGTGCAACGAAACATTAGTATTAGTTCGTTCATAAATTATGTACAGTACCATTAACATGTATAGTTTTCAAAACTTTCGTGAGACAAGTCTAAAATACCACTAATAAATTCCCGGTTAAATTCTCGTATCGAGTCACAGGCGACAAAACAGACTGTCGTGAAAACACTCATCCTGAAGAAGAACTCCCGAAGAGTTCGTAACATGTCGCCTGTCGTGGCATTTAATACGCGAGTTTAACCGTGAAATTATCCTACTTATATTACAAATGCAAAAGTTTTGATGTTTAGATGTTTCGGTATTTATTACGTAATCACGCTTTGGACGAAAAATTGCACGAAGAGTTTATAGCCTAGGTTAAAATGAAGAATAGTTTTTATCCCGTATCCACGCAGACGAAGTCGCGGGCGGAAACTAGTTAGCAATATGTATTATATTGTTTTGTCTCAATATTTAACACAAGCCTGGATGCAACGCCTGCGAGCGTAAGGCCTCTCACAGACTCGCGCGGCCTGGCCGCAGCGGACAATAGTAAACTTGACCGCCGCTCTCAAATTTTCTATTGTCCGCCACCGCCTTAGAGCATTAAACCAACCGGAGACGACACGCGCTCACATTTCTATCTAAAAAAGTCTGCCGATTTTGGCGGGGGAGGGGAACGTCAAATGTATGCGTAACGTGAAAATAGCTACGTCAGATAAACGTCAGTCCATACAATGTGTATGACCACTGGTCATATACATTTGGCAGAGGGGAACGCCTGTCAATGACGGCTCCGGTTGGTTTAATGCTCTAAGGCCACCGCAGGCCGCGCCAGTGTGTTGCAGGCCTAATTCGTTTTGTCGTCAGTAACGAAATAAATGATTTTTTATTCTGCAAGTAGGCCGTAATGGCACTTTTACAAATGTCAAAATTCTACCAGTATGATACTAGAGTCCGTGAAGGTGTTGTTAGAGGTTTAATAGCGCTACAACATAATCATCAACCAATCCATTAACTTACTTGTGGTTCTTTAGAGATCGCGAATCAGTCTATAAAAAAAAATTGGATCCAAAACCTAAGTCTACAAAAAAAAAATTGAATCTGCTAACAAAAGTTCATGCTTTGTTCGATTCGCTCACTCGTACAATTATATACAAAAATATTAAAGATGCACCGAATATTCGGCAAATTCGGCATGTTTATGAATGTAGAGAATGCGGTCGAATTATTCGGTTCAGCTGCCCATTTGTGTTACTTACAAGTTACAAGAATGTTAAATTGTTACTGTTTGGTGAAAGTACCCATTGTTATTGTAATTTCACTTGCTTAGTAGTCAATATTTCGCATTGATAATGAACAAAATGTTTACCATTGAATTTTTACTCGTAGAACAACGGATTAAGGCATTACGTTGAACCGAATAGTTCGGCTGAATATTTGGTAAGGAATAGCTGGACCCGAATATTCGTCCCGGTGAAATCCATATTCGGTGCATGTCTACTATATAACTATTTATACACAGGCCCAAGCACAGGCCAATCTCTTGGACAGGAGAAGCTAGAATGGAATGCTATTTTAAAACGCCATTCGCAGATTTTCTCCATGAAAAACAAGAACCATCACTGAAACAACGGTGTGCCGCGCACACATTGATAAATTGATATCCTTATCTCCACCAACCATGTGTGTGTCGGACATCTATACCCGATAGTATCCCTTCAGCAGGGAATTGAAATTAATGATTGTAGGGCTGACCACCTGACGTGGCGAAACGAAGGGTTGGCGTAGTGGTCGCAATCAATTCCCTCTTGTCGTGACTTATTCTTCGCCATTTGAAGTAGTTTCAACTTTTAGACAACGATACTTCACATGTGATGAGAAACGTGACGTTTGGCCATACGGGTACGAGTGTCATGAGTGACGTCTCTTTTGGCAAACGGATGCTATTAAAAACGGCTCATTTGGCGTACTGTCATTTAAAGAAACTGTTATATTGGTACGGGTGTTTTGGGAAACATATAGCACCTTCCGAAACCAAAACAATACACATCACACATCACACATCATCAGCCTATATACGTCCCACTGCTGGGCACAGGCCTCCTCTCATGTATGAGAGGGAACGGGCAGTAGTCCCCACGCTGGCCCAGTGCGGATTGGGGACTTCACATACACCTTTGAATTTCTTCGCAGATGTATGCAGGTTTCCTCACGACGTTTTTCCTTCACCGAAAAGCTAACGGTAAATATGAAATCATATTCCGTACATAAGTTCCGAAAAACTCATTGGTACGAGCCGGGATTCGAACCCACGACCGCCGTTTGACAGCCGCATGCCTGAACCACTGGGCTACCGTAGCTGCAAAACAATACAGGGTGTGAGAACTCTGAAGTCGCAAACATTCATATGCTGTGGGACCTGCTTATCATCACGCGGGCCGTTATTTACCACCGTCGAGGTATAAAAAAAACTTGCAACACTGAGACTCTTCGATCAATGACGAGTGACCTTTTATACGAGTGCTGCCGGTTACTACTTGTAAAATTATAACTGACCTTTTATACTTCCCAGGGATGCCGGTTTAACTTGATAAAATGGGCCCCAGATCATTTCCTCCTTGGGGCGATAAAAAGGGCATTATACAAGGTTAATATTCCACTGAACCAATCTATACTCCATTGTCAAGCTATTACCATATCTGGAGCTCCAATTACAATACAATAGGCTTTCGATTATTGAATAGAAATGAGTGCGATTACTTCAGAACGTGATCTCAGGAAGCTTCTTATATTGATATTAAAGGTAGGTACCCCTGTTAGTATTATTGAAAGTTAGAAAGCTCATCTACAGGTATCGTGATAGATAAGGCCAAACAGTAAGCTTACTAAGCACTTCTGCTTGACGGCTTGACTAGACCAACGAAATTGTACATCCGATTTCAAACACGTTTAATCAACAAAGAATCACGTGCATTTAAAACGGACCTTGTGAATCTAAGCCGACAAACGAAAAATAAGTGTTCCGCGCCGATAATCTAATTAACTTGATGAGTTTGGAGTTGAGTGTGAAAAATATGTATACACGACTTTATTGCCTTAACATTAAGGTCGTGTATACATATTTATATAACCTTGGCCGTATCGATCGCTTTGTAGTCGACCGTACCTAGTCCAAAATGTAATTTCTGAATAATATTATAGGGGGAGGATGTTATATTCCATATAGCGACCACTCCTAGCCTGGCCTTATTTTTCAATTGGGGTGGGTAGGTACCTAATTCCTTAGTTATTGGGGTAGGGCGCAACTTTTTGGCATAGGACCGTTGGACCGTAGAACCAAGGATAAATCTTTCTAGGGTTGGTTCGAAAAAGCTGTATTTGAAATGGTTTTTGACATCTCGTAACATTCCCGATATCATTAAAATGAAAAGTCCAATTTATCTGTTTATAAAACGATAACAATCATTTTTATTTTTGTTAAGTTATTATGTGCTCTATAAAATGTTAGATAAATTATACAAAACCGACTCCGAATCGTATTTATATCTACGTGTATATTATGCTTCCGGGTGGAAAGTTTGTAGGATTCTAGAAAATAGCATCTTAGAATAACGTTTCAAGATGAAATAAACAAAAAACACGATAATATTAATTAATGTTGAAACCAAAATACTTTTGCTTTACTCTTTTTCAAAACGGTAGTGTTAATAGTGTACTCCAGTCGTTTTTGGTTATCCCAATAATGCAAAATTGCACGCTATACTTCCAATCAGTGGCACTTTTATTTAGCTTAAAATGTGGGTGTAAGAGAGCGACAAAATGTGATAGTGATAATTCGCTACAACAACGCGACAATTTGCTAGCCCATCGTTCACAATACACTATACATAAACGTAAAAACCCTGACTGAGTGACTGACTGACTTAAATCAAAGCCTAGCTCAAACCGCTGAACCTAGTAAAATTTTAAGTGAGAGACTTGAAACTTTGCGTAGGACTCCTTATTACAATACAAGAAAAGTAATTTTAGGGTTTTGGGAAAACCCATCCCTAAGAGGGCTAAATAGGGGTGCCAAGTTTGTATGGGGAAACTCTTTTTTTGAGCTACAAAATTAAAACATTATAAAAAGTTCGAGTCCCGGGGACGGAGTCGCGGGCACAAGTTAGTAAGAATGTAACTCATAGACAAGTTTTCACCCCTTAGGTCGCATGGTCCGACTGGCTAGTCCGATCAATCGGAATACGAATATTTTTTTTTCCTGCTGGCTCGATTGGTCGGAATATAAGGACTTCTCTCATTCTCGTAGTCCTACTATCGGATTAACGGGATTTTAAAAGTTCGTCTAGTTCGATCGATCGAACCACGAGACCTTGAAAAATCCTCTTAATCCGATCACACAACTTTTATTTTTCCTGTTAGTCCGACCGGTATTTTTATGGTTAATTTTGAACTCTACCAACATCTCAAAAGTGTTTTCTTACTTTCGACGTGATCCTGGGTAGGAATGGAGTCGATTGGCATCAAAAACAATGTTAGTAACAAAATGACCTTTTTCTGGCAACATACAGTAAGTAAGCACGCCTTTGTACAATTTGTTATTGTTTTTGTGCATTTTCGTGTAATTGTGTGTTTTACGTGCAATAAAGTGATTTACATACATACATACCTACATACAGTATGTTTTCCGGAAATCTGTTAACTTCAATTTCCATCAATTTGAAATCGAGGGATGGTCTCTGAAGGCCATTTTTACCTAGCAGCACGGGATCTGGTAGCTGCCCTCACTGACCCAAAATCTAATTCCACCTTGTAGGTATATTCTTAACCCAAATTTAATTTTAATTTTATTATAAGTTCGCCTTTGTACATATTATGTATTATTTTTCCTTTATTGTTTTGCTATTTTGTGTACAATAAAGCGTTTTACTACTACTACTATTGAAATAAAAGGCACATTCTTTGATAATAGTACAATTTTACTCTAGGGCAGACGCTACAGTAATTTGTGCTAACTGCAGAACACTTATATATTTGTATTATATCCGATGTGTGAGTTTCGTTGAAACTCGTGACAGCAGTACTAGCGTTAATGATACAGTCCCAGTTTTCGGCATCCATATGTTCGCGGCACACTCGTGAATTTGGTGGCAGGTAAAAGTTGTACTTCGATAAAATCATGGCTTTGTGCAAATATGGAATCGGGAGTACTTCAACCGCGTAGCAATCGTCGAAAACACATTTATTGGCGTTGACTATCGCTCTTTTCAAAATCGGCCCGGAAGTATAACTACCGTTTAATTCAAAATAACTCATGTTAGTTAAATTACACAATATATTGTGTATTCAAACCGCAAAATATTATACTTTGGTTTAATGGAGAGTAATCTTCAGACAATAACGTCAATAACATTTAGTGACACGGTCAAATTGCTATAGAAACCATAGCCAAAGGCGTCTCTATCTGTGATGAGTCTGACATATCTACTAAAGAGGTCCGTGCTATCAGTTTGTAACCGACTTCAAAAAAGGAGGAGATTCTCAATTCGTCGAAGAGTTTTTTACAAAGAGTTCGGTAAAATCAGTCTTGAAAGTACTAAACTCGTATTTTAATTACATTTCGTGAACTTTTGAATCTGCCGAGCATAAAAATAAGTCTTGTAACGTCTTAAAACGGGTTAAGAGGCAGGGATTGACAAACATGCTTATGTTTAATATAATCTTACATATTTAATGAATTACCACGGCAATAACAACAAAGACAACCAGTGTTGTTCAAGAAAAAATAACATAATATTTTTAACACTCGAATAGATAACAAAACTTATATTAGCATCTTTGTGGCCAATTGTATATTAGAAATTACCAGTCTTCCTAATTATTTAAGAAATAACCCTTTCCAGGCCAGTCGCTCCAAGAAAAATCCAACGTTCATACTAGTAACTTCAAGCATAACAAACGTTTTTTCAATAAATTCTTGTCGTTTCATAGTATTTTTCTTTCGTTTCTCACGAAGCCCACCTTTCATCTTAATCAAAAAATAATCAGCATCTTTTTTTAAAATAGACAGTAGTTTTAAAATGCTTGGTTGTTTCCTTTTGCCCACCAGACCATTGATTTTTCTATGCCAACCTTCAAGGCAATTATTAGTCCTTACAAGCTCCCGGTATACCGACCACTTTTCTTTGAACTGTATAGGCTCTAACCATTGCCTCTCAAAGTACGTTTTGAATTCAAACATTTCGTCATCATCCGAATCGTATAGGTCATCCAAGATGTATTCCCATCCTTCCGTTATTAAATCAACCGATAAAAATGGTAGCACTGTTGTTAAAGCAACTATTCTCTTGTCATGTTGCCTTTTTGTAATACCAAACTTTTTGGCATTTCTGTGAATGGCTCTGGCATAGTGATACCAGCATCCTTTTACTATAGCTTGCGGGAATACTTCTGAGATGGCATTCATTGCAGCAGTTTCGTAATCAGTCATAAACTGTGACGGATTAAACCCTGGCAAGTGTCGTTTGATTATGTTAAAAACAGTAACGTAGCTTTGTGTCGTGCTATCCGTCATGAAAACATAAATCAAAGGGACGATGTTTAGACTGTCGGTGGTGGACCCGACGTCCCCATGGATTGTGTACATCTGTTGGAAAGGTGATGGGCAACTATGGAACGTACCATCGCCATAAAATATCTTATAGGTGTTCATCCTTTTTTTTGCTTCTTCTGAGCAGAACGCTATTATGCAAGTTTCATCACATCGATACTCTTCCAATTTGAAGTCCTCAAATTTTGGCGGGATCTCAACCTCAGCGGGTTTTTGAAATACTAATTTTGATACACCAGCTGCTCGTTTTCTACTATTATAAAGACCAGTTTTCACGGAGCTATAACTAGGTATTTTAGTTATGAAATCAGTACCGGCATCTTTAAACGGTATTATGTGCTCTTCGTATATACTTTTAATAGGATTTAAGGACTCATTCGCTGCAGTCCGCATTTTTTGCATTTGATAAGCGAGTTCATTTTTTGTATAATCTGGAACGCAATGGTCGTGTGTCTTGTTCTGTAAGATCCGCAAACCCTGTTTGAAAAAATATAGGATGAGGATAAGCTTAAGCATAAATAACCCTTATATATGACACGGAACTTCCTCGTGTCGATTCATCGTTTAGTCTTCTTACTACTTAACTACTAACAGCATCATAATTTACTTTTATGGTCTAAAAACTGTTATAAATTGATTAAAACTTACATGAATGGTAATCGTCCCGCGACATTTTTGTTTTTTTTTATTACAGCATGTCCATACTGACGGCCCTTTTTTATAGGTTTTATTTTTATGGTATTGATGCCCTTTATTCAATAACACGCAACCACCTTTACGGCGTAAGTATACAATTTTGTTGTGATCTATTAATTCATCCATCTCGGTTCAATAAATGAATGACTTTGACTTTGATCAAATGTTGACATTATGAACTGACATCGCATCAGAGAAAATATAGAAAAGTTTATCAAATGTATTATTTATTTATTTATTATTTATTTATTATGTCCGATCAATCGATCCAACAGGAAGAAAAAATGACCTCGTGGTTCGATCGATCGAACTAGACGAACTTTTAAAATCCCGTTACTCCGATAGTAGGACTACGAGAATTAGAGAAGTCCTTATATTCCGATTAATCGAGCCAGCGGGAAAAAAAATATTCGTATTCCGATTGATCGGACTAGCCAGTCGGACCATGCGACCTAAGGGGTTTTCACAATGTTCCCGTTACACGCAACAAACAAGTATAAAGTCTTGTTTCCCTTTTAGTCGTTGGCAATACTTATTTAGAAAATTTACGGTTGTTCAATGTGTCAGGATTTACTTCTTGCGGGCCGGGACTGTAATGCCCCAAGCTTCGTAAGACACATAATATATTCTCGAATACTCAGTAAATACCCTTTAAAACCTGAATCGTCTGCCATAAAATAATAACCGTTTGTAACACCAAATGTTGATTCTGTATGCCAAGGGTGAAGCCATGACGTCATGCCACCTGTCTTCCAAATATTTAATAAAGTACAAAGGAAAGACGTGGCAGGCTGAACCAAAGGTGAATCCACATTCTACCTCAAGTTCAACCTATTGTAAACAAATTCAAGGAATCTTTACTGAGGAAAAAGTGACACCTGCTTCTTGATCGTTGATTAGGAAACCATTCGACAGCCACGACAGAACCCGTCCTACTACTAATGTTGTAAACAAATGCGAAAATTTCGATTATTAGATGTTTGGATGTTTGTTACCTTAATCACGCTTGAACAGCTCAACCGATTCGGATGAAATTTCGGCACGAATATTAGTTTATAGCCTGGATTAAAACATAGAATAACTTTTATCCTGGGTACACGCAGGCAAAGTCGCGGGTGATATTATAAATGGGCAAGTTTAGATGTTTGGATGTTTGTTAGTTAATCAGGCAAAAACGGCTGAGTGGACTGAGTTGAAATTGTTCTTGGAGATAGTTTATAACCTGGATTAAAATGTGGAACACTTTGTATCCCCATTATCATCATCTAAAGGGATACAATATGGGGATGGCAGTCGATACGGGAGTAGGTACTGTGAGAAGTGGTAATTTTTAACACCCGACGCAAAAGGAGGGGTGGTATAATTATAAGTTTGACGAATGGACCGATTTTAATGCGGTTTTTTGTGTCCTAAAACTAATGTGATCGAGGTGGTTCTTAGTTACGTTTCAACAAAATCGGTTCAGCCGACTTCAGCCGATTTTTAGATGTTGAACTTTGAAATGAAAATGTCGGGGGTTTGTAAAATTTTCTAAGTTGTTAATTATTACCCGTGTTGGCCATCTACTACTTAGGGTGGTATTCTACTTTTCCAAGGTCTTTGTCCAATGTGCAATGCGTCTCAATCACTCTTAAAGCAATATGTGAGATGCAAATACACATTGAACAAGGACCTTGGAGAAGTAGAATACCACCCTTATCCAATTCTATCCTAAATACTGGTAGGTTTACAAAACGGGTCCTAGCTTGCGGAATAGTATTCTGAAAACCGCTCATTGTCTTTTAAATAATACCGAGCTACTTATGTTATTCCATTTATGATAATTATGTTAATGTAAAACACGAATACTGGCAAGGCACGTACTGAAAACCGTATTATCTAATAACTACTTAGCACTATGAAATAGAATGGAAAATGTAATATTCTAAAGACAAAATCGATATTAAGTGCCTGATTCTGGAGGGGTTGCAGAAAATTTATTAATTTGTAGGTATGCTATAGACTATAAGATAGTGTTTTTCAAAGTGTGGGTTTGACCCCCAGGGGATCGCATAGGCTCTTAAAGGGGCTTGCAGATACCAGTATTTTTTAGTTAAATTGATGTAACAAACATTTGAGATGTTTGTGCAATCTGCAATTGATCGTCTACACAGACTAGTTAGTGGCCCTGTCAACTGTAAAACTCGCGAACATGTCTATGAAAAAAAAAACCTGGTTGCACTCCGGTAAAAAAATTAAAAAAAAATATTTTGCAAAAAAAACCCTCCCCCCTGCCTCCGCCCCCAAGCACGTCTTACATCAAAAAAACCTATAAACGAATTCCGCAAATCCGCATTTTCATTTAAATATCCGCGTTTTGAAACGCAGCTCCCGCTTTTTGTAGTCGGCATCTGGCAACACTGAATCCTACGGTCACGTGACCTCCTACGCCCCTACGCTTCTGCACCTGTGGCGAGTTTAACAATTTTCCCCATCCCAAAACGTGCACAGCGCCGCTAAAGAAGTTTTCCCTTCAAAAACGAAAAAGTGACTGCAAAAAAATATATTACTAACGAACCTGCTCACGTAATTTCACAAGAATCGGTTGATTTGCGACCTGTAGATGAAACCAGCCGGGCAGATAATGGACACTTATCATATCACATTAACTTGTAATTTTTCCATAATAAAAACCTACCTGACGCGCGTACAATGCGTTAAGTGACCTACCTGCAGAGGGGTAATCACGTAACGTTCTGAACGCGCACTAGGACAATCCAACTGTCATTTTGTTGTTGCCAGCTGGTTGTTCCCTCATTCGAAGAAACAAAACACGAGATTTCTCACAAGAAAACAAATGAACTCGCATTACCTCGCGATTCAATAGTTCTGTTGTAGTCGAAACAGAATAGGGAATAGAAAATAATCACTATTGATCTAGAACATCAGTATAAGCTGTAAATGCTGAATTATTAACATAGCCGCGGCAGGTTTGTCGTTGAAATGGGTTTTCCATTACATTAGACGACGAATGAAGGATTGATGAGTTAATGTGCCTGGGTAAGGTGTGCCTTAGTCTAATGATGGCAACAATATTATTCTATAATCGTTCTTCTATTTGTCTGTCTGAACGTCGCCTGTGAGGTTCAATTATTTCTATCTTTGGAGGTATTTGCCCACCCGCTACTGTCGCTATTAAAATTTCATCCACTAATTTGGCGTGTGCAGTAAAAAGCACAGATACTTACCTACCCTAATTTGAACAGAACCAAGTTTTATATTTTAATGGTTTTACGCTTTTAGCTCTCATCATGAGTAAACTGGTATCCTTAATTTAGATTTACTGCCATTGGACACAATGGAAGATCGACAACATGGAAATATGGGACCTATAGTTGATCCAGAGTGAATTTGGTGAAAATGTAATTGACAACATTTCAAAATATGTAACGATGCTTAAATCGAAATTTATTCTTACTCGTTTCGGAGAAAATCACTAAAATCTGTGAAACGCGGTATACCCGGTGCGTGACGTCATTCCTACGTCTGTTAGTGAAAAAATGTGGACAGGTGCCATAGAGAGACAATAATTATAATTACGTCATATTTTACTTACGACCTATTGGAACTCACTACTTTAAATTATGATATTTTTGAATGAAAATGAACATTTAGGGAGAAATAAAAAAACAGGTATACCTTAAAATTTCATTTTCTATACTTTTTCATGACCAAATTATTTCTTTTTCTAATTTTGTCCAGTATGAAACAGGTTCATATTTAAAATACGTGAATGTTGTCTCATTTTTAACAATATTTTTTTTATATGAACATTGACTACTTACCTATTTTGTACAAAATTGATATACCTATGATGTATTTCCGATAGGTCATATTTTAGCGTGTACGTAATTCTAACGTATTACTCCAAAGATGTCTATTTAACTTTTAGGACGTAATAACTATACGATATCACGCAATCATCAAACACATCATCATCATATCAGCCGACATACCTCCTCTGCTGGTCATAGGCCTCCCCCAAAGAGTGCCAAAGTTACCGGTTCTGCTTCGGTTGTTCATCCAGCGGACTCCGCCTACCTTCACCAGGTCATCAGTCCACCTTGTGAGAGGGGGGCCGCGCCGCGCCTTCCGGTCCGCCACTCGAAAACCTTTCCGCTCCAACGGCCATCGGTTCTACGTGCTGTGTCCCCCGCCCACTGCCACTTAAGTTTAGCGATTTTGAGTCTCAAACACGTTGAGAGTAAATTACAACAAATACACACACGAGTCTCGTGGTCTCAAAACGAAATGAAGTTTTTTTTACTAACGGTGAAAATATGAAAAACGCGCGTGGCAAGTGCTGCGTGGGCCTTGTCGTGAATTGCACTACTTACATCCGCATCTGCAAAAACGGTTGCGGATGCTGATGTCTGCAGCATCCCTGGCAACAAGCAAGCTGCAATTCCCCAACAATAAACTTCTAGTCGCACCGAGTGGCTTGCAAACGGCGGGACAGGCAGCGCAAAGAAACTAGTTAACAATTTAACACTAACTTATTCGCGACTTCAAGTACTTACACAAAGTTTTAGAAAGTACCTAATGCTTCAGACTTTTACACGGTTTAATTTGAGTATGCTTTTCCTCAATTAGTGAAGTAACACGTAACGTGAAAAGGTAACTGTTACGGCCAAGCTGCCGATATATTATAAAGACTCCATTGCTTGAGTATATGCATTTTATTGCGTTTAAGTTTACAATATTTAAATGAATTACATTATTTCTTTGACAGTCAACTTATTATTATCAAGAACATTAGTTTTAATTTAATAGTTTTTTATTAGTTTTAGTTTTAAGTTTAAATTCGAACATTAGTTTTGTGACATGTTCGATAATTCATAGTAAAAAGAATGCGAGGAAGCCTCGCCGGCCAGCGAGCACGTCATCGCGATGTAAAGAGGCGTTAACCTGCTCCCCCCCCTCGAAGAGGTAGAGCCTCGAGGATGAAAAACGCTCCTTGAGGTTTAGGTAAGGCACACAGCCTGTGAACAGCTCGCCGTATAGTGCCTCGCGTCGTCGAGATGTCCGCCACTCTGACCACATGTCTTCTCCTGGATACAGTTTGAATATGCGCCCTAAGCGCCACTTCATCGGTGGAATATTATTTTCCTTTATAACGACCACGTCGTTGATCTGCGGTCCATCCGTATTGACCTTCCATTTGTTCCGTTGTTGCTATTCAGAAAGGAATTCCGTATGCCAGCGATTCCAAAATTGCTGTCGCATTTGTTCTATGTACTGGTATCTGCTCAGTCTATTCGTATTCACACCAAGAAGGCTCCAGAGAAGGCAACGAAATTAATGACTGGCCGATCAAAAATGTCCTGGTGTCAATGCTTCTAAATCATTAGGGTCAGCAGATAAACTGGTCAGAGGCCGAGAATTCACTATTGCCTCTATCTGAGTAAACAATGTCGATAGCACTTCATAAGTCATGTGAGTGTTCCCCAAAACTCTTGCCAAGTGAAACTTTGCTGACTTGACTCCGGCTTCCCATATCCCTCCGAAATGTGGAGAATAAGCCGGTGAGAACACGAATGTTATACCCTTAGCCAAAAATGAACCTATAGGGATTATTACTTAATTTAAGAATAGCAAGTTCATTACTCACACCTACAAACTCGTGCGTTGTCGTAGTGATCACATAATCATGCAGACATTTGATAAAAGCGCCTACTGAAAGACTACCTATTCTTAAGTTCTTAGTCTGGAACCCTTATCGAGGTACAAATTAAAGAGCTAGACCAAATGAGAGTAAAGTTGCAGCCGCTTCTGTCCCTTAAGATTTATCATTGCCCAATTGAAGAATGTGAATTACCTATGGACCTTCTCAATGTAAGTTATTTATCAATTCTACAATAATTGACTTAAGTATATATATTATAATTATATGCATGCGAACATTTCATCGAATCTCCAATTTAAACTGTGCCACTTAAGGGCATGGAATTAAGTAAGTACTGTGTAAGTAAAATACGAATTGTCGAGATCCGACAATATTAAGGTTCTCTAGCAATATAATAAGTTCATTCAATAATGAGTTTACTTACAAGTAGGTGATAGATATTTATTATTGACTAATTTAAAGGAGGATATTAATTCCTCCAGTGGGTAGGTTTAAATACATTATATAATATTTCGTTCTAGAACAGCAAGGCAGCGTTGTCAACTGCGAAAATTAAAGAAGCTAACAGTAGACAACTTTCTCGAAGTCAACGATGCTGAAGCTGAATGGTTTTAATATTGAATTATTTAACATTAATGAATATTTTTCTAAATGTACTCTAGTTTTGCGTTAGTGTTTTTCAGACGCACAGACAACCGGTGAAGGCACCGAAAAGTTTCAATAACGAAACTGATGTCATCTAATAGACACGTGACCTTTACTTGTGTGCTGCGCCACTGAAATAATACTGGTCATTATTCGTTTACATTAAATGTAAAAAAGTACACTATAATTAAAGCGATGTAAACGAATGCTACTGATGACGCTAACGCAACTACCTATAAAAGTACAAGTACGTATTTATTTATGCATTTAATATTTATCTATTTATTATTTCCATTTCTAGAAGTCGTCTAAACGTAAGTAAGTATTTAGTATATATAGAGATAGCCTTTTTATGTTTGACAGCGGAGCTGGAATTGGCTTAATCCAATTAAATCCAGTTACGTTCAACTGTTAACCATAAAGTTAACTTATTATAAAATCTATCAAACTGTAAGGACTAAAATCATAGGTCACTATAAAAACCTATCTAGATATGTGATGGCTAGGCCCTACTAGAACCTGACAATATGCAGTTTGTATATTCGCTGTAACTGTACACGTATTAATATAATTCGTATGGCCGTTTATTTATTTACAACGCGTAATGAGATGTAAAGTCATTGGAACTTCTCTTCTGTCAGTTACTTTGTAACTTCTGTCAGATGCCTGTAGTTATAATATTTCGACATTTTGAGCGAAGCATCAGGAAGTTGCTGAAAAGAGATCCTCGTAACGTTACTATCACGGTTGAAAAGCGTAGTGTTGTAATAAACTTTCGTGGCAGAACCCTTCATATTATTAAATGGCCTGAATTTGGACATATTATTATTTATTATTTTATCTTGTGAAACGTTACAGTGAATATTTTGGGACTTGATAACGTCCCTGGGCCTCCCCCCCCGTAGGGCCAGCCACTATCCATCCTGGCTCCGTTTCAGTCAGGACTGGTTTACCTCTTCCCAGCCTAACCTGGTTAGAACCCATTAGGTCCCAGAATATGTCGGCACCTAGTAATAAATCGACGTCAGCCGGAGAATAAAACTTTGGGTCTGCTAGGGATATATTATTCGGTATGTTGAGTTTTGCTTCCAACTTCAGCGAAGGAAGCTTGTTAGTGACAGTCGGTACGATATAGCATCTCACTGAACCTTTGAAAGGTGTGTGTAATGAGCTTAACTCGAGGTCACAGTATGCATTTAACTTCAATAATCCTTTGTTGATACCTGAAACGGAGCGATTTACCTTAACCGTATTACACCCAATCCTCTGTTTGGCCCTTTGACTTAAAAATGAGGACTGGCTTGCACTGTCTATTAAAGCGCGCAATACGAATTTATTACCATTCTGTGTGACCTCCACTAGCGCTGTAGGAAGTAAAACTTCATCACAACCTGCTGCTGGCATAGTGACAGTGGCGTTGGATAAAATCACCGATTCAGGTTCATTAATGGCGCTCGAAGATGAAGGAGCTGCTTCCGTCAGAGGACGCTGAGGGTTATAATTGGAAACAGCAGCTTCTTTTTCTTCTCTTGGTAGCTTGTTAGGTAAATGCTTATGCAATAGTGTATTGTGTCTTCGATTACAAGTGCTGCACCCATTGGAGTGGCACTGATACGTAATATGGCCAGAGCGCAAACAATTTTTGCATAAATTCCACTGGCTGACTTTTATGTAGCGCCCATCGACGGAAAGATAATTAAATTTGGGACAATCAATTAGCCTATGATTTTGTTTGCAAGACACGCACGGATATGACGCTACATTAGCCGAAGATGACGATGGCAGGTCTGAAGCAATGAAAGCTTTTGTTTTGGAAACGTTTTGACGGTTATTTTGTGTATCTACTTCCGTTTGACGTTTGTCGTTTGGCATACCAAAAACCGTTTCCAAAACGTCTGCTCTATTGCGCAAAAATTTATAAAAATCCTGCAATGACGGAGAAGCAATGTCACTTCGGAACTCTTCCCACCGTCTAGCGGTAGTGCTGTCCAGCTTTGATGAGGCCATACATATAATTAATGTGTCCCAACTACCCGTGGGTTCCCCGAGAGAATAAAGCGCCTGCAAGTTTTTAGATAAGTTGTCAATTAATTGACGTATGCCCTTATCGCTTTCCCTCGATAAAGGCTCCATACCAAAAAGGCCTTTAAGATGTTGATTAATCAACAGACGTTTGTTGTCATACCTTTCGCACAAAAGCGACCAGGCGATAGCATAAGATTCAGCTGAGACGGATACAGATTTAATGACAAGACTGGCATCACCTTCGAGGTATGATTTAAGGTAGTGAAATTTACATATGTCATCAACATTCTCGTTGTTATGGATTAAAGACAGATAAAGGTCCCTAAACTCCAACCAGTTATCTGCCTTTCCGTCAAAGGGAAGAAGACGTAGCTGAGGCAGCTTGACATTTTTCAAACCTGCGTGCTGGCGACTGCTCTGGCTATAGAACTCTTCCCCTTGATGGTGTTCCTCCTTAAAGGTGGCAATGAAATCTTGTGCCTGAGCCATTAGACTGAAAAACGCGTTTTCTGTATCCTCTCGCTGGTTCTGTTCTTCTAGAGAACTATCTTGCAATTCAATGTTCGATTGAATTTCCTCGAAAACATTGTACGATTCTTGAATTTTAGTCAATCTCAGCGCGCATTCGTTTATCGTAACCTGAGTAGGCTTTTTTTGCTCCAACAAGGGCGTAAGAAATTTCTTAAAGAGGGTTAAACGGGTACGAATCGTCCCTCTCTGTCGTCTGAGTTCGACTAAATCCATTTTGTAGGTGCGAGACTATTTTCAACCGATTTATTACGTGAATATGGCACTTGCAATTAAAGCATTAAAGTGAAAGTACTTACAGTAATAATCCCGCTTGTAGTGTATCCCAAATACGTACTTACGTAGATATGAATAATTATTAATGGGTACCAACGAAATCCTTTTTCTCGCCGGCTTAAACTCACAACATTATTATTCGTCTCGTGAATGGGATATTTTCTTCTTGCGTGTTCAGTCACGTCGGGGTCACCAAAACTTGTTACGGCCAAGCTGCCGATATATTATAAAGGGGTGTCCCTAGTTTTGTCGACAAACTTTTCATCGAATTTTATTTCATCGAAAACGTTTCAAGTAACATTTAGTTCACGAATTATTGTTTGGTGTAATTTTATTTCATGACCAGATCATTCCAATTTTTATCATTTCATGGAATAATTGTTCAGGGAATATTATTTGGCAAATGATTTATTTTGTATAAATTTTAAATGGCAGATTAACAAAACAACGAATTTCATTTGTTCGAATTTTTATTACAACATTACAAAAACAAACAATAACTGATTACAGGGGTTCAACTAGACATGTATAGGTAGAAATAGGGGGCACGGGGGGCCAAGCCCTCCGCAGTAAAAAAACATACAACGGCAACAATAATTGTATTATAAGTAGGTTAGGTTAGGGTTCACTTGTGTCCCTCAGAGCGGAAATAGGCACCCCGCGAAGCGGGGTGACGTCGACACGCTGGCGATTTGGTAAGGTTTAGGTTAGGTTAAAATAATTGCCATAGATAACTGTGTATCAGGGAACCGCAAGGAAAACTCATTGATTTTACTTAGCCGTATGAAGGGGTTTCCCTTACGGGGCGCTACCGCTACTGATAAAAAACCCTTTCGAAAGGCTTTTTTAAGCGCTTTTTAAAGGGTTGAAGCGCTTGATCGTATTGAAAACGCTTTAAAAGCCAAATGAATGGGTATTGATGAGCATCGGCTTTGGTAAGCAAAGCATTACGAAAAACCCATTCAAAAACCCTCGAAGGGGATACCGGGCGGGTCCCTGCTGTGTATGTTAAATATTTTAATTTTAAATAATACTCCTTGTAATAATTTGTATGTTAATTAAAAATACTTGAAATCATAAATCACAAAACGTTTTCCACGACATAACTCATCTATTTAATGAAACATCCGACAAGTAAAAATACACGATTTAAAATTAATTGTAGTGACCATTCCACGAACTGAATTGTCGACGAAATGAAAATACATGAAACGTTGACTTTGAAGTGAAATTCGACGAAGTGAGTGTCGACAATTTGATGATAAACCATTATAAAGACTCCATTGCTTGAGTATATGCATTTTATTGCGTTTAAGTTTACAATATTTAAATGAATTACATTATTTCTTTGACAATCAACTTATTATTTTCAAGAACATTCGTTTTGTGACATGTTCGATAATTCATAGTAAAAAGAATGCGAGGAAGCCTCGCCGGCCAGCGAGCACGTCATCGCGATATAAAGAGGCGTTAACAGAAACAGACAGACACATTTTCGCATTTATGATACATATTAGTTAGTATGGATAGATTCTTTCATGAGTATTCCATTGTTATCAAAAACAAGTTAGCAAATGCATAGGTACTTAGGTAGGTACTTTTTGCATCCAGCCATCCGTTCTCGTTTTAGGGGCCCTGAACCAATACGCTAATGGTCCGTGCTCCAGATTGATGGTTCCGCAGCGTTTAGGAATTGGGGCCCATCGAGAGAACACTCTTCGACTGCCGGATATTAATTACTCGACTGCGAAAGGTGGGGTGCGGCTGGGTATGAAGCTGACTCGTTTGATTAACAAGTCATATTCAGGTCAGCACTGGAAAAAAATACTTATGTGAGTGGAAATAAGTGGCTTTCAGACGGTCAAAAAGTTAGTGATCGTTTGAGACAATATTAACTAGCTATAGGTACACTTGTAACATAATCAGCTGCTGCGACTGCGTAACAATTTTTAGATATAGTTAGTTTTATTGAAGTTGACGAATTTGTTTCAAAATAGCTTATTTAAAAAGATACCGTCTAAGGTAAAACGTTAAAATTCGAATGACAGTTTTATAAAAAAGTCGGTCAGTTTAAATAATCTCAACTATGTACATCAGGTAAATCTAAATGTTATTTTTGGTATGGGAAAATGACAGTTGATTTTTTCGTTCATAAAGTTACGTAATTCTGTAGAGTTATTTTTTTCTTGGGGTTTTGACAGGAATGTTACACATCAATGATGGGTATATTAAAAACACAGCACTAATACTTTCCACGGAAAACATACGGCTAATAGTAATAGCAGTAGGTTAGGTATCATTCAATCAAATGGTGGTCGACTGTTCGATGATTGTAAAAACTTGTAAATCGGTATTGAATTACTCATTTTCAGAGATGCAACGGATAGTCCGTTGCATCTCTGAAAATGAGTATGGCCGGATACCGGATACCGAATATCCGGTGATGCAGCCGGCCGTATATCCGTTATCCAGTCGAAAGTAACATGCTTAAATTAAAGTAAATACGATCGCACGTTTGCGCGTTTACAACTATTACTCACTGTAGGCAGGTCGACAGAAACATGCGCTAATTTAATATTTTATTAAATTTTAATTTTAAGTGTTAATACGAAGTTTGAACTAACCTTAAATAATGGATTGTTTTGTAGTTTGTTATTTATTCGCCTTTCTTAATACTCTTGTTCTTTCCTTACCTGTGTTCATTTGTATTAAAATACTACCCGGTATCCGGCCGGATACCTCGGTACTATTACGTCCGGAAAGTAAAATTGTGGCCGGATAGGCTGGATACCGGATAGTGGCCGGGTATCCGTTGCATCTCTAAAACTTAACTACGGAATGTCCAGACCAGTAGGGCGCGTGTTCCTAAGCAAGACCGGCAGTCACTGATTGATATCCTTTTGTCCACAGGCTGCGCCTTCCCTTCACGCTGGCACGGTCGCTGGTTTCAGTCCGGCGTGATCCAGCCGATCCTTATCGAGGGGGACCGGCTCTCCAACAAGGGGCGATGCCTCTCCTCCGAGGGGGACAAGTTCCTCATCGTCGATGAGTAAGTACTTGTATAGGTAATTAGGTACTAGTGCTTGCCGTACCCGCTGACATGGTAGCTGGTTTCAGTCAGACGTGATCCAACCGATACTCATAGAGGGGACCACCTCAACAAGGGGCGATCCCTCTCCTCCGAGGGGGACAAGTTCCTCATCGTCGATTAGTAAGTACTTGTAAGTAGTGCTTGCCATACCCACCGACATTGTAGCTGTTTCCGGCCAGACGTGATCCAACCGATATTCATAGAGGTGATACACCTAAATAAGGGGTGATGCCTCTCCTCCGAGGGGATAAGTTCCTCATCGTCGATGAGTAAGTACTTGTACACTAAAGCTTGCCTTATCTGCTGACATGGTCGCTGGTTCCGGTCTGACATGATCTGGCCGATACTCATAAAGGGGAACCGCGTTTCCAATCAGAGGTCATGCCTCTCCTCTGAGGGCGACCAGTTTAACTAGCAATTTCCATAGAAATATTATTATTTTTGAATTGGACTATTCACAACGCCTGTTGTTCATATTATCTTATTTATCGTACTTGATCCCCATACCAAAACCAAAAGTAAAAAAGAAGGGAGTTATCTGGCTCTACATTGATAGATCAGTCAGGACGTTTCCTTTTATAATATACACAGAATACATCTCGTGTCTTCAAAATACAGTCGTATTATGCAGCTAAATTAATCCAAATGGATCGATTACATACACATATATGTAGATGTCTCCGGATAAAGCAATCATCAACGGATAAGCTGTCTCGGTGCAATCAGTGTTTCGATTACTGTTGTACGTGCCAATGCTCGTCAATAGGTACGTAGCTGGAGGCTTCGCGGGAGTATTCACGGTTCACTAGGCAAACAGGTTAGTAGCCACATTAGAATGGCCGTTTCTACTATAACTACTAAAATCTACTAAATGCCTTTCACAGGAAACTCATTTTTTCGCCGTAAATCGGCACATTTGTATCATTGCGCATCGTTTATAATTATAAGGGCCATTCCCACCCTACTCAATTTTTTTTTCCTATCAATGAGACAAATGTGTTTATTTAATTTTACCTAATTGAACTATAGACACATCAGCCGATCACATAACCTTGATCTGCCTGCAATAATGACGTTTGCAAACATTGCTAATGTAAACACCTTTTATTTTTAAGGGAAACCCGTATTATTTATACCACTAATTAACTTGTTGGCTGACTGCTCTAACATAAATCTTAACACCTACCGAGTCTGTTTAAATAAAAATAAATACGGAGTCAAAGTATTTTTAAGTACATTATAATTGAATAGATCGTTAAACCGACGCAGACACATTCTTCCTTCACGACACCTTAATGCAAACAGTTGACACATATTATCCACATGTCTTTTTTTGACAGTAGATTGAAAGTGTCATGTATTAGACCAGTGTCGGGCACGAAAATTATCCATACAATTCTATGGTCAATTTGTGTCACAGCGGAACTTTGTCCACTTCTTCAGTTTGTATGGCTAACCGACTGACCTGACTGGCCCAGAAGAATTTTTGGTTGTTTATGGGGATTAACAGTTCAACCAAAAAATTGGCTTAGTAGCAATCGTAGCCCTTTACTTTGGCAATATCAACAGAAGAGACGCGTACCTTAATCTCTGTATGACCTAAAAATGTAAGGGCGTGAAGTAATTCTTTCTAAAATGCTTTGTTTTTGTTTATTCAGGAAGGGGTGCTATCGTTGTGTCGTGATGCACGAGAAACATTCCAACGTCCTGCAGTATAAAGAAAGTGAGTGAGAAATACTACATCGCGTACGTACCTATATTCATCGACATTCTATGGTATTTTCCGGAGTAGGTATCTCTGGTTCTGTATGTGTGGTGAGTACTCGAATGAAATGCATTCCTCGAAATTCTACTACCTACAGCGTTATGCCCACCGATCAGGTCAGTGTTAAGTAGGAACTCACCAGGTATCAGGTTAATGTCAGATGGCCAACAGTGACAGCAAAGACATAGATTTTCACTTTGAACCACCAAGCAAATTACGCAAAGCCATAAGAAAACACACAAACATTTAACTTGCATTTCTCAGACTTGATTGTCTTAATCTTATCTTTATATAGGTAGGCTACTAAATAAGAATTAAGTTACTGTTTATTTTAGATTAGATTAGTAACCTTCAAGTTTCGCTACTCGAGAAATCATTGACTACTTTGAGGGAAGCACTTGGTGTAATCATTTGTTGGTAAAGCATGATTAAGTGAATAAAAAAAAATCTCCATAATAAAATGGTAAGTAATATTGATAACTGCACAGTATATCTTCTAGCAAGTCTAGCATAATAAAAAATACAATGTAAAAACATTGCACTCCTTTACGCTGGGTAGTCATGTAAAAATATACAACTAACTACGAGTATGATAGATTTTATTTTAAAATGGAATGAAGGAAGCTTTCCAAGTGTGATGTCAATAAGAGTTGAATCCTGATACATCAATAGTCTTTTAATCATGCTCCATGTTTCAATCAAAGTGAATAACAAGATCGTTTTCCAGCATTCTGCCACCGCCGTGACGCCCTGCCCCACCTGTGCTCCCTCATCACCGGCGACGCCCTCCTCTACTCCATGTTCAGGGAGAACGCCGATGCCGTCGACTGCCCGTTGAAGGGACCATTTTCATTCACCTACAACAGGTACGTTTTTCGGTATTTCATCTAACTTACTTACTTATTACGCTGGCGCGAAGACCTAAAGAGGATCTTGGCCACTGATGGACATAGGCCTCCGTCAAGTGCCACAATAACCGGTCAGGCGCCACCCGCATCCAGCGGACCCCCGCGAACTTTACCACATCAGTCCACCTTGTTTACCCTCGCTGCGCCTTTCGGTATGGTGTCGCCACTCGGGAACCTTTCCGGGTACGTTTACCTACTGAGATATTTCAGCTTAGGTACCTTATTGAAACGAGAGCCTCAACGGATACCCTAATGTGATCCTTTATGCAATTAAACCCTCCTCCTTGCGGTATTTCATCACTATGCCTCTTCATAGCCTATACTCGTAACATCTGCAAATGCTCTCTTAGCTTTGTTAGAATAGCAACAATGAAATGATTTGCGTGAACTAATTCTGAGATGATTTAGGCTCGGTCTACTAGACCTCCAAGAATACTCAACAATATCAATACCTACAGTGCATTCATCCTTACTTGTCTTATTTGGTAAACAACATTCTAACCTCAAAATGTACCTTTTTAGACTATAGCAGCTATTTTATCGTAATAAAAGCGTTGCTAGACAAAAAAATCGTGAAGTGATGTCCGAAAAGTCGTCTCGGCATGATCTAATACTCACAAAATTGCTATGCTATCCTAAAAAGATGCATTTTGAGGTTAGAATGTTGTTTACCAAATAAGACAAGTAAGGATGAATGCACTGTATAACATTTCATCACTGACTAAAACCCACAGGATCTTTGGAACCGTAGTTAATAGGTAATACTTGAAAATTTCAGTGTATATCATTAAGACCACGGTTGGTCAATCACAGTCAATCTGTTCGTATCTTGCGGGCTCCGTATAAAAGCTATTTTAACCGTGCGATTATTTATACCGTTATTCCCAGTGCGTTATATCTATTTTTGCCAGCTCCAAACAACAAACTAATCTCCACACAATGTGCTATTCCCGTCCTGTAAACGTCCGAGGACCGAAAAATTTATTGTCTTCCGCGTCAAATTAACGCGATAGTCATCATTGATTAATGGACTCGGCAGATGTTAAACTGCCGGTTAATGAAGATCACTGACACGTCAATGTCATGCCTTTCAATCAAGCACTAAATGACTTTTGTAATTAAAATCAGTGAAATCGCGGCGACAATCGCACGCGTTATTAATTATCCGTTTTTGACTGAATGATAATTTCCAATCATCGTGTCATATATGTGCTTGGTCGATGATGATTCTCGGAGACGTAAGCATTTTTTTGTTTTTTATTACTAAGATATAATATGGAGCCATGCTCTGAAATAAATCTTTTTGAAGAAACACATACTGTAGAATCTCACGGGAGTATTCAAAAAAATAAAAATGAATGTCTATTCAATCGGGTGTGCTGCTACCTCTTTCCAGAGGCCACGGAGACTGCAAGATCCCCGTGTCTTCGATCGAGAGCTGCACCGAAGACTCTCGGCTCCTGCTCAACTACCAGGCGTGCCCTGATATCTCCGCTTCGGAAAGTACCGGTAAGCTATCTCTACAGTTCAATATAGACCATCAAATCGGCGGAGATACGTCCTCTTCTGTACGTTGATCATAGCCCCTGTATTTTAAAAATAATGGGACTTGCCGCGCACATAACCTATGCTCGGAGTTGTCTTTCAGCGCTTACTGGTTTCTGTGATTTACTCGGACTTCATCGCGAATAGTATGTATTAAAACATAGCTGACGTTTCGGGTGTACCCGATTGACAACCAGCGCTGGAAAGGGCTGGAAACGATGGGATGTATACATTAATATACCACATACCTACGTACATCCGTTTAAATCGTCAAATAATACAATGTACCAAGCTCTAGAACATTCTGTAAATTGGAAAGGGCTGGAAACGATGGGATGTATTCATTAATATACAATTTACCACATACCTACGTACATCCGTTTAAATCGTCAAATATTACAATGTATCAAGCTCTAGAACATTCTGTAAATTGGAAAGGGCTGGAAACGATGGGATGTATTAATTAATATTCAATATACCACATACCTACGTACATCCGTTTAAATCGTCAAATATTACAATGTATCAAGCTCTAGAACATTCTGTAAATTGAATGCCAAGTCGTAATAATACATACATACATACATACATTCACGCCTTTATTCCCAAAAGCGGTAGGCAGAGCACGTGAACCGTATGTTCCAGCGCCACTTTTAGCAGAAATGTGGGTGCAGTTATAAGTTGCTAGCCCATCGCCCACAACACACTTCAACCCTGGTCCCTTAGTCGACTTTTACGACACCCACGGGAAGAAAGGGGGTGGTAAAATTCTAACCCGACACCACACGCGGGTACACGTAATTATAATCGTACCGAAAATCGGTTTTCGGACATTTTCAGGAAATCGGCGTCCTAGTCAAACAAGTAATTACCTAGTCACCTAGCAACCTAGTCGCTTAATCTACCAAGTAACCTAGTCGCTTAATTTTATTAACGCTTGTTAATAAAATTAAGCGACATGGCCGTATGGAATGTCCTTAAAATACCTCTTGTTGATGCTCGCCACCCACCACTCGGCTCCAAAAAATAAAAAAATCATTCATGGGTAATTGTGTAAGGTTTTATAACAAACTTCCTGGAAACGTAACTGAGTTATCTATTAATAAATTCAAAAACTATGTGAAACGTAAACTTATTTCTAAAGCTTATTATAGCGCACAAGACTACATGAATGATAAAACTTCTTGGGACTAATTTTAACTGGATTTATAATTTATTTATTCCGTTTGGAAAAATTTGACATTGTGTTTTTAATTAATTATTCTCGTTTTATTTATTTTTTGACATTAGATTGTCTTTCTAGAAACATTCTAGACTAGTATTTTTTTATATAAAATTTTAAATATTTCATTTAAATGTTACTTTTTATGTTTAATAAATTACTCGAAGTAATTAGCTTAAGATTATGTTTCTACCTGACGATTTGAAAGTGCTTGTTACTGGGCCTACTTGAATAAATATAATTTTGAGTTTGAGTTTGAGTTTGCTCCTCTCAGTGCTAATACATATCTCATAAAATGCAAGACGCAAAGTAAGAAGCAAGTGGAGTGAACCCTCATTTCAAGTAACTCGTAGTTACCTACTTGCGGTAGATACACTGCAATAAAGAGAAGATACTATACCCAGTCTCTTAAATTACGACGGAAGAACCCAGCAAGTAGTGGTATGCATTTGAAACTGCAATATTAATAAAAAGGAAACTGTCTGGCGTTCGCAGAAGAATGTCGGTTTGTCTAGGTTGCAAATGAATCGGGCAATCTTCCAGAGGTGTCAGTGTTTAGATTGTGCTTGGATTTAGTGGCAATTTCAAATGGCTAGTTTAAGGGGTGACATTTAGAATGAGTGCCCTGCCCTAAACGGTGCTTAGTAAGACCGAGTTCTTTGAAAATGTTTGATGCCATTTTGGTAAAATTCATCTATTACTGCGGTTGTTCAAGGCTAAACAATTACGGTCCCCTATAAAAATAAATTTACGAAAAAGAGGTACGGGCAGAATTTGTATATTAAAATAGCTGGGTGTGACAAACCGGGGGGGTGCAAATAATGTCGCGTAATGGACGAAATTCAGGAACAAAAACCGAGTGCCTCTCCAATAGACAATAAACAGTTCAAGTAGGTACTTTCAAATTAGGATCCGTTCTTACACATCATAACTCGTATGGGAGCTTTACATAATTACCTGTAATACCTAGGAAAGCGCCAAAATTATACTTAAGACTTAGGAAGTCTCCACATTAAAGAATGAACACTAAAACGTAGTTAAAAAGAATTGACTTATACAAGTGAGGTTAGGCTTTCTTTCTAATTATAGAAAAATATACATTAATTAAGTATTGTAGAGTAACGCTGAACCAGTTCAAGGATTTGATAAAATCACCTATACCTTGTTGCAGTAGAGATTTGATCATATCACTCACACGTGTGTGTCTAGTGAAATCATAAAATGAGTTAACTTTGCGGATTCGTTTCGTCTACTGACGTGTTTTAGAGATTTTATCTTAATCACTTATTAAATCTGGTGATATTAAAAAAAACTCGCCAAGTAAGAGTCGGACTCGCGCACGGAGGGTTCCGCACCAATATCAATAAAAACGGCAAAAAAATACGTTAGTAGCCCACCTTAAATATTAATTTAATTTTGTTTTTAGTATTTATTGTTATAGCGGCAACAGAAATACATCATCTGCGAAAATTTCAACTGGTGACAGACAGACGGACGGGCAGACGGAGAGACAGCGAAGTCTTAGTAATAGGGTCCTGTTTTTACTCTTTGGGTAAAACTCTAAAAACGAGTTGCATTTTCTGGCTGATTTCGTCATTTCACTAAACAGATCCAGGAATTTGATCAAATGATTGATTTATTCTAGGCAAATGATAAAATGGATTCGCCATTTTAACATCATACGTGATTTGGGCATATCCTTTAGAGATTTGTTCAAATCTCTGTTTTTTATATACCTATATACATATATAGCCAACAACATGCCAAACATGAAACAAAACCCCGCCTTAAGACAGCCCAGCCGCCACATAAACTTACACGCTGTCTGTCTCATTGTCCCGCCATTTGTCTATTCCTGGCTATCTCCAGAACACCACAATAAGCATGGCAGCTCTATTTTTACCGTGATACTAATTTATTCATAGGACGTTCCGTGATGGCGGTCTTCTGTTTATTCTAGTGCGAAAACTTTGTCTTGGACGTGGCGCTGTTTATAATTTTGTTTCAATATGAATAAGTGAAAGCCGGCTTGATCTACTATCATTATTGCGCACAAACAAACAACATGTACAGAGGTCACATTAAACGTTATTCGGGCTATCTAAGCTTATTTACATAGTACCTACCTAATTATTTTCGTCACCAAATTCACAACGGTTTCTCATATTATTTGTGATTAAAATTTGAATATGGATTCTGCGAAGAGACTTTTATTAAATCTAGTTTTCAGTGGAGACGCGTGCAAATTTTTGATGGGCAACGCGGAACAAAATAAGTTATGAAAGAGTTTAGAGTAGGTAAAGAAATTGCCGGTGGGAATCGGCTTGTATGGGCGCTCCGCCACCGAGTCTTAGTTTTTCTTAATTTCATGTACAACTTTGTCACATACATGATGTGTTAAGGTAATAAACAGACATCTACGAACGGTCCGCTAGACCAAGAGGGACACGGCTATCAGAAAGAAAGAGAGAGATGTACCTACATATGAAAAGAGAAAAATAGAGATTTTGCGTTCCTCTTGTTGCCCGAACCGTTCGATCTTCTGTAAGCACTAGAAGCAGAACAATAAGCGTAAGTTTTAAAATATTGAGAAGTATATAAAATCAAAATCAATTATTTACTCTGTGAATACGCCACAAGGGCACTTTTACATGTCAAACGGTAGTTTGCAATAAAATAATAATAATCTTATACAATAATAATTTAATATTTGCAGATTAAAGGCCGATAAACGGTTAACAAACTAAATATCACTGAAATGATATTAATTCAGTATTCCAGAGATATATAAGGTCTCTGAGCGTCCAAATACAATGAATAATTATTCTAACGTTACTAGATATGTATACGCTCTCTAAGCGTCAAAACAACAAAAAAAAGGATAATTAATGTAATATTGTCGGAGATGTACAGTACAGGGTCAATAACAATGAAACGTGTCAAGATCAGAATGATGTCTCTCGTAATAATAAATAACACTAGTATTGAAGTAGTTAGGTACTATGCCCTTGCAAGCATGAACAGTCCCGACTCCACAAACAGCACCCGATCACGAGTATGACGCATATCTCGGCCATCGCCTATTACATTTGCATCCTTAAATTTCCAGTTGAGGAGTTAGAATGCCTAGCAACATGGAAAGAGGGCAGCCTTCGGTTCCTGGTGGGGAAGCTACACCACAACCACGCCACCAGCAACGAGGACCGCTACCGCTGCTTCGTCTACGAGAAGACTAATGGTATCGGTAAGAATATTTACTTAGGGTAGCTTGGCTTTCCTACAGCTTCTCGTAATGTCTCACAGATATAGATATGCACTAGATAACTAAAACACCTCAACCTGTATGAAAACCGACCGTGTCACTTTTTTCTACCTACTGTGACGTCACACGGGCGAATTAGTGATGTGAATTCCCCGCGCAAAATCCATTCTGCAATAAGGCATTTTCTTAATATTCACGGACAACCGGCTACCACAATTGACGCACGCGGAATGTCAGTCGGAGTGCCAACTCGGAGACCGAATTCGAACACGCGAAGTACGTGCATTTGCGTGATCTATGTATATCTACATCTGTGCTCCACGTCTTTACCTATGGTGCAGGGTGTGCGTTGCACAAGGGCGCGGCGGTCCTAGCGGGCCCCAAGCGTAAGCGCCGCCCGCTACCATTCCATATTGCCCGCGCAGACTAGGGGCCGCTAGAGTAATGTTGTAACAGTGAGAGCCCACGAGCGTAATAGCCACCTAGCGGTTTCAGTGTGAAGTTGACACTGTTGATAGGTGCGCATTTTCAAAAATTCGTGTAGCCAATGAGCGTGAATTTTTAAGTAAAATTAACTCAGTGTCAGTTTTGTGACGAAAATGAAGCTTACAAATTACGTGAAAATTAACCCGTCTCACATTTTAATAAAGTGTTTATGCATATCATTTATATATTGAATAGAAAAAGCGATGACTCTGCGAACATTAAGCCACTAGTGGCCGCCACTAAACGCGACAACTCTGCGCACATTAAGCCACTAGTGGCCGCCACTAAACGCGACAACTCTGCGCACATTAAGCCACTAGTGGCCTCCACTAAACGCGACAACTCTGCGCACATTAAGCCACTAGTGGCCGCCACTAAACGCGACAACTCTGCGCACATTAAGCCACTAGTGGCCGCCACTAAACGCGACAACTCTGCGCACATTAAGCCACTAGTGGCCGCCACTAAACGCGACAACTCTGCGCACATTAAGCCACTAGTGGCCGCCACTAAACGCGACAACTCTGCGCACATTAAGCCACTAGTGGCCGCCACTAAACGCGACAACTCTGCGCACATTAAGCCTCTAGTGGCCGCCACTAAACGCGACAACTCTGCGCACATTAAGCTTCTAGTGGCTGCTACTAGACGCGACGACTCTGCGCACATTAAGCTACTATAGTCACTGCGACTAGACGCGGTCATTAACAGCGAGCGTGAGCCACCCCACAGCTTGTGGTCACTATACGGCCAGTGCCGGTGTGCGCTGATGCTATAAAAAAATGTATAAAAGAACTCGACCGCAGCCACTAGTCGCTCAATGTGCCCGCGGTTCTTAATGTCCCGAAATCATAAACCTTCTATAAAATTAATTCCCTTGAAATCCTTGCAAACCACTACGCCTACCACTGGATGAAATTGTAACATCATCTCAAAAACCTTTTTCCCGTATTCCAGCCTCAGCTGGCATAAAAGAAGGGCCCAGCACAGGCGACGTGGAGTATCGAGTGGCGCAGTCAGGGGACGCGACCTGCAACGGACTCTTCAGCGCGACGGAGGGGTCCAGAACTATGGCCCTGAAACGAGGTACGTTGGGCTGTGTAGTGTTTAGAAAACATATAACATCCTTGCATTCAAATAAGATTGGGCTCGGCCTACAAGTATCCTGCCTGCTGATCCTCCTGCTCCCACTACCTCGGCGTGGACACCAGGTGGTTTTATTTTCTTTGAGAAAACCTGCGAACCTAGTACTCAACTACTAAATCATCGGGGGATGACTGGGTTATGTGTTATGTCTATCCACTATAAACTCCACGGTGGCTGGCATTTGCGCTCTCATACTCCAGAGGGACTCCAGGATCTAATGCTGAACACATTGGAGCCCCCCTCGTATCTCGCCTAATTTGGTGCGTACTTGGACAAAAATATGTTTTTCGCCTTCCCCCCCAGAACCCCTTTAGTCGCCTTCTAAGACAAGCTGCAGGCGTAGCACGGTTGCCATTTTCTCACTTATCGTGTGGATAAGACATCCGTCACTCTTGCACTCGCATACTTGTCAGAACGTGACGGATGTCTTATCCACAGCGATAAGTGATAAAATGGCAACCGTGCTACGTCTTCTGGGGAGACCATATATCTATTCTTGTCCGAGCCTACACGGTACGGGGGTGATGGTCATGCCCTCTCAGACACCCCCGTAATCCGAAATGTAGACAAGTCAAATATGTTGTCTAAGTAGTAGTCTAGAGGAATGAAGGGTTGACCCTTCATTACCCTGAAGATTTTCTGCCAACGTCATATCCTCGACGAGCTCTCAACTGCTCGTTCACTAAACTACCACGACAACCAGAAATAATACAGTATCACTACTCTTGATTCCAGTGTCTGTCCGCTTCAACTGCCAATTCCCCACCTGGATGACGTTCTCCCACACCTGGCACACGCTGGACTACAGCAGCAACTACACATTCTACCAACGTAACGCGACGCTGCGTATCACGGACCAGTCCGGGGCTGACATCAAGGTTTACTGCGTCAATGTGAAGGCGAGCTCGCCGAGCGGGAATTCGGTGGCGTTGGTGGCGCATTGGCAGCATCATTGGTGAGTTGGAAGCGTCAAACCAATGGTTTGATCAATGCCCATTTTACAATTCTGTTCGTGTTTTCAAAAGCAGGCTACCTAGATGTTCTTGATACCTAGGATACATTTATTGCACTTCGGTAGGCTTAGTAAACATAAGTACGATACTCTCTGAGGCAGAATTAACACTAGTTGATACCGGTATACTTGTAATGTTGCAGCGTGTCCCGCTACGTGTGCGTGGTACTGTACCGGCGCGACTCGCACATCGCGGAGCTGCAGCGCGGCGCGCTCACCGCGCGGCCCGACGACGCGTGCTCCAACCACCACTTCAACGCGGCCACCGCGCCGTACGTCACGCTAGTCGGTGAGGACTTTATTCACTAAACTTACTCCTCTGGCTCTTAGTAAACACAACTGTCCAAGTGACAGTTCGCCTTCAACACCTCGCCGTATGTCATGTCACGCTAGTTGGTGAGGACTTTCGACGTTTCTTCTCTTCAGTTCAGCACAACTAGCTGATAGTCTTAGGGCTGATTCAGACCGGAATGGCAGCGGCTGGTAGCTTAGGCTCGCGTCGCCACCTACGGCCGCTTTTAGCCGCGCGCCGTCTACCATCGCCGCCTACGGTTGCCGCCTATCGTCGCCATCGCGTGCTCTGACGCGTGGCCGCGAGCCTGCTGGCTCCCGACCCCCCTCGCCTAGTGTTGCGGCGGGAGTGAGCAGTGCGGGGAGCGCTGCCTCGCGGCCGCCCGCGGCACTGCTGGCAGCCGCACGTAGAACCTCCAACAAAATGCGCGTAACCGCGAGCCTGCTCGCGGCCACGCGCGGCAGCGCGCGACTTTTTCGAGCTTTTCAGGCGGTACTGGACTTTTTAATATGTAAATAAGATTTGAAATTATTTGACACTGTAAGTGCTCGCCGCGCCGCTGCCATTCCGGTCTGAATCCTTCCTTCCTTCCCTTACTTGCATGTGCAAATTAGTTGTGCTGGGCCCAGTGGTTAGCTATTTTTTCAGAGCACTATTTATTTATTAAAACATAGAAAAATAGAAATAGAAATTTATTTATTTACTTGAGACATGGTTAACAATAAGGTGGAACAAATTTATTAGGATCAGCACATCTCGCCAACATTTGGACATGCAAACTTTACAAACTTATAACTAATAATATTACGTAAGTATTTAATTACAATGTCTTATAATTTTGATTTCTATCAATTTATTCCGTTATTATACATTAAAAATTCTTGTGTCGTGTAAAAACATTTGTCAATTAGCCATTTGTGTAATGCAGATGTGAATGGTTTTAGGGCAAGCCGTCTTATGTCAATTGGTAGCTTATTATACAATTTGATTGCCATGGCATAACTGTTTTTGCTGCAAAGCTTGGTTTTATAAGTTGCTGGCAATACAAGTTTTTCAATATCTCTGACATTAAATTTACAAACACTGCGTAATTTAATAAATAGGTCAGGATGTAATCTAGTAAATTTGCAAGCCTCAAAAATATAGAGCGAAGGTAGGGTCAGTATTCCCAGATCTTTGAATAGAGGTCTGCATGAGGTTCGTGGTGGTAATCTGCAGATAGCTCGGACGCATTTTTTTTGACTGACAAACACTCTATTTATGTCACATGAGTTACCCCAAAGTAACAGACCATACCTTAAGACTGAGGCTACATAACCGTGATACGCAGTTAATGCTGTACTCTTATTTACCAATGTAGCCAGTCTTCTGAGAACATAAACAAAACGGTTAATTTTGCTACAAATTCTGTCAATTTGTGGTTTCCAACTACAGTTTTTGTCTAACAATATACCTAAGAATAATATATTGTCTGTTTCTGCTATTTGTTCGTCGTTGTATTTTAAATTAATGTCAACACTACCGTTACGATTATAGAATTGTACATATTTTGTTTTTTCTAAATTCGGCTGTAAATTGTTCATTTTCATCCACATTATCATGCCATTAATTGTGTTATTTATGTCCTTATTGTATAAATCAATATTATTTACATCATAGGGAATAATTAAAGATATGTCATCGGCAAACAATATACATTCATGTCTGGTGATCAAAGCAAGCAAAAATAATAATTGCCCCAACACACTACCCTGTGGTACCCCGGTTTTAACTTCCTTATAGCACGATTTTGAGTAATACGCTATATTTCTTTCATTAATATTTTCAACTTCAACAGATTGTGTGCGCTTGCATAAGTAACATTTTATCCAACTCAAGGCCAAACCACGAATGCCATACATTTCACACTTTTCAAGAAGGCGTTCATGAGAGACAAAGTCGAAAGCCTTGCTCATATCGAAAAATACTGCAGTAACGGGTTTCCTTTTATCAACTTGATCAGTTATGGCTTTGATTAAATTGAACGCAGCCAGTGACGTAGATTTGCCTATTTGAAAGCCATTTTGATTTTTAACTATTATTCCATGCTTGTCACAGAATTTAGTAAGTCTAACATGCATCGCTCTTTCGAAAATCTTGGACAAAACAGGTAATAAGGCTATCGGCCGATAATTATTAAGATCCTCTTTACTGTTCTTTTTATATAATGGCTTGACAATGGTTTTTTTTAAGCGGTCTGGAAATATACCTGTCGAGAACGAAAAATCAATCAAGTGTGTTAGTACCGTTGCAACTTCTCCAATACACCTTTTGAGAACCATTGTCGATATTCCGTCGTAGCCTACAGACTTCGTTGGTCTTAGCATTTTTACAATGTTTGTAACTTCAGTAACGTCGCAAGGATATAGAAAAATGGTAGACGGATTTGTAACGTTATTCAGATTATATTCTTTGTGATCATATTCATTTTTTGTTACGTTAATAAAGTAATCATTAAATGTTTCTGCTATTTCTTGTTTACATTGAATTAATTGTCCATTTAGGTTTATTTGTTCAATTCTATTTGTAATTGAGGTATGAGTAGTTTTATTCTGAATTAAGTCCCACGACGCTTTACATTTATTTTTTGCTCTTTGTAAATACAGGTTATTAGCAGATTTCTGTGCATTTTCGACACAGGTTTTCAATATTTTTGAGTATCTATGGTATAATGTTTTGCACTGTTCTTTTTTAGTTTTGTAATATTGAAAGCGTATACGTCTCTTCGTAACTATTGCTTTTTGGATACCCTTGGTTATCCAACTAGACTTCTTTTCTACATTACTTTTTTTTACTCGAATAACAGGGAAACATAAGTTGTAGAATAAAGTAAACGTATCATGAAATGCGTCAAAAGCAAGATTTAAGTTGGGAAGGCTGTATACTTCACTCCATGATAAGCTTTTCATACATTCGCAGAATTTTCTAATGTTTTCATCGCACAAGTCTCGTCTATGAATGTACCATTTTTCTATGGGAGTTGAATTGCTCTCATACTGAAAACTCAGTGTTTGGCCCGTATTGTGGTCAGATAAACCGAGTTCGTGGACATTAGCTTTCACATTTGTCATATTGCTTGCTATATGATCTATACATGACGTAATTCTAGTGGGGTCTTTTATATGAAGCTGGAAGTTATAGTTTTGCAATATTCGAACAAGTTCCCGTGTGGCGTTTGAATCCTTTAGCGTGTTAATATTGAAATCCCCGGCTATAATTATTTTATATTGATGTCTCTTATACAATTTATGAAGCATTTTTTCTAATAGATTAAAAAATATATTAATATTTGATTTAGGTATTCTGTAAAGACAGATAACTATACACATATATTGGGGAATTTCTATACCACAGCACTCAAAACTGAATTCAATCGCCCAGTCCTCCAAAAAGTCAATTTTCCTACATTCAATTATATTTCTACATAATATACACACGCCGCCTCGTTTTTGATGTTTTCTTGAAAACGAGGCACGTAGTGAATAACCCTTTATAAACACATTCCTTTCTTCATTTGATTTTATGAAAGTTTCTGATAAGCAAATAATGTCTAGAACAATTCTTTTATCTAAAAATTCTTCTATGCATAATTCAAGCATTTCTTTCTTGCTGAGGAGGCCGCTAATGTTTTGGTGAAAAATAGTAGCCTTGGCTTTATTCATTGGATTATTTGGATTCACGAAAAAACTGGGTTTCTGAAGGAGCGTTATTAACAACATCTGAGAAAGTGCGCACCTGTCTCATAAACTCCCTGAGGCTAGAAAAAACAGACCTCATGCCTAATTTTGTTATTTTTCCCGAATAATATGAAAAAATGTCCAAAGTAAGGTCCCGGTTTGTGTCATACTCATTATTTTGCATATCCATTGCCAGTAAACTACCGAACATTTCCACTTTATAGTTATAAATAAGTGCTCCGCATACATACGTCGGAAGGCAGATTATTTTGTTCGTATGTGTAACATTTAGTAGCGATTCACGAATAACACTAATCAAATTCACCAAATCCATACTATCTTCAGCCGCGTCAATATCATGTTCACTAATTAAAATTACACAGTAGTCATTGACGGTAAAGCCCTCCAATTTTCCTTCCAAATTGGAAAGTGTATTTGTGATGCCGCCGTTTGGCTTAGGATAATGACAGTATTTGGCATCTCTATCAAAATTACATTCTATGGCTTTCATAATGCCGCTGCTACCCTGGTTACTTAGAATACATAACTGATTTTTGGGTTTGTCAGCCCTGGAGCCCAGGGCAGGATGAGTGGAGGGCAAGTCGTCGCAAGGAGACGTATTACCGATGCAATCTTGCTCTTGGCAGTCAAGAATCTCCTGGGGGGTTTGATTTTGGAGGTTGACGGCGGATGTGCCCAGGGATCGCGACAGCAACTCTAGTTGTGTGTTAAGATGCGCAATTTGTTCCTTGTATAATTCCAAATCTTCTTCCGAGGTCTTTAGCATTTTTTCTAGATTTTGTAGAGCTGCTGCACATTTCGGATCTAGGCACCTCTTTGAGCCCCCTGTCGGTGGTGGGGTTGGTGAATGGTTAAATGTAGCAAAATTAAGACGCATATCATTGTGTATGGAATGCCTCTTTTTCTTGTCCCGTCGAGAAAGTAAGCTAACGTTTGAGGATTGGCATAGTTGTTTTAATGTAGTTATTTCCTTTTGTAGCTTATCAATGGTCCTTTTCAGACAATTGTTTTCGATTGTCACCTCCTCAAGTTGGTATTGGGTGGAGGCTAGCTCCGATGAGAGCTAATTTATTTCGCCTCTCATTTCCAGGCCTGTGAGCATATCATTCAATGTCTTTGAGAGTTTTTTTTGGACCAACGAACTATTGACAGATATGTCGAGTTCGGTGACTATATTGGCATCTGAAGATAGGTCTGCATCTGATTGTGAACATTCCTGTGATAGTTCTTGATCCGAAAGCACCCGTGGGCTCAGATTAACCGGTGATACGTTCAATGAAGTATTAGAAGAACTGAAGACTACAGGTATCTCCAGCTCCACAAGTTTGTGCGAGTCCAGTGAAGAGATCAAATGAGGCTGTAAACAGCCCTCAGGAGAGACGGCTTCTGAGTGGATGTGTGCATTTGTGTTGGTAGGTAAAACATTTGTTAGGTAAAACATTTGTTGTTACGACGACCGGTTCTGTAACCGTTGTTTTGTTTTTATTTATATTTTTCCTTAACGTAACATTCTGTGATGGTGACTACAGTATCTTTGACTTACTCGCTGATTTATTTTTCCTATTACAAGACTTGCATTTCCAATTCTGCCTTTTTTGGGGTTCCAAAATTCTAAAAAGCTTCTCCGAATAACCCTCACAGTCAAAATGAAGTATTACATTACATCCTGTGCATAATACACATTTCTTTGGGTCCGCTGACCGTTTACATATAGCACAAATGGCCGCACCCTACGGCTTCCGGGTTTAGATGAAGATGAAAGCGTTGATTCCATCTCTCTTTCCTTTGGATGATGAGGAGGATGATTTGATGAGGATGCAACAGAAATAAAATAGGACACACAAGTGCTGCCCTCTGTAGACAGTCAATGCTTAGTGCTAGCTTGTATGATTTCTGAACGCAACTTTACGCGGGCAACCCACAGCCGCCGCGATCGTTGATGTTGGCAGCCTTGCAGCGGTGTCAACAGCTGTCAAATCCAGTATTGTCAGAGTTCGCCCAATCAGCTGGGTACGACATGTGGTGGTTCCGTTATGTTTATACAAAATTTATTCGTTATTGTTGTTTTTGAATGTAAAACAGTTTAGCAGTCATTCTTACCGCGGTTCTTGTGTGCTTAGTTATGCTGTCCGGTGGTTAAATACCGCGTGTCTTCGACCGGAGGTCTCGCTTGTGCACTTTTGTTTACACCACTATAAATTAGGTAAGGTTTAACTATTTTATTTTATTTGAAAACGCTACGAGCTCTCTCTTATCAATGTTTACCTGGCCAGGGTTGCCAGCCTCCCTAAACACTGATGACTTAGTCCGTTAGATGCGGGCAATTAAACTGACGGGAGAAAGATAGTGACTTAAAAATGTGCTTTATCATATCAGCCGAAAACGTCCACTGCTGGACATAGGCCTCCCCCAAAGAGTGCCACAATGACCGGTCCTGCGCTACCCGGTCTCCTGCCTTTACCAGAGGGGTGATCAGGAAATGTTTCGAACGCACACGTTAGAACAACTCAACTGTCATTTTCCCATACAAAAAGAGACAGTTAGATCCACCTCACGCGCATACAATGCGTCACGTGATCGACCTGCAGGTCATCAGTCCATCTTGTGTGCTCACGCACTCACGCTGCGCCTTCCGGTACATGGTCGCCAATTGAGAACCTTTTCGCCCCAACGGCTATATATCTGTTCATCGTTTGAAAATGTGCTCGTGTTTTAAATTTTGATGATGCTGATATCGGTGGTGACAGAGAGAGCGATGATGTTATATGCGTAAAGTAGTACCATAAATATAAGTTACAACGATGTACCTGCGCAGAAAGCTTTTTTTGAAAACATTTTAACCAATCATAATGCAGCGCGTTTGCGCGGGTAAAATCGTCAACGCCAATCTTGTGTGGCGCCATGAGCGGGACAGCATGACAGCAACTGTTATTGCATATTGCACCTAACGTATAGTGCAACAAGGTCATTATTGAAATGGTCATACGTTCGATTTTATTCGGTACTTGTCAGCACTCGTCGATGTGGACGAAGATTGCCGATGTAACTTATATTTGTGGTACTACTGCTGTACCTAATAATGATAATGGCCAAATGACTGGACATCATATCTACAACGTTTCTGTCTTCGTTGATAATATTCCATCAGTGCAGAAAAAGTATTGCCTAAAAAACTATAGGCACAGATTTTGTTTCCCATGTAACCAATGTAGCAACAGTTTTTCAGAATGCAGATCTAACTCGCATTTCTTTTCCTTTCAGCAAGCAATCCCGAATCAAAAGAATGTCCATACTCCGGGAAATACGAGATACAAGACAATCGACACGAAAGAAGCGTTAGGTCTTTAAGGGAAGAACCCACTATTGATATTAGAAATGGTACTAGGTTGTTCAATTTTAGCATAAGCAATATGTCGAGCGCACCGATGCTCCGGAGCAAGAGGGAAGCGAGCGACGCCGCGTGCGTGGTCAGTGGCTTCAACAAGTTGGAGGTTGGGTGCAATTCTGTGAAGAACATGGAGTTTTATTCGAGCTGTGACAACAAGGAAGTCATTACTGGTGAGTTTTCACGTCTCTCACTCCGTTATTCATAGAAATTAAAACGGTTGTACCCTAAGACCAAGAAAATATACAGACGGAGCGTTACGAACAGTCTAGTGAAGCCAACCGGTTTTCAACCAAGCCCCATAAGTTTAGCACACGCTAAACAATAAATTAAATCGCACAAAACTTTAAATAAATGATCTTGACAGCATTGCGACACGTGCTGAAGAGTTTTGTGCAATTTTGTTTGTATATGTGTGCGTGTACGGTCTGTACAAAGGTGTGCATTCCGCCCATCAGCATTTTACTTCACGTAGCATATATTTAATTCCTTTAAGTCAGTACATGTCCGACCGCCGCGGAGTGTATTCTCATTAAACCTACATATTGTATCATTTAAATTCGTTATCAATAAATCATAATTTCGGTGGAAAACTGCAGTGTTATCATTATCAACTATCATCTCAAGAGTGTACGAGATTGTCCCGTACATCTTTATGGTCCTTCGAACCGGATCTGAACCAGTGACCTATGCATCTTTATGGTCCTTCGAACAATTTTGAATCAGTGCACAGTGAAATCAAATTCTGGGACACGCCACGTGACGACGCAACGTGACCAGTGCTGTGACACTCGCATCAACGTGTATCATCATTATCAAGCGGTGACTATCAAGATCAATCAATATATCAAGATTATCAATATCAAACTGGAAGCTTTTATCAACCAGTGTTGTGTGAGAGTGAACCCAGGTGCGATAGCGAATCGGTTAAGGCGGCCTCCCACAAGCGGGTCTCACCGTCTGATTGAGAAAGCGCACATATCCACGGGGAACACTTGAGCACGAAACAGCTAATATCTTCGAAAGATAGATAAGTTTGAAGCCATTATCAATCACCTATCACTAGCCCCACTTATATCAGTTATCATATCAACTTTTTGACAAAATGACCAAAATTGAGGACATACTGAATACCCAAGGTCAACTTGCCATTGCTATTGAAAAGCTTTTGGTAAATTTCAAAAAAGATGGACCTGAACGTAAGACTCCACAAAATATCAAACGACGATTGGAAACTCTGGAACAATATTGGAGGGAGTTCCAAACGAATCATATTACTCTTTCCGAGTTTGACACGCAGGACTACGTGTATTTTGCAGAAAATCATTTCGAGCGGGTATCAACTCTCTGCAGCGAAGCTCGCAAACTTTTGCAACAAGCACTGCCGGTGCCATCATTTCAAGAAGCTAAACCCATTATCAAGCCTGCTACTTCTCAGTTCAACTTGAACATGGACTGGAACCAGCAACAAGTGCCACAGACTCAACCTGCAGAGGATGACCTTGTGGACAACGTCCAAAAGGAACAACCACCAGCCTCGGTCCCAACTATATCTAACCCAAAAATGACTGAACGAGGCAATCAAAGCAAATTGGAAGAAATGTACCGAAAACAGCAGAGCAACTTCAAAGCTTTTCAACGCGCTATCAACAACACCAAGTTAGAATTACTTACCGAACGGTGGGAATTCGAAGATGCTCTGCGAACGGTGCAGGCTCGTTGGTCAGCAATCGACTCTTTACATTGGGAGATCGATAGTGAACAACTAAACGAAAAACCCGAGTATGAAGCAACATATAACCTATGCGAACAAAAATATAACGAAATCAAAAAAAGTATCAATATGAAAATGTGGGATTCGTCGCATCGAGAAAAATCAACTCCTGCTATTGAAATACCCATCTTCAATGGCAATTACCACCAGTGGATGTCATTTAAGGACTTGTTCACCGAAACCATCCATAAGAACAATTCCATATCCAATGCGCAAAAGATGCAATTCTTAAAAAGCAAGGTCAAAGGCGAAGCGGAGAAACTTATACAGCATTTAAAGATCAGTACTGAAAATTATCAAGTGTGCTGGGAAATTCTCAATCACCGCTACAACAACACTAAATTAATATTTAGTTCCCACGTCAATATCCTTCTCGGATTACCTATCATGCAACATCAATCGGCAGTATCAATAAAGAGACTACACGACAACACTAAAGAATGCCTTCACGCCATACAAAATTTGGGCGTTGAAATATCTACTTGGGACCCGTTAGTAGTACATTTGTTAGCACAGAAATTGGATGCCGATTCTCATAACGACTATATTGAACACTTAGCGGACCCGAGAGAGCTACCCACACTGGCAGAATTTTTGTCATTTTTGGAAATGAAGTTTACTGCCCTAGAATCCTCTCGTCGAAAACAAGAATCAACCAAGCCGACTCTACCATCAAACTACAAGAGAAGATTTAGTCTAAACAAGCCTTCGTCATATCAATATCCTCGCTCTGAAAATCATATCAAAGAAAATCGATTTTATCAATCAACATCAAACAAAAATAATTATCAAGGATCGCCAGCAAAAAATTATCATGCATTCGCAACTAACACCGCAAAGTGTCCTTGTTGCAATTATAATCACGATTTATTTCGCTGCTCTAAGTCTCTAGGCATGACACCCGAGACAAAACTTGCAACAATATCCGCTCGGCAAATATGTACGAACTGCTTGTACAAACATTACGGCAATCCATGTTTATCAGAAAAACGATGCAAGCAATGCAACGGCGAACATAATACGATACTCCACGAGGCCTTTGTCGGCAAGAAGAAAGCTGCCGCTAACGAATCAAATACATCAAAGAACGCAGGGCACGTGGCCCAAGAAGAAGAACTAGAAACCCTACTATCAACAGCCTTAATCAAAGTCCAGGCAAAAGATGGATCCTATATCAAATTACGTGCCTTAATTGACCAAGGTGCCCAAATTTCTCTTTGCACCGAAAACGCTGCTCAACTACTAGGCCTACCACGTCACAAATACAATGGTTCAATATTTGGAATCGGAACCAAGGAAAATAATTGCAAGGGATTTATCAATATCAAGGCCACATCGATACACACGGATTACACTTTTACCGCAAAAGTTTTTATAATGACTCGTCTTATCAATAACTTACCTAACCGATCATTTATCAAACCATCGTGGTCTCATCTCGAAGGTATCCAGCTGGCAGACCCCGAGTTCAACATCAGTCAACCCATAGACATTTTACTCGGTGCGGATATCTACTCGAATATAATTTTAGACTCTATTATCAGAAAGGACGAAACCACTCCCATAGCACAGCAATCTCATCTCGGATGGATTTTATGTGGCAACATGAAGTCATATCACTGCAACGTTGTTGTGAACAACCTCGAAGATATCAGTAGATTTTGGGAAATTGAGGACATTGCTGAAACATCGGACGACTTATCATCAGAGGATCAATACTGTATCAATCAATACAAGTCCGAAACAGTTCGTCAAACAAATGGGCGCTATGTGGTACGTTTACCCTTCAAACCCGACATTGAAGAAAAATTAGGAGAATCGAGACACAAGGCTGTGGCACAATTTTATCAACTAGAGAAGAAATTTATGAAGAACGAACAATTATCAAAAGATTACAAATCATTTATCAACGAATATTGCGAGCTGGGACATATGCGCGAGTGCGAAAGAGACACAAAACCTAGCAACTACTTACCACATTTCTGCATTCATCGCGCTGAATCAGCTACAACGGCCTTGCGCGTAGTTTATAATGCGTCAGCACCTTCGTCGTCGGGTTACAGTTTGAACGACCTGATGTACAGTGGGCCGAATTTACAATCAGATTTATTTACATTGATTTTGAGATGGAGACAACATAAAATAGCGTTGACCGCGGACATTGAAAAAATGTTTCGCCAGATACTATCTAACGAAGAAGATCAACTTTATCAAAAAATAATGTGGAGAAATCATCCGAATCAAGCACTGCACGAATATGCTCTTACAACTGTTTCATATGGAACGAAACCAGCACCCTTCTTGGCAATGATGACTCTTAAACAATTAGCCATGGACGAAGCTCATCGTTATCCAGAAGCGGCAAAAATATTGGAACAAGATTTTTATATGGATGACCTTCTTAGTGGCGCGCACAGCATCGACGCAGCAAAAAAGATGCGAACGGATCTTATCAACCTCCTAAAGGCAGGGGGTTTAAACTTGCGGAAGTGGTCGTCCAATCACCTTGCATTACTGGAAGATATGAGCAGCGCAAAACAACAACAATCATTCGATTTCAAGCATCAAGAGTCGCAAAAAACGTTGGGGCTGCGATGGAACCCCCAAGAAGATGCATTTTCCTTCCAATTGAAGATGGAGCTGTCACCTACAAACAAAATAACAAAACGTTCCCTTTTATCAGATATATCAAAAGTTTTCGACCCTCTAGGATGGTTGTGCCCGGTAACATTGAAATTAAAGTTGTTATTTCAAGCTGTCTGGAAACAACCTTTAGGTTGGGATGATCAAGTACCGGAACCTATCGAAAATGAATGGAGAAGTATCAAGCAAAACCTGAATGAAATAAATCACATAAATATCCCTAGATGGTTGCAGACCAAAGAAAACGACACCATCGAATTGCATGCCTATTGCGACGCTTCGGAGAATGCTTATGCTTGCGTCATTTACAGCGTGATTCGAGAAACCTGCCAGAATGCATTATCAACCCCTCCAGAAATCACTATTGTAGCTGCGAAGTCAAAGCTCATCCCCTCAAAAAAGGCTGGAACTCTGTGCAGCAGCTCTACTTTCAAAATTACTTAGAACCATCACGGAAAGTTTATCAAAATACAATATCAAATTATTTTGCTGGATGGATTCAACTGCTGTGTTGGGGTGGCTACAAGGCGACGTTCACCGCTGGAAGCCATTTGTATCAAACAGAGTACAGAAAATCAGAGAATTCGCACCTGCCGATAGGTGGCGATATGTTAAATCCGCCGATAATCCTGCAGACTGCGCTAGTCGAGGAATTAACGCCTCCCAGTTGAAAGAACATGCCTTGTGGTGGAAAGGACCTTCTTGGTTATCAATATTTGAAGAAAAACCCCAAGAAGTCACCTATAAGACCGACCAAGATATCAAAGTATCAAAACAAACAAACGTCACAACTTATCAGCAAAATGACGTCATCAGTGACTTAATAATCAAACACAGCAATATCAACCGTATGACTCGCGTACTCGCATGGGTATTGCGCGCCTTATCGAAAAACAAGCCTACAGTACCCTACCTCACCGTGCTCGAAATACGTAGAGCAAGATATACGATCGTCAAACACGTACAGCAGGAATAATTTCGAGAAGATATAAACAACTTGACAAGACACGGGCAAGTGAAATCAAACAGTGATATTTTATCACTTAACCCTTTTTTAGACAACAAGGGACTACTGAGAGTTCGTGGAAGATTAGGAAAGGCAAATATCGATCCAAACATGAAACACCCACTAATCATTCCACATCAAGGTCACATAACCGACCTACTTATTGAAAACGCGCACAAATTGACTCTTCATGGTGGAACTCGCCTAACCTTGAGGCAGCTCAGGTATCAATTTTGGATCATAGGAGGGAACCGAGCAGTTAAAAAATATATCAATCATTGCGTCACATGCTTACGTCATCGAGCTATGAAGCAGGAACAAATCATGGGAGACTTGCCGGCAGCGCGGTGTAACCCGACTCGTCCTTTTTATCACACCGGAACGGACTACACTGGATTTATTGAGATTAAATCAAATAAGGGGCGGGGTATCAAAACAACAAAGGGTTATATTGCTGTCTTTGTGTGTATGGTAACGAAGGCCGTACACCTGGAAGTAGTATCGGACCTCAGCAGTTCAGCTTTTTTGGCAGCTCTTCGGCGGCTGGCAACGCGTCGTGGAGCGCCGCGTCACATTTATAGTGATTGCGGGACCAACTACATTGGAGCTAGCAAGCGACTGAATCAAGACTTCATAGACTTGAAAAATACTCTGGACGACGAGTTCTTCAGAACTATATCAGAAATGGAAATTGAATGGCACTTTAATGCTCCATCATGGCCAAGTGCTGGAGGTTTGTGGGAAGCCTCAGTTCGAAGCCTCAAGCATCATCTCCGTAGAGTTATGGGTGCACAGAAACTCACATATGAAGAATTATCAACACTCCTGACACAAGTGGAAGCGTGCCTTAACTCCAGGCCCTTGTGCTCTATCACGGAAGACCCTGACGATTTGGACTTTCTAACGCCCTCGCACTTTCTATCAAGTGGTCCAAATTTAACAATTATTGAGACCGAAAAGGACGAACGGACGAGGTGGCAACTCGTACAAAAACTATTTTCGGACATATGGAAGAGATGGCAGTCAGAATATCTATCTCAATTATCACAAAGGAGTAAATGGCAAAAACCTAAAGAAAACATGAAAATTGGCGACGTTGTTATCATACATGATGCCAATTTACCAGCCGGAAAATGGGCACTAGGTAAAGTTGAAACCGTACACCCGGGACACGATGGGTATGTACGTGTAGTATCAGTGAAAACGAAGAACGGAATTATCAAGAAACCAATAACGAAATTATCAAAATTGCTCGCCACACAAGAGTGCGCTGAGGAGACTAAATCGGAACCCGAACCCGAAAAGGCGGCACCTGAAGTTAAAAGACGACGAACCAAAAGATCAGCTAATTTACTGACACTGGGACTTATGTTACTGTTTACATTTATATCACCGGCGCAGTGTGAGCATAGCCTTACGAGTATAAATAAACATCAAGGAGTTTATTTCGACAAAATATCAAATATGCACCTTATTCGCGACGAATGGAAGCTGATTGTTTACTACGACATGGGACCCTATTGGCAAGGACTAAAAGTATATCAAGAATATCTCCGTGCCTTAGAAAATACATGTATCAAGACGGATAAGTTATCAAAATGTGACGTAGTACTCATACAGCTACGTCACGGGTTCTCAGAACTGGAGTACTACAACAGCATAATGCTCGCTCAGCAACTCACACGCTCGACCCGCCGTCGGCGGGGCCTTATCAACGGAGTCGGATATCTAGCGAACAGTTTGTTTGGAATACTGGACGATAATTTCGCCCAAAAATATGAAAAAGATATCAATCTTATCAAGGACAACGAGAAACATTTGGCTTTGTTATGGAAAAATCAAACCTCAGTGGTCCAAGCTGAATATAATTTACTCAAAAGAGTAGAAGAGGCTATGGACAAGCAACACAAGATACTGAACCGTCACATTATCAATCTGGAAAAAGCAACCAATGTTTTGGCAAAAGAAGTTGAAGCTGTCGAACATACGAATGAATTCATGTTATCATCGATTATCACTAACTCCTTACTGATGAATCTGAAAGGCATACAAGAGACATTATTACAGACGATCACCAACGTGCAACATGGCAATTTCAATATCCACTTATTAACTCCAGATCAACTAAGAAATGAGTTAAGCATCATTTCCGGCCAGCTATCAAAGGACTTAGCTATACCGATTGACAACATTCAAACGAATCTCCAGAATATTTATCATTTACTTAAGGTCAAGACAAGGATGACACCTAAATATCTAATTTTTGAAATCAGGATTCCGTTAATCAGCCGTGACAACTATGAAATCTACAGATTAATACCCGTACCCGTACCCGTCAAATAAATATCACTTGGAGATGGCTGCATGATTAAAAGCGAATCGTTGACAATACTCGCTCATAAGTATCAGACGAACAACATTAACGTCCAGCCAGATTTGATAAGAATAGTAATGCCACCTATTAATAGCGTTATGAATTTATCATTACCGACACTTGAAGATCTATCAACATCTAACAGCACGGAAATAAAAAAGCAAATTTTCGACATAGGAAGACAAGTTGATCAAATGAAGGCTAGCGAAGCACGTGGTGTTCTAGCTGATCGAATATCATCGCATGATGTACACCAGTACGTCGTTGTATACCTATTATTGAGCGCTGCGATAATTGCGTTCACCGTATACGCATGGCGACGCTTACGACTTCGGTGCTCGGCGCAGATACCTCCCGCGCCCCCCAGCAACGCATCTGCGGACTTCAACATTCAATATGTTGCCAGAGATGTAAACCGCGAAGATTCTAAACCACAACACAAGGCGAAAATCAACGTGCAACAACACACCACCAATGCGGGAGTTCACTTATCAAGACCTCAAGGATTGGACAAGGCCACGTCACCCATCGTAGGCCTGCGATTCGCTGCGCGTGAATAGCAGTGAAGCAATTTATTTTTTATAAGATATTTGTTTCTATTATAATTTTGTAAGTTTCATCTTCCTTCATCTCGCGCCCGGGAGCATGTACGGTCTGTACAAAGGTGTGCATTCCGCCCGTCAGCATTTTACTTCACGTAGCATATATTTAATTCCTTTAAGTCAGTACATGTCCGACCGCCGCGGAGTGTATTCTCATTAAACCTACATATTGTATCATTTAAATTCGTTATCAATAAATCATAATTTCGGTGGAAAACTGCAGTGTTATCATTATCAACTATCATCTCAAGAGTGTACGAGATTGTCCCGTACAGTGCGTGAGCGTGTGCTCAACTTGATGTAGCTTGGTTTTGTTTGTATGTGGTTGGGTTCACTTGACTGTTCGTAACGCTCAGTCTTTTTTCTTGGTCTGAGGTTGTACCTTGTTTTACCGACAAATGTTCCATCGAATGTATGTTTCGCAGAATTTTCATTTCATAAGTTATTGCCACAGATATAGATATACATACATCACGCAAATGCATGTTACTTTGCGTGCCCGAATTCGGTCTCCGAGTTGGCATGCTGACTGATATTCCGCGCGCGTCTGTTGTGGTAGCCGGTTGTCCGTGAATATTAAGAAAATGCCTTATTCCTTGCAGAATCGATTTTGCGCGGACAATGGGGAATTCACATCACTAATTCGCCCGTGTGACGTCACAGTAGGTAGAAAAAAGTGACAAGTTCGGTTATCATACAGATTGAGGTGTTTAAGTTATCTAGTGTGTATCTATATCTGTGGTTATCGCATAGTAAATTACTCTCATGGTAGAACCGTATTGTCGAGGGCTGGCGGGCGATCGCTAAATCGCGCAGTCGCGATATCTACTGAATTTCCAAGTGGCGGCAATGTTACACTGACCGTACCTATCTTAAAAAGTCACTAGAAAAAAAAACACAAGACATTTCTTAATCGTTGTAATTTGCCATAATAATGAAACATTCTATTCATGGACAAGCATGCATCCGGCATTACCAGGAGTATGATAAAAAAAAACCCTAGATCGCAGTCTTTTTTAAGGGTACCAAATTATCACTTATCGCACGACAAGTGATAGCTATCGATTCCATAGCTATGTCGTGCATGAGACCATGTTCTAGAAAACGTTAATACAACGATAGTGATAAAGAATTGTATCTATCCAAAAAAATTACAAACGGTAGAATAAACAAGAGACGTCAATAAAAAAAAATCTAGGTGGCCATTTAACGTAGTAATACTTTAGGGTGGGCTGCACCAAACCGTCTGTAATCGTAAGCTGTGTTCGTTAAAATCTGAATGTATGGAAAGTTTGACAGGTTTGTATGGGATGACAGCTGCTGTTGCCATATTTTCTAGATAGGTTTCTAATCATAATCATTAACGTATTACTTTAACTTGTAAATGTTACGCAGTAATATAGGAAACATAGGTGTCACTAAATACTGAGACACTAAATAAAATAATCAAAAAAGTCATATTTTTTCGAAAAAGGATTAAAAATGTAGTCAAATGGAGAAAAAATCAATGCAAAAGGTCTTGTGTCCAAAGTTTTACATAGACATAGAACATAGAATTTTACAACTAGTGTGAAAAGAATGGCTTTTTACCACTAGTACCGAGGTATCTTGCCACGAGCTGAAAGCGAGTGGCAAGACTCGGTACGAGTGGTAAAAGACATTTCACACGTGTTGTAAACGACGTTTTTTAATACAATTGCGAAAAATAATAAATTAATATATCATTGCGATAAAATATGCTTGCATCGAAGTTATTTTTGAACACACCCATACTGTACAAATGACACTGACAGTGACAACATACTATTGGAATCAGCGCCATCGGGTAAAAAATCTAATATAAAATTACTGCGTTTCGAAAGTATAGTTTGGAACTAAAAAGTAAAAAGCACTAGTTCGAGAAATTGAGCTTCTCGTACGCTACGCAGCCACAAAAAGTACCAACTTTTGAGCAACTGTATTAAAAACTTTATTTTAAGAAGGGGTATGTTCTGTTCCTTTTTGGCACAACGACGATGACGCTGGAAGATTGTGACGTCACACTAACAGACGGCAACATGTCGCGCCTTATCGTGTTCGACGCGGCAATAATGTGAAGTCACACACTGTTTGCGTTTTCTCTCTCTAACGAACAATAACGAAAACGGTTCTAACTTCGTAAAAATTCTTAGGTACCTATATCTGAATGGGATTTTCGTCACTAGGCATATTTTTTGCCTTATTTCTTTTGGAGTAATAATAATTTTCGAGTCTACACCCCTATTGTTTTGTATAGATAACTATAGCTGTTTTTGTCTAAATTTAAATTATTTTTTTTTGTTTTTAACGGTAATCGTAAGTTGGTGCAACCCACCCTATGTGAACGCCTCTGACCGCATTTTCCACCCCCAGCGTACACCTGCCACGGGGGCTGGTACGAGAACGGCGCGTCGTTCGTGGTGACGACGCCGCTGACGCGCGACAGCACGGCGGCGCGCCGCTACTGCTTCGTGTCGCGCGACGCGCGCGCCGCCGCCGCGCTGCTCGTGTCGCGCAGCGCCAGCAACTGCGAGCGCGCCGTCGCGCCGCCCGCCGCCGACCAGCTGCTGTTCCACGCCAGGAACACGGGTGGGTACTATAGAGTCGACAGCACGGTGGCGCGCCGCTACTGCTTCGTGTCGCGCGACGCGCGCGCCGCCGCCGCGCTGCTCGTGTCGCGCAGCGCCAGCAACTGCGAGCGCGCCGTCGCGCCGCCCGCCGCCGACCAGCTGCTGTTCCACGCCAGGAACACGGGTGGGTACTATAGAGTCGACAGCACGGTGGCGCGCCGCTACTGCTTCGTGTCGCGCGACGCGCGCGCCGCCGCCGCGCTGCTCGTGTCGCGCAGCGCCAGCAACTGCGAGCGCGCCGTCGCGCCGCCCGCCGCCGACCAGCTGCTGTTCCACGCCAGGACCACGGGTGGGTACTATTATAATAGGTATCTGGTATAAAAACGGAGCGTCGTCATGCCGCGCCGCTTCTGCTTCGTGTCGCGCAACGCGCTGCTCGTGCGCGGGTGTCCAGCGCGCGAGGCACCAATAGGTGTATAATTTGAACAACGCGGTTGGGTATCGTTGACTTTACTTGCATACTTACTCCTCTGGTGTAACGATCCGAAGTGTGTTTTGGTCTCCAATACGGGATCATGCTCCCTGATCCCAATCTTGAGTGCTGTCTCGCCGGTCACCAGCTTAAAGCTCGCGAAGATCTGCATCCACCACATCAGCCCATCGATATTTGGGGCGACCGACCGGACGTCTACTTAAAAGCCTACCCTAAACTCTTTAAACCGCGTGATCGTCTCCCATTCGTTCTAGGTTACCGAACCACCCAAGTCTAAGCATCACTGACTTTATGTTTGTACCACGACGGTGCCAAACAAGCTAACGGTCTGTCTGGTGGTAAGCACACACCGTATAGCCTGCGAAAGCGCATTGCCTACCCTTTATTGATTTGAGAATCCGTTATTTTGATAGCTAAAAACTATCGCTCCCTCACTCTCAAGACAACACATCCTCGGGAGCTCTGGCGACCTAACTCACCCCCAGGAACACAACACCACATACCCACAGAGTAAGTAGTGGCGTCATTATGGCTGCGGACGTCTGGAAGGACACACTTCCCCAGTTGAACTGCTACAAATATGAGCGAGATGAAATTCCTCTGTACCCTACCTCTCTATAGCTCTGGCCAATACCTGGGTTGACTCGCCTGAAACCGGTCAGGGTCAACCCGGTGCAATTGAGCAGCGATATCGTGCCGCTCTTCAATAATCTATTTAAGGCGCGGATTATTTTATTGAGAATTTAGTGGGTTGGCGACCTAACGCTGTAGCACGATTATATCGCTCGATTAAACGTTAAAAGTTAGCTTGCTCGCGAAATGGAACTTGTTTGGAAGATCAATATCAGCTGGGTGGTAGTACGTAATACATTTTTTTTTTTTAACAGCATATTAAATTTGTTACCCGAATCCAAACGAACGATGTTCTAAGTTTAAGATGTGTGTCTGTCTGTGACATCGTAGGTCCCATGGATCGTCGAAATCGTTCTTAGCTACGTTTCATGTATTTAAAAGACCACTAGTAAAAAGAAATGTAGTTATACACAAATTATATACAATGAATTTTGTTAACCAAAATGTTCTACGTCCACAGGTGAATGTCAAGATCAAACCAACTCCCAGCCGCTCCAGAGGCTACCATCGCCTCTCATCATAATCCTGGCTGCTGTTATATTACACTACATCATCCCAAGATGATTCTACCGCCATCTTTGTACACCCCATGTAACTATAGCGTAATTATATATAAGCAGGCTTAGTGAAAGAATAGAAGGAAGGAAGTACTAAGCCCTTTCACGTCGTACTATGCTGTCAATTTTATTTTTTATGCCTGCGAGTTTTGATGTAATTTTTTTGTACCACTCGGATTTTGTATTTATAAATAGGTACGCATGTAATGATGACTTCGTTTTCTACAAATTTGACGGTAACTCGTGACCAAAGGCTTGTAGAAATTTTCTACCCACGTTCGAACCTCAAACTTAACTTTTTAGTAAAAATTGTTATTTTCTTGTAAGCAGCTAAGCTGAGATAGTATTTTCGAGAGCTTTTTGCCTTGTTCTGGCTTGGATCACTTGAATATAAATTGCGCGATTTTTTTTATATTTTCAGGTCAGAATATCGTTTCAGAAGGCTTGCGTTACTAAAACTTTTCAACTGACTTACGGTTGGAACAGCTACTGGAGACAAATAAATGAATTCTCTAAACGAGTCTTTCAAATTTCTAGTAAACGGATCATGATATAAATAGGTTACAAAATATCAATCACTTATAATAGGTAGGTACACATATATCATAGATAGTCCCAAATCGCCTAACTTTCATGCAATCCTAGTTATCAAATGCAATTTAGAAAAAAAAAAAAATAAATGAGCTATATAGTAAATTAATCATAAAAAACTACATCTATTTCCATAGGTAAATTGAAATATTTCTACAATTACTAGGTATCAATCCCTTTTATATTACAGAGAAATATATAATTCGGTTAATGTCGGGAGGAGTTTTCAGTTTTTTACCGCACTTTAAACTATTTTTGACAACTTAAGCCTCTCACTGACTCGCGCGGTAAAGTAAACTTGTCATTAGATGTCAAATTTATTACTGACCGCCACCGCAGGCCGCGCTAGAGTGATTCAGGCCTTATGATGGGATGTGGGCCAGGTACTTGAGATTCAAGAAACTGTTTAAAATAAACAGCAATAATAAGAAACTGTGTCATGGTGTCATGTATTTTGTTAGGTCAGAAAAACAAGATTTCAAGAAAGAACCTATCAAATTCCTCGTCCAATTTTCGTTCCTCGTTCAATTATTAAACGATATTATCAAATTAAAATGACGGTATTTTTCCAAGGCTTAAGTTGCAAACCTCGTAACTCTAAACTAGTAAAAAGAACTTTTCCGACTAAAGTGTATGATTACAATTCAAATAATAGTTTTATACTCTTAAAAGTCGGTCACATTAAATAGTCTCAACATAATGTGTGTTATAGTTACAATACTGTTAAAAATCTCGAAATGAACCAGTCCCACGACCTATCATAAACTGGCCTAAGTAGATATAAAACGTACCATTTCTCTTTATTTCTATTCATGAAAAGAAATCGATTGCTCGTGTAAATATACATTTCGTAGATTTTGAGAAACATAGCAGCGCACATTTAATTAATGTATTTTAATTAATCACTAATATTAGTCCTACCTTTTAGCAACGTTATATCCTTTTCTCCTCCATAATTGTTAATGTTATTTTTTATTTAAAATATTCTTAACCTCACGGCGTCGTTCAGTTTTATTCCAGGTAAAAGGGTAATATATGATTTATGCTTAAAAATAATAACATATAATAATATACCTATCCCTTAAAGTATGACTCCAGATAGTTGTAGCCATTATAACGCAGACATCTACATTCAACGTCTTTCCTGTCAAAACCAAAATGATTTCACCTCTATCTTGTTACTTGAACCAGAACAATAGGATTCCCTAGTAAGTATTCCGTTAGACTAATTTTGGTACGGAACACTAAAAATTGACCCCATTGAAATATGATAGGGCCCGTCAGAACGACACCAACGGCACAGCACATAATTAGGTTATGCTAATGTCACAGGCATATAGTATAATCCGCCGTTTTACATAACAGCGCTCGGGTTGACGATTAGTGGGATTGTCATTACGATACGTTCTACAATATATAGCCGCAATCCGCCCTATTATATTACAGCTAGCTTTTTTACAATATAGCGGCAATCCGCCGTATTACATTACAGCTAGCTGATTAACAAAATATGCCTTGGGAGGAAGTTATTTTGCGGGCAGCGAAAGCCTGTTATTTTGGCACGCTTTGGGGGAGGCCTGATGGCCAATAGTGGACATATTTCGGCTGATATGATGATGATGATCAGGCCAGCCAGAGACGGTAAATAAAATAATTACATACAGCTACAGTACAATAGTGGTTGTGAAACGTTACAATTTGTCAATACAATAAATTGAAGAACCTAATTGTGCCGAAGACCGAAATGCGACCAGTAGAAAAGCGTTGAATAACGGATGTCCTGCTTATTAGACCTACAATTGATGCGAATGGTTGTGAATATAATATTTCTTGTTGCAATAGGTTATGTATGTTTTAGAATTTTCTAAATCACAAACAGAATAGAAAAAAACCTTTGCGTTTGTATGGCATGTCAAAAGTCAGCTGTGCAAAAAATTGTAGATCGTGTCTCAAGGGAGCAAAATGATGAATTGATGTATTTACGGCGAGGGCGGTATATTGAATACTGAGTGAAGCGAAAAATTCAACAATAAAATCTTGAGCGTAGCGACGGATTCTTGAGTAGAATCTTGAGAACGAGGGAATCAAGTGTTTACGCCCAAGTTGGAAATAATTTTGCTAACGAGTGACACATAATGCTTTTCACACCTTCTATGAAGAAAATGGAAATCTCTCATTTAAAACTCTTTTCTGAATAACGGGTCTGAATAAGGGTTAGTAATTAAACATTAAAACAAATACACAACTGTTATGCAGCAAAGATTTTTAAAATGAGATTAATGAGTTTAACTGTTATATTTTGTTGATCGACAACTGCTTTAATTTTGAAATTAATTAAGCAAGGTACAGTAAGGGGTATTAATATACGTACATAAACAAGGACATAAATATCTGTACAGGTATTGTCAATGTCATAAATGCGTGAACAGATATTTATGTCCTTGTACGTTGTACTCCTGGCTGAACACTTTTATAACAGAAATTCTATCAACACTAATCGGCACTCTGCACACTTTGTAATATCTTTTTTGTAGATAGACACAATACTGATCGCGAAATATCATAAGAACAGTTAGCTTTAATACTCTGCGTCGGAGACTGTATATTTCTTAGTTATTATCTATACATTTGTTGAATTAGTGAGCAGTTTAGCAATTTTCTATAACACGGAAATATCATAGTGTCTAACTCTTATCACAATGAGTTTTCTATTGACGCTGCTACGAAAGCTTTATACAGGATGTTTTTAAAGACCAACAAATCTTTCAGTATATGACTGTTAGTCTATAAGAAATATGGAAACATCCTGTAACTGATAATAATTGAATTTGATCTGCCAGAGACAGAAGATTGCGTTTTGCCTAGTTTGACCACGGGTGCTATAAAAGACTCAAAGGTACTTGGGATATCGATACTTTCTAATCGTTTTATATCAATGCTAAAACTGAAGCGATCAATGTAAAAAATAAGGTATTGTACTTCTATTTCAGGACAGATAGTGCTTTCGTAGTAGCGGTAATTTAAGTATATTAAACTTTTCACTTGGAAGCTTAGAATATGTACAAAATTGTTACACGTGTTATCGCCTAGATAAATAATGATTTAGCATTAATTTTAAGGTATTCAGGTGTTTTTTTAAATATTAACATCAAGGGTTCTTTTTATCAAGTTGATCATGGAACTGTAAGCTCACTTAGTTTTGTTGTTTAGATAATTACAGTAAAGTACCAGCGATGTAGAAATTAAATGTATTTTTTTAAGCAGCCCTGCACGGCTATCGCAGCATGATCCACGAGTTGTGTCGCGGCGAGATACACTATCCATCTCTTTCTATTAGAAAGTTTTGAAAGAGACAGTTAGTCTACGTCGCCGCGACAGAGTTCCCGACCGTCCTGGCATAGCCGTGCTGATATAAGTTTGTACAATAGCTATTGCATTTTCAACTTAGTCTTTGTTACAAGGCCATTTGATGGACGCTTGGTTTAAATCAACATTAATAGTCTAAGAGCTAATATCCTTAGACACTGCTTTATAAATATACGAACGAGCGAAGCGAACGAAGCTCTCTGTTTCAGCTTGGGTCAAAAGTATTTCGTATTTTTCTTATCTAAAGGTCGCTAAAAAAGGTTTTTTTTTAAATCTATTTAATTAACCACGAAAATCGGTTGTGAAATGCGACCTATAAAAGAGAACAGCGGGAAAGCGAGACATCCAGACATACAAACGATTGGCGGGTCCAAGCTGAAGCATAGATCTTCGTTCGCTTCGCTCCCGCATTCGATGATTACCAGGAACTTCTCATGAGCTTGAAAGACTCGATGAGAATGTATAATTTCAAGATTCACCATGGAATCGACGTATATTATCGTCTAACGATACTAGCTCTTAGCGTAATATTAGTGATTCAGTGACACAAAGGAAGTTGGTGAACTGATGTAGTGCCTAGGTCGACGATGTGGTCAAGAAACACCTAATACGGTCATTATAGTAAGTGACTTAAATTCGTATACAGGCCGAATACTACAAATATTTTGGACTGGACTTAAGCTCAAATTGCCACCAAATCCTATAATTTCGAAGCAAAATTCGCCAAGCGTTGGATTATTCATATGTTTAGTCATCAAAAGGGAACATGAGCTGGGTTTAGACCGTCATGAGGCAGGTTATAATGTAACCTCACACATGGCCTGTTGTTCCTGTGCCATTCGAACTGTGCAAATTAGAAAGCGCTGAAAAAGAGGGATATTTTCGTCTCGCGTCGCGTTTGCCCTTCAAGTAGGTATTTCTTTGTAATATACAGGGTGACATTTTAATCAGTTTCCAAAATTTTTGTAGGCATCAGTAATAGACTGGACAAATGGTATCAGTAATAGACTCCATTTTTGTAAAAAAACTGGTAGGTATTTTTTAAAATATAAATTGTGTATCCTAAAAGAATTATCCGTACAGCTGTGGTTTTTTTGAACCGGTTCGTTTGCAGCAGCCTGAAGGGCTGTGGCTGCTGGTCTTGGCTGGCCTGTGGGTAGTCTCCACTACGGGGCTACCGGACTGCCGAATATCGTACAGCTGTGGATACTGGGCATTCAGTACCGCGCGGAGCGGGGCGGGGCCGCGGGAGGGGAGGCGTGCCGTGCGCAAACCTTACTACCCGCTGAGGTGCCCGCGCGGTAAGGTTTTTTTTAGGATAACTTTAAGCAGCAATTACTAAAAATTATTGTACTGAATGATATGAAACAAAAAAACACGTATTTTATAATTTGTGCTGAAGAATCTTGTTCAAGTACAAATACATTTGGACACTAATTAAAATGTCAATGTGTATATACTAGGTTTCTACAGAAGAGCTATACGCGTGCCACCCTAAGGCCTGAATCATACCGGTGCGGCCTGCGGTGGTGGTCAATAGTAAGTTTGACAGCTAATGAGAAGCTTACTGTTGACCACCGCGGCCAGGCCGCGCCAGTATGTGAGAGGCTTAAGATACGGAAAAGCTTCTAGACCAGTCGTTACTGGTCACTTCTGTGTGTAGATTTGCAAAATTTTAGCTTGTATAGCTTCCTTGAAACGCACGGCTTTAAGTTTCGTGACGAATCGACCGAATTGTTTAGGCCGCATCTAAGACCTTCGTTCTTTGCTTCACTCCTTGTTACGACTTCTGAGGGAATCTTTCCTTAATCAAGCAATACTAATTTTAACTATAGAATAGTTTAGATAAGCAAAAAGAACGAATACTCATTTAAGATCAATGTATATGTAGTTAAGTTAAAATAGAAAGCGACAGCAATAATTATATTTGTATTTAAAGCTATTGAGGCGTTAAATTTTTAATAGTTGTGTCTTGTTCGGTATTAGGAATGTTGTTGATTGGATATTTTGATGTTTTCTGTTTTGGGGTTCCATTCCAATTTCAAAGGTTAGGACCTGTAGGCAATTTCACTAGATTATTCTTTTAAGAACAAAAGAAAGAACTCTCGGTTCAGTTAACTTTAATAATGGCAGCGGAAACTGTCAACCATAGAACTGAATTTCCCATACAATGAAAATGTTGCAATCTTCCATAAACGGACGTTCAATTTTATTTGCTGTCATCTGAAATATTGACATGTTTTGCCACCATTTAAATTTAATTTCTTAATAAGTATTAGACGCTAAAAGTAGGTATATTCTCCTCGAAGCCCGACATCCAAGAAGTTACTCCTAGGTATCTGCATAATTGGAACAGAGACATTAATTGTTTTTCGTGGGTAGTTTCATAAAATGAAATACCTGCCTATACCTAACCAAGTTCCGAAGTAGTGACACCGAATCAAGTGATATTGAGGCTACTTTATAGATTTCATTTCAATTCAGCCATTCTAAGTCGAACAAAAAATTAACACCTGCCAATTCAACTCAATTGAACCATGATTGAACCTGTGCGAGAGACCCGTGCGCATGCTATATGCGTCCTCCTTGAGTACCTGCACAAATGACTTCATAATTGACTCTACTTTGGTGTCTGTGGTCGCAATCAATGATGGGTCACAAAATGTATATATGTACATGTCAGGATTGTTTTATCTACCGAGGCCCATACACCGTAAGAGGTTATTAGAATACAGGACACGGGTGATTGTAATCAACTAGAAAGCTAGTCGACATCATTCCTGAACTAAGCAAGCGCGGTAGACAGTTGTGACTAAGGAAGCTAGTATTGTTATCTTAAAGTGACAGAGAACTATTTTTCGGAATCGGGAAAAAAGATAGTTTTCTCAAAATGTTTTTGGGAAAAAATGATTTGAGAATACTCTCTAGACTCAAGTCATCAGTGTTCCCACTGTGTGATATAGGTATTTGAATTAATTAAGTATAATAGTCAGCATGGATTATTAAATAATAAACAGCGAAATTAATATGGCGTTTTCATTATTACATTAACCTATTTTTTTTAATACCTGATATAAAAATATGCTACGATACCTAGCCTACGCTGGAGCTACGGTAGCCTAGTGGTTCAGGCATGCGGCTGTCAAGCGGCGGTCGTGGGTTCGAATCCCGGCTCGTACCAATGAGTTTTTCAGAACTTATGTACGGAATATTTACCGTTAGCTTTTCGGTGAAGGAAAACATCGTGAGGAAACCGGTCTTATCCCAATAAGGTCTAGTTTTCCCTCTGGGTTGGAAGATCAGATGGCAGTCGCTTTCGTAAAACTAGTGCCTATGCTACATCTTGGGATTAGGTGTCAAAGCGGACCCCGGGCTCCTTTAGGGGCATTACCGGGAATAACGCTAGGGGGATGATGACATGATATCTTATACAAGGTTTTCCAGGAGGATCCCAAACAATTTAAAAGCGTGTCACATAAAGTAAGCTAATTAATTGATTCCAGCCAAAATACAGTAGGTGCATCGGTAAATATAAACTCCCCGTGCACCCGCACTGGTGAGTTGACTTTTTTTTTTTTTTTTTTTTTTTTTTTTTTTTTTTTTTTTTTTTTTTTTTTTTGACCCTGACTGTTGCTATAATAGGACGGACCCAATATAGCGGTCGAACTGCGTGGTTGGAGGGTGGCCTGGGGAAAATCCAGGGGAAGCCTCCGGCACGACCACGCGGGGAAGTTTGTACACTGGAATACTCTAAGAGTTTGCGCTCCAGTGAGATTGGTTGAACGGTATCAACCGAATCTGGGGTGTGAGTGGTATCGAACTACTGGGAGTTTTATCGCTGGTTCGCTAAAACCTAGCCTAGCTGAGAAGAGTCCAGCAAGAAACTCAGCTAGGCCCGACTTGCGTCGGACTGACTCTACCCGGTATGCGGCGGTACCGGGACGAAAGCGGACTGTATGTGTCTGTGTTGTCTCGCGGTGGACGTCCCCGCCGGCGGGAACGCTGAAGTGTACGCGATGTGTTGGACGCCGAAAGCGCAGCGTTCCATCTTTCGATGGACGCTGTGATTTCGTCGTCCGGGTCCGTGAGTGTGTGCCTAGGACGCCGGACCGTGCGGCCCCTAATCAGTGAGCGCCGAGTAACGACAGAGGGGGGAGGGATGGGGACGTAGTCAGCAGCCTTCCTAACTAACGGATTCCTATGGTGGGGAGCGTTATCAAAATAACGTCTGGCAGCCTGCTTAAAGAAACCATACATGGTGCTAATCTCCATGTCGTGGTGCAGGCTGAGGTTCGATTGGTACCACGGGGCACCAGTCGCCCTTCGGAGAAAACGATTCTGAATGACCTGAAGCGGCTTGAGCGATGACATAGGCACGTGAGCGAATGCTACACTTGCATATGTCATGATTGGACGAACACAAGTCTTGTAGAGTGTCAGCTTATTCCTAAGTGACATTTTACTAAACTTGTTGATCATCGGCCCTAGCCTTCCTAGCACGAACAACGCGCGGTTGCGTACCCTACGGATGTGGCTACGGAAAGTCAGTCTCCTGTCGAGGGTCACTCCAAGATATTTGGCCTCGTTGACCCAGGGGATGGGTCGGTCAAACATCTGGATCGGAGCCACCCGCCTTTCTGTACTAATGCAGTCCGACGGATGAAAGACTATTGCAGTGCTTTTCTCCGGGTTGACTTCGATACGCCAAAGATTAAACCAACGACCTAGGTCGGAGATTGCCTCTTGGAGGTATCGCCGGATAGTAGCGTACTTACAATGAGTCGTAAAGAGCGCGGTGTCATCCGCAAACAACCCCAGTTGCACCTTAGGGTGCCTGGGAATGTCGTTTGTGAATAACGAGTAGAGAGTGGGAGAGAGCACGGAGCCTTGCGGGACTCCGGCCCGGATGGGGTGTGGGTCCGAATACGTTCCCTCCAGTCGGTATCGAAAGCTTCGGTCACTGAGAAAATCTCGTATTGTGAGTACGAGTCTGTCCGGCATTCCGAGCTGGTATAACTTGTATACAAGCCCGTTATGCCAGAACTTGTCGAAGGCTTTCGCTACGTCGAGAAAGATCGCACCGGTCTTGAGCCCCTGGAATCGAGAGAAACCATCCAACACGTGCTCCGTGACGCGGTGCACCTGTTGGACGCATGAGTGTCCGGATCTAAAACCGAACTGCTCATCGATGAGGAGGTTATTCTCAGCCGTAAATCTGAGAATTCTCGTGAGAAGGATCCGCTCATATAGCTTTCCAAGGGAGCTAAGTAAGCTGATCGGCCTATAAGAGGCAGGCGAGGTCCGGGGTTTGCCGGGCTTCGCTATCCCTATGACCGTTGCACATTTCCACGCGGCTGGAAAGTGAGCATTGGTCAGTGCGGCATTGAAGATGCCGACCAAAAGGAGGAGGAGGGTTTCGGGGAGAAGTTTCAGGATGCGATTGGATAGACCATCCGCACCCGGAGCCTTCCTAATACGGAGACGCCTGACAAGGTCACTGACTTCCTTAACCGACACCGGTAAAATGGGTGAAGTTACGGGGAGACGCGATCTCCTGTCCACCTCGGAATCGACCCTACTAATGTGGGCTTCGTCGGTGTTGAGGAGGTTGGGCGAACATTGGGACTCTAAACTACTCGCAAGGCATTCGGCTTTCTCACTGTCCTCGAACGCGGGGGTTGAGTGATCCGGTCGATCCAAGGGAGGGATGGTCCAACAGGCATCGGATTTGAGAGATCTCGCTAGTTTCCAGTAAGCCAGGTGACTAGGCGTTATCTCCCCCATCAGATCCCTGAACGAGTTCTCCCGAAATTCGGCAATTCTCTGTTTGGACTCGTTAGACAAGTCCCTCAGGATTTGCCGATTTTCGGCAGAAGGGTGATTTGAATAGGTACGTATGGCGCGATTTTTCCTTGTCACCAACTCTCTCAGTTCCGTAGGTAGAGGTCGGTTTTGGATGTCCTCCGCCGACACCTCCCTTGAGGCTTCGCTTCGAACAGCGTTGAGGTAGTTGGTGAAAGAATCGATCGCTTGGTCTGTCTGTTCGGTTGTAGTTATATTGTCTGGGATATCTCTAAGCAGGGGGGAGTCCGTCTGTAGGAGACCTGATTGTACCTTGTCCCAGTCCACGAGTGTCCTGGTTCGAGGAGTACTATTGGGGTGAGGGCCTAGTCTCAAGAGGACTGGCCTATGATCCGAGTCTAGTTCGTGTAGCACTTCTATAGAACGCAGAGTTAACGCTACGTTCTTTAGTAGAGCTATGTCGAGTATGTCAGGTCGGTGGTCTACGTTATGAGGGAAGTGAGTCGGCTCTAAGGGAGCGAGGAGATCGAAAGGGAGGCTATCGATCAAAAGGTGATGAAGCCGATTGCCGTTGGGATTGGATGCTACGCATCCCCAGCTGATATGCTTACTATTTAGGTCCCCGGCCACGATGACCGAAGGACCTAGGGAGGCTAAAGAGTTGAGGTCAGTCAGAAGTAAGTCTCGTTGAGGTGAAAGGTAGGTTGACGCAATCGATATCGGGGGGTGCCCCTCCATCGAGATGCGACAGACCGACACTTCCATATTAGTCAGGGGCGGTGGATTGAGACTTATGCAATGTAAGTTACGTTTGTAGAAAATGAGCGTGCCCCCGAATGGCCTACCATCTTGCCTATCATCTCTAATCTGAACGTATCCAGGGACGCGAAAGGCTCTAATGCCGGGACGATAAAAGGTCTCTTGGACCAGAAGTAAATCTACTGAGTGATCGCGAAGGAAGTTCATCACCTGGTCCTTCATACCCCTTAGACCATTGGCATTATAAATGCCAATGGTAATCGAAGCAGGTTTAAGCTTCTGGGATGTACTATCCATACTAATAGGCACCGTTAACCTGGCTGCCGCTTGGTGCGGCGAGATAGCGAGTAGCTGATGCGAATATGTGGGTAGACAGGCCGCTCGCCACCTCCGGTGGGAGTACCTGTACTAACTGCATAAACGCATAGAGTGGGTCCATAGCAGGCCGGCCCGCTTGACTGGCGGCGGGTCCCCATACAGAGGGGCCCGCCTGGGATTGGGGTGCAGAAGGCACCGGGCGGGGACCTACGGCCGCTGAAGGCGGCGGGTTCCTAGGGGCTCCTAACCCTACGGCCGGAAGGGCGGGGAAGTTTTGCGGAGTGCTATGGGGAGCACCCCGGCCCGCGCTTTGCTTGCGCCCAGAGGGAGGCGAGGACTTCGACTTTGCTCCGGTGTCGCGACTCTTTGGGCGGCAAGGGCATCCCCCATAATTGGCAGTATGCCCATGGGGGAGCTTGCGACCCAAACAGTTGCAGCACCGTATGCCGTTCGGGTCCTTGCAGCCTTTTGGGCGCTCGCAATCGCGAGTCGCGTGATCCCCAGCGCACTTGACGCAACGGGGGGGAGAGTGGCAGCCACGGGCGCCGTGGCCAAACCGCTGGCAGTTGTGGCACTGTGAGAGGTGGGTCCTCTTTTTGGGAGTCTCCACTCTCACCGCCATTTTAAGGACCTCCTTAAGGGAGTGGACGGCTTTGCGCTGGTTCGGGTCGGTGACTATTAGTACGATATCGTACTTCCCTACTTGCTTATTGTAGAGGCGATGAACCTCCCTGACGGCGATCCCCTTGCGTTTGAGGTCCGCGGCTACCTCGTCCTCCGGGATATCCTTGTGGATTCCCCGGAGGACGGCCCTGTAGCCTTTCTCCTCGACGGTCAGCCTCCGGTTGTAGGCCATCGACAGCTCGTCGAAGAGACGGGTCAGAGCACGGTAGTCCTCGGGTCCCTGGACCGTGATGCGCATCCCTTCCAAGGGCGGTTTCAAAATCTCCGAACCGACCACCCGGATGCCACGCTGACTGGCTATGGCCATGGCAGTGTGGTATCTATGTGTGTCGATCAGGACACATGAATCCGGCTTGTCCGGGTTGCCTACCGGAGTTGGCTTGCTGGGGGCCGAAGACCCGCCGTCCGCTGCCAGAATGGCACTACTGGCCTGAGGGGCCTGCACAGAGGGCGCCTGGACGGCGGGAGTCCGAAGGGCTTTCTTCGCCGGCGAATCGGCCCTAGGAGACTTCGGCAGCGCACGTTTGCCCTTGCGGCTGCTGCCTACTGTGGTCCAGACTGTCGTGTCCATGGTCATTTCCTCGTTCGAGTAGAGGAGGTCGCGAGTCTGTTCGTCGGTCAGTCTGGTCGTGGAGAGACACCGAAGGAGGGGGTGGGGGGGAGAGCCGGAGCGTGGGACAGTGCGTTCCTCTCGCAAGGAGGGTCGCCTCTGGAGGGAGCGAGAACGCGATTGTCTCACGCTTAAATCCGCTTCGGGGGGGGCCTGAAGGGCCGGAGGGCTGGCTGGGGCAGACGCGGCTGCCTTGGCGAGTTTACTTTTGCCCTTACTGGGCGTTTTGGCCTTAGGGGCCTGGGTAGGGGGCGAAGGGGTCGCTGCTGCCGCCGACGGCGGTGGCGGCGGCGGTCCCATGGTGGCCTTAGGGGCTTGGGCGGCCAGAGTGGCCGTCGGAGTGGCCGGACGGGCCTGGAGTTGCAAGTCGAGACTTGTCGGGGGGGGAGGTTGTATGGGAGCCGCCTGGGCCGAGTCAAAGACCTCGCCGCTGAGAGCCAGCTTGAGCTGTCGGTTCTCAGCAGCGAGGCGATCGATTTCGGCCTCCATAGCCCGCATGACTTCCTCCATCCTCGTGATCCTTTCTTGCAGCTCCATCCTACTTGGTTGGTCGGTCGCCGCTAAGCTTTTCCTACGCCTAATATGAACCGAAATGCTATCCTGATGTCGGTGTCGAGTCTTGTCCACTTGTCCGCCGTGTCAGTGTCAGCTATGTGTCCTAACACGAAGGGAAGAGTCGGACTGTACGAATTACTGGGCTTCGTGGTGGTATCCACCCCACACTGTGACTTAGTTGGCACCGTTAGGATCCGTCACTGTGTAGCCACTGCGAGCGTGGTCTTTCTAAGGGACAGAGACCCGGGTCTGACTTGAGAAAGTCTTAACTAACGGGTAGCCACTGACGTGTCTAGCCCACAGCCCCGAAAGACTGCGACCACTACGAGCGTGGATTTCCAGAGGGGCAGGGACACGCGGGTCGACTGGAGACTTATGAAAGTCTTAACTAACACACCCGATGCTTCCACGTGGTAATTGCGATAATCACCGCGCGGGGGAGCGATAAGAGTGAGCAGGTAGTCGGAGAGAATATTCGGGTTACAACAACAATAGGGCAAGAGCGCACCGCTAAAGCACGACCTCACTCGACCGCTGCCGTAACCGGAATGGTGAGTTGACCTGGTACCCACCAGTGGGTGGGACGGGTCGAAAGTAAGCCAAGATCAGCATACTTTATATGTAACTTTTTACTACTCTGGACCACAGGAACACACGTGGTATTAACAAGTCCGCGTATAAAAGAAAATAATATTCCGTTCTAATCCAGGTTAAAAACTATTTATATATGCAAAATTTCAGTTCAGCCGTTTTTGCAACTAACAGCCAAACTTTAGTAGGCAGGTGTCGTAATAGCTTACCTCGCACAGAACGGAATCAAGCGGTCTTTAGACCTGGCTTGGGGTAGCGAGACAAACCATCTCGCTCTAAGTGCACTCTCAGTGTGTGAGTGCAGTTAGCGCACTGCATTTAGCCACGTCTAAAGGTCGCTTCAGTCGCTGAAACGTTCAGGAGCAAATAAAGCTGTACACTTTGTGCAGAATTGCTACCAAAGGTGTACCTTTTTTGCAGTTGAGTAGTCCATTTACTGAATTAAGATCCTAAATCAGACTGTGTGAGACTAGCCAGACATCAATGAATGGAAATGGGAAAAATTCACGGACCGTAATGAATTGCTAGAAACTAACGGCTGTAGTTTTTTTAAGGCAAAGACAGCTCTGCTTAGTCTATTACATAGATGGTCAAAGGTTTAATTTGGCGGTCTGCCTCGACTTGCACTTCCTTTGCGTTTGCTCACGGCGCGTTTCCGTAATGGAGGTGCAAATGGCACTGAATTATGCTAAAAGAAGACGCAGCTCCACTGCCTCACCCCTGTCGGAGAACGAGGCACTGCGAACTTATACCCACAGCACAGCTCTACCCCGAAATGGCTAGCTAGAGACAACCGTTTAGTAATTGATTGTATAACGTGCGCAGATAAAGAATAGATCTGAAAATGGCGTCCGCTCGCATGCTATCTCGCTCACACCCTATCGCTGTCTATACTCACACAGTTAAAGTGTGAGTATAGACAGCATGCGAGCGGACGCCATTTTCAGATCCATTCTTTATCTGCGCGCGTTATATCAGGCGTTACTTTGTGGAAGTCCATGATACGTTACGAGAACAATATTCCTTTTTTTTTTTTATCGTGTAAGTCTGTTAGCGATGATGAGATGTCCCTATTGGCGTTTTTGCATGCGGTTAATACGCCCGCCCCACCTCCCAACCGACCCCCTCCGAACCGTTTAGTTTTCACCCCAATAATCATATTGGCCATACTAAAAAATACTCCGCTTACAATACAAAGAACTATTAAATGAGGCATGACTCGTTTGTGTTGGTGGGTTCACCCATTGTCCTTTGTATTAACAAAAGTCCTTGTTGGTAAACTAATAATCAACATGATTTTCCCGTTAATTATTAAGTCGCACTTCGGCAGTTAAGTAGCGGTTGGTGCCCGTAAAACAACTTAATTACCAGCTAATTGACGAGTTGATTGGGACATAAAGTACCAAGTGTCCCATTAGCGGGAATTGCGAAAATAACACCCTGCGACTGATTTATCTTTGTCACCGGTTAAAAGGATGTTTCGTTTATTTCGATGAAGTGTGTGTTTTATTAAACTATCATTGACCACGGCAAGGGACCCGATGGCATGACGCTCATTCTCTGGCAGATGGGACCGTGGCAGCGTCCCATTTAGGGCCGCCGCACACGGGCCACTGGCATAGTGGCATACTTCCTGTAGTTTTCATACATTTTAAATGGACTCGCCGCACACGGTTACCCCCGGTGGCCGCCATACGGTACAAATCGTAACTACAACGTGGCGAAGCTTGTGCCTGCATTCACGTCTTAGAGGGCAGCCACATAATATTTGCAGCCTTCGCGGTAGAAACGCTCGGACCGGACTACACGGGCTTTATAAAGCTACTAGGGAAAAAATTGTGCAGAACATAGCTGACTATAAGGCTGGCTACTTCCTCGATTAACGCATAGGAATAAACTATACAACGCGGAAGCGTGGCCAGCCTTCTGGGCACCCTTCCCACAGGCAGCGGTATTGTATGAATAATAGTAAGTAGTTTTAAGTGTATAGCTGTACAAACGCCAACACGGTTAAATGACCATTCTGTATTTATATAGAACCTTATTACAATGCATATAAAGTGCAAGGATGGTCAGTTAGCTGTGTGGTCGATAGCAGTAGCAGTTTTGTTATTCATGAAATTCACAGTCTGCTAAGTGATAATTCCTTAGTAAAACAATGAAATTGTCATCGAATACAATAATATGGTAATTATGCAAAACTGATTTGAAGCGAAAATTTACAACAATCCTTTAAAATAAGAGTCGCAAATACAGTGTTTGCGACTCTAATTAATGTTGACCTTACCAGTTTAAAAAAAAATAGTATTTTAAAATGTACCAGCACTCCCAAAACTTTACACAAATTTTACGGGCCCCACGTTGGTCGCCAAAATTTACACCGTTTTCACAAGGCGATACACAACATGCTGTATTTTATGTATACCTACAATTATACATTTTAAATGAGCTTGACACTATAATTCTCAACAATTTAAATAGAAGTACTGAATTACTTACGGAGTATCACAAATCAGGAACTCATTACACAAAATAAAGTCAGTATTGTCGCTAGAACAGAAAACAACAGTATTGTTTCGGTGGACGCAAAGCACAACTATGATTGACAAGTATCCTACATTCCAGGCCTTTAGACCCCATTTCGACGCCCTTGCCAATGTGGCGTATTTCAAGATAGTTCCTAGGCCGTCGTCTGACCTAAAGCATTCATTGCACACCGCGTACCGGGTGGGGGTTTGGGGTCTCGTCCTCACTTACAATCTGCAGCATATTATACGAGTTGTTCAGGTAAAGTTGGGCATTAAACCATTTGAAGCCAAGCAACGCTACGCATGGGCCCCACGATGAGGCACTTAAAAAAATCTTCTGCCCCACCCCTAAAATTTGGGCCTTAAAACGTGCGCTACGCCGTAGCGCGTAGCACCATTTTTCCGCTGTAGCGGATATCACTCGCAGAAACATAGCTCATATGTAAGTCATTGGCCTTGAATGGGTTAAGATTAGCTGATTACTTGTCAGTGTGGAAGGTAACCTACATGGAGAGAATATCGTAGGCCAACAATATGAAAGGCACAAAATATAAATAGAATTTCACTAAGTTAGGTATTTATCGAATTTTCCAAAAAAGCTATTCCCGAAGAGTGTTGCATTTCTTTCTCTTGTCCGGGAAAGGCATAAGCGTGTCTCTGTCAAGGCGGCGTGGTTGACTCGAATCAAGGTATTCCCTTAAATCTTCAGCAGCATTTACCAAATATAAGTCCACGGTGTAGGTACCTACTCCCATGGAGTAGCAATCACATAGGCTACTATTTATGTCGGCTTACCATCAAGCAGGACGTATAGCTCGTACTTTTATCAGATTATACTGTATGTCATTGACATGGTATTCATATAAAAAAATGCCTAAAAAACGTTTGACTTCGAACGAAAAAACGAAATGCGAACGACCGATTTGTTTGAACGCAGGCGCGACACAGCACGGAGCAGATTGTAAACACGCTCTTCGTGCTACTGACCACCCTCAACACGCTGGGCAAGCAGGTAGCCTTCAACGCGCGGAGCCATCGCATGGACCGCATCATCGCCACCATACAAGGTACCAGTGACTTGTGAACAGGGCACAGCTCGGAGCAGCTCGTGAACACGCTCTTCTTACCACCGATCACACTCAACACGCAAGTGGCCTTCAACGCCCGGAACTGGTGTATGGACCGCATCATCACCACCATGCGAGGTACCAGTGACTTGTGAACAGGCCACAGCTCGGAGCAGCTCGTGAGAACGCTCTTCGTCCCACTGATCACTCTCAACACGTAAGTGGCCTTCAACGCCCGGAGCTGGCGTATGGACCGCATCATCACCACCATGCAAGGTACCAGTGACTTGTGAACAGGGCACAGCTCGAAGCAGCTCGTGAGCACGCTCTTCGTGCTACTGACCACCCTCAACACGCTGGGCAAGCAGGTCGCCTTCAACGTGCGGCGCCGTCGGATGTACAGCACATAAGTTAGGGCTTGGTTACAGGCAAGCCGGCTCGAGGGTAGAGCGGCGGGAACGGCGCTGGCGCAAAAAAAAACCACCGAAAAATTGATTAAATCACAAGTGAAATCGTGTGGAAAGCATCAAGGGCGCCCCGAGACCATCTTGCTCTACCCTGATTTAAGGCTTGGGTCGGTGCTAGGTATGCGTATATTAATCGTCAGCTGTCTGTCATTCTGCGAAAAATAGGCCAGGCAGTATTTTTTTTTTTTTTTTTTTATTTGCACCCCTTCGCAACTCGTTGATGTGTACCCAGTGTGTTTTGTCCATTACGTAGGCAGGTGTGGGTGCGTTTATTGCTAACCGAGGAAAATTTCCTGTGTATAAAGTAAAGTGTATAAAGATACCATACACAGGAAATTTTGCTAATAACTTTATCATCAAGGGCCTCTGTTCGCGGCTCGCAGCGCCTTTGACGAGGAAGTGATGAAGCACAACGCGCGAGACATGTCGCGCCTCGTCATGCTGTACCACGGCGCCATCTACGTGTGCGGCACTTTCTTCGGGCTGTACCCTCTGGTCAACAAACTCACGGGCGAGGACGCGCCGCTCACGGGGTATTTCCCCTTCGATACCAGCGGCTGGCAAGGGTGCGTATTTCAAAAGTTCAGTTTGCCTATGGCCCGTAGACGAGAGCTAATCTTTTTTTTTTTAATAAAAGACCGGTTTTGCACTTTGGGAGTGCCGGCAGAAGTGAAAACTAAAACTTGAATATTTTGACATTTCGAATCGACGAATACCGTAGCGACAGAAGGAAACTATTGCACTTGCAAATTAGCGCATGAGAACTTATTGTGTGTTGGCTGAACGGGTAAACGCCGCGCATTGAATGGCGTTTGCGCCCTTTTTCTCGATAACTCGAATGACGCAGCCAGTTTCGTACTACGGCATCGGTCACAACGAGACTATGTAAACAAGAATAGTGGAAAACTGGATTCGTATCTGTGTCGTATTTATGAGTAAGCTCGTTTCCCAGCGTTGAAATAAACTTGTAATTTTACTAGGGTATACCTCTAGCTTTGCCGCTCCGCTGGAAGCCTCAGAGAGAGATAAATAAGTTAATTATACCCAATTACGACCCGCTTAGAAAAAAAAATGTATGAGAATCGTAAAAGTTTAAATCTTACTTATTTATTGGTACAAATCAAACGTTCTAAATAAGTTAGATAGGTACATCGATTAGTAAGTCACAAGTTAGGTAAAACGACCTCGGAAATATGTTCACGCGACCTATTCATTCCAGATATTCAATAGCATTAGCGTTTAACACAATCGTGCTGACTATGCAAGCCTATGGGAACGTGACTCTAGACTGTACGATCGTCGCCTTCTACGCCCAAGCCAAGATACAGCTGCAAATGTTACGCAACAACTTGGAACACCTGGTCGACCCAGTAGGACGCAAGACTGTTCCCTCGAGGGTTTATAAGGATATCGAAGACCCAGCGTTCGGGCTTCTGCTCAAGAAAAGATTGGTGCGATGTGTCGAGCACTATAAACTGGTAGTATGGTATGATTAAGTATTAATACATATACTCGCACCAGAACGGCTATCATGAGACGGCGCGCGAGCTCTCTCGATTTTTTTCGCTCTATCCGTCACTCTCTTATTAGAACACTTAGTGCAAGAGGTATAGTGCGATAAAAATCGAGAGTATGTCGCGGCCGTCACATCACACATGATAGACGTGCTGCGGGCGTAGCATAGTGGCCATTTTATCACTTATCGTTGTGGATAACACATCCGTCACTCTCGCACTCGCATACTTGTCAGAACGTGACGGATGTCTTATCCACAGCGATAAGTGATAAAACGGCAAGCATGGTTCGCCCGCTGTATACGATAAAAGGAGAGAAAGTACTTAGAAAAGTTGAAAACCCCCGACATTTTCATTTCAAAGTTCCATATCTCAAAACTTAAGTGTCCGGATCGCTAAACTTAAGTGGCAGTGGGCGGGGCACATAGCACGTAGAACCGATGGCCGTTGGGGCGGAAAGGTTCTCGAGTGGCGACCACGTACCGGAAGGCGCAGCGTGGGTAGGCCCCCGACAAGGTGGACTGATGACCTGGTAAAGGTTGCGGGAGTCCGCTGGATGCGGGTGGCGCGGGATCGGTCACTTTGGCACTCTTTGGGGGAGGCCTATGTCCAGCAGTGGACGTCTTTCGGCTGATATGATGATGATATCTCAAAACTGGCTGAACCGATTTTCTTGAAACGTAGCTAAGAATCTTCTCGATCAAGTCAGCTTTCGGACAAAGCCGCATTAAAATCGGCCCATTCGTTTAGGACACTTCAAACTTATCAGTATCACACCCCTCTTTTTCGTCGGGGGTTAAACAATATGAATTCGAATGGTTAAGATTATCGAAGGACGGCGGACGTCACAGTCCGAAACCGAAAACTTTTCCTCGCAGCACTGGTTGCTTTCAAAAACGATCTGCGTTAATATATTTTTTGGATTTGAATTCCTATATAATATTATAGGCAATCCAACGCTGTGCTATTTTGTGTGATTAGAAAGTTTAACGTAGCTTCAAAATGGTTATGTAAGTATATGTACCTACTTATCGTTTATATTTTACGGCTGGCTGGTGCGTCGCCGCGCTTGCATCGTCTATTTCGAACCTGAGGCCCTTTAAATCGATGCCCTACCGTGAAACGAAAACCTCCCTCTGTTGCACTTGCTAGTTCGAGCGGCAGAGACGGAGATACTCAAACGAACTTCGTTTTCACTTCGGGGTAGCCCCTCTGGCTTGACAAACTTCCATGCGAATTCAATACGATCTAAACCATAATTCGAAGCGTAATAATAATAACCTTAAACTATATCTAGGTTTCTTGATGTAGGTATAGGTAATGAATATTATGGTAACTTAAATTTGTAGGTTCACCAAGGAGGTGGAAGCCGTGTTCGGAGAGGCCATGGTCATTCAACTCTTCGTGATGGCCTGGGTCATTTGCATGACTCTTTACAAGATTGCTAGTGTAAGTTTTTATTTTTTATACATGACACAAGTGGCCGTTGAAGCGGAAAGATTCTGGTGTGGCCACCACGTATATCGGGAAACGCGGCTTCGGTAGACCCCCCACAAGGTGGACTGATGACCTGCAGGTCGAACATGTATGAACATGACGTGACCCATTGAACGTACGTCAGTGGTCAGGTAGATCTAAAGCCCGGGTTATATTAGAGCCACGCCGCGTGTCGCAACGCTTACTTTGTATTAAACGTGGCGACGGTGGCGACACGCGGGGCTGAGCTAATATAACCACGTTCATACCTACTCGTAACAAATGTAGGTATGTAACCGATTGGCAATCCCGTGCGCTGCGACACGCGGCGTGGCTACATGTCACTTTAAGTATGTGAAAATGACAGTAGAGTATTGTGTTACATGATCAGATGATCACCCCTCTGGTAAAGGTCGCGGGAGTCCGGCCATTATGGCGCTCTTTTGGGGAGCTGATATGATGATGATGATAATGATAACTAGGTACAACATGGCACGTTCCTATCCTGTGCGAGTATTTCAACATTGTTCGGAAGTCGAGGACATAACATTAGGAACATTTGAGATTGCTACGCTAACAATTTAATACTGTGGGCCAATCATATATCAAATTTTAAGAAATTATAATGAAGTCGAACCTTTGTGAGCCTTGAGGAAATTTAAAAATTTTACCTAAATTGTGTGGGTAGTATAAAGTTAATTGGGTAGGTAAGTGCCCGCTTTCCTCCCATGGGTGTCGTAATCGTAAAAGCATTAATCTATTCTGTGGTAAGAGTCGAGTAGGTAAATCACAATTTTTTTTTTGTCAGTATACAGTTATAATAGTAGGTACATTACGTAACTAGGGCGGTGAATTCGTGAATGATCTAGATCGCAGGTGTTTGTGGCCCGAACCGAAGGTGAGGGCCATAAATCTGCGCTCTGGGGCTTTACGAATTACCGCCCGTGTCGAGTACATTACGTAACTAGGGTGGTGAATTCGTGAATGCCCCAGATCGCAGGTGTTTGTGGCCCGAACCGAAGGTGAGGGCTATAAATATGCGCTCTGGGGCTTTACGAATTACCGCCCGTGTTGAGTACAAAATTTTACGTCTTCACCTGGCCACAAGGCGAGTTTTCCCGTACGCGCAGCGTGCAGTAAAACTCGCATTATGGCCAGGTGTGACGTAAATAACTATTACAGTATTGAATGTCCTTGTATTCAACATGCAAGCATGTATACAAATACTTGATAAATTACTAGTATAAAGTTAATTGGGTAGGTAAGTGCCCGCTTTCCTCCCATGGGTGTCGTAAAAGCATTATCTATTCTGTGGTAAAAGTCGAGTAGGTAAATCAGAATTTTTTATTTGTCAGAATACAGTTATAATAGTACATTGTGATACAAGTGAGGTAGGTTGATAATTACATCAGAGGCGAAATTGTTCACGCGAACCGCAGGTGAGCGTGATAAGGAAGCCGAGGATGTAATTATCAAAGCTCACGCGTATCATACGACGTTTTTCAACACATTTTGCGAGGAAAAAATCATTTTCATAAGATGAAAATGTTATAGGCCTGCCAAATTATTTACTTTACATTAAGCAAATCATTACGATGACAACAGGTTTTTACTCACAATTGCACATCGCCAAGAATTTCCAGTGGCGTCCATTCTATTTATCACTTTTCTAGTCACCACGAGTCAACATTTTTGATAATAACCAAACACAAACAAATTTTACAAATATTTCTGAAATAAATAACCTATAAGGGCGCCCAACAGTTTTTTTTTTCGTGAAGTTTGCGCAGTGTGGGCACAGAAATCTCTAAACAGCCAATACAAAATAAAATTATATTTTCGTTTTAAAATGTTATCTGTATTTAATTCATGTAAAATGTTATGAAAAGTGAATAGTTTTACTAAATTAAACGTTTCCATATCATATAAAAAAGGAAAAAGTCAATTAATTAACAAAAAGGATTTAATTTGTTTAGTCGAGTAAGAATCCATTTGCCGAAAATTAAAAAAATAGCTGTACATTCTGTACAACCCAGTTAATTTAAGAATGCACCGTCTTCATGCATATATCTTGCTGCAAGGTGCCAACGTGACTTAATCGGGATATAACCATAACACACAAGTGTTGTAATGTTATAAAACACGCGTTTTTAATATCCAGCATTATGAGCCTAAAAGCGACACAATAAGAGGTACCTACGTTACGAGCAATTGTGTTGAAAAAGGTTTTACAGTATTAAATGACCTTGTATTCAACATGCAAGCATGTATACAAATACTTGATAAATTACGCTAGAATACAATATTGATAGGTGTCACTGAATTAAAAATAATGATAATAATAAGATATTAGGTAAATATAAAGGTATTCAATTAAATTAGACTATTAAGGATTTGTACGGATGCTGTGGGTAAATATATCCGTATCTGTTATTTCAGTTAACTTTGCTATCGGTGGAATTCGCCACGATCTTAATGTACCTCGGATGCATGTTGACGCAACTCTTCATCTACTGCTTCTACGGGACTCAGGTCAAGTACGAGGTAGGTACATCAACATACGTGCCGTAGGTATCAGTGGCGGCGCGTGAAAATTTGCGATGGGCAACCCTGAACAAAAGGTTATGAAAGAGTTTAGAATAGGTAGGTACCTACATATTCATATTTCATCTCCGCCTCTGGTTGGAACAATAACCTATATACTGAATCACAATATTCAAACAAAGGCCGTGCCGCGTCCGTGTCGGCTGGGAAACGGTAACTCCAAAAAATCATGTGCATCAATTTATTCATACTTATTTAGTTAGGTACTAGAATTACTTAATAGGTAATTGAATTGTTAAACAAACAATACGTATTAATAAATGTCCGTTTTGCGACGACAATTAAGTAAGTACCTGCCTACGTATTCATGGTGTATAAAATTAACTTTTTCTTATTAATTTATGAATAATACGTCTATGAACAAACACGTTCCCTCAATGTGAAACTAGTTTTCACATATTTAAGTAGGTAGGTACTTATGATATATCGTCACAATTTTTTGATAATGCCTACCAATATGTGCGGTTATTCCCAGAGTGAGTTCATCAACATCTCCATCTACCGAAGCGACTGGCTGTCGCTATCGCCTCGCTTCCGCTCGCTGGTGCTTGTGGTCATGGCGCGCGCCACGCGGCCCGTGGCGCCCCGCACCGCCTACATCATCCCCATGTCGCTCGAGACTTACATCGCGGTAAATATTTGTGCGCCTCAGAGCGGGTAGACCTACACTACTTACAAAACAATAAGTACCAGTACGCTCGAGTTGTAGACGATTATGTATACCTAGGACAGACTGACAGACTATCCAGTTAGGTAGGTCCAACTTCGAGAAATGGGGAATCCACATTATCTGATTTTACCCCAATTTGTCAGTACAACATGTCGAAGTCATAATTGGGTGTAGCGTACCTACAGACGAAGCGGACTGCAAGATTGTTACTAACCGATCTCTATCTCTATCTCACCTAACTAGGGACGGCCACGACATATACTCGATTTTTCTCGCACTATAACTCTTGTTCTAAGTGTTCTAATAAGAGAGAGACGGATGCGCCGTCGCGGGATAGCCGTGCAGCACACAAAAATCGAGAGTATGTCACGGCCGTCTCATGATAGACGTCTCGTCCTATCTCATCGGTTAGTAACAATCTTGCAGTCCGCTTCGCAGGACCGTTTGAATGCGGCAATTTTCGCTTTCTTACTGTTAACTGGCCACACCGAATGAAATTGTAGTTGCAAAACACCGGTTTTTAAAATAAAAAAAATTACAGTGTAAAATATTGATACAATATTCTTTAATAGGTATATGTATTTTTTAAATTTTCGTTTAAATTTATTTGAATGTTTGCGAGAAAAAAACACTTGGCAGATCATGCCAATTCCATGGTCCAAATTCTGATTTTCATGCAATTATTTAGGATAACTCGTTTGACGGTTGGATCAGCAGCGCAACATGCATCCAGACGATAGCAATTAGTCAGCTTCTGATGAATTGGGGCTGACAAATCATGTAATGTATATGCCCAAAAGAGGTCAATCGTCGAATCCGACTCGGCTGGGCAGCGTTCGGCAAGCTACGGCACATGTTTTCGTCCAATATTTCGCAGTGTCTCAAGACGAGAGTCTTTGACCAGAGGGCCAACCGCGAAACGAAAACGAACTTCGTTCGTGTATCTCCGAATCGCTAAACTTATTAAGTGGCAGAGTGGGCGGGGCGATGGCCGTTGGGGCGGAAAGGTTCTCGTGTGGCGATCACGTACCGGAAGGCGCGGCGTGGGTAGGCCCCCCACAAGGTGAATAAATGAATAAATAAATGAATAAATAAATGAATAAATGAACTTTATTTTGCAAGTGGGCCGCAATGGCACTTTTACAGGTCTGACTCTACTAGCGTTTCCAAATATAAGACCATTGTCAAGAGGAAACACCGGAACAAACTTAACAGTAAGCAATTTTTAACAAAATAATCTTAGTCACCAGCGTAGTTCCGCAGCAGAACCAGTCAAATACCTTAAAATTAAACAAAAGTCAAACAACAAGACAGATTAGGGCTATTTTGATTCCGGTCTGGGCCATGCATTTCTGTCAGTCATATAGTCTTCAACTCTATAGTAAGCTTTTGACATCAATGTCTTTTTTAAATAATTTGGTGGACTGATGACCTGGTAAAGGTTGCTGGAGACCGCTGGATGCGGGTGGCGCAGGACCGCGGTCACTTTGGCACTCTTTGGGGGAGGCCTATGTCCAGCAGTGGACGTCTTTCGGCTGATATGATGATGATGGTGATTATTTACAGCTTGGTCACACAGAATTCGTGACGCAAGCGGGACAACGTGGTGCAGCATCCGCAAAACGACGCGATATGCGCATGCAACAGCCATACCAGAGGGGCTAACACGAAACGAAAACGAACTTCGTTCGTGTATCTCTGTCTTTTTCGCTCGTACATGCAAGTGCGACAGAGAGGGAGATACACAAACGAAGTTCGTTTTCATTTCGCGGTAGGCCCTCAGAGGGCGGGCTACCGCGAAACTAATGTAAATTGACTATAACGTGTATATATAAATACTACAGCAGAGTTCAGTGATACGCTAGATGTTTCGTGGTCTGTTTATTTTCAGCAAGTGACAATACATAAGAACATAAACAAACGGTTTCTAACTATATTTAAATCGTGACAGGCATGTCGTAATAATGATTACTTATGGCCAGTAGACACATATGCGACCCCAATACGCCCTCTTAATCTATTACGTACATGTTTGAACAATTTTGTACTTCTCTGTACTCAGTACATAAAATAAAATAAACCTTAACACTTTTGTGTCTGATTGTACAAACTTGTACACTTACATATGTTCAACACAAAACCCAATTCTGTGTTAGATTGTACAAACCTGTACACACATCGATTAAATAAGAAATCGAATATCCAGCTAAATTAAATATGCATAACGAAAACATTATAATAAAATTATATTATAACTCTCTTACACAAAGCACTTTAAAAAACATAACACCATATCAAACATCTATCACTAATCCGCCCTCTTAAAAGAATAATTTGATAGCGATAAATCTTTCAAAAAATCTTTTAATTTCGGGCCATTAACACTCTTTGTTAAGATGTCCGCTATCATTTTATCGGTTGGCATGTACTTAATTTCAACTTTATTTGCCAGTACACACTCACGAATAAAATGATACTTTATATCAATGTGCTTTGTTCTATTATGCATCATCTTATTAGCAGCTATTTTATGTGCCGACTGATTGTTATTAAAAATTATGACAGGTTTACCGCCTACAACAGTCGAACTATTAAGTAAGCTTCGTAAGTAAAGTGCTTCCTTTGAAGCCTGACTCAGTCCTACGTATTCCGAGTCTGTAAAGCTCAAGCTAACCGTTGCTTGCTTCTTGCTCTCCCAGGAAACAATATTTTTGCCCAATTTGAAAATTAAACCCGTGAATGATTTTTTATCAAGCGCTCCACCCCAATCTGCGTCTACATAGCCGCGTAAGTCTAAAACACCTGTTTTCCGAAAAGTAAGACACAGATTTGACGTACCTTTCAAATACCTTAGCACCCGTTTCGCACACTTAAAGTGTATTTCACCGTAACAGTTATTAAACTGGGAAAGTACCTACACTTACCGCGTGAGATATGTCAGGTCGCGTGTTACAGGCTAAATAATTTAGACAACCTACCAAACTTTGATACGGAAACTGACAGTGAGAACTTGTCGACCTCTCTAATTTCATTCCCACTTCCATCGGGGCAGTAACCGGCTTAGCGTCTGTCATGTTAAAGTCATTTACAATGTCCAGAAGAAACTGCTCCTGATCGAGATGAATAACACCTTTCTCTCGTCTCAGTCTCATGCCTAAAACATGCATAGCCGCACCTAAATCCTTCACCTTAAACTTGTCAAGCAAGTTAAATTTTAATTTTTGCTTTTCAACTTCAGTTTCCGAATACAAAAATGTCATCAACGTAAATGACTACTATTAACTTCTTATTATCTTTAAGCGGTTTTTGGTACAAACAAGGTTCTATTTTTGATTGTATGAAGCCTAAATTCAACATTACTTTATCTAATTCTTTGAACCAAGCATTTGAGGCTTGTTTCAAACCATAAAGAGATCGCTGCAGCTTGCATACCTTGGTTTCTTGACCTTTGGCGACTGCAACTTTCGGTTGAAGCATGTCAATGTCCTCTTTTATTCTTCCGTACAAAAACGCAGTCGTGACATCCCATTGGTCAATAAACCAATCGTATTCAGCAGCCAACGAGAACAACATTCGTAAAGAAGAGCTTCTAACTACTGGGGAATAAGTTTCAGTGTAATCTACACCACATACCTGTGTAAACCCTTTCGCTACAAGTCTAGCCTTATACTTCGTTACCTTGCCGTCACTGTCTTTCTTGATTTTGAATACCCATTTGCACTGGATAGGTTTCTTATCAGCTGGAAGATCGACTAAGGTCCAAGTCTGGTTCTCCTTTAATGGCATAAGCTCTTCGTCTATCGCTTTTTGCCATAAGTCACTATCGGGTCGTGCCAAAGCTTCTCCAATAGTCACAGGATCACCATCATAGTTACCTTCTGTAGCACACATAACGTTACAACCATACCGGTCAACAACCTAATGTAAATTGACGATAACGTGTATATATAAATACTACAGCAGAGTTCAGTGATACGCTACATGTTTCGTGGTCTGTTTATTTTCAGCAAGTGACAATACATAAGAACGTAAACAAACGGTTTCTAACTATATTTAAATCGTGACAGGCATGTCGTAATAATGATTACTTATGGCCGGTAGACACATATGCGACCTCCAATAGAAACGAGAACGAACTTCGTTCGTGTATCTCCCTGTCTGTCGCTCGAATTAGCAAGTGCGACAGAGATGGAGATCATGAACGAAATTCGTTTTCGTTTCGCGGTTGGCCCTGCGCGATGCGTACTTACGTGATGCTCGCGCTTTGCGGGCTGGTCCGGTCCGCGTCCGCGTCCGCGCGTGCTTAGTGTCCGCGCGCCCCGCACGCATCCCATACCTACTCAACGCGTTCCGCTAGCGTCGCGCAGCTGCGTGACTAGGGCCCAAAACAGACGGTGAAACGCAACTGCAACGAAACTGCAACTTCTAGTTACGTTTGAGTTTATGCCATAGACTCTTTTGGGGGGCCACACATGACGCAACCATTTTGAAACCGGTTTACAACCGGTTTCAAAATGGTTTGTGGCTTTCAATGCACACAACCGACTATTATACTCCAAAAACAAGTACCACGCGATAGTAAGCAGAGGCAAACAACAGCGTCCTTATCGCTAAAGACCAATCTCTTCCAGAAAAGCTTTGGGTACCGGAGAGAAAATAAACAAGCATAACCAGATAATTAGATTTTTCACTTGCTATGCAGTGATTGCAGTGTGACGTCATACTTTTAATTAGTATTAAGCGTTTCGGCTGCCGGCCAGGGAGGTCCATCTTCAACTCAAAGTGGGTATTTTATCTTCTTTAATTGTAGTTGTTTCCATGCAAACATTTGTTCCTCCCCAAATATACTTACTCCAAACACTTGAGTGACACTTGAGTGAAACCATACATAGATAAAATGATAGCTTAAAAAAATTAAAAATTGTGATAAATAGTTTTTATAGAGACTCGTACCTGCAGACAAACTGTTAAATCGGTTTTCCAGGAAAATGTATTAAATTAAGTTTTGTATCTCATTGTTCAGTAATAATAAATAAAAAAACTGGTTGGAATGGGCGATCCCAAACAAATCTTAGGTCACAAACCTATTAAGATACCTTGGAAAATTAACATTTGTCAAAAAAATCTCAAACAATGGCCGTTTCCTTACTGTTACAGGTGCTACGGTTATCTTACACGTTGTTCACTTTTCTGGAACGAAAGTAAACAAAGAATCTTCAATGGAAGCTGTTGATTCGGTCATCGGAGACTATACTTAGGTTTATTTTATATAATAAAGAGTGGTGCACATAAATAACCGTTTGTTTTGCAGTGTTTCCTAATACATTTTTTTTTCAAAGCCTATACATACCTATAAGTGTCCCACTGCCTGGCAAAGCCCTCCCTCTCTCGACTTCAAGACAACTCAACCACTCGTGTCGGCTTCGAGCAATTTCTAGCCAATCCTTACAATATGCGTCCAGAGGGCCTACCGCGAAACGAAAACGAACTTTGTTCGTGTATGTCGCAATTGCTAATTCGAGCGACAGAGAGAGAGATACACGAACGAACTTCGTTGCCAGCTGATACCTTCAGGCAGGGTACTATTTTGGCCACTTCCGAATAATACGCTTGCCGCGCCACGGGCCGTACGGGATAAAATAAAACTGCATTTGGTTGCGATAATTTACAAAGAAACATCATTTCCATTTATTTCGGCACGTTCAAATACTTACTCATTTTCAAGGGTTTAATCTTATACATATATCATACAGCAGAAACGAATATCACCCATTTTTGAGTAAAACGGCATTACTTAACTACTTTGTATACATAAATAAACTTTTAAATGTAACAAAATCACCAAAATGAAAAACACGACTGCAGTTAAAAACTATATGGTCCAAGTTACCTAGGATAACGTAAGGATACTAACCGTTTCTCTCACATCTAAATTATGGTGAGATTAAAAGCCACAGCTCATTAGAGCCATCCGGCACCCGACCAGCACCGCCTCGCCTCGAACGGTTAGTAATTATCTATATGGATTTGTATGTGCATGCGCTCACTACATCAACTCCGTAGTTAGTAGAGTTCCGAGGCGAGGCGGTGCGGGTCGGGTGCCGGGTGGCCATAATGAGCTGTGACCTTTAACGTGGCCGACTTTTTATAAAAGTATCATTGGAATTGAAATCTTCAACGTTGGACGGTAAAGTTGCTTTTTGAAAGGACTATTTTGATGCAATTCGGCCAAGTCAAATAATCTCTGGGTGACAGCGAGTGCAGCGGGGTTGGGCGTGACTAACGCGTGCCCGATTTGAGCGTTGAACAGAGTTCGTTTTAAGGCTAGTGGTTTTTGTTGGAATAAATTAACTCACATAATCTCACATAATATGCTTTACGTCACACCTGGCCATAATGCGAGTATTACTGCTCGCTGCGCGTACGGGAAAACTCGCATTGTGGCCAGGTGAAGACGTAAAATTTTGTGCGCAACACGGGCGGTAATTCGTAAAGCCCCAGAGCGCATATTTATGGCCCTCACCTTCGGTTCGGGCCTCAAACACCTGCGATCTGGGGCATTCACGAATTTACCGCCCTAGTTACGTAATGTACTATTACAATTCCAATTGTACCATATTAATTTGAGAGTTCCTCTTAAATGTATTCTTTCTTTCTGATGCTGGGGCCACACTAACGAGAAATGCCATTAATTATCGCGATAATCGTAGTGTGGCCGTACGGTTAACGTCCATTATCGCGATAATTAATGGCATTTCTCGTTAGGGGCCATTCATAAATTCGTCATTTAAAAATAGGAGGGGGGGGGGGTCGAGAATCGACAAAAAAAAAGATGGCGTAATTTATGAACGACCCCTTCGTGTGGCCCGGGCATTAGAGTTGGCGGTTTTGCTACACCTTACACCCGAGCGCACGGTCCTAGGGGGCGCCGAGCACCACTCCAGAACGCCACTCGCCTCGACTCGGGCGCTAGGGGGGTGCTAGGGGGCGCCACGGGATGGTTGCACCCGGGTGCGGCATGGGCTAGAGGCTCCTCTGCAAAGTATACAAATATTTCGGTACAAGTCTGTACTGTAAGAGTAAGGACGTGTTAAGATATATTTGGATACTTTAACTGCTAGTAACTAGATGCTGGTTGTACATGAACTGTGAAAACATTAAGTACTATCCCGTTTCGGGCAGTCAAAAAATAAACAAAACTATTTATGAGAAGGTTTTAACAAAGCTCCAAGTAAAACCATGTTAGCGGTTATTGACAGTCCGCACTCCGCAGTGCGGTGCGGACTACTGAGATGTACAGGTCGACACATGTAAAAAGAACCCTGGCGGCCATACTTATATGGCCGCCAGGGCTCTTTTTACGTGTGTCGACCTGTAAACATATATACATACATAGATTCACGCCTTTATTCCCAAAAGGGGAAGGCAGAGGACACGAAACTTATGTACCAGTGCCACTTTTTGGCATAAATGAGGGTATAAAAGTTCGGCAAAACGTGATATTGCAGTGATAGGTAACTAGCACATTGGCCACAACACACTTCAACCATGCGCCCTACTATGATGTACCACGGAACTACAACGGACGCTAAGTTTTAAATATTTCAGTTGCATAAAGCTCGTCATAACTTCAATCAAGAAAATAATTTACAACGAAAATAACACAATAGAACTTGAGAAATATGATTCTTTTTACCCCATAACCATTGTGACATCTAATTTTCTAAGTAGGTAGGCACTAGGTGGGTATATTGTAAGGGTGGTATTCGACTTATCCACAAAATCTTTGTCCAATGTGTATTTGCGTCTCACATTTTGCTTAAAGAGTGAGTGAGACGCAATGCACGTTGGACAAAGATCTAGGACAAGTGGAGTACCACCCTATGCCTATGTTATAAAGAAATAATAACATTATTAACTCAGTTGAATTTTACCACAGTGGTTAAATGCAAGAAATCGCGCTGAGAAATTTTACAATTTATATTGGACTACCGTCGGTCGTATTCATATATTTTAAACTTTTTGTAGAAAATGTTGTTCAAGTGATTCGATGTCTAGCACAGGTATACAGTCAGCAGCAGAAATACGCGTATTTGAACGACCGAGCGTAGCGAACGAAATTCTCCGTCTCAACTTGGGCCAAAATTCGTTCGTATGTTCGCATGTCCAGCTATCCCGATGTTCTCCTGTACATGTCGCATTTCTCAACAGATTCTTGTGAAAGTTTATGAGCAGGTACAATAATTATACAGAGATTTTGATTCATTCAGTTTTTCGAAATAAAAAAATAATAATAAAATAATTTCCTCTCAAAAACTTCATTTTTGGTACAAGCTTTTATTGCCGACCGGACTTCATAAGTTACTCATTGAGACGATTCTAACGGGCCAAAACTAATATCTGGTCAGAATGTCCAGCATACGTCTTTACCATTAAAACTATAAAAGCTTCATATAGGCCTCTTTCGAGTACGCCACCCGCCCCTATCTAATCTTATCCAGGTCACCCGCGACCTTACTAATATCGTCCACCCATCGAGCTGGTGGACGACCGACGCTCCTTTTACCTAGAAGTGGCCGCCAATTTGGTCCACCTGTACCAGCATTCTGCCTGGCAAGGTGTCCTGCCCAACTCCACTTGAGTTTGATAATGTTATATCCAACGTCCTATGTCCAGCAGTGGTCTTTCGGCTGATATAATGATGCTGATGATGACATCCAACGTCGCGCACCTTAGTGTGAAGTCGGATCTTAAAATTCCTCAGTCCATGCCTCTGTGCTACTCGTATAAAAGCTTGTGCAGTTCAATTTGAACACTTTGCCCGCGTTGCTACTTCTGCTACTGACTGTATGTGTAGGTAGTATTTTTGTTTTATGACTAGACTCATTTTATTCATGGGCATTTAAGTATTGTGAAATGACTTAATTGGTTTCAAGGTTGGTCAAATCAAAATTGTGCTATTGCAAGATGATAAATATGTTAAAAAGATTACATAATTTTTTTAATGCATTTTCTTTTAATTCGATTTGAATATTCCTTACTGTTAATCAGATAATCAATGATTTATAAAAACTATTATGCTCGTGTTAACTAAAAGAACTACGTATTTAATTTTTACATAAATTAAGTGCTATATTATTAGTGTGCATGTATTGAAACATTTTTTTTGCTAAATTTACATCATTCAGGTTCTTCCAGCCATCGGTCTCATAAACCTTCGGATTGTCTTTTATAAACTGAAAAACTGTTGTTTGCAGTTTTTCTAAACTGTACCTTTCTGATATGAGTGCAATCTCCATGCAATTCGTTACATTTATTTGTTCAGCAATAGCATATTGCACTAGGAAGAAGAGATTACCTAATTCGAACTTGCCCGCGATGTCAAGAAGATTCAGACAATCCTGTTTTAATATGTCTTTTATAGTACCTGTGTATAGAAACTGAAGCAACAGCTCCATGTCATTGTCATTTATATCTAAGTAGAGAGAACTGCCCGCTTCATTCTTCACCTGATTCCTCAAAACGGGACTATGAGCAGCTAGTATAATCTTATGCACTTGGTACTGCTTCCCACTAGCCGACTCAACCGTGAAGTTTGTCTTCTGCTGCTTTGATAGCAACTCTCCAAAGTCATGATTAAGCTTTATCTGCTTTATAAGGTCCATGTTGAAAGGGCTGGCGGAAGCTGTGTTTATGTTAATGGGTATACACAGTATCCTGCCGTCTAAGTTCTTCGGTGAGAGACAGTAAGTTTTGATGAAGTATTTCTCATCAGGTTGACTCGACTTGAAGACTTGCCATTTGAAGTCATATGGTAAGTAGGATCGTCCGGGCAGGTTGCCCGATGCAGAGCTATGAGTTAATTCAGGTGATTTACTTATACCGATATTGAAGCTTCCTACTTTCCTTAGGCACACGAATAGGTTGAGGAGGCACTTGTTTCCGGGGCAGAAGGATGTGGTGAAATAGAACCAGAGGTCAGGTTCGTCCTCCGTGAATGTCCCGCCTATGTCGTATTCGCCGTATCTCTGTAGTTTATTGGAAATGTCGTAGATGCACAAGTGTTTCGCAGACGTTGTTTGACGCTTGTGTAGGGTGGATACGTCGTCATGATTAACCTGAAATTCAAATTCGCAAGGTGAGATATGTTGTAAAAAAAGGTCAGTGACCATTAAGTTTCGGCTGAGTTTATTTCATGTGGCCGACTTTTCAAAAACTGCTATTGATATATGATTATTTTATTTTGGTTGATAGAGTTGCTTTTTGATGGATTGCCAATGGTTAAATTAGTGATGTAAAATGAATAAGAGTTGAATATGTAACAAAAATATGAACAATAAATATATACAATGGCCATTGCTTAATACTTGCTTGCTTGCTTATACTTAGAATGTAATAATAAATAATTTCATTTGCTACAATCTTAAAAAGTTTATCTTTAGGAACCACCACTTTTTTTTCTTGTAAATAAAGCAATCAAAGATACCTTTTTGGAAACAAATTTCAACTTGGAAAAGCTTTATTAGTGAGAGATTATTACTTAAGTGTTAAGAAATAAACCTTATTATTGTAGATCAAGTCAACATACATAATTTTACAGTACATTTTTTTACCTAACGTAAAACTTCCCAACTGTCTAGAAGATCAAGTCCATCCATGATCAACAAAAGATTAGCAGCCAAACACATTTTTTTTTGATTCCATTTTATTCCAGCAAGCTGTCTCTCTTTGACATTTAGCTCGAGCTTAAGTATTTTTAAACTTTTAAGAAGATCAAGTGAGCTCCAAATTACTTAGTCTGCCAAAACGGAGGACTTTTTGTGTTGTTTTGTTAGTTTTTATTTGCCGTATAGTAGTTACATTGCCTCTTTTACAAGTTCCTCCACAATCATGTAACATTGAGTTAATTTGTAACTAATTTAATACTAATGTAAAATAATTTAATACTAATGTTATAAATGCGAAAGTGTGTCTGACTGTCGGTCTGTAACCTCTTCATGTTAATGTTCTGTGTCCTTTGAAAGAAAGAAAATAATTTATTTATGTAAAGTTTTTGATATATTAAACTGTAAGAAACTCAGTGAACAAAGGCTATTTATATATTGTTTATATGTTGTGTTTAAGTCGTATTCCTTCGGTTTCATTTCATTTTAGAAGATAATAAATTTACTCTCTTTACCCAATTGCCAAAGGAAGGGGTATTTGAATCAAATTCCATACAACAAATTTTTGTATTTGTACTTCACTACTTTGTACGTGTACTTAAGTACAAACAAGCAGCCAGCCTCTTGCGTGGGCATGAAGAGAGGTAAAAGCGTATAATTTAGTGGGTAACTAACTTTTGTCCAAAACATCCTTGCAAAGTAATTTGCTAGAGACTGGCCTTTCCCAAAATACATGCTGAATTAGACACAAGAAGTCTGTGTGAAGGGATCAAATATTTTAAATTAGAGACATTCAGTAACATGTAATTTGCACAAATAAGGTTACTAAAATTTAATAAAAGTTATATTTTACCTCCACACACTGTGTTCCAGTGTTGTCAGCCTGAGGCACAGGGGGCTCTCGTCTTTGCATCATGGGATGTCTGTTCTGAAACCCCTCGAAGAATATCATTTTAGACAGCACCGTCTTTTAAAAACCCTGAAGTTAGTCACGCAATTTATCTGCGGTTTTTGAATCTATAAACAAATATTGGTTCATGAATCTATAACCAACAATGATTGTTCAGTAAGTAAAAAATATTATTTAGAAAAAAATTATAACGTTTAATATCATGAAAAGTATGACTTTCATTTCCACGAATATTTTTGTTGTCTACTGAAGACTCATGGATGACTCATCTGTTGATTGCACCATTAGATAGCCATTTATACTCCAGAAATGTACTTCTATCACAAAAATAGGTTTACAACCAAAAGCTGCATTTACTCCTAATTGCAATGATAAGCTGGACCCTATGCACAAATATAGGTTCTTGGTATTTCCCGACACCAAAAAGATGACAAATTGCAGGCCATTATATCTGTATGTATATTACCTGTAAAATATTTGAACGAATCTTTCAAACACTCCACATACAGTATTGCTCCAAAACTATTTAATTAGTACAACTTTTCCTCATAATCAAATTAACAACAGACTGTTGCCGACTTTTTCAATTTACTTTTCCTCACAAATAAAAACGCAAAATGACAAATGACATTACTTTTTTTTTTTTTAAATTCGTCCATTCGGACAGGCTAAGACCATGGGCCATACTGCCTAGTCTTCAGTAAGTATAATTTCATTTGATCGAATCCAGTAATAACGTCTTCAGTAGTTTCAAATCAGAAGTCTCTAGTCCAATAAATATGTCTTCAGTTATTTCCAATTCATATGAACAAATCTAGATATTAAGTCATCAGTATTATCAACATATGTGTCAAATCCAAAAAATAAGTCTTCAGTTATTCCAATCCAATACATGAAGTCAAATCCAGTAATAAAGTCTTGAGTATGTTCCAATAAAAACGTCAAATCCAATATTCAGCTCTTCAAAAAAGCTTACACCTCATCCAGACATTCCAAAAAGTCATTTGACCAACAAAATATAGGTACAATGCTTCAATAAAAATATATACAATTTTAAGCAAGTTTTAAATTTAGCATCATATTTACAGCATACACACAGTATTATGTACAAAATTAAACAAAGGTAAATAAGTAGACGACTCCTTCAACAAATCAGTTACTGAAAGCGGGATTCGATTAGAAGCTCCATAAATCTCAAGCAACTCATCCATCAGCACTAGGCGCTGAATGCCAAAGGATGAGCAACTAAACAGAATGTGATCTATAGACTGAACCTCTTGCTTTTGACAATGATCGCAATAAGGGGAAGAGACAAAGTTTTTACGATGGAGATGAAAATTTAAACGACAATGACCAATGCGCATACGAGTAATTATGGTGTAAAACCTACGATGCATGTAAGTTTTAAACTTACAAAACCAAGGCTTACTATTAACTTGGTTATCTAACAAAGCATACAAATGAGCCTTATTCTCAACTTCTGTAAAATGATACCAATGTCTTCCCCAAAGAACAGTCATACGCTGTTTTAGATTACTTATAATATCAGAATATGGCAAGGTCACAGCTAAGTCCCTGCTGTCGGGAACCAGGGACAAGTCAGATGCATTAGCAATAGTTCTAGCTAGGTAGTCAGCGTTTTCATTACCAGAAACTCCTTTATGAGACGGAACCCATACAAAATCTATTTTAATACCAATTAAAGATAGTTCTAACCATAATTCTTTAATGGAAAAAATTAGATAGCAAGTGCTAGCATTCATTTTGTTACTCGATAAACTTATTAATACACTCATACTATCGCTTACTATGACCCATTCTTTACTATATTGATTATGTTCTTTAACATGTTTCAAAGCAAATAAGATGGCAGTTGCTTCAGCAGTAAAGATACTTGCATTTTTATTGATATTAAACCCAATACCTTTATTAATTTCAGGTTGATAAATTGCAAAGGAAACAGCATTATTATTTTTGGCACCATCCGTATAGATAAATTTACAATTAGACCATTCTGACAACAATAAATAAGCCTCCTCTTTGGAAGTTAGCTTTGAATCTATTACAATTTTTATAACGGGATATTTACTCTTAAAAGAGCCTGTGTAACAGGGAAGAAGGTCATTATCAAGATGTATAATATTTAACTCCTGCAAAGAGTGAAAGAAAGAAGTAAAATCCTGAAGAACATACATGTGCCTTTGAAAAGGCGCTGATTGGAAAGAAATCAAGTTGTGAAGAAGATCGTTCTTAGGCAAGCTGTATAACTTTAAAATAAATCTTTCTTTTAAATAACGAAATCTAATATGAATAGGAGGAAGATTCGATTCAATTTGCATAGCAGCGATAGGACTAGTTTTAAATGCACCCAGTATTGTCCGCATACATTTGTTTTGTATTTTATCTAATGAATTTACAATTTTATCATCTCCAGCAAAACATAGAAAACCATATTCAAAATGACTTCGAACTAGAGACTTATACAAGATTAACAAAATTTTGGGGTCTGCACCCCATGAAGTGGCGCACAGCGATTTTAACACATTGTATGCTTTGTTAGCTTTGGTTATAATACTGTCAGCATATTTTATCCAGGAAAGTTTTGAAGTAAATATAACACCTAAAAACTTTATTAGATCATATGAAATAGGCAGTGATATGTCATTGTACAAAACTGTGGGCAAACACATGCTTTTGCGACCAAAAATAAAAACTTTGGTTTTAGTCGAATTTACATCTAAGTTCAGATAAGCAAAGTATTTATGTAAGTTGATTAATGCCTCATTAATAGTCAAAGCTAATTGATTTAAATCAGATCCTGACACATAAACAACCAAATCATCTGCATACTGCAGATTTTTAACCTTTGTTCCTAGAATAAGATTTAGTCTCCTAATGTACAAAATAAAAATTAAAGGGGATAAGATACCTCCTTGACAAACCCCTAAAGAAGATAATCTTGGGCCATATAAGTGATTGTTAAATTTAACAAAAACCTTCCTGTTTGTTAAAAACATTTGTAAGAAATTTATTATTTTGCCAGGTAACCCTATCATTGACAGCTCTCTACATAAAACGGAAATATTGACACTGTTAAATGCACCTGCAATGTCAAAGAATACCGAAAGAAGATACTGATTATTATATATGCTGTTAAGTGCATCAAGTTGCAACTGACAAATACTCTCACGAGAAGACCGACCTTTACGAAAACCAAACTGATTGCAGGGTAACAGACCATTTTGTTCGACAAAAAATTCCAACCGTTGCTTTAGAAGCTGTTCAAAAACCTTTCCTACACAAGATGTGAGTGCTATAGGTCGATATGAGTCGGGTAACAATTTATCTTTATCAGGCTTTAAAATTGGGACCAAGCAATCTGTTTTCCAATCATCAGGAATTAAGTTTTCTTCCCACAGCTGATTTAATATGTTTAAAAAGGTCTTTAGATTTTGTGAACTTAAATTTTTCAGTAAAATATATGGTATTCCATCAAGACCAAAGGATGTATCTCTTCTTGAAAATAGGGCAGATTTAAGCTCTTGCAAAGAAAACGGTTCAGTAAGATACTTATCATTATCATTTTCTGTGTGAACATAATTTAAAGACTCATTAAGCACAAAATCAGGAGTGTATTTCTTAAGAAAATCTGATATCCAACTATTATTACTAGCGTGTTTTGAAATGAATGTTTTATTAAATTTCCGCATGTAATTCCATATTAATGTCAAAGGAGTGCACCGGTTAAATGAGTTACACAGATTTATCCAACTATTATGCCGTTCAGTCTTAAGAACAAGCTTTTTAAGGGCTCGAAGTCTTTTAAATTCTATATAATTCTCTTCACTAGGTTCACTTTTAAATTTTATATAAGCATGTTTTGAATTAAGTACAGCTTCTGAACACTTTTGATTCCACCAAGGCAGCCGGGGAAATTTCAAAGATTTTGGTGTACACGTATTAGAACTATTCAAAGACCTATGTCTAGGGATGGACTCTACAGCAGTAGATCGCAAAATATTACAAAACAGATTGAGCGCATCTATCGAAGACATATTTTCAAAATCAATATTAGCCAAACAAAAATCAACTGATTGCCTGTACATTTTCCAATTCACCTGTTTGTAATTTGGGTGAATGGGCAAATGTACATTATTACATATTGGATTACTTTGTGAGCTATTTTCATTACCAACTATCATTTTTATCATTACAGGCAAATGATAACTGCTGCCAAGAGGACAATCCATAACAGACCAATCACATGAAAGTGCCAATGATGGAGAAACGAAAGTTAAATCCAGAGCATTAGGACGCCAAGAAGAAGAACCAGTTGTAGTAGTTTGACCATTATTTAAAAGAACCAAGTCATTGCCATCAATAATATCTAAGACATCTCTACCTCGAGGCAATGTATCAACACAGCCCCATGACATATGATGAGCATTTAGATCGCCTCCAAAAAGCATTGGCTGCGGAATAGATTTTATCAAAGCATCAAATTTACTTTTATTAAATGGGGGATCAGAATTTGATGGACTATAAAAACTTACTACACTCAACTGCTTGTTGTTTATAATTATTTGTACACAGATATTTTGTAGAGCATTGTCAAAATAAGTTTTAATATTAGAATATACTATATTGTTATGAATAAGTATTGCTACACCATTATGTTTATTACCACAGTCATTTCTAATGACATTGTATCCTTTAATTGAAAATTTTTGATGTTGTTTTAACCAGGTTTCAGAAATTATTGCTATGTGAATGTTATTTTCATATAAGAATCTAGTAAAGATTAGCCTATTGCTTATTATACTCTGAGCATTCCACTGCACTATGTTCAATATGTCCATATTGTCCATAAAGAAAAAAATTAAGGTTGTTTCCTGAAAGTGTTTTTAAGTGTTTCTTTTATATTGTTAGAATTTATTGGCGTTTCTTTATCAGCACAAATTTTAACTATAGCTTCCACAAGTAGATTCATAAATCTGTCAGATTTGGTCAGATTACTTAGATGGGTGTCAATATATTTTGAGCAGAGCTGCGGAAATGCAACGTCACAAAACAAATCGGAATATTTAGCACTACGTGATTTTAACTTATTTTCCTCAATTTTCTGTTTTTTAATTGGACATGCAGCAGATATAGCCACGTGATCCCCACCACAGTTTGCGCATTGTGTTTTAACCTTATTACAATTTTTGAAATTATGAGGTTCAGCACAAATTGAACATACTTCATTATTTTTACAATACTTTGCTATATGACCAAATTTCATGCAACGAAGGCATTGCTTTACTGGAGGAATATAGATCCCTACTTCGTGCCTCCAATGGTCAAGTGTTACATATTCAGGCAACTGTACAGAGGCAAAAGTCACGGCAACCGTCTGAGTTGGAACCATTGAGACGATACCCAGCATGTCTTTTACCCGCCGCATAAACCGTCTTACGCTTATCACCTTTTTACTGGAAGCTATTAATTGGAAAATCTTCTGGTTCGAATAATCAATCGGCACTGAAGTGAGAACACCCGTAACCTCGGTCTCAGATGCTGGGATTGAAGCATTCATGTGAATAAATATAAATAAATATAAATATAAATATAAATATAAGGGGACAATCTTACACAAATCGACCTAGTCCCATAGTAAGCTCAGTAAGGCTTGTGTTATTGGTACTAGACGACGATATATATAATAGATATAAATACTTAAATACATAGAAAATATCCATGACTCAGAAACAAATATTCATGCTCATCACATAAATGTTTGCCCTTACCGGGATTCGAACCCAGGACCTCTTGCTTCGTAGGCAGGGTCACTACCAACTAGGCTAAAGCGGTCGTCAAAATTTCATTTAATAATTTTTCATTTTTTAGGAAGACATTGGCGTGATTTGGGAGATCGAACATAATCCCAAGTTTGTATGCATTAATTGTTCTTAGATGCATCACGCCCGACACGCGATGCTTTCGGATTGCATTGGACAAAGCAAGTCTATCTTTGTCAGAAAATTTGTGGTCATCCTCTCTGTGATTCAGAAAAACAATAAATTCTTTCTTAGCTGAATTTTCGTCGTACAACCTGTAATAACTTTTGGCCCTGAAAGGAGTATACTTCTCTTTGTCATCTTCTTTAGTCTTCTTTTTTGCAGGTATGCGCTCCGAGGGCGCACCTGTATCCGCATCAGAACTACTTTCAGATTGAAGATCTGGCTCCGGCTCCAAGCCCTCCAACCGAGAACGCTTTCCCGTACGCTTCCCCATGACTGGGGAAGCGCACCAAACCGATAACCAAATCAACTATGAATTTAAATTAAAATTAAGACTAAATATGTACAAATTAACACCTAAAATTAATTTACAATAAAATATTTTATCAAGCGCGCCTATCACTTTCAACGTTCCCGCCAAAAAACCATGACATGACCATTTGACAGCTCCGAGTAGAGATACTAGAGATGTTTTTTTTTTTTTTTTTTTTTTAAATTCGTCCATTCGGACAGGCTAAGACCATGGGCCATACTGCCTAGTCTTCAGTAAGTATAATTTCATTTGATCGAATCCAGTAATAACGTCTTCAGTAGTTTCAAATCAGAAGTCTCTAGTCCAATAAATATGTCTTCAGTTATTTCCAATTCATATGAACAAATCTAGATATTAAGTCATCAGTATTATCAACATATGTGTCAAATCCAAAAAATAAGTCTTCAGTTATTCCAATCCAATTCATGAAGTCAAATCCAGTAATAAAGTCTTGAGTATGTTCCAATAAAAACGTCAAATCCAATATTCAGCTCTTCAAAAAAGCTTACACCTCATCCAGACATTCCAAAAAGTCATTTGACCAACAAAATATAGGTACAATGCTTCAATAAAAATATATACAATTTTAAGCAAGTTTTAAATTTAGCATCATATTTACAGCATACACACAGTATTATGTACAAAATTAAACAAAGGTAAATAAGTAGACGACTCCTTCAACAAATCAGTTACTGAGAGCGGGATTCGATTAGAAGCTCCATAAATCTCAAGCAACTCATCCATCAGCACTAGGCGCTGAATGCCAAAGGATGAGCAACTAAACAGAATGTGATCTATAGACTGAACCTCTTGCTTTTGACAATGATCGCAATAAGGGGAAGAGACAAAGTTTTTACGATGGAGATGAAAATTTAAACGACAATGACCAATGCGCATACGAGTAATTATGGTGTAAAACCTACGATGCATGTAAGTTTTAAACTTACAAAACCAAGGCTTACTATTAACTTGGTTATCTAACAAAGCATACAAATGAGCCTTATTCTCAACTTCTGTAAAATGATACCAATGTCTTCCCCAAAGAACAGTCATACGCTGTTTTAGATTACTTATAATATCAGAATATGGCAAGGTCACAGCTAAGTCCCTGCTGTTGGGAACCAGGGACAAGTCAGATGCATTAGCAATAGTTCTAGCTAGGTAGTCGGCGTTTTCATTACCAGAAACTCCTTTATGAGACGGAACCCATACAAAATCTATTTTAATACCAATTAAAGATAGTTCTAACCATAATTCTTTAATGGAAAAAATTAGATAGCAAGTGCTAGCATTCATTTTGTTACTCGATAAACTTATTAATACACTCATACTATCGCTTACTATGACCCATTCTTTACTATATTGATTATGTTCTTTAACATGTTTCAAAGCAAATAAGATGGCAGTTGCTTCAGCAGTAAAGATACTTGCATTTTTATTGATATTAAACCCAATACCTTTATTAATTTCAGGTTGATAAATTGCAAAGGAAACAGCATTATTATTTTTGGCACCATCCGTATAAATAAATTTACAATTAGACCATTCTGACAACAATAAATAAGCCTCCTCTTTGGAAGTTAGCTTTGAATCTATTACAATTTTTATATCGGGATATTTACTCTTAAAAGAGCCTGTGTAACAGGGAAGAAGGTCATTATCAAGATGTATATTTAACTCCTGCAAAGAGTGAAAGAAAGAAGTAAAATCCTGAAGAACATACATGCGCCTTTGAAAAGGCGATGATTGGAAAGAAATCAAGTTGTGAAGAAGATCGTTCTTAGGCAAGCTGTATAACTTTAAAATAAATCTTTCTTTTAAATAACGAAATCTAATATGAATAGGAGGAAGATTCGATTCAATTTGCATAGCAGCGATAGGACTAGTTTTAAATGCACCCAGTATTGTCCGCATACATTTGTTTTGTATTTTATCTAATGAATTTACAATTTTATCATCTCCAGCAAAACATAGAAAACCATATTCAAAATGACTTCGAACTAGAGACTTATACAAGATTAACAAAATTTTGGGGTCTGCACCCCATGAAGTGGCGCACAGCGATTTTAACACATTGTATGCTTTGTTAGCTTTGGTTATAATACTGTCAGCATATTTTATCCAGGAAAGTTTTGAAGTAAATATAACACCTAAAAACTTTATTAGATCATATGAAATAGGCAGTGATATGTCATTGTACAAAACTGTGGGCAAACACATGCTTTTGCGACCAAAAATAAAAACTTTGGTTTTAGTCGAATTTACATCTAAGTTCAGATATGCAAAGTATTTATGTAAGTTGATTAATGCCTCATTAATAGTCAAAGCTAATTGATTTAAATCAGATCCTGACACATAAACAACCAAATCATCTGCATACTGCAGATTTTTAACCTTTGTTCCTAGAATAAGATTTAGTCTCCTAATGTACAAAATAAAAATTAAAGGGGATAAGATACCTCCTTGACAAACCCCTAAAGAAGATAATCTTGGGCCATATAAGTGATTGTTAAATTTAACAAAAACCTTCCTGTTTGTTAAAAACATTTGTAAGAAATTTATTATTTTGCCAGGTAACCCTATCATTGACAGCTCTCTACATAAAACGGAAATATTGACACTGTTAAATGCACCTGCAATGTCAAAGAATACCGAAAGAAGATACTGATTATTATATATGCTGTTAAGTGCATCAAGTTGCAACTGACAAATACTCTCACGAGAAGACCGACCTTTACGAAAACCAAACTGATTGCAGGGTAACAGACCATTTTGTTCGACAAAAAATTCCAACCGTTGCTTTAGAAGCTGTTCAAAAACCTTTCCTACACAAGATGTGAGTGCTATAGGTCGATATGAGTCGGGTAACAATTTATCTTTATCAGGCTTTAAAATTGGGACCAAGCAATCTGTTTTCCAATCATCAGGAATTAAGTTTTCTTCCCACAGCTGATTTAATATGTTTAAAAAGGTCTTTAGATTTTGTGAACTTAAATTTTTCAGTAAAATATATGGTATTCCATCAAGACCAAAGGATGTATCTCTTCTTGAAAATAGGGCAGATTTAAGCTCTTGCAAAGAAAACGGTTCAGTAAGATACTTATCATTATCATTTTCTGTGTGAACATAATTTAAAGACTCATTAAGCACAAAATCAGGAGTGTATTTCTTAAGAAAATCTGATATCCAACTATTATTACTAGCGTGTTTTGAAATGAATGTTTTATTAAATTTCCGCATGTAATTCCATATTAATGTCAAAGGAGTGCACCGGTTAAATGAGTTACACAGATTTATCCGACTATTACGCCGTTCAGTCTTAAGAACAAGCTTTTTAAGGGCTCGAAGTCTTTTAAATTCTATATAATTCTCTTCACTAGGTTCACTTTTAAATTTTATATAAGCATGTTTTGAATTAAGTACAGCTTCTGAACACTTTTGATTCCACCAAGGCAGCCGGGGAAATTTCAAAGATTTTGGTGTACACGGATTAGAACTATTCAAAGACCTATGTCTAGGGATGGACTCTACAGCAGTAGATCGCAAAATATTACAAAACAGATTGAGCGCATCTATCGAAGACATATTTTCAAAATCAATATTAGCCAAACAAAAATCAACTGATTGCCTGTACATTTTCCAATTCACCTGTTTGTAATTTGGGTGAATGGGCAAATGTACATTATTACATATTGGATTACTTTGTGAGCTATTTTCATTACCAACTATCATTTTTATCATTACAGGCAAATGATAACTGCTGCCAAGAGGACAATCCATAACAGACCAATCACATGAAAGTGCCAATGATGGAGAAACGAAAGTTAAATCCAGAGCATTAGGACGCCAAGAAGAAGAACCAGTTGTAGTAGTTTGACCATTATTTAAAAGAACCAAGTCATTGCCATCAATAATATCTAAGACATCTCTACCTCGAGGCAATGTATCAACACAGCCCCATGACATATGATGAGCATTTAGATCGCCTCCAAAAAGCATTGGCTGCGGAATAGATTTTATCAAAGCATCAAATTTACTTTTATTAAATGGGGGATCAGAATTTGATGGACTATAAAAACTTACTACACTCAACTGCTTGTTGTTTATAATTATTTGTACACAGATATTTTGTAGAGCATTGTCAAAATAAGTTTTAATATTAGAATATACTATATTGTTATGAATAAGTATTGCTACACCATTATGTTTATTACCACAGTCATTTCTAATGACATTGTATCCTTTAATTGAAAATTTTTGATGTTGTTTTAACCAGGTTTCAGAAATTATTGCTATGTGAATGTTATTTTCATATAAGAATCTAGTAAAGATTAGCCTATTGCTTATTATACTCTGAGCATTCCACTGCACTATGTTCAATATGTCCATATTGTCCATAAAGAAAAAAATTAAGGTTGTTTCCTGAAAGTGTTTTTAAGTGTTTCTTTTATATTGTTAGAATTTATTGGCGTTTCTTTATCAGCACAAATTTTAACTATAGCTTCCACAAGTAGATTCATAAATCTGTCAGATTTGGTCAGATTACTTAGATGGGTGTCAATATATTTTGAGCAGAGCTGCGGAAATGCAACGTCACAAAACAAATCGGAATATTTAGCACTACGTGATTTTAACTTATTTTCCTCAATTTTCTGTTTTTTAATTGGACATGCAGCAGATATAGCCACGTGATCCCCACCACAGTTTGCGCATTGTGTTTTAACCTTATTACAATTTTTGAAATTATGAGGTTCAGCACAAATTGAACATACTTCATTATTTTTACAATACTTTGCTATATGACCAAATTTCATGCAACGAAGGCATTGCTTTACTGGAGGAATATAGATCCCTACTTCGTGCCTCCAATGGTCAAGTGTTACATATTCAGGCAACTGTACAGAGGCAAAAGTCACGGCAACCGTCTGAGTTGGAACCATTGAGACGATACCCAGCATGTCTTTTACCCGCCGCATAAACCGTCTTACGCTTATCACCTTTTTACTGGAAGCTATTAATTGGAAAATCTTCTGGTTCGAATAATCAATCGGCACTGAAGTGAGAACACCCGTAACCTCGGTCTCAGATGCTGGGATTGAAGCATTCATGTGAATAAATATAAATAAATATAAATATAAATATAAATATAAGGGGACAATCTTACACAAATCGACCTAGTCCCATAGTAAGCTCAGTAAGGCTTGTGTTATTGGTACTAGACGACGATATATATAATAGATATAAATACTTAAATACATAGAAAATATCCATGACTCAGAAACAAATATTCATGCTCATCACATAAATGTTTGCCCTTACCGGGATTCGAACCCAGGACCTCTTGCTTCGTAGGCAGGGTCACTACCAACTAGGCTAAAGCGGTCGTCAAAATTTCATTTAATAATTTTTCATTTTTTAGGAAGACATTGGCGTGATTTGGGAGATCGAACATAATCCCAAGTTTGTATGCATTAATTGTTCTTAGATGCATCACGCCCGACACGCGATGCTTTCGGATTGCATTGGACAAAGCAAGTCTATCTTTGTCAGAAAATTTGTGGTCATCCTCTCTGTGATTCAGAAAAACAATAAATTCTTTCTTAGCTGAATTTTCGTCGTACAACCTGTAATAACTTTTGGCCCTGAAAGGAGTATACTTCTCTTTGTCATCTTCTTTAGTCTTCTTTTTTGCAGGTATGCGCTCCGAGGGCGCACCTGTATCCGCATCAGAACTACTTTCAGATTGAAGATCTGGCTCCGGCTCCAAGCCCTCCAACCGAGAACGCTTTCCCGTACGCTTCCCCATGACTGGGGAAGCGCACCAAACCGATAACCAAATCAACTATGAATTTAAATTAAAATTAAGACTAAATATGTACAAATTAACACCTAAAATTAATTTACAATAAAATATTTTATCAAGCGCGCCTATCACTTTCAACGTTCCCGCCAAAAAACCATGACATGACCATTTGACAGCTCCGAGTAGAGATACTAGAGATGTTTTTTTTTTTTTTTTTTTTTTTAAATTCGTCCATTCGGACAGGCTAAGACCATGGGCCATACTGCCTAGTCTTCAGTAAGTATAATTTCATTTGATCGAATCCAGTAATAACGTCTTCAGTAGTTTCAAATCAGAAGTCTCTAGTCCAATAAATATGTCTTCAGTTATTTCCAATTCATATGAACAAATCTAGATATTAAGTCATCAGTATTATCAACATATGTGTCAAATCCAAAAAATAAGTCTTCAGTTATTCCAATCCAATTCATGAAGTCAAATCCAGTAATAAAGTCTTGAGTATGTTCCAATAAAAACGTCAAATCCAATATTCAGCTCTTCAAAAAAGCTTACACCTCATCCAGACATTCCAAAAAGTCATTTGACCAACAAAATATAGGTACAATGCTTCAATAAAAATATATACAATTTTAAGCAAGTTTTAAATTTAGCATCATATTTACAGCATACACACAGTATTATGTACAAAATTAAACAAAGGTAAATAAGTAGACGACTCCTTCAACAAATCAGTTACTGAGAGCGGGATTCGATTAGAAGCTCCATAAATCTCAAGCAACTCATCCATCAGCACTAGGCGCTGAATGCCAAAGGATGAGCAACTAAACAGAATGTGATCTATAGACTGAACCTCTTGCTTTTGACAATGATCGCAATAAGGGGATGAGACAAAGTTTTTACGATGGAGATGAAAATTTAAACGACAATGACCAATGCGCATACGAGTAATTATGGTGTAAAACCTACGATGCATGTAAGTTTTAAACTTACAAAACCAAGGCTTACTATTAACTTGGTTATCTAACAAAGCATACAAATGAGCCTTATTCTCAACTTCTGTAAAATGATACCAATGTCTTCCCCAAAGAACAGTCATACGCTGTTTTAGATTACTTATAATATCAGAATATGGCAAGGTCACAGCTAAGTCCCTGCTGTTGGGAACCAGGGACAAGTCAGATGCATTAGCAATAGTTCTAGCTAGGTAGTCGGCGTTTTCATTACCAGAAACTCCTTTATGAGACGGAACCCATACAAAATCTATTTTAATACCAATTAAAGATAGTTCTAACCATAATTCTTTAATGGAAAAAATTAGATAGCAAGTGCTAGCATTCATTTTGTTACTCGATAAACTTATTAATACACTCATACTATCGCTTACTATGACCCATTCTTTACTATATTGATTATGTTCTTTAACATGTTTCAAAGCAAATAAGATGGCAGTTGCTTCAGCAGTAAAGATACTTGCATTTTTATTGATATTAAACCCAATACCTTTATTAATTTCAGGTTGATAAATTGCAAAGGAAACAGCATTATTATTTTTGGCACCATCCGTATAAATAAATTTACAATTAGACCATTCTGACAACAATAAATAAGCCTCCTCTTTGGAAGTTAGCTTTGAATCTATTACAATTTTTATATCGGGATATTTACTCTTAAAAGAGCCTGTGTAACAGGGAAGAAGGTCATTATCAAGATGTATATTTAACTCCTGCAAAGAGTGAAAGAAAGAAGTAAAATCCTGAAGAACATACATGCGCCTTTGAAAAGGCGATGATTGGAAAGAAATCAAGTTGTGAAGAAGATCGTTCTTAGGCAAGCTGTATAACTTTAAAATAAATCTTTCTTTTAAATAACGAAATCTAATATGAATAGGAGGAAGATTCGATTCAATTTGCATAGCAGCGATAGGACTAGTTTTAAATGCACCCAGTATTGTCCGCATACATTTGTTTTGTATTTTATCTAATGAATTTACAATTTTATCATCTCCAGCAAAACATAGAAAACCATATTCAAAATGACTTCGAACTAGAGACTTATACAAGATTAACAAAATTTTGGGGTCTGCACCCCATGAAGTGGCGCACAGCGATTTTAACACATTGTATGCTTTGTTAGCTTTGGTTATAATACTGTCAGCATATTTTATCCAGGAAAGTTTTGAAGTAAATATAACACCTAAAAACTTTATTAGATCATATGAAATAGGCAGTGATATGTCATTGTACAAAACTGTGGGCAAACACATGCTTTTGCGACCAAAAATAAAAACTTTGGTTTTAGTCGAATTTACATCTAAGTTCAGATATGCAAAGTATTTATGTAAGTTGATTAATGCCTCATTAATAGTCAAAGCTAATTGATTTAAATCAGATCCTGACACATAAACAACCAAATCATCTGCATACTGCAGATTTTTAACCTTTGTTCCTAGAATAAGATTTAGTCTCCTAATGTACAAAATAAAAATTAAAGGGGATAAGATACCTCCTTGACAAACCCCTAAAGAAGATAATCTTGGGCCATATAAGTGATTGTTAAATTTAACAAAAACCTTCCTGTTTGTTAAAAACATTTGTAAGAAATTTATTATTTTGCCAGGTAACCCTATCATTGACAGCTCTCTACATAAAACGGAAATATTGACACTGTTAAATGCACCTGCAATGTCAAAGAATACCGAAAGAAGATACTGATTATTATATATGCTGTTAAGTGCATCAAGTTGCAACTGACAAATACTCTCACGAGAAGACCGACCTTTACGAAAACCAAACTGATTGCAGGGTAACAGACCATTTTGTTCGACAAAAAATTCCAACCGTTGCTTTAGAAGCTGTTCAAAAACCTTTCCTACACAAGATGTGAGTGCTATAGGTCGATATGAGTCGGGTAACAATTTATCTTTATCAGGCTTTAAAATTGGGACCAAGCAATCTGTTTTCCAATCATCAGGAATTAAGTTTTCTTCCCACAGCTGATTTAATATGTTTAAAAAGGTCTTTAGATTTTGTGAACTTAAATTTTTCAGTAAAATATATGGTATTCCATCAAGACCAAAGGATGTATCTCTTCTTGAAAATAGGGCAGATTTAAGCTCTTGCAAAGAAAACGGTTCAGTAAGATACTTATCATTATCATTTTCTGTGTGAACATAATTTAAAGACTCATTAAGCACAAAATCAGGAGTGTATTTCTTAAGAAAATCTGATATCCAACTATTATTACTAGCGTGTTTTGAAATGAATGTTTTATTAAATTTCCGCATGTAATTCCATATTAATGTCAAAGGAGTGCACCGGTTAAATGAGTTACACAGATTTATCCAACTATTACGCCGTTCAGTCTTAAGAACAAGCTTTTTAAGGGCTCGAAGTCTTTTAAATTCTATATAATTCTCTTCACTAGGTTCACTTTTAAATTTTATATAAGCATGTTTTGAATTAAGTACAGCTTCTGAACACTTTTGATTCCACCAAGGCAGCCGGGGAAATTTCAAAGATTTTGGTGTACACGGATTAGAACTATTCAAAGACCTATGTCTAGGGATGGACTCTACAGCAGTAGATCGCAAAATATTACAAAACAGATTGAGCGCATCTATCGAAGACATATTTTCAAAATCAATATTAGCCAAACAAAAATCAACTGATTGCCTGTACATTTTCCAATTCACCTGTTTGTAATTTGGGTGAATGGGCAAATGTACATTATTACATATTGGATTACTTTGTGAGCTATTTTCATTACCAACTATCATTTTTATCATTACAGGCAAATGATAACTGCTGCCAAGAGGACAATCCATAACAGACCAATCACATGAAAGTGCCAATGATGGAGAAACGAAAGTTAAATCCAGAGCATTAGGACGCCAAGAAGAAGAACCAGTTGTAGTAGTTTGACCATTATTTAAAAGAACCAAGTCATTGCCATCAATAATATCTAAGACATCTCTACCTCGAGGCAATGTATCAACACAGCCCCATGACATATGATGAGCATTTAGATCGCCTCCAAAAAGCATTGGCTGCGGAATAGATTTTATCAAAGCATCAAATTTACTTTTATTAAATGGGGGATCAGAATTTGATGGACTATAAAAACTTACTACACTCAACTGCTTGTTGTTTATAATTATTTGTACACAGATATTTTGTAGAGCATTGTCAAAATAAGTTTTAATATTAGAATATACTATATTGTTATGAATAAGTATTGCTACACCATTATGTTTATTACCACAGTCATTTCTAATGACATTGTATCCTTTAATTGAAAATTTTTGATGTTGTTTTAACCAGGTTTCAGAAATTATTGCTATGTGAATGTTATTTTCATATAAGAATCTAGTAAAGATTAGCCTATTGCTTATTATACTCTGAGCATTCCACTGCACTATGTTCAATATGTCCATAAAGAAAAAAAATTAAGGTTGTTTCCTGAAAGTGTTTTTAAGTGTTTCTTTTATATTGTTAGAATTTATTGGCGTTTCTTTATCAGCACAAATTTTAACTATAGCTTCCACAAGTAGATTCATAAATCTGTCAGATTTGGTCAGATTACTTAGATGGGTGTCAATATATTTTGAGCCGAGCTGCGGAAATGCAACGTCACAAAACAAATCGGAATATTTAGCACTACGTGATTTTAACTTATTTTCCTCAATTTTCTGTTTTTTAATTGGACATGCAGCAGATATAGCCACGTGATCCCCACCACAGTTTGCGCATTGTGTTTTAACCTTATTACAATTTTTGAAATTATGAGGTTCAGCACAAATTGAACATACTTCATTATTTTTACAATACTTTGCTATATGACCAAATTTCATGCAACGAAGGCATTGCTTTACTGGAGGAATATAGATCCCTACTTCGTGCCTCCAATGGTCAAGTGTTACATATTCAGGCAACTGTACAGAGGCAAAAGTCACGGCAACCGTCTGAGTTGGAACCATTGAGACGATACCCAGCGTGTCTTTTACCCGCCGCATAAACCGTCTTACGCTTATCACCTTTTTACTGGAAGCTATTAATTGGAAAATCTTCTGGTTCGAATAATCAATCGGCACTGAAGTGAGAACACCCGTAACCTCGGTCTCAGATGCTGGGATTGAAGCATTCATGTGAATTTCATTTAATAATTTTTCATTTTTTAGGAAGACATTGGCGTGATTTGGGAGATCGAACATAATCCCAACTTTGTATGCATTAATTGTTCTTAGATGCATCACGCCCGACACGCGATGCTTTCGGATTGCATTGGACAAAGCAAGTCTATCTTTGTCAGAAAATTTGTGGTCATCCTCTCTGTGATTCAGAAAAACAATAAATTCTTTCTTAGCTGAATTTTCGTCGTACAACCTGTAATAACTTTTGGCCCTGAAAGGAGTATACTTCTCTTTGTCATCTTCTTTAGTCTTCTTTTTTGCAGGTATGCGCTCCGAGGGCGCACCTGTATCCGCATCAGAACTACTTTCAGATTGAAGATCTGGCTCCGGCTCCAAGCCCTCCAACCGAGAACGCTTTCCCGTACGCTTCCCCATGACTGGGGAAGCGCACCAAACCGATAACCAAATCAACTATGAATTTAAATTAAAATTAAGACTAAATATGTACAAATTAACACCTAAAATTAATTTACAATAAAATATTTTATCAAGCGCGCCTATCACTTTCAACGTTCCCGCCAAAAAACCATGACATGACCATTTGACAGCTCCGAGTAGAGATACTAGAGATGTACACCATGTAAACAGTAATTTTTGTTTACGCAAATCTCAGACGACACAGTATAACGAAATTATACTGACATTTAGAAAATAAAATCAAAAGATTGAAAATATTGTATTTAAAAATGTTTTTTTATAGAAGTACGTTTGTGATAACCTCGACACTAAGTTTTAATAATAAAAGTATTTTTTTTTCTTACGAGCAATTTTTTCTGAACGCATTCTTAACCTAAGCATGCCATGACTACCAACACCTAGAAAACCATTATGAGCGCTGCCAACACTGATATCAGTCATGTGTACTGTGTAGTTGTTGTAGATCGTAGTAGGTATCGTTGCTTGCTTGCTTTCTTTACTTTGCACCGCGCGTCGTCTACCAATTGGACTGTTAAATTGAAAGAATATTTGTCACATAACATTCGAATTGATAAAATAAACATAATACATAATCGTGAACTATAAAGACGTTACTACCGTGCCAATAATAAGAGGATGTGTAGAAATATGTGAAAGTGACAGTCGCAACAATCGACTCAGTTTTTGTGATTATGTTATTTCGCATAGTTTCAAGTACCGCCAGTTCATAGGTGCCGCAATGTTACACTTGGGAGTTCTTTCGTGTCTCGTCGAGGACACCTGATCCGCTATGTTTGAGGCGGGATAAGCTAGTGCTTGCACGATCAACATTTATAATGCAACAAGACTATTTAGCGGACGAGTGCAAGAGTAAAAGTCTGCGGCGGAGGCCCACGAAGGTTCTGAAGATAGCTGAGAGCTTCACGAACTTGGATGAGACTGCGAAGGCCGGTCGTTTCGTGAGGGGGCCGAATTGGCGTGCCGGGAGGCGGCGTGAGGGACTAGACGGCAGCAGGACCAAGTGTTGTGATGATGATTTGTGTGCTAAGGAGTCGAGTGTGAGTGATGACAGTGAGAAACTGGGCGACCGGAGGGTCACGGGCTCCTCGTGCACTGCCCTCCGGACCGCTGTAGCTGCCCTCTACCCATTTGATGACTTCATCCTGGAGAAAATTGGCTCCGGGTTCTTCTCTGAAGTTTTCAAAGTAAGTACCTGTTTTATTGTATGAAAGGGAATCAACTTCCTAAAAGCAAGCATACTGTGTTTATTTTGAAGATCACACCTTCATTCAAGCTGTTTAAACCTATGATGGAACAGAGAGTTTAGGGTGAGAAGCTGTTTGTTTCTTAATTTACAATATCCTATTTGAAATCAACCAAATCTAACCTATTACAAAAACTGAGATATCTGATTGACTGACTAATTTCTACATTCAATTGTTAATATATACTGATTTAATTATTGCCTCCTTTCATTCACAGTGTTCTAACTTTGTAATGATGTTCATATTTATAAATCTTCATGGCTAACATGCTTATTTGTTAGTAAACATGCATCATCTGCAGGAAATACCTTACCAGTATTTTTGACAATACCTACTGGCTGACTCATCTTGAAAATGTGAACAAAATTGTCTATAGTAGTTTTATTGTAAAGCTCATAATGATAAAGCATTTTAACTCTTTTCTTTGTATTTAAAATACATATTTAGTAGACTTTTTTTTCATTTACCAAGAAAACGGTTAAAAATGTTTGTTTGTTTATTAGTGAGGGACAAATCGTGGAACTGAATGTTGAACCAGTTAACCTAAACCAGTACCAATTAAGCTGAAATTTTGGGCATACAAGTAAGTATAACTTGGACAACAATTCAATATTATTAAACACATTTATATTTTATTTATTACCATGCTTCTCCTATTTCTAAGCAATCATCTTTTCTCTCCTACTATCCTTAAGTAGTGTAGTAGGGAATTAAAATACGGCAACGGCATTAGTCACAGCACTATCCTTGGGTAGATCCCAGGCTAACCACAATGGTTATTCATCCATTCATTGACTTGCCTTGTGACTAACAATAATTGACCTTGGTAGTGACCATGACATGTATAATTTAGTTGCCCTGCCCGCTTTACCTATATGTACTGAGGAACAGGAAAATTATTTTAAATTGCTGACATTTTCCAACTTAACGGAAGACAAGTAAAGCCCTGATTACAATTGTTATAAATAAATGAATATTAGGGAACAATCTTAATTGATGGACGAACGAGCCCCAAAGTAAGTTCAATAAGACTTACGTTATGGGTAGTAGACGACGATATATTTGATAGATGTAATTTCTTAAATACATAGAAATCATCCAGGACTCGGTAACAAATATTCATGGTCATTTGTATACATGTATACATCGTCACACAAATATTTTCCCTGGCCGGGATTCAAACCGAGGACATTTAGCTTCGTAGGCAGCGTCACTACCCACTAGGCTAACGGGTCATCTGTTATGCTGGCCAAAAATATAATGATTTTAATTAAAGCTTTATTTGATAAATGTTCAAAGTAGAAAAGGAACGGTCTAGGGCCAACTGAAACGAATTTGCCGAAGTTAATTTCAGAACATGTTATTTCATCTTAAAGATATTTTCAAGCCAAATTAGTTCAATGTGACATTATTGACTTTGGTGACATTTATCGAACTGAACAAAAATTGTGTTTGCTGGATAGACATCATTACCTGTTTATTATTTTGTTTTTGAAACCACTTTGTTGGCAAGTGGTGTACTTTTTTATAACAATGCTAAGTCATATTTTACGTATTTCTATAAAATCAATTTATTTTCTAAAGTATATACGAGTACAAGACGATAATTAACATTAACTGAATTAAATGAAAACTAAGTCAAATCTAAAAAAGCCCTCCAGGCATTGTAATTTGTACCGAGGATGCTGGCGGCATTTCCTCGCTGAATTGCAATGCTGATGCGTTGCGCGAGAAAGCCGCCAGCTCTTCGGTCACCAGTGACGTCAACCAGACGTTTCGCGATTTCCGCAAATAACTTTTGCGCACTGGGACCCCACGGAGCGAGGGTCTCGACTCGACGCTAAATGGTACAAAGTTGTAGATTTATTAGAATTACACATACAACTAAGACATATAGTAGGTAGCATGATATGGACAGTCCGCTGTAAGTCTCCAACACAAAAATTACTGCAATAATTTCACACTGCTCCTGCGCCACCTGCATTAAATATTTTCATTCCTGATAAATACTGACAACAGAACATATTAAGCTACTCATAATGCCGACTGTACACACTCGTCGAGAGCTGCTAGCCGAGAGTTTTGGGCGAGAAGCTCTCGACCTCGACGAGAACACACCATGTACACACTCGTTGCGTCATTGAACAGCGGAACAACCCTTTGACTCGGTGGCAAGATACCCCAGGAAAATTACGTTTTTTTTATACATTAATTTATAACAGCGTTTTTTTTGTATGTTTAATTTACAAATGTTATTCCAAGATGCCTTATCCAATAATCCTACAAAATTTCCATCGCGAAGTAAATATATAAAAATAAATGACACATCCATTATGTTTTCTGTGTGATTTATGTATTATTCTTGAAGAGCTCCTGTAAATTAACCAAAACAAAAATATCTATTAATATTTTTCCTCTTTTTTCAGGAATTGGTTAAATATCGATTTTTTTGATGACTAATATTTTGGTGGATTTTGAATCTACGTAATTACTAAAATGATAAATATCAGTTACACACAAAAAAACTGCTGTTATGAATTATTTCCAAATTTCCTTTTTTTTCCATTAATGAAAATAAAGTGCTTCGGCTAAAAACCGACACGCGACCGAGGCGAGACCCGAGCGGACGAGACAAGGGGAGAGCATCACACTCGTTCTCGGTCTGTCTCGGGGTGTCGCGACGAGTGTGTACAGCCGGAATAGTACTTGAAATTCCAATATGAGTAATAATCATTGACTGTAATTAAAACTGTTATATTAATACGTAATTTAATAAACAATTGCTCGTATAATGCCATCTTACCGTTAACCCCATCTTCGGCAGTTTATCATTTCGCAAAATAGTGGCTTCGACAAAAGAATTCGTCACACATAATGTATTGTTAACACAAGTGATTCAAAGAAAGGCATGCCTTAACTCTGACATCATTGGTATATAGCTGTCTTATTAGATTATTACAGAGTGTAGTTGATAAATATTGACCATGATGAAGGAAAGTTATGTACATGACATGATACATACCTATTTATAATGGAAACAACACTTTCAAATCATTGAATTAACCTCAGTCATCAATATGGTGATCTGATGACCTGGTAAATGTCGCGGGAGTCCGCTGGATGTGGGTGGCGCAGGATCGGTCATTGTGGCACTCTTTGGGGGAGGCATATGTCCAGCAGTGGGCGTCTTTCGGCTGATATGATGATGATGTTGATCAATGATATGGTTATGTATTTTGTATACTTTATCTTAATGCAATATTCATTCATATAGGCAGTGTTAGTTCATATAGTCGGTTAGTAACATGCAAGCTTTCTCGCAACGTCTCTCTGTAATTAGAGCATTTAGAAAAAGATGGATTTCGGGGATAAAAACTATCCTATGTCACTCTCCATCCCTTCAACTATCTCCACTTAAAAAATCACGTCAATTCGTCGCTCCGTTTTGCCGTGAAAGGCGGACAAACAAACACACACACACACATACACTTTGGGGACTTCACATCACGTATTTAATATACTAGTCAGCCAAAAGCTAAATTCGTTTTAAAAAAGCTTCTCTTCTGCCCCTGGCTTCTTCTCGTCACACGTAAATTAATATGGTCGGATTTTTCTAAAACAATTCTAGAGTTAACTTAAGTATGAAGATGTTTTTAAATATCGTGAAAAGTTTTTGTTGATTTGCGCACTTAGTACCTATTGTATGCTAATGAGCATAATGTGTGTAATAAAAACACCTATCGTATTTTATTTTGTTGCTTCAGAGGTGTTTCTGCTGTATAAGCATAACGGTCAGGCCACGACATTGCGTGAATTGCGGCGACGCAAGCGTTTTATCTGTTCTTTGCGCGGTCGAGACGAGACGCGCAACGCGCTGTGGTTAGTTGGGATCACACGCGATGAATCAGAAAACCCGCTGCCGCCTCCGCCGCCGCGCAATCTTGTGGCCTGGCCGTAAATGCTCATTTCTTGCGTTATACGTTTGTCGAGCTGACAAACGTATAACGCAAGAAATGTCATGGGGTTAATTATCATCGTCATAGGTATTTTCTGTTGTTGGCATTAGGTAGTGACACTAGTTACCAAGTCGAAGTAAATACAAACGCTATTAATAATAGTACTACGTACAGAAGGTTCTTTGTTAACAAACCCCCTGATGTTGCCTACGGAACGTTTAAATGTAGATAGCTGAATTCGCATTTATAATCCGTGTCGTAAACTCGTAGTATATACCTAAAGTATATACCTTATATGTAAAGCGACTACCTAATTTCCTAAAGCAATTTCCCTTCCTAAGGCAAGCCATAAAATACGCGCTCCTGGCCAACTTGATATTTATCAATGTCAACGTGGTGTCGCAAGAATACACGGCATTGCTTGCCCTTCGGAAAAGGTTTGCGAATTTTAGGTAGGGAGGTTCTATAAAAAAAAAGTCTTGGTCAACGTTAGTATCATTACCATTAGTATTACCTACTTAAAAAATCTGATGACCCTTTAGTCTTTGTTGAGCAGCGGTCAAAGAAACCATGCGAGCTCCTTACCAATTTCTACCTAAACACGTGCCTAAAGGCTCGGTCAAACACAGGGCGCGCGTGGATCGCGCCGGCCTCGCGCTCTCAACACGCCCTCATCGCGCGCGCGAACGCGGCGCGATGCGGGCGTGACTCGCGCCCGGATACAGCATGCGCGTGCGGAGGGTCGCTCATTCCTTGATGTGACCCAGTGCGGCGCAGCGTGCCCGCGCGTCCGCGCCGCGCTGCGCTGCGCTCGCGCCGAGTGGACGCAAGGGGCAGAGCGGCGCGGGGCGCGACAGAAGCGGGGCGCGATGCCGGCGGGACGCAGTCTGTTTGACGTCGCTAACCTGTTAGCATGTATTTAATGCCGCCGCGGTCGCGCCCTGTGTTTGACCGAGCCTTTAAACGCGGTATGCGCATGTTCGAACTAAACTGCTGCCTGGCATCGTTTTGACACCCCGCCCCCCTCCCCGCATAATGGCAATGGCACCTATTCTGTGGGGCCATATTGCGCCGCTACTTAGACTTCTATATGGTTATTTCTAGAGGTCGGAATTTTCGTGGCACTTTTGAGCTGTCATGGACTTCTCGTTTATCGACTTCCGATTATACATATTGTATCGATAAATACAGAATACAATATCTGTAAAATATGATTACGAGTGATGGGTAAACAACATGCAGTCTTATCGCGATTGGGCGATCTCATTTCTAGAAACCAGACAATTTGGAAAAAAATATGACTATTTCTTTTATAGAGAAACTAATGACCAAACACACAACACACTCACAACACCTCTGGTGTTGCAGGTGTCCATGGGCGGCGGTAATCACTTACCATCAGGTGATCTGTCTGCTCGTTTGCCTCCTATCACATAAAAAAAACACTTATTAGCACTAAAACAGACTTTGAACATGAAATTAATAATGTTAAAACATTGAAATGAACTGATTCAATTTAAAATTGTTAACTTTAAACTTTTCATGGTTTTCATTGCAAATCTTTATTTAATAATTTCAGCCATTCAAAAGTTATCTTAAAGAGATCGCTTTATAGCGGTAAGACTGCATGTTGTTTACCTCTACTTTTAATCTTGTTTCATGTGTTGTGTTCTATAATTTATCGATATAATTATGAATATAATATCGGTAGTCGATAAACGAGAAGTCCCTATGACAGCTCAAAAGTGCCACGAAAATTCCGACCTCTGATTATTTCGTTCGCCGTTGTAGAGGCAATTAACTTACCTTACCGGAGACGTCGTCAAACATGTAACTCCATTTCAATTGCGATTCTAGATGGAAAAACATCTGTCATAACTGCAAAACAAGGTCGAGGAGTAACCTCGTGATTATACCTGTGACTTGGAGTTATTAAAACCCACTTGGGCCGACGATGCCGGAAAGAATTGTTTGTAGGCTTATTTTGTATCCACGTGCTTACATTCTGAAACTGATAAGGAATTGTCAGCTGTATAACAATCTAGGTCTGAAAACCTTAGAAAATAAATCCATACTAATATTATAAATACTAAAGTTTGTCGGTCTGTCTGGTACCTGTTCACGCTTTAAAGGCTGAACCGATTTAGATGGAATTTGGGTTTGAGTCCCGGAGAAGGACATGGTAAAGTTTGTTTGGAGGTACGATACAAACGAGTTCCACGCGGGCAGAGGCAAGGGTCGATATTATCATTGAACCCAAATCAGAACAATTTGTAGGTACGTCTCATGTTATGAAACTTATGAACTTGGCGAACTGACGGCATTTCATGATTTTCATGTACCTAAATACATTTTTCGATGTAATAGAGCTTATTTATAACTTGCCCCATTCTCGCACACATTGTCATAATAGGTACAAGTTCAAAAAACTGTTAAAACACCTCCTTCCAGCGTTATTCCCGGTTGTGCCCTTAAGGAGCCCGGGGTCTGCTTTGACACCTAATCCCAAGATTTGGCATAGGCACTAGTTTGTACGAAAGCAACTGCCATCTGACCCTCCAACCCAGAGGAAAAACTAGACCTTATTGGGATTACACCGGTTTCCTGACGATGTTTTCCTTCGCCGAAAAGCTAACGGTAAATATTCCGTACATAAGTTCCGAAAAACTCATTGGTACGAGACGGGATTCGAACCCACGACCGCCGCTTGACTGCCACCGCATGCCTGGACCACTGGGTAACTTCTAAAACACCAAATTTAAATATAATACTCGTATCGATCTTCTTCCGTGTCCGTTGTACATCTATCGTTGACCCCACAGATATACATATACATAGATCACGCAAATGCATGTACTTCGCGTGTCCGAATTCGGTCTCCGAGTTGGCACTCCGACTGACATTCCGCGCGCGTCTGTTATAGTAGCCGATTGTCCGTGAATATTAAGAAAATGCCTTATTGCAGGATCGATTTTGCGCGGACAACGGGGAATTCCCATCACTAATTCGCCCGTGGCACGTCACAGTGGGTAGAAAAAAGTGACACGGTCGGTTTTCATACAGATTGAGGTGTTTAAGTTATCTACAATAGTGTATATCTATATCTGTGGTTGACCCCTGTCATTCCTGTCAATCAAGAACTTGAGCACATATGACATACTCATATGTACGTCTTGTTCTTGTTACGTCAATAGAGCGTAGGCTTTTTCACCTTATCAGGTAAATGTCAGGGTAGGTTAAAGTTCCCTCTATTATCCATAAACAATATATGCCTGTAATACATACCTGCCTCTTGTTTACAATAAAGTATTTACATGCATAAATAAATAGTGTGGGATAATCTGACACAGATCGAACTAGCCCCCCATAGCAGGCTCAATAGAGTTTGTGTTACGAACGATATATTTAATAGATATAAATACTTCAATACATAGAAAACATCCAAGACTAGACCGGGATTCGAACCCAGGATCTTCAGCTTTGTAGGCAGCGTCATCAATGTCATACATAAAGTAAAGTAAAATTTTATTACCAGAAAGATTCAGTACATACAAACAATAGTGTACGACGACAAGACACCATCAAATACTTAAAACCGTTCTTGAACGTGACTGCTGTCTTGTTCGCAATAGAAATGTGATCTATATGTACATAGATCGTATTTATTCCATTATGTAAAGCGTCCGTGAACTCTGTTGGACCACCCCGTTAGGTAAACAGCGGCAGGTTACTACCTATAATAAGGTAAATAACGAGTGACTTATTTAGGAACTGATACCATAGGTAGTTCCTTCACTTGTTTACTTCGTTTCTTATTACGGACTAGCTTTTGCAGCGACTCCGTCCGCGTGGAAATCGTTTAAATAGTAGTTCCATACAAACTTTCACCCCCCATTTCACCCTAAAATGTACACAGTAGTGGCACAGTACAGGCAAAATCTCTACTTTCACGAATTTCGTCTCAAGATTGTTCTGTAATAATGTAACATATTTACAAGACCAGCTTATACGCCGAGGCAGCTCTATCTAAGTACGCTTCGCAACTTTGCTTGAATAGGGTACCTGAAATTCAAGACCCCCTATATGTTTCGAGGAGACTACAAAGTCCCAAGAACACTTGTTAAGTATACCATAAAGTAAACTACCCAGAAGTTTTGAAATTGGATTAATCCGCCCCCGTTTTTAATATCCCGAGATGCCTCGGGCCTGTGAAGATTAATTTATAGTTACTGCCTTGTTACCCTGAGGCTTTTGGTTAACGTTGTTAGTGGGGGTGCTTTTAACATTTCTTTCAGTTTTGAGTCTTTATTTACATAGATTCATGCCTTTATTCCCAAAAGGGGTGGGCAGCAGTGTCAGAGCGCCCATACAAGCCGATACCCACCGATAGTTATAAACTTGACGACCGCTTTAGCTTAGTTGGTAGTGACCCTGCCTACGAAGCAAGAGGTCCTGGGTTCGAATCCCGGTAAGGGCATTTATTTGTGTGATGAGCACGAATATTTGTTCCTGAGTCATGGATGTTTTCTATGTATTTAAGTATTTATTTATCTATATAAGTATATTTATCGTCGTCTAGTATCCATAGTACAAGCTTTGCTTAGTTTGGGACTAGATCGATTTGTGTAAGATTGTCCCCAAATAGTTATTTATTTATTTATTTATTTATTTATTTAACTCTAAACACTTTCCTTTTTTTATTCCGGGTTGAGAGCACATGAAACTTATGTCTTATGAATTTATTTATTACGTTTAGAAGTTATGAAATTGTGATTTGAATTGTATGGTGTTCCTCTCTACGTAATTTGTTAAACTATACATTAGATTACAAATATGTCTATGAAGCTAGGAATTCAAACTGACTATATAAGGTATAAAAGATCGTCAAAATGTGATGGGAGATGTGATGTGGGTGTGAGTTTATAAAAGCACCTTGCAAATTAGCCTTCAAAACAGAATCAATGGAATCGTAATGACATTAATATTATCACTGTTAACCCTGTACCATTCCGCCGTTGGCTTTTAGAGGTCGACCTTTCGTCGTGGTCAGTCATAGGGTTGATGCAAAAGTGCGAGGAACTTAGCCGATTACACAACCCAACTTAAGACAATTTGGAGTAGGCTGTGTCAAGTTGACCGGGATTTGCAGTAAATTATTTACAAAACAAACGAAAGATATGAAGATGACAGGATCGACAGAATTCGCAAAATGTTCGACGTTGTTTACTTCCTCCGGACATTCATCGTAGTACCATTCATTCGGCACGTTTCCTCTCATTCATTCATTCTGCATACTATCCACGGTTTACGTTTAGCTTTCGGCAGTGTTGAATAGCGGCTAGGTACTGCGGAAAGTGCTGTTTACACTTTGATTGCATCCCACATTCTGTGTGCAGACGGAAACTTTGCTTTATTCGATACTAGCTTCTGCCCGCGACTCCTTCCGAGGGGAACTCATTTTTATCGCAGCTCCATGCAAACTTTTAACCTCCATTTCAACTCCTTGGGGAATGATTTCCGGGATAAAAACTATCCTATGTCCTTCCCCGAAATCATAACTATCTCCATACCAAATTTCATCCAAATCGGTTCCGAGGCTTAAGCGTGAAGAGGTAACAACCTGTCAGACACTTTCACATTTATAATATTATTATGGATAAACCTACTAGTGTTATAAGTGATTATGTTATTTAATTTTAATTTTGACGACCGCTTTAGCCTAGTTGGTAGTGACCCTGCCTACGAAGCAAGAGGTCCTGGGTTCGAATCCCGGTAAGGGCAAACATTTATGTGACGAGCATGAATATTTGTTTCTGAGTCATGGATATTTTCTATGTATTTAAGTATTTATATCTATTATATATATCGTCGTCTAGTACCCATAACACAAGCCTTACTGAGCTTACTATGGGACTAGGTCGATTTGTGTAAGATTGTCCCCTTATATTTATTTATTTTATTTATTTAATTTGTAGTGTAAAGCGATAAATTTTGAAATAAAATACCCAGGTCTACTATCCAGCTACTCGGTTTCCCGAAAGAAAGAAACAACCAAGGATGTTTACTACTTCGTCTCCTTGCACGAATTTAAAAATGCAATATTCTGATGCTGATTAAAGACTTCTCCGCTGGTATGGTGGCGTAATGCGGAGGTCAGATACGCACATGGTCAAGGGGGCGTTAGGCCTGGACACCAAAAATAATGGACCCCCCGACTTGGTCGACGACGTTCCGCAAGGATCTGAACAATCCTGACGGAAGCCATAACGCTAAACAGACCCATCTACAGAAGGGTGGTCACGGGCCGACCCCAAATAGAGATGGGAGAAGGTCACGAAAGAAGAACCCTAAAATGCTACTGATTTCTGACCAGAATTGCGTACACATTCGTGAGGACACTTTGGCCTTCAAGTTCGCTTTTGGCAAGTAAAGGAAGGAAAAAGCGCAAAATATCCAGAATAATAACAATAGCCTCAACCTTCTCAGTCAGGGAAATATGTGAGAAACCACTTCCCTCGCAAGGAAGTGACTCACGCGCAGGACATAACCTTGCGGAGGAGCCAAGGCGACTATGCAAGCAGTTTATAAATCGCTCAATTAAGTTGGCTATATACTGTTAGCTTGTATATGTTATTAGGTGGGAGATGAAGTGATATTTTACGGTCAGAAAGCCAGCTCAGAGAAAGCCCTTGTAATTCTAACGACGACGTGTACAAATTGAACATTATCTTTGTATGTTCCCTTGGGGAAACTAGTATTCCAAATAATGTAGTTTGAGTAGGGGAGCTGTCGAGTGTTAGGCAGGGATCGGAACCGGTTTAAAAAAACCAAAATAATTATGGTTTAAACGGTTATTATTTCTGCTCTTCCATATACCGGTTTATCACAGTAACGTTTTACAAAAGATCGAAGTCATTTCGGTTACCAGTATTCGAGAACAACAAAATATAAACGTTTCCGTTAAACATTATTAAACCGTTAAGTCATTTCGGTTACCAGTATTCGAGAAGAACAAAATATAAACGTTTCCGTTGAACATTATTAAACCGGTTAAACTCAGCCGCGCGCCTTGCTTGGTGTGGCGTGCCGCTTTCCTTTGAAAGCGCCGACGCATCGCTGCCGTCTCGCGCTATCTCTATTTCACATGAAGAAAAGTTTGTATTTCTGTTTCATTCGGTTCGCCGCGTGAATCTCAACCTGAGCCGCTTGTTTATGTTTATTTGCGCTGCCGCCAGTGCCAATTGAGGATCAGCTCTGATTGTTTTGATAAGTTTTACCGTTTTTTTATAACTTTTGAAGTGCCAGTTTTGGGTAAAATTTATATCATGTGATTACTTATATTTTTTGCTTAAAGATAATCAATCAAGGTTGTGTTCATTATAAAATAAAATTTTCTTAAACAGTATTTTTTCATTCAATACGATGTGTATGTTTGAAGGAATCCACGTATTTCAGTATGGCCATATATGCATGGGATCGCATACATGGGGGTACGAACTGAAGTTCACCGATCAATAAATTACCAAAATGATGATTTCTTTTATCTACCTCTTTGTCAAATACACAGCTAATGCATTTCGTAACCGGTGCTTTATTATCCCTTTCTGATTCTAAGTTGGATTCTGTGTCACTTTTCACCCGACGTTGCACCTTTGATGAGAGCAATGACGGAGATGAACTATTTTCCAACATTCTTTTTCTCGTTGAATTTGGATCTGAAATCAGTATTAAATTTTTAAAAAATGTGATATATGTCAAATGTTATAAAATGGCGATCATAAAATACTTCATAGATATCTAATATAAATAAATAAATATTGGGGGATCTTACATAAATCGATCTACCTATGTAGTAGCAAACTAAGCAAAGCTAAAGCCCTGCACGAACCGGTCGCGGTTGCGGCGCGAATGCGGGTCGAGCACGGACACTAAAAAGATAAATAAAACTACCTAAACAGATTTTTTTTTATTTTTTTTTTCCAAGGAAAGGTAGACCAGGAAGACCATACTCACGCTGGGAAGACGAGATTAAAAAAATTGCGGGACCAAATTGGAAACTTGACGCTCAAGACCGTCACAAATGGCAATCTTTGGAAGAGGCCTTTACCTGAGAGGGGTTCCTGATATATTCTACCACATGTAATAAAAAATAATAATAATAATTATTATTATTATAATTACATATATATATATATATATATAAAAATAGAATAAGTTAAACATACCTATATTTAAAAGAGCACAAATGTAAAAAAAAGAAGGGAAATAAAAGGCTTTTTATTTATTATACCTAAATAGATAAATAAAGTAGGTAGTTAATACGATTAATGAAACATCAAAGGATAAAACCAATTTTTTTAGATTAATTCTCAGGCTCATTTAATGTGTTTTGAAAATGATCATCTAGTGAGGCTACTGCCCTTAACAACTGGGGATTGGATTGTATGCTCATGCACTTCGTGTTCACGCTCAAGGCCGACGAAAGGATAGCGGAACTGGAGGAAGGATTGAGCAAGTTGCGCTGGGATGTCATAGGGTTATCTGAAGTCCGAAGAGAGGGGGAGGACACGATAACCCTCAAATCCGGCAATTTGCTCTATTTCCGGGAGGGCGACCAACAGTCCCAGGGAGGTGTCGGGTTCCTCGTCCACAAGTCCCTCGTAAATAACGTGGTGAAGATCGAGAGTGTGTCGACTACGGTGGCGTACCTAATACTCAGAGTATCCACCAGGTACTCATTGAAGGTCATTCAGGTTTACGCACCGACCTCGGCACACTCCGACAAGGAGGTGGAGGCTATGTATGAAGATATATCGAAGGCCATGCATAGTTCCAAAACCCACTTCACCGTTGTTATGGGGGACTTCAACGCAAAACTGGGCAAGAAAGATGGTGAAGAGCTGAGAGTGGGGCAATTTGGAGTTGGAAGTCGGAACCACCGGGGCCAACTACTGGCTGGCTTCTTGGAGAAGGAGGGACTCTACATGATGAATTCCTTCTTCAAGAAGCGCGAGCACAGAAAGTGGACCTGGATGAGTCCCGACGGTGCAACTAAAAACGAGATTGACTTCATCATGTCGACGAGGAAGCATATATTCAACGATGTCTCTGTGATCAATACGGTCAAAACCGGGAGCGATCACCGTCTGGTAAGAGGCTCATTGAATATATGCGTCAAGCAAGAGCGCTCTCGATTGATGAAGTCTACTCTCCGTCCAGCATCAAACCAAATTCAAAACCCCGAGAGCTTCCAGCTGGAACTCCAAAACCGTTTTGATTGCCTAGGCGGCGATGTGGACGAATTGAACGACGGGTTTGTGGAAGCTGTCCGTGTCACTGGGTCAAAGTTCTTCAAGGCCCAAGGCATTAACGGAACTAAAAGGCTATCTAGCTCCACTCAGAAGCTCATGAAGGCAAGGAGTGAAATGATTCTACAGTCTTCAGCCGACGCGACCGTATACCGGCAGCTCAATAAACAGATCTCCAAGTCCCTTACCCGCGATCTGCGCCAATTCAATACGAATCGTATTGAAGAGGCCATACAGCGTAATAAGGGCTCTAAAGTATTCTCGAGAGATCTGTCTATAGGGCAGAGCCAGCTCGCGAAGTTAAAAACTGAAGATGGTGGAATCGTTTCCTCTAAACCTGAGATTCTGGGTGAGATAGAGCGCTTTTACGGACAGCTATACACATCAACGCGCAGACCCGAAGTTAGTCAGGCGGAAGACCCTAGAGCTAGACTAACCCGACACTATACCGACGACATCCCGGACATCAGCCTGTACGAGATTGTAATGGCTCTTAAACAGCTCAAGAACAACACAGCACCCGGTGAAGACGGAATAACAGCCGAAGGCGGGTGGAAAACCGGTCCTTACGGCCCTTCAGAAGTTGTTCGGTTCCGTCTTACTGGAAGGGAGAACTCTAAAGGCATGGAACAGAGGTGTGGTGGTGCTGTTCTTCAAAAAGGGTGACAACACTCTGCTGAAGAACTACAGACCCATCTCACTTCTGAGCCATGTCTATAAGCTGTTTTCGAGGATCATTACAAACCGTCTCGTACGCAGGCTAGATGACTTCCAGCCTCCCGAACAAGCCGGTTTCCGAAGAGGCTTTAGTACCGTAGACCACATCCACACGCTTCGTCAGGTTATACAGAAGACCGAGAAGTATAACCTGCCTCTCTGCTTAGCGTTCGTGGACTACGAAAAAGCCTTCGATTCGATCGAAACCTGGGCTGTACTACAGTCTCTCCAGCGGTGCCAAGGTGACTATCGCTATATCGAAGTGCTGAAGTGTTTATACGAGAGCGCTACTATGTCAGTCCGACTCCAGGACCAGAACTCGAAACCTATTCCACTGCAGCGGGGAGTCAGGCAAGGAGATGTTATTTCTCCAAAACTGTTCACCGCTGCACTGGAGGACGTTTTCAAGACTCTGGACTGGAGAAGGCTAGGCATCAGCATCAACGGCGAGTACATCACTCACCTTCGGTTTGCTGACGATATAGTAGTCTTGGCTGAGACCATGGAGGACTTAAGTACGATGCTCGATGACCTCAGTAAAGCATCCGAGTGAGTTGGTCTAAGAATGAACATGGATAAGACGAAGATCATGTCAAATGCCCATGTAGTACCAACTCCCATTACAATCGGACACTTTACGCTCGAAGTTGTAGACGATTATGTATACCTAGGACAGACGATCCAGTTAGGTAGGTCCAACTTCGAGAAAGAGGTCAATCGTCGAATCCGACTCGGCTGGGCAGCGTTCGGGAAGCTACGGCAAATCTTTTCGTCCAATATTCCGCAGTGTCTCAAGACGAAAGTCTTTGACCAGTGTGTGTTGCCAGTGATGACAAATGGCACTGAAACGTGGTCGCTTACTATGGGCCTCGTAAGAAGGCTCAAAGTCACCCAAAGGGCAATGGAGAGGGCCATGTTGGGAGTTTCTCTGCGTGATCGCATCAGAAATGAGACTATCCGCAGCAGAACCAAGGTAACCGATATAGCCCTCCGGATCGCTAAACTTAAGTGGCAGTGGGCGGGGCACATAGCACGTAGAACCAATGGCCGTTGGGGCGGAAAGGTTCTCGAGTGGCGACCACGTACCGGAAGGCGCAGCGTGGGTAGGCCCCCGACAAGGTGGACTGATGACCTGGTAAAGGTTGCGGGAGTCCGCTGGATGCGGGTGGCGCGGGATCGGTCACTTTGGCACTCTTTGGGGGAGGCCTATGTCCAGCAGTGGACGTCTTTCGGCTGATATGATGATGATGATGATTGCAGAAGCCGGAAAGAAGGGCTTGCCGGGCTGGGTGAGTAGGTATAGACGGTCGACCGTAGGGCTTATCTCAAACATGCAATGAAATAAATGGAAAAAAACTCCAAGAAATCAAACTAATACTCATGGCTGAACGCCGTGATGCTGTGCCACAAACCGTGGAATGAATTTTTTTTTTAAAAACTTCGCGTCCTAGGCCTTAAATTTTGTATGAATTTCCTTTACAGTTCTCTCGAGTTGTTCCGCCCGACATGTGATACTTTGAAGCCTGTTATATAATAACGCACGTAATGACGACATTTCATTGCATGAGAAAAAGTGTTTATGGCTGTCGCCCATAGCTCTCTCTCTCTGCATGAACAGAGAGCTCTCTACTAAATGCAAGCTGCATGATTTAATTTAACCTTATTATGAGTAAGTTCTACTCACTTTTCTCAGCATTTGAATGAGGCGCAGTCTCTTCTCGAGCTTCTTAGTTGAAAAACGGTTGGGAATCGGGAACGTAAGAATCCATATCGAACTTGCAGTTTGCACAGTTGCATTCACTTATGGGCCTATTACGATACAATGAGTAAAGTAGTAAAAAAAGAAAAACCCACGGGCGCCCTGAAAGACGGTATGGTATTGGTAATGTCATCACCCTGGCGACTGGCGGTGCCGCACTGCCACGCAGTCAAATTCGATTGGAGTGAAGTAGGTAGGTAACTGAGCCGTCCATATGTGTAAGTGAGAAAGAATGACTCATTGTATCTCTGACCACTTCAATCAAACCGGTTAATTTCGTTCAACAGAAACGAAGCTTAAAACCAATTGATTTCGTTCAACAGAAACGAAGCTTAAAACCAATTTATTTCGTTCAACAGAAACTGAAGCGGCCTAAAACCGGTATATTTCGTTCAACAGAAACGAAATTCGCCTAAAACGGTTTTAACCAAAAACACGATTCATTTCGGTTTGGGGTCAATGGCCGAAACCGGTTTACAAAAAATAACGGTTTCCGATCCCTGGTGTTAGGTGCTTTCGCCGGTAGATTCTAAGATGTAATAGGTGTCACAAATAACGTCCATAGTGTAGTGAGTATAAATGATCAATATGCTGGTTCTCATTCAATATGGTCGAGACACATCGCTTACGATTATTCAAATAACTACTTATAGATTATTCTATTCGTTTCTGATTCCTGCTGCCCTAATTACAGACGTTTGAAGATCAAAAACCTTTGACCTGAATGATAAGGATTTTATTTTGACCTAATCCTAAAACTTTAACGTTGCACGTCTCATCTGTTTTTCTATCTCAGTTCGGCCTCCCGGTTCAGGTTTATCATTTTATTTACCTACCCTTCCTAAGCCAACTGGAGATCACCCACGACAAACAGGTTTTAATAATCCACAAGCAATCATAACTACCAAGACTTAATTAATCTCTGACATTTTGCACCTCTAGACTGGAAAATGGTAAGTGCTTTTTCACGGCTGCAGAAATGTAAACCTGGACACGTGCGGAATAAAGTCTAGAATTGAATGGATTTGTTGGGTTGCTTTATTGTAACGATAGGGCTGGCGAGTCGCGGCACCCCTTTGCAATTTAATCAGGTTTTTGGGTTAATGTGTCTTGATATTGGCCGACCTTGCACCGAAGGCTTGCACCTTATCGTTGTTTTTATTATGTCAGGTATCGCCTGCCAGTACGCATGTGTTGATAGTGAACTACTAAGAGTAGTAAAGTAGATACTACTATTCTATTAAAGGTCTACATATAGACACATATTTGACAAATGAACTACTTGTCTCTTCTAGTTATCGTTGATTTTGACTACGTTTTTTATTACTACTTATTACTACACCTGCCTATTCTGCGGGTATGATTGTATAGTGCGTTCATTGAAATGAAATATTTATTTATTGCAAGAACATTGTTTAAAGTTGATGGACTGAGTATATATAAAATCGTGCCTACGTTCTACTTTACAGGCATGCAAAAATATAGCCAATGAAGGCGTAAATAATTACTTATATGATTAATGAAAAAAAAACAGACCATTAAATTGTAGGTATTTAGAATAACAGATAACAAATTATTGGCTTAAACAATGTCAGGCTGATTAATTTTGAAATACAATTGAAATTCAGAATGACGACCGGAACTAATTATGAATATGATTAAGTTAACAAACAAGTAATTTGTGCCTGATAAAGCATTGTTTTCAAAAATTACGACAGATTGGCTGCTAATATTTTCCGTATTACCCAACAAATACATGCATTGTTCCACCGAATTTCATCTACCGTCATGATTATAAGACAATGAAAAGCTTTGGGTTGGACTGTAGCAAAGAGGTGCCGACACACGAATACTTTCGTCGAAAGTGGTATCATTATGACACTTATTTTGAATAATTGTAACGTATAGAATACGTCTGCCAATCACTTTGGTGACCAAATGCAGCTAAGCTACTAGTAGTATCATGCCCAATTTGACGTATGTTATAATACTAAATGATTTACACTCTGGCGGTGTTCCACTTGGCTTCTGCTGCGATTTCGCGCTTCATAAAACATTCCAATCTTCGTTGCGTCTACGACGCGCATAACGCACGTTAACATGCTGAAAGGAGACATTTACCTGCATGCCGATGCGAGTGCCAAGTTTGCTATCAAATTACCATCTAAATTGAGAAGATACACGAATTTAGAATGTGGCAGTGAATCACTGTGTGTGTGACAATGTAAAACAAAATTAAGTACTTCAATCAAACATATAGAATAATGTTGGTTGGGCTGCACTTTGGGCCAGATCAGACCTAAAATCTCCCCTCTAGTTACAATAGGGGAGGAGAGGTACATAGAAGTATATTTTTGTCGATTCTACTCCGACTATTTGTTCTCTTTTTGCCACGAACACGACAACGTATATGATGTTAACAGGCAATAGTCCCATTTCGACGGGCTAGACATTGGCTATGAGCACTTCTGTTGTTACGATTTCTATTTTTCCACTGTTTAGGAGTTAAAAAATCTGAGGTCTTCACTATTTTCTTAATTAGCGTGCCAAATTTAAACTGTCTTTACTCCGTTTTCATTGCGTCAGTCCCACAATTTACTGACGTGTTTGCGTAAATTTTATGTTTTTCAGTCCACAGATTACTTAGGCCGCGGACTGGACGCCAGCTGGCAGCGGGGCGACGAGCGGCTGCCCGTACATTGAAGTCTCTTGAATGTATGAACTGTGGCTGTCGCCCCGCTGCCCGCTGGCGTGCAGTCCGCGACCTTTACTCCTCAGAATTATTCTTCGAGTTCAAATTCCTTAAGATCAGTCAACAATATTACCTTCGTTCTGTAATGGTGTTTCCGTGTTTGAATATTTAATCGATACTTAGTCACAACAACGCTTTACGAAATTATCGTCACTTGCGAGAATAATAAAAATTCCTGTAGGTTTCCATGTAAATAGGATCATCTTATGTACGTCACGTACGCTAATGCCTGTATTAACATCAGAATGGGTATTGGTCCGTCAGAGCTGGTTATTTTGTATGCTACTAACATACCTAATCATTATAATTTAGTGCCTGTTAGCAGTAATTCTGTCAATAAACGTAATTGCCCTCACTTGAGTTGAATTCGCTACAATTACTATAATTGTGGCGCATTTTTGAGTCCATCCCAACATTCTTCCACCTGCCAAAGTACAGAAATACTTGTTGTTTTAGGTTCTTAAAATGCATCGTTAAAGAAGGCAATTTATTACAATTTTAATGTATCTTAACCAATGAAATAGAGATCGATCCATGTCTGTCTCGTAATTATCTCGGCACCGAGACAAAATTGTACCGTTCAATGTTTCTTTCTAATTATATTTATTGGAAACAGCGGTCTCATGATGTCGAATGAACCGGGTGATGCGAGAGAAATATAATGTAAATACACGGCTGGTTCACGAGGCGGGAATGCTCTCGGCAATTTTCTCGCACGTCAAACAAATTATCTTTACCGTAATCCTATAAATACTTCGATAAGTAGAAGAATAGAGCCATGACTATTACCTATTGGAAAGCAATGCTATGATGGAAATCTCGATACAGGTGAAAGTATGTTGTTTTTCACATGCTATTCATAACGCAGGTACTAGAATTTTCCCCCATTTCACCGTGCTCGAAACACGGAAACTATTACGGCAATGATCGTTTATGTATGTAGATGATTTCTTATCTTAGATTTGTATTCAGGTAGTGCAATGGAATTATTTAACTGTACTTACGAAGCTGTTACATGTTAAAGAGTTACGTCGGTTTTATCTCGTGTTTCGTTATGATACGGGCAGTTTGGCGCTCGAGTCTGTCGAAATCCTTTGGTAAACTTGGCTTTATTTCAACTTGTCGAGACGAGGGTACGACCCCTTTAATCCTTCCTTACCCTCTCTCTCCATTTAGAAATCAGGATACGTCCAATATAAGTTTACTTACGCCAATTTATCCGTCGAAATATTCTTCACTGGCTGCCTCTTCCGTGCGGTCGATGGCAGTGCCTTCAATTACTTAAATTGATGTGTGCGCTGCACATAGATCCTGTCAAACGACCGAGGGGCCCTTCAGTGCTTTAATTTAATCAACTCGTGCGCAAGTGCACGTCGTACTACAGCTTACACGGCATTATTATACATCAGGCAAGGTTATTGTAAGTAGCCTTTGATGTAATGTTCGTTTTAAAATTCGCTCCACGAATGTTTATTCCTACAGCCGTCAAAACAACCTCGTTATAGAGAATGTACGTGCTTTTGAATGGTCTAAAAAGGATAAAGGCTCCTTTGAATTCGGTCCAGACATTGTTAATACTCCGCAGAAACCTTTTCACTGCAGCTAATATTTTTTTACAGCATTTAAATTACTTTTAAAATTTTCTTTGTAAGATCTTCCACAGTAGCTCGTGGGAAGGGTGTACAATGGGCCACAATCAAAGCCATTAATTACTAATTGTAGAGCCATTGTAAAGCGAAATGACATCTAAATTAACTCTTTTTGAACCAAATTTGTTGTGTTGTAAACTTTCTTGGCCGTTGGGAGCATGGCAAAGTTTTCTGTCATTGGGTTTCGACTGGAACGATTGATTGTATCCCACAGGGAAATTGTTCCATTCAAATTTTGGCTTCAACCTTTGAATAGATGGCCTGTCGGCGGGTTTTCGTAGGTGAACTAATCAATCTCTTCTGCGTTGTGCCATTTTGAAAGTTACTTATCATCCATATACGTTCCACAAGCTTCCCCTCGAGGAAAAAGTATGAAATAATTATGTTAAAAACTGTTGTCACAACGTTAAAAAGAAAAAACAAATAAACATCTTATTATAGAAACTTCAACAACTTCAGTAAGTAAACGAAATGTCATGATTTTAAATTTGTTTCTCAGTTTATAACGAAGTACTCTCTCTAAGTGCTCTATTACTCATTTAATCGTAAACTCGTGAAAGAAAGTTTTAACAGTAAGGAAATTTAGTTCTGAATTTACATTAAGTTACTCGTAATTTTGGATCAATAAATTTTACATCACGAATTCTGTTTTAGGACTTTTAGGTGACAATCTTACGCTATTCTAGCTCACAAAGTATTATACTATTTATTGCTAGACGATAATGAATGTATATCGATATTAGTATATAATCTAATCCAAAACTAAACAACAAATAATTTGCGTTCGCTCAACAGTCTCATCTAAAAAAAACAGCCATTATTCACTCCTGAATTGAATCTAGTAGCTTATTAACCTAATCAAGTTTGTAACATTAAGAAAAAGTGAAATACAAAAGAATTTACACTTACGCAATTTACGGCGTAAAAGTAATTTAACTCCAACCAAGCGCACATTGGCAACATGTTGTTCTGATCCGAACAAACATTGCATTATGCAACCTACAATAAAGTTATTCAATGCCTACTTACATAATTTCGGAATACCAATAAGAAGACAATATTATCGGTAAATCCATAGATTTTAATCTTGGTAATATCGAAACCGCAGTTTTGACCGCAAATAAAAACTAGCTTTGATATCCGTTCAATTCTAACTGCCATTGAACCACAGTTTAAATTAACATGTTTCTGAATTGATTAGCAATATGAAAATTACAATGGGGAACAGTCCATATTTTGTGTGACCATTTTTGAAATAGCCATGGATATTAAGGGTGGGTTGCACCAAACCGTCCGTAATCGTAAGCGGTGTTAGTTAAAATCTGAATGTATGGAAAGTTTGACAAGCTTTTATGTAATGGCGGAATCTTAACGAGAGATTATCAGTGATCCAGTGTTTCCCCAAAGTCATTCCGTGTATAATTGAAGTTGAAACCAATTTTAATTGTTCATCAATTTGATACAAATAATCTGACATACCGTCTATCTGCTGATAACTCGTTGGCACGTGAAATTATCTGCTTCCTGTGGTTGTTATACATAATGAAACAGCTAAATTAAAAATGTAAAACAAACCTACTTCAACCGTTCAGGTATTGTAAACCTTAGTTAATTATCATACAAAAAAATCAAGATAATTGTAATTGATTAGTTAATAAGCGAAGATATTTATAGATATATTTTAGGTCCCTTACATAGGATACTTTATTCCCGAAAATCACCCTCGAGGGGGATAGAATGGGAGCGAAAGTTTGTATATGTAGTACCTAACGATTAACGAATCATGCGGTTGCGGACGAAGTAGCAGGCAAAAGCTGGTAAGAATAAATGGACTACTTACATTTTTTATTTGATTTGCCTTAATTCCAACAAGTTTTACGCCTTCGTATCGTAGTGTCACATAGTTTATTTTGGAACTTGGTCTGGTGTACTTATTTGTTTTATGCAATTTGCATATTCTAGTCGGACTAATCCCCGCCTGTCAAGTCGACCTCGATTTGTGTCTAAGCAGAAAAGAAGACATGACACTGAAATTTCCTCAGATTTATATTCCCCACAACGGATTGGATAATTACCTAAGTGAGGTTAGTAATCTTAATTGGGTTTCCATGTTTATGGATACGACGTCGGTCCTAATTTAGGTTTAACGAAGCGGATTTCAGCTTTAATTAAACCTACAATGTACTGTGATGGGCTGACATTATTTTGTATTAACTGTAGCCTTGTTTCCGTGGAAGTTGTTTACGTATGTTCTTCGTTGTTGACAAGACACGAGTCTTGGCTAACGAAGCCTGGGCCCAATTCTCGAACGTTGTCTGTCATTTGTGACGTTTGACTAGTAAGGCAAATTACGTGACAAACGTGACCTCTACCATCATTGTTTACTCACTAGCGTCACTACGTTACTGCACTTATTACCTTTTGAATGAAACACTTTCTTGACAACGTTATACTCATATAATTCGTATTTCGAAGGTAGCCTTATCCAAGCTACAAGCTATCTTAAGCTTAATTGCTTAATTAAAGCTGTAGGCAGCTTAACACGAAATTATAAGTTTTCCTTTCATTGGTGTGTTAAAGTGGCAGCACGTGACGCTCCCATCGAAACAATGGCCTAATTGTGATTTTTATAAGCGGATTCTTCATATCGTTGTTGATCCGTTATTGATTTGTTAGTTTACCTGTAATTATGTTGCAAACGGACTTTATCACTTATCGATGTGGTTAGACGTTCGTCACGTTCTGACAAGAATGAGAGTGCAAGAGTGACGGATGGCTTATCCACAACTATATCTAAGTGACCAAATGGCAACCATGCTAGGCCCGCAGACCTTTTGGACGTAACTGGTATAACGCTAGAGATGATATGGGGGTCAATCACCGCCTCATTTGCCGTCGATACATGCTAAAAACCCTCACAATGCACCTGAGTCGCGCACTTTCTCGCACCCGAGTCTCATTGCACTTTCGCCTCTAATTAAAGCTGCCGATGGAACAATAGCAAGAAGCAAGAACATCTCTAACGTGTGCCTTTAATTGCCGATCGGATCGTACACGCTTTCTATGTGGTACTATTTTAACTCGTGCGGTTGTCGTTTATGACCAGATTAATACTCTTAGTGTAGTGATTTTTTCGGTTTTCTGGTCGGGGACTCTGATACTCATCAGCGCTCGGCTTAATAGGCTCGGCCGAACCTGCCACTGCTAACGTTCTATTAAGAAACTGTCCGCTTCTACCTACGCTGCGGTCACGCATACTAAGTGAAATAGGAGTGGGGCTTGTGATTTGAACAATATGATGATGATATTGATGAAGACGACGTCGTCACCGATTTAGGCCACAGCGTCCTGTATACATGTACTGGTATAGGTACAATATTATATAAAGATCGACATTAGCTATAGCTATGAGTCGGTGTATTCATTCATATACGATATAGATAGTCGGTCGAGAGCACAGGTGTTGACTTGTCTACAACTTAAACAACTTTACTTAAAGTCTCAGCTGAGACGGTCAGTCCTAGGTCTGGGTTTGGGTGGTTATTATAAAGACATCGTTCCGCTTCTTTGGTTGGTTATTAATATTTTACATTTAACCCAGTACAGTTCCACCATCGCGATACGCGACTAGATGACACCGACTGCATTTCTGGGTGCCCACAAGGCATATGTATGAGCATCGTCGTTGAGAAGCAGTGTAAACAGTAACAATTTGTTTATTCACTGCAAGTACCTAAACCGAAACGCTTAGTAGAGGGATCGTTGCCAACGTCCTAAAAACACGAGGATAAACAAACCACAGAGTACAATTTCCAACAATAGATGCGACTTTTTCTACGAGCCATTGAAAGTGTTCTAGAACTTTGACAAGTAGAACAATGACGTATTTTCGCGGTATGATACAAGAGACATCAAAAGATTTTGCAAAAAACGACACTGCTTTTTTCAGATAAATATTATAAGTATATCACTCCCACAAGGTAACCTATCGCAATCACTAAAATTTATTGACCGAATATCGTTTGTCCGAAAACTTTTCGTATTATTATGAGTTCTCCGAATATACAATTCATTACTTTTTTCATTTACCATTTGATGTTATCCAAATGTTTCAGTTGCCCGAAAAACTTTTACCGCTACAGTCATTTGGGTTTGGCTTGTTACAACTTTTGTTTCACAGCCATTTTTTTACTTATCCATCATTACTTTCCGCATTTCATACGTTTAGCCAAATGTTCATTTTGAGGGAAATTCAAAAGTAGTTTTACTGAGTCTCTAAGGCAGGTCGGTGTAGGTACGACGACGAGCGAAGTGAGGAGGAGTGTTAGGTGAACTGCGACCCTACAGCGCGCGAGCCGAGCGAGCGTAACGAGCGTGTCGTGGCAGCGGCCACCGAAGCGCCAGAACCGAACACTTTTTTACTACCTAATGCTTACATATGTACTGTATAAGTATGTGTCAGGTCGGAAGAAATAACTTGATAAAAAAATGTTGTAATTATTTGATATCAATTTATTTAAAGAACACACATATAAGTAATAATAGAACACACATATATGTCGGCGGCCGATCTTAAAATCCGCCAGATCACGAAATTCCTAGGCATATCGTGAAACGCCGCCATTTCATGATATTCCTAAAAGTTGGCCAGGCTTATCACGATGTGCCTGATAAACAATACGGCAGATCGAATAGAACAACGCATTCGTCGATATTCCTAGCTCTATACCGGCCACTGGTGGCGCTGCGTATGCGATGACGGCCGCGTTTGTTGAGAGCCAATAATCAGGGCGGACAAAAATGGCTTGTCCTAAGCGAACTCTGTCTTAGGTCGGTTAGGTTAGGGTTCACTTGTGCCCCTCAGACCAGAAATAGACACCCCGCGCAGCGGGGTGGCGTCGACTCGCTGGAGATTCTCAGTCCGCACTCCTTATTTTTTTTCATTTACTTATGCGACATGTCTAGGAATTTCGTGATCTGGCGGATTTTACAATCGCCTGCCGACATATACATTATTTACCATAAATACAGCTTTGGGAGGATACCCTTAGTTTAATTCTCAACTTTTTGCTAATGTTTTTAATATTGAAAATGCATAAGGTAACAACCATTTTCATAAACAAACATATGAATTAGTAACATATATGTGTCCTCCATATAAACAATAATATTATGTCAAATATAATAATATAAATATAATAATAATAATAAAGCCGATTTGATAAAATACGAACAGATTATCAACCGAATAGTTACGTCGGTATAACGATATTGCGGGTAAACCAATAATTGGGAATCATGGATTTGTCAAACAATTACAAAAGCTAAACCATAAAATAACCAGCCGTATACGTCACGAACTAAAGTGTCGGACAAACGAAAAAAAAGGCAAACGAAGTTTGTCGAATAGTAAATGCCGAAATGAAAATAGGACAAAAAATTTTAGTGATTCAGATAGGTAACCCTCCCACAATTATGACAAATCCGACGACACCTCATATGTCAAAATTCATGAAGCCGTTTGTATTTATAAAGTTTTATATATGTGTATGTAATAGATATGTTTTGTTTGTTTCGAATAAAGAATGTTCATTTAATTTAAACGAAAAAAAATTGCAAGCCAAGTTTAAATCATTATAAATCCTAAACGGTTATTTTAAGTAAAGAAATATTGAAAAATGTAATTATTAAATACCTATTCAACGATACACATGACATGGTTCGTCGACTTATTTTTTTTCTTTATTACAATATGGCGTCTGGTGGTTGTCATCTGCCACCCACGCAACTTCTAGCACTCTAGAGAGCAAACGCTCTCTAGCTAGAGTGCTACAAGTAAAGGAACAAACATACATTTATAGCTGTTAAACACATTACCGTCCTTTGAGTCGTGCAGTCGGGTAAAAAACAAGATAGCCACGGGAATGTAGCCTGCTACTGCAATGCGTTGGATTTGGCAACGAACGTTGATAGTACTGTAGGTACTTTGTGTACGGCAAGTTATTTTACGAAATATTTATATGGGAACCACGAAAAGCTTGATTTCACACATGAAACGATTACTTTCTATTTCTGGTGCAAGATACGATAGGGTGATAAATCGTACTTCAAGTTTCAACCAGAAGCGGCTCACATGCCGGCCCGGGCCCATATGTAGCGCTGCTACGGCACGCCAGTGTTCTATCGCAGCGCGTTGCATGCTATAGAAAGGGATGGCAACGTTAGGCTCGTTCGGCATACCTAAACAGGAGATTTGTTGACAGAGAACCTTCTTTACAAGTGTACCTACATAGTACTATTATTTATTATATGCTTCTACTACGCCGCCAAGTTTAGGGTTAAAACGGGCACCTATAAGGGCGGGTTGCATCGACTTACGATTACATACCGATCAACGTTAAATATGGCGCTGACAGCTGTCAGTCCATAGAAACTTGTCAAACGTTCCATACATTCAGATTTTAATGAACACCGCTTACGATTACAGACGGTTTGGTGCAACTCACCCTAAGTTATAACCTATTTTTTATCAGCAGTTAAAATATTGCGACCAAATGTCGGACCAATGACAGTCTCCTTAATATGGAACAAGCAAAAGTCTATGCAAAACTTTATCTCAATCGCGGTTAAAGCAAGCCAGTTAGCTTTCTTATTAAGAAGACCCTTTTCTTTTTCCCACAATTAGTAAATAAATAGTCTTTTGTATATATCTCTTGTTATGTGGCGCCGTTAACCTTATCTGATCCACGAAATTACCTACGTTACGATTCTGTGAAGCCCCCGTTTACTAGCATTTCCTTGTAACTAAAGTAAGTATGTATATATGTATCATCATCATAGTTTGCCTATCTAGTTCTACGTACCTTCCTCTCAATTGCTCAAAGGTTAGCTGGAAGAGATCCCTTAGGGGGATAAATTCGCCTTTGTACTTTGAACTATTGTGTGACATGTATATTCATTGACCTGTTATTGTGTACAATAAAGTGCATCATATCAGCCGTCCACTGCTGGCCATAGGCCTCCCCCAAAGAGTGAGAGTGCCACAGTGACCGATCCTGCGCCACCCGCATCCAGTGGACTCCCGCGACCTTTACCAGGTCATTAGTCCTTGGGGGGGGGGGTCTACCCACGCTGCGCCTTGGGGTACGTGGTCGGCACTTAAGAACCTTTCCGCCTCAGCGACCAGTTATCATACTTATCATATATGTATGTAACAATGTGATTAACAAACCTCGTAAGTCGATTCCATATTGTATCCCTGATTTCAAATTTAGCAAGTGCTATGTATAAGTCTTGAAAAATATTTTTATAAAAACTTATTATATCACTATGGTGGAAAACAAGGTGAAAACCAAGTAGGTACGCCTGATTGGTAATCGGTCGCTGTAGCCTATGGATGGTTACAACTGTGGACTGTCATGAGTGTCATGACCGTTGTTGAGCCATTCAAAACCTCTGAAAAATATCTGACACTAAGAAATCGTTAACGTAATTCATAATCATTGCTAAATACATTTTGAAAAACGCAATATCAAATCAATCAATTTTAAACAAATGTACTCAGTTCCAAATTATGCTATGTAAATAAATTATATTCTATTCTAATAACATAATAAATCTTAATGTCTCATTAATCCCAATTCAATATAAAAAAATTAAGAAACGAACCCATATAGGTATCTGAGATTCTCAAATCACGCCACATCACCAAAACTTTCTCACAGATCAAACGCTTTCTTCGTATAGTTGCCGATATTTTCTAATAATTTCTCCTAGTTGTATAACTTCGGATATCCACTGTCCAGTCATCTTTGAACATAGGCGCATAGCTATCCGAGACTTCGCTTTTCTCTGTACCATAATTGTACTGGAAATAAATATGTTTCTATCAAAAAGTCACTTTTCTGAGTAGCTTTTATTGCTGTTTGTACATACTTTTCTTTGCAGTCATCAGTTCGTGGAGACAATTTCTAATGAGCCTAAGCTGAAAAGGGTGGTTTTGTAGAGCGTCTGTGAACCTTCATAGTCTATCATCAATCACCAGAGGCTCTAGTATAAGTTTTAACGAAACAAAACTTTACGATCGCGTTTGCGTTTTACCCTCAATTTGTATGGGATTTGACAGCTAAACGCGAACGCGATCGTAACGTTTTGTTTCGGTAAAACTTATACTAGAGCCTCAGTGCTACAACACTTCTACATTCGTTCATTTCACGAACGGTTTAGCCTGTGGGTAATAGTGACAATAGTTGACCCCCGACTGGGAAGCTAACAGTCCTGGGTTCAAGTCCCTGTAAGGGCAAATTTTTGAGTCCCAGTGAAGAAATAAATAATCCCCAAAGGGGTGAAATGGGGGGTGAACATTTGTATGAAGCTACGATATGCTTACCAGGCAGACGTAGTCGCGGGCAGAAGCTAGTGCGCTAATATTTATCGAAATAGACATTATTTATGGCATGGCAAAGAATCACGGAGCCAGTGGCGGAAATGTCACGTCTCACGGTCTCATATTAATTAGCTGCAAGTTGCTCTTTCAGACTTCGAAGTTACTGCGGTTTTAAAGCAGTCTGCCTCGTATTACAATGTTTAGTCTAGTGTAATATTTTTTTATCGACGACGACAAGTTTATTTTATGTAGTATTGTGTTGCTAACAATTGGTTCTTACACTTGAATAATTGAACTTCCTGCTGTATGGAATATGGATATTAATATAATCTATATTACTGAAGAGAAAAGCCGAACATTACAACATCTTTACAGTTTTTTTTAACTTCGAACTAAAACATCTTTCTATTTTTATAAATGAACTGCGACTGCGTTGTTTATCTGTGAGTCGGCCTGAGGCGTCGTGACTCCAAAACGGATTAACCGATTTGAGTGCAATTTTTTAATCGACAACCTGGGACGGATACCCTTTCAAACAAAAAGAGTATTTCCCAAATTGATCCAGCACGTCTTATCATGGGACAGCCGCGACATACTCTCGATTTTTCTCGCACTATACCTCTTGTTCTAAGTGTTCTAATAAGAGAGAGACGGATAGTGCGAAAAAAATCGAGAGTGCTCGCGCGCCGTCGCACGATAGCCGTGCAAGCGTCTTGGTGTACTAATCGGGGTACATACTTAAATAATAAGAATCCGACGAATAGAGAACTTCATTTTTTGAAGTCTGTAAAAATCTCAAGGCCACCTGTTGAACACACTTGCATACAACGCGACATCAAACGTGGTATTTAATTACCTAACGACTGCTCTATATTAAAGATGGTGATAAGATAAAATTGTACAGCAACTATAAATACTTATATACCAAGGTAGGTACGTGACCGCATTAATGTGCGCATGATACTGTTATAGCTTGTTGGATATCACGATATTAGATTTTGTTGCTGATAGTAAAGAAACTGAATGTGTGGGTGGCGAGAACAAGGAGAGTCCGTAGAATCTAGAATTACTAGATTCAAGGTAGTGTTTGAGAAAACCGGAGAAAATCACTGACATTCTATTCTACATTATATTTAAGAAGCCAACCACTCTACAAAATTGTAATTTTGACGAGACATAATTCTTCAATGTGAAAAATATTAGCAGTAAGGCCACCCTTTTAGACACTTAAAAAGCAAAAACAGACTAATTTATTATGGAACAGTCCCTCGAATTTCGTCGAAATAATGCCAATAATTACACTGTTCAACTCACGTAATAAATGTCACTACGGGCGACATGATTCGAACTCTTCTGGAATTCTTCTTCAGAACAGAACATGATTGATTCTGAACTTGAACAGAATTGGAACAGTTCCTATTTTAATCACCATATCAGTTATCAAGTAATCTTGATACTCGATATGGTGATTAAAAACCGGCCAAGTGCGAGTCGGACTCGCGCACGAAGGGTTCCGTATCTATAAAAACGGCAAAAAATCACGTTTGCTGTATGGGAGCCTCTCCCTTAAATATTTATTTTATTTTGTTTTTAGTATTTGCTCTTTGGGGGAGGCCTATGTCCAGCAGTGGGCGTCTTTCGCCTGATATTATGATGATGATGATTTGTCGTTATAGCGGCAACAGAAATACATAATTTGTAAAAATTACAACTGTCTAGCTATCGCCGGTTCTTGAGATACAGCCTGGTGACCTGGTGACAGAGAGACGGGAGGACAGACAGCGAAGTCTTAGTAATAGGGTCCCGGTTTAGCCTTTGGGTACGGAAACCTAAAAAAAAAAAGGCATCGTACTAATTTAAGTCGTTGACACATTTGACAATGATATTACTGTTGCCATACAAAAAAAGGCTCATCTTCCCCTGGCCAGACTATAGATCATTTTCTGTACCAAAGACAACACTAGTGTACAATGTAGGAGCACGACTAAAAACGACCATAGACAACAATAAAGCCTGCGCGCTAAGCGCCGGCGCAGGGTCATTGACCGGCGGGTTAAGGCACGGATTTCTTAAAGCAATCCGCTTATTAGGTATTCTATATCGTGTGCTGTGTACATAGGCGTAGGCGTGTGTTGTAACCACTCCATTTAAGGAATATGGATACTGCTTTTATGAACCCAGCTTGGACACTTGGTTGTTTTATTATTTTTGACTGGCGTTATTATTTATAGATTTGTGTAAATAAGCAAGTCATTCATTAGAGACTGTGAACTCTCTCATAGGTAAAATGCTGAACAGCTAAAGTTTTATTTTAGGGTTTTATCGTGTCAGTGGTAGCTTTTATTAAACGCTGGTAGATTTTAACTTATAAAAGTGCCATAACGGCCTTTTTTTTCATTTACTGAAGTACATATTTGTATCTATTCTTTGAAAATAAAAGTGCATAGTTGTATCAAATAATCTCTTACTAAATAGTCATTTTTTGCCGTTAAATATAGCAGCATCTTTCGATGAAAAACAATGTTCCATTATTATTATTGTCTTTATATGCCGATTCGAACATTAAGTGATCTATTGTGGCAGCCCTTCTTTTTTTAGATTTCACCGTTAGGGCCCGTTGCCTCTAGGAAATTTCAGATTCTTTGGGCGGTGATATGTTGTACCTCGTCTGCACGATGTGCCGCCCTAGGTAGGTACTTCTTGTGTGCATGAGTGTTCCCCAGGAGCAGAGCATTGTTATAGATATGTATACGTATATTTGTTGGGTACTGGTTCATGGCGAACACATTAGAACTCGCAAGATTGTTTAAAAAAATCCAAAACAAGAATTGACAAATAATTATCGAAGCTGGCTCGCACAATTTCGCAAGAATCGCTTGAGAAATGCGACATGTAGAGTACACAGCCGGAAAGCCGGACGCAGCACATCAGGACATACGAAATAATTTCGGCCCAAGCTGAATTGGAGCACTTCGTTCGCTTCGCGGGTTCGTTAAATTATTTAATCACTGCCATTTTAATGAAACCAGAATTCCATCACTGGGACCAAGTTTAACAAAGCCCTAAATCAATGCCATGCTCCTTTTTGGCGCTTCTTAATACAAATTGGAGTTTCCCCTCTACGTTTGTCCCTAATGTCCGGTCAGTGAACCGCAGAGGCTGGGCTGGGAGGGCCGAGCATCCCGACACCTTGTTGTGATAATTTATTGCTGGCTTATAAAGCATAGTTAGTGCCGGACGAATATGCACTGAATATTCATACCTGGACAAATTCGAATTACACCCCCCACATCTGATTTAAATTTCTTTGCATTCGTATGCCTCCTCGAAGTCTGTTAATGCGAATTTGAAGAGTTCTCTCGATTTCTACAGGATCCATTCAACAGATCCTGACCTGATGACCTTGGGACCACCTAGGAAAGACACCCTTTCTAACAAAAAAATATTTTTTCAAATCGGTCCTGGCGTTTTTGAGTAATTTCCCCGATTACTCAAAAACGCCAGGACCGATTTGAAAAAATATTTTTATAATATACATAAAATATTCCGACGAATTGAGAACCTCCTCCATTTTTGAAGTCGGTTAAAAATAAAGCTCTAGAGATATTATTTAAATTCTAAGTAGATTTGGCTACGAAAAATTGGTCCCTTGAGCAAAATGTAATCAACTTATTGTTAGCTTAGTCCTTTTAGAATTAGGACGATTGCAAGCTAGGTATATGATATTAAATTGAAACAGAAGTAAACATTTAAATGTTTGAAGTTTCAGAGGACCAGACGTTTCCAACGATATGAAAATGTATAAAGTAACAAATTCAAAGCAATCTAATGTAGATGCTGAAATTAATTCTAAATGTTAATGAACATTAATTGGTTTGGAATAAATATGTGTAGGAGCCATGTGCTGCATACTTATTGGAAAAATAAAAGCAGTTCTATGAAGGAAAGGTCAAGAACATCTTGTCTAGACGTATACGCATTAAGTGTTGTGGATCAAGAATTTTCTGAAATTCTCATCAAACGGACTTTGACTTTTCTGTTGTTCGACTACTGTCTAGCAAAATATACACAGACACCGAATAACTTTTTATTAGTGTTCCATTTTTCCAAGTTTGATTTGAACTCATAGTAACACACATGTAATTTTAAGAAGGGTCAGTAAAAATTATTGCAACTTTACTGACTCATTACTTCATCCTAGCTTCATTCAAGCCTGACCATTGGAATCTGCCACAGTATCTATAAATATAGAAAGCACAGTTCCAGGTAACTAGACCAGCATTTTATGTTACAAACTAGTTGTTCGCTTGCGACTATTTTGCGGCGATGTGGTATTTTTAGCGCAGGTTGCTGGGCAATCTAGTTTCTAAGTGCGACGAGAATTTTTCGAACGCACCGGTCTAAAAATTACCTCGAAACAAATCTGTATGAACACTGAAAGGTTTTGCAAAAGGTTTTTAATAAATTGCAATTTTTGTGTCATAAAAAATACTGTAGACAAGGTACTGAAGTTATTCCCGAATTTTGGCAATGAGTTATTTGGGTTTAAGTAAAAAAAACTTGATCCGTATTTAATATTGGGCTTTAAAACAAAACATCAAATCTCCTGTAAGACCATCGTGAGCACAAACTAGACTGGTAAGACAATGCCACAAAACACAAGCGACTAAGGACGTAAGTCGGATTAAAACAGAATTACATACAGCCTTCTAGATCACAGATGTAGGAAACAAAACAAATCCACCCCGCATATTGTTAACCATGCATTAACCTCCTTTAGCAAGTCGACCTCTTACTTGCAACACGTAACAGATGTAACCGGCGCGGGCGCGGGTCGGCCGGCGACATTCCGACAGCGAAAAGCGAGAGTCCATCCAGCCTTATTCAAGGTCTACAATCCAGACTAGATGATAACTTGGTGGTTGCTGCTGAGAAGAACTACTTAAGGTGTGAAAAAAAAAAACAATTTTGAAGCCTATAAAAAGTATTTCTTTCTTCCAATAAATTACAAGGTTTCCAATTTTATAAAAAAATATATATGAAGACGAATATTACAGAATAGTAGAATATGAAGAAAATGCTGCTAAGGCTTTAATCTAATGAACGGAGACCGTAGAGGAAGGGTGCGATGTTCTAATATAGTAACATCAACATAACCAATTTTATTAAATATAAATACAATTATTCTACATCGACAATAATTTCACATCACTTGAATAGGTGAAATAGCAAACGGAGCATAAACATCTTAACTATAAGAAAAAATCATACACTTACACAAATACATAAATATAATAGATACGATACAATGTAGAGCTTCGGACAGAATAGATAAAATTAGCTTTATGGTACGAGACAGAGAAAAACAAGTCACAGTAAATACTGATTTAAGGCTTGGTGATACTTAGCTACGTTATTAATGTGCGATACAATGTTGTGTAACTTAAAATAGTCTTTGATATGCGTATTACTAGCGACACACAAGCATAGTACAAGTATCCTATATAGTATATTTGTGTAACAAGAAAAACATGTGCTCTGCGGATCGACGATATTGAATAATGCTACATATTCAATTGTATTGTAAATATGTCCTTGAATACGTTACGAGTATATAATCTGCTTATCTATAGAATCTCAGGTCACTAACATAACACGCCTATTTTGAGAAAAAGTTAAACCGTACTAAATTTATTGAAAAATTTGCCGTTCACTACTAAAAATGTATTAAAAATACTATTCTCAACACCTTGAGATTCAGCTTCGCCTAATTGTGATGATCTCTGTGTCCAATTGTTTAGTTTCGCTTCGTTTCTAAGCGAGTTTGACTTTCGTGCCGGTCGCAATAAAAGTTTAGCTTGTTCATTTTGAATTCATAAATGTCTAGATTGTTGCAACATTTCCACTTGAAAAATGCTATTAAAGACGATAATGCCTTTATCTTCATTCGTCATTTACATGTATCGGTTTTCGATATCAACAAATATATCATCTAATCTTTTATGTTTTATATTATCATCTGCTTGTAATCTAAGGTGAGGAAAACTGAGCAAGGCATATAAAACATCCTAGCGCGACGCCGGTTTTAATGACTCTTTAATATTCATTTTGTTTCAATTTCGCCACTATGACCTCTTTGTTTATGTAACTTAACGCATGATGCGCAAACAGTACATGCTTTATTATCTGTACTTACTTACAGTGTAGTGTTATCAAAAATCTCAAAACTATAATGACGCATTCAATTAACCAACGTTCGTAATTCGAATGTGGCTTTATGCAACAGTTCACAACGGTTTTGAATGAACTGTTTAACGAAACGCATAACACAAGGATTGAGTCAACACGAAATTGTTTCACACGTGTCTTCCGTATGAATTAAGTGATGCACAAATGTTCTCGCGGCCCCTGATCATGTAACGCCTAATGAATGGATGCTTAAAATCTTTAGAATCTTGTGTCGAAACGGAGTCAGGCTGGTAATGAGAACGGACAATTTGCCTTTCAATGTTTCGCGCCAAGCATCGGTTCCGGGTGGACAAAAAGATTAGCTTTCAGAAGTGGAGCAGAACTCCTCGAACCTATATCTAAACCTCTGTTTAAACACGTAGTGTGGCTTCAAGTTTTTCAAAAAAGTGTACATTGGTACATTTTTTTCAGTTTTTTCTTGGGTTTTTATTAAACCGTATCTACAAACAACCAAGACAAGAAAATAACTGTCTCTGCTATGTATTTTTTTCTTCCAGTGCGTCGCGACGACCATGTACATAAAAAAAGACGGCATACAAAAATGTGGCAATGTGAAATGGAATATTTAGGACACTTTTTTCTTGTATGAGGATCGATAGTTAATGATAAAACAGACTAACTTCAAAAAAAATATTTTACCAGCATTCTTACCAAAAGCAAATAAAACCACTAATATCATAAACATGTACTCTGCTTTGGCTGAAAACCTTAAAGAATAAAGTTCTATTTCAACAAATATGCTCTCTCCGACGTTACTCTAACACCACGTTTATGCCGTGATAAAAATCTCAAAATGGGTTACATACAATTACTTTCGGCCGGTTCTGCTTTATGGGTGTTAGGTGCGTTTGCGTTTGTCATGACGCAACATGCATGGGAATTGTCGGATACTACTTTCGAACTTATTAAATAAGGCGATGCCTTCGATGCCTTGAATCTACCCGATTCGCGAATACCACGCCAAGGGAAACGCTTACGCTTTCCGCGCACGAGAAAATAGATGCAACACTCTTCGAGATTCGCATTTTTGGTCAAATTTTGATAAATACAAATATACAAATATAAATACAAATCATTTATTGTTTGAATGTGAGTGGTTATAAATGGTGGTAGGGTTAGTATATGGTTACATCACAATCAGCCAGTGTGGCGTACAATAATTTGACTCTAAATATGCATGTCATTGAAATTATATAACTATTATCTATTGTTTTATTAATGTCAAATCAAAGTGTAGCAATGTCAGACTAAAGATAAATATCGAGAAGAATAAATAAAAATATACAAAAACAATAATAATAAATCAATGTCATGCAATTAGGAAAAAGGTCAGAGAAAATAATAAAAATAATAAATGAATTCATTAGGTGGTTTCAAAGTGATCATTAACGGAGTAGAACATTTTTTGTAGACACCACTTGAATAATTTTATTTTGAAACCTTGACAATCTAAGGATTTCAGGTCGTTTGGCAAATGGTTAAAATTTTGACAGACATGGAAAGAATACTTTTCCCGAAATGAGCAGAGACATGAGTTGGCTTAGGGTTAGAATTCATAATTTCGTATGGGTTAATATGAGCTTTCGCAAAAAGGCACATTTCGTATATGTATAATGTGGGTAATGGAAGGATTTTAAATTTTTTCAACAACGGTCTACATGAATCCGTCGTTTTGGCGCCACAGATCGCTCTAACGCATTTTTTTGTAAGAGGAACGCTCGTTGGGCATGTGTGGAGTTACCCCATAAAATAAAACCATAACGAAGGTTTGACATAATGTGGCCATGAAACGCCAATAGAGCAGATTCTTGGGATACCACGTGTGATATCCTACGCAGAGCAAACACAAATCTGTTCAGCCTACCGACCAGATACTCAATATGAGCTTTCCAGTCAGAATGGCAATCCAGTGTAGTATGGCAATTGGCCGCATTTAGCGTTTAGCAGACAAAGTGACGTTAAATAAAGTGTTCTTTTTACGGTATTTACTTAACCTATACTGGTGTATTACTTCGCTCCTCGTCACCAGTCAGCCCCAGACACCATCCCCATTATAAATTATCTCACCAGCATCACTCCGAGAAATTTAGTGGTTTGAACGCTTTTAAGGGCTTCTTGATTATGTTCAATTACCAGATTTTTAGCGTTGCTTTGAGGAGCGTAAAATTCCATGTACTTGGTTTTGCTAATATTGGCTTTCAGTTTGTTTCTCATCAACCAGGTGTTGATTTTGTTGAACACTAAATTTGCCTCTGACTGGTAAGTTGCGGGTTTTTACCGGGAATAATCACAGTCATCACAGAGCAGTCGTCAGCGAAAAGATGGACCTTATTGTGCGTGACATTCGGGAGGTCGTTAATGTAAACTAAGAATAGTAGCGGTCCAAGTATGCTCCCCTGTGGTACCCCCATGTTCACATCAGATTGGTCAGAAAGCATTTTTGATAGAAATTTCGTCTTCTGACAGTATGAAGTAATTTCCGGTCTCTTGTTTCCTATCAGATAGGTACGTCCGTAGCCATTCGTGGCAGTTCCCTCGTATGCCGTAGTGATATAGTTTGCTTAAGAGTATGCTATGTGAAACGCAATCGAAGGCTTTGGACATACCTATATACCTAACTTGGATGAGGTAAAATACTATGTTAAACTTGATTGAGTTGTAAAATAATAGCTTTTATAAAAAGGGAAATAATGACTTAACTTTGGATTTCTAAATATCGAGGAAAAACAATATTATATCGATTAAGTCAGATAAACAATCATATCCGTACTAATATTACAAAAATGAAAATGTATGTGTGTGTTTGTTTGTTTGTCCCTCTTTCACGGCAAAACGGGAGGGACGAATTGACGTGATTATTTAGATGGAGATAGTTGAATGGAGAGTGACATAGGATAGTTTTTATCCCCGAAATCATTCCCTAAGGGGTGAGGGGGTCGGTAAAAGTTTGTATGGAGCTGCGATATAAACGAGTTCCACGCGGACGGAGTCGCGGGCAGAAGCTAGTAGTCAATACTCATGTATCTTAAAATCAGTCCTTTTTGTTTTCTTTATGTAGTCAGAACGGCGTTTCAAAGAACGCGGTCATTTCCAATTCACGCCTTAATGCTAACCTTCTCCGTTAAGGGCTACCATTAGATAAAAGAGCAATTGCCAATCAACTTATATAACAACCATTTACGAATATTAACATCATAATCGATGTTAATAAAACCGTTTATACCAGTCAAATTTATCGACTTGCTTGATAACGATTCAATTTTAAAATATGGTTTTCTTAATTGTCTGGTCGTAATCTCACTTTGCGATATGTATCGGCGTCTATCGGAATTTGTGAGTAAATCTTATTACGTACACGTGACGATGCTATAGAACAGGGGTTCCCAAACTTTTTTTAGGCACGCCCCCCTGCTGCCTAAAATGAAGTTCCCACGCCCCCCTTAGCTTCGATACAAGGAAACGGAAGTGAATGGGTTAGCTAGCCAAATCATCATCATGTTCCTAGCGTTGCCGTTAGCGCCACGGCTCTTAGGAGTTAGGGTCAGCTGAGTACCTAATCCCAAGGATCGGCGAGGCACTAGTTTTTGCGAAAGGATTTACCGAGGCCCCGCGCCCCCCTTAAAATGTCGTCCCGCCCCCCTAGGAGGGCGCGCCCCCCTAGGGAGGCGCGCCCCCTAGGAAAACCCCTGCTATAGAAATTGCACTTACGAGAGTTACTTGTTTATATTTCATAGACAGACAGAAAAACTTGATTAAACATCACATTTTATACACGGGTAAAGTGTATAAATAAGACTTTAAAAATTTACTTAAAACGTTTACAATATCGCTCGAGGCGTTAACACTGTGTGATGCTAAAAAGGGGCTAGACTCAGCATAACGTTGTAGTGAGTACTGAGTAACTACACTGCAACGCTGGTTTTCAGTCAGACCCTTAAATAAATAAGTTTAAATTCTAATTTCATTCAGCGAACGAAAAAAAACCATAGAAGTCGAAGTAGCGGCGCAAAATGGCACCCCCGTTGTCATTACGCGGGGATGGCGGCGGGTTGTCACACCGATGCGAGGCAGCCGGTTAGTTCGAACATGCGCATACCGAGTTTTAGGCACGTGTTTGGGTTGAAATTTGTAAAGAGCTCGCATTATATGGTATTTTACTTCGCAGATGTCATTGAAAAAGACGAAACATATTTTGCAAGAAATATGATACTCATACAGCAAAACTGGGCGATAACTGTCATGTGACCTAATATTATTATTATTTCTTTCTTGACATGTAAAATGACATTATTACCAATAAATGATTGTATTGTATTGTATTGTATAACATTGTGTGAATAGTTACATTCGTATTATTTAATCCTTGAATTATACAAGGTAATTATTTAAGATTATTCATTTACCTACCATCAAATGTAGCTCAAAAAAGTAGCAAAAATTCAATAATAAAAAAAACTTAGTATGAAGAAAAACAAACATTAAAAAGTTTAAAAAAACAGTAGCGACCCCAAAATCTTATCTAAAAATAAAAATAAAAAACATACATTATTTTTTCACGTATTAGAACAATATAAGAGGGTGCCTCGTTGAAATTTTAAACTTTCGGTTTTTAAGGACCACCCTAATACAAGGTTATTGCCAAAGAAAGTAATGCTAGTCTTGGAAATAAAAAGAAGTAACATTCTCAAAAATCTCAAATGCATACATTCTTCAAACAGTAATAAATCCACAAATATTTTCTTTTTACTCACCTTAACTTCTTGTCATCGCGACTGCGTCGTACGATATAATATGATCTCAATGAACTTTTGTCAGAATGAGTCACTGTCTATCTTTATACAAACAACGTGTCAATTCCTATGAATCAGACTATTAGGATGCGGGCCACGCGAAATGGACTACCGTAATGTTCGTAATATGCACAATAATTTTCTCCACTTCTAATGCCAACGTACGAAATAATGTTCACAGTGGTAAAACTCAGACGAATAATGATGTATGAGACTATGTAGTCTTCACACTGTTACGACGTTGATCTTACGACCTTGATTACAACATCGCTGCAGCAGCAAGGTCGTTCATAAACTCATCCGAATTGTAAATCCACGAAAGCGGCTCGGAAGTCGCGTGCCCGAAACACGTAGAAAGTGTAAGTTGCCATAAAATTAACAGCCCGTTGCTCTACCATAACAGAAAATGCTAATTGAAATCACCAATTACTTAGTAAGTGGCTTTCTACATTTGAAAATCCCCATATGTTATTGTTAATAACTGAGGCGCACGCCACATAGTCGATTAGCGTGGCAAATGGGCTGTAGGAAAATGGGCAATTTCTTGTCAGCGCCTGTGCGCGACATTACTTTGTGTCTTCGTGCGCAAAGTTACCTCTTGCTAGTTAGCTATCGCACTTTACTTCTGAATCCCGATCATTATTCATCTCATTAGTCATATTATTACATGCAATTTGATCGGTATCTATTATTATTGCTACATCGGAAGAAAATTGTCTTTTTACTACAATGATATTGCAACACGTCCGAAAATTCAATGTGAATACATGTAAAAATACACAGACCCGTCTAATAGTAAAAGTAAAGTGAGACTACTTCGACTTCTAAAACTTAATCATTTCACTTTTGATACACACTCGTAACTCTGATAACAGATCCGCTGATAGTATTAAATTTCAACTTATTGATCGTCCGTAAACAATTTCATTACGTTTCTGCGTCTAAATATAGCAAATTATGCAGTTAAAGTACCGCCGAATTCTCTCACATTATTCAGGGCAATTAAGCCTCATTCAAGTAGGTATGTCCAAGCGTTATCAAGTATAATATAAGAAATATATAGGTCACTGGATTTCAGGCTGACGATAACGTCTATAATAAACGCAATATTGTTACACTATACTTTTACTAAGATAACGAATTAAACCTTCTTTGAATATGCAAACATACATAATATCATATAAAAACCGATTACTAATATGACGTTGATTAGAAATATCATCTATTTTACTTGTAATCCCTTCACCACTCTATTACTATTATATCACACTAATTGTCATTATAGTTTCTTGAAATTGTCATTATTGTCCATTGTTACACGCTTTGGCCTCTATGAATTTCATGTTATGCCATTTTGTCACTAAATTATGTCAATTTAGTATAGAAAATCAATTAAACAAACTACTTATTGCGTTATTCATATACTGTAAAGTAATGTGGTTAACTTTCTTTCCGCACAAGTTAATCACACCACGGCATAGTAATATGCGATGCTTCACTGAATTGACTGCTACGTCCAAATCTAAATAAAAAAACACAGTTTTTCCCTGATGAAACCATTCCGTATTGCAAACGAAAGGTTTCAATAAAGGTGTAATCTTTTGCAAGCGCAAAAACGTTTTCTTCATTGATTTGTAAATTGTATAGGATTTATACAGAACTAAGTGTCGCAAGGTAAAAATATAGGTATACACGTTAACTGGAGTGCAAGTGTACTCGTAAAAAACGTAACGCGTTCGAGTTGGCTGCCCGCGACGCCCCACTTGTGTAGGCGAGGAACTACTAAGGACCAGATAAGAGGAGGAATGTAGTTTTAGAAATTTAATTAGGACCCCCTGAAGATGGCATCACGGAAAAACTAGGTTTATTCCTAGCTGGGAATTGTATAATTCTGCAGCCAATTTTAATTCAATTCCAAGTTAAGCAAATTGTTATACTATTTAATTTATATTTACTTCTTGTGATATCGACGAAGTTAATGTCCCAGCAAAAAGGAAACGGCTTAAGCATCTTGACCATAAAGGCAACCGATAAAAAGAAGATAATGACGCCAATTCCAAACAAATTGTTCGGATAATCTCTCAAGTTCTCTCATTAACCGTTCCACATTCCTGTTGACAAAAACCCGACTATTGCCGAACTCGAAATAAAAACACCTCTGCAATGGGTTCGTGACATCTTCGAATTCAAAGGCAACACCGGTTCATAAAAAACCCGCCGTTTCCGGTGCGTCGCGTGCGCATCGTGTGCCGAGACTTAAAAGAACAACGCGTTAAGGGTGTTCGAGTCTTGTGCAGACTTACTCCCTTTCAATATAGTGCGTGTTACAAGACGCTTGCGCAACGGCGCTCGGAAATGCACCGCAACACCGCAAGACGGGAACTCGCCATGTAAATGCTCAACCGTTTTCGTCAATACGGCGTGTCAACTTTAGACATGCGAACTATTAAACTGGTATTACAGCTACCTTCTCACACGCCACTTATTGCGTTGTATCCAGTTCGATATTTAAACATTTCATTAACCATAAAAGGATTGATAAGATTGCAGCGATCAACTCGCAAATCTACTGCATAAAGTTGAAGTTTCATAAGATCGTGAAAGATACGTCTTTTGTAGGATGTTGCGCAATCCCGGCTGTCGTTAACGGTCCGGTTGGGATAACAGTTTTATAGGTAATGTTACCTTTCATTTGATTAGTAAAAACTCCATAATCATGAGCAGGTAGTAGAAGAAAAACTCGAGTGATTCTGTTACACATCAATGCCAGCAAGTGTGCAAAAACGCGCGGGCTAAAATTAGCAATCCTTATCACTGACATTGACAATACGTGTTTGCTGTAACTTACCGAGACAATACAATGTAAGTGACCGCGTTTAAAACGAAGTAGGTAGTTAATCAAACAATGAGTTTGCGAGCCGTTTGTTATTTATACATTTTAAAAATGGGACTCGTATTAATAGTTATTATTTTCATACAAAGAAACATTAAGCACCCATTCAATATACGTATTATGTTATATTACCAGTTTCCAACCCATGGCAACCTAACTGTATGGATAATGGAAACCAGTTTTAATTTAATTCTGCTGTCGTAATTATTCCATATTTTGAAAATCTTGATTTCAAAAATAAATGATTAAAACACGGAAATGTATGTTATTTCTTACCAATTTGTGACCACAAATTCCAAATGCAAATGAATTCATGAATACATTCTTAATGGCTTCGGATCGTTAGAAGCATCATCAAACACTTAAAACGATGTCCGACTTGTTTAATTTTTGATTTTGGCATAGCGCCTGTGGCGTGTGTACTGGTTGGGATAGTTAAACGACTAATCATGTGGGGTAAAGTAAGCTAATTTGTAGCATTGGTGTCTGAATGTGGGTTAACATCGGACTGAAATAGAACGTCGCCGGCGCACGAGTGTGAAGTTTAGTTGATTACTGAACCAGATAGAAGGAATGATGTTGATCAAATTTCAATTTATTGTAATGCAGTCGTATTTTAATTATGGAGTGGATCTATCGATCTTCTTGAGCACCTAAAAATGTCAATCGATTTGGCGCCGCGCCGCAGCAAAACCGCTTGATTTGCATATAAATGAATAAAGTACCCAAAACAGCTTAGTTTCCTTATTACAAACTCTAAGACCTTTTCTTATTTCATTCACCCGTTCGTTATTATCTATCACTATCAATTATCATTATCAAGTCCATAATTCCTTCGACGGAATCATCATCTATAATTTCATATTTATCATATTTCTCGCAATATGCAAATGCGATATTGGCGTAGGTCAACGGTTTATTTGTAGTTGTGTCGAAACGTCCGTAGTTTAATGAACTTGCTTCCGCTGACACATATCGCTAGTAAACGTACGGTCGCCATCACTAGTAATGTAGCAAAGACATCGAAACTAGTGAAACATTGCGTTGTCGTCCTTCCACTCTCTTTGCATACTGCATAAACAGGAAGACATGTACCCTCATCGCAATTGCCGTTGGAGCGTATTCTAGCCCAGGTATACAAAATATTTAAAAACGACAAGTTCAGTGATAGTTAGACCATAAATTTGCACGTTATTTAGACTTAAAACACTCAGCAAAGTAGGAGGGTTATTTACCTAACCTTTTTTTGTGACAAAACTATAAATACTATAATCATTATCACCAGGAGAAAGTATAGTGTCATAATTACTTGAACATATCGGATACTTAGTTCAGTATTAGTTACTTGTGGTGTAGGCTATATGTCAACACGTGTCACTGCAGCGATGCACTCAGCAGCCTCAAAATCAGGAAATTATCTTAATAACTTCGACACATCACCTCTAACGGTGTTATTTCGAAGCTATTACTTACTACACTCGTTAAGGAAACTGCATTAACATCAACTCTTGTTTCTCTAAATTTCTGAAGAAATTCGATTGGAGAATGGTTCGGTTATCCCAATTTTAAATCAGAGCCAACTCACTTGTTCGGCCTACACACTTTATAAAACTGAAAAGGTCCTTGTTACACAATCAATCTTAAATTAATTACTTTATAATTGACATCGTTGTGTATGAACATCCGGTACAAATGTGCGATGATATGTTATTAAAGATGCTCTTTAAAAATGCGTAGAGGCTTGAGCGGCTCGCGTCTAAAAATGTTAACCTGTTTCTCAGACTTAAGTCCGCGTAACGCGAAAATAAGCATCATCGCATCAATATTATTATCACATTATTCATATCCACTATTCCACATGTTGTATACCTTGCGTAACCTGATACAGTTCGTGGTGGTAAAATTATGCGGCCCACTCCCCTACATCGGTAGTTATGCAATGTTTTAATAATGTTCATTTCCTAAAATTTCGTATGTGTGTCATATTCATTTGTGGCATCAGATGGTCTGAATTAAGTGCATCAAATTCTTTTAACCAGCTGTAAAAGAGAAAACAAATTTTAACTTATGCATGTTAATTGATTTGCTTTTCACTTTATATTTTTCATATCGTATTTTACTGATCTCATTTGTAAAATCCACAAGTAACTTTTTGCTTTTACTTTCTATAACGAGCTTGCATAGACTATGTATTGTAAGTTGTAAGCGCTTATGACGGGGTCGACCGTGTTCTTATTTGCGAGTCACGTTATGTTAATTTTAATTTATTTGCACGGATTTTATGTTATCATCAAAAGAAAACAAAAGTCGGTTTCATGGAAAACTTCATGGAGACATATTATTTTAGCATGTTGCTTTGTTAATAAGGTCTTCGTGGTTTAAAATCTGTTCACCAACAACGTGACATCGTACACATTTATCCATTAATCACCTGTTTTGGAACCGTACCTGTCCCATGTTATCTATTAAATTTCAACCACATATTCATACGAGGCAAGGCCATATATTTGGTTCAAGTTTTATGTACATGGCACCCCTTGTCTGTTAGACCAGGTAGTGTTTTAGAGAGAAACGAAAATAGTGAGGGCATTATAACTTTTCCATAGTAACAACGCGCTTTTAAACAAAAACTGACTGATTTTAAAATGAGCTTAGCTGGTTTAGGTAGGAATGAGATATTGAAATAAATCAATGACCTAATAGGATTGGCAGGAAAGATAAACACTGCGTTGTAAATAATTCCTTATAGCATGCGCCATTGTTATGATAAACAAACCAAGTGAATCGTGAAAGAGATATAAATGTAAACAAATTAATTAAAAGTCACTAATACGGATTCGCCCTCATTGCGTGGCAACGTGCCATAACTTATAACTAAAAACTACTTCTTCTAGAAACCTAATGTCCTATCTAACAATGGCACTGCCGACGCAAGCGACATTTTTCCACAAACGTTACAACAGTCGTTAGGAAACCTCCCAAAATGCTGACTTAATTGAATATGTCATGATCTCCTAATGATCATGCGTGTTAACTTAACAAGGATCGTTTGCTGGAGGGTGTGGTAGGTAAAGCACTCATTACGGCTATAGCAATTTATGACATATTAGCCGTTTAGTATGGCTTTAGCAGTTGTAAGGCTGCTATGTGCGCGTGCGACCACATTTTTCTCAATGCCGCGTACGGTACTGGTTGGAGCCGGTTGCCTAGTTTGAGGAAAATATTCGATAAGTACGAAGTAGGAATGTCTGTTCTTGACGCCGCAGTAGTCGTATTTCTACATTTTCCACTTGTATCTGATAGTTGTATTTAAGTAGCCCGATCGCTTGTTAAACTGTAGTTTCCAACTTTCCAAATCAGGACCCTACTTATTTTTTGCTTTCTTGTAAGGCACAATTTTGAGATTGTCTCTTTTCTGTCTACGGAAACTTTTACGTAGAGATCCAAATTGACAATAAACTCTGAGGAATCGTTGACCAGATCTGATCAGGGCGGAATAACCTTATGTTACCCTTGGATTTGATTCTCAACCTTGATAAATCGTTGAATACGAAGATTCCGTTTATCTACGTATATATTAATCTGTTCATCCCTCTCTGCAATTTTATGAACCTGATCGAAAGAGGGACTGCATTCTATTGATAATTATATATTAATGGCGGTTTCGGTTCGATTCCGAATGTTGACGTTAAGGGTGGCGCCCCCTCCTATACGACCTTTAATGAGATCACACCGGCTGCCATCTGTCAGACGTTGAGTCGACGTTCCGATTGAGGCATAGGATATTTAAGGTATGTAACAACCTCACTATAGGACTCTCCTAGCCTAAGAAAATGAAATCAACGAGTACAGAAACAATAGATAGGCAGGAAGATAAAGTATAATAGTATAAGTGGCATTAATGCGTCGTTGAGAATTTCATCCTCTTCGCTGAAGGAATAAAAAATGTAGTCCCATTTAAGCCATCCATTTCTTGTATCAGCCACGAAAAATATTCGAGTATTAAATTTTTCTGTACTTGACGCTCTAATAATTCTGCTATTATTTTCTTTTCTCTTGTTACACACGCTAAATTTAATTGGGGATAGTATTATTGATATAGTAATTTGATGATCGTCAGTTCCCATGTCTATTAGGCTAGAACCAACAGGTAAGTTTCTCAAGTGTGTCGCGACAGATGGCATGTTCGCCTACTCGGCGCCAGGCGGTGCGAGCATGCATGTGTTGGGTGCCAGTGCAAGCGGATTGTCGAATGAAAAATATACACAAACATTGCATTGACACGTTTCGATCGATGGTACCAACTTGGAACCCTTTAACTTTGTTTAGCTATCACAAGTTTCCGCCATCTACGGCTAGCAAATTTTGTTGAATTTAGCGTCATTTTGGCACTCTCAGAATTGACAACACTGGATATCGTCTTCGAAGCTGACTGACTCGAAGACAACTCCCGATGATTAAATGTAGTTACTTTTGTCGCCCTTTCCTTTGAACTCCGCCAACAGCACACCGAGGTATTTATTTTTATTATTGAAGAATTCGATATTTTTGTGAATGGTTAAAACTGCTTATTATATTATGTAACAATCATACTAACACACACACGCCAATTTATTTAATTAAATGTTAATGTATTCTTAACAGTATACATGCTTGCTCAAATCTCTTCGCTATCACTTGGTTCATCGCAAATAGTACTATCGAGGTCGGCTTTTTACAACGGTGTCGATTTAACGCGCGTAGGCTGTTTATGTGCATTCTTGTATGACACTTATTGGAAGAAATGTTTTATGTTTCGCCCCGTTAATTAATGCTCGCTAGACAACCAGGTGTCTTCTCTAGCTCTGCGGTCGTTATATTCTTCATTTTGTTCGTTAAAGTTCGTTGCCCGCTTTAATCTTCGTAATGGTGTTGACAGGCTGTCACCAATCGCCTTTCAGTTGGCGGGGTCTAGAAGAATTCTAAAGTTTAGTCGGTTTTTTTTTTAACTTGCCGTCCAGTGTCTACGGTATTTATTGCACGCCGTTACATATAATACTTCAGATAATACTGTTATTATGATTGATAGTGATGAGATTAGTCAATAAAACTTTGTTTATATTATCTCAACTTGCTGGAAACACGAAATCTGCAGATATTAAGAATTCAACACCTGTTTTCATTTTGAAAAAAAGATGCTGCAAGAGCGGTTAACGTAACTTAGCTGCAGTTTCCAGGAACGCTTGTCTTATCAGGGATTAACATAATCACTTAACAAGCAAGCTCATGCTGTGAACCGCTTTCATAATATCCTTGCTTCGCTCCAAACAAAAGATAATCTGATTTACCCTCTGCAATCTGCCAACGTCTGCCATACACCATTAAACTCAGAACGTTTCGCCCCGCTGACTTTATGACTGGAATTATAAGATCCAAATACTGTAAAGTATTTTATTAAAAACTCCATGAGATCATTTGTAAAGGAAATCGGAAGTCGTTATTCGATGTCGAGACCACTCCTCGTACGCTTATAGCTTTGACGTATGCTGTATCTTTGTCCGTATTGCACCTTTGTTAACCTTACAAACAATGTCTGATCAGATCGTGTCAGGCTTATTAATATCCTTGTAAAAATTATAAACAGACCCAATTGAAACGTCCTCATTACAAGATTGTGACTATTTATGACAGACGAGTTGATAAGTAATTGAACATTAACATTCCTCGCAATCTGCAGATAGAATAGAAGTGCATATATCATCGATACAAGTCAAAATTAGACCACAGCTACTTGCCCTCCACACAAACCTTGGAAACCTCATTGACATAATGACTCGACAGAAACTAAAGCACGTCAAGGGACATGCAAACTATGACCGACGCCGACGTGGACACTAAATTAATCATGAGAACCAATGCGGCGTGCGAAACAATGGTTTCAATGCTGCCCCAATGACCTTAGAAACGCATGAATGAAACAGTCTTATAGTTTGTCGTTTACCTTTGCACGTTCTGATTATTTGAATCATCAATGTCCAAGGTCGGTCTTATTCATGTTTAATTCAGCTTGAAGTGGAATTCTCTTATCTGTACAAGAAAGTTATCTGTAGTTAATAGCGTTGATAGTTCATAACAGTTTTATATTGAGCCTTGATGACTTGGTAATCGCCCGCTCTTTCTATTTTCATATGTATCTCTTGAACAGCGACGATATCAATTATTGATTTCATATCTTGCTTGTCGCCGTCTCGCCGACAGTTGCTCGTCTCTGTAACAGAATATTATGGATGATTTTGTCCGATGATTCGCAAACTCGCTTTCTACAAATGACATGGTGTTTTAAGTTTTGAGCCTTGGACCGACAACACCTACCGTAGGAATCGTAGAGTTAAGATAAAATGCCTCAATACAAGTAATGCGACCAGCCCGGCTAGATCGATAGGTTTTATGTTCACGGCATAAACGTCACGTAAAACATATCATGCTACTAGGTCAGGTGTCTTAAACTTATATCAACTTTTACACGAAATTATTGCCTTTGACCCAGTCACGTGGATTACAGTGTGAGGCTTCTTCTTAAATCACTTGTAATCCGATTGGAAGAGATTTACCCGTATCGTTTTCATGGGACGACCATTGACTTATATAATTCGGTCGTGTGTGTTCCGGTCACGTTTCGGTCGTCCTCACCTTGCGCTCAGGATAATTTGGATCTTATTTTGGCGCAGCGAATTCTTGGCGTTCCTTAGTCGCGGTCGTCATTTGTATTCAAATTACTCCAACTAAGGAAGTCCTTGTAAAACAAATTGATATCAATCAAATCAATATTGAAAACATATGCAGCTACACAGTAAGAAGCAGACGACATTATTAGTAAAATATTATGTGTTATTCATAACCCAACTCTTCATAAGTATTCGTACCTACATATTGATTTCAAGCAGCAAAGGCTCAAGAAATTGAAAACTAATTTATGTTCGGTAAATTCAAGGATGTGGTTGATATCTCTGCGAAGAATACAATGAGAAATAAGAAAATCGAAGCTGTGAGACTAGTTATTTTAATCCTCCTTTTTCAAAGCCGGTTGTAAAACATCCTCAAATCGAGCTCTAACTCAGAAAATGCACTTATCTCACCTTTCCTAAAGAGATTAGAGATAAAAATGATACTTTCTTTGTTTATATCAAGATAACGAGGCGGCATGACGGATGGGCGAGCCCAAAGGCTCATGATTACATAAAACGTGAAAGTATTATGTCGGGCAATTGAAAAGATCAAGTCTTAACTACGTTTCTCGTAGAGTTGCGGGCGGTTTTAATCTAGTCGAGTGTTGCAGAGATATTACACGACAAAGAAAACTTATTGTGTACGTGCATGATGGTGCATTAATATACAGTGAATTGCAATTCACTTGTAACCAGCATAATACTCCGGTTTCGCTCTCTAAATTGGTAACTCGATTTTTTATACTACGACGGTAGTAGGTAAACAAGAATACGGCCGGCCTGATGGTAAACAGACACCGTATCCAATGCATCTGTCTAAAGAAGAATCAACGCGTTGCCGACCCTTTATAGATTTTAGAATTCGTTGTGGTGACAGCTACAGAGAGACAAAAGCAAGTCCCTCACTCACATCACAGTGCTATCTTCGGAAGCTCTGTAGACCTTACTCACAATACCAGGAACACAACACCACTAACCTACAAATAGAGGTATTATCATGGCGGCTTCAAATATAAGTAAGATGTTATTTCGCTTTGCCCTACCTTCATTAAACTGCCTGTCTATGTGGCTGGACTCATTCAAATCTTACGAACCCAACCTTTGACATCAAGAACCAGACAGCGCTGACAACGTTACGTAGACAGACTAGTTATATTTAGCTTCGAACCTTATTTAGTCTTGAGACGTTTTAAAGATCGCGAACAGAATAGAATTCGTGTTGGTGTGGAGATGATTATTTTTGGAATCAAGGCTGAAAGTCCTTTATTGCTGAAAATATTTCTGCGAGGCGATGGATGCTAGATGCTCAACTGTTCCAAATTAAGCTGTTTGATATTTATTATTGTGAACCTTTTATTATTATCTAAATTTTGTGACGCATAGGTTTATAACTGTAATGTCATAAAACTGTTTTTATAAATAAATAAATAAATAAATTCTGCAAAAGCAAGAGGCAGATCGGAGATGTTTCATTACAAAGACTGCAAAAATACTGAATGCTTTTGCCAACTGGATATTATTTCGCCTTAGTTATATTTCACAAATTGTTCGAGTCCCGAAGAGACTGCCTTATTGAAATAATTTATATTGGTCGTAGCTGTATTATTTGGGGATAATACAATCACACTTATATCTTACCCGACCGATTATAGGACCGATTATTGTGGCACTCTTTGGGGGAGACCTATGTCTGGCAGTGGACGTCTTTCGGCTGATATGATGACATCTAATCCCGTGATGGGTCGGCAGATCAATAACGGATTATTTAGTCGAAGAAAGTAGCCCTTCTGATAGTTCTTGGCTCTTAATGGCTTTCAATACTGCAAATCTAACAATGGCACTTGTTGTATAAATGGCTTGTTTTCAAAAATAATGATGCCATAATTATATGATTTAAGTGCGTTAGTTTTATTGTTCTGAAGGTATTTTTGCTTGAATGAGTGTTTTTATTTATGTTTCATAGAATAACTAGATTTATCATAATGATTGCCTGTGAGCAGCGCAGTCGTAGTGTATTGACAGACCATCTAATAGCCGAACAATAATAATGCTTTTACTAATATGATTCTACCAAAGGCGTCTTATTGATATCTGTTGCCGTATTTCATGTTGATGTAGAAATGTGTGCAATGAGAAGCGAACATAAATGTTTTTGATTTTAATAATTTCAAAGAAAACAACCGGTATTTGGTGCTTGTTTGTATTCAATTACCTGAATTAATCCGACTTATGAAGTTGATTGTGTATCTATTTAAGATCTCAGGCATAATTATTAATTTAGGTTTTATCGCCTGGGTACTCACTTGGCGAATTACATTAAAACAGTGTTAAAAATAACAATTGACTTGATTTGATTTGATTTAAGTTCTTCAGCACGCATAACATAGCACTTAGAACCGATGGCCGATGGGGCGGAAAGGTTCTCGAGTTGCGATCACGTACCGGAAGGCGCGGCGTGGGTAGGCCCCCCACAAGGTGGACTGATAACCTGGTAAAGGTTGCTGGAGTCCGCTGGATGCAGGAGGCGCAGGACCGGTCACTTTGGAACTCTTTGGGGGAGGCCTATGTCCAGCTGTGGACGTCTTTCGGCTGATATGATGATGATGATGATGATGAGGAAGTTCTTCAGTCCCCTGGTTGGGGCAGAGGGCGTCCACAATGCTTCGCCAAACCGATCGGGTTTGAGCTTCACGTTTTATTACACTCAAGGTCTTCTTTATGGCTGTCGCTTCTACAATGATCGTCCGCAACCAGGTCGGCTTAGGACGGCCATGTTTATACCAGAATTGAACAATAAATTACGTGGTTATCTAGACAACGCAGGAAACGTAAGATAACATCATCAAGGTTGCGGTTCCGATGTTCCGATGCCAAGTTTACCTTAGATATTTGTTTTATACCCGGTAACATTTAATTATTATCATCTTTTAGATCGAGACTGACAAACACTATCATTATCGTGATACTATCACATCTTCACTTACCATCATGTGTGTATGCGTCGCATCTCATGTCGCGAATAGAGGTCGCAACTGGAACTAATCGTTGTCGCCTCGATGTCAACGAATAATTAAAATAGCAATGCAGAACCACAAGTTTACAATCGTTAGTAAGACTTAAGACCTGTTATTAAGAAGAAAATGAGCTTGTGAAGATACGAGTTGGGAATGTAATTAAACGATAGAGAACAAAAAAAGGCAAAATAAACTATCATCGTCTCAAGCCCCACGTTCAATTTACACGAAACGAAAATATTTAATAAAATAATTTAGTTTCGTTAAGACGAAGAATGTAACTATCAAGACGCTAACGTACTGATGTGCCCTTGCAGTGGCACCGGCTTTTTTAGAGGAAATTGAGCACCTTTCCCTACAATTCTTGAACAGTACGGAATGCTAGTTATACTGCCAAAATGACTGTCACAGCACATCCTGAGTTCGTTCTTTTTGTCACACAAATAATCTTGTTATTTTTTAATCTCTATATGTATTTTGCTTATGTATCTGTTTGTGTTACTAAAACATTTTCTTTCTTTCTTTCAAATTAGCTCTGGGCTGCTTACGAATCTGTTGGCGATATTATGTAACACGTCTATAGTTAGTAGTCTATATATAGCCGCACAGTCTGCACTTTTGCGGTTGCTTTGCCTTGAACCTTTTAATTAAGGAGTTTCTAAAACAATTTGGCTCTGTGGTAGCAATTTCTAACAGCCCTTGTTGTCTTTATTTTCAGTCCTCACAGATATTGTAGTTGCAGTTTTATGACACGAAGACTCTGCATCACAATCTTTTCTTCTATCGGAGATAAAATCTACCACGGCAGGCCTCTTTTAATGCATTAAATTCACATCATTTCTCGATCGGTTTCCTCTTGAAGCCTTAACTCCAAGCTGGTAAAAATTCGTGTTATTGGAAGTTCCAATATTACCAGCGTTTGAAACTACCCTACACGCTTTTAAATTTACACACGGCTATTGCTGAACCAGAGTAGACTCCGTGGAAAGCAGGACATTAGGAGCAAATCGTGTACTAAATCCATAGTTTCTGTTAGCTGTATACGCGATACCATTGTAAGATTTGTCTAGTCCAACAGAATCGTGATAGCACGAGCGTGCTATATCTACTGGCATCTGTATCGGACATTTCCAACCTTGTTTATATATCCATTGCCCGCCTTAGCCTAGGTTAGTTTTCCCGCTTCAGTTTAGAACGACGCATGTGTAGTTAAATTTCCTAGCGCATACGGCCTTAGGAGTTGAGTAGGCTACGATCGTTTACATTTAGAGTAAACTGGCGTGTTTTGAACGTGTCATGCGTAATGTATACAGCCATTACGAGTAATGCAACATGCAAGCACTTACTGTGATTGACCTAAACCATTACGCTGATAATTATGATGAATAAATGTGTCGCGATGAATCTGATGATAGAAATCAGGGCCCTATTATCGGTGAGATTAATTTTTTGTTGAGTTTATGAGCTATGCAGCATAGAATAGATAATAGTACAAGTACAGAAGGGTACACTCCTTTGATCTTTACAAAAGACGCTTTTTTCTCATCCAAAACATTAAGATTTATCCATTCTAATATTATAAATGCGAAACTGTGTATGTCTGTCTGTGCCTCTTCGCGCTGAACCGATTTAGATGATATGGTACAGAGATAGTTTATTTCCGGATGGAAGTAAACGAATTCCACGCGGTGTTGCGGGAAGAAGCTAGTTTAAAATAAACATGTGCCTTCCGTACCAGCTTGTAAATATAATTCAAGAGAATTTCCTACTATGGAGACATACCGCACGACCAAAAGTAAGTTTTCAAACCCACAATTTTACCGTCCATTGAACTCGTAAGTTAAAGTGCTTTGTAAACAAATCATAAATACACCAGCTTATTCTAGATTCTGAGAACATATTATTCGTTACAAAACTGTGTCAAAGATTGATACCATATCTCCACTCTCACAGATACCAAAACGTCCATGAGTCACGCATGGTATCAAATGTAATCCAGTTATTATGGAATCGAGAAAGTAAACTGTCAATAGGTTTGCGAATACGAACGCTCCACTCTTGCGCAACATTTCTGTGAAATAAACGGTCATTTGCATGTTTTAAAATGTTACCTTACAGCCATTTTTTAGATCTTAAATGTCAAATATGCCTAATATTTTTACAGCTTGCATGTGCTGCAAGAGCTTGATCCGGGATGTAATCATTTCATGTACCAAACTCCAGTACAAATTATTTACGAACAACCTTTTCTACATTTCTATATAAATTACGTGTAAACAGGCATTTACATTTTAATTAATATTAGCTAAGGGTTAACGTAGTTAATTTTTACCTGTGCATATTTTCTTCCGTTATCTCTACACTATTTACATAAATTTTGTATTTAATATAATCTACTCAATGCCAGCTCGATGGGTGGACGATATTAGAAAGATCGCGGGTCACTTCTGGATAAGATTAGCTCAGGATAGAGACCGGTGGCGTACTCGAAGGGAGGGTTACGCTCATTACGGGCGATTACCGGCTGAAAATGATGATGCTGATTAGCTACTCTCTCTACTGAGTACGCGTTGCTTTCTGCAATAAGTTTTAGAAACATCCGATTGACAATTCAGTGAGTCGCTAAACCAATCACCTGATTAATAACTACCACAAACAATTAATTAAGAAATTATTGAACAACGCGGATACACGCCATTACGCAGTTATAATTCCATGTTGCAGTGTTTGAGTAGAACTCAACGCCCAACGTACCGCAGTTCCGATGAAGAAATCTTACTCTTGTCATGAATATTTATGCCTGTCAAAATATCGATATTTGATTTCACACAAATTAGCAGTGACATTAATTGATTATTTAGTGACTTGAACATTTATAGACGATTATGGCAATGGTTTAGAAGGATTGCGTATCTACTTTCCCTCAGTGATACTCGTACCCGAATTCCTATGTAGCGTGCAGTGTACGGTCTGTCTGTACAATTCTTGTCGTCGTCTTCACTTTTCGCCTGTATCGTACGGCAGTCGGTCGAGCACTGTCATGTCGGCTGTTTTTCGTCTCGTTTGTCTAAATTTAAAAGTCTGTTATTCCAAAATAGTATGTCAAGCAGTCGGCCAGTCATGTCTCTCCAAACTCCGTACCGTACGGAGTTTAAACGCCCCGAACCCGACAGTAGCGTGTCGATAATAAATTGACGTGACAATTCCAAACATTATTAATTCGGTTGTAAAAAATATAAACAAACAACTGCCTCGTAATAGCTTGCCCGTTATTATCAAATAGTCTGTGACCTTGCCTCGGTTTGGCCCAGTACCAAGTGCCGATGACTCCTTGGCGCTTTCTACTAGTTTTTGTGTGCTGCTGTATGAATCAAGTTTTGTATGCGACATACGTTATTGCTCGTTTTTAATTGGTTTGGCCTAATGAATTGTCAGGCGTGTTGTTGCGTGGTGGGTGTGTAATCATTCAAATGCAATGTTACGTATATTATCACTTTCGGTTGTCATACTTCTTCTTTCACAGAATGAGTCTTGATTAGAGGATATATTTACTGTATTCCTATCATTCAAGGCCGAAACGCACAGAGAGCGGTGGCGGAGCGGCGCGGTGCGGCGCGGAGGCGGTACCGGTTGTAATGTTCGAGCTAATATGAGACGGTCCGCACAGAGCGGCGCGGCGCGGCGCGGTTTTCTGTGTGGACCCTTTCGTATTAGTTCGAACATTACAACCGGTACCGCCTCCGCACCGCGCCGCGCCGCCACGCCACCGCTCTCTGTGGGTTTGCAGCTTCACATACGTCACTCACTACTTCTGTCTCCGCAGCTGCGTGCTGTGCTACTTGCTTGTGAAGTTATGATTTTTTTATCTGTTCATGTTCGTTGATCATTATTATTTGGACTTTACAGTTTATAAAGTACTGGTCGCTTAAAAAGGTATTAATCTTAGGTTTGTATTTTTTTATAAAGTGTATTTTAGAAATTTCTGAGTGATCGAGTGTAGACTAATGCCACCTCATCATAAATACCGTTACAGTTTACTTGATAAATTGTGATATGGTACTAAGTTATATGATGGAATATTCTTGCATTGCTGTGATTGTCCATTAGAACACAGTTGAATATGGTAATTTGTCCGTTTACAATAGGTTGAAAGGTCGTAAAATACGCTGTGTTTATCGATTTTGCAAGCCGCTTTTGTAAGACCTTTTTGGTAGGTACTTTATTGTCTACCTTTTTTTAAAAACTCGATATTGGTTTGAGTATGATAAATGGATTAAATAGCTTTCTTAGTTTAATGCTTTTTTTCTCACGGATGTATGAGCCTTTCAGCGTGTTCATTGAAATCGTTGACACTATCAAAGGAGTAGAGAATAACAAATCTATCATTATTAACATCGTATACAAATCGGCATTTATGGCTCTTTTATAAAACATACCTATCTACTCTAATATTAAAAAGTAATCTCAATTTGGGATGAAACTTTTCAAGCTTCATAATTTTCATAACCGTTCGGCGCAGCTGGTATTGGTAGTCGAAATTAAATTTGTACGGCGAATAAACTTGTTTAGATTTTTACCTTTTATGAAGGTACCAAAAAATGCTAACTTCAAAATATTTACATCCCTGACAGACGAAGTATAAAGTCTGGGGAGAGCTCATTAACATATTTAAAGTTTATCCCTTAGGGAAAAAACATTTTACGGTCTTTGTGTAAACTACATGCTAAGTAAAATAGTCAGCAAGAAGTATATTTCGCCTGTTGTCTACCATTGTTTATGTTTAACTTACCTCTTTTTTTATTTTTTACTATGTCTGGTGAGCAATAAAGAATATTTGTATTGTTTGTATTGTATATTTAAAGTTATACGATTTCTGATCGTTAGGAAGTCATACTTTCAATATCAAATTGTTTGTGACAGACCCCATGTTAAATCTAGAAGAAGGAGGATAGAATATCTCGACTTCATCTCTCGGAAAACACTTCTTTTTGTTTGCTGACTCGCTGACTATGCAAAATCGTGTTACACCACAACGTTAGCAAAGAAGTATTCTCCGCGTATTTTTATAAGACGCTTACATATACTACATAACACACTGACGTAACGAATGGGTCTTGTCTTGAATTTTATGCGTTTCATATCACTTGTATGCTTCGCTGAGCATCATGCTAGACGCAATGATCACGGTCATACTTGAATCGTTGCAGACTTGATGATGTATTGGCTTTCTATATATGTATATGTCGGTAATGTAAAGATCATTGCCCGCCCATAAAAGATAGATTAAGAATGCTTAATACTTCATTATAACAAGAAAGTTCAATAGCCAAATTCAAATACTCACGTAGAAACGTGTTGTTCAGATTTTCAGATGGGGAATTCTTTAACACCACAAAGGAGCTCTGTGTGCAATGATATTCAGTACCTAATACAAAAGCGACAATAATTCATACAGATTTCGTAATATCAGAAGTTGAATTTCTCAGATCTAGTATACGTGCCTTACGTCTGTCCTGCTAGTGCAACCTCTACTCTACTGCAATATCCACGAAAAGAACCCCAGTCTGAGGTTTCTTCCATTCAATTGCTGTTAAACTTATTCAGCTCTCGCTATCTCTGTCTAGTTCCGTTCCGTGTACATTACCCGTCTCACCCGTCTGTATCAAATGTGGTAGCTAAAAGCCAAAAGTTAGGACCAATCGGCTATTCAATAAATTATATATATAGTCCTCCTTGTCGTATCCGACGACGGCGACGCTTACAATTTTCTCTGATGACCACGTATATGGCTCGCAAATCCGAACTTAGTTTGAACTCTTGGCCGGCCCTTGTCATTGTAAGTATATGTATAGGATGGCCTGGGTCGAGTCTTCCGTAAATGGCGTTGCCCAAGTGTTCATATCAAGCTATCTTCAAAAGAATCTACCTATATAAATAAATAAATTAGCTTATTCATTAAACAAAGTCAAATTCACGACATCGTCGTTAGTGAGTCCCATGAGTATTCATCAAATTTTGACAATACCGTGGGTGAAGGAAGTTGCATCAGAAGCACCTTACCTTACCCACGTTCGTCCCACATCGCCGGCTGCGCCCTGATTGGCCCTTTGTTGCCGAGAATGGATCTAATTGAATGGTGATACCATTTTTGTATGGATCCATCCTATTAGATGTTTGATGCAATCCATCTAGATGCGCTTTCGTAATCCTTGGTGATACTTTGGTACAACGTAGCCATCTCTGGGCTTAATCGTCATCATCAGAGTTTAAGAGCTGGCTCTTGTCGATGGAGTAACTTCCGACTTATTCTAAATTCTGCCTTTGCTTTTATTATCTAATCTACATATGGCTTTTATTTTTCTTTTATTTTTTCTATGGAAGTCATTCTCAGCATAACTAAGCACTACTGTGTTCGCCTATGCCTAGAGATATATTCATTCGGATATTGACATAATATTATTATGTCGATATGACATCAGAGCATCCATCACCTTTCGAAGTTTCTTATAAATTGACCCGCTTGAATTGAATTCGACATATTCAATGAAAAAGTCTAACTTTATGGATTCATTATATGTAGTTCAAATCATAACATTCAATTCAAAAATCTAAACAGACCTTTACAACTAAAATGCGCTTTGTCCCTTTCTCGCAAAAACAAATGTCAAAGTGGTAAATAATCACAAACTATTTTAGCTAATTTAGACTTGATTGGCGTTGGTGAATAAGAGCATATTATTATGTTCATTGTAAAATGTTCATCATCATTATCATCATATCAGCCGAAAGACGTCCTCTGCTGGACATAGGCCTCCCCCAAAGAGTGCCAAAGTGACCGATCCCGCGCCACCCGCATCCAGCGGACTCCCGCAACCTTTACCAGCTTTACCTTTACCTTTGTAAAATGTTACATTGCTGTAAATTGTTCCTACATTGTTTTGCCATAATTTCTTAAGAAACTAATGATTGTTTTATCTTTGTTCCAGGTAAGTCACGTGGGCCAGCCAGTCACGTTTGAGTTGCATCACGCTATCTTTGAAGTATTATTAAAGTAACATGTTTATTCATTTCCGTCTCACATTAGTGTGGCATTGTTTATATTTCTGTAGCTATTCACGGTCAACATGCCTGTCTTCAGTCTATTGCGCTTTATAAACTTCTCTCAATCGACCATATATTCACAGGGGTTTGCATTTTTGTAAGTGCGTAACATAATGTGCATTTCACCAAACGATCCCTCAAATTAATAAAGGGTCGGCATCGCGTTTGTGATTCTTCAGGAATCGCAAGCGTCCATAGGCTACGGTGTCTGCTTACCACCGGGCAGACCGCATGAAAACATAAGTTCTCAATTACAGACGGATACTTATAGAGAGGTACTATTTGAAAAATAACATTCATTCACAGGAAAATAATAAGAAAGAACATAAAATAAACGTGCCTTGAAATCGTCCCGACTCGGCATGGCATGGTGCCTACCTATTGCCAACGCTGGTCCGCCGACAGGCCCACTGGTGAAGTCACGGCGTGCATCACAGTATTCAGTACACGCAGTATTCAGTATTCCAGCCAATATTATTATAAATATAGAGCTTCTATTCATCGTCCCTTAAGAACAGGAATGCGTGACGAAACACTTCTAATTATAAGTCGCCCATTAACGAAGGACGAGTGGTAAATGCAGGATGCGTGCTATGACGCACGTACAGCTTACGGCCTAATTCACATCCAATAATATAGGACCGTAGGCGTAGGAAGATCACATCTTTCTGCCGTCAGATAATAAAATATCAATGGGTGGAAATAATTCGATTGTATTAAAATGCAATTGTTAGTAACTACAGCCCTCTACAACTAACTAATTTGGCTCAGGGACCCAAAGAGGGTCTTGGCCTCCGCAACGAGAGCACGCCATCTGTCCCGATCGTGCGCAACTTTTTGCCAGTTGCCGACTTGAAGATGTCGCAGATCTGCCTGCACACTGTCCTCCCAGCGGTACCTGGGACGCCAACCGGGCGGCGACCAGTCGGTCGTTCCACGTACGCTCTCTTGGCAGCACGATCCTCTCCCATTCGGATTAGGTGACCGAACCAGCGAAGTCTGTGTGATTTGGTTACGCCGATTATGTTGGGTTCGACCACTGGCTCCTGGATCTCTTATGTTTTTACGGACAGCCCTCTACAAAATTTATCATAATTTTCACCTTATGCCATGTCACAAGGGCAAAAAAGGGATAAATCTTCTTCAGGTCACTTGTACAAACATTAGAACAAAAGCTGTCAAGAGTGCGTGACATTGTTGTCAATTCGTGCTCATTCGACGTTATTACGTTCTTCTCGAGGCTTTACTGTTACTCCTGTACGAGACCTTCCTGCTTCATCGTCATCATCATCATCGACTATATACTAATAGCTATTCAAGAGTTTTGCTGTCCATCTTCTGGCGCCATCATCGAAGTCGACTTGATCGTGCCGAGTTATTGTAATATCATCTAACTAACTTTTTATTATTGAAGAGGGTGAACATTCACATACAAGATTTGATTACATTAATTGAACAGAAGAAATGTACCCCGCTATGACATTAACAGCAACGGCTGAAACGTGAACGTTATTAAAACGTAATTTCACTTGACTAAGTATTCAAAAGAGTGTACAAACAATACAAAATGTAAGTTCTCGCAATGTTTTCGGTAACCGGAAAGATGTGGGAAGTGTGTCGAGTATTGTTTCGTCGCTTTTGTCCCGCCAGCAGGATACGGCTGAAACATAAGATGGGCTATAGTGGAGTCTTTTGGAAACCCAACCTAGAAAAGTTGATAAGCCTCCGACATTTTCGTTTCAAAGTTCAATATCTCCCGAGGGGCTGAACCGATTTTGTTGAAACTTAGCTAGTGTAGCTAAGAACCAAATCGATCACGTCACACATAAAAACCGCATTAAAATCGCATTTGTTTACGAGCTACGATGCCATTGACAGTCTCACAGATGCACAGACACGTTAAACCTATTAACACGTTTTATTTTAATACAGTAGGTATTAAAATAAAACTGCTGAAAGAATGTTTAAAATCGGATGAGTAGTTCCAGAGATTAACCGTAACATACAAATAACGTTACTAAGTCTTGAAGACACAAACATAATCTCTTCATAACCTTAGTATATATGTTTTGAATTACACCATCATTTGCGACTGTCTTGTCCGGGCCTAACAAAACAACAGATTACAGAAATAAAAGTGAATCCGCTATTAATTTACAGGTTTTTATTAAACCTCGTGAAAGATTTTTTTTCGAACTTCTAAATCTAATGAAGGAATCTTTGCCGTGTATTTTGCTATATTTTATTTGCATTGACTGAATGCTACCTACTTTCGGTCGTCACTCGAAGCTTTTTAATCCGCTTACCCTACGCTGACTAAATATGTAAGAGTATTTTCCGAGCACATTTTTCGCAACCTCGGATGTGTCATAAATAATTGTTTTCAAAATAAATCTCATCCCTACAAGTGCGAAATCTAGACGCAGAATCTTATTAAGGATTTTTTTAAAGGAGAAGATTCTAAAAACAATTTAACTCACAACTCCTAATATGGGATCTAAGCGAAAGGCAGACACAATAAGGCAATAAATAATACCATAAGTGAAATGAAGGAAGAACGAATGAAATGTGGCCAAAATAATAAAACATAAAGCAATCGAATTATGGGGCACGCACAATATTTTTCGAACTATAACGAAGAAACAAAGCCGTTTTTGTTCAAAGATAAATACTGGTTTCACCCTTAATGCTTTTCGGGGCCGATCCCTTCTGTTGAAACAACGTAAATGTATAAAGCAAACAACACTTTGGTATACGGTGCACCCATTAAACAGTTGAGTCTATATTTTATAACCCCCAGCCATGTGCGCAAAGCATTATCGTCATAACGTAAAATCTCTGAAATGCCTTCACTTCTCAGTTCACTTTTCAGCTCTGATTAGGACCAATAAAATCCTACGTAGACTTCGTTTGACGGGAGTTAATCTTGTTCGTTCAACTTTGCCGCACACGGTTTTTGCTGAGCGAGCGAATGCATTTACAGTTCGTTTGTCAGTCACAATTTTTGAAAGAGGATTAGGGAACGTCCCAATTTGGAAATGGAAAGAGAGTTTTTCTTTAAATGAAGTATTCTTCCCGGGGGAAAAATCCTGGTTCATATAATTCTCTCAGTAACTAAGAACTCGACATTGTAAGAGACGACAAAAAACATCTTTTTTACAAACCTCAATAGGACTGAATACGTAACACACACGTTTTTCCTTATAATCTAACAGTAAATACGATTTTATACTATACCTACACTCCAAAACAATTCAAGGAAACGGAAGCAAAACACAACAGAAGCCGCTGAAATAAAAGCAATTGGCATCGTCAGTCATTGTTTACAATCCGGCCGTCTGCGGACAAACGCTTATGACAAGCGATTATATACAATAGGAATCCCGCGAATCTAAACAAGCCGCTTTGTTTATCGACCAGTTGACAAACCTGATCGTGAGAAAAAGACCCAAGTCGACAAACGTATTCGGTATTCAAGGACATAAGCCTCTAGTAATTAGGTGTATTGTCGCGTGTAAAACTAAATGGATTTAAGGTCGCTTTTGGATTCCCGGATATATGCATCTTGCAATTAACTATATAATAGGCTTCAAAACAAACACAAGGTGTAGTAATCTCAGCACTCTGTTATGTGGGTCGTATACGACTGATTGGAATTCATATATTTTGAAGAGTAACTCGTTCGGCCGGAGCTTAATAAAAGTGCACTCAAAAGTTGGTAACGAATACTAAAACTAAAGAATTAGCGAAAGAATTTCTGTCATATTATTATTGTTACGTGACAAATTTAGCTTTTGCAGATGTCAGAAAAATTCGGCCTGCCTGTCATCTATTTGTCTTTGTTGACCCACTTTCGCCTCAGCGTTTTGGAATATTTAACCCAACCCAACTGACATTCTTAATGATTTATAATGATGCCGTGGCGTTTTTCGTGACTTATTGTTGCCAAAATGTTGTTTAGATCATTAAAAAGAAATAATCGGTCACTTTCTATTGGTCTCGTTCGAATCCCACGGAGCTATTAAGTTTTTTTTATTTCATTTGTTAATCAATTTGACTGTACTTTTTATCTTCACTGAAATCCCATCTTACTCTAACTTTTGTCAATAAGAAATAATACTTTGTAATACAATTTCTATTGTATATGCTTTAGCAGCTATACTATACCCAGACTTTGTATCTACGTGTGTTTCACGCTTTCTCTGCCATTCGATACATTCGTTCTTTCTGCAAATCGTAAAGCACCAACAATAAAAAAGCGGTTACTTGAATTATACTAACAGTTCACAGTATTTTTCTTTCTTTAATCCAAACGATCACATGCGGCGATTAAACCCACATATGCTCAATTGTATCCGTTGAGCTCGTAAAATTTAACAATTGGCTAACAAAAAACAATTACCAGAGGCAAAACAGTTTAACAAAATCCATTATTCGAATTCAAAATTGCTCTGATACAGTTGATCTGATCTCGTAAACATGCCCCACCGTATCTCGAAAAGTAAAAACATTTCGTTTTGAATCCGTGTTATTCTACGTCAAAACCACCCTCGATTGGTGTCGCTTCGACATCTGGATCGTCCAATCGGAAATCGCCATGATTTGCGGATTTCGCGTCAACACGTATCTCCGTCGTCGGCCTTGCCACAAATTCCGGGACAGTTACTGTGACCGCTCGATCTGTTTTAAACTGTCTCGATACCGTTCCTTTGAAATTAGTCGCCTCACTGTATAAGCGTTTGATGTACTAACGGGCTGTTACTACTACTACTAATGGACTAATGTTTTTCTTGTCTTTGTCCTTCTATAAAAAAAATCTGCTTGCCGAGTTGCGTGTCTTTTGCGTGAATTGATTAAGTCGAGCTGTTAATAAGCAAGCAACTGAAGCATGACAGAGGTGCGAATGCTGAAAAAACTTATCACATTATAGCATATTTGTTATTTATCGACTTTATCGTTCGGTTGTTTCGCCCGTTCCGCGTAGACGTAACAACGGCATGACGAATGCATTGCTTACGCGTCGATTCCCTGTTAGCGCGGAATGCGAGAGATTCGCAATAGCAATAGGTCGGCCACAGGTGGAATTGAGGATGGCCAACGGGATTGTGTTGAACAACGTGTACAATAGATGTTTAAAGAATGGTTATACCTTACTCCTTAAGTTTAAGATGCTCAATGTACATAGCATACTATGAATTGTTTAGCTTGAGAATTAATAACTTTGTTACAAATGTATTATTCGATAATTGCCTTCGTTTCATCCATCCTCAAGGCGTCGATGTAAATGGGATCTGTACTCTCACATCACAAGGCACAAGGTAAATTAATGACGAGTGTTTTATTAGCGCTGATTACACTTGACGAACAGATCTTATTTATTAATGTAATGTTTATTTTAGTAATGTCCACACATAGCTAGTGTACGCATTAGTAATGTACTTACTTTCTTATATGGATTTATTGTTGTTATCGATAGCTACTTCTTGTCAATCCATGACGTCAGGCGATTTAGCCGTTGCGTTAAGCAATGTTTTAATTATGCTTCATACCCTCAGATTATCGGAATTAATGTTTTTATTACAAATGGTAGTAAATTTCCTTCTTTCATTATACATTTTACTCATCAGTGACGAAGTTATGGCCCCTCTTTAACCAACACTTCCCTACTTCCTGTTCGTCACTTGGCGTTTTAATGCATACACATACATTAAACGCGTAATATAAATAGATTAGTTAAGTAACATCGCATGTTTTAAAAGCATTACGAGACATTTAAAGAAAAGTTTTTCAACATCTAGTTTCATTGCAACAATTGTATGTCCCTCTTTAGTCACATTAGCTTCATATCTAAACCAAGAACAAAAACTAAACAGATTGAGGAAAATTTCCATCTTCGATTCTCCTCAGACTCGATCAGCCTTGAAACTATTGAACAGATACTGTTAGTCAAATTTAAACCCAAATCGATGGTATCATAGCAGCCCAAGCGATGTACACTAGTATCCTAGCGTCATCGATAGAATCTAGACTGATAAATTATACAACGCCGAGGCGCCAGCTTGGATGTGCATTGGGAATGTATCTCCATACCGAATGCGATATTTTTAGGTCAAACCCAATCGGAATTACGATGAGATTAGCCCTGGTACCAGTGAGACTATCTACAATTACAATTACTTACCTATTTTCTGTTGCTTTGTGGCCCAGTGGTCTACAGAACAGGAGTTGCAAAATGGAATTTCAGCTCCGATTTTCATGCCATTCGACTTACCGTTAAATGTTATTCGAATTTTTCCCTTGATGTGGTTACTATGATTATGGTGAATTGAGGTTATGTCTGCTGATTCTTGTGTTGAGGTTATATCGTAGCTTTAACTAAAAGTTATTTAAATTACAAAACTTGCAATTGCCCTAATATACCTAGGTAAAACGAACTATCCTGAGTCGATAGACCCTAATAGAGATATTATTTGAAATGATGTCTTCTCAAGCGGTGCAAAAAGTATGTATCTTAATCCAGGCAACAAACCCGAGAAGTACGTATGGAATGCCAAATGCGTAAAATAGACAAGTTTAACATTTAGTTTTACAACAGTGATGACCTTCGATTAAAGATTAGCGAATGCTAGAAATTAGAACTGAGTTTTAATCGATTACGACAAAATTCTTAACGCAGTGGTGTCACGCTTGCCTGATTACATAGTAAGATTATTGGATAGCAAAATACCTAATCTTAACAGAATTGTCTAAGTAGTTAGTAAGTAATTATGACGACCGCTTTAGCCTAGTTGGTATGATAGTGTAGTGAATCTGCCTATGAAGCAAGGGGTCCTGGGCACGAATCCCGGTAAGGGCATTTATTTGTGTGATGAGCACGAGTCATGGATGTTTTCTATGATTTATGTATGTAATTAAGTATGTTTTTCGTCGTCTAGTAACCATAGCTTTGCTTCGTTGGGACTTACCTAGTCTCTCATTGTGTCTACACCGTATAAACATTTTCGCTTTTTAGCCGACTGCCGAAGGAGAGGAGGGTTATTGTATGAACAAGTACGTAGTATTCTTCGCACTTAAACTAAACTCAGATCTAGTTAGCGATACAATAGCTCCAGCCAATGACAATAAATTTATTTGTTTAACAACAGCGCGCAGTAAAGATGGTAATGAATAAAAGTCACTTAAACGATTTATGTTGGTGGCTGGTAAAGTTGTTGAATTGTTTAGGGGAAATAAAGTAACTAATAAAACTTGCATTATCTTGCATGTGTGTGCTTTTATTTTAATTAACATCAAAGAAGCACCTAAATTAATTACACGACTGTCCGAAAGAAGATTATTTACAAAATACTTTTATCGGCATAATTCAGAAAACACAGTTAAAAACAAAAGTGACTATTGTTTTTCATTTTGGCAGTAAAGAATAGGCGTAATTGTTCATATAAGCGATTTGTTAGATTTATAAGATTCATACGCTTACTTTTTTTTTATCACGGCGCAGCATGGTTTCCAGGGGATCCGTATGGCGCTTACCAGACAAGCGACATCATGTTAACGACATATTACTCCTTCCCTGGTTGCGGAGAAAAACAAAAATCAAAATCGTGAGTCGCGTTGATCAAACAAGTGCATATCCAATGCTCTTGTTTCGATCGTACAAAAAACTGCACCGGCGGGCGCGCTGCATACTGAGGTATTTTTAGCCCGCCACGAATAGCCAATGTGTGTCGTTGCTGATGCATTTCTATCGTACTTTTTTGGGTCCCCGTGGACTGTGATGAGTGAAGAATTTCTACGAAATATAGTCTGATTTATTGGACGCCGATGTAATTTGTTTTGTTACGATTTCCATTTATGGACGTTTTATGCTATAGCTTTCGGTTTGCTTGTTTTATCAAACTCGATTTCGCCAGATACAATGCTCTAGAAACGTCGTAATCGGATGCATAATATACGCTGCCGAAAGTAGATATGTAGTTTTATCAAAGTAATATAATCGTAAGTGAAGCGCGAACGTACCTTAAGGTGGTTCGATCGCCATACAAACGTCTTTTGACATTCGCAGGCTAACGGCGTGATTGAGAAATTAGTTTGTCACGTGATAATTTGCGAAAACGATTATTCTGAAATTATTCTGGTTTATCCAAGTTTATTCTAGGAAAAGGGGAATTTCGCGCAAATGGGAAGCCAATTTATGAAAGATTGTTAGATAAGTTTCTTAAAATATCACGCCGTTAGCCTGCGAATGTCAAAAGACGTTTTGTATGGCGATCGAACCACATTATTAAGGGGCTACCCGAGGTTCTCATCGATTTTTGACAAGTTTTGAATCGTATCTCCTACTTTTGCACATAGAAGTATAAGTCAAACGGTTATCGGTTCTTCAATCTTTTATCTCCATTTTGGTCTACCGGATTTTGAAACAAATGAATTCTTAATTTTGTATGATTTTTTTAAACATTGTCTAAAAACACTTATTTTGTATCTCTATTGACGTGAAAGATCTAACATATACGAAATCTACAAATTTGGGTTTGTCTGTGACGTCTCGAAAAACTGGTCCAAGGTTTTCATTTTAAACCAATAAACACAAAGTTATGGCCAGAAAACCGGTTTTTGGTCTAAAATTGTTCAACTTTGATGCCAAATATCTCGAAAACAATGAACTTTGAAGTAAATATGGGATACTATATTGCCTAAAGCCGTTGTTGTTAATATAATAAGCTACAAAAATATAAGAAAACTAAGGGATTCAGATCGAAGGTCATTGGCGTATGGGAGCCCCTTTATTTCAATGCCAAATTCAAAAGTTCTAAAAACAACTAGAACTTTTATCCTCTTGCACATTGTACTTATGTATAAAGTTTAAAACCCATGGCCCAAACGTCATTTGCAAGGGTCACAGGTGTCATTTTTCTCTCACACACTCCCCGAATTCTTCTACATCCCGTGAATTTTCAACCATTCTAAGTTTCTGATAAGCCCCAAATTTCCCTTTTCCCTTAAGGTTTTGCACCATTCGTCTTTCTCCCTCATAAACGGATTGCGACTTTTTTGTCGAAACCGACTATTTTTCATTCCCCGATCGTTCTTTCGATAAGGCTTTGTTTATTTTAACCGAAAAAATCTTAACACCGAGTGTTTGGAATATTTCTATCGACACGTAATTTCGGTTTTTTTACCAATATCAGTAATTTAAACTCGGCAAGCGGCCTGCATTCTTGTGGCGGGGAACGGGACTTGGGACCCTGTGATTTATACAAGCAAGACCGATTGGAATTTTGAGTAACGCCTGCTCCAACCGCATTTTGTCGATGCCGACAGTTGGGCCAGCCGCAATTATTGGTGTAGATTCTTTAGTGGTGGCTTAAAACTTATTGGTTCTCGGCGTCTCCGGTTACTTTAGTGTTAACATAAAACGGGGCTTTCTTACATGATACGTCGTGTTCCGTTGTGAAGTTAACCCCATGTTATTATTCCTGTCATCGTCATCATCATCATCATCCGAAAGACCGTTATTATTCAGCGTTAGATTAATCAATGCGTGTTTGAAATATAGAAAGGACAAGTAAGGTTTTTCAGGTCACGTATCTGGAGCTAAAAAAATTAAAAGGTGATGAAAAAAAGCACCTTCACAACCCAAACAAAAGCAGTAATAAACTGCCCGCAATTGTTATCCATATCAAATTCTTTAGTTGATTTGCTTTTAGAAAACGATCCAATTCATGTAAAATTAATGAATAGGATATGGTTTTGGAAATGTACGTGTTGGGAAGAATGGTCGACTAACAATTAGTTACTCTTAGTTGTCCGATTTTATTTTATATTGTTCGAAAACGTTTTTTGAGGTGGAACAGTAGTGTTTTTTAGGTCTTGTTTCTACTGCCTTTCTTAACATTTTAACATTTCGAGAATTCTCAACCGCTTAGCGCAATGACAGGAAAGTTTTAACAGCACTGTTCACTTTCAGAACCATTAAACTTAGTCATATGCGGTATTTCCCACTCGGATCTCAGACCTCACACAAATGTATAAAGGCGGCTGTAAATTTTACAAATTGTACTCGTAATGGTTACGTGTGAATTTGACATTTCGCTTTTTCTGCGCTGTCGAGACATAAAAATTAATACCGGAAATTACATTGTCGCTTGGTTACAAATTGCGTTCAGTTTCTTAGTGCTTTAAAACTTTAGATTCTTTTAAATCTCATTATGCTTTTGTTTCGAGTTGCTTTAACAATGCACTGTGATACGATAGCAATAAAAAGACATGTGTAAGTATACAATTCATTGTAAGTATTGTAACACTGCGAAATCTACCGCCTTACATGGCAACATCTGCATTCCTGCATGCACGCCAAGTGAGAATTGCGTAATTTAATTTAAATAAGGGGTTACGAAAATAAAGTAGGTAAGTATCAAGTATAAGAATTGCACATGGCACAGCAGACGGACAAATTATGACGACACGACAAGGTAAAAAATAAAATGAATATTTATTAGTAAATTATACATTTTATTATGAATTCCATTTTAAAGAAAAAATATTATAGTATGTGAGTATTGTTTATACCTAATTTAAAAAAAGTCATGAAGACTTTCACGTGTTATTTTGAAAGTTATAAAAATAAACAAACAATAAATAATAAAAGCTAACTTAACGACGTGGTAATTATGTACCAAGTTTTGTAGAAATGCTCATTTACAGTCGCAGGTTTTATCCTTTTCTTTTAAAAATATCCTTTACTAAGTATCCCTTTGCACTTATCGGTGGTACATCTTTCTATGTTAAGTTCTTAAAGCAATATCATGTTGTGCATGAGCAACAAGTAAATGCTTTTAAGATATAAAATTGCAATCGTTGAAAGTGCTTTAAAATCCGTGTTTCAAGTGTTCTTTATAAAATTACTCGAATGCTTATGTCATGCTCTAACTGATGCATCTGTCCTTTGTTAACTACTAGTGCATTGGTTATTCACCACAGAAACAAAATACCCATACTCCAAACTGAGAGCTAAGAATTTTAAACCCTTCATGAGAACCATTTTACGCATTAAAGAGAAAGTCTTGCCTGGACGACTAGACTAGACCACCCGCGCATTTTTACACATTGACGATGTATACTCAGAAAAACAACGGGTTGCACTCCGGGAGTGCCGGCAGAAGTGAAAACTTGAATATTAACGTTGTGCATTTTAAATATTTGGGAATGGTTAGGGAATAATTTTGCACGAAATGCTCTAATTATCAGTATAAAAGTACTATGTGGTAGTATTTATGTGGTAAAATACAATATTCATTTATTGCGCTATCGCACACAAACATGACAACTTCAATGACATTGTGATACTTTTTCGCGAGTTTAACATTTTTCCTCCATCACAAAAAGTGTACAGCGCCGCTAAAGAAATTTTCGCATCAAAATCGCGGGAAAAAAATCTCTTACTTTTTTTCTTATCAGAGCACGATGCCTGTTATGCCCTTAAACGGTTTTGCGTTATTTTCGTTACACCTTGTAAATGGTAATAGAACCTTATTCTAATTAGAATCTAGCAGTGGCGCCGCGTTAAAATTATCGACGGGCAACCCGGAACAAAAAAAGTTATGAAAAAGTTTAGTGTATAACATGCTTAAAATAAATTTTACTCAAGCCGGTGGGAACCGGCATGTAGGTATGGGTGCTTCGCCACTGGAACCTAAATACGTGACCATGACCAATTTCTTCACGAGTCGGCAAGATGTGAAGAATCACCATTGTATTTAAATTCAGATAAACACTGTTAATATTTGAGGTTATCGGAGTTCAAATGCAAATTGCCTTCACGACGAAATAATACCGTCAATAATATGAAATTAAACGATAACATATCTCATAGTCCATAAATTTTACATCCGAGTCATAAAAAGGGAATCATTGATTAACTGCCGAATGGACAATTTGCTAAATATAAAGTAAAAAAACATCGCGTTTCGGAGTTTTTAAACCCTACACGATACGATTAATCGAGCGAGCGAGCGATGCGAACGAAGTTCTATGCTTCAACATGAGCCAACATTTTTTTATTTAAAAAAATCAACTGTCTAACTATTTTAACAGATGTTTAGAGGTGTTTGTTACTCAATCACGCTTAAACGGTTCAACCGAATTGGATGAAATTTTGCACGAAGATTGTTTATAGCCCGGATTAAATAAAGGGTAGTTTTTATCCCGGGTCCACGCACACGAAGTCACGGGCGGAAGCTAGTACTAAATTGATACTTTGCAGATTCCGTTTCTTTGAACCTAGAACCCGTTATAGCGAAAAAAATGCATAAAAAGCCGACAGATTTGAAACATTCTCGAAACGGTAATCGCAGATCTGAGTTGGACCGTGCGAAAGGCTAGATAGCATCGCGGACGGCCATATTTGGGCAGGGCATTACGAACTTCGGCTAGCTTAGGGTCAAAGCCGACCCTCGCAGTGGGAGACTCGGGAACAGTACCTACGGACTGAAAATGGAGGTGATAAAAATAAAACTGGCACACTTCACTCAGATTGCTTATCAGTTAACGAGGCATCTTAAGACATTTAAGATTTGTTCCTCCTATTGTTAATTATCCATAGCATTCGTACGATACGAATCCAAATCTGTTCACTCATATCATGACATGTGTCAAAATTCACCTGTTACAGAGGAATTACAGTTACAGAATCTACTGTACTCTACACAAGAAATAAACAATTACATATGTATGACGACGTTTTGTGTGCTCGATTGCACCTACTCAGGACTCAATCGTGACTCGGATGTTATTGTCAAGCTCGACTTCTTCTATTTCTAGGTACTATGAGATAGTCCTAATACTACTAATGAATATTATGTCATCTATTTACACGAACATTTTCAGTGCATGGTGTTTTAATTTATATTTCTCATACTGCGCTGCACACGATTACATTATTTGATGTCCAATACTGTAGCAGAAACAGTGAAAGGTTAAAGAATTTACATAACATCCAAAATATGTTCCAAAGTTCAAAATGTTGAATTTTCTTACTGTTAAATTGATTTTCTACTGTTATATGTGGAATGGGCTGTGCTTAGAGGAAGACGCAATTATGGTAATTCGCACCCCTTACAAGGATTTTAAGGGTACGGCGTTTGGACTTTGGTTGAACTCTGTAAACGATCAGCTAACTGATTCCCGATCATCTGCCACGTTTAAGTCGATTTATGGGCATTTGCGCAGGGTAGAAGTAATGGTTTCTTCCGTGATTTAATTTTTGGAGTTTCAAGTTAATATGAACATGATCTGTCTGGACAAGTGACAGCAACTTGTGTCGGAGGACAAGACTCGCTTTGGGTCGGTGAACCATTGACGGTAGCTAGTTAAGATAAGATGCATTGTCAAAGATGCAACATTCAACTTTGATTAATAATTCAAATTAATGTCACGGCACGGCACACAAACACACCTCAAACTAAAGCTTCCCTGAATCCTACCCGATCAGAACTGTAGATACAAGTCTGCCCAAATTGAACCAACGACCTCTGTCCCAGTGAAACGGAATGTAACCCCTGAGCCAACAGGAAAGTCTTTATTAGCTCAAGATTTATTATCAATCGATTGTGTAACAAAACGAGGACATTGAACGAGCGCCATCTTATCGGCCCTCGGCAGACGAATCTCTTCCTGCGCTATGGTGCAGCGGCGCCCCCGGTGTCTGTTGGCGTGCAGCCAAATCATAAGCGCACAGTTGCATCGCTCCACAATACCGTTTGTGGATGGCGGATGGGTTAGCACGGAACGGGAAGTGGTTCACAATAAATGAGGTGGCATTTTATTTGATTAACTACTTTAGGATTTATTTAGAATAATGCTCTGAGTGATACCTTTTGTCGGGAAAAAAATGTTTAGTTACGTTACGTTAATGTTTAGATTTAGTTACTATAGTTTTTCGAACTGTTTATCCTATGTATTTTGTTTGTTACCAACCGAATTTACTTTGCATATTCTTTTAATCGGATATATCCTTTTAGATAACCCCCTAATTTTCATTATTCGATTGTTTCATTTAACTTCGGATAGCTCTTGTTTAAGTTCAATAGTATGTACTTCTGTAGGTGAATCATTCGATTGTTTCATTTAACCTCGGATAGCTCTTGTTTAAGTTCAATAGTATGTACTTCTGTAGGTGACTCATTCGATTGTTTCATTTAACTTCGGATAGCTCTTGTTTAAGTTCAATAGTATGTACTTCTGTAGGTGACTCATTCGATTGTTTCATTTAACTTCGGATAGCTCTTGTTTAAGTTCAATAGTATGTACTTCTGTAGGTGACTCATTCGATTGTTTCAGCCGTCGTGACTGTATCATATTGGCATAGCTTCCAATAGATTGAATTGCTGACCACGAACCTACTGAACTATTTAGATTACTTAATTGAGTGGCTAATTATTATCAGGATTTTGATGTTGAAATCAACCTTAATACATAACACTATACCTACATAGAAAACATCCAAGTCTCCGATGCTCATCACATCACACAAATATTTGCTATTATCGGGATTCGAACCCAGGACCTTCAGCTTCCTAGGCACTGTCACTGTACCAGGCTAACCGGTCGTCTAAATAAATGAAAGCATCCTGAGGCCCTTTATACAAGATCGCATTGTGAACTTGTGAGTGTTAGGTTAGGCCACTCGCTCGATCCGAGCCCAAGTGGCCGCATCATCACCATCAGTTCGTTAGCTGGGTTGTCTCGAGCACTTGCGAGTTCGCTCCTCTTGATACCCTTTAGAAACACCATATACGGAGTAGGTGCGTGTCTTAAGTTTGGTAACAGTGGTAACTAACTGTAACCCGAACCAAAGTGGCGTTTTGACCAAATTTCATCTCAATCAGCTCAGCGGTTTAAGCGTGAACAGGTAACAACCAGAGACACTTTCCCATTTATGTTCAATGTGCCATTATAGTTTGTGGACTTGTTGCGACTGGCTAGAATACTCGAATGCCACGTAAATGTTTTAGCGCCACGCTCTATGTGCGTACATTATGCAGTTAAAATTATAGTGATAAAAGTTAAATATTGTAATAGATAGTTTTTATAGAGACTCGTACCGATAGACAAACTGTTACGAGTAAAACAGTTTTGCAGGAAAATGTAATTGATTAAGTTTTGTATCCCATTGTTTAGTAACATTGCTTGATAGAGAGAGAGAAAGCACTTGAGACCCGTGACGTTATGGGTCGCAGCGTCATAATAAATGACAATCGTTTCATGTGAAACTGAGTTTTGCGGAAAAGGGACAGAGAGTAGCCCTAATTTTCCACGTGACTATATTTTTTTCGAGAAAATGCAACATTATTGGTGTTTTTATTTGGTGTATACACCCCTATTATAGTATTTTGAGCAGGAAAAAACATTGGAATAAAAGAGAAGCATATAGAAAATATTCCTGATTATTGGGCCAACGGCAGTAGCGGTACAAATGTGTCGGTGTTAAAACGAGTGGGCCCGCTGGTTCAGCGGGTCAATTTCGCTAACGATCCGATATCGAAGCAGGGCGTTAACAGGATTAACGGGTTTCACAGTCGATATTAGATGGTCCTATTAGGAGTTTACTTGAACACTGATAACTCTGCTACCTTCTTTAGTTTTCCGATATCGTTAAAAAAAGACATGGCTCTGTATGAGCGTTGCAACACTTGCAACGACGCTCTTTAGTACAACCAGGGGCGGCTCACTCCGTGATTTCATCGCGCCGCTACAAGTACATGGAAGTGCTGTAGCAGCCCTAACATACAGGTCCCGTCCGGTATGTTGCTGTTAGAGCACTTCTATCGCAGCGCGTTGCATTCGATAGAAAGGGATGGCCACTTTTAGGCTCGTTCGGCCTACCTAAACAGGGGATTTGTTAACAGAGAACCTTCTGTACTTAGTACTTATCTTTATTCTGTGGTACAAAAAAGTTAGTGTTAGATCGCTTTGGCGGTGGCTGTTTCACTGGAGGTGCTTCAGGAAGAACAGCCAATACACAAGACGCAAGTCCTGCCGGCGCTTTATTATTTTGGTTGAAATGGAAATGGCCCCTGGTCCTTCTGCTAGTACGGGTTACTTGGTCCGGCGCTTAAGTGCACGCAAAAAGACTTGAGTGTCTTCGTTGGTATAGTTAAAATTATTTAAACTAAGCTCATGAATGGCCAATGTCCTGAGCTCATGAATAGCCTTTGTTTGCGGTCGACACTTGCAAATACAATGCACATTTTATGTGGCGCTAACCCTTTTCTTGCAAAAAATGGCAAGCGTCCGACCACAGTCGTATTGTTAGACTTGAATGCTATTGTTCTGAATATAAGAAGTCAGTGGTCTTCTGCCGCAAACAAAGGCTATTCATGAGCTCAGGACAATGGCCATTCATGAGCTTAGTTTAAATAATTTTAACTATAGATACTATGATCCGTAAACCAGTAAGCACCTGTGTATAAGCGCCATAATCTCTCCAAAATCTCTAATTTTATATTCATTATGGCCCATCGGATATGTTCTAAGGCCGTATTGAGCCGTGCGGGCTCCTAAAATTCTCAGTACTTTACGTTGTCCATTTAAATCTGTGTGTGTGTATGTGATTGTTAAATTCACCAGTTAATTTTCATGGTAGCACGTAACTACCTTATTTACCATATCAGCACACAGCCGGCGAATATTTATTCACTTAAACCTATAATCTTCTTTACTTAGTTTAATTGTCAGGTATGTTTGCTCATCTACAAATTCGTCGAATTTACTTGCAAATGAAACCGCTCCAAATTTCAAATGTATCTTTGATTTTATCAATTTTTTACCGACTTCTAAATGGAGGAGATTCTCAAACGTCGGAAACTTTTTATGTTGTGTTTTAATTACTGAACCGATTTGGAAAAATCTTTTTTTTTTTAAAATGGTATCCTTCACAGGTGGTCCCATTGTTATCAGGTCTGGATCTGATGATGAGATCCTGGAGAAATCGAGGGAACTCTTCAAATCTCATAGGCACTTTTAAAGCGATTTGGGTACTGATTTGAAGTCTGTGGAAACTTTGTTTTTAAAGTTAATTAATAGCAGGTAGACAGCAATGTTTGATCAGCTTCAACTTCAGTAGGCTCATGGGTTACAATAAACACATTATTATCCAAGTCCGAACCTATCCGAGAAAGACAATGTAAAAAATATTCACTGTACATCCGAACAGTTCCTAAACTTGTAAGAAAAATATTTTGTCACTTCATTCTGTTAATTTCAGTAGCAAATAACTATATCATAAAATACTGCAAATATTGAAGTGCCTATATCGATCTCTTCTAGCTGACTGTGCCAATATTTGGTGGAGCCAGGGATTTAATTACGGAACAAAATAAACTTCATAATGAGAAATATGAGATTAAACACACAGACTTTATCACTTTATGGTTCTACAGAGAGTCCTAAATTACGACGTTGATAAAAAAATCATCATCATCACCATCATCATATCAGCCGAAAGACGTCCAATGCTGGACATAGGCCTCCCCCAAAGAGTGCCAAAGTGACCGATCCCGCGCCACCCGCATCCAGCGGACTCCCGCAACCTTTACCAGGTCATCAGTCCACCTTGTCGGGGGCCTACCCACGCTGCGCCTTCCGGTACGTGGTCGCCACTCGAGAACCTTTCCGCCCCAACGGCCATCGGTTCTACGTGCTATGTGCCCCGCCCACTGCCACTTAAGTTTAGCGATCCGGAGGGCTATATCGGTTACCTTGGTTCTGCTGCGGATAGCCTCATTTCTGATGCGGTCACGCAGAGAAACTCCCAACATGGCCCTCTCCATTGCCCTTTGGGTGACTGAGCCTTCTTATGAGGCTTAAAAAAATACATTGTGATATTTCATCCATATGTTGTAGTTTCCAATATTTGTGAGTGTTCCTCATGACCCAATCTCAAGAAGCACATGTGTGAGTTTTTCAGATAATACATTTATTTTGCAAGAAAAAGTACACATTGCTACTTTACATAGTTTCGGTTAGTATCTTTGTGGTGAAAACCAAAAGTAAGTAGTTTGCACTGTATCACGCCCTAGATTTTTGAAGACGTGAGCCGTGATAAATCGCCTTTTCCGACCTTACTAATTACCGTACTAAATTAATTAATAACCAACATGGAACTTTTTTACTTACAAGTGGATGTTGCAAATTCCATCAATCTGCTTTCTGAAAGATAAACATATTTTATTTTTCTTCGATCGTTTGAGCATTGTGCTGTAAACTTGTTCTTAATGTAACTCAGCATTAAATTAAGAGAACTAGCAAGTTATTTCTTCGTTTAATATTGTGAGTTAACGTCTATTTTACAAACAAACTTACTATAGATAGAAACACGTGTACATAGAGTATTGTCTATGCATTTGTAATGACCATAACGTAACTTTAACTGCATTACAGTCATGCCATTTGTACTATTATATTACGAGAAAACGTCAAACGGCAGAAGCCATACAATACTGTGTGCACAATTTACTGAAAACGATATCCCGTGATCACACAAATAGCAATACGAGAGGTAAGACCGAGAGCAAACACTTGGCTGTAACAGTACTCGACGCCTACTGGCACTGGCAGTTTGGGCATGGACGGCTCACTTCGTCATTTGGTCGCGCTAGCGCCGGTAGAAGTACATACCTACCGGCCCCTACGGGGTATGTTTTAGAGCTGCTACTGCACGCACGCGTTCTATCGCAGCGCGTTGCATGCGACAGAAAGGGATGGCCACGTTTAGGCTCGTTCGGCATACCTTAACAGGGGATTTGTTAGCAGAGAACTTTCTGTACGTAGTACTATTATTTAGTCTGTGGTTTGGGTAATCAATCTGTGAACCTTTGCTCTGGGTTTACTAACTGTGCAACCACTTGGAAAAGAAAATAAATCCGTTCCCTTTTTTTATTGCATTTGTGTGTTGAAATCTACAAAATGTAGTGAATGTAGGTATTGTCCGTATTCGCCAGTGCCAACCTACGTTAACAAATCAACGATATTTTACAAAAGAAAATTGGAAGATTCAAGTTCGCGCTGGCTTTAATACGATCTGGTGTACCTATTGTAATAAACTTATAACCGTATCGATAATATTAACGACTCAATGGTCTACACTAGAGTGTTGGTATGACAGCCACAATATAAATGACTATTTAATGCCCCTCCCCCCACTTCAGGGTACCCTGTGCAGTGCACAGACCCCGGCGTTAGGGGAAACTAAATTGATGATTGTCCATTGAGAATACGTGAAACGACTTAGGAAACGTCAGAGACACTTAAATGTGATGTATTACTCAGAATTTCGGTGTCAGCGATTTTGGTTAGATTTTGGGCTTAAAAAAAATTTTTTTTACAAAATTAAAAGTTCAGATATATTCTTCAGCTGCCATCAAAATGGAGTAATTAAAGTATTTGTTTCTCTTCGTAATGATAATATTTGACTTGGGATCCTTCTACACCGAAACCGTAATGTTGGGGTTTAGTAAGTAAGTAAGGGGTATTATATAATTACTGGCCAGTTTGTATTTACAAAAGCTCCGTTGTTTGCCAGAGGCTTTTTGTGTAATTTGTTGAATTCTGCCTCTTCAGAAATTAGGCTATAAATCCCGGAGCAACTTTCAAGCCTTCGCATTAAGTAACGATAATGATGCTTTACAGAAATTGGTTTAAAAAAAAATCGGGTACCTTATGGTGTTACTTCTTCTCTCTGCCACTGTTTTGAGCTCTCGATACGTCATTACATTAACTTACTCTTTAACAATGGCAGAGACAAGAACAGAATGGCGATTTCTCCACGGACAAGAGCCCGTCTCTTTAAGTTATGATGTTAATGGTGTCAGTCATTGATGTTACTAAAATACAGACATCCTGACACCCTTTGCCATCAAAATTCGCAAATTCGATCGAAAAGTCATAATTTATTTTTTAAATGCTGAACACAATTTATTCCCGCCCTTTACCAAACTTCGCCTCCCTAGTTAAATACAATGTGGAAATAACCCAATTCTACGGGAATACTAGTGGTTGGCAGTGTTGGCACTTATGAATTTATGATAGCCTACACTCATTGTACCATATTAGCTCTGCTGGACCATTTTTGGCTTCATGATAAATATAATATGTTGTAGATGCTAGTTGAATTGTACGATTTATAAATTGGTGAATTTCGTAAGTGAAATATACAATAAACATGAAATAAATAGCGTAGTTTCACTTTATCAAACTTATATATTTCTTCGATCTTAGACACTCTTAAGATTAGAAATCAACCTAGTAAATCCTCAATTTTCTCTCAATTGCCATTTAAATGCAAACTCGTGCAATAGACTTTGCGCTATCGCATTCTTGAGATACTGCGACCATAATGATACTACTTAATAATATTGACTTTGAGTATTGTGAACGTTATCCGATACCGCAGATACATAATGATAAGGTTTGTAAATAGAACATGTAGAGCGTGTGTTAAAAAGCAAATACAGTTTGCTGTTTTATTGTATGCGTGCATACCTTGAGCCACAAGTTCAGAGACATATATCAGTGATTTTTTTGCACCTGTGCCTTAAACATGCATGTATCTTATTCTATTTGTTCTTTAGTTTTCGTTTGTAGCCCACGGGGGTGTGCCACCATTGTATAGACATGAGGGGTTTTTTCAGCGTTTATGTCTTCTCACTTATATAACCTTGAAAGCTTGTCTACGCTTTGATATACCCTGTTTTTATTGCAAAACTTATCCTGATGGAGAGGCCAAATCGTCTTCTAGTCGTTCAACCAATGCAGTCGGAATATTTAATGGTAAGAACACCGATGCCATATAGAGTTGTCTATCCAACAACATGAATATCCAACTCATTTTATATTGTCATGTTGATTCCCTTAATAAACGCTACACTACAGTTCCATCTATTCCATCTAAGTGCCCATTACAGTCGACATTGCTTTCACGTACCTATTAAACTCCCGTGATACCTAACGCGAGAAACAAGCCACAAATCACAGATAAAGCAGCAAATCTTTAAACTAGGGTCAGAAGTGGCACAAATTTATTTGCTAACGGTACGTTTAATAGTGCACTTAAATCTTCCAAGTCAATATCCAAAGAGCCTAACAGATGCACCATCGGCAGAACGGTGATTCCGAGCGGTATTCTAGAAATCTAGAAATGCGATCGGGCCATTATGGCCGGGTTGAAAGACGAATCGCCACTGATAGTATTGAATGACACGGGACAGCATAAACAGCATTTATATGGTTGGCGTGGCTAGACTGAATGGATGCTGTGTTACGTCAATTGGAGTATATGTATGATCAAAGAATATCGATTACTTGGGAATTTAAGATTAGGAATATAGGTACATGTGATGGTCTTTTCTGCGGTCCAAGGGAGCCCGGACCCAAGAAGTACCGCATTTCTAGTCTGTGCCTTTTTCATAACGCTTGCTTGCACTGTAGACAACCAGCACGGCGCGCGAACTCTCTCAATTTTTCTCGCACTATCCATCTTTCTCTCATTAGAACACTTAGAATAAGAGGTATAGTGCGAGAAAAATCGAGAGTATGTCGTGGCTGTCGCGTGATAGCCGTGCTGGCTAAGTTTCCAATAGATGTCAGTGAATGCTTTATTGCTATAGCCAATGATGTCATATAAAAAGAGGAGTTGACTATACAAAAATCCTTGTTCAAAAATGGCCACCAAATCTGACAGCATACTTTTCAACTGACGACGTGGAACTGAGGCAAGTTAATGCAATTGGCTCAGTTTTAGTGTGCCAGTTTTGAAGCCCTCATAACCGATATTACATCATTGGCTGCAAGCGTTTGCCCAGAGACTAATACGTAGTGCAAGGAATATCAGGCTTCGTTACGTTCAATGGGATAACAATTCAAATATTACGAAAACAAACCAATCCTTTTAGCTCATTCAAGTAATTAAACTACTTTTCTGTCCTATTTGGTGAGGCGGTTTGGGAGCAAGCCAGGAGCGGTTGCAGCTTACCAATTTCTAGAACAATAGAATGTTTAATTTCGAATAAAGACCACGTCAAATATAAGCTATCGTGACTTTGGCCATAATTGTGTTAATTTCTGACCTGATTGTCAGTTTGATCTAGAATACACAGGCAAATGCTTTTACCAGGAAATTTAATTTGGAACAGTTGCTAAGAGCCTTTTGTTCTTGTTTGTTTTATGGACGTTTCTACGACGGTTTCCGATTGTACCAAAACTCTAGTCTTGACTAGATTTAGCATTTTTGATTTGACGCCCAATAACTTTTATATAGCTTTAGGGTGCCTTTACACCTGATATGTGCTATGCTTGCTTTGCTATGTTTTCATACATTTGAAACGTAACTGTGGCTGGAGCTACGTTTCAAATGTATGAAAACATAGCATAGCTCTGGTGGAAAGGCACCCTTACTCTATCCTAGCTTTCGCATAACTCAATATTAGTGTGTCAGAAACAAAGACACTACTACCAACTGTGCATTGTCGATGGATTACTTTCATGAGTAGCTATACATAAATAAATAAATAAATACAAGGGGACAATCTTACACAAATCGACCTAGTCCCATAGTAAGCTCAGTAAGGCTTGTGTTATGGGTACTAGACGACGATATATATAATAGATATAAATATATACATAGAAAATATCCATGACTCAGAAACAAATATTCATGCTCATCACATAAATTTTGCCCTTACCGGGATTCGAACCCAGGACCTCTTGCTTCGTAGGCAGGGTCACTACCAACTAGGCTAAAGCGGTCGTCAACATAGAGGCATACAATTAATAACACCCCAAGACAAGTGTTACTGTTCTTGCGCCTTGGTTGGTTGCGCTGGTGGTAATCATCTTCTTATCTTCGTTCCCAGGCCCAAACAAAACTGCCATTTCAAGGTTGTTAACCGTTAGTGTTTTGTTCCAGGTGACCCACAAAACCTCCGGCAAGGTGATGGTGCTGAAAATGAACCAGCAGCGGGCGAACCGGCCCAACATGCTGCGTGAAGTCCAGCTCATGAACAAACTGAAACATCCCAACATACTCGGGTAAGTCAAGTGTTCTCTTCTTTTATTTTAATGCAGAACTCGCGTTTTTTTTTACTCTGTTCTTGAGCAGCAGCGTGAGAGGCTTTAGCTGCGGGTCTTGTCTGACCTGTGGGTAGTCGCCACTACGGGACTACCTTACTGCCGAATATACGTTTGCGTCTGTGATGTTAGCTAAAAGTAGCGTCGCCGGGGTGTCAGAGGGGATCGACGGGTGTGCGGGGGGCGATCTAAGGTTAACTACTCGGACGCAAACTTATTCAATTCAATGTATTTAATTCAGACCGGGTCCATAAAATATGTTTGTAAAAATAAACTTGACCTTACTTACTCTGTTAGATTAGAACATCATTGCGAATTCCACTGATAGACAACGTCCAACGTCCTAAACATCTGTAAACAGAAACTTGATTATGCAAAAAAAGTAGTCTTAGAGACGATTTCCATTGGAGATGTATAAAAAAGAAAATGTAGGTGTAAGGACTTTATTATTATTAAAACAACTACCTAACTCATATGAATAAGTCCCAGGGCGACCGAGCCCTGCTCGTGTGAAAATACGGAGAAAACTAATTTTCCTAGACATGAGAGCCAGCTAGATCGATTTCTTGCCCCCATAAACCCCTGTATTCCAAACCAAATGTCATTGAAATCGTTGGGTGAATTGCAAAAAAATTGTACGTAACACAATGGAATATTCACAAATTTGTTACACAAAAACCAAGAAAGTTACACAAAGGAAATTATAAAGCCGCTTTCATATTAGTAGAAAAAAGTCCTTATTTCAAGAAATAATAATTGAATACCTACCACAATTTTCAAATCATTGGTTCGCGTCGCTTTCATATTTACTAGTATTTTTATTAATTTCAAGATATTAAATATGTCATATAGTCTTTTTTACGTTAAATTGCTTCATTTGTACTGTGCAAATCATTGTTTGTATTTCGCGCCATGGACACTCGCTGCGCGAGTCGCCAGCCATTGTCGTGCGTGGCCGTAAATTGAAACATGATCTCCACTGCTGTGCGTATTCCGCTACCGACAAACATACAAAAATATTTATAATTTAGGATTACAGATAGCTAAACAAAACACTATCCTGAGTTAGATCCTAAAGTTGGGTCGATTAGGTTTCTTTTGTGTGTCTTAGGCAGTACTATGTTATATATCCTAAATATTATAATAAATTAATTCAAAATAAAATGTTTATTTTAATGTTACGGACTAAATTATAAAATGTTGCAATGTACCAATATGAGCGAACCCTAATGTTGGTTTTTGTGTGAAACGTTACACAATGTTACACAAACGAAGCCAAAATCAATGCCATTCACTGTTTCGACACGTGTAGAAGAAATAATTAAAGGAATTCAAGTACTCCCAAAAGTCAAACTGTTTACCCACTATTTTCGTCATTCAACTAAGTAAACATATAAGTAGAAGACGATGACGATTACTTAGCTGTTTTAAGCATAACACAATATGTCTTGAAATTTTCGAATAAAACCTCCGAAGCAATGTCTATTATCACTGCACAGAAACTAATATGGGTACCGGCGCGTGCGATTCCTTTAGCAGTTCGCTTTGAGTTGCCAGTCTTAAAAACGTTGCGGATGCGTTCATTGCTACGTCAAAATGCGAAATATCGCGTAACACAGCTGACGTCACACAAAGGAACGAAATCCTTCCCCGAACTTTGATATAAGATATTGATACAAAATATTTATTCTAGAGACCTGAAAAACAACTCCCTTTATGTTTGACATGGTATTAAACAGACTATTAGTAAATTTCTTGGCCAAAGCTGTTTAAATCAAAGTTATGATTTTTTGTTTACTGTGTGTTACACAAAAGACAAGTAAATTTTGTATGGGAGCAAAAATCATTTTTTTTCGTTAATGCATTTAAAAATATTTGTATCATAGTTATAATATAAAACTGTGCAAATCCTATTAAACTATGAACAAGACCACGTGAAAGCATATCTGGAATACATGTTACTTGAATACTTACTTTTTTATAGAATTTTGAAATAAGAGGACATTTTCCAATTTTGGAATGTACAATTTTTTTGCAATTCACCCTAGAGCCGTTTTCGAGAACGTGATTTCAAATATATATATTTGTTTATATATCTATAGGTACAGTCCCTGGGCGACCGATCTCTGCTCGGGAGAAAATAGAGAAAAAACGGAGAATACGAATTTTCCCAAACATTAGACCAAGCTAGATCGATTATTCGCCCCCGTAAAACCCTACATTCCAAATTTCGTTAAAAAAAGTCATTAGAGGCGTTTTGGAGAACGTGATACCAAATATATATACAACTAACGACCCGCCCCGGGTACTATATTATACATATAAACCTTCCTCTTGAATCACACTATGTATAAAAAAACGCATCAAAATCGGTTGCGTATAGTTTTAAAGATCTAAGCATACATACTTAGCAGGACAGACAGCGGGAAGCGACTTTGCTTTATACTATGTAGTGATATTGTTCGTTTAATAGTATAGGGTAATACTGACGGAGGGTTTGAAGTATAATGCTGCAGCATATTTATAGCGAGCCAAGAATTATTTCCACACACAAAATATCCATAAAAATTCATAAGAATATCCTCTGCCGAAGGTTAGGAAAAGTGCCCACCCCTCGGTAAATTTTCCGCTGAATATGAGCGAATCTGGAGCTTTAATGTCATTTCAGGTGTTATTCAAAGTTGTAGCGTCTGCTCAGAATAGATCCATCGAATATTAATACTGGCACATCAACATGAACAGGCAATAACGCTCAGTTCCCCGTCATAATAAGTAACCAATATTTTAGAAGTTTATGACAGAATGATGGATAGTCTGTCTCATGACGAATTAGGATAAAAACAGCCAAACCAGCGACAGACGTAAAACTGGAACCGATCTGTCAATTATGTACTTGGATCCTTCGCGGATTTTCACTGAAATCATTGAATGACGTCACGGGTAGGTATTTGAAACGAAACGTTGTTCGCTCTGTTCAGTCGGAGAATCAATAATAGGATTACAGAAGGTTCTCTGTTAACAAATCCCCTGTTTAGGTAGGTGCTGAACGAGCCTAGTTTCCATCCCTTTCTATCGCATGCAACGCGCTGCGATAGAACTCGTGCGTGCCGTAGCAGCGCTAAAATACTGGCCGGGGCCGGTAGGATGTACTTGTAATGGCGCGACGTAATCACGGAGTGAGCCGCCCCTGGTTAAGTTCAGGTGCTCAAATATTGGTTTTCTCATTTAAGAGGGAGGAAGACGCAGCCAGCCGGCTTAAATGCTATGTATTAACTCAGTTGATGAGTCGATTGTGTTGCTCCTCCTAAATTTCAGTCGCTGTCTGGTACCTAAGGATTAGGACTTTAGATGGGTTGGAATTCCTTTAAGCGTAGAGCGATTAATCGCCATTAGCTTTCACGTATCACTTGGTGGAGTTGACGGGGCTCATTGTTAATTAAAATAATAATATGCCGTCTTTTGCAGTGATTATTTGATTAATGATTCAATGACATGACGGAACACCATGAAAGAGCTGAACTGAGCTCGTGACGTTCATGCGTAATCTTTCACATCTGTCAGTTTGACGTCAATTTGCTCACGTCGCATAATGTTAAGGCCTCCACCCACCGGACGCGTGCGCTGCGCGTGTGCTGCGCTGCAGCTGCGCGTGTGCTGCGCGGCACACGCGCAAGTTGTAAAGCATTGAAACTACACTTCAAACACACATCGAACGCGTCACACGCGCGGCACACGCGCAGCTGCAGCGCAGCACACGCGCAGCACACGCCCAAGTTGTAAAGCATTGAAACTACACTTCAAACACACATCAAACGCGGCACATGCGCAGCACCCGCGCAGCTGCAGCGTAGCACACGCGCAGCACACGTGCAGCACACGCGTCCGGTGGGTGGAGGCCTTTAAGACGTCGTTCTTTAGTTGTATTTCTGGTTATTGTAAACTTTTGAATTTCAAACGCTTTCGTTTGTTTAAAGGGTACATTTTGTTATTAGTGGATATGTGAGCTGTAGAAGTCACGAGTGTCTTTAATATATATATGTATCTGAAAAAAAAAACGATATATAATGATCATTGAACCTGCACAAGAAATTCCACGAGTATCGGTAAGGAAAAGCGGTCTGTTGAGGAGACCAGCCGGACATTCGAAAGAACTTCGTCGAACCTGAAACAGAACTTCGTTTGAAAGAAAGAAAGAAAGAAAGAAAGAAAAATAATTTATTCGTGACAAAACAAAAGGTGTAGGTGGGTAGGGTGTTTGCTTCGCTCGCTCGTTGAGTTATGGTTTCTGTTGATCAGACTTAGCCTTACATTATTGTCTGCCGGTCTGACACAAAACGGAATTCAGTAACTGAATCCTAATTTGACGACCGCTTTAGCCTAGTTGGTAGTGACCCTGCCTACGAAGCTGGAGGTCCTGGGTTCGATTCCCGGTAAGGGCATTTATTTGTGTGATGAGCACGAATATTTGTTCCTTAGTCATGGATGTTTTCTATCTATTTAAGCATGTATTTATCTATATAAGTATGTTTATCGTCGTCTAGCACCCATAATACAAGCTTTGCTTAGTTTGGGGCTAGGTCGATTTGCGTAAGATTGTCCGCAAATATTTATTTATTTATTTATTTAATTTATTTAATCTGAAGCATTCAATAGCAAATAAAACGGTACACTTAATTGCTAACAAAGGGTGTACTTACTTTTTTAATCTCATTATTGATCCAGATGCTCAACACAGTACATGAATTCACTGTGTGAGGTTTACTAGTCAAAAAGTCTCCCTGTAAATTCTTGAATTCGAAACTCTACATTTCACCTATCATCTCCACTTACGTAACGAATTACTTTTTGTGTTAGGTACTTGGTTTTATCGCATAATTTAACCACTTTTATATCTTGAGATTATGCATTTATTTCATCAGGACCATAAATGCAATATAATGTAATATTTTTACATGTTAGCTTGCTAAATAATTAGCATTTTCTTGACCGCGTCTGAACTCATCATTGTTATGTAAATTAGGGTAATGTTGGTTGTATTTCGTCCGTAAAGTGTTACTGACAACCTATTGCTTGAGCATGAAGCAACTATGGTTCCAGTCAACGCAGTTTCCGGTAGTAGTACCTATACGCCGCACGCACTGTCTGAAATTCAAACTTCGCATCAGTCAAACTAGGTTTTGTATGTATACATACATCGTGGAACGGAACTATGGACTTTCTCGGAAATGGAGGTTACTTAAGCGTTACGTTACAATAATAAATAAACTGTGTTAATATTTCTGACCGTTTCCAAGTTAGAGTTCATCAAACTTTTTTACAAAAAATTGAAACTCTAACGGAGAATAAGGCATCCCTACGGACTAACTGTCACCGAAAAATCGAATTTTAATTGAGCCCTGAGTGTAGAGTAACAGTTAAATTGACAAATTATCGAGAAGGTCAAGTCTGTTATGGTAAAAATTAACAGTTACAAAGATGAATTAGGGTTGGCGCTATCATTAAAATGTATTATTTAATTATTATTTTTTGTTTGCAGTATTTTGTAATCATTACTTTTTGGTTCTACTGTCCTTACTGCCTTATTTTCTTTAAGATTCATGGAAAACATCCAGCCTATGTAATGGAAAGTCTATATTGTCTAGGTACTTGAGCGTGGAATCAGACTTGAGCATTGGCTATTATTACGAGCCTTAGATTCTATTACATATGTATGACGTGGTAATTGGGCGATAAAGCTCAATCTAAATCCGTTTTAAGTTTTAAACGGTTCTTGAAAGCGCTTAGGTAGTTAGGATGAATTAACAGCACAGAAAGGTAGAGGATATGTAGAGAAATACATGAATGTTGTCTAGACATGGCGGCATTTGCAGCTTTTTTAGTGTTCTTATATACTGAGTACGCTACAGAGCCTTACGTCAAAACTGATAAGTTTACACCTATAGAAGCCTAGTCATTACTCAGAACGATACGAACATATAGATGTTGTCGAACTTGCCCGTACACGTCTGTGAAGGTAATTTATAATAATAACAGACGGAAATTAAACCAAAGATCTGCGTGTCGGTCTGGCTACGGTTCGGCGCGTAGCTTCGTTGGAGGAGGATTATATGGCAATACAATTATAGATACTTGTTAGGTAATGGAATATAGAAAAATATGTAGAAATTACATAAGTACGTGCGTGGATGATGTGGCGAATACCGAATGGTAGTAGTGGTCACTGATGGCTTGCCAAGTGGAAAAATATTCTATCAGTCACAAAGCCCTGTCGTGATATGGTCGCTGATTGGTTCTCCGACGGGCTGCCTGTGTTATACATACAGCCTCATAAGTTCCATCGACAGATACCTAATTAAAGTTAGTCTCAGAACCCATATTCATTAAGATAAGCTTGGCATATTTTAATCAGGCCACTTCTTATAATTATCCTCAATAACCATTAGGATGTTTCCAAGCAATTAGCGTATATCCTTATGGAACGAGTTTTTCCCTGATGGCGGTTATGATAACTGCAATGTTTTCATGATGCGAATTCCATTGGAGTGTTAGTTAATAAGATCCTGTCCTCTTGAAATCATATGAGATAAAATCATAGCAGTAACATTACGACTGTTTACTTCGATTTTGCCTCTAGCACTCAGACATCTTAGAATTAACTAGCCATTTTAAATGACTCGATAGTCATTCAAAATAGATTGTGGGGTCTATTCGATAATAGACCCCACAAGATGGCTACCGAGGTAGAGGCAGATGGACGAGGAGATGGCGGGACGACCTTGCTACATCTTGTACGGGTTGGCGAAGACTAGCACGGGACCGAGACGAGTGGTGGAAAAGACGGGAGGCCTTTGTCTACCAGTGGGATAAAATATAGGCTATCCTATAAAAATATAGGGATGATTACCGGGATAAAATGTCCTTCCCCGGGACTCAAACTATCTCTTTATTTAATCGCTTCAGCGGTTTAAGCGTAAAGAGGTAATATACTACGACAGTTTCGCATTTATAATATTAGTCAATAATAATAATAAAGCAGTCTATATACGTCCCACTGCTGGGCACAGCATCTCACGGATAAGAGGGAACGGGTAGTAGTCCCCACGACCGCCGTCTGCAAGCTGCATGCCTGAACCCAGTGGTAAAACGATACCGTAGCTTTTTAATGAAATATTAGTGTGGATTTAAAAAAGCCGATCTTATTCCAAGGGAATCTTTCCACTTGAATGTAGGTACTTTTGTTGGAGCTGTATGTAGAAACATCCAGTCCCCTCATTTGTTTACTCAAAATTAACAGCCCGACTTGGTTTTTGAGCTCTTTAAATACACACAATGATTCACTAAAGTTCACTAAACATTCTTACCGCCATTAACTGCTCGGTCACTTTGCACAAATATGGATATTGCTTCTGTTTATTTAGGATGCGATCCCGGTCGAAAAGCGATGCTCATCAAACAAGTATTTAGACCTTGGATCTTGGAATCCATGAGTAAATGTAACTACAAGCAAAAAAGCAAGGTGTTATATTTTGAAATTGTATTTTATTCGAACGCCGTCGGAAGTAGTCGCGACGGCGGATTGCCTCGGTTTTACCAAACGAGCGCGTGTCTACTGTACGGAGAATCTTCTTATAGTTTTTTTTACGCTAAATAGATTAAACATCCAATTTATTTCAGACATTAAGATTACAATAAAGAAGACATATATCGCGTCAATAACTACATATTAAAGCAGAGCTCAAGGAGAAGTCATATTTTAGGTTTTTAACAATGTATTTTGACACGCAAACGATGTAACTTTTCAACATTTCCATTAAACCTTTGCCTTCTAATCTGTCAGCGAGCATTCGTCCAATTTCCCTTTGCTGGTACATGAGAGGTTAAAAACGTGTTCCGCGCTCAGTTATTGGAAAATCGACGGCCAGCAAAAACTACCCACGTCTGGCCGAGAATATAGCAGTGTTTTATTAGATTTTCTCTTGCAATTATTGATGTTACATAGTAGATAGGTTTCTACTAATATGTCATTTCAATCTCGATATTATTACGGAGGAAAAAGCAAGTCTAATTTGTGTCGCTGTAGAGTCTTTGATAAATGATAAGAGACTGAGTTTTCTAGTAAATGTTTCGTGTGTGCGAGTTTACAGTTCGACTCTTAGTATTATCCCAAGTATCCCAACATTTTAAACAGTACTGTATGTTGTTAAACTGTTTAAAATATAATTTTGGTTAGTTCAGTCCTCAATCCTCGTGATCATTTTGATCGCTGATTAATAATATTATATTCACGAATCTAGTGGTCAAATTGTCTATGATCGGCCTTTGAGCTGAATTTTGATATAACTAAATTTAGAAGATTCAGAATCTTATTTCCATTGCAATTCATTCCACGTACATTTTGATAAGTGCTGGTGCCTCTTATCCTCAAATCTCACGCTTCCTAAATTTGACGAAAACATACCAGAATATTTAACGTCTAAACACATCACCTAGAACTCAATTATTTGAGCTGAGATAATCTCACATCACCTCGGCGTACGGTTTTTAATTACCTCATACGACGGCACTTATGCAATTTCACGCTGCAACTTGATTCCCACCCGAGCGCCAACTCGCCGGGCTAACCGCAAAATATGAGCCCAAATGACGCAATGACCTACAATTGATTCAGTAATAGTTACTTAATTCCATATCCCGGCAGATCGCGGTTTTGTCTTTTTCAGGGTTCCGTACCTCAAAAGGAAAAAAACGGAACCCTTATATCACTTTGTTGTCCGACAAGATCCTTTATCTCGGGAACGCGTGGAGGTTTGAATCTACAGTCCCTTGAAGCTGTGAAAAAATTAAACGTCTAATTTAACGTAAATACGACCGCCTATGCCGCAAAAAACGTATATTTCTAATCAAAATTTATAGAATACTTTCCGTTGACTTAGAACTATGAAATTTAGCAAGTAATATCGTCTTATACTACAAGTACAAGGAAAAATATAGTCTTTATATGGAACCCTCTGTGGGCGAGTCCGACTCGCACTTGTCCGGTTTTTCTCACTTCCTACCTACGTTACGAAACGTCTGAACAATGGACGCTTCTTTCGTGTTCCTGACCGCTGTAACAACAATGTTTGTCGTGATGTCATCCGAATGATTTTCAGAGTAATCAGTTTCTAAATCAATGCAATTGATTTTTTGTTTGTTTTAGTTTAGTGGATAATTGGATGCGCGTGACCGGCGAAGGATTCTCCTAGCTCTTGATTGAAATTCGTATGAATTAAATGGCATTAGTAATAGACCTGTAATTACTAATGTAACAAAAAGTATCGATGTCAAAATTAACATATATTTTCATCAATTTGATCGACACGTATGATATCTATGTATTTTAAATTTTCAGCAAAGTAAATGACCTGAATTCCTTTTATTTGTTCATACTTTTTCCCGTCGTGCTTTTTTCACACTTTAATCATCATCATCATATCAGCTGAAATACGTCCACTGCTGGACATATGCCTCCCACAAAGAGTGCCACAATGATCGGTCCTGCGCCACCCGCATCCATACTTTAATGTATAATTAATTACTAATATGTCCCCTGGGCAGTGCTAAAGAGTGACAAACTTTAAAGACTAAATAAAGTATGCCATACGATTAAATAACTAATTACTAATATTTACGTGTCATTCCTAAAATGCAACTTTCACACAGTACCCAAGGAAATAGCACGGAAATCTTATTCCTGTTTTCCAGCTTCGAAGTTGTCAATAAAAAATAATATTATAACTCCGGAGTCCGGAAGATTCCGCGTTTTTCGCGTCACATAGCATTTGACGTGGACGTTCACCTCTACACCGTGGCTCTGTTCGTTTGACACTTCCTGGGAAGGATTACCACTTTCGCTGCTCGTGTAATCTTTAACTAATTGCTTGTCACGCGAGAGGCTAAAGTAGAAAATTGATTATATGTTCGTAGTGTTCTTGGGCTTTACTTTATGACCGTTTCTATAATTTTACGACTCATAAACAGTAGTCATCTTCGTCATTTGTAAAAAGCTGAAACTCTATTGTTTGGACAGTCCGTAGCCCGTGGTGGTTAGCGAACCGACTGTGAATCAATTGTGAACTTTCAGCAATAACGATAATTTAGTTTTACGCTCACTAATGGGAAAATAAAAATAATGTTTACGTCACACTTGACCATAGCTTTCGCCTAGCCAGTAATAAAGAAGTCCTCAGCCTGCTCAGCCTAGGTGAATAATGGTGTCCATATCGAGTTGCATAATATTGAAATAAAACCCATAGTTTTGTTTGGCATAACTACTTGTGTCATAGTCATCATTAGTCATTACGCATAACCGACAAAAGTTATAAATTAGTTCGCGTAATTTTTTAACCATAATATTTGAGAGCATACATAACAATTATCATAAACTTATTGCGCATAAAGTCTTTTACATGTTCATTTGTAATCTAGATTGTAAGCTACTATTAAGTACATTTATCTTTGTTTGTTCTCCAAATGAACATAAATAAATCATTTAATCCAAAGGTTGTCGGGAAGAGATTGCTCTATCGCTATAAGACCGTCTGTTGCTGGTATACCTGCTTATATCTTGTATTTTGTGATTGGGATAACCTTCTCGTTCATTTGCCCATTTCCATTTCACCAATTAAAACAGCATTCGCGTGCATGTCTCATCTTAATTAGTCATTTGTATGACGCCGACCATCCCAGCGGGGCCTTGGCACATCGCGTGATGAAATCTTGATAATCACTTCATAATAACACTAGTTAATCCTCACTTAATTGAAATACGAACCGTTGCACAATCTTGGCTTTTTACTACTAGCAGGACGATTGACTTTTGTCAACAGACAAAAGACAAAATATTTATTTGTAAATATAGGTTCAAAGGTGTTACAGTTATTTATATAAGTGTATCTCTATATTTTGCCATAAGGCATACAAATATCTTAAGTCAAGATAGAGCATGCGTAAATTGTTACAATTCTTCATCGGTCAAGTATTCCCTTAGTGAATAGTAGGCTTTTTTTAACAAGAAATACAAACAAGCTTTTTTTGGACGCTACCAATTCTTCTAATCTATTGTATATTGTAGGTGCCATCCGGAAAATACTTTTACCAAGAAGAGCTGTGTTTTTGGATTTCACGTACAGTTTGACACATCTGCGAGCACTTTTAAAAACAGAAAATTTGTCCATATTGGCCTTAACGTATACTGCTGATTGTTGTATGATTATAACCAATTATAAGATTTTACTCGACTGCTGAAGAAAGGAGCTCTGCCTCCCATTTGCAGAGCGCCCATACTAACTAGCCGAATACCAAGTCACATAATCTAAATTCCAAAAACTTTTTTTTTAGATGTTCGAAAATGTGACTCGACAAAAAAACTCTACATAAGTAACGAACCTGCTCACATAATTTCACGAGAATCGGTTTTGAAATGCGTCCTGTAGAGGGCAACAGCGGGAAAGCGGGACATGCGGACATCTGGACATACAAACGATTGTCGGCCTAAGCTGAAGAGCTTCGTTCGCTTCGCTCCATTGTTCGATTGAGTGATAAAAGTCCGGGTAATAATGCTATTTAGGCCATTGTAGGATATACGATTCAAGCAATTACGTATAGTAGTGTGTAAAAGAAAATTACCTCTAGATACATGAAAAACTTGTTTGGAATGTCTTAATATGTGTTTTTTGAAACAGTTGTTGGTTACCTTCTTCCCCGTAATTAGAAATCATCCTAGTGATTACAAATGTATGTTCCATTATTTATTTGCTTTTCTGTAAACAAATATATGAATAAATATTTTCGGACAATCTTACACGCAAAGCAAAACTTGTACTATGGGTACTAGACGACGATATACATACATATATAGATAAATAAATACATAGAAAACAGCCATGAATCAGGAACAAATATTTGTGCTCATCACACAAATAATTCGAAGCCAGGACCTCTTGCTTCGTAGGCAGGGTCACTACCAACTAGGCTAAAGCGATTGGTGTAAAGAAAAAAATAATGCAAATTCTTGGAAAGGTTATTTACCTAATTTTGCATCTTATCGATTGAGGCGACGAAGCGGTAAAAATTTCATTGTTTTTACGACACCTGTCAATTTGACCGATTACAATTAGCAACTTAATCATCGCCGCGTTAATTATCCGTAATGAAAAGTGCGTAATATAAAGATGTGTTGTCACATCTTTATATTACGCAGTTTTATATTTTTGCTATATGTATACATATGAAATTGTGTTTCACTGAAGCAGGTACTAAAGCTTGCCGAAATTAAAAATATAACTTCCTCTATGGCCATAGCCGGTAATAATTCTAATGTTGGGTATTTTGCAATATATTTCAACGAAAACCGTATCGTGGAGACTGCTAAAATATGCCCTTTCTTTGAGCTTTAAGGCATCGATCCTGGCAATACATAGGTTATTAACAAAAGTTATCAGTTAAATTTTAAAATGGTGAAAATTTCTGGGTACAAAACCTAAAAACTTGCTTACACTTTGGTAACTGATTGTGGATTGTTCATAGCACAAAGACGCGCGATGGACAGACCAAATTCGCCAAGCTCTTTATACCAATCACAGATATATATACCAACCACAGATATATATACCAACATTTCACGACGCTCTGTACTTGGCTACAGACAGGAAGAGATCATCCGAAAAAAAAAGTTTCACAGACATAACCACCACTCTCGGCAATGTGGAAACGTATTCAAGGAGAGGTACATAGTAGTTAGTGAGGATAACAACCTTATCGGCCTTATCACACGATAAGTGACAGGGTAGAGCGTCCGTCACTGGCTGACACCGTTCGATAGAACGAGATGACGCTCCTATCTTGTCACTTATAGCGTGAAAAGGGCGACCATGATACGGGGTCTGTTTGCGGAGTCTGTTTGTCACATCGCCAGGAAATAGCCGTGATCTTGACTAACTGAATGGCAAACGCCCTAAACGTAGCAGCCCGACAGATGGTCTGACCACATCCACACAACTTTGTACACCAAGCTGCAGTCGGCAAATCATGTCGCCAAGAACAGGAACAAGTGGAGACACTGTTTAATGTCGAGAATAAACCACGACGGGGGAACACGACCCTCGGTAATGGGGAAAACGGCAGTACGAGACATCAGGGGAGCTAGCACAACTGACGCCGCGCCGCGACGCGAGTCGAGAAGGATCTACCGCCCTCGTTCTAATTTGCGAGTGTGACAGGGGACGCTCAGTCGCTCGACAAGCGGCTTGTCAGCAGTAATCATTCTAATCAAATTGTAAATAGCCATTTACATTCGTTGTTTTTTTTGTGAATGCTGATGAGGCATCGGTCCGTAGGGTCCGGTCAGGGCCGACGTCAAACTAGGACCTTGGTGTCATCGGACAATGACTCCCGCTTTGTCAATGCCCAGCGTCACTGCTGCGTTAGCGTTAGCGAAATAATTCACAGCAAACCACACGCCTAATGATTTTATTTAAAATGTGATTGTAATTAATCATCTCATTGCAACAGATTACGAGTTAAAGGATTGGTTGCATCAAACCGTCTGTAATCGTGAGCGGTCTGTAATCGTAAGCGCGGTGTTCGTTAAAATCTGAATGTATGGAGAGTTTAACAAGTTTCTATGGAGCCTTAACCCTTTCGTTCCGGCAAAGTCATACACAAAATCTACCCAGTTCTCCAGATCCGAACGATTAAAACGAGTGTACTCGTATATCGGATCTGAGAGCACATCGCACAAGACGAGTTAAATCGTAATCCGGAACGACAGGGATAACCTGCCGGTAAGTTGGATGCAACTGGCCCTTAGTGAGCCTTAATTTTAAAGAAACTACAATGTTAGATGTGATATTGTTAAACAAGATAGAAAAATGTCTGCCCTCATTATTCATTCAATTCATTCAAACATTCGTATACATGTACTTATCTAACACTCTAGCGCACTAGTTATGTGCAACACATTTGAAATATCTTGAATATGAACCCAACGCCATATTTGTACCAAGTGTTGTAACATAATCGAAACCAGTTGAGACTCAATGGCCTGCCTTGGTCCTTTGTGCATCTATGAATTATGACATCGTCTATCTTTTTACAATTGCTTCAAATGCTCTCTGAGCGGGGTCATATTATGCTCATACGCTAAGAAAATCGATTACGCTCTTCATTTTTTTGCATTACATCTCTGCTGCATATAGAGGTGCTTCTTCGATAAACTATAAAAACATACTTTGTACATCCATCTTGCTGAAGAATTGAGAGTCGATCTAAGACGCAGTAAACGAAGTCCTTTCTACCCGAGGCCGTAAAATCGCTAATGTGTGTATGAACGTAAAATAAACATATGCTGTAACTTGCATGTATAAATTTATTACGTACCAACTTTACTGATTTACATGTTAGCTTCTCAACTCAAGTCCTACAGTAGATACTCCAGGAAAAATACGACTTCGAAAAACATTAATACACATTATAATAGCGTTTTTCAGGGTTCCGTAGTCAACAAGGAACCCTTATAGTTTCGCCATGTCCCTCCGCCTGTCCGTCTGTCCGTGTTCGGCTTAGCTCAGTAACCCTTACTACTAGAAAACTGTAATTCGGCATGGGTGTATAAATCAATCACTTCGACAAAACAGTAGAATAAAATCTAGAAAATAAAGTATTTGAGTACATCATTTTAAAATATTGTAAAATGGCATCTTGAATAAGATGATATGAAAGAGCATGTAAAAGAACCAAAATAAAGATAAAAACATTCATTTATTGATAACTAAAACTAACATTAACTAAATTAAATTAAAACTAAGTTAAATGCTAATGGAGTTAATTAAGTCATCATGTTTGTTATGTGTCCGATATTTTGTTTTTAGATAACTATTTCATTGATAATGTATCTGTTACAAAAACAAAATGCTATTATAAATTATTTCCAATAAGCTACGGTAGCCCAAGTGGTTCAGGCATGCAGCTGTCAAGCGGCGGTCGTAGGTTCGAAGTTTTTCGGAACTTATGTACGGAATATTTACCGTTAGCTTTTCGGTGAAGGAAAACATCGCGTTGAAAACGGCCTAATCCCAAATTCCCAATAAGGTCTAGTTTTCCCTCTGGGTTGGAAGGTCAGATGGCAGTCGCTTTCTTTAAACTAGTGCCTATGCCAAATCTTGGGATAAGGTGCCAAAGCGGACTCCGAGCTCCTTTAAGGGCATACCGGGTATAACGGCAGGGGGATGATGATGATAAATTATTTCCAAAGGACCATGCGTCAAAATTGTCCTGAAACCAACAGCACTGAGAGTAATTTCGTTAAATAGGTCTTTAAATTTACTTTATTTCATTCTATAGGCACAAAGTCGAATTCCATTGCAGAACGAAGATATTCGTATTTTAGCCACAGTCGTAGTACGAGCTATAAAAAACGCATTCGGAGAACATTCATGTTTAGTAGTCTGGAGGGTAGTTATGACAAAATGTACTAATGATGAAGGCACATCGAGCGTGGCATATATTCATATTTTATTAATAAAACAATCAATTAGCTACAAAAACATGTTTATTTTACACACTAACCTTACCCTAATAAATCTGAATATGCATTCACTGAAAGAACCCGTTTTCTCATAGATCCTGCTCACATTAACTTAAATATGAATATCTCAGTTTTGCAATGGAATTCAATTTGGTGCCCATATAACGAATTGAACCAGATTTAAAGACCTATTTAATGACCTAAGTTTCAGCTTTGCTGGATTCGGGACCAGGCTCCATACAAAGTTGCCCATGCAGGTCCTTTGTATATTTTTCCATACAAGTTGTCAGTTCAATTACTGTACTAAGACGGGATGTATGATATGGGATGTATGATGATAGTTTCCCAAAATTCCTTATTATTATCGAACCTGTTCACAAAATTTCACGAGAATCGGTTGAGGTATGCGATCTGTAGGGGAGAACAGCCGGACAGCCGGACATACGGAAGAATTTTTGAAATGTAGAACGTTGTTCAATCATTCTTTTCAACGCTCGGATGAGAGAACTGGTCAACCACAACGCCAAATCAACAAGACATTTAGTGTGGAGTGAAACCTTATGTCAGATTTTCACGCTGGGCGCCTTGACGCGTATATTATGCGTTATTGGCTACGAAAAAGTAAAAAAAAAAAAATTCGTTAACTCATTCAAGATTCTGCTGCTTCATTAATGCACGCAAACTAAATCAAATATCATTAATATCACTCATGAAGGCTTCTCTAAGAGACCTAATGAGCTTTTTATTATGTTTTTTCATTCTAACAACAATACAGTAATAAATTCGCCCGTGCATGGGAACTGATAAATCGACAATGTACTGAAGGTGAAATCACATTTTTTCCTACCGTTTACATCGTTTGCTTATGTGCCATTCAATTTAAATGATTTATTTGACTTTCTCCTGTGAATAAACAATGCGCTTAGATTTCAGATAAACGCATAGGCTGATAAAAAAAGTGTTTATTTACGGAAGAAAATCCCATTAATATCTCGTTCGACTTGCAATTATGAGTAATATATGGACGCCTCTGAGAGGCTGCAAATTATGCGTTTGTGTTCTGGCGTGGCAGAGCGATTCGTTTGCCAGGCACCGGCCGCCGCTTAATAGGATTGGCAATGTTTTACAACTCTGTTCTATTTGTTTGTGAAACACACAGTACACTTATGATAGAAAATACTGTTTGTGGGCGTTTATCTTCGTAAAGGCTTCGTCACACACGAAGCGGGGCGCGTCGGCGACATCCGAATATAGGCCTTATGTCCGTACATCGCGCTGCGCTCTCGCCTCGCCTGCATCGCGGTATTGTGTGGCGAAGCCTTCAATGTTCTTGTTCATTCAGTTCCGTTCTTCCAACAGTTCCCAACTGCAGGTTATTTTTTCCAAGTTATTAAATCATTGGCGATTTCAGATCTTCGTTCAGCTGGGGACTGGATAAATTAGCTTATCTTGGTGATCCCCTCCTTGCCAGTCTCGGTATTTATTTTATTTATTTATTTATTTATGTAGGAAGATCATCAGCTTAAATATTACACAGTAGCTTAAAACAGTAGTGACAGTGAGCTAATAACAGATCCTCACCGATAGCGTGATGAATATGTAAAACATAAGTGAGCAAAAACCAAACGAAAACACAGCGCTTTTGCGTCTTGACACGGCTACATAATTTAAGTACTTATTTCTAAATAGACTAAAAAGAGTTACCTACCTAAACCATTTCCCTACCTGTACCGAAAAATTGTATTAAGGCCTCCACACACCGAACGCGAGTCGGGCGGTATCTCAATCTCTTTCGCACAGTAGCGCGTCGCGTCTATATCGCACAGTAGCGCGGGTCCGCGAGAGATATACCGACCCGCGCCGCGCCCGACTCGCGCCGCGCACGACCCGCGTTCGGTGTGTGAAGGCCTTTAACGGTGGCGGTGCTTTAGCGCCCTTTTAGGTTCGTCCGGTTGAATTAAGTTTCGCCAGCTCTCAGCTGGTTCGATCTAAGTTGTGTTGCACGCCATCTAGCATCAATCATGCTCAAAAACTCTCTTGTTTCCATTTTTCCAGGTTCATGGGCGTCTGCGTGCACGAAGGGCAACTCCACGCTCTCACCGAGTACATGGAGGGCGGCTCCCTCGAGCAGGTCATCCTAGACATGCCGCCCGAGCCGCTGCCGCAGTCGGTGCGCATCTCGCTCGCGTACGACATGGCCGCCGGGCTTAAGTACCTGCACTCGCTCGGCGTCTTCCACCGGGACCTCACTGCCAAGGTGCGCACCACGGATCTATATCTGAATCCCTAACGTTTTTCAACCTGTTTTTGCATTCCCTAACGTTGTATGTCCTAATGATCATTCGTCCTAACACTCATACGCCCTATCTTTAGTTTTCCTAACATCGTATGGATGATTTTTTTCCCCCATAATGTTTTCTTTCCTAACGTCACTTGCCATATAGATTATTCATCCTAACGTTTAATAGTCAGGTATCATAATTATCAGTAAGCCTAATGATCGTTAATCCTATAATGATTATTTTTTCTAACTTTGTATGGCCTATATATTGATTTATTGGTTGTCCCGTGACCATGGATGTTGCAACACATCCGAAACGTCGGGAGACCTCAGTGAGGTAAATAAATAAGTTAATACGCGATCAAGTCCCGTTTAGTATAAATAATTTGTATGGCCTATTGTAATTTGTGCTTCTTCAAATCAGCAATCCGTTTTTGGTGCTTCGCCGGCCGCTACCGCGTCGTACAGTAGGGATATTAATAATTATGGTAAAAATGAAACGGCCAAAGCCATGGAAAATGATTGTTATGGCAATTGATCGTTAGGGCTAATGCCCATTAGGACAAAACAGTTCGGGCAAGTGATTTTAGGACAAACGATGTCAGGGATCGCGAGCCTGCATAATAAGGCTAACCAAAGGGGCGTGATGGTATGCGCAGCCACTCGCTTCGCTGTATCCATCTCATTTTTACATTCAGTTTTATCAGTAATTAATATAAAGAATTATATTCTCTCGCCCTCGCACGCGCCGCTCTGGAAATATATTGCAGCTCTCAAACAGAATCGTGCAGAGAAAGCAGGAAGAAAATATCACAAGTATAGTTTTTCTGACGTGTTTCTCCTGGTGCAAAAATATGCTTATCATCTCTCGTGGCACCCTGGGAAATCTCATACATTGAAACAGCCTTTTGAATATACACTATGAATTCTTACCACCAGGGCCGTGTATATTCCAATAGGGATGGTGACACCAAATTAAATAATCAATAATGTTGGTTTCTCTCAAAAAAGGATTAAAAATTTTGTCCTATGCAGAAAAAAGTAAAGCAGAGGATTAAATAATCACAAAGTATAGGCTATACTGTTTCAAACGCACGTTCACATGAACCGATTGTCATTAAGTGACGTCACGGGTCTGCAGCATTTTCTCTCCATCAACCAATATTAAAACTGTTGCCTGTATTTTTGTTTTATTGAGATATGTGAATAGAATTTTCGTGATTAGGCATATTTTTCTGCCTTCTTTCTTTTGGAGTAGTAATAAAATTGGAGTCTCCAATCCTTTTCAGCCAAGCGCTTTATCCTTCCTGCCCAACCTGAACCGTATTTGACCCATTCGATCTAGAGTATTAATTGTTTTTTTTTTTTTTGCAGAATGTATTAGTCAGGAAAAACGGTGACGATGACTACACTGCAGTCGTGGCCGATTTCGGGCTCGCCGCTAAAATACCTCATCCAGTGTAAGTACGAGTATTATGGACCAGATCCATAGAGTAAGAATAAATTAAATAAATGAATTTTACGTCACACCTGGCCATACTGCGAGTTTTACTGCACGCTGCGCGTACGGGAAAACTCGCATTGTGGCCAGGTGAAGACGTAAAATTTTGTACTCAACACGGGCGGTAATTCGTAAAGCCCCAGAGCGCATATTTATACCACAAACACCTGCGATCTGGGGCATTCACGAATTCACCGCCCTAGTTACGTAATGTACCTACTATTAGTCTGCAAGTAGGCCGTAATGGAACTTCTGCCCGCGTGTCTTAAAAAGAAGACCACTGTTACGAGTCAGAGGAAACGCTGTAACAAACTCAACAGTCAGTAATTTTTGGCCAAAAAAAATCTTATTACATTGTCTAAAATAAGTTAAACTGAATTTGAGTACAAAGAAAAAAGAAACATAATAATGCGTTGTTCTACAAGAAAACGTCTCCGAATAAGCTATATGAATGATTAAGCTATTTTGGTATAAGTATTAAGCTTCACACACAGAGATTAAATGGCCGTTTTAGCCTAGTGACCCAGCCTACGAATTTGGAGGTTGTGGGTTCTAATCCCGGCAAGGGAATTAATTAAGTGATTAGCACGAATATTTGTTCCAGAGTCATGGATATTTGCTATGTATATAATTAGTTATTTATTTATATAAGTATGTAGATCGTCGCCTAGTACCCATAGTACTATGAAATCAGTAATTAATTATCATTTTGCTTGAACAAATCTCTCTACAGAAGTTAGAGGGTTTGATCTTTGACTGATTTTTTTTTTCCTTTTGGACATTTTGACATTGTGTTTTAATATATTATTCTCGTTTTATTTATTTTTTGACATTAGATTGTTTTTCTAGAAACATTCTAGACTAGTATTTTTTATAAAAATGTTTGCTGCATATAATTTATACTTTTTATGTTTAATAAATTACTCTAAGTAATTAGCTTAAGATTATGTTTCTACCTGACGATTGGAAAGTGCTTGTTACTGGGCCTACTTGAATAATAGTACATTATTGTCGAAGCAAGGGAAGTAGGCAATTGCTGGCTGAGTATTAATTTTAAACGGACGACCTTGGGAGTCCGTTAAATTAAAACGAAGCCAGCAATTGCCCTTCCAGCTGAGACAAATATATTGCTTTTCTCAAAAATTTGGAAGAAAACAAAAATGTACTTTCTGAAAATGATAAAGCATGCATTTCTTCTCGCCGCTTCAATAAATTGTCGTACGCCTTTTGATATTTGTCTTTTGGCTTTGCAACGTACACTTAACAAATAATCAATAACTGAGCTTGCAGCTTTTTTAAATCTGAAATAATTTACACGTCAATTTTCTATCTTTTCCGTAAAAACAATGAGCCACTGTATGTTAAAAAAGAATATTTTTTGCATTGCCGCCTTTTAATTTTTGTTAATAATAAGTTGGAGGTGTATTTTTCTTTCGAAAACCCCATAAGTTATTTGAGGCAACTAAAAAGTAGCGATAAGTAACAGCTACTGATCTTCCGTTTTGGCTGTTGCCTTTTATTTATATGGCGGTTTAAACTTTTTAAAAAGTTTGTACCACGACAAATAAGGGAATTTGTATGCAACATTGTAGTCGAGCAAAATCGAGCCGGCAAGGTTTTTTATTTTTTAAATTTTGACTAACCATAAACTATGCACTTCACGTCCTGATTTTTTACCAATAAAGTCAACATTGCCGATGATTTTTGAGAAAATATCATTTTGAGTTTGAATCACTTTTCAGTACATTGAAGGACAATTTCTCCTAACAGGTTGAGTTAGGGTAGCTAAAAACAAATTACCTACTGTTATTTTGGACTACTCTTTTGGAGGTTTTACAACTTTTCCAAGTTTACTGTTGAGCTCGTCATTCGTAAACAGAATATTATAATTCTTCCGAACCATCGCATCGTAAAAACTGTAAGCTCAAGATAATTTAATATCATCCTAATTAACTTCTTGGTTCTAAAACATTACCATCAAGTATATTTTTAATCCCCGACGCAAAAATAGGGGTGTTATAAGTTTAACGCATAGAACAAGTAAATACTAGTATTCCGTGGTTTAACGTGTCTGTCTGTGTATCTGTCTGTGATAGCGTAGCTCCCTAACGGATGGACCGATTTGAATGCGGTTTTTTTAGTGTCATAGATAATTTTATCCCGGCTGTTCTTAGCCATGTTTCATGAAAACCTGTTCAGCTGTTTTTGAGATATTGGACTTTGAAATGAAAATGTCGGGGGTTTTTCAACTTTTCTAAGTTGTAGTCTATTCTTCTGTTCATAAACGAAGTCTTCTTTGTAAGTTTATATGTAACATGTCATACGTATTACTGAACGTGACTGTACATCAGATTCCTCCTTCTATTATTAAATTAATCAGCTTGCCAGTAATTAGTATATCAATTGATAGATGCACGCACGGCGAGTGTCGCACGCCATTATTATTCGTGATCGTTTCTTAAGCTCATATTTAGATTAATTCTATTATCTGCCTAGCTTATTATTACGAAAAAAACATACAAGTCTAAGTAGCGTCACAAACTGGCCTCACGGAATGGGTACCATTATGCGGGTATGGGGGCGGGGTGTCAAAACGTTTAGTTCGACGTGCGCATAAGCACGTGTCTGGGTAGAAATTTGTAAGGAGCTCGCATACTATGATATTTTCGATCGCTGGCCTATCTAGAGGTAGTGGTAGCCCTACGCTTAAAAAAACCGCAAATCGATGTACAGTTTAGCCGTTTGGCACAACACAAACGCAAACGGTCTGTTTGTATGTAAGTATAGTTTCACAAAAAAACAGCCATCACAGCAACTTACCACGCTTATAATACTAGAGGGGTAATACTCAAATTTAGGTTCGCGTCTTTCCCGTGGACACTATAAAAGTTAAGGGCTACGAAGCCTACTTTTGGTTTGGACTCTTAATCCGCATAAACAGTGTCTCCACTTCTATATTACTATTCGATAAAAACCGTATTTATATGCACGTGAGCTCTTAATTATTGACCACAGGAGAGACGAATTTTGTTTATACACTGGGTTCACCGGAACACACTGTATAAGCAAAATTCGTCTCTCCTGTTGTCAATAATTAAGAGCTCATCTGCATATAAATCAGGTTTTTATCGAATAGTTATACATAAAAGGAGACGCTATTTATGCGGATTAGGAGTCCAAACCAAAACTAGGCTTCGTAGCCCTTAACTTTTATAGTGTCCACAGGAAAGACGCGAACCTAAATTTGACTATGACCCAGAGGGCAAAACAATTTTTTTGACCCGCAGTTCCTAAAAAAAATTTCCTTAGGGGGGGAGTGCCGAAACATTTTTCATTTTGTATTAAAACACAAATCATTTTCGAAACATACCAAGTTTGGGCTCCTCCAGACACGATATGGCTGATTTCGGCACTCCCCTCCTAAGGGAATTTTTTTTAGGAACTGCGGGTCAAAAAAATTGTTTTGACCTCTAGTATGCGTGTGCCAAACGGCTAAACTGTGCATCGATTTGCGGTTTTCTTATGAAATTGGGCTTCCACTAAGGCTTTTGTGTATAACTGGCGGGACTTCGTTTATATCGTAGGAGCATACATACTTCCACCACCCATTTCAGCACTGAAACTGGAAAAAGAACTATTCTATGTCCTTCGCCGGGGCTCAAACTATCTTTATAACATCTAAATCCGTTAAATATATAATAAACTCACATAATAAAATTACTAAAATTTGAATATTATGAAATATTCATTCATTTTCATATAACGTTGATAAAGTTAAAACTTGAAATACGTTCGTTTTTATTTACGACGACGATTACGATTACGACAAAATTGCAATCGATTATTTTATTAGTTCAATTGGCACATTGCGTAAATGCTACATGCCAATGAATAAATTAAAAAAGTAGCTTGAACAGAAAAGTAGCGTTTCGAACCCTCTCGTCGTGGAGCAAAACTTACTTTTCTCAATGAAAGGTGTGAAAAATAATAATAACAATATTGTTTATTGAAACACAACATCAGAAAAACATGTTACAAGAGCACATTTAATAAATAAAGGTAACAACAGGCGGTATTATTGCTCTAAAGCGATCTCTTCCAGACAACGTTTGGGTAGCAGGATTTTTTCAAAGAGTTGTAAACGAGTAGTGCAGGAAAAAATCAAGTAAGCTTACTAACACATACATCACACTTACTAACACATATGACAACTACACACTCAAATAAATACACAGTTTAATAAATAAGTATAGTAGGTATAAATACATGCAATACCCCTTCATACATGCAATGCAAACTATAACACAATTATGTAAATATATTACAGGACAACAAGGCAACTTAAGGCAGCGACAAGTAATATCGGTAACAGACAGACAGACAGACATAAAGTTCGTCTCGTTCGCACTTACATAGGGACGAATGCTTTATGGCGGTCGTATACCTACTTTTTTTTTAAACAAAAGTTTAACGTAAGTTTCATATTTTGAAATCATATTTTTAAAAAGCTTTAATAATATATGACATTGCCCGATTTTAATTTTAGAAGAAAACAAAAAGGAATGTGTTTAAAAAACTTGGCAATACAATTATTATTGATATGCGTGTTACGTAAGAGTTTGTGTATTCCAGTGCCAAGCCAAGTAAACGCAGGTAGAACGCGATGTTTCATTCATAACTAGTTCAATGCCACGCAGTTTTATTACCTACCTATCCTAAAATAACAGTTGACTACTATACTATACTATATTTACAAACAGCAGCTCACAACTCAGATGCGTACGAAACAGGGACCCGCCCGGTATCCCCTTCGAGGGTTTTTGAAAGGGTTTTTCGTAATGCTTTGCTTACCAACGCCGATGCTCCTCAAAACCCATTCATTTGACTATTAAAGCGCTCCAATACGGTATCCCCTTCAAAGGGTTTTTGAAAGGGTTTGCTTACCAAAGCCGATGCTCCTCAATACCCATTCATTTGGCTTTTAAAGCACAATGAATGGGTATTCAACACGAGGAAGCGCTTCAACCCTTTAAAAGCCTTTTGAAAGGGTTTTTCTATCAGTAGCGGTAGCACCCCTTAAGGGAAACCCCTTCATACGGCTAAGTTATGAATGAGTTTTCAATAAATAAAGGACAGCAAGTGATTTGGGCTATTAAACGAACGACTAACCCGTTCAAAGGCTTTTTTCTGGGAAGGGGTGGGCGGGTCCCTGGTACGAAAGGTTATTACTCATGTTTACGTGGTCCATGCAATCATGGTACTGCAATAAACATTGTGTTGCCAAATTATATAGGTGTATGTGATGTGATCTGCGTTCTAGATCGATTTCATTCACATCTGTAGTACATACAAGGTTTTCATTAGCTTTCATATCATTGATAATCAATAATTACTAATGGTAGAGTCTGGCCAGGGAAAGATGAGCGTGGAAAAGAGAGGCAAATTTTAAAAATACAGCGTGTTGCTACACTGTGTATAATGCGATAAAATAATAATAGTACTTGAAATAACTACAACTTAGAAAAGTTGAAAAACCCCCGACATTTTCATTTCAAAGACCAATATCTCAAAAACTGCTGAACAGATTTGAATGAAACATGGCTAAGAGCACTCGGGATAAAATTATCTATGACACAAAAAAACCATCCGTTTGGGAGCTACGATACCGCAGACAGACACGTTAAACTTATAACACCCCTCTCTTTGCGTCGGGGATTAAAAATATTATTTTTTCATACAAAACGTTATTTGACATTCGCAGGCTCACGGCGTGATTTTTTAAGATATTTATGTAACTAACTTTAATCAATTGGCTTTCCATTTGCGCGAAATCCCCCCTTTTCTTGAATAAACTAGAATAATTTGGGATATCAGTTTGTGACATCATACTTTTATTATATTATTGTTTTCAAAAAGGTTTGCTTGCAACATATGTTTGCGAAGTGCCTGGTTATTGTGGCCAGTAATAGGCAAGTTACCCTACCTTTTAGAATCTAATACGTGCAGTATTCTACTATGAATACTTAGTCGATGTTTATTTTTTCTAGAAACGGGTACCGGCTTCCTAGCGTGGGCTCGCCGTGGTGGATGTCGCCCGAATGCCTGCGAGGGCGGTGGTACGACCACCGCTCCGACATATTCTCCTACGGGATCATACTGTGCCAACTGATCGCCAGGGTAAGTCTGTCACTTCACACGATCGTTTCCCATTATTTGTACTAGGGATGTACCGACTAGTCGGGAAAGCCGACTATCCGCCGAATAGTCTGCCAAAGATACCGAATATCCGGCACTTAATGACTTCGGCCAGACGCACTACGATTTTTGCCGTGCGATAATCGCATCGCAAAAACGCAACGTATGTGTTAATATGTCGTTGCATTTTTGCGACGCGATTATTACACGACGAAAAATAGTGCGCGCCTGACCTTACAGCAAAATAAAAATAAACTACTAATATTTACTTTAAGTTTTACATTTCAAGTAGGTACTTTAACTTAAATATACCAATCATCATGTAGAAATACGAACTTTTTATTTGCATCATTTAGACATGTACCGGCTAGACGGAAAAGTCGACTATCCGGCCACATTTATAGTCGGCGACTAGTCGGTCGCCTCAGCGTCGATTAGTCGGCAAGTCGTCAAAAAGATTGGGTCGACCAATCTTTTTGACGACTTGCCGACGACTTCCGATAGCTCAGTTGTCTAAAAGCGACGGGCCGCGATACATTTTTCAATCAAGAATCTGTTAGGCATGATATTTTTCGTTGAGTGTCTAATTCAAAAATGGTATTCTTTATTGTTTTAATTTGACCTGTTGCTACAAGTTTTCGGTTGATATTGTTTCAGGTGGACGCCGATCCGGACGTGCTCCCGCGCACGGACAATTTCGGCCTCAACTACATGGCATTCGTGGAACTGTGCGACGAACAAACCGTGCCTGACTTCCTGCGGCTCGCCTTCAACTGTTGCATCGTGAGTTGTGTCCCTTATACGATCACACTATGTCCCTTATGTGATTTTACCCTTTATGTGAATCGCGAACATCGCAACACGTTCGTACAACTTGTTTGCCGAAAATATCGTATCTGAAGTGGTCTTTTCACGTAATTCACGTTCTATTCTGGCGCGAGTGTTTGTGTCAATCCGTATGCTTGTTTCAGTATGAACCTAAGGCGCGGCCGCTATTCCCCGAGATAGTGAACAACCTCGCCGAGATGAAGGAGGGGCTTGACGACGCGCACTGGGGCCACGCCTCCAGCACCACGTATGAGAGGTACGACTCGACTCTGACTGGATACTAGCCGTTCATGACTCGACACCAGCAGCGGCCGCCGCGTGCTAACATCCCCGTCCTACACAAAGACTTATGATTGTTTAAAAAAAAATGCTTTCTGCGCAGGTCACTGTCGCACTGTCGTGACAGAAAACTGCGGGCCGGGCATACTATGCTTTTATCGTTGGCCATTCAATATATCTACTGCGTCGACAGTGTAACTAATTATCGCTTATCATTGGATCGCTTTCCGCTACACACGAGGAAAACCACGGGATCGGCTACGAGCGGAGGGCGGAGCGATTCTTGGCAGCGAAAGTGTCAGGTCTTGTGCCATGTTCGTATGTGTAATTCAGAGGAGACACCAGGGCGCGTTCTCTTATCGTCACGACAATGTCGCATGGCTCACCGCTGTCGCTCGCAGCCGTGGCCACTGGCCAGGCATATGGTATGAAGGCTCGCAGCTACATAGTGTTGTCCGCTTGCAGCGAGGAGCCGGAGCTGTCCGGGCCGCGCTCGTGCCCCGGCCTGTCCGCGTGGCGCCGCCCGCGCCACCGCGACCACAACTCGCTCGACACCAGTGAGTATTTACTACAGTTTTTATTTATTTACGTCTCACCTGGCCGGGTAAGTAATACGAGGTATAACAACTTATCATTTAACGGTCATAATATATACGGTCACTGTGTATAAGTTTGTTTAGTATAACGTTCATTGCTCATAACGAACGAAAGGTATAATGTCAGAATATATAATTTCGTAAAGTATAACGTACTTTAGATATAATATCAATTGATATATCGATTAAAGCGTATAATATTCATAACAGCTAAGGTTTATAACATATATTATTCAATTTATCTAACATCAAACAGTATAATGCTCGTTTAGTAGGTCGCCTTCAGTTATTTTAATATCTGTAAGTAAGTATTAATCATTATTAAAACAACGTTGTGGGTTGGGGTATAAACGTAATATGATTTAGTGGTCATCTTAGTCGGTTGACACAATTGATTTTTACTGTTGTATGTGTTGTGTATTAAATCATAAATAACGCGTTCAAATGTGAAGTATTCAAAAGTGCAAAAAGAGCAATTAAATTGCACGAGAATGGTTACAGTTTTTGTAAAAACAGACAAGTAAATAACAAATTCTATTGGATTTGCGAGTTAATCCGGCGAGAAGACTGCAACTGCATTAAACGTTTGTAAGATTGAAATTAAATTTATTTTGATATCAAACACGCCAATTATTTTAATCTAACCTTACCTAACCGCCAGCGTGTCGACGCCACCCCGCTTCGCGGGGTGCCTATTTCCGCACTAAGGGACTCAAGGAAATTTTTTTTTTTTGACGCTGGTGTAATGTGTTTATCCCCCTCGGACTCAACGAATCGAGTCCAAGGAGGCACATACCCCCCGGCCCGGGGAAGGCCATATATAGTGGGGGGTTATGTGGGGATCTCTTCTCCCGTCACCCTCCGCAGAGGTCTCGGCGTCACCCGCTCTGCCGTTAAGAGGGCGTCATGGGATGGACATTTCTAACCACGACGCCCCCCGGCGGTCCTGGCTATCTACGCCAGGGCACCCGTGCCCTAACCTAATTTTCGGTATTATAATCCGTATACCCTATACGAAAATATACTATGCGTTATGATCGTTATACGTTATGTATGTTATACGAAAAGATATTATATGTCATGATCGTTATACGTTATGTATGTTATACGAAATTAAATTAGTCAATTTGAGTGTTATAGAAAAAAACGTTATATTATATGATTATTATGGCATTTGACCGTTATTCCTTATAAAAGTATTGGTATTGTTGTTATAGCTAACGTTCATTATATCTTGTGAACGTTATTAATATGAAATTATATATATTGTTGTTATATCTCGTGGTACGCACCCCACCTGGCCATAATGCGAATTTTACTGCACGCTGCGCGTACGGGAAAACTCGCATTGTGGCCAGATGAAGACGTAAAATTTTGTACGCAACACGGGCGGTAATTCGTAAAGCCCCAGAGCGCATATTTATGGCCCTCACCTTCGTTTCGGGCCACAAACACCTGCGATCTGGGGCATTCACGAATTCACCGCCCTAGTTACGTAATGTACTATTACAGTACACATGGTGCTACTTTCCCGCACTAGTGCGGAAAAGAGCACTTTCCGTGCGTATGTCAAAACTTTAAAGAGCCATATAATATGTACAGTAAAACTTTGTAGGATACACGTGCGAATAGGTAATTCGCAACTCGTGCCGATTTCTCTAAACTCGACTACCTTCGGTCGTGTTTTAAATTATCACCACTCGATGCGAATTTCCTATTTTCGGCACTTATATCTTAAATAGCTAATTACAATGCATGTGCTCGAAGAGAGCGTTTACAGGTCGACTCATGTAAAAAGAACCTTAGTTAAGTAAAAACCTTAGTAAGGCTCTTTTTACGTGTGTCGACCTGCACCAAGCAGTCGATCGTGCGGCAACTGCCACTTTTCTGCACTAGTGCTTTATCCGTCTCAGTTTTTTTTCAAGTCTAGCAAATAACGCAAACAATTTTTATTACTTGAAAAAAGTTTTACAAATATGACATTTTTTTTTCTTTCATATAAAATGTACATAAATGCTAATCATTGAAAACAATAAAGCCCGAAATTGTTGCTTACCTTGGAGTTTTTTCGGTGTACATTTGTCAAAAATGTCGTGTGAAAGTGAACTAATCAATAGTAATAATCTATGAATCATTTATTATTGCGTTCCAATTATGCCAGTTTTTTTCTTAGAACTACGTCGGTCAAAATACACTGTTTTTTGTTGTGGAACATGTTCCATACCCACAATACAACGATTTTAAGCTTTGATTGAATAAGCTTGACTAGACAGCAAAATATGTGGAGAGGTTGTTAAATGCCGCTCAAGATAATAAGCACCTGCCTGATAGCTTAGGTATATTAAATTTTAACCTACTTATTTTATACTGACATTTTAATATTAATTTTATTTCTACGCACAAGTCATAATCAAACGTATCAGAAACGTGCGTAAAAATGATTTCCATTTCGTGTCGAATTATATATTGGCTCGCTGCACTGGCTCATGTTTAAAAATGAAACTCGTCGGAAATCGCCTACTTTTCACCCTTGTAGCATACATAACTATTGTTTGTATGTATTATCCTGGGATTCATTACTCATATACTACAACAGATACTCGCAAATAAAAAACTATAATCATCTGAATGTCTATAAAGGGTTTCAAAAGATTCAAAGATTCAAAGATTTATTTGTCCAACATAGGTAGTTATTAGGTATTACATTTTTCCAGTATCACTATGTGGCGCCTTGCGGCATACAAATATAGTTATATTTTTGTAACATGCTTCTGCATGCTGTGGGTCTAGCCGCAATCCTATAGTGAAACTGCCCCTGGCTGAAATGTATGGCTTTCTTAGGTGCGTTTATTTGTCTTATTATAAGATATAATTTTACCAAATTTCAAGTTTATAATCACCTGGGTTCGGTAAAAAATAAATTAAAAAAATCGTTTTTTTAGCCAATCCCATGGTTCGATTTCTTTCAAATTTGGAGGTTGCATATCCCTAATAGTAATTAATTTTCAAAAAAATCTAGGTTCAGACTTCTTTACAAAGGCTTAAAATGTATAATATACATATTTTTAATTTTTTTTATACTTCAGAGATAAGGACAACCTCAATTTTTTGTTATTTAATGTAGAGCACGTAATGCTATTTCTCGCCGAGCATGTAGCTTAATCTTTGTTACTAACAATGTTCGGTGGTTGAATATGTCATGCTCGCTTAAAGGGCTTTGCTTACGGTGGCGTCGTTAATAGGTTCGCCACCTTCCCTAACATATGGTTGAGGGAGCCGATGGCTGAGATATGCGTCATACTCGTGATCGGGTGCTGTTTGTGGAGTCCGGACTGTTCATGCTTGCAAGGGCATAGTACCTAACTACTTAAATACTAGTGTTCTTTTATTATTATCGTATTGACGAGAAACATCATTCCGATCTTGAAACGTTTTATTGTTATTGACCCTGTACATAACTGACAATATTACATTAATGTTCCTTTTTTATTGTTTTGTTTTGACGCTTAGAGACCGTATACATCTCTACATCTCTGCAATACTGAATTATTAATCATTAACTTCTTTAATATTTGTTTTTAAGCAGTAACGCTGCTAAAGAAAATTATAAATCCGATTCCGATCCGATCCGATTGGTTCGAATCCGGCTCGGAGCATTAAATTTTTCAATTTTTCCTTTCATTTAAAAATTTATAATTTTCTTTAGCAGCGTTACTGCTTAAAAACAAATATTAATTTAGTATGGGGTGGCGCATCGTTACTGACGATTTCTCAACATAATTTGAGACGTTGGTGCCGTAAAGAAGCCTAAGTCTTCTGGTAGATGTCGCTACATACGCCTCCCTAAGGCGTTATATGAAGGAACTGATTGAAGGATTTGGTGCCCGAACCAGATTGTTCCGATAGCTCAGTTGGTAGTAGCGACGGGCCATGAATGCCTGTGGTCGCCGGTTCGAATCCGGCTCGGAGCATTAAATTTTTCAATTTTTCCTTTCATTTAAAAATTCATTAACTTCTTGTTAATGCACAGACCTTATATCGAATTTAATGGTCATATTTTTCAATTTTGTTATGTTTTCATTAACTTTGTGACAATTAGTTTGTTAACCGTTTATATCGGTCCTTAATATACAAATTTTAAATTATTATTGTGTAAGATTATTATTATTTTATTGTAAGATTATTATTTTTTATTGTAAATTACCGTTTGACATGTAAAAGTGCCCTTGTGGCCTATATGCAGACTAAATAATTAATTTTGATTTGATTTTGTAGAATATAATATTGCATTACATATATTTTAACAAAAAAAACCATTTGGGGCAACAGGGTAAAAATGTTTTACTGATGCAAATATACACAAACCCTTCATTCAGTATCTCTCGGAACGTTCTGTCCGTTTCCCAAAACACCCGTTCCCAAAACATCCGTTCCCAAAACATCCGTTCCCGTCACCACCTTTCCCCAATTAATCCGTTTCCCGATATGACTTATGGTCTTATTTTATGGGGATCAGCGTCAGATATTGAGACTGCCTTTATTTTACAAGAAAAGGCTGTTAGAGCAATTTATAACCTGGGGTCGCCTGAGTCACTAAAAGTCTTCTTCAAAGAAACAGATATTCTAACACTGCCGTCGCTATACGTATTTGACATAATAATGTATGTTAGGAAGAATTTATCCAACTTCCCAACGAACACTGATAGGCCCAAGGTTACCAGAAGCACAGGGAAGCTCAAAACAACTTTTTACAGACTAGTAAAAGCGTCAAAGTCATTCTTGGGATTGTATAATATTCTACAGTAAAATTCCAAACACATTACCGATCTTACTGACTCTAAAATCAAATATATTGTAAAGCAGACACTTATTTCAAAAGCATATTATAAGATAAACGATTATATCATGGACAGGCATATTTGGCAGTGATAAAGTCCTGCACTAGAAATCTATCACAAAATAAATAAACAGGCTTTCTACTGTAGCAATGTAGGTAATCTTATAAAAGGCTATTGATGTTTTGGGAATGGGTGTTTTGGGAAACGGACAGAACGTTCCGAAAGATATTGAATGAAGGGTTTTTGTATAATTGCATTAGTAACACATTTTTACCCTGTTGCCCCAAATGGATTTATTTAGAAAAATAAATGTAATGCAATATTATATTCTACATAAAATAATAAAAAATTGAGGTTGTCCCTATCTCTGAAGTATTAAAAAAATTGATATTATCAACTTTTAAGCCTTTGTAAAGAATTGCTTTTTTTGGAAAATTCCAGTTTGATATAATACTTGTTGCCCACGAGGCAGCTTGACACTTTTTATAGGCTTATGGCCGGGTTCATAAACGTTCCAATCGACTTATTATAACTAAGGCGCCGTTAAATTTCGTCCGTCTTTATCTGTTACGTTGACATTTGTGATTATAAGAACGGAACAAAAAATTGTTTTATCAGACGAATTTAAAGTTTTATGAATGGAGGGGGGGGGATTACTTTGTTGCGACAAAATTCCTTTTCACGCCACTGCTCGGAAATGTGACAACAGATGTTCTTTGCTATTTATTGTGTCTAATTTGTGTTTTTTTTTATACTAGCCTTACAGTTTGTTATTATTTATGTTTTGTTCATTTCTCATGCTCGTGCGGTTGCGGTGTGTAGCAATATAGAACCTTAAATTAAAACACAATGTCACTACGGGTAGGGGTCGGGTTTAGAGGTGTGCGCCGATCAAAAAATTGTCGGCGGCGGCGTCCGGCGAAATTTTCACCGGCGGCGGCGGCGTAATCGGCGTGAAATCGGCGTGGAGCTAAATTTGCTAGGTTGATTAAAAGTAAAACGAAATATCCTTGTAAATCAACTTTTATTATCAAATTAGAGCATGTTTCACATGAAATCAACAATATAAAATATTTTAAACAACATTTTAATAAAGAAACATATGTAATTAAAACTTTTACAGTCAAACAATCCTTAACATACCTAAATAGAAAAAAATAATTAAATCACAATAATAAGACTAGTATAATTCTTAATCAGTCAAATCAAATCACATCACAAGCAAATTTTTGGTAATTCTGATGAAATTGGAATCATATATATCTCGTTCGAATCAGTTTGTCCAATAATTAAGAGCTACCCTTTTTTGATTTAGAGTAATTATCATGTATGAATATTATTTTATTTACACGAGATGGGTGAAGACGGGATCTTTTCGCGTTCAAAGTCAATCCCGCTATAGAAAATACACGTTCGCTGGGTGTGCTCGTTGCAGGAATTGACAATATGGCTCTGGCAGTCGCATACAGCCATGGATATACGCGCTTGCGCTGTTCCCAATATTGAAGGATCCCATGTGTGACATCATTGGCTGATGCACTGCAGAAATACTTCCATGCCTCTGACTCTACGGGTGATGTGAAAGTCGAAGTCTCTTCACTGTATTTATTAGCTAAGCTTAGAAGCATTGCTTCTGAGGCCTGAGACGTTGAGGGCTGCTGCATTTGAAGCTGCACTGAAGTTGAGTCAACATCTTTTAATTGCAAATCATTGGCCACATAATTTGCAATAAAATCAGGCCTTGTCATGATGCGGGATTCTAGATACAAATCGATTGTTTTCAGCTTTTGAAACCGGGGATCCAGCAACGACGATGCGATCAATGTATCAGTTATTGGAAATCTGTAATCCAGTCGATCTAACATCCTCTTTTTCAGAGCCGTTATAGCGATCAATTCACGATCTTCAGTCTTCCTCAAAATATCTTCGATTTCATTTCTCAGAACTAGCGCCACGTTTATTGTGCAATTCAAATCAGAGCTTAATATTTCCACTGCAGTACGAATTTTCTTTAAAACTTGAATTAACTGTTGCATTATATGCCATTCCGCGTCGGTCACTTTCAAGTGATTTTTTGAAATTTTGCCCAAAAGGTTATTTACTGGTCCTTTATTGTTGGGACGGGACAAGCTCTCTAACATTGTCAGCAAGCTGTGCCAACGGGTTTTGCTTTCTGTTTTAATAGTTTGAGTAGTCTTAGCATATGTCGTTGCTGAACGACGCGATTCTTCTTCATTTTCATCAGTATCGTCGTCATCACTGTTGGACTCAGAGTCACCACCATCATACATATTGGGGTCTTGTAGTGATGTCAATATTAGCCGTTGTTCTTTTTCGGCTTCTTGTTCAAGCTCAGGAGCGCGAAATCGTAGAGCTTTTGCAATTTTTTTAGATTTCTGTATTAATGCTTGCAAAGATTCAACAGTAGCAATCCCATCCACCATTACAAGATTATGCAGTCCATGTCCAAGACAAAAATGACTGGTGACATCATCAATCAAAGTAGCCGCTTTTTTGACATTAGAACCCGAGTCTGTTACGAGAAATACTTGATTTTTTATCAATCCGAAACGCTCTCTCACAGCTTGAATTTCCTCTTTTATTCTTTCACCAGTCTTTTTTTCAAGAATGAGGATAGTATCCAGGGTAAACCGATATAAGGCCATATTTTCTGAAAAGAAAAAAATGTTTTAATATATTATTGCCACACATAGTTTTTAATTTTTTTAAACAAACAGAAAAAGTGACCTAAAAATAGCATGTGGCACTGAAAACTTCTTTACACATGTGCGAGCAAAAACTATTTTTTTATCGAAAAAGTGGAAGATAACGTGAAATATAAAGGTAATGGTACATAAAATCACCACGTGTATAATGCCCTCTCTCTACTAACTAATAACTTACCATCAAGATAGTGCAGTGTAAACGTGATATAGTTTCGGTGACGATACGAGTCACTCCACAAATCCGTGGTCATTGCAACGTGTTGGCCTGCTTTCGATGTTTCACGTTTTACTTCGTAAAGCAATGAATCGTACACATCTTGCAATGCATCACGAGAAATTGTTGTTCTTGTTGCTAGATCTTCTGAAGCAACAATGACGCCATATTTCTGAAAAAAATAAAAGTGATTATTATTAACGCATTCTTGTACATAATAACAAATCATATACTAAATAGAAGTTATTATTACAATGTATAAATGCTTTCTTGTACATAATGCCAAATCATATACTGGCAATAATGTTTGATTCATATACAGATACAGACCGATAATTCAGACGATAGAAAATATTATTACAAAGTTAATAGGATGACTTACTTGGAAAAACTCTGTCATTGCTTCATCTGCAACTGAGTCAAAGGGCATCAGGGATCGACAAAACCATATAGCTAGATCTCTTGCAAGTAACCACTTATGATTAGCTGCTGTATTAGTTGATGGGCGCGGTCTTGGTGTGAAGAACGTTTTTATGTTTGCTATGGCTTTCTTTTCCTTTTCCGCATCACTAATATTGTGTTCTTCTTTTAAATGGCGAATCAAATTTCCCGTGCTCACACTGCTACTGTATGATTTTATTTTTACCCTGTAACAATTTTTTATTCGTTATTGCTTCCATAATCTAAGCATTCAAACGTTTTATTTATTATTTTATAAAACAACGCAATACTTACAAGCCAAATAGAGTGCTTGAATCTTGATTTTGTGCATTGTTTAAACAAATTTCACAAAACACTTGATCGGTTAGCACGTGCTTCTTTTTATTATCTTTTTCCCACACAAGTTTGCCAAAATGCTTCCAGCAACTACTATTTTTTTTTGATTTGCAATACAAAGTCTGTATTTTAAAATCACAAACTTTTTGATTTCTGACCGATACATCGTCACTTTCGTCCGCCATATCTGACAAACGACACTCGCACACAGTTACACCGTTGAACTATCACTAACCGATAATAAGAACAATTCGGTTCATCTCCTCTCCCCCACCGCAAAATACCATACGCTCTTACACGCTTTGGCGCGCTACCTGTCCTGAGTTTTGGGCTTTGGGTTTTTCCTCATGCTGCAGCTGCACTGCACTGCACTCATTAACAGTAGTAGCATAAAGATGTTGTAAAAATAACACGTGCACGCACATAATAAACGCCAAATACTAAAAGAGCTGTACTTATTAACAGTAAGTAGTATAAATCATAAAGATATTATATAAATAACACGCGCACATAGAGTATGTCAAATGCATCGTGTCACCACTGTCACCTAGGATGGGGCTGATTTATTATATCCATCTCTTTTTTTCGTATGGTATATTATGAGATAGATATATAATCAGCCCCATACCCGAGGGGCGCGGGCGCAACTCGCTTGACAGACTCTAACAAACTCCAAATACTAAAAGCTAAATGTTGTTGATTTTGCAATGAACAAAATGTTAATGAGATATGATTATTCAAAAATATATAACACGATGTAATTCTCAGTATGTACTTGTAATTTGGATAAGAAAATCATTTATCATAAAAAATTGGCCACGCCGATTTTACGCCGGTCAACATCATCGGCGGCGGCGGCGTGGAAAAATTGTCGGCGGCGGCGGCGCGGCGGCGCGGCGCACACCTCTAGTCGGGTTGCATAAAGTTTAAAGTCATATTTTTGGTAGGCATCCGTGGATTCGTCATACTCATCATTACGCATAACTGTAAATAGTCATACATTTATGCGCTCATACATGGTTGCTCATAAAACAATTTAACCATACTGTTACGTCCACGGGGTGGGTAACGTGATAGAAAATACACGAATTGATCACTAATTAAAACAAATGCAAACTTTATTACAAAATAACTAATTAACAAGACTTACTTAATAAATCACTTCACTATGGCACACTTTTCACTCGCTTCGCTTTGAGATTCGCACTGTTCGCCGTTTAATTCAAAACTCCAACTCCACTGCGTTGGCATGCGGCTTATATACCCGGAGACCTTCGCACTAGAACATTCCGGAGAAATCTTGAATAATCAGTCCAAGGTCCAATTCTAGGAACGGCGACCCCTCGGTTCGTGAATGTTCCAGAGCGTCTAGATTGTTCGATGCTCGTTCGACCCGAATATGCTGTCCCTTTCTAGTTGTCTCTTTCACACACTTCTCGAACCTTCTCAATCTAGATGTCTCTCTCTAATAGTGCTGTCTCTTTCACACACTTCTCGAACCTTCTCAACCTAGATGTCTCTCTCTAATAGTGCTGTCTCTTTCACACACTTCTCGAACCTTCTCAATCTAGATGTCTCTCTCTAATAGTGCTGTCTCCTTCACTCCTTCGAGAAATTTCGCCATATACTGAAGTGTACCTCAAAGGCCCATAAGGGGTCCTGAAAACGCCTGAAAACGGGTTTTTAGGTTATTGCGCCATCTGATAGAGGCTGTCCTGAAACGGACTCAAAACATGTTTCAGGCGCCTGAAAACAACGGTAACTAGGGTGAATTTTCAATCTTCTAGTATGTGGAAGAGCCACCTCTGAAACGGCCTGAAATCACTTTTCAGCCTGCTGAAAACGCGTCTAAAGCATGGAAAATCAAGTTTGAAGTTTATACCACCGGCGCAACAATACTGTATAAACGCATAAAATGCAAAACGCATAAGCCTGTTTTTCTTAGTAGTAAATGAAGATCTCGAATCAGAAGCAAGTAAGTTACAAAGTTGTCTTTTATGTTGGGTCACAGTAGCAAAAGGCGATCAGTGTAAAAGTTTACAAACAAGTTTTATCTAATAACAAGTTTTTCTGCTCTTTTATAAAAAAATAACCTCGAAGACGAAAGCGGAAGCAAAGCTCCCGCTTTCGTCTTCTAACCTATCCGCGATCCGAGTCGGTTTTGCCAGTAAGTCCCTGTTTCCTACTGCCTACATGAAAACTTGAACTTTATACACCACTAGTAGCAGTAGTAGCATTGGTTGATCTCCGAGAAAAGTTTATTTGACGGCCACCCTTTGTTTTGTTTTTTGATCAAATATTATCATCAATATTATGGCTTGGTAAATGTGTGACATTTACAAGTAATACTAAAAATAATTATATTTATCAATATTATGACTAAAAAAATGTATGACATTCTACATTATGGTTAAACAAATTATGACTCCGTATAATTATGACAGGGAACAATTATGCCATAGTATAATTTATGCCAAAAAAAAATTATGAGCATCAACTTCATGCGTAATGTTGTATGACAATCGATATTATGACAATAGTTGTTATGCCACCAGACGGCCACCCTGTCACTACCTGTGAGTTCCTAAAATTGGCTCTTTGTATTCACTATCAATGTTTATTGTATCATTATAGCTGTTGGTTCTCCTAATAAATAAATAAATAGATGGTCAGAATTCAGGCTTCAAAGCTTGGAGCTTAGAGTTGGACATCGCACGAACAGGCCAACTATGAATTCAAACTGTCCAACAATGTTATTGTTGGACAGTTTAAACAGCGATTCGCTCACTCTCACGCGGCGGGCCGAGCCGCGTAGTCCGCGCAGCGCGCGGATATTCCCCAAATCCCGACTATGTAGCCATAGCATTAGTCCAACTTTGAAACTTTCCAGTCCAGTACCGGCGCTCGCTATCGGAGCTGGAGTGGTCGGCGGGCGCGGGCTCGGTGGGCTCGGCGTGCGGCGCGCACCGCTCGGCCTCGGCGCTCCCGGGCGCGCGGGGCGGCCGCGCGCCGCCGCGCCTGGCGCGCCTGCACCGCCTCGCGCACATCATGCTGCTGCGGGACCCGCCCCGCGGCCGCGGCGGCACCCCGCTGCACACCTTCCGCGGCGTCAACAAGATCCTGGAGCCGCCGCACTCCAGGGCCAGCGGGTCAGTACATCCTTCCTACTGCGGTGCCGCCTGCACCGCCTCGCGCACATCATGCTGCTGCGGGACCCGCCCCGCGGCCGCGGCGGCACCCCGCTGCACACCTTCCGCGGCGTCAACAAGATCCTGGAGCCGCCGCACTCCAGGGCCAGCGGGTCAGTACATCCTTCCTACTGCGGTGCCGCCTGCACCGCCTCGCGCACATCATGCTGCTGCGGGACCCGCCCCGCGGCCGCGGCGGCACCCCGCTGCACACCTTCCGCGGCGTCAACAAGATCCTGGAGCCGCCGCACTCCAGGGCCAGCGGGTCAGTACATCCTTCCTACTGCGGTGCCGCCTGCACCGCCTCGCGCACATCATGCTGCTGCGGGACCCGCCCCGCGGCCGCGGCGGCACCCCGCTGCACACCTTCCGCGGCGTCAACAAGATCCTGGAGCCGCCGCACTCCAGGGCCAGCGGGTCAGTACATCCTTCCTACTGCGGTGCCGCCTGCACCGCCTCGCGCACATCATGCTGCTGCGGGACCCGCCCCGCGGCCGCGGCGGCACCCCGCTGCACACCTTCCGCGGCGTCAACAAGATCCTGGAGCCGCCGCACTCCAGGGCCAGCGGGTCAGTACATCCTTCCTACTGCGGTGCCGCCTGCACCGCCTCGCGCACATCATGCTGCTGCGGGACCCGCCCCGCGGCCGCGGCGGCACCCCGCTGCACACCTTCCGCGGCGTCAACAAGATCCTGGAGCCGCCGCACTCCAGGGCCAGCGGGTCAGTACATCCTTCCTACTGCGGTGCCGCCTGCACCGCCTCGCGCACATCATGCTGCTGCGGGACCCGCCCCGCGGCCGCGGCGGCACCCCGCTGCACACCTTCCGCGGCGTCAACAAGATCCTGGAGCCGCCGCACTCCAGGGCCAGCGGGTCAGTACATCCTTCCTACTGCGGTGCCGCCTGCACCGCCTCGCGCACATCATGCTGCTGCGGGACCCGCCCCGCGGCCGCGGCGGCACCCCGCTGCACACCTTCCGCGGCGTCAACAAGATCCTGGAGCCGCCGCACTCCAGGGCCAGCGGGTCAGTACATCCTTCCTACTGCGGTGCCGCCTGCACCGCCTCGCGCACATCATGCTGCTGCGGGACCCGCCCCGCGGCCGCGGCGGCACCCCGCTGCACACCTTCCGCGGCGTCAACAAGATCCTGGAGCCGCCGCACTCCAGGGCCAGCGGGTCAGTACATCCTTCCTACTGCGGTGCCGCCTGCACCGCCTCGCGCACATCATGCTGCTGCGGGACCCGCCCCGCGGCCGCGGCGGCACCCCGCTGCACACCTTCCGCGGCGTCAACAAGATCCTGGAGCCGCCGCACTCCAGGGCCAGCGGGTCAGTACATCCTTCCTACTGCGGTGCCGCCTGCACCGCCTCGCGCACATCATGCTGCTGCGGGACCCGCCCCGCGGCCGCGGCGGCACCCCGCTGCACACCTTCCGCGGCGTCAACAAGATCCTGGAGCCGCCGCACTCCAGGGCCAGCGGGTCAGTACATCCTTCCTACTGCGGTGCCGCCTGCACCGCCTCGCGCACATCATGCTGCTGCGGGACCCGCCCCGCGGCCGCGGCGGCACCCCGCTGCACACCTTCCGCGGCGTCAACAAGATCCTGGAGCCGCCGCACTCCAGGGCCAGCGGGTCAGTACATCCTTCCTACTGCGGTGCCGCCTGCACCGCCTCGCGCACATCATGCTGCTGCGGGACCCGCCCCGCGGCCGCGGCGGCACCCCGCTGCACACCTTCCGCGGCGTCAACAAGATCCTGGAGCCGCCGCACTCCAGGGCCAGCGGGTCAGTACATCCTTCCTACTGCGGTGCCGCCTGCACCGCCTCGCGCACATCATGCTGCTGCGGGACCCGCCCCGCGGCCGCGGCGGCACCCCGCTGCACACCTTCCGCGGCGTCAACAAGATCCTGGAGCCGCCGCACTCCAGGGCCAGCGGGTCAGTACATCCTTCCTACTGCGGTGCCGCCTGCACCGCCTCGCGCACATCATGCTGCTGCGGGACCCGCCCCGCGGCCGCGGCGGCACCCCGCTGCACACCTTCCGCGGCGTCAACAAGATCCTGGAGCCGCCGCACTCCAGGGCCAGCGGGTCAGTACATCCTTCCTACTGCGGTGCCGCCTGCACCGCCTCGCGCACATCATGCTGCTGCGGGACCCGCCCCGCGGCCGCGGCGGCACCCCGCTGCACACCTTCCGCGGCGTCAACAAGATCCTGGAGCCGCCGCACTCCAGGGCCAGCGGGTCAGTACATCCTTCCTACTGCGGTGCCGCCTGCACCGCCTCGCGCACATCATGCTGCTGCGGGACCCGCCCCGCGGCCGCGGCGGCACCCCGCTGCACACCTTCCGCGGCGTCAACAAGATCCTGGAGCCGCCGCACTCCAGGGCCAGCGGGTCAGTACATCCTTCCTACTGCGGTGCCGCCTGCACCGCCTCGCGCACATCATGCTGCTGCGGGACCCGCCCCGCGGCCGCGGCGGCACCCCGCTGCACACCTTCCGCGGCGTCAACAAGATCCTGGAGCCGCCGCACTCCAGGGCCAGCGGGTCAGTACATCCTTCCTACTGCGGTGCCGCCTGCACCGCCTCGCGCACATCATGCTGCTGCGGGACCCGCCCCGCGGCCGCGGCGGCACCCCGCTGCACACCTTCCGCGGCGTCAACAAGATCCTGGAGCCGCCGCACTCCAGGGCCAGCGGGTCAGTACATCCTTCCTACTGCGGTGCCGCCTGCACCGCCTCGCGCACATCATGCTGCTGCGGGACCCGCCCCGCGGCCGCGGCGGCACCCCGCTGCACACCTTCCGCGGCGTCAACAAGATCCTGGAGCCGCCGCACTCCAGGGCCAGCGGGTCAGTACATCCTTCCTACTGCGGTGCCGCCTGCACCGCCTCGCGCACATCATGCTGCTGCGGGACCCGCCCCGCGGCCGCGGCGGCACCCCGCTGCACACCTTCCGCGGCGTCAACAAGATCCTGGAGCCGCCGCACTCCAGGGCCAGCGGGTCAGTACATCCTTCCTACTGCGGTGCCGCCTGCACCGCCTCGCGCACATCATGCTGCTGCGGGACCCGCCCCGCGGCCGCGGCGGCACCCCGCTGCACACCTTCCGCGGCGTCAACAAGATCCTGGAGCCGCCGCACTCCAGGGCCAGCGGGTCAGTACATCCTTCCTACTGCGGTGCCGCCTGCACCGCCTCGCGCACATCATGCTGCTGCGGGACCCGCCCCGCGGCCGCGGCGGCACCCCGCTGCACACCTTCCGCGGCGTCAACAAGATCCTGGAGCCGCCGCACTCCAGGGCCAGCGGGTCAGTACATCCTTCCTACTGCGGTGCCGCCTGCACCGCCTCGCGCACATCATGCTGCTGCGGGACCCGCCCCGCGGCCGCGGCGGCACCCCGCTGCACACCTTCCGCGGCGTCAACAAGATCCTGGAGCCGCCGCACTCCAGGGCCAGCGGGTCAGTACATCCTTCCTACTGCGGTGCCGCCTGCACCGCCTCGCGCACATCATGCTGCTGCGGGACCCGCCCCGCGGCCGCGGCGGCACCCCGCTGCACACCTTCCGCGGCGTCAACAAGATCCTGGAGCCGCCGCACTCCAGGGCCGGGAAATCATAAAAAAACAATCCTGGTCACGGCACCAAACTGTGAAAACTTCTTATAAGCATGATAGTTATAATGGCAATTAAATTATAAATGCTCCTTTATTTTAGAACTAAGGAACAAATGATATAAAATGATATGTTGATGTTCAGGTTCTCGTCTTGCGTGGAGCTGCCGTCGCCGCTGGTGCGCGTGGCGGACGAGGCGGAGCCGGGCGAGCCGCGCTGCGCGTCGCTGCCGTCGTCGCCCGGCGTGTCGCGCCGCGGCTCGCTCGAGCGCCCGCCGCAGCCCGCGCCGCAGGCCCGCCCCATCAACAACATCGGTGAGTGTCACGCAAGGACGAGGCGGAGCCGGGCGAGCCGCGCTGCGCGTCGCTGCCGTCGTCGCCCGGCGTGTCGCGCCGCGGCTCGCTCGAGCGCCCGCCGCAGCCCGCGCCGCAGGCCCGCCCCATCAACAACATCGGTGAGTGTCACGCAAGGACGAGGCGGAGCCGGGCGAGCCGCGCTGCGCGTCGCTGCCGTCGTCGCCCGGCGTGTCGCGCCGCGGCTCGCTCGAGCGCCCGCCGCAGCCCGCGCCGCAGGCCCGCCCCATCAACAACATCGGTGAGTGTCACGCAAGGACGAGGCGGAGCCGGGCGAGCCGCGCTGCGCGTCGCTGCCGTCGTCGCCCGGCGTGTCGCGCCGCGGCTCGCTCGAGCGCCCGCCGCAGCCCGCGCCGCAGGCCCGCCCCATCAACAACATCGGTGAGTGTCACGCAAGGACGAGGCGGAGCCGGGCGAGCCGCGCTGCGCGTCGCTGCCGTCGTCGCCCGGCGTGTCGCGCCGCGGCTCGCTCGAGCGCCCGCCGCAGCCCGCGCCGCAGGCCCGCCCCATCAACAACATCGGTGAGTGTCACGCAAGGACGAGGCGGAGCCGGGCGAGCCGCGCTGCGCGTCGCTGCCGTCGTCGCCCGGCGTGTCGCGCCGCGGCTCGCTCGAGCGCCCGCCGCAGCCCGCGCCGCAGGCCCGCCCCATCAACAACATCGGTGAGTGTCACGCAAGGACGAGGCGGAGCCGGGCGAGCCGCGCTGCGCGTCGCTGCCGTCGTCGCCCGGCGTGTCGCGCCGCGGCTCGCTCGAGCGCCCGCCGCAGCCCGCGCCGCAGGCCCGCCCCATCAACAACATCGGTGAGTGTCACGCAAGGACGAGGCGGAGCCGGGCGAGCCGCGCTGCGCGTCGCTGCCGTCGTCGCCCGGCGTGTCGCGCCGCGGCTCGCTCGAGCGCCCGCCGCAGCCCGCGCCGCAGGCCCGCCCCATCAACAACATCGGTGAGTGTCACGCAAGGACGAGGCGGAGCCGGGCGAGCCGCGCTGCGCGTCGCTGCCGTCGTCGCCCGGCGTGTCGCGCCGCGGCTCGCTCGAGCGCCCGCCGCAGCCCGCGCCGCAGGCCCGCCCCATCAACAACATCGGTGAGTGTCACGCAAGGACGAGGCGGAGCCGGGCGAGCCGCGCTGCGCGTCGCTGCCGTCGTCGCCCGGCGTGTCGCGCCGCGGCTCGCTCGAGCGCCCGCCGCAGCCCGCGCCGCAGGCCCGCCCCATCAACAACATCGGTGAGTGTCACGCAAGGACGAGGCGGAGCCGGGCGAGCCGCGCTGCGCGTCGCTGCCGTCGTCGCCCGGCGTGTCGCGCCGCGGCTCGCTCGAGCGCCCGCCGCAGCCCGCGCCGCAGGCCCGCCCCATCAACAACATCGGTGAGTGTCACGCAAGGACGAGGCGGAGCCGGGCGAGCCGCGCTGCGCGTCGCTGCCGTCGTCGCCCGGCGTGTCGCGCCGCGGCTCGCTCGAGCGCCCGCCGCAGCCCGCGCCGCAGGCCCGCCCCATCAACAACATCGGTGAGTGTCACGCAAGGACGAGGCGGAGCCGGGCGAGCCGCGCTGCGCGTCGCTGCCGTCGTCGCCCGGCGTGTCGCGCCGCGGCTCGCTCGAGCGCCCGCCGCAGCCCGCGCCGCAGGCCCGCCCCATCAACAACATCGGTGAGTGTCACGCAAGGACGAGGCGGAGCCGGGCGAGCCGCGCTGCGCGTCGCTGCCGTCGTCGCCCGGCGTGTCGCGCCGCGGCTCGCTCGAGCGCCCGCCGCAGCCCGCGCCGCAGGCCCGCCCCATCAACAACATCGGTGAGTGTCACGCAAGGACGAGGCGGAGCCGGGCGAGCCGCGCTGCGCGTCGCTGCCGTCGTCGCCCGGCGTGTCGCGCCGCGGCTCGCTCGAGCGCCCGCCGCAGCCCGCGCCGCAGGCCCGCCCCATCAACAACATCGGTGAGTGTCACGCAAGGACGAGGCGGAGCCGGGCGAGCCGCGCTGCGCGTCGCTGCCGTCGTCGCCCGGCGTGTCGCGCCGCGGCTCGCTCGAGCGCCCGCCGCAGCCCGCGCCGCAGGCCCGCCCCATCAACAACATCGGTGAGTGTCACGCAAGGACGAGGCGGAGCCGGGCGAGCCGCGCTGCGCGTCGCTGCCGTCGTCGCCCGGCGTGTCGCGCCGCGGCTCGCTCGAGCGCCCGCCGCAGCCCGCGCCGCAGGCCCGCCCCATCAACAACATCGGTGAGTGTCACGCAAGGACGAGGCGGAGCCGGGCGAGCCGCGCTGCGCGTCGCTGCCGTCGTCGCCCGGCGTGTCGCGCCGCGGCTCGCTCGAGCGCCCGCCGCAGCCCGCGCCGCAGGCCCGCCCCATCAACAACATCGGTGAGTGTCACGCAAGGAGGAGGCGGAGCCGGGCGAGCCGCGCTGCGCGTCGCTGCCGTCGTCGCCCGGCGTGTCGCGCCGCGGCTCGCTCGAGCGCCCGCCGCAGCCCGCGCCGCAGGCCCGCCCCATCAACAACATCGGTGAGTGTCACGCAAGGAGGAGGCGGAGCCGGGCGAGCCGCGCTGCGCGTCGCTGCCGTCGTCGCCCGGCGTGTCGCGCCGCGGCTCGCTCGAGCGCCCGCCGCAGCCCGCGCCGCAGGCCCGCCCCATCAACAACATCGGTGAGTGTCACGCAAGGACGAGGCGGAGCCGGGCGAGCCGCGCTGCGCGTCGCTGCCGTCGTCGCCCGGCGTGTCGCGCCGCGGCTCGCTCGAGCGCCCGCCGCAGCCCGCGCCGCAGGCCCGCCCCATCAACAACATCGGTGAGTGTCACGCAAGGACGAGGCGGAGCCGGGCGAGCCGCGCTGCGCGTCGCTGCCGTCGTCGCCCGGCGTGTCGCGCCGCGGCTCGCTCGAGCGCCCGCCGCAGCCCGCGCCGCAGGCCCGCCCCATCAACAGTATCGGTGAGTGTCACGCAAGGACGACGCGTCTAAATCACCCACTGGTACTAGTTCTTCTACAATGTTTAATAACATAAAAATATTTTAGTATCCAAAAAACGTTTGTAAGGAAACTTCGCGCTGCCGCTCCCATATAATGACTAGCGGCTGAGTCAGCGGATTAATAGAAGCTGTATTAAAAAAGTGTCCCATTTCCAGAACTATCAGAAGGCACGCTGCTGGGCGCGGCGCGGCGGCGCGGCTCCTGCGAGTCGGGCATCTTCTCCGTGGCCAACGAGGACCTGTGCGCCACGCACGCGGACTGCTTCTACAACGCCATGTGCCCCTGCTCGCTGATGGGCTGCCAGCGCTGCTGGTGGTGGCCGCGCGCGCGCCCCGCGCCGGAGCCGCAGGTAAGCCCGCCCGAGCCGCCGCTCCGCATGTGCCCCGACTGCCTGCTCGTCTACGACCGCCTCTTCAGCGCGCGCGCCCACAAGCGCGCCCCCGGCTCCGCCAACTCCAGCCTCTTCGTGCTCGACGACTCCGCCCTCTCCACCACCACCGTCAGCTCCCTCCGGAGCCTGGACGATCTGGAAGAAGTCCCGTCCCGCGACGAGCCGCCCAGGAGAATATTGGAACACGACGCTTCTCCGTTCCTGTGCGGGAAGCTCGACTCCAACCGTACCGATTCTGATGCGTCAGAAACCCCGGAGCCGCAGAAGGAGTACCACATACTCGATAGATGTTGCTGCGTCAGTCGCGCCAAGTGCTTGAGCGGGTGCGTGTCGCATAAACCTTTGGATGACGACGAGTTGAGCTATCTGCTTCAACGCGGCCCGCTGATCAACCATCTCTTAAACTCCTCATGTAAGAGAACTTCGAGCGTGTACACGGACAGTTCAGAAGATGTGGCGTCCTTAGCCGGCTCGGACAGTTTGTACTGCGACGAGCGGATCCCCCGCCACATGCGTTCCGCGCAAATCTCCAAGATAGTCGAGTACTTCGAGCGCAAGGGCGCGGACTTCAAGTGCGATCGGACGTTCAAAAGTTCCCGTTTCAAAGTGAGCAACTTCGGCAAAGTGGAAATGTTACAATTCGCCAAGGGCAAGGAGGGCGAGCGTAGTGAGAAAGAGTATTTCGTTGACGTGAAGCATCGGGGACTCGACGACGGATGCGGGCGCAAGTGCGTGCAGCAGAGACTAATGATCTGTGAAGGGGCTGTCAAATCCAAACTCCCGCTCTTCGACAAAAAGTCGTAGCGACGTTGAATTTGGTTTCCTTTGAACCGATGTGTCAAATCGACAGTGACTCGATACTTCCATAGTGGTTACGGATAAATATTTTTACTCTTAATATACACGGCGATATTCGAGAACGTGATTCAAGGCTAGTGCCAATGTTTCCTGTCTAAATATATTCTATGGACGTGTATCGGTTGAAATCTGTTTGGCCGACGGCCGTACCTATTTCGATTTTATTTTGACGACTGAATTAAAAGTAAGTTTTAGGCTGCGAGGGTTGTAGTTTAGTTTTAGTCGAAATATTAGTTCGGGCGGGCGTTTGAGTTTATCCTACAGTGGGCCTATTGTTACGCAATAGTCTATATTAGTCTAAATATATATATGGCAGCGTGTAATCATTGTTTTCTAAACGAAGTGCATTCTTTATAATTATACCGTTTATTATGTATAAACTCGAGTTTTGTAAATACGTTTAGGATTAATATGTTTCATGTAAACTTATTTATACACAGTATTATAATAGTACTTGCCAGTTCAGATAATTATAGTGTACATAAAAACGTATCTGTTAAGATTAAGCAACTGTCATAATAATAATTTTTGTACTTTTAAAGTGGCAGCAGTTTAGATAATTTAGTAATTTAAACTTTTTAGCTTTTAATATACACATTATACTTTATTAAAAAAATCGACAAAGTCATAGATTGAGTTATTTAAAATTAAAGTTTCTTTTTTATACATATTTGCTAAATGATTATTTTAAAGCCTATAAGGGTCGGTTAGGTCCTAATCCTGTCTCTTTACTGCGTTTGGTGTGAGTAAGAATTCAGATTCACAGACTGTGATTTCCACTAAGTATAATATAAAATAATATTTATCGACTCGACACTTTAAATAAATCTGAATCATGTTCTAGAACAGTTCAAAGCAAAAAGTAGGTTATTATTTAACATCATAACTAAACTAACGTCCACTTAGAAAAAAGATAATATAACTACATATAATCTTAATTCCGTAGACTCTTTGTAACGACGAATAGCTAATACACCAGCATCTTTAACAGTGTCTTAAAATAACTTACTTTTGTTTTTCAACTGTGCCAGTTTTGCACCAAACGCGTGAGACAATATTTCGTATACTTATCCTAAATAAACTATATATCTATTAGGCACGTAACTAGTCTTCACATGCGTGTCAAATATCCGTCTAACGAACAAACATACAAATATTAATTATATTTAAAAACCTTTGCACTATGCGGCTGGTAACCTTTTGGAATTGTCGGTAATCCCCGTACAGTACAGTCAACGTCAATTATAATTACCTTTGCCCCGTATTTCAACATAATGTACAAAAGTGTAAAAATACCTTTGAAATCGACTGTAGGTAAACATGGACCTTTAATACTCAAGACAAGCTATACGGGTTGCCACAGCAAGGGACGGAAAGTCTCCTATGCAGCTGAATTAAGAACTGGTCTTAAAATGGCTAATGGCTTACCATAAACAACCTACTTAATTTGGACTAATTTAGTATTAAGTTGAGAGTTGTTTGTCTCAACTTAATACTAAATTAGTTGCGGCAAATAAAAAGCAGTGGAACTATGACAAGGACAACGAATGATATTTCCCTCTCTGCCACACTTATCGATCTCGCTCAGACGTGGTATTATTATTACCACAGCTTGTCCTGAGTATCGTAGGTCCATGACTGTGCACTAAAAACCATTTAAAATAATACTTTATGCAGAGAGCACAAAACTGATTTTAGCGCGGATATAAGACAGTTCTCATGAATTGAGGTTATCATACCGCCTTCTCCACAATATAAAATAAATGTACAAACTTGTGTCAAAACAGAGGAAAATATTATAAGACGCATCTTACAGGGGAGAGTCAAGTAAAATCCAATTTATCGTTACTGCAAATTGAACTTTATTTGACTTGGAACAAGAGTGTTTTTGCGACTAAATATTTGGGTTCCGTGAATCGTTGCCGTATTGCACTTCCTGGAGGAATCGCGCCTTAAAACAGTTTAATTAATGAGAGAGATGTAGTAAAGAATTAAAAGATTCGTCAATTTTCGACTTTATTTCAATACAGTTAAGGTACGAATCTGACGAATCGCTATCGCTTCATTGTAATAATCATATACTATTATGATATATCACGTGAAGTTTCTCTCATTAAATTAATCAATATATAAATAAAAAATACATATTTTTGTAAATACAGTATTACTTACATATTTATTTTATAATCATCAACATCATATTATACTTTAAATCATGGTATATATGTCAGGGTATACTAAATCATTGTAAATATATGAAAGGAAATTCCATTTTGACGGTGTAAGGTGAAATTAGTTGAGGTCCCGTTTAAATATGAGGAATATTTCAGTGCCAAAAATAATTTGTATTATTATTTCATTGAATATGTTTTCAGTTAGCACACTTTGCTGGAACATTTCTTTGTATAGAAACCACACAAAAAAATTAACGCTTTTGTGATCGAACCATACACAAGACATGATGATTATTGAAGATATTTATAATCCCCTTGACAAATGAGGAATGTTTGTTAGATCTCTCCCCGTATATTAATTTGCAAATGACTGAAGTCAACACGCAAGGATGTTCATAAATATCTGATCGCGATCTAACGGCCATACATGAGAGTCAGAGATCAGACCGGAGACCGGCATAGACCTTTAATACTCAGGACAAGCTATACATGTTGCCACATAGATTAACGCCTCTACACCCTAAAGCCTACCCAAGCAGAGCACATGAAACTTAGGTCCCACACTTTTAGTGGGTATAAAAGATCGACAAAATATGATATCGCAGTGATAGGTTGCTATCCCATCGCCCACAGCACACTTCAACCCCTTCTATGTTACCATAAACAACTTCATACTAAATCAGTTGCGACAAATGAAAAAGTGGAAATATGACAAGGACAACGATGATTCCCTTTCTGTCACACTTATGAGATTTGTATGCTACCTCGCTCGGACGTTGTATTATTATTACCATAGCTTGTCCTGAGTATTATAGGTCCATGAAGACCTCTCGCTCCTACGCATGGCGTGCAACAGTCGTGTTCGAATACTCGTGTTTCTGTTCGTAAAAATTCCGACAGTCACATATAAAATACCAGTGGTGTGGTTTCGTGAAGAATAATTCAAAATTCGAAAGCAATTAGATGTCCGTCCAAACGTAACCAGTGAAACTTCGAAGCGCTTCGAATTATACCAGATGGAAAACGGGAGTTTTCCGCGCATGTAACCATTTTCAGCATGTATGAGCTGAGAGTTGCATTTCGATTAATTATTGGCGATTTTCCACGTAAAAATTTAATAAATAGATACTTAATTATAACAGTCTATTTCGAAGTTACTCGAACGTTATTTTATCATCGAGGCTTAGTACGAATGACTGTAATTACGGTACAATCTTTGACATCTAGACCGCAATTGAGCAAATTGGAATATTTATATTCCGAAATTCTCAGATCAAAGATGAAACTCATTAGTTATACATACAAGCACGTATACATAATATTTTTTCATAGCAAGGAGCAGTTTAATACCATAATGGATGCAAAATCATAAAGGTGCAAGTTGGAACTCGACTGCAGACGACGTGTCTCGGCGACACGACTGGTTACTATGTATTTTACCTACCTTTTTTTTTAATTAGCTAGCGACGCGTTGCCGTCATAGAAATACATGGAAACCATCGCCTGCTGCTGCTGTCTGCGCTCGAGTTCCACCTTGCACCTTTATGCTGATTTTCAGACACTTATTTTAAAGTTAAATGAACACTTATCTGGTCGAAATGTTTATGCTAAGCCTCGATGAAATATAGTCTAAGTGGTAAAAAAATATAGAGTATCTCTTCTCAGCCAAGTAATATTCACATAAGTCCAGACGATGCAGTGCGAACGGTTTTATACGTACCTACGTGTTGGTGTGTGCGAAGTATACAACTAGTAAACTTAGCAGGACGCAAGACTGAAATAGTGTAAACGGTTTTACTTTCATACATTGGTCTGTCACTACTTTCATAGACTGAAGAAAATAGTAGGTAATAATAATGAAAAACTTGAGATTATTTCTGTTGGCCGAGTTGCGTCAAAATATTCCATTCAAAAAGCGTCTCTTTCGCCCAATATAGAAGATTCCAGCTTTAATGACAGTTTTATAAAAGTCGGTCACTTTAAATAATCTCAATCGCTAAACATCTTTATCCTTTTTAATAGGTAGCTCGAATTTGTGAGCCGTGTAACTTGCTTGTTCGTATCTGTTTAATGTACGGTCCTATAGCATTAATATGTTTATTGCAAATGGACCTCTACCACGACGTATTAAAGTCCAAATTGGGTAATTCCTTAAGCACTACTTAAGTGGCAAAGGTATGAGCTATCAAAGAACTTTGGGAATGGTTCAATTTGTATAGTCAATATCTTTAGATTGTATTATTTGCAATAAAACCGATTTAGCATAAATATAGTCCTGTTAATTCTGTTTAACAATAACTAGTAACTTCCAGTTTTTATGCTGGTCAGCACTTTGCAAGCCGTTTATTGATACATTTTCAGACTCCCGTGACAACCCGGTTTATTGCAGCTAAAGTGTATCTCTCGCACTATACAAGTGGAAGGGTGCCTTTCCACCAGAGATGTGCTATGCCATGCTATGCTATGTTTCAATACATTTGACACGTAGCTCCAGCAGTTTCAAATGTATGAAAACAAAGCATAGCATGGCATAGCACATCTCTGGTGGAAAGGCCCCCTAAAAGATGAGTGAATACATGACTGGCAACTGTTTTGGAAATCCAAGATGGCAGCTTCGGATCTGTCACAAAATGGTAGCCGTGAGAATGTATCGACAACGCTCAGTGACGTCAAGAATGTAATGAGATAATTGTAACACTACGATATTCGTCAAACGTACCTGGTATAACTACACTAATGTATAATGTGCAATAGCGAGGTATATAGATAACGTCGATATAATTTGATACTTCCGGGATACTTTTCCTTGGTATTGTTATGAAGTATGATCTTTCATCTGCCTTTATTATATCGGCGTCAGAAATGTCAACGAGATTTTGTTTTCAAACTCACCATATATAATGAAACGGGGTAGGTATGTAAGGTTCAAAGCACACGGTTTAAGGTCTCAGAGCGCTTGTAACATTCAATTGGTTACTTTGATCAACATGAGTTAAGGTGTTGCTATATGGATATTCAATCGTCAGTATCATCACAAAAAATAATTACAGAAATAATCCAAATAAAAGGCCTTCAAGATTCGAAAAACTGTATTTTTACCGTCCAATAGTAAAGTTGAAGTTACTTACAGGATTCTTATGTTCAAGATATAACCATTTGAACGTAATATTTCACTGCTAAAACAGAAAGTTACTGTTAGATACAAAGTTGTGACATCTGTGTTAATTTGTATGAGTTTTTATGCGGTCGCTACCCAATGTCTGATTTTGACTCTTTTTTTATGCCTTTTATAATTGTGCTCTAATTGTAAACATAAACATAATCGTAGACATTTGGTCCTCTCTTAAAACTGGTTTGATTGGTGTCTAAAAAAAAACGGAAACTATATACTTGTCATATTCGCACGTTCGTTGCCAAAACCGTACGTGTGCTGCGAGCCTTCATCATTGTCCTAGAGCAATTATCGACCTTATAACTATCCGTATAAGGTTGAATATGCTCCTTAATACTACAATATTGTACTTGTAGAGTCCTAGAGCAATAATCGACCTCATGTGTATTCGAATAAGGTCGTAATTTGTTCCTTTATACGTGCACCCATTGAACAAGGAATGTTTCAACGTAAACTTGCCATTTCTAAATGTTACACTCTTAGCATATCAGTTCAGAATACCTAGGTAAGGACTAGTTGTTTTGGTAAAATTGTTAATAGTATGATGGGGATTATTTTGAACCACTCATTTGATTGAGTTGCGTAGGTGCGTACCTAATGTTTGATATAACTTCGTTTCGCATAATATGTAATAATAATACCTATGCTTTGGGTAATGTAACGCGTGCGGAAAATACTACTTCCTGGTCTGAACAGACGTAAAATGTTGCACTGGCCACGGGCGGTAATAAGGAAAGCTTTGTTCTTCGGCTCGGGCGTCAAATAGCTGCGACTTGAGACATTCTTGGACTTTTTCGCAGAAAGCACCTATAGATTTGATTTTTTCCTACTTTTTATAAAACAAACCTAACCTAAACCTATCTGCCACAGAGTAAAATGTGCGCCTTACGGTTGTTGAATATATAATGTGCAAAATCCAATTAGTCAAACGTTATATTATGTCAACAAAGTTATATCAAATGTTGATCCGATTTGATTGGAATGGATCAAAATAAACCACGTTAGACAGTTTATTGATACAAATAGAATAACCTGTTTGGGACACGCGCGTGCTATGTAGTCTCTAAAATGTACATGACGTTGATTTATGTACCAGCAATGTTATGCTTACCTACTAATATAAAATTATAATTACAATTTATATTTATTTCTATTATGTTGAGGATGTATTCACAACTGGCATAAAGTAATTGTATGACGAATACATGTATGATTATACGGTTCGTTATGTCAAATTTGGAATGTCGCTGCTCTAAAATATTTGACACCTACCTTGTTAAGTAGGCAGCATAAGTAGCTACGCGAACCTGGCGCTCGAAATGATCTATACACGTCGCTAATATCAAGAGAATTAGGGTTAGTAGTTACTGGCGAAACATCAGACATCTTTGATCCGATGTTCAAACCTGTTTGAGTTTGAAATATGTGAATTAAACCTCTAGTAGTTAAAGTATTGACATTGTAACATCACACATCACTCAACTGTTTTGGCTACCCGAAGGTCAATAACCTAACGCCTTATCAGGATTACTCCATAGAAATCCTAATAAGGCCATCCTACATTTGATATGGTGTTTGGGGGTTCCCCTTAGTCATAATGTAATGTTGCCAGCTCAATTTAAAGCGGATACTATCGAAGATTCACTTTTGGCATATGACAATGTTCAGTCAGCACCATATAGTTGAGCTGCGACTAACTATATGCTGTGTGTTCAATGACACATGTCTACGAGTTTATCATACTAATGTATTATTTTCTTAACAAGGAGACCTAGCTACACGTAGGCGCCAATTCCATGCAAATTAACTATTGTCTTGAATGCTACAAATTTATTATTTTGCAACTTTTCATCACGTTTTCTGTCCGTGTGATCGCCCGCCCCAATGATGGGTCATGCACCTGGTTCCCAGGAATCCGTGCTTCCACAAAGCGTGCACAGAACTGGCATCACCCTTGGACGTGTGACATTGTCACATCATTTTGTATGGGGACAGTGAACGGGTTAATCCTCCAGTGGAAATAACTGATCTCAATTCTAGAACGGGGCCGGTCATTGAAATTTACTGGAACCGTATAGATTGGTGCGCTCTCGCTTATGTTAGCGCGTAGCCGTGTGTGAGCGAGGGCGCACCAAGTAATTATTAATTAGCACGTCTCTAAATGGAGAAATCAAGAGCGATACTAATAGAAGATTGTACAGCAAAAGTACCTACGCGGGTCAAATGCTCGAAATGACCTACCACGACTCTAAATGTTAAGGGGATAGTCTGTCTAGATCATTTTGAGCGTGTTATTTCGCGTTGCTATTTCTGCTACAACAAGTGCATAAAATCAGGCACTGAGATAATGTATCGATCCGAGCCGCTTTTATACACGACCGTACACTCGGTTTTTCACTTCAATTTCGAGTAACTTGAACAGAAATGAATATGTTCGGCGGCGAATTTGACTTATCATAAATATCCATTTTATATAGCCGCCACACAACATAGGGCGCACTGTATGAGCATGAGAAGTAAACATAATATTTCAAACGTGTTCATGTCGATAATACGTGACGTTACTCTAATTATGCTATCGACTTAACCGTGTTAAGCCAAATCAGGCTGGCTGACGGCACTTAAGTACTATTTTAATATTTGAAAGAGCAAAACAACTTGCGAGTTGTGAATAACTCCGGTTAGCTACCCATACCAATGCGTTGGGGCGTTCAGTTTGTAAACATTGTTTCAAACTGAAACATACGAGACTTCCAGTAACATAAAGTACTTATGGGTATATTAGGTACATGTTTGAGTTAACATGCATGTCTAATTGGAGTCAAATCTTCATGTGGCTAGCAGTATCTTTACTATTATATACTGCAGATTTTAAAGTTCTATTCAGTTTTAGCCGGACTACCAATGCCGAGGTATTTTTGATGTATGACAAATCGTTTCAGATTATCGTTACGATTTGTCATGCACACGATCGATAAAACTGCGCAAATCGGTCTGCACAGATTAATCGCTACGATAAATCGTTGTCATGTGTAGCAGGCATAAGTAATTACCTTAATGCTGCTTAAGTGAGACAGCATTTTCCGACAAAATGCGATGGTAATACGGTGAATGTTTTTCCACGGACCGTCAACCCAGTCCTTAGGACTCGACAAGACCTAATCCATATTAGATCTATCCTACACCTACGAAATTATCGGACGGCCAAGCGGGACGGCAAGTCACAGATAAATCTAGTATGAATTGACCTTAATTTGGCCGCCGTGCTTCCGGCACGTATCCACACGGGCCGACATCACGCGGCGACCTGCATGCAATCCGCCGATTTCGAACGTGTAGCGGCTCCTAATATCAGCCTCCATCTCACTTTCAGAGATTACAGAATACTAGGGCTTTATATACACGCGTGTGTCCCTGTGTAAGTTAATTTGTTTTAAGGCACTAACATACTGTTAAACGGTTGTGTCCACGCCCGACTAATTAGTTTAAGAGCCGACGAGGCACGAGCATAATTTGTAACGAAGGTGTATTAAATATATTTTGTTTCAATGATGCATTTTCTTTACATTATCTCAGAATCCACAGACACTATATTGTCATCATCCTCCTACCGTTATTCCCGGTTGTGCCCTAAAGGGTACCTATGCCTAATCCCAAGATTTGGCATAGGTATTATTTTAACGCAGGAACTCATTTAGAATTTAGAGGCATAAATGTAGCAAATCAACAAAAAAACAGCTGGTAACTGACCTGCACAATTAAAAAAAAAAATATCGATCAATTCACGTCAACATTTGAAATCATACAAATTATTCCAAATGTTGATATAAATTGCACGATAACGCCCCTTCGTCTTTTGTCATTAAAAAAGAACGGTCCATCAGCATAAAACTTTACTTTGTAACAATTACATATAGTGCATAACGTTCAAATATTTCAATTAACTTTATAACATACTTATAAAAGGTTCGTTCCGAAAATACCTAGTTCTTGCCTGACCTGATTTTGAGTAGGTAGTAGGTAAGTACTTGGTTACCAAATATGCTTTGCAAGCATCTAAATTCGACAGCGACAAGGACTATCTTCTTCGGGCCATTTCTGTAACATATAATAATGATTTAACTCTTTTATATCAACTATTTAGTTACATCATAAACGTTAATCAACAAAATATAATACCTCAAAACATGAATCAAATAGACATTTACAAATTGCCTACAATATAGTCCCCCGGGTCGGCTCTCTGTGGCAGGGTGCCCATAAGGCTGGCTATGTTTCCTCGCTGAATGTTGATGCCAATTCTTTGGCCGAGGAACAAGCCAGCCCTATGGTCAGCCGTGTGCTCGAAGAGGACTTCAGGACCCGGTATAATTTCTGGGCGTCTGGACCCCACGGCCCAAGCGTCTCTACTGCGAAAGCTGCAAACACAAGGTTGCCTGCGAGGCCCGTGTACTTGCGGCGTTTGGCAACCTCTGCTGATGCTGCCGCTGCGCCCGCCCGCTGCGAAGTGGTGGGTACTCGTAGGTGTGACGGAGCCAATGTATCGACGCAGGTGGCGTCCCAGACTATATAGGGATCGACCCACTTGCCACGGAATGAGCGTCATACCATTCATGACACTGAGTTATTTTTTGTTTACGAACTTTCGCTAAATGGGTTCATTTTTAGGGTTCCGTACCCAAAGGGTAAAAACGTGACCCTATTACTAAGACTTCGCTGTCCGTCTGTCTGTCACCAGGCTGTAACTCTAGAATCGTGATAGCTATTTAGACAGTTGAAATTTTCACAGATTATGTATTTCTGTTGCCGCTATAACAACAAATAAATAAAAACAAAATAAAATAAATATTTAAGGGGGGCTCCCATACAACAAACTTTTTTTTTACTGTTTTTATAGATAACGGTAAGGAACCCTTCGTGCTCGAGTCGGACTCGCACTTGGCCGGTTTTTTTTAAATACCCATCTACATCATTTACGTGAATTTTCGACCGCATTTCTTGCGCGCAAAATCTATTCTCGATTTAATTTAAAACCTATGAAAATATATTTCTAACTTAGATTAACAACAAATTTTACTATGCCCTTATGTTTAGTTTTTTTTTAACTTTTTTACACGGGCGATGGTACAGTTAGGTGTATTCTTAGCGTTTTATAAGCGACTCTAGTTAATTAACAAACTCATTTTTATCAATGAAAACTAAATGTAGGAGCCTAGTGAAACTCCTGATTAAACTAGGTTAGAAAAAATATTTGCATAGGTTTAGAGATTATTTCCTCCCCTTAATTTGGCAGTGTCCAGCCGGCTGTACAAACTCTTTGGCCGTCTTTTTGTATTCTTTGTTGCCTGACCAGAATCGTTGGGGCTATCCTGCGTCACCGAGGCTTGAACTATGGACTTTCAATATTGTTGGTCTAATCAAGGGTTAATATCAATTCACTTTACCAATCGGTGTTTCAATATCCTCGGTCGTTCGGCACACGAGCAACAACATGCTGATGGTGGTCGAACCTTCGGAGCACACTTGATCTTCCCACCAACTTGACGCCCTCTTGAGTATCCTCTTCCCCTCATTGTGTCCCAGTAGCGACTCTTGCCATAGTATCCCAACACCAGCGTCGCCAATGCTAGGTTCCAGAGGCCGACTGGGCCGCAATAGTCGTACACTAAAAAATAATAAGCTTAGGGCCCATTTGGACAACATATTTATGGAATTTGGGCTCAAAATCAATATAAAGAAAACAAAAACATTAATAACATCAAAACACAGACAAGCCATAGATCCCATCCACTTAAGAAATACCGCCATAGAACAAGTTAACAGTTTTAAATACTTAGGTAGCATGATAACCTGTGACTCCAGATGTACTGCCGACATAAAAGCAAGAATAGCAATGGCGAAAAAAGCGTTCAGTGGCAAAAAACATCTCTTTAGAGCCAAGATTTCAGGAAGCGTAAGGAAACGTTTTATAAAGTCATATATCTGGAGCATAGCGTTGTATTGCTGCGAGACATGGACACTTACCCAGCGAGACCGAGAAAGATTAAGTGCCTTTGAGATGTGGTGTTGGCGAAGGATGGAAGGAATTAGTTGGACGGAAAGAGGAACGAATGAAGAGGTTTTGGATTTAGTCGGAGAGAAGAGATCCTTGCTAAGGACGATTGAAAATAGAAGAGGAAATATGTTGGGCCACCTGTTACGACATGACATTTACATAAAAACTATAATCGAAGGGAAAATAGAGGGAAGAAGAGGCAGAGGAAGGCCGCGACGTGCTTTTATGGACCAGGTCAAGGAGAAGGTCAATGTAGTGTCGTATCAGGAGCTCAAAGCATTGGCAGAGCGTAGAGCTGAATGGCGGTTACTCCACCGACAAGAGCAGAGCTCTTAAGTTGAAGAAGAGAAGAAGAGAGGGCCCATTTAAACTGGTAAATGACAGAAGACTGCAAAAGAAGACTTGGATTCTGGGTTGTGCTTCTTTAGCAGCCGGTTGATCCATAAATATTACAAATGCGAAAGTTTTTACGTCTGTCTGTCTGTTACCTCTTCACGCTTAAACCACTGAAAGAACGAAACTTGGTATAGATATAGTTTTGAGTCACGGGGAAAGACATAAGATATTTTCTATATGGCGGGGGAGACCGTACAGCTATTCTTGTGGAATACCACCCTAAGTGACGAAGGGCTTTCATGGACGGACGTGTACAGATTGAGATACATGCTTGAATCGTCTGATAATGACGAGGCCAATGATAATGAGTATATATCAACCTTCAGCGGAAGATGGTTTCCGGAATTATACTCGTGTATCGTACTCGAGATTAGTACCTGAAATATAAACTTAATACACATGTAGTAGCACGTAGGTGCCGCCACTCATAAGCACTGAATTTCAGAGCAAATTTATGACTTTTTTTTTTTTTTTTATATATGTGGGTAGTGCATACTGACATCTCTGCCATTGGTTTTCTTTCGTCATTCACGTTAAGTGCTTCGCCACTCGGATATCGTAGTGAACAATATTTGATTGTTAATTGATTTAAAGTGCGTATAGTCATTGTTTTGGTGCGTGAAAGTGTAAATATGCCGAAAAGAAAACATGCCAAAGACGATTACGACGAAATACGTAGAAAAATGAAACGACTGGAGCGAAAATTGGTACGCGCACGCAGACGAGAAACTCGTCCGCCATCGTCGGATTTATCTCCTTCGTACTCCTCGGAACACCATATCGGTATGTGATTTAACAATTTTTATAGGTAACATAAATTTATTCAAACAATAAACGTACAATACGAGGTATAAAATTAACGGTACGGGCAATTCGTGTGGGAATTGCAGCACATAATCCGTAAAAAATTGCCTTTGTACGTGTAAGGTGTAAGTTTTTACTATTTACAAAGTAAAAATCGGTACGTTTAGCTCATGCGGGAACTAAACTTACACTGAATTATTTTACAAGCGGCACGTTCGATTTATGTGGGAATCGTTCATAAGCCGGATTATTTATATTATATGATAGATATTTAACGGTTATTACAAAGGGGTATACATATGCTACGGTGCTAGATATGTCCCGATCATACATTGACCTCGTGATTCATAAATAACCGGGTAATTGTACCCGAGGGCTACGGACGGAAGTACAATACAACATATTACCTCTTTCAGGCGAGGAAAATTATGAAGACCAGGAGACACCGGTAGACGATTATTATGATGAAGTCCTTGGAACCCAAGAGGTACATAAGGATGAAAATACCACGTCACTCGCGGTACCCCCGCCGCTCGAGGCAGAGTCAGCTGACGTATCGACAGTAGTAAAGACGTCGACGGTAAATGATGTGATTGCTGAACCTAACGTAGACCAAGAGGTGGCCGATACATTAGATAGAGAGGTTTGGAGATTTTAGGGGAAGATCCCTCTGCTACAGCCGTATGTGGAAAAGATATTCATCTGGAACTGGCTAATCGCTTGCAGCATATTTTAGTCAATGGTCTCACCAAGGACACACGAAAGGAAATTACGTCGAAGTACTTAGTTCCAGCCAATTGTACAGCGATCGCAGCGCCTGAACTAAACCTTGAAATTAAGGCCGCCTTGCCTGAAATGAGTGTGAGACGAGACAAAGCAATGGAGACAAGGCAAAAACAACTGGCGTCGGCCATCTCATGTCTTAGTGAGGTTATTTCAAACCAGTTACAAACAAGAAATAACTCACTGTTGAAAAGTTTAATGGATGCAATGCGAATCCTTTGCGATTTGCAACACGGAGATTCGATTAAGCGGAGATACTTTGCTACTTCGTCACTTAAGAAGGACATAACTGACCAGTTGATACCGACAAAGATAGATAAATACTTGTTTGGTGACAACTTAGGTGAAAGATTGAAAGCCGCTAAAGCCGTTTCGAAGTCAGGCGCTGAAATTAAAATTGACCAGAATAAAAATCTTAAGAAGACAACGCAACAACAACCTTCGACATCGAAGAACTCTTTAAACTGGAAGACGAGGGGCGCGGCTCGCAGGCCACCGGCCCCGCCGAACAACCGACAGCCTGCCTCAGCACGCGTCAGGCAAGAGAGCTCATCGAGGCCGTCGCATCGTCCTCCACCGACATCGAAGCACAATTACCGCCGCTAAGTCAGGTACGCTACGCCGGCCGCCTGACATGGTATAAAAGACAATGGTCACTTATTACAAGCGATCGCACTCTTTTATCATGGATTGAAGGATATAAGCTAAACTTTTCAGGTCCTGTTTTCCAACAGCACATACCTTCACCACCTAAATATTCTCGTGCTGAAAAAGAATATTTTTGTGAGGCTATAAATGATCTACTTCTTATGGGTGCAATAACTGAGTGTGAACCATGTACTGATCAATTTATATCAAGTATATTTTTGATACCCAAACCGAATGGTAAAAAGAGATTTATTTTAAATTTAAAGAATCTAAACAAGTTAATTAAAACAGATCATTTTAAATTGGAGGATCTACGGACTATTATCAAGCTAATATCAGATGATTGCTTTATGGCAAATCTTGATCTCAAGGATGCATATTTTTTAATAAATATTCACCCTGAGTCTAGAAAATACCTACGGTTCATTTTCAATGGAAATATATATTATATGAATTTAACGTATTACCGATGGGGTTAAATACGGCGCCGTATGTTTTCACCAAGTTAATGAAACCCGTCGTCAAATTACTAAGATTAGCGGGTTACATATCAACCATATATTTGGATGATCTATGTTTAATAGGATATTCTTTTGGAGAATGTACGAAAAATGTTGACACTACTATAAAGTTACTCACTGGACTTGGCTTTATAATCAACTATGATAAAAGTAACCTTCATCCGACAACGTCTTGCAAGTTTTTAGGGTTTATCGTGGATTCCCATAAATTTGAAATCAGATTACCAGAGGAGAAACGCCAGCGTATCAAAACGGAACTAATCAAATTTTCACACACTAAACGCTGCAAAATTAGGGATTTCGCTAAACTCGTCGGACTTTTGATATCAGCTTGCCCTGCTTTTGAGTATGGCTGGCTATACACGAAAGATTTTGAACGAACAAAGTTTCTTAATTTACAAGGGGACGATAATTACAATAAATTCATGATTATACCTGAACATTTGCAAAACGATGTTAAATGGTGGATAAAACGCATTGATACATCTGTGCATCGTATCTTAAACGACTCTTTTGATCGCGAGATATTTTCTGACGCCTCAACGACTGGGTGGGGCGCCGCATGCGGGGCTGAGTCAGCGAATGGTCCGTGGTCGGGAAGTGAACGTACGCACCACATCAACTATCTTGAATTACTTGCAGCTTTTTTGGCACTCAAAGTTTTTGCAAAAAATTCAAGAGACTGTCAGATACTTCTTCGCATTGACAACTCCACTGCAATAAGTTATATTAATAGAATGGGTGGTATACAGTACCCGCACTTGACTAGAGTTACAAAAGATATATGGCAATGGTGTGAGTCACGACGGATTTTTGTGACTGCTAATTATATCAAATCAGCCGAAAACGTTGTAGCAGACGCTGAATCTAGACGAAACCACCCAGATATTGAATGGGAGTTGACTACTGACTCATTCTCACGGCTAACTAAAGAGTACGGTATTCCAGATATAGATCTGTTTGCTAGCCGTATAAACAAAAAATGCGTAAAGTACGCTTCGTGGCATAGGGACCCCGATGCTTTTGCCATAAATGCTTTCACGCTTAACTGGAATCAATACTTTTTTTATGCTTTTCCACCAGTATCAATAATTTTAAAAATGCTCCGGAAAATCATAAATGATAGGGCAAAAGGTATCGTCGTGGTTCCTATGTGGCCAACACAACCTTGGTACCCAGTATTCTGTAAACTGATTGTCTCCAAAGTTGTAATATTTAGGCCAAATCAAAATGTTATAATTTCTCATTCCAGTCGGGATCAAGTCCAGAAATCCCTTACCCTGGTTGCCGCGATATTGTCCGGAACGCACTTCTGCGAAGAAATACACCCCCGGCCGCAATAAATATAATGCTTGCCTCTTTAGCTGATAATTCGATTAGGCAGTATGATGTCTGCTTAAAAAAGTGGTTTCAATTTTGTAATCAAAACGCAATCAACCTAATCGACGCGCCTATTACTGCTGTGTTAGAGTTTCTAACAGAATCATTTAATAAAGACTGTCAATATGGAACCTTAAACTGCTACAGAGCTGCTCTGTCTTTAATCCTTGGACCACATATTTCCAAAGATGAGCGAATCGTGAGGTTTTTTAAAGGAGTATTTAGATTACGTCCAACATTACCGAAATATAATATTGCATGGGACCCTTCATTAGTCTTGAATACTTTATCCAATCGATTCCCTAATGAAAGCTTAAATTTAGAAAGCCTTAGCAAAAAATGTATAACATTACTGTCGTTAGTTACTGCACAAAGAGTTCAAACTCTTTCTAAGATTCTGATTACGAATGTAGAAAATCATGAAACTCAACTAATAATCAAAATTCCAGATCTTATCAAAACATCCAGACCTGGTAAAACACAGCCAGTTTTAGTACTACCCTTTTTTGCGGAAAAGATTGAAATATGTCCAGCGAAAACTTTACTCGATTACATTAATAAAACTAGCTCTCTACGCAAAAGTGATATTTTGTTCATAAGTATTAAAAAACCTCACAATTCTGTGTCAACACAAACTCTTAGTCGATGGATAAAAAGAACTCTAGAGGAAAGTGGCGTGGATGTGTCTGTGTTCACGGCACACAGTACTAGACACGCCTCAACGTCTAGAGCATATCGATCAGGTGTGAACATTGATCTAATCCGTAAAACAGCCGGCTGGAGTAGTGGCTCCGACACATTTTGGAAATTTTATAATAGAAATGTTGTACCATGTAGCCAAGCTTCTTTGGCTAGAGCTATCATATCAGACGATTAGTCTAAATTACATTGTAACGATTTGTGATTTTTGCGATTTTCAATTGATTGTAAACAATTGATCAGTAAATAATGAACAAGTTATTCGAATTAAAACCGTTGAAATTCTTGGACTTACTCTCAAAGTCTACATGTGTATTAAGTTTATATTTCAGGTACTAATCTCGAGTACGATACACGAGTATAATTAATGATTAAACGAACTTACCTGTAAGTGAAGTTCTATCATGATTATACGAAGTGTATCGTACGAAGAGATTAGTACCCCCACCCGCCCTGTGTTTCACCCTTAGTCATAAATTTCAACAGTTTCATCAGGTGTACTCTCAACTTAATGACGAAAGAAAACCAATGGCAGAGATGTCAGTATGCACTACCCACATATATAAAAAAAAAAAAAAAGTCATAAATTTGCTCTGAAATTCAGTTAATTTATTGAATCAGGCGTTACTTTGCGGAAGTCCATGATATATTAGGAGAACAATATTTCTTTGCTATTCCGCTAAAAAACGTGCTGGTCTATTAGTGAAGATAAGATGCAACTATTTGCGTAAAAACATGCAAAAAATTACAGCAAACCACCACCAATAATGACAAAAACCTCGACACGTGTTTCGCCTCTCTACGAGGCATCATCAGGAGATGCTGGCAGGAGATGTTGCTTGCGCCACGTCCACTGAGCAAATGACCCGCCCGGAGCCATCCGCCATATTTATATTCTGTCCCCCCATACTACCGTTCATGCGTGAAAGAGATGGAAGAACACGTAACAACGGTGATGACGCAACATTCAATTGTTCGTTGATAATAACGCCTCTATTGCTGTACCTAATTATTTCTAATTGTTCTAGAACACTTAGACGCAATCCTTTTTCGCAAACATGCAAGATGTTGAAAGAATGATTGTCAGATAACGCATGGTTATTCCCCAATAAATGTTTTGCGAAATTAGACTTGTCCGGGTGATTATGCCGATACGACGCAACATGTTCCTTATACCTTGTGCTAAAACTACGGCCTGTTTGTCCCACATAAACTTTATTGCAATTATCACAGGCAAGTTTGTAGACTCCCGACTTTTTGGCACTTTCCACTTTCTCCTTGCCATTGCACAGTCTAAAGCGCAAGGTGTTATTCGTTTTGAAAGCCACGTTTATGTCGTTAGACTTTAAAATATTGTAGATCTTATCAGACAACTTGCCAACATAAGTTATGCTTGCTTTGTACTTTTTAGGTGGGTCCGAAGATCGTGCAGCGTACAGAAAATAGTTTGTCATTCTAGCCCGTTTTTTCTTAATAATACCATCCACATGAGACTTGCTGTAACCGTTTGAAATTGCTAAATGGTATATATTATTTAATTCCATTTTATAATGAATATCAGAAAGAGGCACTGTCAATAACCTATGTGCATAACAATGAAAAGCAGCTAACTTATGTTGCCATGGATGAGCGGAAGAAGCCGGGATAACAGTATCTGTATGCGTAGGCTTACGGTAAATTTGGAATTGATGTTTGTTATCCACCTTAGTAATCGTTAAATCCAAGAAATTCAGTGGTCATTTAGTCACACCAGTGTGACGACGAGTAATTACTTTTACTCGTGGTCACACCCATTTAAACACTTATATAACAGGCCCGTGTAGGTACGACGAAGAGCGAAGCGAGGAGGAGTGTTAGTTGTACGGTGAGCCTAAGGAGCGTGCCGTGGTAGCGGCCGGCGAAGCGCCAGAACCAAACAGTGTGGCTAAGAGGAAAATAAATTCCTCGTGTTCACACCAGTGTGACAAATTAGTGTAACTACGAGTCCGACGTCGGAATTATGAATTCGGATAAAATATGGTTTCAGACAAATGACTCTTCGGAATTATAATTCATAATATATATATTATGTACGTAGTGTACACAGGATATATGCATGGTTCAATCAATACACGATTGAAAAGCCGCGTAGTATTACGTTCAGTATATTAATCTTGTTTCTTAACTACCTACGCTAGATTTTTTTTTCTTTTATCTGTTTGTAAATTGCGGTAACACAAAGTATTTCTCCAACCCAATCCTTCTGCTTGGAGGTCAAATACCTGCAATTTGAGACTTTTTTTTTATCACCGCCCGTGGGTAGTAGCTTAGGTACTAAATTTTACCCGTTGTTACGTAAACTCAATTGGGTAACAAAAAATTACTTACGTTTTTCCCACCACGAATGTATGTTCTGCAAGAAGCCTGACTTCTCCACTATTGCATTGCCTCCGCCGCCTCCTTTGCCCCCTTTGCCCCTTTCATCCCCGACATCGCTATCACCCTCATTGTTCTCCCCACTTTTCCCGCTACCGCGGCCACCGCCCTTGCCGCTTCTTCCCTTATGGCCTTGAACGCCATCTTTGCCACGCCCCCCTTTATGGCTACCGCGCCGATGACCTTTACCGCTACTGCCCCCGCGGCCTCCTAAACCTCTAGACCCCTCACGGCCTCCAGAACAGCCACAGACCCCACTGTCTTCAAAAGCGCCACTACCCCCAAGGCCTCCATTACAGCTACAGCTCTCTTCACCAACATATACAACGCTTTTGTGTTGTAGTTCTTCCGCACTAAAAAATAGAAAAATTAAACAGTAACGCAAATCACAGTGTGGATCAGGATGGCAGGTATCTCGGGAATTTCATATCATATCATACCTACCTATCAAATGACAATTCTTACGTCAGGATGGCGTATGGACCTAAGTTTGAAGATACCTAGCTCGCTTTCAGGAAAGGTACCCATGTACACAGATTTTTATTACAAACACACTGAAGGTACCAAATATTAGTCAACATTTCATTGAACCCCCGCCGCCACCCGCCATCTTGCTTGACGCACACAAATTATCCAATTTTTATTTAGTTTAGGGGCCCGATTTCATATTTACCGTTAGCTTTTCGGTCAAGGAAAGACATCGTGAGGAAACCTGCATATCTACCTAAATCTGCGAATAATTTCAAAGGTGTACCCAACACGCACTAGGCCAGCGTGTGGACTACTGCTCCCTCCATGAAAGGAGGCCTGTGCTCAGCAGTGGGACGTACATAGGCTGATTTATTTTCATAATGTGGGCCCCATCTAAAAGTATCTTCTAAGAATCTGAAACGATTGCCGAACAAAGGAACTTTGTTAAAGTCCCTGACTGGCCATGGCTTATGTAGATTTGCGGATATCATTCTTATCAACTGTATTTGAGAGACAAGGCAGGGAGTTACCGGTATCGTTTGCCCCGTAAGCATTTATATCTATCAGTCTTTGGCCGGGGACTCCTTTTTGCGACTTCCATTTTAGAAACAGAAAGCTGGTATTCCCCGTCAATAGTTCTCAGATTATTAGATAGTAATACTTAGGTAGAAGCCACTTAGATTATCTTACGAGTATATTAGTCTACATGCCAGGTTGTCTGGTTTTATCAAAAACATCGCTTTATCGTTATTTGCGTGAAAGTGATCGATAATACAATTTAAAGACGCAGTCAAAACTAATAATAGCTTCGGACAAAAGATAAGTTATAAAAGCGCATTTACGAAATATCCTAGGCAGGGTGTTCCATATTCACAGTAGTAGGTATATAGTAGGGTCCGCTGGATGCGGGTGGCGCTGGACCGGTCATTCTGGCACTATTTGGGGGAGGCCTATGTCCAGCAGTGGACGTCTTTCGGCCTATATGATGATGATGACTTATACTTACTATACCGTCGGTTTTATCTTCACGTTTTACAGCCTAAGTGTACCAAATCGTCATGTAAAACACGACCATAAGGCCTATCGTTATAACCGCCCATCGCAGCTTTGTCACGTTTTACTGCGGAAATGTAGTTCAACCTCACGTAAAAGTCCCTATAAAACTTATCAATCGACTAAGGTGGAATGAAGAATCCTGCGCTATGGATCTTAATGGTATATAGTGGTTCCGTTTTTATTATAATATGTGTATTTTTTACACAACCGCCGAAGGAGGAGGGGGTTAGGTATGTTTTTCGAGCGTATGTATGTGACTATGTATTATTCTTTGTCACGCCCTGCAACCTAAACCGTTTGACGGATTTCGACATATGAGGTGTCTTTGGATTCCTCTTAATTGTGGGAGTGACAAATAGGCTAAGTATATTTTGTTAAAAGCAGTTGGGTTTTTTGAAAAATCCATTAATTTCCTGAATAAATATATGTCTAATTATCTACTAAGTCCAGGAGTCTAGAATAATTGTAACGACTTTCATCCTGATATTCATAGTTCCTAAAGTTCGTTAACCAGTACCTATATGTAGAATTTGTCAATTGACAATGTAAGACATTTGATTACACCTCCCCAATAGGGGAGCCGCGACTCTTGGGTGAAAGTGGTGACAGTGACCATTTCTCAAAGCCTCTGATGACATTTGGTCTAAATCAAAATTTTGGACTTGTAAAATAAACACTCTAATATGACAACTTAGCATTAGCACCAGTGGTTCGAATATTAACACAAAACTTTAGGTATTTAAGTTTATAAGTCAACAAAATTGTTGAATTGTAGGCAAAATATCGTATCATGTAAGTACCTACCGAATAATTCCCTACATTCCCTAATGAAATGTGCAAACATGAAATATATCATTTGTAAACTGTAAGTTTTGTGATGTAGGCCCCTGAATGTAGCCCGTATAAACATTTTCTACTCACCAATCGCAGGGTAACCACATCGTTGCACGTGTCCAGAAGAAAAACTAACCAACATTCATACTCTCGCGCATTTTTTACGTTTTCCAAATAAAATATACTGATGGAGATTATTATTTTATTCAATTTACATGTGTATGCATTTGAAGTTTGTTTTTATGTCAAAGAGACGACGTGCTGTCGTTCTCTCTGCCTAGAAGAGTTGTCATTTGTTCTTGTGTTGTGGGCACTGCAACAAGGAGGTAGAGGATTAATTTAAATTATAATGTTCATAATCTACAACACAATTGATTAGTGATTAGTGCGAGTCTGTTCAAAAGCTTCACGCATTGCAGCTAATGTAAAACGGTCCTAAATTATAATGCGATGTTCGCTTACCGTCAGGTGAGACTAGGGTCAATCACTGGACAGTCTATTATAAGGTAAGGTATTAGGTTGTTTTTCACCTGAGTTTATATACCTACATCGGCCAAGCTAAGATGTGTCTCGAGTTCGGAAAGGTGGCTTAACAGACACTGATAGAAGCAGGCTACTACTTTGGGATCGTCAGTTGCTTTGAAATCTGACGGACCATCAGACAAAACAAAAACAATACCTACAGCCCCTTGAGCTGTTAAGTTTCGGGTGAAATCGTTCATTTGGCACGGTGTTTGTTTAACTTGCAATGTATGTATGTACAATAGGTACAATACCCATTATTGCACACCTCAATTTACTAAAGCATGTTTGGGTGAGGACCAAATTCTTGGCCAGTAGTTAGCTCGTTAGAATTGTCTCAACAAGTATTTGATGACGGTATACAGAAAACCTATTTTTATTTTCGATAAAAACTTATTTTAAATACTCTCATGGACTGTAGGTATAATGTCAAACTGATATTGATATCTGGGTGAGGACCAAATTCTTGGCTTGGAAGTTAGCCTAATTAATTGATAGTAGTTAAAAAGTTCCGCTGTGACACGAAAATTAGCCATACATTTTCTATGGTTAATTTTCGTGTCACAACGGAACTTTTTAACTACTACCAATTAACGACGCTAACTACTGGCCAAGAATTTGGTCCTCACCCATCTACATCTACTATGTAACTACTATTAGTAAGTATTTTACAGTGTCAGCAACGCGCATGCGACACGTCTGGCGTTGCAAATATCCACAAGCATCGGTTACCGCTAACCATCTGGCCGGCAGTACGTCAATTTGCCTACGACGTGATTAAGAGTTCTATACTACCGCTATTAGGATCAATTAGTTCAAACTAGCAACGTACATCTGATTTGGTCGCACACGTGCACTTGTAAGGGTAGCCCATCTGCTGGTTGATGCCCTGTTTGTACGAGCGGGGCCGCGACCAGAACTTGTATAGCAGCGCCAGCGCACCAATGCCGAGCGCTATGGCCGCCACTGTGGGCACTAGGTCCTTGTCCCGGTCACTCATTGGAGAACACGTCGTAGAAGTGGAGAAGAAGTGCTGGAAATGACGGGGGATTTACTAGCTTTAACTCCTTGGACGCCAAGAACACCTAAAGGCAGCCTTGCACTCTACTCAATGAGCCATCGTGGACCATCAAACAGAAAGTAAGAAAGAAAAACATTTATTCGTGACACACACAAAACGACAAAAAAATACTAATAATAAAACACGTCACGAAATGGTCCCAATTCAGCATGGTGCTGGCGATTACCAGGGTACCTATACTCTTGCTTGCCAGAATTTATTTGCCCGAATTTTATCTGCCATAATATTCAACTGCCATAATGTTGTTTTCTATAATTTTGTATGCCGTACTAATTGTTTACTATATTAATTATATGCCAGAATCTTTGTTTTCCATAATATCATTATCATTATCAATAATCTCAATTTCCATAATCATTGTTATCCATAACTATCACATGCCATAATGTCATTTGCCATCCATCTCAACATCCATAATATTCATATGTAATAAAGTGAGTAGGTACGTATTGCAGTCTAAAATTTAAAAAAAATACATCGAACCTATCCGCGATCCAAGTCGGTTTTGCCACCAAGTCCCTGTTCAAAGGATGGGCATCAAATAAACTTTTCTGTCTTTTAATGCCACGATAGTGGTGTATCGTAGGCAGTAGGGAACAGGGGCTTAGTGACAAAACCGACTCGGATCGCGGATAGGTTAGGTTAGGTTATTATTTTTATAAAAGAGCGGAAAAGCTAATAATATCGTAGTCCATCATTATTTAGCAAAGATGAATCCGAATGCATGTTGTCTGGCGTTAAAATATTCTATTCATCATCATCATTTATTTAAGAGCTTGGCTCTTTTCGGTGGAGTTTTTTGAGGAAGCATAGTGTGGTGGTTTCCCCCTTGCCTTCCTCACCGCAGTACACGAACCGAGGTTCACCCGCTCCGTGATGTCCTAATAAGAGCCCTTCCAGATCTAGACACACGGCAGTGTGTCCGCCAAGTTCGAGCAAAAAAAAGCGACACACCGGCCGTGGGTTATATTACACGAACCATTTCGGGCCAATTTCGACCACCCTATAACTCAAAACATATTTTATCTACGCATATGAAATTTCGAGTGTCTGTTGACATCCCTTTAATTGTCTAGAATACAAAATTTCATTATTCTACCTATAGCATTTCTTGAGATATTGACGTCAGAAAATCGCTATTTTTACTATACACTCACTGACTCACTGACTCACTCATCAAAAACCTTGACCACTTCCAATGGTCGTACTGACTTGAAATTTGGCATGGAGATAGGTCGAGGTAGGTAGGGAAAGTAAAGGAAAAAATCTGAAAACGGCCAAGTGTGAGTCAGTTTTAAAAATAGCGAAGGTGTAACTTTGTTCTACTATGAAGTCATAATGAACTAAATTGGTCTATCTTCCAATGGTCGTACCGACCTGAAATTTGGCTCGAAGGTTTGTCTTTAGGTCGAAATAAAGTAAAAATCTGAAAACGGGCAAGAGTGAGTCAGTTTCGAAAACAACGAATGTGTAATTTTGTTCTACTATAAGTAGGTATGGAGTGGAAATGAGATAAGACTTATTTAAATTTAGATACATACCAATTTAAGACAATACATGTTTGTCTTAAAGACAAAAACAATAAAACTGTTCCATTTCCAATAAAGGGATCCAGACAGTGCCACGCAAGCGTAGAAAAAAGAATTAAGTAGACGCTTAGTATAAAGGGTATAGTATAAAGTACATACCTAAGTGGAATGAGACATTTCCTAAAGCAAAAGTGATAAAAAAATTATAAAGAACCTACACCTAACAAAAATAAATGAAATCCCATCAAAAACATAAATGTGAAAGGCTGCCAAGTTCGATACTATGGGAATGCTTCGCCTATAAAAGAAGTGAGATCTGAATAAGTACCAAGTTCCATAAAAATACCTCAACTCATAAATAGTTATAGGAATGCACACTTGATTTCCAGCAATTTTTAAGGTACATTTTGAATAAGTGTCACGTTACATAGAAATACCTAAAATTATATTAGTCAGAGAAACGCACACCGGTTTTTTAAGCAGTTTCCTGATAACATTTATTATTTTCAGTACTTTTTAATGATGTAACTTGGCAAGTTTTAATAGAAAATTATATACTTGACACATTGCAGTCCAAAGGTGTCGATTCATTGCATTGAAAAGGTGTGTGGTGTGTGGTGTACTGAAAATAATAAATGTTATCAGGAAACTGCTAAAAAAAACCGGTGTGCGTTTCTCTGACTATTATAATTTTAGGTATTTCTATGTAACGTGATACTTATTCAAAATGTACCTTAAAAACTGCTGGAAATCAAGTGTGCATTCCTATAACTATTTATGAGTTGAGGTATTTTTATGGAACTTGGTACTTATTCAGATCTCACTTCTTTTATAGGCGAAGCATTCCCATAGTATCGAACTTGGCAGCCTTTCACATTTATGTTTTTGATGGGATTCCTATCTTCGTTCTCCAGTCGGTACTAGTGCTATTGCTGCCTGACACTAGAGGATTGCTTATTTAATATTCTATTAAATACCTAATATTATTGCAAACAATAATCTGGAAAACAATACGTATGGCATTCGTATCATTATGACATCCAACATTCGGGTAAACAAGAGTATGTCAATTAACTATTATGGTAAACGAAACATTCGGGCAAGCGAAGTTCGGGCAAAGGATTATTATAGTATATGAATGTCGGGCAAACAATAGACTTACAACCGATTACCAGCGCTGGTCCTCCGTTGGAACCATTGGTGAAACCACGGCGGGCAGCGCGCACATTGCAATAAAAATTTACAATAACACAGTCTATAGTAAAAAATAATACTTAAAGACATAGAGCAAGCCTTACATGTAAGTATTCAGAAGTAAGTATAAACAGAGAATTAAAAACGAAGCATAGCACAAGGCCCATAACTCAAATTATATGCAGCTAATGTCTATATAATTTTCTTCACTGAGCGGGTGTTCAAAAATATGTTTCTTGAGTTTAATTCTAAAGCTATGTATATTTTGCAGGTTCCTTATCGGATCGGGTGTTCAAAAATATGTTTCTTGAGTTTAATTCTAAAGCTATGTACATTTTGCAGGTTCCTCATCGGAGGTGGAATATTGTTCCAGCGTTTAGATGCTGCATGTCGAGGTGTCAACAGCTGCATTACACACCGCCGACTACAGCGAGAGGAATTAATAGTCAACTTCTCAATGAGGTATTTGGAGACCTTGGATACAACAGGACGCAACTATATGTTACGAGGAGACAGACCTGCTTCCCTCATTACACCGCGGACCTAATGCCGGCTGTACGCACTCGTCAAGAGCGTCTCTGGCGAGTATAACATGTACTGTACACTCGTCATTTGAACAACGGAACAAGTAACAACCTTTTGACTCGGCCGGAAAAACCGACACGCGACCGAGGCGTACCGAGGCGAGACCCGAGCGTACGAGACAATGTGAGAGCATCATGTTCTGTTGTTCTCGGTCTGTCTCGGGGTGTCGCGACGAGTGTGTACAGCCGGCATATAATACTCAGGACAGGCTAGGGTAATAATAATTTATTTATTTATTAATATACCACAATAATAATACCACGCCCGAGCGAGATGGTAGCATAAGTACAACAGTCAAAAGTGTGACAGACAGGGAAATATTTATCATTCGTTATCGTTGCCATAGTCCACTTTTCTTTATTTGCCGCAACTGATTTAGTATGAGGTTGCGATAAATAAACCATTATCCCCCCAAATTAAGTACGTCATTTATGATAAGCCATTAGCCATTTTAATGGTGGGTACACACTGAGCAAGCGAACGACCAACGAACGCGAAGCATTTACGTGACAGCTACTTATTTGTTAAAGTGAGATACATAGCCGTTCGTTGGCTTGGTGTGTGCCCACCATAAGACCAGTTCTTATATAATTTCGTTGCATAAGAGCCTTTCCGTCCCTAATGAGGGACGTGGAAACACGTAGCTTTTCCTGAGTTTTATTGGTCCACGCCATAAACTGTCATTTATGATCTTTCAGGGCGTTGCGCGTCGTGATGGGCTTTATGAAAACATGTAAGTACCTAGGCGCATAAAGATAAAATAATATTCAAGCAGGTCCCTTCCGTGTTTACTCTATGTGTGATTACGTTTTTATTAGCGTTGGTACAGTCATCATCGTAGAGTTAGCAGCCAGAGTAGCCAAATGTATCGTAACACACACCCTTGTTCTTAAAGTAATAAAGACGTGTACCAAAATATGCTATTTTGGCTGCAACTAACTATATGACGCTGACTGTACCTACTAAGGTATGGTTAAAATCCTTTAACCTGGCCGACTTTTTATCAAATTTTCAATGGAATTGGAATTTTGTACCTTGGGTGTTAGAGTGGCTTTTTGACTGGACCACTTTGATGCGATTCGGCCAACTCTAATAATCTCAAGTATGGTATCGACAACACAGCTAGCTGACCATCCGTGCACTTTAAGTGCATCGTAATAAGGTTCTATGTAAATACAGGCTGGCCAGTTAACTGTGTTGGCGTTTGTACCTACGCAAGACGGTAAGTAATACTTGGTTTAGGTTTAAATGGTTTACCTTGTGGGCAAGGCTTTTCCACTTGTTTCATAATTCTCAACGAGGATTTCTGCATTATCTTTCTGGATGGAAATTATTTCGTGCCTATTTCGATGATAGCTTTATTGCTGGTAATTTTGGTCGTGCCGCATTTTGTATTTCTGAAGTAAATTCATGGTTGTATTTTTGCTGTATGATACCTATTGATTGATGTCAGTTTTTTGACAATATTGATGTGGAGTGTCTAGTTTATTTTTCCGTAATTTTGACATTGAATGACTGATTGAAACCTTACAGAAGACTTGCAGAAGACTGTAGCCATAAGGCCTTAAACACACTGGCGCGGCTTGCGGTGGCGGTCAATAGTAAATTTGACAGCTATTTACAAATTTACGTACTATTGACCGCCGCGGCCAGGTCGCGCCAGTCTGTGAGAGGATTAAATGAGTATTAATCACACTGCCGCGGTCAAACTTGACAGTGTATTGACAGCGCCAGTCTGTGTCAGGCTTAACAGTCACCAGGGACGCTCGAAGCTCCATACAAACGTAGTTTGCTCTCATTTTTAATCAAAATGCTAGACTATACTCCAGCAACACTCTCGCTCTCCCCACTTCATATATGAAACAAGTATCAAACGAAGGCAAATAAAAATATGTTAAATACCAGTTTCAATCATTTATTGCGATAGTCAGTCATTAAGTAACTAATATATTAAAATTCTATTTATTAAGCACCAAAAAATGTTATATTTTTGCACATCCTATGAGTAGTTTGGTTTAATCAATACAATAAAATACACTTATAAAACTACTAGCTTTTGCCCGCGGCTTCGCTCGCGTTAAATTCGGGGTAACACGGTTCCCCTTTCCTGATTTAGAACACAGAAGAGAACTCGGAACAGAATATTATTTTAATACGCTAAGTTGTATACGATATCATATGTCTTTCCATTTGGGGATAGAATGTAAAGATTCTGGGCATTGGAAACGCGCGAACATTCTAAGTTCACCCCAGCCACCTTTAATGTTTGTCCTTGCGCTTTGTTAATGGTCATAGCGAAAGTAAGCTTAAGAGGAAATTGTAGCCTTTTAAACTGGAACGGGAGATCTGTGGGAATTATTGGGATTCGTGGGATCATTACATTTTCACCCTTTCCAACGCCGGTTAAGATAGTGGCGCTAATAATATTGCGGCCAACTTTTGTGACACGAAGTCTCGTCCCATTACATAATCTCGGGGCATCCAAATTTCGCATTAGCATAACTGGGACGCCTAGTTTTAATTGAAGCTTGTGTGAGGGTACACCTGGCAGCTCAACCGAATTCAGAAACTCTACGGGATATGATGTGCTCTGTTCTGTATCCATAACTGTATCTACTGATAAATACTCTGTTCTCCTCCTGTATCTCCTGGCACTTTACTCAATACGTCTGAATTTATTTTGTTGACAACATCATTTTTTGATGTTAAAATTGCTCTTTCACATAAATATTGATTTTGGTGTATATTGTTTTGTAAATCTGGGTAAAATCTGGACAAAAATCTCACGTCAGTGTCACACAGCCCTCGGCATCAGTTTCTAACCGACCATCTCCTATTTTCAATAGTGTTTCGGCATAGTTGCCAGCATTTGTGTCATCATATAGTTGCACTCTTGTATTTGTAGTCAAACTGAACTTTCTTACGGTGGCCCATAGAGTGGACGACTTGAGACATGCTTAATTTCGTCTGCATCAGGTGTCCCCTTCTGAATGACTGGTAACGTTTGGCGGAAATCATCAGCCAATAAAACCACCATCCCTCCCATAACATCGGTACCGTTGCGCAAATCCTGGAGCGTTCGATTTAGTGCTTCTACCGCTTTTTTGTGCGCCATAGTACTTTCAGCCCACACTAAGAGATTGCACTGACGTAGCATAGCACCCCCTGCGCTATTTTTACAAAAAATACAGATTGTTTTAATTAAATTACCTTATTATTCGTTTGTATCATAGAAACTGGACCAATTTTCCCGAGAGTCTCAGACAAACTTCCATCCTCTATTTTAGGGGCTGGGGGAAGATTTCCAAGATAAAATAAGGCAGTTATTTTTCGTTGGTTAACAGAGAGACAGTGTACCAATTTTTAGCTTCCTACCTTGAAGATTGCGAAAAGTCCCATATAAAATTTCACCCCCTTTTGTAAAGAGTTGGGGGCAGATTTAAAAAAAATATATGCACGATTTTTTTGTTAGTCACAAATACTCCGCATACCAATTTTTAGCTTTCTACCTTGAAAATTGCGGAAAGCTCCATATAAATTACCACCCCCCATTTTAGAGAAGTGGGGGGTTAGAAAGAGATAAAAAGTACCCTATGTCACTCTCCATCCCTTCAACTATCTCCACTTAAAAAAATACTTCAAATCGTCGCTCCGTTTTGCCTTGAAAGACGGACAAACAAACAAACAAACACATACAATTTCATATTTATAATATTAGTATGGATGGTTATTTTTGATTACATTCAAAATTTGAACATATCATCTATAAGAAACAAATCAATTTGATTTCACCTCAATTGTAGGTACCGACTATTAGTTAGTAGATATTGATTTTTAAACTATCATTTTTTTTATGTCTCTGAGATTAAAAAACACTTAGGCGAGAAACAATTAACAAAACAAACATCATGACTCTGAATCTTAAAGCCTAGCATGGCATGCCTGCATTTGTATCACTCAGGCTTTTGGACTATATTTTTACCCCCGATTTCATCCCTTTAAGGGATGATTTCGAGATAAAATCTATCCTATATTTTAAACCAGGCTATAAACTACATTCGTGCAAAATTTCATTCAAATCGGTTCAGCCATTTAAGCGTGATTGAGTAACAAACATCCAAACATCCAAATATCCAAACATCTAAACTTTCACATTTATAATATTAGTAGGATACTTTGCAGTATCATATTTAAAACTAAGAAAATAATTATTAAATGCAATCGAAAATAACATTTAAGTAACAATAGGTATATTCTAAGGCTGTGTTTATAGTGAAGCGGGGCGTTAGAGGACGTGAGACGCGTTTGCCAGGTGTATATGGAAACCACCACGCCTGCCCATTCCCGGCCCTCGGCAACGGCATATTTTGCGCGTATGCCTACGTGGCCCCGCGCCGCCTAATCCTTCGTTCGTTCATTAATACATCCTTAGTTAAATGAACAGATTAAGTCATAACATAAATCTTAATAATCTTTAGGATCAAAATCATTATCTTGGGTCTGACTTTACGGACTGAGTGCACGCTCCGCTTCGAACGTGGAGCGACCATATAAAATGCATTTGTTTTATATGCACGCTGCACGCCTGCATTTGCTCGCAACAACGAATTTAAGAGAGGTTAAATATGCAAGAATTTGTCATTGTAATCTTCAAACTCGCGTTCCGTCAATAGAAACTTCGCAGCATATTTATACTGGATCCGATCTTCCAGGATAGGAATGAGCTTCTTCAGTTTATTCGCGTATCCGGTCAGGGTGGACCTCTCGATGTGGCCTATGAGGTTGTTCTCCTTGTTCCAGAAGTAGGGGATATCCCCGATCTCCAGGTAATGTAGGAACTTCTTCACCATGATCGTGAACAGGTGCGCAGGGCTTTTCCGCCAGAACGTGGGTTCGTGCTGTCGCTCGATCACCTCGTGGTAGAATATGGTTTTGATGTAGTAACTCGCTATTTTGTCCATCCTTTGGGAGTCGCGGAGTTTCTTTATCTGGGAAATAATTGTTGAGTTAATTTAAGATCACATACTTTACAAGCAAATACCATAACAAACGAGACGGTTCAATATCAGGTGTTACTTTGCTGAAAACAGATCCGAACAATTACCGACCAATCGCTCTGCTGCCAACAGCCTCTAAAGTGTTTGAAAAAGCCATGTGCAATCGCATCTACGGTTTTTGCGAAAAATATAAGATATTTAATGAATGCCAAAACGGTTTCCGGAAGCAAAGGTCTACAGTTTTAGCAGTTTATAAGTATATCCAAGAGATACTAAATATTTTAAACTCAAAACAATATGCTATAGGCATACTCTTGGATATGACGAAAGCTTACGACAAGGTCCAACACAGTATACTATTACAAAAATTGTACGGAATAGGAATTCGTGGAAATGCCTTTAAATGGCTGTCATCGTACCTAAAGGATAGAAAACAACTCGTGGAAATAGAACACTTCAATCATAAAACCGGAAAAATAACGCTTGAACAATCGGAAATAAAAATCCTTAATGCTTCTATACCGCAAGGTAGTGTTATAGGATGTTTGTTGTTCCTTATATACATCAACGACCTTCCAAAAATAACAAAAGAAAAGTGCGTACTATTTGCCGATGATGTCTCAATAATTACAGCTTGTCAAAACGACATAAACCTCAATGAAAAGCTTAACTCCATATTTAACGAAATAACTACATGGATGAGGGACCATAATCTTGAAATAAACTTCCCAAAAACGAAAATCATGACGTTTCCCCCGTATCAGAAAACCCCACTAAGTATCAACTATGAATACAATAACATCCAACTTGAAATTGTACAAAGTTTTACACTACTGGGCATTGATATAGATAGGTATATTACGTGGAAATTCCACATAAACAAAATTAAAGTTAAATTATCGAGATTCGTTTACGCGCTTCGGGAAGTAAAGAAATCCACTAACCTGGAAACCGCGCTATCTACTTATTATGCTTAAGCTTACGCTTGGCTCACGTATGGAATTATGCTCTGGGGAAACAGCACAGACGCGCCTTCTGTCTTCACCATCCAGAAAAAACTAATCCGCATATTGGTCAATATTAAGCAAACTGACAGCTGCAAACCCTACTTTAAAAAGCATAAATTACTTACTCTACCCAGTATATACATATTTGAAACATGTAAGTTTGTACGGAAACATAAAGAGTTATACGTACAACGCGACGACTTTCCCTCTTCACGACCTATCCGTAATAGGAATAGGCTAGTTCGGCCGCCCGCCAAACTGACACTGCTATCCTCAGGCCCATTAATAATGTCTATTAAGATTTATAATAATTTACCTGACTCTATAAAGGAGGAAGAAGACGATAAAAAGTACATAAATAAAATAAAGCAACTTTTACTAACTAAATCCTAATTTGGAAGATAAATTATAAACGTTCAGTAAGTCCTCCTCTCCCTGAAATTGCAGTGCCCAACAGGGTTCACAATGATCTGTAGCTTTAAGTTAACACCTGTACCTACTTTTGTGATATTGCAATAAATGATTGAGTATTGAGTATTGAATTAGTTACGAGACCAATACCTATTCCTTTGCTGGGCCATTTTACAAAAAGTTGTACACTCGACTTTTTTTTTAATTTTGATTTAATCGGGTTTTTTCTACTCGGTATCGAGAGCACCTTCGTACCTATAAGACCAACAAACTGCCCAAATTGTTACATATAATTTTCGGTTTTCCGTTCCGTTACTACCATACAAGCTATAGTATTTTTTCATTTCATTCCATTCCGTTATGGAATAAAAAATCTTGGGACACTTTTTTCTCGTATATAATCTGTGGACATTGGAAAGTGTTCTCGATTCTGAGTAGAAAATACCCGATTACATCATTTTTTTAAGTCGAGTGTACAACTTTCCGGAAAATGGCCCTGCTATTCCTTTATAAAACGTGCAGGTATATTAGCGATGACGAGCTATAAACATCACAAAAAAAAAATCGGCTTGTGGACGTGGCGCCAGCATTGCCTCCTGGCTCCTGCCAGCTTCCCCCGATGGTGCCTCGTAGAGAGGCGAAACACGTGTCGAGGTTTTGTAATTATTGGTGATGGTTTGCTGGTAATTATTTGCATGTTTGAACGTTTTATTTGCATGCACACAAACACAATACGCATTTTTTTTTTATACTACGACGGTGGCAAACAAGCGTACGGCCCGCCTGATGATAAGCGGACACCGCAGCCTATACACGCATGCAACTCCAAAGGAGTAACATGGGCGTTGCCGACCCTTGATACCACTATCGATTTGATACGAGCTTGTGATTTTGCTAATCTTGTGATAAAACCGCATTCAAATCTTAATTCGTTTGGGAGCTGTAACGCCTCAGACAGACATACACATGTTAAACTTATAACACCCCTATTCGCGCAGGGGTTATTAAAATACTGTAAGATTTAAGATAGGGATTTGTTGGTGATACTTGATACCTATTCATGGTTGATACGAGATATCAGAATCCGCCGGTTCAGATTATATCTAAACATAGTAGTAAAACTAGTAAACCATTTAGACCTAAAGTATAATTTACATGTCATGCTTGTTCCCAGAGTCTGTCATTGTAGCTATGTAGTAGGTAGGTATAAATATGGTATAAATATAGGTATTCGTTCTGCGTATTTACGGATGAGCCTGATGGAATGCAAGTACCTAACAAAATATAATATCCTCGTAATTTTATTAAGAGGATAAGCAACAAGAATTCATTTGTTTTCAAATTCCGGGACGACGTCAAGTGCTTTACATTATATCTCGTGATAAAACAGTCTGCTATACATAAGTATTTACGCGATTCATTTCTTTGAATCGATAAGCTTATATGCCAGTGAGATAGTCCAAGATTGATACCTACTTAGATAATGCAATATAAATAAATATATGAAAAACAGCAGTTGGACCCATACAAGTATGTACAGCGACTGACGTATATGCGGGGATCGGATAATCGGGTAGATAAATACCTACGCTTTGTCGGCGGCGTTGAAGTTGAGTTGTGTGGAGGCGGACTCAATTGATATTTGTTTATCAAACTCCTGGGATTTATTAATTAACTAATAATTATTTTTTATGATCTTATGGTGATATATGTATTTAATAATTAAAAACAAACATAATATTAAAATAACAAAACGAAAAATAATAAAACTTCTAATCACACGGTTCAACTCACGTATTCAATGTCACTCCGGGCGACATGTTTCGAACTCTTCGGGAGTTCTTCTTCAGGATGAGTGTTCTCGCGGCGGTGTCGCTCGTAACAACTCCCGAAGAGTTCGAAACATGTCGCCCGGAGTGACATTGAATACGTGAGTTGAACCGTGTGATTAGAAGTTTTATTTTAACATGTCTCACGAAAGTTTGAATTCGACGAAAAATAATAATAATACTAATAATAAAGAATTATTAAAATCAGTAAAAAAAATGCGTATTCGAATAGAAAAGTATATGTCTGACTATTTGAAGTTCTTTTCCATGTATAGAGCCGGTGGCATGAGTTCTCTAACTTTTTGTACGGCGCTGAAACTTGGTGCGTTACGAGCCGTGAACACAGCAAAATCAACGCCTCTGCGATGCGATGCTTGAGGAGATTATTGAGGTTTCCGTGGATAGCCATGAGAACTAATAACAATAACTTTATCTTAGAGGAACGGCAGGCTCGCACCAGAAAACTCCTGGACATTTTCCGAGAAAAGACTCTTTATTTCTTTGGACATATCATGCGTTCATCTGAGGCATGATCTAGAGAAACAAATAATTCTAGGTTCTTCTGTGGCAGGCAAACGCGCTAATGATGATGATGATGGCAATGCGCTGGACTGACACAAATAGGGCAGCAAAATGCAGTCTTTCCCATACATTCCACTTGATGAGGAACCAAACTGATTTGAGGTCACGATCCCGTCATGAGGGATCTACTAAGAAGGAAAACATACATACGACAGACATGGCTAAATAAAATCTAGTAAAAAGTAATACTTACTAGTCTGATGGCCGGCCTCAAGTTCTCTGTGCCATGCATGAGGTCCCTCTCCTGAAGATGCAAGGCCAGGCGCCAGGACCGATCCGTGTCGTGGTGGGTAGAACCGCCTTTCATGGGTTTCGGGACCACCATGAAAATTTCTTGCTCGCAGCACCTGTGACGAAACACGGAAATTGTTTTGTGGTCCACGATATTTTTTTCGCAATTCGTATGTGTCATGCCATATTTTCTACGGAATAATGAGAAAGATTCGGTACCTTTACCCAATTAAATATTCTTTTGCGGGATATAACACAAGATCCCTTACAGGGATAAGTTCGCCATTGTACTTTGGTTTATTGTGTGACATGTATATTCTTTAACCTGTTATTGTGTACAATAAAGTGCTTACATACATACAAGATGTCAAGAATCCAATGAAGTTTTACGTTTTTTTTGTGTTGTGTTATGCAATTGTTCCAACTTTCTTGGGAAGCTACGGTAGCCTAGTGGTTCAGGCATGCGGCTGTCAAGCGGCGGTCGTTGGTTCGAATCCCGGATTATACCTACGAGTTTTACGAAACTTATGAATGGATTATTTACCGTTAGCTTTTCGGTGAAGGAAAACATCGTGAGGAAACCGGTCTAATAACCCCAGTAAGGTCTAATTTTCCTGGATTGGAAGGTCAGATGGCAGTCGCTTTCATAAAACTAGTGCTATGGCAAATCTTGGGATTAGAATTCAAAGCGGACCTCGGGCTCGTTTAGGGTACAACCAGGAATAACGCTAGGATGATGAATTGTGCCAACTTACCCTTCTATATCCTCTGCAGATCGGCCAGCGTTCCTCCGGAAACTTCAGCGCTGGGACCAGATCGACATCCAATCGGAAACCTGCCATGTCGTTCTTGATTATCAATGTGATGGCAGGCCCACTGGCAGTCAGCCCAAGGGTATACTGAACCCCGCCCACGTATATCACGCGTCGGCCGTTTACCGAGTCAAAGCTGTTCAATGCCTTGTTCACAACGCTTTGGAACCAGTTAATGAAGCGTGAACGAAGCAGATAATTTCTTTCATCCATCCATTCGTAAGCTGTTCTGTTTATCAGCCACTCCCTGCCATCCCGTTTGGGTAGGTTTTGGAATTGCTTGCCGGCCTTGAGTTGTATGTAGCCGGGCATCTTGGGTTCCAGGACCATATCGCTGTTGGCGGGGTTGGTGGGGTCTTCGCAGAGGTTGACGGGCAGGCGGATGATGATATCCATGTCAAACTCATCCGGCTTGTTGATGCGAAGCCTGTCGTAATGGCTGCCGGCGAATTGCACCTGGAATTAAGCATCTCGTAAAGTGTGGTTACGATGCAAGTGCAAATAACCACAGGCAAAATGAATTTTAACTGGCAGACGTTTGGTGCCGATAAATCCAATTTTCATTCAGATTCAGCTGCGAAAAACCACGTCTTTCGCAGCTGAATTAGATGGCGGAATATGTATGAAGGTATTTCCTTACTTGTTGGTAGGACCTTTTGCCAATTTTATCTTTGCAGGGTAGTTATTCTGAACGCGCTCATTCGCCCTAACCTGGGGTGACCCCTAATCAGCGTAAACTAGACCTCTGCGCACGCTTAGTTACTACGAATGGCGTAAATGTTAAAACAAGTTACAGAATAACATAGCAGTAAGTACCTACTCCAAGCGTACCTGCACGGGGGCCGCCGAGCAAAAAAGCAAGCAAATGGAAGCAGCTCATTGAAAATTAAGTGGCTGTAAAGAATCTGTACCGACAGCGCACCGACTCGGCATCGCATTATTTTAAATGTATGGCGTCGTGCCAGATGAGGTGGCGAGTTCAGTTAGTTATAATCATTGTACTTTTGATTTCAACCGTCTATTATAATTAGTTTAATATTTATCTACTTAATAGATTTTTAATAAATTATAGAAAATACTAAATGTATGTGTTTTTTATTCCATTGCAGTTCATACATTTTAAATTTTTAGTAGTTAAATATTTTAGGCATTGCAATTTTAGTAATACAATATATATGTATGTATATTAGTCCAGACATGTTTTATGCCAAATAATAATAGGCGTAATAAGTCTTAGTCAATGGGGTTGGCCGGGCGAAGGTATTTGCAGATGCCGCCAGCATAGGTTTTACCTGTCAGTCCTACAAAACTGTCAAATACTAGGTTTTTTTTCGGAATTTCCTTGTTTAGAATCAAGCCGTTTAATCCAAATCCCATAGAAAAAGGCTAGTGATTAGGTAAAACCTATGATGGCGCCATCTAGTCAAACATTTGACAGTTGCCAACCCCATTAGATTTCGAGTATTTAGTATTAGGAACAAAAAGAATTAGAACAATCAAAAACTATGCAAAAAAATATATGCTAAATGTAAAGTAGGTATGTTATTCAAAGTTATGCCAAAAGTGTTCGGCCTAAATATTTTAGGACAATCAATATTAGGCCACGCAAAGGGCACCCACAAAAAAGCTTGTGTACATACAAGATCAAATCTACATAAAATAAGGTCGCCAGAGCTCCCGCGGATGCGTTGTGTTGAGAGCGAGGGAACTTGTTCCTTCAGCTGTCAACACGGCGAATCCTCAAACATATCAAGGGTCGGCAACGCCCATGTTACTCCTTTGGAGTTGCATTGCGTCTATAGGCTGCGGTATCCGCTTACCATTAGGCGGGCCGTACGCTTGTTTGCCACCATCGTTGTATAAAAATAAAAAAAACTGAGATATTCACCGTGCTGGAATAGCGGTTGTAGTATTTGTCCGCTTCCTTCATCTGTTCATGCAGCCGGTAGAATATATTCATGAACACCCTGTAATGTTCTTCAAACTCATTGTCCTTCAAAGCTATGAATCGCACATATATATCGTCCAGCAACGCGTTCAAGTTCGTGATCTTTGGGTCGTCCGGGACAAGCACTGTCTCGCTGTATGACTGTGCTTCAGCTCTGAAAACATTATGTGTGTATGAATTACCTACTACAGTATTGTAGCCATTTTCCGTACCCAAAGGGTAAAAACGGGACCCTATTACTAAGACTTCGCTGTCTGTCCATCTGTCTGTCCATCCGTCTGTCTGTCACCAGGCTGTATCTCAAGAACCGCGATAGCTAGACAGATGAAATTTTCACAGATGATGTATTTCTGTTGCCACTATAACAACAAATACTAACAACAAAATAAAATTAATATTTAAGGGGGACTCCCATACAACAAACGTGTCAATTATGGGCACTAGACAATGATATATATCTCTGAAATATTTAATAGATACTTAGGTAAAATATAAATACAAAATTAATTTTGTTTTTTAAGCAGTAACGCTGCTAACAAAAATTATAAATTTTAAGTCAAAGGAAAAATTGAAAAAAAAATCCTTTGATTTAAAATTTATAAATACAAAATGTTCGTCTTATATACTATGATTCTATGAATATCTAAAAACTATTTTAAATATAACCATTTTATACTAACGCAGTCCCAATGGCTTGCACAACATCTGTGAATAGAGTCCACATTGAATTGCTCCCTTGAGAACTTGTTGCTTCTCTCTGTCTCGCTAGTTCTCTCTGTCTTGCCAATTCTTCCTGCCTTTCCTTTTCTTTCTTTTTTTTCTCTGCCTCAGAAGATGAGGCCCCATAGTAAGCCGCCGCCCCTAACGCTAAGCCAGCTATGCCTGCTGCAATACCCGCTGCCCAGTAACCAGCTGTGTTATCATTGTTGTTGTTGTTATTGCCATTGTTGTTATTGCGATTTTGATTCATGATTATAGCTGAGGAATAATATATACCATTAAAAACATTCCATGTAAAGTTGTGAGATACTCCATAGTACCAAGGCTCGGGCATTCTTATTAATCTTAATTTGCTTGCTAAATACAATTTTGCAACTTGGCAATCACACAACTTTACTGCATTTATGGATTTTGCATACGTAAGACTACATAGTATTGTGTGATTGCCAAATCACAAAATTTTAAGCTAGAAAATTTTAAGATTATTAAGAATGCCTGAGTCTTGGAACTATGTAACTTTGTAATCCTATATATTTATATGGGATTACAAAGTTATTTATGCAGTTGGTGTAAGTAGAAAACTGGACCCAAATTGCAAAAGATTTTAGTTTTACCTTGATTTACAGTATTTATACACCACTACGCTATTTTTATTCTAAATTTAAAGCTTCTATGTCTGCTAGAAGTGCCTCAGAGTTCTTAAACTACTGGTTCAAAATGAATGAAATTTGAAATATACCGTATACACGGTATATTTCAAAATGCCTGCTTAGTTACTGAAAATTGAGGCTTCCAGTTTTATCCACAACATGGGGTTCCAAAATGGCTTGAACTGCTTCGAGAAAAAAATGGTACGGCCGTGCCGCTGTTTTGCTCGACTTGGCGGGGCACTGCCGTGCCGCAACATGTAATTGTATTATTGTACCATTGTACCTACTTAAGACAAAACCGGCGGCCATTCATTCCTTATTGTATAAAATTCTCGAAATAAATAAACTATTACAAAACATCATCATAGACGAGTAGGTATTGCAACCAATAATTAAGCGAGTCACGCAACAATACTGTCAAACAAAGTTTTGGAAGGGCAAAACAAAAGCAGAACTGTGGTTCTTAGAACTCCCTTAGAAGTAAGTACGTTGAAATAACCTAACATGATTATGAAGTATTATGCATTCTATGAAACTGAACGCTTACCTTAACTCAAAAAGAGATTCAGGAATCCAAATAATATCAAGCAATTGTGTTTAAAAACAAGTAGGTAAGCTGTGACTTCGCGATAATCGTGACAAAATTAATCTGCTTGTTCGATTCGATGACAGAACGCTTTTATAATCAGTCATAGACACGGCAAAGCTTACCAGCCGAGAAAATTAAAACTATTATCCGGGGAATTCCTTTCAGAGAGTACCGACAACTTTTAATTTAATGGGCCATCCACATTAAGTGATTTTACCCCAATTTGTCAGTACAACATGTCGAAGTCAGAATTGGGTGTAGCGTACAGACGCAACAACTGCTACTACAATAAAATTTCATTCAGTGCGGCCAGTTAACATTAGGAAAGCGAAAATTGCCGCATTCAAACGGTCCTGCGAAGTGGACTGCAAGATTGTTACTAACCGATGAGATAGGGCAAGACAGCACGCTTAAAATGGGACGGCCGCGACATACTCTCGATTTTCTTGCACTATACCTCTTGTTCTAAGTATTCTAATAAGAGAGAGACGGATCGTGCGAGAAAAATTGCTGTCTTACCCTATCTCATCGGTTAGTAACAATCTTGCAGTCCGCTTCGCAGGACCGTTTGAATGCGGCAATTTTCGCTTTCTTACTGTTAACTGGCCACACTGAATGAAATTGTAGTTGCAAAACACCGTTTAAAAAAAAATACAGTGTAAAATATTAATACAATATTCTTTAGTATATATTTTTTAATTTTCGTTTCAATTTATTTGAATGAAATTTGTGAGAAAAAAAATCTTGGCAGATCATGCAAATTCCATGGTCCAAATTGGTTGGTTGGAACATGCATCCACACTATTGCAATAAGTCAGATTCTGATGAATTGGGGCTGACAAATCACCTAATGTGGATTGCCCATTAGGCAATTACACACCTCGCAATGTCACAACAACTTGCTAGGGTCTACGCCGAGCGGCCGAGCGTGGCGGACGGCCGAGGAAGGTCAAAAGAAAATCTAGTATTAGGAGACGCTACACGGGCCGATATCGGCGGACGGCCAAGCAAGGTCACAGAAATTCTAGTATGGAGTGACCTTGATTTGACAGGCCGCCGTGCTTTCGACACATTTATGAAACTTTCCAGAAGGAACCTAATGCGCTGCAGCTTAGTGTACAAAATAAGAGGCTACACTTTAAGAAGAAATTTATTTCCTAAGAGGATTAAAAAGGGGTTGAACATTTGTAAAAAAACTGCACTATCTTGAAAGCCATAACTCTTTACTATCATAAATAAAGTACATATCAGATGGTTACGCGTAGCACGACTTAGTTATTGCAACTGTTTTGATTAGCAGTTTTGTGGTGTGAACTGTATAAGTAATTAATACAATTGCAGCAAAAAAAGTTATTTACTTATTCTCATTAACCTGTTCAGCTAGTGACATTTTCTCATATTTCTTCGTCAAATATCAAAAAACAATAACGTGTTTAGTCGTTTTTATAGATGTTTCCTCAATTTAATTTGAAGAGTATCATTTCCATTAAGTTTCGCAACTGAAACGTGAAAATAAGAAGTAAGATTAACACAAATGCCATTATCAGGAGGATCAGCCGGAGTTCTCTTTGCCTTTCCTCTTCCTTCCTCCTTCTCTCTGCCTCTCTCTTGCTCTCCTCTAGAGACGACACTATGCAAGACCCTATTTTTAGAATTCCCGCTATCCAGGCATTTGCAGTATAATCGTTGTCATTCTTGTTCTCCTTGTATTGAAGCAGAGGGAGCTTGTCAAAACCGTTCGCCATTTGATTATAACTGAGGACAAAGAAATTACTTTTTTACACAGCAGCTCGAACAAGTATATTTTGATGCGTGAAAACAGTAAGCAAAATGCGATTTTGCTCACTCCGTGAGACAATATAGCTTTTAATTGTAATGTGATCTATACATGATTTGTCAGCCCCAATTTATCAGATGCTGACTAATTGCTATTGTCTGGAGGCATGTTGCGCTCCTGAACCAACTGTCAAACGAATTGTAATGAGAAATTGCATACACATGTGGTTGAATTGTTATGGTGGGTACACACTGCACTCGAAGTGGACAACGAACGCTAAGGATTTACGTGACAGCTATTTGTTAGAGTGAGATACATAGCCGTTCGTTCGCTTGGTGTGTACCCACCATTACAACTGTACGCTCCACCCAAATATGACTTCGACATGTTGTACTGACAAATTGGGGTAATAAAATCACATAATCTGTATACCCCATAAAGGGACACACAGACGGCGTACAGGTCGACACACGTAAAAAGAGCCCTGGCGGTGGCGGCCATATAAACAGTATGGCCGCCAGGGTTCTTTTTACATGTGTCGATCTGTAAACACTTCGTCACCCTTCGTGGCGAGTGACCCTTTTTGCCAATTTTATCTTTGCAGGGTAGTTATTCTGAACGCGCTCATTCGCCCTAACCTGGGGTGACCCCTAATCAGCGTAAACTAGACCTCTGCGCACGCTTAGTTACTACGAATGGCGTAAATGTTAAAACAAGTTACAGAATAACATAGCAGTAAGTACCTACTCCAAGCGTACCTGCACGGGGGCCGCCGAGCAAAAAAGCAAGCAAATGGAAGCAGCTCATTGAAAATTAAGTGGCTGTAAAGAATCTGTACCGACAGCGCACCGACTCGGCATCGCATTATTTTAAATGTATGGCGTCGTGCCAGATGAGGTGGCGAGTTCAGTTAGTTATAATCATTGTACTTTTGATTTCAACCGTCTATTATAATTAGTTTAATATTTATCTACTTAATAGATTTTTAATAAATTATAGAAAATACTAAATGTATGTGTTTTTTATTCCATTGCAGTTCATACATTTTAAATTTTTAGTAGTTAAATATTTTAGGCATTGCAATTTTAGTAATACAATATATATGTATGTATATTAGTCCAGACATGTTTTATGCCAAATAATAATAGGCGTAATAAGTCTTAGTCAATGGGGTTGGCCGGGCGAAGGTATTTGCAGATGCCGCCAGCATAGGTTTTACCTGTCAGTCCTACAAAACTGTCAAATACTAGGTTTTTTTTCGGAATTTCCTTGTTTAGAATCAAGCCGTTTAATCCAAATCCCATAGAAAAAGGCTAGTGATTAGGTAAAACCTATGATGGCGCCATCTAGTCAAACATTTGACAGTTGCCAACCCCATTAGATTTCGAGTATTTAGTATTAGGAACAAAAAGAATTAGAACAATCAAAAACTATGCAAAAAAATATATGCTAAATGTAAAGTAGGTATGTTATTCAAAGTTATGCCAAAAGTGTTCGGCCTAAATATTTTAGGACAATCAATATTAGGCCACGCAAAGGGCACCCACAAAAAAGCTTGTGTACATACAAGATCAAATCTACATAAAATAAGGTCGCCAGAGCTCCCGCGGATGCGTTGTGTTGAGAGCGAGGGAACTTGTTCCTTCAGCTGTCAACACGGCGAATCCTCAAACATATCAAGGGTCGGCAACGCCCATGTTACTCCTTTGGAGTTGCATTGCGTCTATAGGCTGCGGTATCCGCTTACCATTAGGCGGGCCGTACGCTTGTTTGCCACCATCGTTGTATAAAAATAAAAAAAACTGAGATATTCACCGTGCTGGAATAGCGGTTGTAGTATTTGTCCGCTTCCTTCATCTGTTCATGCAGCCGGTAGAATATATTCATGAACACCCTGTAATGTTCTTCAAACTCATTGTCCTTCAAAGCTATGAATCGCACATATATATCGTCCAGCAACGCGTTCAAGTTCGTGATCTTTGGGTCGTCCGGGACAAGCACTGTCTCGCTGTATGACTGTGCTTCAGCTCTGAAAACATTATGTGTGTATGAATTACCTACTACAGTATTGTAGCCATTTTCCGTACCCAAAGGGTAAAAACGGGACCCTATTACTAAGACTTCGCTGTCTGTCCATCTGTCTGTCCATCCGTCTGTCTGTCACCAGGCTGTATCTCAAGAACCGCGATAGCTAGACAGATGAAATTTTCACAGATGATGTATTTCTGTTGCCACTATAACAACAAATACTAACAACAAAATAAAATTAATATTTAAGGGGGACTCCCATACAACAAACGTGTCAATTATGGGCACTAGACAATGATATATATCTCTGAAATATTTAATAGATACTTAGGTAAAATATAAATACAAAATTAATTTTGTTTTTTAAGCAGTAACGCTGCTAACAAAAATTATAAATTTTAAGTCAAAGGAAAAATTGAAAAAAAAATCCTTTGATTTAAAATTTATAAATACAAAATGTTCGTCTTATATACTATGATTCTATGAATATCTAAAAACTATTTTAAATATAACCATTTTATACTAACGCAGTCCCAATGGCTTGCACAACATCTGTGAATAGAGTCCACATTGAATTGCTCCCTTGAGAACTTGTTGCTTCTCTCTGTCTCGCTAGTTCTCTCTGTCTTGCCAATTCTTCCTGCCTTTCCTTTTCTTTCTTTTTTTTCTCTGCCTCAGAAGATGAGGCCCCATAGTAAGCCGCCGCCCCTAACGCTAAGCCAGCTATGCCTGCTGCAATACCCGCTGCCCAGTAACCAGCTGTGTTATCATTGTTGTTGTTGTTATTGCCATTGTTGTTATTGCGATTTTGATTCATGATTATAGCTGAGGAATAATATATACCATTAAAAACATTCCATGTAAAGTTGTGAGATACTCCATAGTACCAAGGCTCGGGCATTCTTATTAATCTTAATTTGCTTGCTAAATACAATTTTGCAACTTGGCAATCACACAACTTTACTGCATTTATGGATTTTGCATACGTAAGACTACATAGTATTGTGTGATTGCCAAATCACAAAATTTTAAGCTAGAAAATTTTAAGATTATTAAGAATGCCTGAGTCTTGGAACTATGTAACTTTGTAATCCTATATATTTATATGGGATTACAAAGTTATTTATGCAGTTGGTGTAAGTAGAAAACTGGACCCAAATTGCAAAAGATTTTAGTTTTACCTTGATTTACAGTATTTATACACCACTACGCTATTTTTATTCTAAATTTAAAGCTTCTATGTCTGCTAGAAGTGCCTCAGAGTTCTTAAACTACTGGTTCAAAATGAATGAAATTTGAAATATACCGTATACACGGTATATTTCAAAATGCCTGCTTAGTTACTGAAAATTGAGGCTTCCAGTTTTATCCACAACATGGGGTTCCAAAATGGCTTGAACTGCTTCGAGAAAAAAATGGTACGGCCGTGCCGCTGTTTTGCTCGACTTGGCGGGGCACTGCCGTGCCGCAACATGTAATTGTATTATTGTACCATTGTACCTACTTAAGACAAAACCGGCGGCCATTCATTCCTTATTGTATAAAATTCTCGAAATAAATAAACTATTACAAAACATCATCATAGACGAGTAGGTATTGCAACCAATAATTAAGCGAGTCACGCAACAATACTGTCAAACAAAGTTTTGGAAGGGCAAAACAAAAGCAGAACTGTGGTTCTTAGAACTCCCTTAGAAGTAAGTACGTTGAAATAACCTAACATGATTATGAAGTATTATGCATTCTATGAAACTGAACGCTTACCTTAACTCAAAAAGAGATTCAGGAATCCAAATAATATCAAGCAATTGTGTTTAAAAACAAGTAGGTAAGCTGTGACTTCGCGATAATCGTGACAAAATTAATCTGCTTGTTCGATTCGATGACAGAACGCTTTTATAATCAGTCATAGACACGGCAAAGCTTACCAGCCGAGAAAATTAAAACTATTATCCGGGGAATTCCTTTCAGAGAGTACCGACAACTTTTAATTTAATGGGCCATCCACATTAAGTGATTTTACCCCAATTTGTCAGTACAACATGTCGAAGTCAGAATTGGGTGTAGCGTACAGACGCAACAACTGCTACTACAATAAAATTTCATTCAGTGCGGCCAGTTAACATTAGGAAAGCGAAAATTGCCGCATTCAAACGGTCCTGCGAAGTGGACTGCAAGATTGTTACTAACCGATGAGATAGGGCAAGACAGCACGCTTAAAATGGGACGGCCGCGACATACTCTCGATTTTCTTGCACTATACCTCTTGTTCTAAGTATTCTAATAAGAGAGAGACGGATCGTGCGAGAAAAATTGCTGTCTTACCCTATCTCATCGGTTAGTAACAATCTTGCAGTCCGCTTCGCAGGACCGTTTGAATGCGGCAATTTTCGCTTTCTTACTGTTAACTGGCCACACTGAATGAAATTGTAGTTGCAAAACACCGTTTAAAAAAAAATACAGTGTAAAATATTAATACAATATTCTTTAGTATATATTTTTTAATTTTCGTTTCAATTTATTTGAATGAAATTTGTGAGAAAAAAAATCTTGGCAGATCATGCAAATTCCATGGTCCAAATTGGTTGGTTGGAACATGCATCCACACTATTGCAATAAGTCAGATTCTGATGAATTGGGGCTGACAAATCACCTAATGTGGATTGCCCATTAGGCAATTACACACCTCGCAATGTCACAACAACTTGCTAGGGTCTACGCCGAGCGGCCGAGCGTGGCGGACGGCCGAGGAAGGTCAAAAGAAAATCTAGTATTAGGAGACGCTACACGGGCCGATATCGGCGGACGGCCAAGCAAGGTCACAGAAATTCTAGTATGGAGTGACCTTGATTTGACAGGCCGCCGTGCTTTCGACACATTTATGAAACTTTCCAGAAGGAACCTAATGCGCTGCAGCTTAGTGTACAAAATAAGAGGCTACACTTTAAGAAGAAATTTATTTCCTAAGAGGATTAAAAAGGGGTTGAACATTTGTAAAAAAACTGCACTATCTTGAAAGCCATAACTCTTTACTATCATAAATAAAGTACATATCAGATGGTTACGCGTAGCACGACTTAGTTATTGCAACTGTTTTGATTAGCAGTTTTGTGGTGTGAACTGTATAAGTAATTAATACAATTGCAGCAAAAAAAGTTATTTACTTATTCTCATTAACCTGTTCAGCTAGTGACATTTTCTCATATTTCTTCGTCAAATATCAAAAAACAATAACGTGTTTAGTCGTTTTTATAGATGTTTCCTCAATTTAATTTGAAGAGTATCATTTCCATTAAGTTTCGCAACTGAAACGTGAAAATAAGAAGTAAGATTAACACAAATGCCATTATCAGGAGGATCAGCCGGAGTTCTCTTTGCCTTTCCTCTTCCTTCCTCCTTCTCTCTGCCTCTCTCTTGCTCTCCTCTAGAGACGACACTATGCAAGACTCTATTTTTAGAATTCCCGCTATCCAGGCATTTGCAGTATAATCGTTGTCATTCTTGTTCTCCTTGTATTGAAGCAGAGGGAGCTTGTCAAAACCGTTCGCCATTTGATTATAACTGAGGACAAAGAAATTACTTTTTTACACAGCAGCTCGAACAAGTATATTTTGATGCGTGAAAACAGTAAGCAAAATGCGATTTTGCTCACTCCGTGAGACAATATAGCTTTTAATTGTAATGTGATCTATACATGATTTGTCAGCCCCAATTTATCAGATGCTGACTAATTGCTATTGTCTGGAGGCATGTTGCGCTCCTGAACCAACTGTCAAACGAATTGTAATGAGAAATTGCATACACATGTGGTTGAATTGTTATGGTGGGTACACACTGCACTCGAAGTGGACAACGAACGCTAAGGATTTACGTGACAGCTATTTGTTAGAGTGAGATACATAGCCGTTCGTTCGCTTGGTGTGTACCCACCATTACAACTGTACGCTCCACCCAAATATGACTTCGACATGTTGTACTGACAAATTGGGGTAATAAAATCACATAATCTGTATACCCCATAAAGGGACACACAGACAGCGTACAGGTCGACACACGTAAAAAGAGCCCTGGCGGTGGCGGCCATATAAACAGTATGGCCGCCAGGGTTCTTTTTACATGTGTCGATCTGTAAACACTTCGTCACCCTTCGTGGCGAGAGTTCACGTTACACCAGACATGCGAGTACGGTGCGGAGCCACCGAGGATAAAAAGTGTCGGTCTTCGGTATATAAATAAGAAATTACGATGACTCATCGAGTAACTAAGAATAAACCCCAAATCTGAGCTGATAGTGACATCGAGACAATATTGGCGGCCACTCGTTTCTCATACTCGACAAAATAATGTTATAAATATACTTAGTAGATAATTAGTCACATCAAAGCAGCATCATACAGGAATATTTGCAACTAATGCAATGATCAATTGAATCACGCGATAAAAACAACTAATGTTTGATGTTGATAGCGGCGGACACTTTGCGTTTGATAAAAACTAATTAATGTATTTGGATTTAATTAAACTTGTATATTGTTGAAAACAAGAATTTATCATTTTAATATCCCATCCTGAACAACATCAAATTGTGTTTAAATGCACGTATACTTACGATGCGCACTTCGGATAATCTTTACAATATGAATAATCTGCTCGTTTACATTACAGAACGCTTTTATAATGATTATAGTCAGTTATCATTATCATAGACACGTCATACCTCCTTCCAATCACAGATTACAGAAAATCGGCCAAGTGCGTGTCGGGCCACGCGCAGTGTGGGGTTCCGTAGTTGCCTGTCTTTCTTAGTGATATCGACACGTGCGCACTAAATGGTTGCATCGGCCGAATTTTTTACGAAAGTTGGCCTTTCTAAGTACATTTTCTAAGTACAAGCGACATTCACTGGCGCGGGCGTGTGAAAAGTCTGAATGTGCGCGCGCCCGTGAATGTCGCCGATCGGGACGACTGTCGGTTTTTGGACAAAGATCAAAGGGTGAATGTGCTCGTGCTTGTGTAGCTGTTCACACGCTCGCGTGCGAAATTGACAGTTAGCTACATCAGACTGTTAACAACATCGTTTTGTTTTCTTTTCCAATGAAAATAGATCAAACCCAAAGCAGTATATAGCCCCCACGAGATCTATATCTGCGAAATTTCCCATTTTTGCAGTTGCACTGACAGTGACACTGACAAGCACTTGACAAGCACGCCCGGTTGCCCGCGAGCGTGTGAACAGCTTGCTTGGCCCGCAGAAGTGCACGGGCTGCTTGCCGATCAGCATGCCAAGCAGCTTGCCAGGCTGCACGCCGTGCATGTGACCGCACCATTAAGTTGGTCGACTATTACTCGGTAGCTAATTATGCCTTCTTATGGGGCATATACATTACATGATTTGTCAGCCTCAATTCATCAGAAGCTGACTAATTGCCATCGTCGGAGGCATGTTGCGCTACTGCTCCAACCGTCAAACGAGTTGTCCTTGCATGAAAATCACAATTTGGCCCATGGAATTGGCATAATCTGCCAAGTGTTTTTTTTCTCACAAATTTCATTCAAATAAATTTAAACGAAAAAAATATGTATATTCTAAAATTATGTATGTATGTAAGCACTTTATTGTACACAATAACAGGTTAAGGAATATACATGTCACACAATAGATCAAAGTACAAAGGCGAACTTATCCCTATAAGGGATCTCTTCCAGCTAACCTTTGAGCAATTGAGAGGAAGGTAGGTAGAACGAGATAGGCAAACTTATACCGTGTACAAAAACAGAGAAAATAAAGCAAATCCTAATTAGTATTAATTCTAGACAAATAAAAACATGCCAATACATATATAAATATACAATATAAAATATAATACACACTAACATATGTTACATATATATCGCAAATATACAATAAATAAATAAATACTATATTCAACCAATTCACAAGTCATTGGAAAGCCACAACTTCTTCAAATTCATCTTAAGTGACGCAACAGACTGCGACTGTCTCAGCGACAAAGGCAACTCATTCCACAATTTAACAGCGCGCGCAGTAAAAGATCTGGAGTATGTTCGCGTCTTTCTAGACGGTACAGCAAGAGTAAGGTTAGTACTCGACCGCAAGCGGTGGCCACTGCCGTCTGCCATATAACTAAACCGCTCAGAAAGGTAAGGAGGGGAAGTAGGGCTGAACAGTGTATTGAAAAGTAATGACAGGATATGCACATCCCTGCGCCGGCGAATCGGTAACCATCGAAGCTTAGAGCGGAATTCAGAGATATGATCATACTTGCGTAGACCAAATACATATCTGATACATACATTTTGTAGACGCTCCAGCTTATCAAGTAGCTCCTCGTTGAGGTCCAGAAACGCAATATCGCCATAGTCCAGAAGAGGAAGCAAAAGAGATTGAGTAAGGGTCAACTTGGTACGAAGAGGAAGGAAATTCTGGAGACGTCTTAGGGAGTGAAGGGATCTAAAGATCCTCTGACTCACCTCAGCTATATGGGGTGACCAAGAAAGCGTCTGGTCCATGGTGATACCCAAATTCCTGACAGTAGAGGAAAGAGGAATAGAAATTCCATCAAAAATAATGTCAGGCACCACCACCTTTGAGAGCTTATCTACATAGTAAGGACTACCAATAACAATCGCTTGCGATTTCTTCGCATTAATTTGTAAACCATACTTACACGCCCAGCAGCGTATAGATTCTAGGTTTCGATTGACTTCCGAAATTAATGCGGAGACATCATCCACAGTAGCCGCTGCATAAATCTGTAGGTCATCTGCGTAAAGGTGATATGATGTAGTTAGGGATTCGGTGATACTATTTATAAAAACAGAGAACAATAATGGAGAAAGCACCCCGCCCTGTGGAACGCCAGCGGAGAGTTCGCACCACTCGGACATCTTGTCATCGAACGTAACGCGCTGGCGCCTGCCAAAGAGGTAGCTGCGAAACCAGGATAAGGGAGTTTCATAAATGTTAAGAGAGCGGAGAATACCTAGCAGAATATCAAAATCTACCGTATTAAAAGCACTGCTAAAATCAAGAAGAACAAGGACAGTGAGCTTTTTGGACTCGATATTGAGACGAATGTCATCGGTGACGTTAACTAAAGCGGTGACCGTGCTATGCCCGGGGCGGAATCCGGATTGGAAAGGATTAAACAAAGAATTTCTGTTAAGATGAGAAAGGAGACGACGATTAACATAATGTTCAATGATCTTTGACAAAACTGGGAGAATAGAAATAGGGCGGTATTGAGTGAAAGATACAGCATTAGGGATTTTGGGGAGAGGAATTACGTGAGCATACTTCCACGATGCCGGAAAGGTTCCAGTGGACAAGGAGAAATTTATAATATCCGAAAGGGTAGGAACAATAAAATCCGCCACGAGCATAAGCATATCCACACTGAGGCCATCGTCACCGATTGCCTTCGTCTTAATAGATTTGAGAAGGGCAAGCGTCTCCTGCGGTGAAATCAAACCAAATTCAAAGGGAGATAGGTCGGGGTGTGTAATATTGGCAAGAAGTGAAAGAGTGGATTGCTTAATGGATGGGTCAAGAGTAACCGGCGACGTGCTGAAATGTTTGTTAATAGCGTCAATGTCAAGAGTATTGGAAGAACATTGCTGAGTTTTGCCGACCCCAAGAGACTTTAAAAATTTCCACAACTTAGAAGGGGGACACTCCTCTATTGATTTGTGGATATGGAGGCGTTTTGCTTCCCTACAGACTTTGTTGCAGCAGTTACGTATGGAAATATACCTCTGGCGATTTTCGTCCGAAGGAACCAGCCGGAACTTAATACGAGCGGTGGGGCGCGTCGTGGTGCGCTGCTCTACCCCGCTCGTCTGTCCCCCGCGGCGGCGCCAGTGTGTCGCCGCTGTGACTGTGGCGTTTTCCATGACGTCACACGTCACACATCTTAATAAAATTAATATTTTACACTGTATATAATTTCGTAATTTTTTTTAAACCGGTGTTTTGCAACTACAATTTCATTCAGTGTGGCCAGTTAACAGTGAGAAAGCGAAAATTGTCGCATTCAAATGGTCCTGCGAAGCGGACTGCAAGATTGTTACTAACCGATGAGAGAGGGCGAGACAGCACGTCTATCATCATCTATCATAGACGGCCGTGACATATTCTCGATTTTTGTGTGCAGCACGGCTATCACGCGACGGTGCGCGAGCTCTCTCGATTTTTCTCGCACTATCCGTCTCTCTCTTATTGGAACACTTAGAACCAGAGGTATAGTGCGAGAAAAATCGAGCGTATGTCGCGGCCGTCCCATGTTAGACGTGCTGTTTTGCCCTATCTCATCGGTTAGTAACAATCTTGCAGTACATACATTTCGCAGGACCGTTTGAATGCGGCAATTTTCGCTTTCTTACTGTTAACTGGCCACACTGAATGAAATTGTAGTTGCAGTTGTTACGTCTCTACGCTAGACCCAATTATGAATTCGAAATGTACTGACAAATTGGGGTAAAATCACATAATGGGGACTCCCCATGCGTCTTGATAGTTTTCCTTTTAAATTCATTGTATGCACTACTGCCACGATTTTTTACTAATTTGAAAAATCCTTCTGAGAAACCCATAATATTTATGACCAAGCTATCCAACGATAACCCACACTATGCGTTTAACGAGTAAAAAAATACATCACCACTTTAGGTGTAGGGGAGGTAAGGTAAACGTCAGAGTGCTTGACGCTTAGAAAAAACATTTATTCGTGACAAGTGACAAGAAAATTAAATATAGCAAGATAGAGATAGATAATATAGAGATAGATTTATATGAACAAAAATCCTCTTAGTTTGACATAAGAGTGTTAGAGTGTCCATGCCAAATCGGTACTAGTACAGAGTAGGGCTCGCGGTCGTGTCCGGGTTTCGTGTACACGTGTCGGGTACCCGTGTTCGTGTAACCCGCCCGCGGGTCTAAGCGACCGGTCCGAATGGATCCGTGTAATTAGCGCACGGGTACCCGTGTACACGTGTACACGCATTCAAGTCCAAGTCTCAGGCATTCTCATTATTCTTTATTTGCCAGCTAAATAGAATTCTGCCACTTGGCAATCACACCACTTTACTGCTTTTATGGATTTTTGCACACCTTAAACTATGAAGTATTGTGTAATTGCCAAGTCGCAAAATTATATTAAGCTAGCAAATAAAGAATAATAAGAATGCCTGAGTCTTTGTACTACGAAATATCTCACAACTTTTTATGGTGGAAGAGTTTCGAGACTTGGCCTCTTTTTTACATGGAATGTTTTTTTTTATGGGATCTTACTTCTTTTTGTAGGTTATTGTGTCATCAATACATACAAATTACGAATGCAGTCTCATTCTTGCTTTTGAATTTTTTCTCCCATTCGCTGCAAATGTAACTTTGTAATCCTATATATTTATATGGGATTACAAAGTTATTTATGCGTATCTAGACATCTGGACCGAAATTTGCAAAATATTTTATTTTCATCTTGATTTTAACACTAAACACTAATTATGTTCTAAATTAGTGTTTTTGTTGATCGTTCAGTGAATATGTGAGTGACAAAATTAAGAAACTTTGACTAGTTATAATTCTTAAACTACTGCTTCAAATTGAATGAAATTTGAAATATACCATGTTTAAACAATGCCTACTTGGTTACTGAAAATTCAGGCTTCCAGTTTTATTCACAACGAAGTTATTGGGGGGTCAAAAACGGCCTGAACTGCTTCGAAAAAAGATGGTATAGTTAAAATTATTTAAACCAAGCTCATGAATGGCCATTGTCCTGAGCTCATGAATAGCCTTTGTTTGCGGCAGAAGACCACTGACTTCTTTTATTCAGAACAATAGCATTCAAGTCTAACAATACGACTGTGGTCGGAAGCGTGCCATTTTTTGCAAGAAAAATGTTAGCGCCACATAAAATGTTCATTGTATTTGCAAGTGTCGACCGCAAACAAAGGCTATTCATGAGCTCAGGATAATGGCCATTCATGAGCTTAGTTTAAATAATTTTAACTACGGCAGTGCCGCTTTTTTGCTCGACTTGGCGGGGGCACCGCCGTGCCCCCAGATTTTTATTTGAGCTTAAAATGTGAAAAATAATGTAGTAACATTAATCTAGTTTTGGTTTTGAACCATAATAGTAACGAAGCTGGTGGTCTAAAACTGGCCGGTCCCAATTTAGAAATAATGATGAGACTTTACTGCATTTATGAAATTTTTCATACCTAAAACTATGTAGTATTGTGCGATTACCAAGTCACAATAGTACATTACGTAACTAGGGCGGTGAATTCGTGAATGCCCCAGATCGCAGGTGTTTGTGCGCAGCGTGCAGTAAAACTCGTATTATGGCCAGGTGTGACGTAAAATTTTATTTAGCAAGTAAATAAAGCCCCCCACAAGGTGGACTGAGGACCTGGTAAAGGTTGCGGGAGTCCGCTGGATGCGGGTGGCGCAGGACCGGTCACTTTGGCACTCTTTGGGGGAGGCCTATGTCCAGCAGTGGACGTCTTTCGGCTGATATGATGATGATGACGATGATTAAATAAAGATTAATGAATGCCTGAGACTTGGCTCTACGAAATGTCTAACAACTTTTTAAGTTTAAGAACGAGTTTTGAGACAGCCTATTTTTTCCATGAAATGTTTTTTATGGGATGAGACTTACTAGCTTCTGCCCACGACTCCGTCCACGTGGAACTCGTTTATATCCTATGTCCCTTAAGACCCCTTCCACCTGCCCCTTCCACTTCCCTAATATAGCCGTTCAGCGGTAAAATACCACAGCTCGGGTCGGCGAAGATAACAGATAAAAGTACATTATTGTCGAAGCAAGGGAAGTAGGCAATTGCTGGCTGAGTATTAATTTTAAATGGATGACCTTGGGAGACCCGTTTTGCCGGCAGGTGACAAACAAAACAAACAAAGTAAACTTAAGACGTAACTACTTACGTTAGCTTCCATTTTTTTGTTGAAATTTCGACTTTATCGCAAAGGCATAAAACTTAATATTGCTTTGGAATTCAACCACTTCTTTATCTATAGTTTAGTCGCTAAGACTTTTGGGTTTATCCAAAAAAAATTGCAAGATACTGATAACGCCTATACAAATGATGATCTCGTTACTGCAAATTATTTTTACCTCGTTAAACTACATCAACGATGTTTAGTACGTCCGAAATTGTAAGATAAAATCCTGTCAAAAACGCAAGCAGAAAACGACTTTTTCATGAGAGCATAAAATCGTACCATTATCTGATATCGAAATAATTATGGTATACTTTGAATCGGTAACGTAAAATCGTTTTGTTTGAGTAGGTACGTTTATTTAAAAATGATAACGGTATACATTGAAGCAGTAGCAAAATAGTCGTAATATCGTTTTGTTCGAGTACCTTTCTTTTAAAATGATTACTGTATCCTTTAGATGGGTAGGCAGAGTAATGATGCAAGTATCGTTTTGATTCAGTGCCTTTATTCGGTGCTCATATTCAACCTCATGAGTAAAGGTACGGTTTAAAAAGGTATACCACATTCAGTCCCTTATTTAGAACCATACTGACGGTGGAGGAAAATGACGACTTAGCAAATGTCAACTCTATTTGAATGACGTTAAGGATCAAAATTGCTAAACATTAAATTTCCTCGACTGAACAATACAATAAGCGCTCGTTTAATATTAAAAAGTTCTCATGTACAGTCAGCCATGACAGTGGGCTACCACTTTTGGACCTTATTTTGCATGTAATAAAGTACAAAAGTGGTAGACCACTTTTGTGGTTGACTGTACTTACCTACTATTTTGTTTAGCTATCATATCTATAAGCGGCTATTAATAAAAGTTAAACAGTTTGCGTGCCCTTTGTCGGTCAATCATTAAGGGCACGATATCCGAAATCGAGCTATTTTACATTCTATAATAAACAATGAAATCTTGAGTTTAATTATGGGATATTCAGATATGTTATAGTTTAATAATCGCCCTTGTTACTTTTACGGACCAAAATACGAAATTTTAAACTTCGCTCGATCATATCACGCCAAGAAAAAAGGGAATATTCTGATCTTATTTCGAGTCATACATAAAGTGGGCGCAAAATTGACTCAAGTGAATAATGACAAAAAATAGGCAATGATGTAAATAAGATCTTTTTACGGACACTTTCTTTAAAAATGGCTTTAAATTTTTCTATACACAATTTATCTGGGAAAGTGATCTGCGCGTCTCGTTTTAGTAGGCAGATGGCCGCGCGGCCTCGGGCTGGACGGACGTCTGTAGCGATTTTTTCATTTTGACAACCGTGATTTTCGCAAATTTAATACCAGCCACCAGATAATAATATGATTTTAGGGAAAAAATATAAGATGTGATGTGGTTGGATAAGCACTCAAACTAGATGATATGGTATTTTTACAAACGCAATAATATAAAAGTTCAAAAAACATGCCATTAAAACGCAATTTTCCACATTTTTCTTCTTCGAGCCCTTTCTTAATGTAAAAAGTTTCAATTAGTTTCTTTAGTATGAGGAGTATTTTTTTATTAAACAGGCCACATTGTTTTTTACGCCGTATAGGCGTATGTGTGTGTATTTGTGATAGATTTATCGTGACATATTTTAGTACGACTGACATTTGACATATATGTCATGTTGTCTTACGCAATTATTGATTTTGCAAAGCTAATATTCTAAATAAATATTATGAAGTACAAGGAGCACCGTATCTTGTACCTACGAGAAATGCAGATTTTGCCATTTATGATGCTGTAATTGTCATCCTGCCATTATGTTTACGCCACCCTGTGAAGTGCAGTGCTGCAATGCCAACGACTTGGATCCTAATCGAGAAAGGCATAGTCACAATAATTAGATCAACTCGTAATCCTCTACAGTTGGACGTTCCACTGGTCTCCCGCTAATACTTCTGCTGCTGCAAAAACTATCGATGACATAGTATAGCAGGCCCCGTCAGGATGCTATTGAACAAATTGTGAACAACGCGACCACTATTGTATACCAATTTTCAAAATAATAATCTAGCTACAGCACACTTCAACCTCAGGATGTTTTTTAAACTGAAACTGAATTGAAGACCCCAACAATCACTTAAAACTGTATACATCTGTTTAATATTTTGTTACCTATGATAACATTGATAACTCATAAACCAAAAAATAAAGCTATTTTATTCTCGAATTTAAATGTGCCATTATAAGGTGTAATTTACTTGAAGGCAGTTACGTAGGTACCTATGTACTGTGAATACTTTTCGTATAAGTATAATATGATAAGGCAAGTAATTGTTTCATTTTATTTACTCTGAGGCTAAGGAATTCTCTAAATTCTAGAACATTATAACATATGCCGGTTATATACTGGTTATATACTGTGGATGGACTATTTTATGTATGTGTCAAAAGCATGGCGTGGTACAAAATTCTATGCCTATCTCGCTCTATCTTATAACTTCGTATCACTATTTGAATTTACACAGCTTCAAGGGATTGCAGACTTGTATTTGATTTTTAATTCAACTTGATACATGTACGCATTCCTGGCGAAAAGGATATTCGCAGATTGACAGAGAGACAACAAATATATACTATACGGGTACCATAGTCAACAAAGAATCCTAGTGTCACCATGTTCGTCTGTCCGTCTGCGGCTCCGTGCCCCGTACTATATCTGTTTATTAGTGCATCGAGCTCTCACACGTTATGTTATTGGATGAGCGAGTGCACCAACACGATTTCAATACCTACAGATCCAAAACGTCAAATTAATTTAATAAATTAATTAATTTTAATTAACGTTTAAATTTTAGACAGTTTACCACCTAAATGTCATAATTAAAATCAATTTCTTAGAAATTCTTATTAAGAAAACATATAATTTTTAAATTATCAGATTTAAGTCTATTTCATATATCCGTATGGAGTAAACCAGCTGTGGAAAACAATCTTTCTGAATCTACAGTAGCAGCTGGTTTGATGGACAAATACTTATGGCCAATTTTTCAAGTTAGGAAATACAGTAGGTATTTTTTCTCCAATAATTTGAAATGAACTAGTTTTAAGAATCGTTATTAATCGTAATACTTTTTACGATACCGATGATCGTCAAAAATAACGATAACCCGCGGTTTACGATTATCGGCATCAGTATCGTTGCATTCCTACTTGGAAGCTAAGAAATACCAAAATATTTAAAAATAAAGGTATATATTTGTTCGGATATCACAATTCCATTTCTCATCGCCGATCTTACACACATCCTGTAGGTATATTTTATGACACTTCTTTAGATTCCGTAATAAATTAGAATTTTCTAATGATGGTAGCATATGGGGGGTGGGTGGGGTGATATATGGGGTCAGTTTTATGCACATGCGTGGTGATGGTGATAATGATGATGTGGTGTAACTATGATGATGTGGTGTAACTATTAATTTTGTAGGACCGTGGATAGTCGGGTTGTAAAAGACAGCGCACACTTGTGCAAGATAAATTCTAAAGTCATTAACATTTTTATTTGGGGAATGTGATTTATTGAAATCAGTTGCATTTTTCTTGGATTCTCTTGAAATTAAGTTATACGATAGGAACTATAGGAAGATCCATTTTCGGTAGAAGTTGGCAAAATCATAGGAAAATTTCATCAATGTTCTCCTGCTTATATTCATGCGATTTTGCACCTTAGAGGAAAACACATAGGTAGAGTTACTATAACGTTGTCAATCTAACGTAGGTACTATTGCCTTTTTAATTGTATATCACCTACCGAAATGTATCTAAGAAACATACTTGGAATCTTGCTTGGAATAAAATACGAAATGTCAACAGGTCTGTCATTTTCCAGTAAGATGTTTTGACAATTTCAGTTTCTCTAAGGAGGTTGGTGACTGGTTTAAATTATTAATGTCACCAAAAAAATAATCAATCCTAGGTCAGTGACCTGTCTCATTAAAGTGAGATAGTGTGCGTGAAATGTAATGGTGTGCGTCACTGGGGAGAATTACGATAACGTTGCGCCAACTAGCGGATCTATTGTGTCGCGTATGTAGCTTTACTCGAATAAGAAAGCCTTAAATAAAATACTGGGTTTATACAATATTATGACGCAATAGAGCAAACATAGGCTTCCTGTGATATTTCCTTTTGCCACATACCTAATATAAAAGGCTTATTATTTTCGCGGCGACAGAAAAATTAAAGAGCAGCAAACTATTTGCAACTAAAATAATAACTTGTCAGCGATTAAATATTTTGGCAATCATTTATATTAAATGAGCTTTAAACTAAGGATATTTTAAAATTCAAATAATGGCAGCTACTTTTAGGTAGCGGAAATAATAAACAAGATTACTGAAATCATAGGCGAGGTACTATAAATAATGACTTGGCGACTAATATTAGCAGAAGGATAACAAACTTTATATTAGTGGCAACTACAGGTCTCCATATAAAAAAGCATGTTGGGCTTTGATGTGCTGGCAGCTTAAATATTAAAATGGGTACTATATAAAAGTAATGGGGAGTTATTTTTTTAGTTTTCACAACCATAATTTAATGAAAACGGCGATAAGCCGCGGATAGATTAGAAGACGGAAGCGGGAGCTTTGCTCCCGCTTTCGTCTTCGCGGTTATTTTTTTTATAAAAGAGCGGAAAAACCAGCAAATTAACAAAGATGAATCCGAATGCATGTTTAGTATGGCGTTTAAATATTATTTATACGGGCCAAAATTATTATTTATACATGCAATTTTCAACTTTGATTAAAGCTCTTAAAGTGTCGCACAAAGTATTTTTTTTATGACCTTGATTTATTTTATATGTAATCTCCATTGAACAATTAGAGTAGGCCATTTTCAACTTTTTATCCGCTGTCATGTTTCCGCTTAATTAGTTAATTCAGTCGCCAAAACAATAACTCGATGCTAGTTTATATTGAAACAAAGCCGAAAATTGATTACTTAGCTGCTACTCTTTACTTTATACTAGTCTCCGCAATTAGTCGCCAACGTCTTATTTTTGCTATCCCCTTTAATTTTTTATAAATCCCTAAATCAGATTAATTTGTCGCCGCCTTAAATACATGCCAATATAAAACAACATCATACACACCAAACCCATAGAGTTGCTAACGCAAATGGAGTAAAATGAAATAAATAAATTATATTTGCCTCAACTCAAACGGCCGCGGACGGTCCGAACCCGCGTGTAATTAGAACCCGCGGGTACGTGTGTACGGGTACACGGGTACCCGGGTACCCGCCCGCGGACCGGGCGGGTTCGGGCGTGTCCATGTGGAACGGACGCTTAGCACCGCGGGCTTAAGAACACGGGTATTCGGGCGGGCGGGTTTACACGTGTAGCGGGAGCCCTAGTACAGAGACGAGTACTCGGACGTCAAAAAAAAAATTGTTCAAGATTGTTCTTCGTTTTGTCGGCGTGATTGACCATGACATTGATTATATACCCATTCCGAATGAGTTTTCTAGTAGTTCTGTGCTAAGCCGAAGACGGACAAACGGACGGCCAGGCGGACATGGCGAAACTATAGTCTGGACGTTTAGGTATTTAAAAGAATGTAAACAAACAAAACCACGTGACTTGGTCATTCAGCCAATAAGATTGCTGTGAATAGCAACCTGATACAAAAGGTTGCTATCTTATTGGTTGAATGGTATTATCTTATTGGTTGAATGGTATTATCTTATTGGTTGAATGACCAAGTCACGTGTTTTTTTTGTTTCATCATCATCATCATCATCATCATATCAGCCGAAAGACGTCCACTGCTGGACATAGGCCTCCCCCAAAGAGTGCCAAAGTGACCGATCCCGCGCCACCCGCATCCAGCGGACTCCCGCAACCTTTACCAGGTCATCAGTCCACCTTGTCGTTGTTTTTTTATTTACATTTTTTTAAATACCTAAACGTCCAGACTATATAAGGGTTCCTTGTTGACTACGGAACCCTAATAGGCAGATAAGCTCTAATAAATTGAACGTATTCTATATATACTTACCCGATCTTTTCTTACTTTTGTATATTCTTAACAACGCGTAAGAAAGGGATAGGACCATGCTATCTGCCAGGTTTTCATGCGTCATTGTCTCTGCTTTTCCGCTCGCAAGATGCATCTCGCTCTCTCGCTCGCTCGAGATTTATTGCAGTGAAAGCTATTTTGTTACAAGTTATCGAAATCGATATTTACTTTTCATATATTCGTCATCTGCACCATTCGTAAATATGACGATAAATTCGTAATTCGTAAATATGTATACAAAATGTTCACCGCAATAAATAAACTCAAAAACCATAGGTACCTACCTTAACTTAACTACCTAAGTCCTGTTTCTGAGACACATTACCACCTACGTGAGGTGTAGACAGCTACTTGACTCGGACTTTAAATAAATATTAAAATGTAATTAAGCTCAAACTCAAAATATTTATTGCACACATAATATTACAAGTAATAAAATGGATGGACCCTGTAAGGGCACAGCAAAGAAGCTTATGACTAGGTTACATATAGGTTGCAGCTACTATACCTGGATACTACTAGTTCTACCTTAAACTAGATTTATTATAATTATTATTTATTAGGTATTAATCAATTTGGTAGACAATTAGCTTAAAGTTCATTGACATTAAAGTCAAACAGAAACTATTATGTGTTTACAGAAATTGTAATTATTATAATGCGTGAAACAGAACTTTACATCTTTTCACGGACACTTCATCAAAAAAATCTTGTCGTGTGTAAAAACTATTTTGTACTAAAAATATCTTACATGATTTTTGAAAAGGTTTAATTGGTCCCTCAATTCCTTATAGATCCCATCATCGGACAGGATTTTTGTATTAATGGGACCCACCTGGAAGCATACACTTACAAAAAAAAATACAAATCGGCTGTTAAATGACGAAGTTCTGACGTAACAAATATTTTAAAAAATACAACCGAATTGAGCATGTTCCCTTTTTTCGAACGCGGTTCAAAATAAAAATTTACAAATATATCGTCAACTGCAAATATGTATATACTTAAGTCCATCGCGCACAAAAATATTGACACATAATCTAGACACAGTCTCTACTGCGATTGAAATTATTGAGCGCGCTAGTATTATAATGTCATTTTTGGAGCAGTCGGTCTAATGGTGATTAAACCCCTTTAAAAAACCTTAACTAAAACCCAAACCACTGTAAAACTTGACAAACCTCTTATACTTAATATTTATGTCTTTGTACCTACAACTAGTATTTCACCTGTTTTATTAACATACATATTTCTGTTAACTAAAATATGTTTTCACTTTCTCAAAAACGCAAAGCTTGCATGGTCGCGATTATGTCAGACACAAAGTACACCTGCACATCTCTAAGTTCACGATCCATGCCATGCGCTGGTAAGGGACGAAAGCTTTATGAATTAAATTAACGGCCTTTTAGGTAAAGTACGATTGATGAGCGTTTGTTAATAAGGCCACATATCCTTGAAACCTTATATCAGATCAAATACATGTTTAGACATTGACTAACCCGCATAAGTACCAACAGATACCCCAGCCTAAATATGCAAATATTTTTTGTTATACTCTTTAAACTGACTTTCCGTCAACAAGAACTCTGCCACCAATTTGTACTGCGATGGATTGTCCAAAACCTGAATAAGCTTCGCCAGTTTGTTCGCGTACCCGACAAGGGTCGCCTCACCAATGTTGCCTATAAGATTGTTGTCCTCATTCCAAAAGTAGGGAATATACTTATCCTTCAGATACTTGTGAAATTGCTCAACCATGATTATGAAGAGTTCAGCGGGACTGTTGCGGCTCCAAAAGTCTGGGTCGTTTTCTTGTTTTATGGCCTCGTGGTAGAACATGGTCTTTATATAGTAACTCGCTATTTTGTCCATTCCTAGAGAGTCGCGGAGTTTCTTTATCTGAAAAAATAAAACATTATACCTTGGAATAAATCTGATATCGTAAAACCTGCCAACTATACCTACAAGAGATTAATCGCGTATAATTATCTTATTTATTTTTCCGGCGTCAGAAAACATCGTCCTTTATATCATCGGACATTATAATTATTGTGTGACGGCCGGGTGACACGGCACAAGCATAAGACCGAGTGCGGTTAGTTCGGAAAACCAAGAAGATGTTGATACCCGCTCAAGCCAGTTGTCCCGGCAACATTCGAAACGTCGGTAGACCTCAGTGAGGTAAATAAACAAATTAGTTATACGCGATTAAGTCCCGTTTAGTTATAATAATGTGTGAGGATCGTGAAAGTGTAAATCAATTTTTCTACTCCTGTACTTTTATCTGTCATTTACATAGTCCCGAACACTAATATAAAGACATACAAAATAAGTCTGCAGAAAAGTCTATACTCTATTCCCCATAACAGTACGGCACAACCGTGCTGTTTTGTCGCCAAAACGATACGCTTAGCAGCCATACGCTTCTAAACCTGGGTAGTGGCTACATTGTGCCACGGCCTACTAGACACGATCGAGTAGGCCGCGACGCGACTAATCTAGAGGGCCATGCCGAAACATAAAATACATTAGGTACTACCAACTTAACAAACCACTGAATGTATTTACTTCAAATAAATTATTGTACTAAAGGCATTGCTGCCAACTTAAGAAAAACCTTGGTCTTAATATGACAGTACTGGCAAGTTGAATTAAGAACAAAACAGACCATAAACAAGAGGTGTCAATGTGTCATGTTTCCAATTTCCCACCAAAGTTCCAGTTCAAAATTAAAAGACGAAATATGTCAAATATGATAACTATTCGTTATTAATAACTTCTTAAGACTTGATTCGTGTTTGTGAAGTGAAGAAAAATGTGTACGTTCCTTTTAAAATGGACGAAGAAGAAAATAACTGCACCGTGGTGATGAAATTGCGTGAGTAGTAATAGAACTAACGGAAAACTTACTGCCTGAAAAGTCAAATTATGCTATTTATTTAAAATAGTCGTAGAAAAAATATTGTATGCAACGGTGTATAACTTGGTCTTAAAACGCTCGTGGCGTCTTTAATTGCGATGCTCGCCAAGGCTCGCATCGCAACTCACGACACTCGCGTTTTAAGACCCTACTTATACAACAGTTGCATAAAATACTATTATAGTACAACAGCCCAACTATGGTCCTGGTAGTTTATTGTAGTCTCTGAGCTGCCCGTCAGACTTTGGTCATTTATGAATGAGATTTCTAACACTTTTTCACTGGACGTTTAACTCTAGGTAGTAGTAGGGTACATGACCAGCACGTGCAATTTTTTACTGGTAAGTATACCAGCCTATGTTTAGTCATGATCAAAAGCAATTGTATTTGGTACTAAGTACAAAGCCAAGCTTTGTTTCACGGTAGAAGGGCTCATTTTGAAACCCAAACGCTATACCCATTTACCCACCATTTGACAACGCACACACAGTTTTCCGTGAACGTGATTGCCTTATGTGCCAGATGCAATTCATATTGGATTACAATCCCCACCGACCGCGTCGGTAGCTGCCGCCTCGCAGTGGATGCACGATGCATTCAAATACGTAACTACGGTTTACACGGTTGAAATTCCTTGGCATGTAATAAAATGCGCTCTGGCCCGGCCCGTTCGGTGAGAATCGTACATTAGGCGCACAAAAGATGCACTCCAGGGCAATATGAAAAGTTTAGTGGCCTACCAGTCGGATCGTCTGCCTCATATGCATGGTGTCATACATCAGGTCCCTTTCCTGTAGATGCATGGCAAGGCGCCAGGAGCGGTCGGTGTCGATGCGCTTTCGACCCTTCATAGGTTTGGGTACCACCATGAAATTTTCCTTCTTGCAGCGCCTTGGAACCTTGGGAAAACACAAGTTTACTGTTTAAGTTTAATGGAAAATGGCAAAAAGCTGTTGTTTGACGTTATATATAGCATCGTTACAGAATATTAATATATATATATATATATATATATATATATTACTTCTTCAACTTAAGAGCTCTGCTCTTGTCGGTGGAGTAACCGCCATTCAGCTCTACGCTCTGCCAATGCTTTGAGCTCCTGGTACGACACTACATTGACCTTCTCCTTGACCTGGTCCATAAAAGCACGTCGCGGCCTTCCTCGGCCTCTTCTTCCCTCTATTTTCCCTTCAATTATAGTTTTTATGTAAATGTCATGTCGTAACAGGTGCCCCAACATATTTCCTCTTCTATTTTCAATCGTCCTTAGCAAGGATCTCTTCTCTCCGACTAAATCCAAAACCTCTTCATTCGTTCTTCTTTCCGTCCAACTAATTCCTTCCATCCTTCGCCAACACCACATCTCAAAGGCACTTAATCTTTCTCGGTCTCGCTGGGTAAGTGTCCATGTCTCGCAGCAATACAACGCTATGCTCCAGATAGATGACTTTATAAAACGTTTCCTTACGCTTCTGGAAATCTTGGCTCTAAAGAGATGTTTTTTGTCACTGAACGCTTTTTTCGCCATTGCTATTCTTGCTTTTATGTCGGCAGTACATCTGGAGTCACAGGTTATTATGCTACCTAAGTATTTAAAACTGTTAACTTGTTCTATGGCGGTATTTCTTAAGTGGATGGGATCTATGGCTTGTCTGTGTTTTGATGTTATTAATGTCTTTGTTTTCTTTATATTGATATATACAGGGTGTTTGCTCCATCGTTTGCCAAATTAAAACGGCAGGTAGGTTGGATCATGAGCTATCTTCTCCGGCATCCAAAAAAATTTTGTGTCCACTGGTATTTTTTTTGTACACTTTTATAATAATTTTGAAATTTTTTATATGTTTACGCGTTTCAACATGAATAAAAAAAAACGAGGAAGTGGTAGAGCCAATTTTTTAATTTCATTGCAATGTGTAATGGTGTACGGTTCCGTCAAAGTCAAAATTATTGGCAAGTAACGTCTACTTATTTTTTTATTAACCCTCAATAAAAAATGAGATTCAAGAATTTCTTCTTGGGTAACTTTGATTAGCAATTAAAAAAAAACTAAAGATGGCAATGTTCTTAAAGTTCTTTGAAAAAGTTCCTTAGTCTGTCCTCTTTCTAATAATGTGCAATAATGCCAAAAAACCTTCAATGAACTTTATTCATTTGCCAATTTTGTGTAAGGGACGCACTAGGCTCGTAACCGGCAAGCGATAAAAAACATACTTTCGCTAAATACGAGTAGTAGATAAGCAAGACTTGCAGATTGACGACTCTGGATAATGATTTCAGAAATTCATAAAGATTTATCCCACATTCGTCGTTATTAAAGAGCAAATTTGGTTACAAACCCAGATGTATCTCCCTCTCTTTCGCACTTGCAACTTCGAACGACAGAGAGGGAGATAACGAACGAAATTCATTTTCGTTTCGCGGTAGCCTTTCAGATGCTACGCGTGCGTTCGTATGATAGTAGTCAATCTGCAAGTCTTGCTGATCTGCTACTTGTATTTAGCGAAAGTATGTTTTTTATCGCTTGGCGGTTACGAGCCTAGTGCGTCCCTTACACAAAATTGGCAAATTAATAAAGTTCATTGAAGGTTTTTTGGCATTATTGCATATAATTAGAAAGAGGACAGACTAAAGAACTTTTTAAAAGAATTTGAAGAACATTGCCATTTTCAGTTTTTTTTTAAATTGCTAATCAAAGTAACCCAAGACGAAATTCTTGAATCTTAATTTTTTTTGAGGGTTAATAAAAAAATAAATAGACGTTACTTGCCAATATTTTTGAGTTTGATGGAGCCGTACAACATTACACATTACAATAAAATAAAAAAATGGCTCTACCACTTCCTCGTTTTGTTTTATTCAAGTTGAAACGCGTAAACATATAGAAAATTTCAAAATTATTTTAAAAGAATACAAAAAAAATATCAGTGCACACAAAATTTTTTTGGAGGCTGGAAAAGATAGCTAATGACCCAACCTACCTGCCGTTTTAATTTGGCAAACGATGGAGCAAACACCCTGTATATTTGCGGACAATCTTACACAAATCGACCTAGCCCCACACTAAGCAAAGCTCGTACTATGGGTGCTAGACGACGATAAACATACTTATACAAATACATACTTCAGTCAGGAACAACTTTTCGTGCTCATCCATCACACAAATAAATCCCCTTACCGAGATTCGAACCCAGGACCGCTAGCTTCGTAGGCAGGATCACTACCAACTAGGCTAAAGCGGTCGTCTCGATTTTGGTAGTTTATTATTATTATATACCTATTACAACTGACTAGAATAAGATCTTACCTAAGAACATTTTTTTAATAGCCTTAAGTGTCCCACCAACTTTATGAAAATTCAAGCGGAAGGATTGCGAATTTAAATTATTCCAGTCATGCCATCAACATCTGTCTAAATATCGAGTATCGTATACCGTATTGAGCCTGAGGGGGTTATCTAATTAAGCAAGTAGGTACTTAGGTTTCAAATAGGTAGTAAGGACTTTGTGATATTTGATAAGCAAGCCCCGCGGGTAGTAAAAAAGTACAATGAAACATCACTAACCTTTCTATATTTTTTTGTCTTAGGATAGCGGTCTTCAGGGAACTTAATAGCTGGAACCAAATCCACATCCAAACGGAATCCTCTCGAAGTGTCCTCGATGATTAATGTGATCGCTGGCCCGCTGGCCGACAGCCTGAGCGTGTACAAGATCCCAGCGACGGGCATGTATCGGCGCCCATTGGAATCTTCATCGAAAGTGTTCATAGCTTTGTCGACAACACCTTTGAACCAGTTCATGAACAAGGAACGTAACAGATAGTTCTCGCTGTCCAGCCAGTTGTAGGCGGTTTTATTGATTTCCCAATCCACACCTTTGTTGGGTAGGTTTTGGAACTGGGTGCCCATTTTGAGCTGCACGAAGCCGGGGGATATATCCTCGATGACCACGTCACTCTTCGCTGGGTTGCGGCGGTTCTCTCGGGTGTCGACGGGAAGGTCTACGCCGATGTCCATGTCGAATTCATCCGGCTTGTTGATGCGTAGCCTGTCGTAGTGGCTGCCGGCGAATTGCACCTGGAATTTATGAACAGACGAAATATTTTCAATAAATTAATCAGTAGTAGTTAAAAAGTTCCGTTTTGACACAATAATTAACCATAGAATTGTATGGCAAATTTTTGTGTCACAACGAAACTTTTTAAATACTACTGATTAACCCGGCTAACTACTGGCCAAGAATTTGGTCCACACCCTAAAACGAAACACTTGTTGTGCAGTAGTTCAACAAGTGAGTGAATCAACGTGCAATATCTCCATTTATATAGATACTTGCCATAAAAAGTTTATTACGCTTGTCTGATGGTGATGTAAGGTCGACGTCAAAGATATGTATACATTTGTTGCCTTATTACCCTATCTTACAATGGAATAATGTGCTAAAGTGTATACATATTATTGAACTCGACTGTACCATCTACTTTTAGAATTGAAATGAATAAAGGATATTTATATACATGTAGGTACTAATTTGTTTTGTATAAATTACCCATTACTTAGCATTAAGCAGCGAGTGGTTTGTAATCTCAAACCATATTAAAGTAGGTACTTACGTATAGAAATCGCTTGGCGTCATAGTTGCAACATAGGTGACTTAGTATACTTAGTAGACTTATTAAAAGATCGTAGATAGCCAGAAAACGAAATGATGACACTTGACTACTAAGAATTCGTACATTCAAAGTTAAGTCATATGGGATTAGAGGTAATAACATATTTATATACCTAATAGCACCGCCCGCGACTTCGACAGCGTAGACCTGGGAAAACTACCCTATATATTAATCCAGGCTATAAACTATCTTTGTGCAAAATTACATCCAAATCGGCTGAGCCGTTTAAGCGTGATTAAGTAACAAATATAATATTTAATATAATATAATATTTAAATATTAGGGGAGACAATCCTACACAAATCAACCTAGTCCCAAACAAAGCAAAGCTTGTACTATGGGTACTAGACGAAGATAAACATACTTATATAGATAAATAAATACTTAAATACATAGAAAACATCCATGGCTCAGTAACAAATATTGGTGCTCATCACACAAATAAATGCCCTTACCGGGATTCGAACCCAGGACCACTTGCTTCGAAGACAGGGTCACTACCACCTAGGCTAAAGCGGTCGTCCAAACAAACATCCAAACTGTCGTATCTTCAATTAAACTCGTAAATTAATTAATTACTGTTTTTATTGTTCGATAACTCAGTGACAACGTTCAGCCATTATAGACGGCCGGTGAATGAGAGACCGGAAATACAGGTGCGAGTGAGATGGAAATAGTTTAGCTGCTTCCGTATACCACACTCTCCACCGCCTAAAATCTTGCCACCTGTTTTTCCTTCCCTTATCACAACTGTAGTTTTTACACAAAATAAAATATGCTTACGCATTAATATACAACGTACAGCCTTATTTAATAGCCTAAACATAACATATCAATATATCTAAATCACTCTCAATTTAGTTTTACTCTTGGCATCGCACGTCTGTGCGCATTTCTATAATGTCCTACGAATAATTGGTAATTGATACAGGTTCAAATGGGCGGCCATATAACATACAATTAATCATAAAATTCTTACCATGAATGCATGGACAGAATCCATGAATGCCCAGTTGTGTTTATTCTAGCAAACTACTACTACACTTTAACAACTGGTTCACATGCCTCTTCCACCTACTACCTTCTACATCAATGATGTAGGTAGTGTCAGGTACCGATTCGTCCACAATAATGCCTACAATCCATGGCTTCATATCTTTTCTGTAATCCCTAACCATTACTTTTTCCCCTATCATAAAACTAATTTGTCTAGTACCCGAAGCGTTATTTCTTTGTTTCTCTAGCATCTCAAGTGATTTCTCCACGATTGGTGGCGGCCTAAGTAGAGAAAACCTTGACCTTAGTTCCCTATTGTACATCAATTTCGCAGGTGTAACCCCTGTCGTACGGTGTGGCATGTTCCGGTAATCTAGAAGAAATAAATTGATAGCGGTTGTAATATTGTTACCACTTTCTTTAATTTTTGTAACATGTGTCTTAAATATGTCCACAAAACGCTCCGCTGCACCATTGGTCGCAGGATGATAAGGAGGAGAGAACGAATGTTTAATTTGTTTTAGGTTACAAAATTTTTCAAATTCTTCACTTCTAAAAGAAGGCCCATTATCTGTTACCAGATGAACTGGATAGCCATGACGTGCAAACAGTGCATTTAAAACTTCAATCGTTCGTGTAGCTGTGATATTACTCATTTGTATGACTTCCGGCCATTTTGAATAACTATCCACTACAACTAAATACATCTTATTATAATATGGCCCACAATAGTCGGCATGAAGGCGATACCAGGGTGTTGGAGCCACTGGCCATGATTTTTGCGCAATACTTTTAGTAGGGTTATTGCTGTTAGTTAAACATGTCAGACAATTTTTTGTAACATTTTCAATATCACTATCTATACCTGGCCACCAAACGTAAGAACGAGCCACTTGCTTCATGCGTACCGTACCAAAATGGCTTTTGTGCAGTTCAGCCAGCACTGATTCTCTTAAAACTTTAGGAATTATTATCCTAAACCCCCAGAATAGACATTCCCTATCACAATTGATTTCATTTCTTTTATTAAAGTAAGGCCATAATTCCTTGTCTAATTTTGTTTTATCCGGCCAACCATCAACATTGTGCCGGGTAACTTGAGTCAAAATTGAATCCGTTTTAGTCTTATTTTGTATATGTTTCCAGTCTAATTGGTCAATTTGTGAATTTTGAATGTGGTACACATTACTTTGTTCTGCTTCTAGACAAATTGGGTGCACTTGCAGTTTAGAACTGTTATCCTCAGAAGGAGAACGTGATAAAAAATCTGCAGGATTCATCTTAGTTTTAATATGTTTAATTTTATAAGTGAATGCTGAGAGAAAAATGGCATAGTGCTGTAACCTTTTGGCCGCCATTTTTGGAATGCCTTTATTTGGACCAAATATTCTTACTAAGGCTGCATTATCAGTTTCTAATTCGAAGGCCCTACCATAAGGGTAGTTATTAAACTTAGTTATGCCAAAAATTATGGCCATGGCTTCTTTGTCAATTGCTGAATATTTTTGCTGTGTCGAGTTTAATTTTTTACTAGCATATGCTATTGGCCTTAATACTCCCTTATAATCTCTATTGGATAATACTGCTGCAAGTCCTGTCTGTGAGGCATCACACGATAAAATTAATGGCAAGTTCGGATTGTAATGCCTTAAATTGTGAACAGAGGCTAATTTATTCTTTATTTTAACAAATGCCTCGTCACAAATCGGCTGAGCCGTTTAAGCGTGATTAAGTAACAAATATAATATTTAATATAATATAATATTTAAATATTAGGGGAGACAATCCTACACAAATCAACCTAGTCCCAAACAAAGCAAAGCTTGTACTATGGGTACTAGACGAAGATAAACATACTTATATAGATAAATAAATACTTAAATACATAGAAAACATCCATGGCTCAGTAACAAATATTGGTGCTCATCACACAAATAAATGCCCTTACCGGGATTCGAACCCAGGACCACTTGCTTCGAAGACAGGGTCACTACCACCTAGGCTAAAGCGGTCGTCCAAACAAACATCCAAACTTTCTCATTTATAATATAAGTAAGATAAGCAGAATCACCTGCAGAGATTGACCCCATGCACACTAACTTCTTTTTGCATGTTAGCACACCAAACTCTTTAGTTGACAAATAAATCCATCCATACTATAGTAAAGTAATATTTTAAATACATATATTTATATATATATTCATATTCATAACAAAAAAACGTATATTACAGAAAAATGGCTTAATACTAAAATATTATATTAAGGGATACATTTTTGCGAGAGCCTGAACTAGAATACAATAATAACACTGTCTGTTACCTTCTCACGCTTAAACCGTTGAAACAACTGAAATGTATTACATTTGGTACAAACGGAGATAGTCTCAATCCTGTGAGTGTGTGTGTGTTTGTGAATAAATGTATCTTTCTTTCTTTCTTTCTAATCCCAGAGAAGGACATTTAGTATACTTTTATCCTGGAATTAAGTCAACCTCAAAGGGGGTAACATGTGACATACGGTATAAACGACTTCCACGCGTTCGAAGTCGTGAGCAAAAGCTAGTAAACTATGATATAATATATTCACCGTGGTGGAATAGTGCTTATAGTATCGATCCACTTCTTTCATCCGATTATGTAGCTCGAAGAAGATGGTCTCAAACACGTTGTAGTATTTTTTAAACTCTTTATCCTTCAGCGCAATATTGCGAACATATATATCGTGTAGTAGAGTGTTCAGGTTACTGATCACTGGGTTTTTGGGGACAGTAACTTGGGGCTTGAGAGGGTACACTCTGAAATAAATTGTATATTTTCAATAAAAATAAAATAAATGGTCTTTGCAAGTAGGTAGCAATAACACTTTTAAAAGTCACAATCTACCAGCGCTTCTGTACAAGGTGACCACTGTCAAAATGAAACGCCAAAACAAAATTAACAGTCAGAATTCTTTGCACAAATTGACTTAGTCAGATACTAAACTTGTTCTATGGGCACTATACTTATAGGTAGATGATAATACACACACTTAAATAGTTACTTATCCGCATCACTAAAAATTGTTTCCCAACTGTATCATTTGTCCGAATTGACTGAAGCCATGAAATTTTGAGGATTATTATAAAACAAAGCTAACCTAACCTAATTTGTTCTATACAACAAGTATTAAAAGGAATCAAAGGCTTTGGTGTCTTTGAGAAAATTGGCTTTTAGCTGAAATGAATATTCAGACAACAGACAGTTGGTACATGAAATTTAGTTATTGCGACTGGATAGACACTAATACATAGATAACATACAAGTTCAGGAACATATCATACTCGTCACACAAATAAATGCCCTTACCAGGCTTCAAACCTGGGAGCGCTGGCTTTGTAAGAATTGTTACCACTAACTAGGACAAATCTAAATTGTTACACTTATTCCTCAAAAATATACAAAAAGCTCCATATAATTATGTATGCACTTTTATAGCATGGAATATCACTCACCGAGTACCCTTATCACGGAGCCAGTCTGTGAAGAGAACTCCCATTGTATCTTAAATAAATCTTTGTAATAAGTAGTCTTTTCTGTTTTTCTTATGTTAACTAATTTGGGCAGGAAATTTCAACACTAGGGATACTCCTGCCAAGTTCCAAGCCAGCACCGATACCTGCAAGCCAAAAACTTAATCATTTCTGTTTTACTACTGTTTGGCTCAATTTAACACATGAATTTATTAACTTTCAATTAATGAAAAATAAAACATTACCTTTGTTTAAGATTTAAAATTGGCATTAACTTAAGAATATGACTTGTGATCACTCGGTCTCAATTAGTAAAATGACGTAATTCAAAGTAGTATTTACTTACTTAAAGGTAAAGTAAAGAAAAGTCGGTAAGCCCTCAGGACAGGACCTAGAAACGAAGCTAGTGTAGCGAAATTAAATGATACGATAGCACATGATAATTGGGTTGAAACTTGCCTTCTACGCACAAAACAAAACGTACGTGGTACGATAATGATATTAGTTTTTATATGAAATACGCGTACGTATAGTAGGTATTTGTAACGTATGTGCACTGCAGTGAACTTTGCTAGAAGTTTCTTTTGTGTTTCACACAAGGCAAGGACGTCAACATCGTTTATTTATATTCGACTGATACCGCATTACCAGCTACTGATACTGAATACCAGCCCAAAAACAACTAAACGCTTTTTTGTACTATGGCAAAATCTATTCGAATTATTTATAATAAATCTACGCAAATATTACTTAAATGCAGATAGCGATAATGATAATTAGATAAGACTATCTCGATCTATAATAAGTAATAAGCATAGTATACCTTCTAAGATCGAAGATAATTAAAGAACTCACGCAAATTGTGAATAGAATACTTTTATTTTTACATAGCAAGATTACGCCGGGGAAGGCCACGCGGAGCTTTCGTTCATTGCAGTTGCGTTCAGTTTTTAAAAATTATTGATATATAAAAGTTGTATTTCTACCTGTCATGCTTGTGCTCTAAGAGGAAATAAATATAATTGTTAAGTAATTTAATTGCTTAACTTTCTACGTGAATTATTTTATCAAACTTCGTTAATATCCCGCAGCTAAATGAAGCAGCCATGGAATTTTGGTTTCTACGTTGTTGTATTTAAAATATGAAATAATAACATTTGCGGTAACAGCATTGTAAGATGGGATATAAATAAAGTAATATCAGTTATTGGATTATTTTATACGCTATGAAATATAATAATTGTGAACGCATTGTAATATGCTACATGTTTTTTTACCGCTGACCACACTCAGTCGACTGTCGGCTGGGGCTGTGATTACCGGTCGGCCGTCGGGGAAACTTCTGTGAATTTGTGAGTGAAAACGACGTGATATTCCGGTATGGAGTGACCAATAACAGAGGGGCCACGTCTTCCGAACCCGGTCGCAGTCTTCGAAGCCGCACACACGACTCCCAGCCCAAAATAGAATAGTGCGCCGGCGAAACAGCAGCGAACTGACATCTCAAGAAGTCGAGGTAAACATCCATATTTGTTTATTATCGCTTCCACTTTTCAAGTACCTAATTAGTTATCTAAATTGATGTCATGATATTTGCTGATAATCAGTATTTATATTTAGTATATCGACATCATTTACAATTGACTACTTTCTTTAGAGCTGCTAAAAGTGTAGAAAGTTATTATGTGCCTACTTGGGTTAAGTTAACGTGTAAAAATAATTCAACGTTAAAGTTTAGAAGTGTGTTAAAGTATAAAAAGTGCTCTCCAGTCAACAGTTCCAGTAGCTACTAAGGTATAATCTGTTTATATATGTTGGAGAAAGGTTGACCGGAGCGGGTAATCGGGCTTCTTCTGGGATATCGGGCATGGCGACGGACTTCCCATCACGTTTGACATATATATACCTTTAAATAATGTTGCAATTTGTTAAATACAACACAAAATAATAAATAAGTATCATTCATGTTTACGGTTAATGATTGTCACACAACAGATCTTCTTTGACTTTTTTATTTTGTGGTATTAAGATTCCTCAGCATGGACGATTCTCCATGCAAACATAGTTTGGTTCTCATTTTTAAATGGCATAGGTCCGGCTGATGGTCCTGGGTTCGAATCCCGGTAAGGGCAAATATTTATGTGATGAGCATGAATATTTGTTTCTGAGTCATGGATATTTTCTATGTATTTAAGTATTTATATCTATTATATATTGTCGTCTAGTATCCATGACACTAGCCTTACTGAGCTTACTATGGGACTAGGTCGATTTGTGTAAGATTGCTCTTATATTTATTTATTTATTTATTTATTTATAGGTACTGGAATAACATGAAACTTTTTATTCACAAAGGGATCCAGCATTAGTTACTAGTTTCCGAGCTAAATATGGCAGATCCCTTTGTGTATCTATACAAAGTTTTGTGTTATTCTCACATGTTGTTTTAAATTGAGAATCAAACTATGATATTTGTATGGATAATCAAGCATCAATAATCTTTGTCTATTTTAATCTTATGACAATATGTTTAGCATTGACCAGTCTCCAAATGAATCTAGAAATCATCACCCTCCTGGCGTGTATCTAAATATATTGAGTTACGAAATAAGGAAAAGAGGCAGACCGAGAATAACCTACATACATAGAGCAAATAAGATTATAAATAAAAGCTTCATCTTATAGGGAAATAAAGGAAACTGCAGAATGTACAATAAGCTGGAAATTAATCCATCGTCATGAACTTAGCTGTTAATGAGGTTATCTGAGGAGGATATATTTTAATATGTAAATAATTGATTTCACGCCATCCTGCGAAAGGTAGCAGCATCACTCTTAAGTAGACTTCGGGGTAGCAAAAGGGTTTGAGTTTTAGCTATGACATCTTCTACTTCCATTAGGTATGTGTCTTAGGTTGGGCTCACTGTCTGACATGAATTCAGATTGAACACTGATTCATAATCTGAAACGCTCATGAGCAAATAAGACGGTACACTTTGTGCAGTATTGCTTGTGCGTGTTTAAGATTATGATTCAATGCATGAATTCAGACTGTGTGAGCCTAGCCTTAAGCTGCAAACGCACCGCGCCGCGCCGCCCCGCCACCGCTCTCAGTGCGTTTGCAGCTTTATAGATCAGTGCCAGTAGGTACATAACATAGACCAAAAAAAACAAAAGATGACTTGAATTTAGACCGTACTTTAGCATACATATCCGCAAAGGAATCAAGTGTAGCTCATTCATTCATTCTTTCTTGAACCTTTGATGTTGCACAAGGGCCTGTTTCACAATCGCCGGATAAAGTTATCTGCCAGTTAAAATTATTGCTATCCTTTTCTCCCGTCATATAAAAGAAAAGTGACAGCCAACATTTATCTGACGGACATGTTTTAACTGGAGATTGTGAAACAGGCCCTAAGTGTTGCACAGATGGTCAGCAGTTGTGAAACTTAAAAAAGAGGTCACTTTTTTTTGTGTATTGCTCCCCAGTCTAGTCACTTCCCATAAACAAAAAATCGTAGAAAGTGGGCAAACAAATTTTACGAATGGTAATCATGTGGTAATCATGGACTTCTAGTTTCACGTGTTATTTTTTGATATGCTGTAAACTGACGATGATAAATCCAATTACCTATATTGACCTCTCTAGTTGCAATGAGTTATCAATGTTATCATGGGTCATAAATCTATTACATAGTTCCTCAATCTCGCTGCCTGGACTGAAAATGTGATAAACTAGATAACTACTTACCATTTGCTGAATAAATATATCGACTCATGTTTTTTTGACTAAAATATTTGGTATTTCCTGGACATAGAGTCGATATTCAATTGAACTTTCGAAGTGGTTATAACAACTTTTAACAATAATATTGTTGTTATACATAGTATGGTAATTTTGGTCTTTTGTTGTTTTAGTAAACAAAGCTATTTTTCCTTTAAGTAGAATGGATACAACCAAAACCGAACAAGTATACTTGCAGCTAATTTAAGACGCGATTTTGTTAATAACATTGTGATGAACTGTCAGTCATCGGAAGGGCATCCGTTTGATAGGAAGCGTCCGAGATAGGTATACCTAATAAGTAAGCTGCAGAAGCCATTTTTCAAATGCATATTAATAAATATAATAAATGATAACTAAACGATAAGAAACTATCTATTACATTATGTAAGTGTATCTTAAAACAATAATACAGTACTCACCAAGAGCGGTAAAACAAAGCATGTTGAGGTAGTAGATATTTGAATAAGCGCTCTGAGGCTTTCTTTATTGCCGTAGCGTAGCGAGCGATGATTTCCACTTTAGGCTGGTGTGATGTTTAATATTTTTACGTCACACCTGATGGCCATAATTCGAGTTTTACTGCACGCTGCGCCGTGCGCGTACGAGAAAACTCGAATTGTGGCCAGGTGACGTAAAATTTTGTACTCAACACGGGCGGTAATTCGTAAAGCCCCAGAGCGCTGGGGCATTCACGAATTGACCGCCCAAGTTACGTAATGTACTATTAACCCCCGATGCAGAAAGAGGAGTGTAATAAGTTTAACGTGTCTGTCTGTGTATCTGTCTGTGGTAGCGTAGCTCCCTAACGGATAGACCGATTTGAATGCCGTTTTTTTGTGTCATAGATAATTTTATCCCGAGTGTTCTTAGCCATGGTTCATGAAAATCTGTTCAGCTGTTTTGGAGATATTGGACTTTGTATTGGTTACAGCGTGCACCGATGACATGGCGTTTGCCTTGACTTTGCCTATTGAATGTGAATTTATTATCCCGGGAATGAAACTAAACCGCAGGGATGAAACGCAGAATGAATCTAATGCGTATTCTACCAATTTTGGGGTAGAATTTAGTATAAAAGTTTATGAAAGAAAGAAAGAAAATAACTTTATTCATAACGTTTTAAAACTAAGGCTAATACATAAAATAAGCAACAGTTGTGAGAAATTGCTTTGAGCAGAAGTTTGAGACAGCTTGAAACAAAACTTCCGACCTCTCATGTACTTATTCAGAGCGATGACGCGTAGTTGTATCGTAGAGACAGCCGGATGTTGTGGAACCGCCCTGTGCAACCCGAACTGTAGCATTATTTCAGTATAGGCGGTTTCACAACACCAGGGGCGGCTCACTCCGTGATTACGTCGCGCCTCTACAAGTACATGCCGGCTTACCGGTCCCGGCCAGAGGGGCTACCGCGAAGTGAAAACGAACTTCGTTCGAATATCTCCGTCTCTGTCGCTCGAACTAGCAAGTGCGAGACGGAGATAGCGATGCTACGGCGCGTACGCATTCTATCGCAGCGCGTTGCATGCGACAGAAAGGGATAGCCACGCTTAGGCACGTTCGGCATACCTAGACGGAATTTGTTAACGGAGAATAGACCGTAAGGCCCACTCCCAATACACCTACGTCCAGGGTTGGGCAAAATACTGACTTCATTGTATTTGAAATTCAAATTACAAAATACATGTAAAAATGTATTTGAAATACAAACTAGAAACTACTTTGGTGACAGGTATTTGAAATACAAAATACAAAATACAGTATTCAAAATAATGTATTTCAAATACAAAATACAAAATACTTATTTCACAAGACTTTTTACACGTTTTTTTTTCACAACACTTTCAACACATTTTTACAAGCTTTTATTTAACTTGCCCTGTAGTATGTATGTAATCAAATCTTGCAAGTTAAATTTGACCCACTTCCTGGTGACCGATTGAGCTGAAATTTTGGGTATAAGTATAGTTTGTATAACAATTCAATATTGCCTCAATTCAATAAGGTACCGTAGTACCTTACAGTAAAGCTGATCTGATGACAGAGACAGAAGGTGGCCATGGGAATTCAGTACTTAACCGACGTAACCCTGTTGAGTTTGGGTTATGCTACGTAATAAAAAACCGCGAACAAACGAACTAAATTCATAAATTGGCACCTGACGTTTGACGTTGACACTTACAGTAAAGCGTTGCCACAGCACAGTGCCCTAAGCCCCTAACTATATTAAAAACGTTCCATTATACGGTTATAGAATTAAATAACATGTATTTTTGTGCAAATGTATTTTAAAACTAAAAGTATTTGAACTACGAAATACTAAATACATGTGAGTGCGGTATTTCAAATACCAAATACAAAATACTTCTCCAACCTGTAGTTGAAATACAAATACAAAATACGTATTTGTATTTCAAATACGTATTTCAAATACATGTAATTCAAATACTGCCCAACCCTGCCTACGTCACATGACAACATGATAAAATGCATGGCAGCAGGCCGGACGTACTTGGCAGACGGTGCCAAAGTTGGCAACTGTGACGCCGTCTACCAAGTACTTTCGGCCATTTCAGGACTGACAGACTTAGCTTTCCTCTATGATCTATCTACAATTAAAGGGCTATATGACACATGTGTCGCACTGTTGACGTGTACACATGACGTAAATAAACCTACCCATACAAATTTTGACCGGAAGTGAAGGATTTTCAGATATTCGGGCATTACTTTTATTATTTTTTCTTGCTGAGCACAACTTTCTCGACCTGCTGCCATGCATGTTATCATGTTGTCATGTGATGTAAATGTATTGGGAGTGGGCTTACACGGAGAGAAAATTCTAGTTTAGGTAACCAGAATAAAGTCAGATTGTCGTGTAATATATACGACAGCTAACTATTTTGTCGAGTTTACTTCAAAAATCTGGTAATAGCTTACAAGAATATCTACCACAGTTAAACATAATGCTGGTACACATAATTAAAATTTGTGTATAGTGCACAATAACCTATTTGTACCCATTACAAAAATAGGTTTTGTTTAGTGTAACGGAATTGGTATCGTTCGTAACACTAGGTTTTATTTTGGACATAACCAGATTTTTCAGTAACGACTACTAGATTATTATAGTCACTATTAACAAATTTAATGTAAATATTACCAACTTGAGATTTTACCAAACTATACATTTTTGTACACTTTACTACTTATTTTGTGTTTTCTACCAACATTGTGGGTTGCCATTATCACATAAATGATTGAGTTTACTATAATAAGAAATGAATATTGTTCAGTTTACTATATTTTTTTGGTAATTTCAGCAATGTTTTATTTTTTGCTCCACAATACGAAAATTATACTTATTTGAAAATTTCGTGACGAAACAGACAGCTATTTCAATTTTTTTAACAACACGGTAAGTATGTACATATTATGAAGGTGAATGGGTCTTAAAAAATATGTACATACTTACCGTGTCATTAAAAAAAATGAAATCTGTCTGTATCGTCACGAAATTTTCAAATAAGTATAATTTTCGTATTGTGGAGCAAAAAACAAAACATTGCAGTAATTACCAAAAAAATGTAGTAAACTGAACAATATTCATTTCTTTCTTTCGTTTCGACAGCTTTTAACTTTTTCTTTATTAACAACATGGTCAACATTTCAACAACAGTTTTAAATGAAACAAAACATTAAAAGTTTGTGAGTTTATATTCATGTTATTTAAAAATCAACATGGTGGTCTCAAATTAAAAAAAAAACCTTCTTTTCGTTATGTACTCGGTTTCTGCCAGGATTCCATTATTTTTAAAATTTCCTTGTCCATTCCCTGATTTGGAACACTTCTATAATATCTATTTATTAAACTAATAACACTATTTGCCACAGTCAACGTCTCTGCACGCGCACGCACTGCTCGCTGCGAAAGATGAAATGATAAAAAAAAACAATGGCAGCCAGTCGGTGTTGCCAACCATAGTTCAGGCAATCCATACAATATATTTGCAACCGTAACAACGTTTCGTTTAATATTACGATTCACATGTTACACAAATCATTATATGTATTATGGTACTGATAACATATGAATCTAGCTTATTTAAACAAATAAAAAGATTTTTGCTACTTGCATTATTTTAGAGACAACCTAAATATTCTACTGTTTAATTGAGAGCTAGCAACAACAAACGAATTATGTTATAACCAGTACTATATGAATCTAGCTTATTTAAACCACTTAAACAATTGTTGTTACTTGCGTTATTTTAGAGACAACCTAAATATTGTATTGTTTAAATGACAGCTAGCAACAACAAAATAATTATTGGGTAAACAGTACTATATGAATCTAGCTTATTTAAACAACTAAAACATTTTTTATTACTTGGTGTTATTTTAGAGACAGCCTAAATATTGTATTATTTAATTCACAGCTAGCAAAAACAAACGAATTACGAAGGTATACTTTACAATCATCGAAATTTTCTCTCTACAATAATAATTATGTACTTATAAATAGCTTTGAGTATTGTTTACGAAAATATTTTTACTATAATATTCTGGCATTTATTAAAATACGACTGTTTGTTGCTAAAATACAATACGGTAAATTTAACTTAATTCTGTTTATATATATATACAAGAATGAAATTTACAATATGTTCTGGTAGTATTGTTATAATAATTTCTTTCCGTGTACGGTCTATTGGATACTGCGACTACGCGTAACTATTGATGCTGCACTGAACAGGTTAAAAGATCGGCTGAGTATCAAGCGTTGCTAATACTGCTATGTACTTTGACGTAGGTATACGATACGCATTCTTATATCAAAGGGTGCGCGTGCAACACATGTAGGTAAGAAGCCTTCGACAGCCGCACAGCCGCACACACACAAAGTTAGATTAGTTAGACATTCAATTCGTGTTCCGTACCTACTGGGTGTGGTGTCTTTCTCGACCACATATACATGTAAACTGAAGTGACTTAGTGCGAAATATATGTAAATACGTAATCTTGTAAATACGTAAAGTACTATAGGTAATATCTACCTGTTCAATATGCGTATTTTACTGTCAATGCTGCTGGTCGGCTTGCCCATGGTAAGCATTGGTAATATGTACCCAATAAGGCCATATAGTGCGTTTCAATAAACATTAATCAAAGTGAATATACCTACTTGAACATTTAAATTTGTATTCGTATTATAATTTGACATATCGATATATGCTATTTCATCCTTTGTCGTCCAGATGTAAAAGCGGAAACAACAATAATTTTCTATAAATCTGCATTGAAGTGTTGCAGTATGTTAACATATATGATGCATGTTTTCCAGCAAATAGATCAGCTGGAAATGGCGGTTAACAAGAAGTATATGGACTTGTACCTCACAGAGGTCTACAAGAAATTCATAGCAATACAGGATGAGGACTACAAGAAGTCTCAGGATATCTTCAAGAAGGTCTTTGACCAAGTCAAACAGAAAATGGGCGAGAATTGCAACTACTTCAATAAGTACAGCAAGGAGGTATGTTGACCGTTATTATCTTCCCTACCACCATACCCACCAAATTTCAAACGAACAAAATTATAATACAAGCAAAAGATAGTTACTTCAGGGTCGTAGCAAAAGGTGGTGAGGCGTATATAAACTCGATACCCGATGGCTTTCCCATTAGATGACGAATTAGTTACTACGCATCGCGGTGTCAACATATATTTGTGGGTGAGCGTTGAGTTGAGCTTAAAACAAAGTTACAGAATAGGGGGGCTGATCTAGCTACAGCGAGGACGGATTTGGTCTATCATCAATCCGAGTGTTACCCTATAAAGGCGTATTTCCACGGCCAGAGAAGCCCGAAGACTACCCTAAAACCGAAGGCCACTGGTACAAGCTTTAAATATAAACGTTGATGGACTCCCAAGCCATTGCTACACATGAACGCGCTGCCGACGAGACGTGAACGTGTCGCGTTGCCGATTTCCGAATTCCTTAAATAATTGTCGCGCTGCGCTCAGGCCTGGGCGGCATCGCGCTCGTAGATGTGTTGCATGCAAATCACCGTTTCTCACGTCAGGTTCTCTACGGCGGGAGCGTCTCCGACGGCATAAAAGTGTCCAAGCTAGACGAATTCGACATGGACATAGTGATCCGGCTGCCGATCAACTACGAGCAGGGCAACGACGGCATCAGCCTGGAGACCGACATTCCTGGCTACGTGCGCATGAAGATCGCCAACGCGTTCGACAATTTAGACAAGCAACCGGATTGGGAGAAGTGCCATAAGGTCACCAGGGATTGGAGGTATGATCTTACACGCTAACATACAGGCGCCGTAGGTTCAGCAATGTTAAGCGAACAGCGTTTTGGAAACAATGTAATGCGTCTGTTAATAGTAATATTGTTTCAAAAAAAATACGAATAGTAATGTTGAGGCTTTTCTGCAGCGAGATCAGTGATTCGAAACATGATTAAGCAATGTTTGCTCGATGGAAAAAAATCACGAACATAGGTCTAAAATACACTTAAAATATTCTTAACAAATTATGCACAAAAGCTGAAAATATTAAAATTGCTTCTAAAAATCAGCAAAATCATGTTTGAGAGAACTCAGTGATTACTTTTTTATTTACGAGTATTAGAACGGCCTAAAAAATAAAATTAAAAAACATGATATCCGCGTTTCCGATTACGCACTTCCATCTCGCTCACGCGCGCATTATGCTCAGTGAGAGAGAGAGAGAGAAGACCTTGAACCTACGGCGTCTTAATAAATAAAATGCGTAACTGCAGGCGCGTATTTTGTAATTCAAGTTTCACCGCCCCAGAAGTCAGTCTGTCTGAAATCAAATCTTGCAAGTTAAATTTGACCTACTTCTCGACTGATTGTGCTGAAATTTTGGGTAAGTATTAGTATATTACTTTACGTCACACCTGGCCATAATGCGAGTTTTACTGCACGCTGCGCGTACGAGAAAATTCGCATTGTGGCCAGGCGAAGGCGTAAAATTTTGTACTCAACACGGGCTGTAATTCGTAAAGCCCCAGAGCGCATATTTATGGCCCTCACCTTCGGTTCGGGTCACAAACACCTGCAATCTGGGGCATTTACGAATTCACCGCCCTAGTTACGTAATGTACTATGGATGACAATTCAGTATTATGGTACCATTGAGCTGATCTGATGATGGAGACAGAAGGTGGGCATGGAAATTCAGTACTTAACCGACGTAACCCCGTTGAGTTTGGGCTCGTTGAAAATTGTCTCAATGATTAGTTGATGATGGTATACAGAAAAGTACAGCCGGCAAAAGCTTGTACCGAAAAAAATTTTTTTGACAGAAACTTGTTACCTAATTGCCGCTAGGTTCCCCTGGGTGATCGCGGTCAGGTGATTGTGTACATAACGTGATTTTTAGGGACAATGAAAAATTCTTCGTCCAAAACAAGTTCCGGTCTTGGATGCACGGCATCGTCCAGCGGGCAGTCAACGACATGAAAGGCGAGGTCAGAGTGAACGGCGACCTGTACCTGCTGAGCTACCGCGCGGCGGGGCCCGCGTTCACGCTCAACGTGCGGAACGGCGCCGGCGCCGCCGCCTTCGCGCTCGACGTGGACCTCGTGCCCGTCATACGGTTCAGCGTGCCGCGGTGGCCACAAGGGTACAGGTTGGTACTTTATACAATACAATACAATACAAATACTCTTTTCTCAAATATGCAATGAAATGTCGTCGTTACGTGCGTCATAACAGGCTTCGAAGTATCACATTTCGGGCGGAACAATTCGTGAGAACTGTAAAGCAATTTCATACAAAATTGAAGGCCTAGGCCGGGAAGTAATATTTTTTTTAATTTTAAACTAAATATGGCGTCTGTCTTCATGAACAGGCGAAACAACTGAATTATATATTTTTTATTTTTTCTAGTGGCTGAATGGTTATTGCACCAAAATTTATCCGCGGTAATGCCTATTGCACACGAACTGATTTAAGAATAGAAATCTGTATGATTCAACGTGTTGATGAATAAATTTAAAATATTGTCTATTTGTAAGTCACCGGAGACCATAGACAATATTTATTATATTATAGAAATTGAGTTTCTCATTATCAGTTTGTGTGTAATGGCCCTAATAGGGTCTATTCGAACACTACGCACGCGTAATACGGACGACTTCCATAAAAAAAACATTATTGAGGGATTGGAGGGAAAATTAATAGTTATTTGTGCCACAAGGGAGCAAAATAGTATATTTACGGCGAGGGCGGTGTATTGAATCCTGAACGTAGCGAGGGATCCTACAATAGAATCCTGAGCGTAGCGAGGGATTCTAACGTAGGATCCTGAGCGTAGTGAGGGATACAAGTGTTTACGCCCGAGACGAAAATAATTTTGCTACCGAGTGACACATACTATTTTTCACACCGACTATGAGGAAATTTAAAAAAGCTATTGTTAAAATATATCTAAATAATCTTAATTTTTATTTCTAATTTTTAAATATTACGAAATATTTATAAATTTTTATACAACATTGTTTTATAGTTAAAACTTGAAATATGTTCGTTTTGAATCGACTACGATGAAATTACAATCGATTATTTTATTAACATTTGTGTTCAATTGGCACATTGCGTACAAATGTTCCAATGCCAATGTATAAATTAAAAAAGTAGCTTGAACAGAAAAGTTGCGTTTTGGTCCCTCTCGTCGTGGAGCAAAACTTACTTTTCCGAATGAAAGGTGTGAAAAAGTATTTTGTCGTGTAGCTGGATTTTATATTTGTGGTTGATATTTATAAATAAAATTTCAAAATGAGTTCCGATAATAACAGCGACGAAGAAACTAATTGTACTCCGCCGATTGAGGGTGGATGCCGAATTTGCCATGAATAACTTGTTGCAAAATCGAAGGACAAATACATAAATACAGGTGGGGTTTTGAGTGGTGATATTTCTTATTTCTTTGCATATGTTTGAGAAAAGCACTATACATGCCTAGCCGTGAAAAGGGCTTGCCGGCTTCGTATCACTATCCGGCCTCCCTACGGACGGCCGTCTATACCTACTCACCCGGCAAGCCCTTCTTTCCCGGCGGCTGCAGTAATGTACTATTATTACACACCTCACACAAACAAAGCAGTTATAAGCAGAAAAAAACAATAACATGTAGGTAGAGGTAGACAACAGGCGGTCTTATCGCTGAAGAGCGATCTCTTCCAGACAACCTTTGGGTATCGGAGAAAGAGATAAAACTAGATTATGTAGTAGGTGGTGCAGAGATTAAAATCGGCCACAAATCAAAATATTTATTATAAATACACGTACATAGCTCTATATATAAACATACATACACAATCATACATATATACAAAATCAGGGTTAAGGGAGAGTCGAAGAGAGGGAGGGGGGGTTATATTTGTGGCATTTCATACAAAATTGGAGGCCTGCAAGATGCTCTTTTTTAATTTCCATTCCACAATTTATGGCACAGGATCACGGCGTTCAGCCATAAAAAATAAAGTTTGATTTCTTGGAGTGTTTTTAATTTATTTCATTGCATGTTTGAGAAAAGCCCTATACATACCTGGGCGTGAAAGGGGTTGCATCGTAACTATCCGACCTCGCTACGCTCGGCCATCTCTCGGCCGGCAACCCCTTACTTCCTGGCCTCTGATTTTAAATCGTGGCTGTATGCCGAAGGGTCTGCGTCTTACGCGCAACTTCTTCTACAAAATGGACGATTGACATTTAGTATTTTTATTCCGATTAGTATTATTTTAGTTCCAAATATGTTTGTTTCCTTGCAAATGTGATGAAAACATTGTGACCGACACGTTCGCTACGTTTACAAACTCGAGTCATCGAGTCAAAGCCTAATACGCTCTCGTTCGTAAAACATTTCTTTGCGCACTTGTGGCACAATGTACTATTGTAGGTATATACATACTAAGTAGGTCCATTCTTCCTGCATTATCTTTGTTTTTTTTTTAACATATTGACTGACATAGCGCAGGTGCCGTCGCTAGTTTTTGGTCCTGTTATGGGTTGTTTACACTTTGAGTAGAGATTAGTGCGAGTTTATACATTTGCTGCAAGTGCCAGTAGCTTTTGTATGAACTCGCACTAATCACTAATCAAAGTGTAAACAGGCCCTTTTCCAGCAATGAAACATAGAAAAGCCGGAGCGATTTGTGAATACACGCAGGATGTGTGCACTCGGGAATTACCTGTACGTACATACCTATAGTCTGGACTTTTAGGTATTTAAAAGAATGTAAATAAACAAAACCACGTGACTTGGTCATTCAGCCAATAAGATTGCTGTGAATAGCAACCTTTTGTATCTATGGTATTATCTTAATATTCTTATTGGCTGAATGACCAAGTCACGTGGTTTTGTTTGTTTACATTCTTTTAAATACCTAAAAGTCCAGACTATAGGTATATCTCAAGATGCCCTATTATATGCCCGCTTACCCAATAAATGAATAGCCTTGTGCCACACAGACATTTAGGTGCCAATTTGCTTTTCCTGTACCGTAAAACACCCTATCTTCGCCTGTCATACCAATTATCGCCTAAAAATAAAATGTTGAAATTTCTCCTAAAATGTGTACCGAACGTGGCCTATAAAACTAGAAATAGAAATAGAAATATCTTTATTGCTGTCATGTTGGTATACAGGTGGTTACAATATTTACAGTACACATGAGACCCTGTTAGGGTATTGCAAGTTTTATTTTGAACCTATTTTAAACCTAAAACTAATATAATATAGGTAGCTAATGCAAGTGTTTATTAAAATTAACATATTTAAGTGGAACTCAGATTAAATCTCTAATTTTCATGTCATTTAATTGCATTCCTATAACTAAGACTAGATTTTTGTGCAGCATGCAAAAAATTATAAATACTTAATAAAGTTACAAGCTTACACTACATCGACTACTTATATTAGATTTAATAAGTATGCGGCATATAGTCAAAAAAATCTTTTAATGAGTAAAAAGCATTTTGTACCAGAAAGTCCAACAAATATTTCCTAAAAAGAGGCATTTCGGATTGTCTTATTAATTTGGGTAACTCATACAATTTAGGTGCCATACCATAAACACTTTTTGCACGCAAGGCTGTTTTCGATTGCTGATACGAGATTTTGTGTCCCTGTCGCGTACTATTAATAGCAGTAAATTGATTAATATTTAATTTGACATACATAGCAATTTCAAAAATATGTAAACATGGCACAGTTAGTATTTTCAAATTAATAAAATATGGTTTGCATGAGTCAGGCATCTTTAGTCCACAAGCAGAACGCAGACACTTCTTTTGAGCCTTAAACACCAGTTCTCGATCAGTTGAGTTACCCCAGAACATGATACCATAACGCAATGTAGCTGTTACATAGGCGTGATAAGCAGTAAGTACCTCAGTCCGATTTACAACTTTATTTAAATTATATAATGCATATGAGAAACTACTTAACTTTTTACATATAGTGTCAATCTGGGGTTTCCACGTCAGTTTATTATCTAAATTTAATCCTAAAAATTTCGTGTTATTAGTTTCCTCAATAATATAATTATTATATGTCACAGTTATTTCATTCATCATGTTATTGGTTCTTTGGTAAAAATTCATAGTTAATGTTTTTCCTAAATTAATATGTAGATTATTGTAATTTAACCAATTTATTATTAATTCCAATGTCCTATTTATATTGATTTCACATGTCTGAGGATCTTCTCCAGTCAATATAACCGTGCTGTCGTCGGCAAAGAGAACCATTGGGTAGTCAACAGCTTGTGGCAGATCATTTATATAAATGAGGAATAATAATGGACCCAATACGCTTCCCTGCGGAACGCCACGACTAATTTCTCTGTATTTTGATGAAAGAGTGACTTCGGATCTAGTTTTTAAACTTAAGTAATCCATTTGTACTACTTGTCTTCTACCAGATAAGTATGACATTAGCAAATCATGAACATTGCCGCGTATTCCATAGCTATATAACTTATGCATTAGAATGTCATGGTTAACTAAGTCGAACGCCTTGGTTAAATCCATGTATAGAGCGCAAACTGGTTGTCTTTTATCCATATTAGTCATTATTACTTTTAGTAAATCATAAATAGCCATATTTATTGACTTATTTTTGCGAAATCCCTTCTGTTCTTGCGCAAATAGGTTATTAGATTCAAAATATAAGCTAATTCGATTGTATATCACTTTTTCAAAAATTTTGGAAAAAATAGGAAGGAGTGCAATTGGCCTGTAGTTGTCCATATTTTCTTTATCCCCTTTTTTGAAGAGCGGTCGCACAATTGCGACTTTCAACTTTTCAGGAAAGGTTAATAATTATAATTAATAATTTCTATACACAAATTTATAATACGAGTATAACTAATAGGGGATGCTAATATATGTGCAACTCTTTTTATGACTTTGGTGCATATTCCATCATAACCGGTACTGTTACTATTTTTTAAGGAATATATTATGTTTAAAACTTCTTGCGGGACTTGTTGTTTGCATAAATATGGAACGAGATGAATTAAATGTCAATGTACTATTTCGATATAAATTATTATTTGTCAAAGCATTATTATGCTGACTAGAACTAGTTATAAATTTCACTTGATCTACAAAATGATCATTAAATTTCTGTGCGATTAATTGAGGGTCTGTTATCAACTTACCATTATGTCTTATATTGGATATATTCTCCTTAGGGTTAACAGTTTTAGTACTGTTAATAGTATTCCAAGTTGCTTTAGATTTATTTGATGACCACTTTATGTAGTAGTTATTTTGGGCCTTTTTTGTCAGTGATATCACCTTTTTCAACCGCTTGGAGTATTGCTTAAAAAGCCTGTTGTATTTGGGCATACTCTATATTTCCAAAGCAAGGCTCTCTTTTTAACACAACATTTTTTTATTCCAGAGGAGATCCATGTTGCCTTTTTTGTTGAATTAACTTTAAATCTAATAATAGGAAAACACAAGTCATAAAATAATTGGAACAAATCTAAAAATTGATTATAAGCTTCATTAGCATTATTTGCCATATACATGCAATTAAAGTCCAGGCTTTGTAGACATTCCTTAAACTTTACTATATTTTCCATACATGTATCTCTCCTTTTAATATACCAGTGTGATAAAAGACAATGTTTTTTGACAGGGCAATTCAAAATTTGTGCTGTGTGGTCTGACATGGCAAAGTCGATAACTTCGGTTTTTCCACCCCGGACACAATGTATTATATTATCTATACACGTATTACTATGCAACCGCGTTGGCTCTGTAACGCCCAATCTAAGATTGTAACTATTAACTAAATATTGAAATTCAGTCGAAAATTTAGTTTTTTTTAATATGTCAATGTTGAAATCGCCGCAAATAATTATTTTCTTGTCCTTACTACGTATTTTATCTAAAATTAATCCTAATCTATTAAAAAATATAGTCATGGTTGTAATGTTATTTTTAGGAACTCTATAAATACACATTATTATTAATTTTAAATCTGGTAATTCTATAGCTGAACATTCTAACAAATTTGGAATAGACAGGTTTACGATATCACACATAGCCTTAAATTTATATATATTTCTTAATAAAATACATGATCCACCATTTCTATTCGCTCGAGAAAAGTGGCTTGCCAATTTAAAGTTAAGCATGGAGAGTTGCGTTTCGTCACCTGTTTTCATATTATGTTCGGTGATACAAATGACATCTACACGTTTTCCAGAATCCATTAGCTCTTGTAGGTGGACAGAGAGTAAGTCCGCCTTACTTATCAGCCCATTAATGTTTTGGTGCAGGACAAATATATTATTAGACACGAAAAAGATCATTATAGGTACTTAACTCAATGCTGCTATTTTGAGCTTGTGGATTAAGCGGTGATGTTAATTTACTGAATTTAAGGTTATTATCAATTTCTAGCATGAATTGTTTGAGACTTCGAAATGCAGCTCTGATGCCAAACTTGGTTAGTTTTCCCGAGTTGTGTGAAAACATATCAAGAGTCAAGTCACGGTTAGTGTCAAATATGTAAGCATAATTGTTGCTTTGCATGTCCATAGCCAATAAATTCCCAAACACTTCAATTGTATAGTTCTGTATAAGTGCCCCACAGATATATGTAGGGAGACAAATTATTTTGTTAGTGTGTGTAATTTTCAAAAGTGATTCACGTATACAGTTCACTAATTGGATGCTATCTTCAGTCTCATTTACGTCTTCTTCACTGATAAAAATTATGCAACCATATCTGTTAGGAAATTTATCTGTGGCAACATTTTTGCAACAGTTTCGTGACTAACTTCAGCAATTTTGACTTTTAAAGCGTCTTGACGTGTGTTGGGTGCTACCACGATTTTGTTCGGTGTGCAAACTTCTGTCTATAGCGGCACATGCATAACAGGTGAGTATTTATAGTAATACATCGTATATTTCAAATTTAATGCTCTTTCACATGAAATTAGTAGTTTTCTCGTATCACGCGTAATTAAATGATTATCATTGAAAATGTCGTCGCCAAGATCAAAACGCCATCTGCCTTCCGAACTTCGCCTACCCCTAGGGTTGTCACTTTAGTGTAAAGAAATTAATATTATTCATTGTGTTATTGTAGGTATAAAAAATAAGTTTTGAAGCTTTCCTCTCCTCCCATACCCCACCACATTATTTAGTTGATTTTTGTATTATTTTTCCCATGTATTCTTTGACATATGAAAACACAAAAACACAAGACCCTCTTTATTTTGTAACAGTCGGGTAAAACAAGATTTTTGACAACCCTAAATCATCGTTGTCATTAGTATGAAAACTCGCTAAATGCCGTCCTATCTTCGCCTATGATGAAAAAATGTGGTAAATGAGGCCTTAAGAATTTTTTTTTTATAATGGCGTGTACCTATATTCACTCATGTTAGATGGGGTAGGCGAAGTTAGGCAAAAAGACATAACCTCGCTTACTGACTTCGAGCTTGTATTTTAGACCTTATTAATGATACGATTCGGTTGTTTTAAAACAAAAACATAATCTACACTATTTAGACATTAGTGTTGCCGCAATAAAAATGCAGTTTAAGAAAAAAATCAAAAATATGTCAAAAACCAGGCGAAGATAGGGTGTTTTACGGTACCCGAAAATGTGGCAGAACAACGACGTAGGACGCATTTTTTAAAGGAATCTTATTTAAGAGCTCGGGCTGTTACCATATTAGGAAATACGTAGCTTTGGCATACTGCGGTATACCCAAAATTTTGGTATGTGGATGTGGATAATAAAACTTAGATACAGACTCATCTCAGTACCTACTTTAATATCTGCAAGGATACCATGAAAGAGACGGGCACTCTTGACAATCAAGTGAGTGGTCTACCCCTTTTTAACCCCCGACGCAGAGGGGTGTTATAAATTTAACGTTTCCGTCTGTGTATCTGTCTGTGGTATCGTAGCTCTAACGGATGGACCGATTTGAATGCGGTTTTTTTGTGTCATATATAAATTTATCCCCAGTGTTCTTAGCCATGTTTCATGAAAAGCTGTTTAGCCGCTTAGAGTTTTTTGACTTTGTAACATCGTCATATAACCTGTATTCCCCAGACAGATGGAAGGCAGCCAATGCCGCGACTGGCTCGTGGTGCCGAAGCCCAACAAGGCCCTGGAGGACGACCAGCAGAACCGCTGCTGGCGGCTCTCCTTCCAGGACTTCGAGAGGGACATGATGAAGGGGTGCCAGCAACTCAAGAGTACCATACGTTTGGTGAGTCTTCTCTTCCGTAACTAGTCATTCCTACTTGGTGTGTGCTGTTTTGCTTTGGACTGCAAGTGATACTGCTTCTATATGACATTTAGTTATTGATGTATGTGTATATATGTCATCATCATCATCATCATATCAGCCGAAAGACGTCCACTGTTGGACATAGGCCTCCCCCAAAGAGTGCTAAAGTGACCGGTCCCGCGCCACCCGCATCCAGCGGACTCCCGCAACCTTTACCAGGTCATCAGTCCACCTTGTGGGGGCCTACCCACGCTGCGCCTTCCGGTACGTGGTCGCCACTCGAGAACCTTTCCGCCCCAACGGCCATCGGTATGATATGTAGGTTTATAAATATATGTATGTATTTATGTATGTGTATTTCTTATAGTTAAGTTGTTTATATTATGCTTTTTCTGTTTTCACCTACTCAAATCATATCTTTTCTTGCATTGTCTCCACCACCACCCCAAGGTTGTGTGGATGGACCGCCTGTTGTCTACCATTGTTATGTTTAATTTAGCACTATTTTTCTACTGTCTACTATATGTCTGTTGAGCAATAAATAATATTTTTATTGTATTGTTTTCCTAGATCTATTTGAGATATCCTAGTACTCAATTGACAAAACCCTAATCCTAGTAAAGTCTAATTAATCATTTGCAACTAGCGGCTACTTACTCTAGGATTGGACTTACCCCTTTAGGATTGAGGCTAAGATGGAGACTATTCCCGGCCAGTTGGCGCGGGGTCAAACAAATCCTTAGGCAAGCTCGATTAACTAATTTGGCCTAATTTTTACCCGACTGCCGAAGGAGAGGAGGGTTATGTTTTTTTATGTATGTATGTGTGTATTTCTTATTCATTAACTCGGCCTGCCCCCTCAACGATTTGACGGATTTCGACATTTGAGGATTTAATTTGTCTCAATTGCAGGAATGACATAGGCTATACAATTCACCATTTCCACGAGAATCTAAAATACGCGTGATAAACGACCTAAAATCTTGTTTTTGTTTTTTTCCTCTAGAACTAAGGCCAAAATGCTGCAACCTAGTAGAAATCGAGTTGTATGGACGCATCGCGACTGCAGTTTGTTGATAGAACTAACTGTCTCGTTTTACAAACTACTAGTCAAACAAGCCAAAGTAGTTACAGATCAAACGTAACCCTTCCCCCTTTTTATTAAGTACTCGTTCATCTAGTAACTGCTAGATCTTTGTTGGAAAACATCCATGTGTGAAGGGTCCACGGAAAGAACATGTCCAGTCACTGACAACATTTCGAGATATTGGGGTTTTTAAGTTTAGAATGATTCAATTAACCATACTATCTTCGCGATTAGATGCTTTTCAAGTGCAAAAAAGTGGTTTTATATTATAAATGTTTACAATTATAGCAGAAGGTGTAGGTAATAGTTCGTTGAGAGCTCTACATTTTGAGATTAAAATCTCATTCGTCGAAAATATTGACTAGACATGTTTTTTCCGTGGACCCTTCAATGTATTACATATATGAATATCGACGAATATAACTTTTTGATTACTTTGGTCATGCCGAGTCACGGCGTAAATCCCTACTAATAGCCAGTCTACAATACCGAGAACTTGTGCTACTGCAGACTTTTATGGACTGTGTACTTTGTTACCGCTATGGTAGCGATGGTAGGGACTACAATTGGCTGGAAGCTATGGCTGGAATACTAATAGAACCTTTTGACTGCCATTGGTAAGTGATATCGCGATCAGTTTTGCCCTTTTGGCACTGATTAGAAGGCTAATGATGAGTACACGAATGAAACATGTCACGAAGTATGTAGCCAATTTATTTGCGTCTGAAGTACAGGTGGAAATTTTTTTTTGGGGACAAGTCTCACGATTCTTCTAATCTAAATAGCAAGCGAAGAGACCGTAAATTGATGTTGATTGAGGTTTCTTCAAGAGGTTTTAATCTTAAGAGATTTGGCTTGGTTTTAACGTTTTAAGGTTGGGTACGGAATGAGTATATCTATGTAGTATTGATTGTTAAGTAGGTTTCCATATCATTAGGTACTGTTTTGAGATAACCTCGCAGGCAAGTAGCCACTCAATATTCATAACTATTTACAGGTAAAGAAGCTTCGCGACGCACTAGGCCTGAAATACATCGCCAGCTATTACATAAAAACTCTTTTCCTCTGGAAAATCACACAAGAAAATGACAGGAAATACTGGCAAAACAAAATCAGCTTCCTCTTCCAAACCATGCTCGAAGAATTATACAACGCCATCGAAAAAAGGGAGATCAAATACTTCTGGAACGAAGAGCTGAATCTCATCGAGGGCTTAAAGCCAACCTTGCAGAAACTCTACGCCGAGAAGTTACTGGAAGTGATAAATTCTTTGAAAGCGGGTGCTATTGAGAAAGTGGTCGCTGCTTTGCTGAATGCGGAAGAATTAGCGCAATACAAGGAGTCGGAGTTCTACGAGCAGCATTTAGCTGTCCTTAACAACGCCGCATTGAAGCACCAGTCTTCCGTGAAATCTGTAAGTAGCAATGGCAGCCAAGACAGTGACGTCACGGACACAAAGACCGCACCGCCTCAAAACGAAGCCTCGCTCAGCATGCTGAAGGTTCTCATCTCAAAGATGGACAAGTTGGCAGACAAGTTTGACAAAATGAGCGCGGCTTTAACGGACAAGGTGGACGTTTTGTCGGACAAAGTAGACGCGTTGGCCGATAAGGTCTCGCTCCAGGAGATGAAACTTGAGGGTCTCGGTGAAAAGAAAGTTGAAGGCAAAAACGACATGATTTTAAATCTCCTAAGCGCGGGGGATCCCTTGCCGGGTGTATTCTCGGATGTAATTCACTAAATCTGCTTCACTCAATTACTGCAGAGATAATCTCAAACGAAACTGATAAACATCACTGATAATTTAAAAGTCGTAAGATGAGGCATTATGTAGCATTTTAATTCTGTCTAAGATCTCTCTGGGTCATTTTAATCTGTGACAAAATACCTTGTAGCATTGTTTCTTTTTAATTATTTTCGATAATTACGTGCAACGAATGGGAGGGAAAGTAAACTATTCTTATGACTTATTGTAGAGGATATTATAAGTATTATAAACACATTAGGAATTATGATTTTATTATTGAAATGTATGTTAGTTGGGCCAATTAACTTGTTGTTATTGTTATGCTGTCCCGGTAGGCCAACGGACAATAGAGACAGTTTCTTAGAAAAAATATTAAAAATTGAGATGCCCCATCTTATAATGGGTTTGGCAATATAACAAAACCACATGTTTAGTGGGGTTTAACCCGATAAAATCATAATCAGTTTCCTCTCAGGGAGGAGGCCTGTGTCCAGCAGTGGGACGTATATTTACTATGTATTACAAAAAATAATTTTAAATAGTTAGTTTAATAAGTTCCAGGAGAGGTAACCATGACAACAAGCTTTAAAAATATTTGATTGGCCCAGTTAATAAATAATCAATTAATCGCTTATGACAAAGTTATGAAACTATGTATAGATTAGTTTAATTAAGCGTCCAATATTGGGACGAGTATAGACTGATTACGAGTCTTAATTAGTAAATAAGTATTTCGTTACAGGGCATGCATCCCTTCGCATTCGTGCCGCATCGCAATGCAATCAGAAGCAAACTTTGAGTAAGCACACTCCTAAACTATCCACCTAGATCTAATTATCTTAGGCATTTTACCCTTGTTATTTACTACTACCAGTAATAACTACTAAATTGATTAAGTTTTCGTCTAAAACTTCATTTTAGAGACGCCTTCCGTCTCCAATATCAGACCAGTTTGATGGTGCATCGCCACCGGACTTTAGACTATGCTAAATCCAGTACAATCGGATTCCAGCAAGTTGTTGAAATATAGTTTGGCAATTTGAACGGACAGGACAACCCGCGTTTAGTTACTTACATTCGAACATTGCAAATAAAAATATTAAGGCTTGTAAAGAACATAGTACAGTGACCTGCCTTTTTTTGGCAGGTCATTCCCGTGACAGCTCGTGACGTCATCATATCTCACCTACGTCATCAGCATCTTAAAAATGGCGGACTGTCAGTGTCTTCCCACTCGAGTGAAAGTAAATTGCATTACATTTCAATCAATATTTCCGTTGAGTTGTCTTTTCAACTCAAATAAATACTTACAGTAACTGACATTTTTTAAATATTTTCATGCATTAACCAAACTTCTTGTTTGTATGGAAGATGTTTAAATGGCAATATTTGAGTGACGTAGGCGAGATGCATCGTAGGAAATGACTTACCTTTTATTATTCTACCATGGTAAAAATGTATCAGAACCGACTTACATCTGATCCTGTCTGCACAGGAGATGATGCTTAACGATTGTGAGGCTAATGTACGATTCCCACCGAACAGACCTGCCCGGAGCGCATTCTATTACATGCAAAGGAATTTGAACCCAGTAGTTACATTTCATATTTGAATGCATCGTGCATCCACTACGAGGCGGCAGCTACCGACGCAATCGGTGGGGATTGTAATCAAATATGAATTGCATCTGCTGTATAGACGGTTCAAATTCCTTTACATGTAATAGAATGCGCTCCGGCCCGGCCCGTTCGGTGAGAATCGTACATAAATATGCATGAGTGTGCTGTATTGGTCCCGAGTTGGTGCTTGTAATATTTGACGTTCGGTGATGCGTTTAACGTTGGTCGGTGATAGATGATGCACGCTGTTATAGAATCCTACATATTCATGTAATAATTGGAATTATAACCGTGCAAATTCTACTCGGAGAATGTTTGATTTTCCTTTAAACTATGATTAGTTTTAAGGTACTATTGTGGTGTATTCTGGCCCAGATAATGAATATTTAGTTAGCTTTATGTTTTCTCATTTAATGACAAATAGGTTATGTTCTTAGTGTTAAGTACCTATTGTGCTTGATTGGGTAATTATTTCACATCTCAATTCTATATTATTTGACGTCAATGGCAATTTTTTGCGTTTATAATAATACGAATGGCAATGTCCTGTGAATTTACTAATTTTATATAATTATTTTATTCGAAACTTTTAAATACGAACACAAATAGAAAATTAAAATATGATCTATGGCAACTAATGGGTAACTTGCAAAAAAATTGTGCATAGTAAATCTAATCTACGCTTTAACGTTTTTTCCGTTGTGCAACGAATATTACCCATACATTTTGGTATTTTGGAAACAATTGAAGTTGACGTTAGGAGCGATTAGCACTTTTACTGCCAGGAACCCTAGCGGGCTCTGCGTCCGAAGGCGCTTTCCAAAATTTAGCGGGGAAAACACAGAACCTAGAAGAAATTGTTGGAAGGGAATGTTGGGCATTTGGGTGAGGGCCAAATTCTTGGCCAGTAGTTAGCCTAATTAATTGATAGTAGTTAAAAAGTTCCGTTGTGACACGAAAATTAGCCATACATTTTCTATGGTTTTAATTTTCGTGTCACAACGGAACTTTTTAACTACTACCAATTAACGAAGCCAACTACTGGCCAAGAATTTGGTCCTCACCCATTTACGTAGCCTTTCCTTTAGGTGACATGTGATTAGAAAAATAATGCCGATGCGGTCGCCCCGGTCGCTGTCAGTGTAATACTTAATCACCCCGCCGATCTCCTGTTTTATAATTATTTATAAAATGTATATGTACCTATATGTCGATGATATCAATTGGGGTTATTCCTAATAGTTCCTGCCCTAAACACTGCGAGTGTTGACTAACTAGTGAGAATCTCTTTGCACTGCGGATAGCAAAGGAAAATCGCAGTAGTTCACAGTGCGGCATAAAGGGTGCGGTATACTGGGAGCAGCCCTAAACAAAAAGGCGACACGCTATTTTAAGACCCTTGTGAAATATTTTTGTACGCAATAAACGTTTAGTACTTTTTAAAATGTTTTATTTGTATCGAGGTCGAGGCTGGTCGACAACTGCCGGGAACCATTGAATGACCTGGGCGCTAAAAGCAAAGCAATTTTACGTTGGGTCCCAGGGCATGCAGGTATCGAGGGAAACGAGCTTGCACGAGCGGGGACGCACTGCGGACCAAAGCCGTTCTGTGGCATCCCCAATAGTCTGACCAAGCTCACTCTAAAGACCTATTGTTTTTACAAGAGCATTCAAGCCTGGAGAGCTATACCAGGAATGAAACATTCCAAGGCGCTTATTAGGTGTCTTCTGATACCTTGGCGCTAGGCAGGAACCGTCTACGCATGTTGGTAAGTGTGCTTACAGGGCATTGTTGCCTAAACAAGCACATGCGCATGCAAGCGTTAGGACTGTACCTTGAAGCGGAGAAGACGCCTACACACATCCTAACCGATTGCCCTTGCCTTGCCTTATGAGCAGCCGTAACTCCTTTCTGGGCAAACACATCATCCTACTATCAAATATACTACTGGTCAATCTTCGACACGTCTTCAATAAATACACATTGGCATTTTATGTTATATTCGTGAACTCTTTACTACTATTCCCATATCATATAAAAGAGATGCATAATTTTATTTGTATATACTTTATATACAGCGGCAGTCATTAAAATTATATGCAATCAGATTCATCGCCAAGATAAACGTACCGCATCGAGCGACCGATAGCTCGCAATTGCAATTACCTACTCACTAAAAAATTACACGAATCTAGAGGCATGCGTCCACTAAATAAAGCTAAACTGAATATAGGGGTAGTCGGCATTTACAACACTTGACATCTGACATTATCGATATTTGTAGCGAACATGAACTTTTCGCGCACACCAGTATGATAATCAAATCATACAATTTTAATGACCGCTTGTAAAGGTATAAACTATTTATATATATTATTTAATTCGGTCAACTCCGAATTGAACAAGTAAGTAGGCACCGTAAACATACTATACAAGTAACATAATTTTTGTGATCACATTAAAAACCGCATTACAACAGGTCTGCGTTACTTTTTGACAAAACTTCTTGTCTAATGCCAGGTTTGCATAGATCCGAAATCCATAAACGGCGGACGCCATGGTGTAAACTAGATTCAATTAGTTAGAATGTCAAACTAAACTAAGAACGGTTGCTCTAATGGTGATGGCGTCGCATGAGTCCCATATCGTATTTAGGTACAGCCAGCATCATAAACATGTATACACTTCTCGATCCTATCTCTGAGCAATACGGTCCATGAACCACCTAGAATGTATACATGTGTACGATGCTGAAAGCGCCGCACACGGCCAACGGATCAATGTAACCTAAACGAGGCATCAAAATGTATGTCCAGCATACTTGTGTAATTTAATACCTGTACAAATAACGTGATAACCTGTTGCGCACGTTCTGTCCCGCACGAATTTCACCTTCAATTTTATTATTCTACAGTAGTGTGCATTCAAGCTGTAATTACAAATCTAATGACTCCATAACTATACCATGAGAATCATAAACAACGTCAGCGAGCAGGAGCAAACCTTGTACACTAGGCTAAAGCCACACTGGGGATACCAGCGTTCTCGTAGAAAGAGTGGTGAAATGTATGCCGATGGCACTCTATCGCCCGTCAACTCATCACACACTTCCATCCCATTCATATCGTCTCTAATGGAAAAAAAACTCGGTATCTCGCACTGCGGTCCGCTGGGAAAACCATCTCAGTAGTCCGCAATGAAGACTGCCTAAAAGCATCCTAGGCGTCTAAAATACATTTTTATAAAAACTTGGCGAAATCAAGAAGTACCTATCTTTTATTTCAGTGTGCCACCGCTGGTATTATTTATGTTTCTAATGGGTATCCTCAATTGTGAGCCTAATTTTGCTAGATAACCGTAAAAAAGAACTATTTAAACTCTTGTATGTAAATAATAATTATTTTAACTACGTATACTAAATATTTAATTATGGAGCAAAATTAGTCCCTCATTATATTTTCACCTTATCGTAAACAGTATGAGATAAGTATATTTATAATATATATATATATAATGCGTAATGCTATTATTAGAGGATCTAAATATTCTAACTTAGAACAAGAATCGTTCATCATATAGTTACTCTCAGATTTTGAGTGGGTAAACCAGAATCATGGTAAGCTCAGTAACTGAAATATTGACACCTGCAATCCTAGACGCAATACCACATACAAAATATCGGGCTGTCACTATTTTTCTCACTCATATCTCATATACTGTTGACGACAAAAATTCACTATTTACCAAAGTTCTTAGAACAAAGCTCCAATCAATACTGACATACGAGATTTCTAGGAAATGAATTTGTGATATCCTTGTTTGGTCAACTTTATATTTACACGACGGTTTTATAGGTTATGTTAACTTAAATGGGTCATTGTCAGATTTATGGCCGCAATCTAATCTTCAAATCAAAACCAATTCATCAGAGGCTCTAGTATAAGTTTTACCGAAACAAAACGTTAAGACCGTGTTCGCGTTAAGCTGTCAAATCCCATACAAATTGAGGGTAAAACGCAAACGCAATCGTAAAGTTTTGTTTCGGTAAAACTTATACTAGAGCCTCAGGAGGCTCCTTCCAATCGTACGTGAAGTGGGGGTCGTTACATTTGTTTTCCGCGACCAGGATACGGTTTTCACAGAATTTACTTGTTTCATAAGATTGCATTCCGTGGTTAACGTAGCAAAGCTAACCTTCGACGGAGACATGGGAGCATATAATATACACTCTTTCATGTTGTGTCAAAATTAAGATAATTATTTTCAGTTCCAGTATAATCCAATATCGTCTTGAGTTGTGTACTACGTTCTAGGATTGTTTTTGATGCACAATAAAAAAGAAGCTAGTGATATGTCCTGCTAAAGTATCCATTAGTAACTATACACTGGCCGAATGTACAACGATTGAGGCAATATTTCCATCTGGAATGAGGATTACAAAAGAAACTGATTTTAGAAAATACTGCCACAGTCATGGATGCAATCTCGAGGTTTGATCATAAATTATGATTTTTTTTTAAACATTCGCTATGAAATCCAATGCTTCTTTATAAATAACATTATCACGTGTGTCACCATATCAGCAGAAGCGTATAACGCTGGATTCAATGTACAAAGCAGAGGCAACATCGATCTCCATATAATCCGACCAACACAATTAGTATAATAGTTAGTCAAAATCAAAATAACACGCTCAAAATGATCTAGACAGTCCTTATCCTCTTGACATTAGAGTCGTGTGTAGATCATTTTGGGCACTTGGCCCGCGTAGCCACTTTTGCTCATGATTGTGCTACAGCTCGAAACAGCCTACTTCTATTACCTTGAAGTGTTATGTTAAGTAGGCAGTTCGCAGTTTCCTATTTTGTGCAATACCACAATTCCCGAGGCGTTTTTTCCACCAAGTGACCAAATCTTATGAGTTTTAGTATCTCAGTGAAAAACTTAACATAATGTTTGTGTACAAATTGGAATTTAACTTTATTGCACAGAATCAGGAACCGAGACACGATTCAATATCTTCTGCTAATATAACTCATGTCAATATTCTCTGGTACCAACTATAAATGGATATAATGATAAAGTTATCCATGAAGATAAAAATCGGTAACACTGACTCTCATTCGAAGCATCAAAATTCTGTAATTAACATTATACAGTGACAATTTGAGATTTAACTATAGTTAAGGTATAATTCCAAACCTGGACACTGCAAATCCCTTTGATTCTCAAATAAGTAGACACATTTTTAGTGCTATTTATTTGACCTCCTAAAGGACTTCTATAATTGCAAAATTTATGATGAGTGGGTTCGGAAAAGTTTTGGCGGTTCAATAACGCTAGGACGGTCGGCGAAGCCCTTTGTATGCAAAAACTTTCATGATGTTCCAGTGTGCCGTTTTAAAATGATGACTACGTTTGTATGGAGACTAAACTTGAGTCAACGGACTCTTAACAGCGATATAAGCTTGTAATAAGACTGTCACTTAAACAAGTTATTTAACTATCCATACGATAGCCACAAAGCCACATCTTGTAAGAGTGCTATTTAGTTATTTATTTTGTAACTATTACATATGGGTCCAAAAACCTGAAATAAATATTGAATTGAATTGAATCATCATATCAGCCGATAGACATCCACTGCTGAACATAGTCCTCCCCTAGAGTGCCACAACGACCGGTCCTGCGCCACCCGCATCCAGCGGACTCCCGCGACCATTACCAGGTCATCAGCCCGGTTGTCTATTGTTTGCCCGACATTCATATACTATAATAATCATTTGCCCGAACTTCGCTTGCCCGAATTTCATTTGCCCGAATATTTCGTTTACCATAATAGTTAATTGACATACTCTTGTTTACACGAATATTGAATGTCATAATGATACGAATGCCATACGTATTGTTTTCCAGATTATTGTTTGCAATAATATTATTTAATAGAATATTTAAACGCCATAATAACATGCATTCGGATTCATCTTTGTTAGTTTTTTCGCTCTTCTATAAAAAAATAACCTCGAAGACGAAAGCGGGAGCAAAGCTCCCGCTTCCGTCTTCTAACCTATCCGCGATCCGAGTCGGTTTTGCCACTAAGCCCCTGTTTCCTACTGCCTACGATACACCACTATCTTGGCATTGGGTAATCTCAGAGAAAAGTTTATTTTTACTTAGTGGCAAAACCAACTCGGATCGCGGATAAGTTGGAGGTTTTTTTAAAAAAAAAAAATTACTGGAATACGTACCGACTTTATTACATATGACTATTATGGATGTTGAGTTGGATGGCAAATGTCATTATGGCATGTGATAGTTATGGATTACAATGATTATGGAAAATGAGATTATTGATATTGATATTATGGAAAACAAAGATTCTGGCATATAATTAAAATGGTAAACAATGAGTATGGCATACAAAATTATAGAAAACAACATTATGGCAGTTGAATATTATGGAAGATAAAATTCGGGCAAATGAAATTCTGGCAAGCAAGAGTATACCCATCAGCCCACATCATGACAGGGTTACATTACTGTTAAATCTAAAGTATTCCAGACCACCCCATCATACATAGTGCAAGTTATAGCAGACGTTTGTGTTCGAATTCAATACCTTAACGGCTCGGTCAAGAATTCAAGCGGCGGGGCGCCATACGTGGGAGCGAGATGGCGGAGCGCCTCTCACTCCCACGTATGGCGCGTCGTCGCCGCCCGAAGTCGAGACGAACCCTAAGGCCACGGTCTGGGCGCCAGCGGGCAGCGTGGCGACGAGCGGCTGCCCAGGGTGTACCAAAAATGACGTGTGAACCGATCAAGGGTATGTTCGGCAGCGTATTGCGATTCCAAAAATGCATTTGTTTATTTTTTTTATTTCAGATTTGTTTTTTTTTTACATTTTTGTTATCATTGTGTTTGTTTTTGTTGACATGGCTGTGTATGACACGCAAAAGCTGTCTCCTGCTTGTCAAAAAAACATACACAAAAACATTTGTTTTCATAACACAGCTGACATCAAAAACGCAAAAGCTGTCTCCTGCTTGTCAAAAAAACATACACAAAAACACTGTTAGCGCAGAGGTTGATAACGAAATAAACCCTGGGAGCTCTTACAATTTCAACAAAAACAATAATATAAATACACAAAATATGCATATTTGGATTTTTGTTTTTGGATTACGGATATTTGGAATCGCAATGCGCTACCGAGTATGATACAACCTGTACAATGAAGTTGATCGAATGTATGGGCTTCCGCTCATCGCCCCGCTACCCGCTGGTGTCCAAACCGCAGCCTAACCGCACCGCGCCCGATCCGAATACGAGAAATGAATCCAAAGTCGTAAACGACACGCATAAGTGACTATATTTTGTAGAATACTCTATATTGGGTGATTTCGGGGTCATAATCCGGAATGACCAAAAGGAAATAAGATGGTCATACTAAACAATTATCCATGGGAACATGAAATGGGTGAGGACCAAATTCTTGGCCAATAGTTAGACTGGTCGGTAGTTAGCCATACAAACTTGAAAAGTGAACTAAGTTATGTTGTGACACAAAAAAATAACCATAGAATTGTATGGTTAATTTTCGTGTCACAACGGAAAACTTTCATAGAAAATTTAATTGAGCGAGTTAAGCTGGCCAAGAATTTGGTCTTCACCCAAATCGCAATAAATACCAAGAGCCAGCGAGTTTACTGTGAGTTAATTGAGAGTTAATATATGGTATACCTGTTTTTTTGCGATTTAGTATTCGGTCTCATAGGGATAATTGCTCAGTACAAAAATCTCATTCGCTTTTGGTCATTCCGGATCATGACGCCAAAATTACCCAAAAACAATCACTTAAGTATTGTTCACGCCGATCCGAAGCCTATTTTAAGCTTACGTGCTGAAAAGACGCTATAAGCAGTGCGCAAGCGCCGTTCTAATTCCAATTCCAAAATGGATAGCTTGGTTCTTACTTTGGTTCGTTTCCGTTCGCCTCTCCCTCAATCACTGTGCAAACAGAAACTTTTAGGTAAGACTAGTTATTACCAATATAAAAAAAATATCTAAAATCATCTATTAAATTCCCCTAGATACTGTCTTAGAAGTCAGGAAGATATGATTTTGATTTAAACGACTGTATTCAAAACTGGTACATTTAAGATTATGAATACAGCCTTATACAAAAAAATAAGTAAAATTTACATCATATATGACAACGACAGAGACATTCATTACATACCAATGGTACTTTCTTTCGCGCCACTAATTATTTGTGGGTCAATCAACTTATTCTTGACGGTATTATTTCCCAGCAAGCCAGGAGACAAAAGTGACAGAGTTTCCTAGAATTTTTTTTTTTTTAAATTGAATACTATCATAGAATGGAAACCAGTATAACAAAAAAACGTGTATAGTGGATTTAAACCCCATAAAATGATTTTGCTAGCTCACTTGCTCAAAGGTCAGCTGGAAGAGATCCCTTAAAGGGATAAGTTCGCCCTTTTTCTTCCGGTTTCACTTTGCAACTTCCCTTTACCCTGGAGTGAGGCTTGGTAGAGAGCTACAAAAAACAGCTGATTGGCCCAGATACGTTTGGGGAAAAACGAGCGGAAACAGACACATTCTCGTACTCGGGTCTCGCGTCACTTGGCGCACTAGAGCGGGGAGCTAGGTTTGAGTTTAGATACTAGCGGTGTCGGTTTAGCGCGCGGCGCCGGACTTGCTGTGCTGGATGAGCCACTGGAGCGTGATGTCGATATTGTCCTTCTCCTTGCACGAGATCGAGTAGCAGCAGATCTCGCGGTCCTGGATTGCCGAGAGGTTCCTGGAATCGACATAACCATTGCAACGATTGTACAGTCACCGGCATCAATATCTGGCGTAACAAAGCCGGCAAAACCATTTGACACGTTCTTATGGCATTAGACATAGAGTCGTGTCAGATATTTATGCTTGCTATGTTGTGGCAGATGTTATTGCTGGTGACTGTACCTTCTTTTACCGACAATTGTTCCATCGAATGTATGTTTCGCAGAATTTTCATTTCATCGAAAACGATATTTTTCAGAATCCGTAAACTTTTCAGGGATGTTATAAAACAAACCTGCAATGCATGCACTATACTACTCACATGCGCTCGATGAGTCCGTGCTCGTCGAGGGCGTGCGGCAAGTCGCGCTTGTTGCCCAGCACCAGCACCGGGATGCACTATACTACTCACATGCGCTCGATGAGTCCATGCTCGTCGAGGGCGTGCGGCAAGTCGCGCTTGTTGCCCAGCACCAGCACCGGGATGCACTATACTACTCACATGCGCTCGATGAGTCCATGCTCGTCGAGGGCGTGCGGCAAGTCGCGCTTGTTGCCCAGCACCAGCACCGGGATGCACTATACTACTCACATGCGCTCGATGAGTCCGTGCTCGTCGAGGGCGTGCGGCAAGTCGCGCTTGTTGCCCAGCACCAGCACCGGGATGCACTATACTACTCACATGCGCTCGATGAGTCCATGCTCGTCGAGGGCGTGCGGCAAGTCGCGCTTGTTGCCCAGCACCAGCACCGGGATGCACTATACTACTCACATGCGCTCGATGAGTCCATGCTCGTCGAGGGCGTGCGGCAAGTCGCGCTTGTTGCCCAGCACCAGCACCGGGATGCACTATACTACTCACATGCGCTCGATGAGTCCGTGCTCGTCGAGGGCGTGCGGCAAGTCGCGCTTGTTGCCCAGCACCAGCACCGGGATGCACTATACTACTCACATGCGCTCGATGAGTCCGTGCTCGTCGAGGGCGTGCGGCAAGTCGCGCTTGTTGCCCAGCACCAGCACCGGGATGCACTATACTACTCACATGCGCTCGATGAGTCCGTGCTCGTCGAGGGCGTGCGGCAAGTCGCGCTTGTTGCCCAGCACCAGCACCGGGATGCACTATACTACTCACATGCGCTCGATGAGTCCGTGCTCGTCGAGGGCGTGCGGCAAGTCGCGCTTGTTGCCCAGCACCAGCACCGGGATGCACTATACTACTCACATGCGCTCGATGAGTCCGTGCTCGTCGAGGGCGTGCGGCAAGTCGCGCTTGTTGCCCAGCACCAGCACCGGGATGCACTATACTACTCACATGCGCTCGATGAGTCCATGCTCGTCGAGGGCGTGCGGCAAGTCGCGCTTGTTGCCCAGCACCAGCACCGGGATGCACTATACTACTCACATGCGCTCGATGAGTCCATGCTCGTCGAGGGCGTGCGGCAAGTCGCGCTTGTTGCCCAGCACCAGCACCGGGATGCACTATACTACTCACATGCGCTCGATGAGTCCATGCTCGTCGAGGGCGTGCGGCAAGTCGCGCTTGTTGCCCAGCACCAGCACCGGGATGCACTATACTACTCACATGCGCTCGATGAGTCCATGCTCGTCGAGGGCGTGCGGCAAGTCGCGCTTGTTGCCCAGCACCAGCACCGGGATGCACTATACTACTCACATGCGCTCGATGAGTCCATGCTCGTCGAGGGCGTGCGGCAAGTCGCGCTTGTTGCCCAGCACCAGCACCGGGATGCACTATACTACTCACATGCGCTCGATGAGTCCATGCTCGTCGAGGGCGTGCGGCAAGTCGCGCTTGTTGCCCAGCACCAGCACCGGGATGCACTATACTACTCACATGCGCTCGATGAGTCCATGCTCGTCGAGGGCGTGCGGCAAGTCGCGCTTGTTGCCCAGCACCAGCACCGGGATGCACTATACTACTCACATGCGCTCGATGAGTCCATGCTCGTCGAGGGCGTGCGGCAAGTCGCGCTTGTTGCCCAGCACCAGCACCGGGATGCCGGTCAACTGCTGCTTCTCGAGTAGACTGTGCAGCTCGTTGCGAGACGCCTCGATCTTGTCGCTGTCTGCCGCGTCAACCATGTATCTGTGAATAAACATAAATAAAGAAGACAAAAATATAAAGTCATCTACTGTTTAGTGTTTACAGTTGGCACTTTTATACACTGATGCTAGAGATATCATTCATTTCAATTTTTTTTTTTTAATATTTATACATTTTATCAAAAAAATATTAAACGATTTGATACAGAGCACAAATACTCGTACCAAGGAAAAATTAACCATAATCGTCTTCAGCGCAAAACAGGACTCGAACCTGCCTGTATTTTGATAAGTTTTAAAAACGCGCACCTGAACTACTTAGCCATTGCTAGCCAATATATAAAGCGTGGAGTAAAAGTAATATGACAGCACTCACACTATAGCGTTAACGCCTCGGCAGTACCTCTCCCACATTGAACGGAACCTGGGCTGTCCGCCGATGTCCCACACCTGCAATGATCATCATCATCAGTCTAAATACGTCCCACTGCTGGGCACATGCCTCCTCTCAAGGACGTATGTTTAAAGTTATAGCTACGCATTGCCTCGTCTCATTGATGAGAGGGCATTGGCATCCGACCCACGCTGGCATATTGCGATTGGGGACTTCATATACCTTTGAATTTCTTCTCCGACGTATGTAAGCAGGTAGAAGTCATCATAATCATCACATCAGCCGAAATACTTCCACTGCTGGACATAGGCCTCCCCCAAAGAATGCCAAAGTGACCGGTCCTGCGCCACCCGCATCCAGCGGACTCCCGCAACCTTTACCAGGTCATCAGTCCACCTAGGGGGGCCTAGCCAAGCCGCGCCTTCGAGTGGCCACGTACCAGAGTAAGTGGTCGACACTCGAGAACCAGGTCTCCAGACACATTAAGGGTGGCAGTAAACAACGCCATTATTTTTTAAATAATTTTTTGCTTGTGTTGGTTTTTTGGCGAAGTGTGTTGCAGATGCTTACTCTGTTTTGGACGAAGCCTGCGTTGTGGAATTATATATTTTACTCACGATGTTTTCCGTCATCGATAAGCTACAGGTGAATATCAAATATAACCGCTGTAAAGTATCATCCTCCTAGCAGCGAACGAACAAACTATAGAAGTGTAGTATGTCTTATGGGGCGGGGTGTCCAAACGATGCCAGCCAGAGGGGATAGGGCTACCGCAAAACGAAAACGAACTTCATTCGTGTATAGCGCTCTCTATCGCTCGAACTAGCATGTGCAACAGAGGGAGATACAAGAACGAAGTTCGTTTTCGTTTCGCGGTAGGCCCTCAGCCGCTTAATTAGAATGCCATGAACATGCGCATACCGGATTTTAGGGGTATCCTGCTGTTTCGGCAAAATATTTTTCGCCAAATTTCACTTCCCACAAAACTTATGGCAGTAGTTTCATTTCCCAAACGAACAAATAGCATATTTTTGTTTCGCATTTTGTTCATTTGGTCAAAATATCATCTGGCATAATTTTGCTTTGTCAAGTGTTATTAAGACAAAAGTTTATTAAGCAAACACTTTGTTCGGGCTAATATTGTTTTCCAAACAAAACATTTGTTCAAATTTTCATTTCGCACATTAGGTATCAGGGTGGAAAAAATGGCTTGTCATAAGCGAACTCTGTTTTTGGTCGGTTAGGTTAGGATTCACTTGTGACCCTCAGACCAGAAATAGACACCCCGCGCAGCGGGGTGGCGTCGATACGCTGGAGATTCTCGATGAAAAGGGCGAAACCGACTCGGGGCTTGCTTGCATGCATGCTGCTTATTTGCATTATAATATATTGTTACCTAAGTACCTATAGTACAAAAGAACATATAAACTTACCTGTAAATTGTTTACTTTTGTTTTTACAAACTACCCGCTTAGCAACATATGTAATCTCACTCAAATAGATTTCGTATGCACTACACAATTAGGATCTAAATCGTATGCCATGCAATAATTTGGAAAACGAATGTTATGCCAAATAATATGTTTGACCAAATGAAACTTGACTATGTAAAACTTTGCCAAACAATAATTTGCGAAGTAATATTTTGCCATAGGAGATATTGCCAAGAGATAAAATGCGAAACAATAATTTGACTAGTGATTTTTTGCCAAATGATCATTTGGGAAACATTTTTTGGGAAGTGACACTTTGGGAAATGATTTTTGCCCATACAATAGAGAACCGGTTTTAGGTTATGGTTATGTGTTTGGGTAGAAATTTGTAAGGCGCTCGCATTCTTTGGTTTTTTCCTTCGCTGCGAACGAACTGGGGTGACCGCTACTATGTATTGTATACGATTCCCACCGACCGGGCCGCGCCGCATAGCAACGGACGAGCGAGCACCCGCCGGCACGGCAGCCGACCGCGTTTTAATAGAGTAGGTAAAAATCGGACGGAGACGATCAGATGCGACGACAGCCGAGCGCGCAGCCGTCTCCACGCGTGGCGACCGGCCGCAAATCCATTAAAATGAAAATGCAACGTCTTTATTCAAGGTTTAAATTCCTTTGGCAACTTGTCCGTTTGATGAGAATAATCGTACATTAGGAGATATCCTCGAGCATTCATGCAAAGGCGCGCCGCGCCCGTCATCGCCTCCATTTGATCGGACCGCATCGGCAATCATCCACGCTATCTAGTGGCCTCCGCCTTGCTTTAGATGCCCTTTTACTAATCTTACCTTGATAGTGACATTGCCTTTAGTGATTTTGCGCATGTTGAAGCCCACGGTTGGGATCATGTCTTCGCTGAACTGGCCCGACTGAAACAAACAATATCCATAGTTAGCAGCTATGCTTAGGGCTATGGATTCTAAATCATGCCAATGCATATTGCATGCTATTTGTCAATGTATATTGTACGCTATCATCATTAATATAAAGTTTAAATTACAGCAATCACCACTGCTTAGATGCGCTCAGAGAATTTTTGTGTGCATTGAAGATAAGATAAAATTTCCTGGAAACTGCTATTTATTTGTTTTTTTGTATTGGGTTCATATAAGTATTTTACGAAAATTCATTTCACAAATAAAAACATAACGTGAACAGATAATGAAGGCTCATAACGAAATAAAAATATCGATGATAATAACTAATTAACATAAATATTTGGATGTGTACATGTTTGGATGTTTATTACTCACCTACGCTTAAACGGCTCAACTGATTTGGATGAAATTCTGCATGAAGATAGTTTATAGTCCGGATTAAAAAATAGGACAGTTTTTAAGTCGCGAGCGGTAGCTAGTGTATACTAATATTATAAAGAGAAAAGATTTAGGCTCCGAAACTACAGGAACGATTCGAAAAAAAAAAACATTAGAAGCCGACATTATTATCCCTGATGAACAGGCTACTTTTTACCGCGGGAAAATGCTTCACTCCTACGGGACAACGGAAAACTAACCGTGCGAAGCCGGGCCGTGCAGCTAGTAACTAATAAACATAAATATAATCAAAGATAAAAAAATAAGGAAGGCTAATAATAACTACAGCTGCCACCCGACATCGCACCCGGCTCAAAAGTCTAATCCCCATGAATGTCATATTTTTTATTTCACTAAGTATATTTAAAAAATAAGTACCTACACAATAGATAAAGGATGTCAATGAACTTGAATGAATTGGCTGATAAGGACTGGGGTAACATTGAGACGGTCGCATATAACCAAGGTCAGGGAAGTGAAGCGTAATGTAATGTAATGCATTAATGGGCACTACTTTTCTTCGTCTCAATTCAATCTTTATGAATAATATCATAAAGTCTATTTTAGATTGGTTGGACATGTCGTAATCTGAAAAAAAAAAACAAATAGGAGACATTTTCCTAGATTATAACTGCTTAAGCATTTAATAAAATTATCATATTTATCATATACTAATATTTTAAATGCTGAAGTGTGTCTGTCTATCTGTTGGTTACCTTTTCACGCTTAAACCGCTGAACCGATTTAGATGAATTTTCGTATAGAGATAATTTGAGTCCCGGAGAAGGACATAGGATAGCTTTTATTCCGAAAATCGTCCCTTAACGGGGTGAAAGTTTATATGGAGCTACGATATAAAAGAGTTCCACGCGGACGGAGACGCGGGCAGAAGCTAGTAATTAATATATCTGTAACAGAGATACTAAAAGGAGTAACATTTCAGTTTAATGGTTACTACACTTATTATCAATCCTAAAATTAATGATGTAGGACTCTAAAATTGGCTGATAATTATTTCGGCAACAAAAAAAATATAACACTGTATGTGAACATTTGGAAGTCAGTTGCAAAATGCCCTATCAAACCTCAGTTCACTGGATACAACTTTGTAACTACTACTAATTAATTTAACAAAATCAGCAGTACACTGTGATAAGACTGATTACTCATAAAAAGGCTGAATATATGTAGGTGTGTACCCACAACCAGTGAGTCAGTGGTAAACATCACCCGCCAGCCAATTATTTGTGTCACATCTGAAGTACAGAATAAATAATAGTATTATATACAGAAGGTTCTCTGTTAACAAATCCTCAGTTTACGTATGCCAAACGAGCCGTTACGTGGCCCATCCCTTTCTATCACATGCAACGCGCTGCGATAGAAAGCGTGCGTGCCGTAGCAGCGCTAACATACCGGCGGGGGTTGGTAGGCGTATACTTGTAGCGGCACGAATAAATCAGAGAGTTATATGTGTGCTGCCCCTTGTTATGGCTTAACACTTTCGCAACCAGGCAAAATTCCGAACAATACCCCAGAAACCGACAGAATTGGCGTCGCGTGAGGGTTTATAGCTCGTGCTCGACTCTCGGGTATGCCGGCATCTGAGTAAAGTTTACGAGTGCCCGAGAGTCGGAGAGTCGGGTACGCGGTGTCCAATAAATGCCCTATCATCATAATCATATCAGACGAAAGACGTCCACTGCTGCGCATAGGCTGGTTCCATGTTCACAATAATGTGTAAATTCCAATTGTAACAAAAGCAGGTCATGATTTTATACCCTAGGCAATCATAATGTCAACAAGTCTTTCCCAAGACAAACCACAGCAACGGCCCATAAGTTGTCTTAGAGCCAACGCATGAGCCACCAGTAGTGACCCGAAGCTCGGGACAATATCTTTCATACATTTTGTACAGCACCGGCGCACACCGGGTATTTAGTGGCTGCATACGAGCCACACAGTCACGTTTAGTGCAGGCGCCCTAATAATTGACATCAATATATTATGTAAATCTCTTCGTACCGGACGGTTCTCTCAAGACGTTCAGTGTGCAAACCGAAAATTATTTAAAAAAAAAACACTGAATACAACAATAGGCATTTTCATGTAGCTAACTATTATCTGTACTATGTATCTGTAACTGTAGGTACAGAATATACGCCATCACAAAGCCACCAAAGATATCTGACATGGCTCCAAAAATAGAGTTGTGTAAGATATTTATGCACACTTAGGTGTCACAGATATTAATGTTGGTGCCTGTCCATAGAAAATGGTTCTGATTGTATGTTCCTATTGTATGGGTCAAGTGCCAAAAGTAGGGCTTGAAAGGCCTTAAAACTTTGGATAGGAAAAGACTGTACACAAACATACTAAAAAATAGTATGACCCAAACATCCAACAACATCCATCAACCAACCGTTTAGCCAGTAGGGCAGGTTAGGTAAGAATCAAATAAAAATTTCATGAGCTCAAAATTCTGATGAAAGAATTAGAGGGAATACATGTAATTGTGGTTCAAGATCCATTGTCCAAGCAAACATGGGCAAAATAACTTAAAAACATTGATAACTTTCCTTTCACTTGTTATGTCTGGTGATGAAGAAGCCAGTAAAGGATATTGAAGCTTGCTGCAAGAACTATTATTGTTTACAAGCACAAAAAATGATCGTCAAATTCTTTGCCTAATAAAGAAGTTTGTACCAACCAAGAACATTATATAAAAGCAATACGCCAGCCGAAATAACCCAGTCATTATTCATTCAATCGAAAACACACCAATGCTATAATAATGCCATCTGACATTCAATCTCCCCAAAAAGTTACGGTATCAGCGCACAACAGGCATAGTTTTTATCGCTAAATCTCCAACAATGACTGTATTTAACACTTATTTATTGTTTTCCAATGATACTAACTGCAATGACGTTCACAAAAGTTGTTTTCCCGGAGTACTGCAAGCCGACCAGCGTAAGCTCCATCTCCTCTTTCCAGAACAGGCTTTTGAACCAATCAAGAATACGATTAATCAAAGCTAACATCTTGAATTACAATAATCACAATACTTTAGCCTTAAAACGTAAAATTATAACGCCTCTCGCGAAAGACTGCTGTCGACATCAACTGTCACCAGTTGCGTTTCGTTCGCTATCAAAAACGCTTCTATGACTCAGTAATAAATTACTACGTGTCACCGAAAATAGTTAATTAGTAATTACCGAGTCATGTTTACATACTTTTTTGATTATTTTTTTATTTTTTGATTATTTGTGTAGAAAAAATTATAATTTTACAATTAATAACACAGCAAAGTATCAATCTATGGACTGTTCTTTTTTATTATTTTTACAGTTTTAATTCGAACGAAACGCTTTAACACGCACGTGTTGCCAAGTTACTAATTGAAATCTCCCTTAAATCTAGTGTAAATCTCCTTGCCAAGTGTCAAAATGTCAATATTCAAATCCAAAAAATACAACAGACCGAAATAAAATTACGACTACGATTAAATATAAAAATAAATAGTGCCACACTTTAGAGTTAAGATATATATAACACGAATATGTTAGCTACGTAAGCTTTTTAATGAAAATCATCATGTGGCGTATAAAATACGTAAAAACAATTGAGTTTTTGACAGTTGCACATACTCCATTTCTTTGCTCCTTTTCAAAATTAATAAATAACATAAACGTAATAAATTGATAAAAATAATAAATGTTAACTGCCACGATCTTCGAGGAATTCCATATTCCGGTAAGTTAACATGTTACAGACGTTACAGTTCCATCTTGATGAATTTCTGAATTCTAGAATTTATAACATTATTTATTTATTCATAATGAATACTGTGAAACAAATTATAATTACAAAATAAATTAAAGCTACTAAAGCTAGCTTAAACATAAATACAAGATAATCATAAACAACAAAAAAGACCGGGTTGCACTCCGGGAGTGCCGGCAGAAGTGAAAACTTGAATAATTTTAATTTTGTTAAAAAAAGTCCCTATCTCCCCCCTCTCTCCCCCTGCGTGCCAATATATCTAATAACAACCTTATTAGTAGTACGCTATATTCCAACTTAACTCAGCAAAATTGATGAAGGAGACGATGAAATTAAATACCAATTTGTTTTTGCCATTGCCAAATATTTTTCAAAGCTTTATCTCTTTAGGAATAACCTCCAAATTCGAACTATTCGAATTTTGCTCAATAGTAAAACGGTAAAGGACGCGTGGACAAAATTACAAATTTATTTGCAGAATTGCAAAAAGTGTTTAACGGCTTTATACTCTTACGAATAGTGTTCAGTGTGTGTTTTTGAATGAAGTCGAATCAGCTAAAAGAGTAATATAAAAGTTTGATAAAACAAAATGGAATTTGCATTTACGGAAAATGTGTTACGACCTTATACTGTTAACAATAAAGTACAAATTAGAACCTGTCGCGAGTTTAACAATTTCTGCCCATCCCAAAAAGTGCTCAGCGCCGGTAAAGAAGATTCACTTCAAAAAACAACATTGGGTATAACTAAAAATAATTTATTATATTATGTGACCAACGCGACAGTTTGTGAAGATATTTGCACGTTTTTCTTTCACGCACAAATTACCACATGGATTTTGACGAAATATTCCAGCCCAGCTAGCACGATAGGTTTTATCGTCAAAAAAGTAAGTATACTGAAACGACACGTAAAACATTACTATAAAAACTATTATGCCAGGGTCTCAGTAATAGGTGGTAATAGTTATAACTTGTAGGAATAACGTAAGTATATTAAATTTATACTTGACGACCGGTTAGCCTAGAGGGCAGTGACGCTGCCTAGGAAGCTGAAGTTCCTGGATTCGAATCCCGGTAAGGACAATTATTTGTGTGATGAGCATGAATATTTATTTCCGAGTCTTGGATGTTTTCTATGTATTTAAGTATTTATATCTATGGAAATATATCGTCGTCTAGTATCCATAACACAAGCCTTATTGAGCTTATTGATTTGTGTGTGATTGTCCCCTATCATTTGTAATATTTATAATACATATTTATAATTTTAATATGCGTATTGTACCTTAGGTAGACTGAAACTTGTGTGATATTAACGTACTTACTTTTACTGTGAGTAGGTAATACCTAGTTTTCGTGACGCCGTAAGATTTTTTTTTTAACTTTTAGATGATAAGTCAAACAAATAGATATACAAAATATTAGGCGAAGGTACTTTCCCATTAGGGGCATATTTAAAGATTTAAGGGGGCGTTTCGGAGCAGCGCCGCGCGAAGTTTAGGTTTTTAGCGCTACTCACACAACGATATAGGCTCGCGCACCGCACACGCACACATGCACGTATACACAGTGGGGCGTCGGACTTTGACTCGCCAACAAAATTGTAACTTTGGATTTTGTTACCAAATATAAAAATTGTTATGTCAAATATAGGTATTTCATCTTAATACCTACCAACGTTCGCCCGAACCGAGCGCGCAGCCTATCTAACTATGTGGACAGTTGTTTTGTTCGACCGAACGGCTTATAGTTAAAGCAATGACGCGTAATTCAATGTTGGAGAGGCAACCAGATGGCTAGCGGTATTTGAGCTCCCGTAGTGTTGTGGAACCACCCTGTGCAACCCGAATTGAGCCAACTGTGACTGGTACGGAAATAGGAGAAGGGTTGTAAAAAAAAATGTTGCGTGGCAACCGATTGAAACGCGGTAGCCTGAAAGTGTGTACGCTGTCTATATAGTGGAATTTTTATGCCATCCCTCCTAGTGAGACCGGAGCCGACTAAACGAGCGAAGAAAAAAAAATAAAAAATTGGCAGGCAACCGCTTGAATACAAACGCGAAATTCGACAAAATGGGAATACGCCAAGAATACGCGCAATAAAAGGTTTTGCAATCAATTGCCATGGACAATTTTTGCTTGGGAGGGACGGTTGCCTCTCCGACAGTGAATTACGCGTCATTGCTCTGAATATTAGGCGAGGGCGATTTTTGCCATATGTATGTAGGAGGGTCGGGCGGAACTGGTGGAGATTCATTATTTTCCCCACTCTCGTTAACCATGCAATTTCACGAAATTAAAGTCGATCTACACTCTTTAGGTTTAATCAGTTTGATTAGAATTACAAATGGCACGAAATAATCATAAACCACTCGGATGAAAACAGATTACTAATTCTGTAACACGGAACGTGGGGAGATTCATTATTTCCCCCACTCTCGTTAACCATGATATTTCACGAAATAGAAGTCCATCTACACTCTTTAGGTTTAATCGGATTGATAAGAATTACAAATAGCGCGAAATAATCATAAACCACTCGGATGAAAACAGATTACTAATTCTGTAACACGGAACGTGAGGAGATTCATTATTTCCCCCACTCTCGTTAACCATGATATTTCACGAAATAGAAGTCGATCTACACTCCTTAGGTTTAATCAGATTGATTAGAATTACAAATAGCGCGAAATAATCATAAACCACTCGGATGAAAACAGATTACTAATTCTGTAACACGGAACGTGATAAAGTCGGCAGAAGGTTGGGAGCACAACCGCACTACAGCTCGCGTCTCATTCCAAAGTGAGTTGCTTGTCAACGTGTTTCCCACTCCACCTCCATGTGACAGCTGTCAGATTATATGATTGATATGAGGAAAAAATTGTTCGTTTCCGGAACATCGCCAGCCGCTGCCGCTGCACGCTCGCTACGCTCGCTCGGCTCACACCCTGTAGGTTCGCGGTTCTTCCTAACACTCCTCCTCGCTTCGCTCTTCGTTGTACCTACACTGACCTGCCTCAGAATCCAACAAAAAATATTATACTAATAATAGTAATAATCATAATTCCAAAGCAAAGTATATATTTTCCCAAATGACATTTGACGGTTGGTTTTTTGCCTAAGCAAATCATTTACTTCATAATTATTTGCCACATAAAAGTTTGTTGTAGTATTGCATTATAAAAATTTTGCCAAATAAACATAGTACGAAGTAAAGTTATGCCAACGATTGATTTACCAAATGAAAATTCTGCGAAAATTTGGTTGCGAAGTGAAGTTTAAAGAAACCATTTTGGCCCTATAGTTAAATATCGAACTCACTAACAAAATTTCACGAGAATCTGTTGAGAGATGCGACTTATAGAGGTGACAGCCGGACAGCCGGACATACGAAATCATTTTTGCACTTTAGTTAAATATCGGACTCGCTCACAAAATTTCACGAGAATCTGTTGAGAGATGCGACCTATAGAGTATAATTAGATGTCAATTACATTGTTATTACTCTATAGGTGCTAATTACTACCCAATCCTTTTTTATGATCAAACCGAGGAAGCATGTTGTTAAGTTCTACGTGATTTAAATATGTTAATCAATGAACATAAGAATAATTTTCGTTTGAACCACTGTGTACTCATTTTGTGTAGTACACGGTTCGATCGCAATCTGTCAATGCGGCGCCAAGCGATGTGGTCTCGCTCCGGAGGCTCGCGGCCGACTGAACGCGGCCGCCGCGAGCGGTCGCACTTGTAGTGAGCCGGCCGCTCCATACTAATTCGTATGAAGAATTAGAGCGTAAAAATTGGGCATCTTTGCATGAAATTTACAAGAAATAAGTACATATTTGTTAAGAAATGAAGATTGCAAGGATTTAACTATAGTTTTAACTTTATTATTTGATACAATTCATTTAATAATTCTTGATACTTACGACTCAGTTGTTACAATACGGGAGTGCGTTTTACACGTTTTTAGTGTTTTTATGATTTTTTTTACACTTGCCTATAAGCATTATCTTAAATTCGAATGATTCAAGAGGAAGTAACATTCATTGGCTAGCCGTGTAATATTTTTCAAGGGCTTATTATTTTCGCGGCGACAGAAAAATTAAAGAGCAGCAAACTATTTGCAACTAAAATAATAACTTGTCAGCGATTAAATATTTTGGCAATCATTTATATTAAATGAGCTTTAAACTAAGGATATTTTAAAATTCAAATAATGGCAGCTACTTTAAGGTAGCAGAAATAATAAACAAGATTACTGAAATCATAGGCGAGGTACTATAAATAATGACTTGGCGACTAATATTAGCAGAAGGATAACAAACTTTATATTAGTGGCAACTACAGGTCTCCATCTAAAAAAGCATTTTGGGCTTTGATTTGCTGGCAGTTTAAATATTAAAATGGGTACTATATAAAAGTAATGGGGAGTTATTTTTTTAGTTTTCGAAACCATAATTTAATGAAAACGGCGATAAGCCGCGGATAGGTTAGAAGACGGAAGCGGGAGCAGCTCCCGCTTTCGTCTTCGCGGTTATTTTTTTTACAAAAGAGCGGAAAAACCAGCAAATTAACAAAGATGAATCCGAATGCATGTTTAGTATGGCGTTTAAATATTATTTATACGGGCCAAAATTATTATTTATACATGCAATTTTCAACTTTGAATAAAGCTCTTAAAGTGTCGCACAAAGTATTTTTTTTATGACCTTGATTTATTTTATATGCAATCTCCATTGAACAATTAGGGTAGGCCATTTTCAACTTTTTATCCGCTGTCATGTTTCCGCTTAATTAGTTAATTCAGTCGCCAAAACAATAACTCGATGCTAGTTTATATTGAAACAAAGCCGAAAATTGATTACTTAGCTGCTACTTTTTACTTTATACTAGTCTCCGCAATTAGTCGCCAACTTATTATTTTTGCTACCCCTTTAATTTTTTATACATCCCTAAATCAGAATAATTTGTAGCCGCGTTAAATACATGCCTTTTTCAAGGTTGTGGAACATCGTTTACTATATAATTCTCTTACATTCTCGACCCTCGATTGCCCCCTGCCGGCCCTTAAAGCAAGATAACTAATATAACCATATCGGATGCGATGGATGTCATGGAAATAATATAGCACAATCGTGTTGTAAAATAACTTGTTGATAGTTAAAGTTAAATATTTCCATCAAACACTTACAAAACTTTTGAATAATGTATACTATCGACAACACAGCTGACCGAGCATCCGTGCACTTTATATGAATTGTAATAAGGTTCTATATAAACACAGGATGGTCAGTAGTTACTTCGGTTGGCGTTTGTACTCATACTTTACTAGCTTTTGCCCGCGGCTTCGCTCGCGTTAAATTCGGGGTAACACGGTTCGGTTCCCCTTTCCTGATTTAGAACAGAAGAGAACTCGGAACAGAATATTATTTTAATACGCTAAGTTGTATACGATATTATATGTCTTTCCATTTGGGGATAGAATGTAAAGATTCTGGGGATTGGAAACGCGCGAACATTCTAAGTTCACCCCAGCCACCTTTAATGTTTGTCCTTGCGCTTTGTTAATGGTCATAGCGAAAGTAAGCTTAAGAGGAAATTGTAGCCTTTTAAACTGGAACGGGAGATCTGTGGGAATTATTGGGATTCGTGGGATCATTACATTTTCACCATTTCCTACGCCGGTTAAGATAGTGGCGCTAGTTATATTGCAGCCAAGTTGTGTGACACGAAGTCTCGTCCCATTACATAATCTCGGGGCATCCGACGGGGGACTGGGACCCCTAGTTTTAATTGAAGCTTGTGTGAGGGTACACCTGGCAGCTCAACCGAATTCAGAAACTCTACGGGATGTGATGTGCTCTGTTCTGTATCCATAACTGAGTCTACTGATAAATACTCTGTTCTCCTCCTGTATCTCCTGGTACTTTACTCAATATGTCTGAATTTATTTTGTTGACAACATCATTTTTTGGTGCTAAAATTGCTTTTTCACATACATATTGATTTTGGTGTATATTGTTTTGTAAATCTGGGTCAACACTTGCAACTAATTCTGAATCAATTAATTGTCAAAAAACTCCCGTCAGTGTCACACAGCCCTCGGCATCAGTTTCTAACCGACCATCTCCTATTTTCAATAGTGTTTCGGCATGGTTGCCAGCATTTGTGTATCATATAGTTGCACTCTCGTATTTGTAGTCAAACTGAACTTTATTACGGTGGCCCATAGAATGGACGACTTGAGACATGCTTAATTTCGTCTGCATCAGGTGTCCCCTTCTGAATGACTGGTAACGTTTGGCGGAAATCATCAGCCAATAAAACCACCATCCCTCCCATAACATCGGTACCGTTGCGCAAATCCTGGAGCGTTCGATTTAGTGCTTCTACCGCTTTTTTGTGCGCCATAGTACTTTCAGCCCACACTAAGAGATTGCACTGACGTAGCATAGCACCCCGTGCGCTATTTTTACAAAAATTACAGACTGTTTTAATTAAATTACCTTATTATTCGTTTGTATCATAGAACCTGGACCAATTTTCCCGAGAGTCTCACACAAATTTCCATCCCCTATTATAGCGGCTGGGGGAAGATTTCCAAGACAAAATAAGGCAGGTATTTTTCGTTGGTTAACAGAGAGACAGTGTACCAATTTTTAGCTTCCTACCTTGAGGACTGCGAGAAGTCCCATATAAAATTTGTAAAGAGTTAGGGCCAGATTTAAAAAAAAATGCTGCACGATTTTTTTGTTAGTCACAAATAGTCCGCATACCAATTTTTAGCTTTCTACCTTGAAAATTGCGGAAAGCTCCATATAAACTTCCACCCCCCATTTTAAGGAAGTGGGGGGGTTAGAAAAAGATAAAAAGTACCCTATGCCACTCTCCATCCCTTCAACTATCTCCACATAAAAAAATACTTCAAATCGTTGCTCCGTCTTGCCTTGAAAGACGGACAAACAAACAAACAAACACATACACGTCAACATTTATAATATTAGTATGGATGGTTATTTTTGATTACATTCAAAATTTGAACATATCATGTATGAGAAACAAATCAATTTGATTTCACCTCAATTGTAGGTACCGACTATTAGTTAGTCGATGTTGATTTTTAAACTGTATCATTTTTTTTTATGTCTCTGAGATTAAAAAACACTTAGGCGAGAAACAATTAACAAAACAAACATCATGAATCTGAATCTTAAAGCCTAGAATGGCATGCCTGCATTTGTATCACTCAGGCTTTTGGATCATATTTTTACCTCCGATTTCATCCCTTTGAGGGATGATTTCGAGATAAAAACTATCCTATATTTTAAACCAGGCTATAAAGTATATTCGTGCTAAATTTCATTCAAATCGGTTCAGCCGTTAAAGCGTGATTGAGTAACAAACATCCAAACATCCAAATATCCAAACATCTAAACTTTCACATTTATAATATTAGTAGGATATATATAGTCTATAGATTTTGACTTGTAAAAGTGCATTCGTGGCCTATTTTCTGAATAAATATGTTGAATTTTGAACAAATACAAAAGGCTTGCTCTCTAGATTGCCTTCCAGCAATGCTGTTACTATAAATGCGAAACTGTGACTCTGAACCAATTGAGATGAAATTTGGTATGGAGATATTTTGAATCCCGGGGAAGGACAAAGGATAGTTTTATCCCGGAAATCATCCCCTAAGGGTTGGAAATAGGGGATGATAGTTTATATGGAGCTACGATATAAGCGAGTTCGACGCAGAGTCGCGGGCAGAAGCTAGTCGTGGAAGCTAGGGTGGAAAGTTTACAGGGTCAGATTCAAACATTGATCCTTGTAGCTACGCGAAAATAGTCTCCTTAGTGTTTTAGAAACTTTTAAAAAAGGTGCCAATGTCAATCAGTTACAGTAGCAATAAAAAAAACAACAAAAAAAACTTTATTGTCTTCATTGGCGAATATTGCACTCACCATTGCCTTTTCATCAGAGATGTGCTATGCCATGCTATGCTTATGCTATATAAATATGCTTATGTTTTCATACATTTGAAACGTAGAGCCTGGAGCTACGTTTCAAATGTATGAAAACATAGCACAGCAAGGCATAGCACATCTCTGGTGGAAAGGCACCCTAAAGACGACAGGGAAGGGGCGGAGGCGCGGGCGGCGAGGCCGACGTCACGTGCAGACGAGCGTGGATTGCGGGCGCCGCACCGCACATTCCGTTGCCCGTGTCGTGCCATATTTTGATGCCGCCTGTCATGTGACTAAAACCGGCCGGCATTCAGTCAGTCTTGTGCAAACGTTCTACCGGACCGCTCGCTAGTGCCACCCGTGATCGCGCACACGTTTCGTACATGCAGATGAACAGAAAAACCATACTCTACTCTAGCATTGGGTTAACAAAAATGGATTGCGAGGACCTCACTTAGATATATTTGTGAAGTGTGTGAAATATTCAATTCAGGATTTACGTGATTGTTTTTGTGTTGACATTGTGATCAATTCTGTTGCGAAGCAAATATGGAAACGAGACACTACTGGCAGGATAACGGGCACGCCGTCAAATACGAGAGGTGAGAGATACCTACTTAATAAAATTGGATTTCTATCGCCTTTCCAGGGGAAAAACGGGTGTTGAATTTCTTATCATTGAAGACTTATCTCTTAGCTTTAGCCGGGCTGATGTGAAAAGGAGGAAGATTTTTTTCCACAGACCATTAACATAAACAAGGTACTCAAAATCAATCAATATACTGTACTAACTAATGAACTTAGTCTATAATAGACTCTCAGTCCTCAAAGTATGACAGATGACAGACAGGTGTATGTACAGTATTTTAATTTGAGACCTACTGAAGGTTGACAATCCTGTTGAATCGTATCTTAGGTACTTAGCTTTAGCTGGGCTGATGTGAAAAGCAGGAATATTTTTTTTCCACAGACCATTAACATAAACAAGGTACTCAAAATCAATCAATATACTGTACTAACTAATGAACTTAGTCTATAATAGACTCTCAGTCCTCAAAGTATGACAGATGACAGACAGGTGTATGTACAGTACTTTAATTTGAGACCTACTGAAGGTTGACAATCCTTTTGAATCGTATCTTAGGTACTATAGGCAGGAATACAAAATTTATTTTTGCGGAAAGAGTCATAAATTAAAGATCGTGACCGTACATTAACCCCTTACCGCATAGAAAGCCATATTTGATCACCGAAATTTATCATTTTTTTATAGATAATAATTTAATTTATTCTTGAGCAAACAATCGTAATTTCTAAGAAGCCAGTTTCCGTGAATCGCAACGTATTTTTTTTATTTCTGTGGGTAAGTCATTTCTTATAAAAATGTTAAGGGTAAGTGAGATGTGTTACATCGGTGCCGTGCGGAGTAAATAGATAAACCTTCTGGCTAAAAAACAACTAAATGAAGGTGAGTAAATAACATAACAAAAATATAAACGTAGAGTTCAAACATTCAGTAACTTATATTGCGAATGTATTTTGGACTAGAGAATGTTTTCGTAATAGATTTGATCTTGTTTTTGTAAAGGCCATATTTGACTTCCTATGCATTTGAGTCAAAAACTGTAACAGTCATATTTGGGTTCCCATGCATTAAGGTTTTTTCTTATTGATTTCAGAAAATAATCCTTCGCGGTTTTATGGAGCGTGGAATATTATGAATAAAATGCAAATAGAAAATACCAAAATCACTACATGCGTGCCTAATAAAATTGAGGAGTTCCCTCAATTGCTCATGGATCCCATCATCCAACTGATTTTTTTTTTAAATGAGACCCACCTGGAACATACTTACAAACAAAAAATACAACCGAATTGAGAACCTCGTCATTTTATTTGAAGTCGGTAAAAAATGAAAAAGTGGAATGAAACCACAAATTATAAAAGAATTAGAAATACCAGCAGATATTTTCAAGTTTCTTTTAACTAACAATCGAATAGAGCTAAAGCGGTTCGTTGCTATAATGTTGACCATTTTCCTATTTGGACGAAAAATATTCGTCAGCATTGCAAAAATGTGGATTTACCGTTATTTTACAAAGTGTGAGAAATGGTTAGTATATTTGTTTTAGTGACAAACGTAACTGTTTTACAGATTTTCACAGAATGTAACTAAAGTTCAATCATAATGATAACTATCATACGCGACAAAGCTTGATTGCATATGAAGCCAAATATGACTAAAAAATATTTCACTGCAACGCATATAAAGCCATTTATTTTATGGCATTATTTTGTAATTTCTATATAATGAAAGCAAAAAAAATCAAAGTCATTAAAAACTATTACAAATAGTCCATAGAGATATATTCTGTTTTTTTTTTTAATTCAATCCTTTATTAATTCATGCGGTAAGGGGTTAATCAAAACAAATGTGGAATTGTATAGTTACGTTAAGGATTATTCTGCGTTTATATCGGCATCGGCATTCGGTTTCATGGGATACAGAGATATGGGGACAGATATTTTTAAATTTACATACAACCATATCAGTATTTTAATTACCACCAAAAACATAAATGTAAAAAAGGAGAGCCAAGTTAAATACAAAAATTATGCTTGGCTGTGGGCTTCGCCGCATAAGAATGGAGATCTAAATGAGTGCCAAGTTATATGCAAAATCCAAATATTCTTTGCGTTATTGGATACCTATAACAATTGCTGTCATTTAAAAATGTGAGATCTTAAAGTAGATTAGATTTGACTTGGCCAGTTTTATGTTTTTGGTGGGATATCATTACTTTTTGTAAAGAAAACTAGGGAGGGTTTGAGATTTAATGTTTATGTTGATTTACTTGGTTCTGTGTATAATTAGTGGTGCCGCGTGCTGCCGACGACACACCGTTGGCCGGTTGTTTAGCGCGTATTATAAGTTTTGTATGGGGACACCACTTATTTTTTGACTTAACCTTATTTTTATATTTCTGTTATATAGCAAATATAATGATACATATATTGGGATAGTTTCAAATATCTGCTTGTAACGGTTCCAACGCTACAATAAAAAAAATATTGTATGGGGTCCCCCCTATTTTTTTACTATTTTTTTATTTTTAGTTTTTTTCCTACGCTTACACACAATTACCGAGCTGGATTCCAAATTTCATCCTTCTAGGTGATCCGGAAGTCAGTAATAAAATTTAAGACTTTTATTTTATTTTATTAGGGGACATTCCTTCACAAATCGACCTAGTCCCAAACTAAGCAAAGCTTGTACTATGGGTACTAGACGACGATAAACATACTTATATAGATAAATAAATACATAGAAAACATCCAAGACTCAGGAACAAATATTCGTGCTCGTCACACAAAATAAATGCCCTTACCGGGATTCGAACCCAGGACCTCTTGCTTCGTAGGCAGGGTCACTACCAACTAGGTTAAAGCGGTCGGTGGTTTTGACGTTCATATCTTTACAACCTTTTGAGCTAGCTTCATGAAATTTGGGCCTCTAGATGTCCTTATGGGATATAATTAAACACACATAGTTTTATGTGTTTACGTTAAAGAGGTTTTGAGTTATAGAAGGGTCAAAAGTGGCACCAAGTGGTTCGTGCAATATTACACTCGGCGCAGGCTAGCCAGTTCCTTTGCTTGAACTTGGCTTGACACGCTGCCGCGTGTCTAGCTAGATAGGTAACATACACCAATCAGAACAGGAATATTCTGACTCGTATTTTTAGACTAATATCCTAAGAATATGCTGGTTTCGGTAGTAGAGATCAACTCGAATATATACAGAAAATCGAAAGAGTCGAAAAACTCCGTTTATAGACCTACCTTAAAATGCAAAAGACTTGAAATTGAAAGATTTAAAAGCAAGATAAATAATTAAACAGTTACTCAAGAAACAAATGCGTAGTTGCGTAGTGGCATGGATGACGTGGATCGCTAGGTATAGTGGACCCGGGGAACCTTGATCCCTATGACAGCTGTCATCTCCGTACAATTTATAACCTTAAAACGTAAAATTGTACTGAAGTGACAGCTGTCATAGGGATCAAGTTTCCCCGGGCCCATAGGTACAGCAAATTGAAGAGACGTCTGTTTCGAATGGGTAAAAGGAAAACTGCATGCATGATCCACGGCAGGATGTGCAAGAGGATGAGCTAAAAACATGCACTCCTTAATTAATTCGAAAATTTCTTGAAGCAGTCCCCTGAAGTAAGTACCTAAACTTGCACAGAGTAACATTATAACATCTGGTTCAAGTGGCATAGGTATAACAGATCCGGAACAAACCAACACGGTTTATGAAATACTTACTTACTGACACTCGACAGATTTTTTTTTTCGTTCCGGTACTTTGAACCCTATAAACATCAGCGAAAAGCGAGGGGCATACACTGCGAGGAAAGATAAACTAATTTATTTCCGTACTTTCTAATTCATAACATAACAAAAGATCATCAAACATGATAACATTCCAATGGTCACCAAATCAAATGATATTTAGACTGTCCACCTAATTCCTGAAAAAAGGTATCATAAAAGCGAAGATTTTAATAACGATTAAAGTCTCACAACATTGATAACAAGAACAAATAGGCAATACGAAAGGTACTTCAAAGCAGGAAACTGTTGAACATAGCAAGTATGATCAGATTCGTAGCTGTAGGTAAGTAAGTCTAAATGGGTTCGTCTTCCTCTCAGAAATACCTCAGGTACTCGTTGTATTGCGTCACTTTCCTGGCGTCCCAAACGAGGAAAACAAAAAATTTCAAATAAGTATTTGTTTCTCTCTGAAGTTCCAAATTAAACCTTCGCAAATAACGTGCGTGCGCCACTATGTGATGGTAACACGTGATACTGAAATAACACACGAGTTGTCAAGTTCTCGCGTCACGGTGTGCTATTGTATTTGCAATTCGATATCATTCAGACAGGTTGTGACGCACCACTGCATTGTTCAGTTGTGCAAAATGTTCTCCATGCCAGTAAAACTATTAAAAGAGGCTTAGATTAGATACTTAATCCCAGGCGTCATTAGCGTCACGTTCAAAAATATTCGTTTCCTGTTCTCTTCTCTCCTGTACGCTTACCATGAGTTTGACAATGACGGCTTACGCTAACGAGTATCGAGTTTTCTATCTGTGCATCCCGCTCGTACTGTCAAAGTGCAATAGAGATGCACAGATAGAAAACTCGATACTCGTTAGCGTAAGCCGTCATTGTCAAACTCATGGTAAGCGTACTGTGGTTGATTACAAATGATAAGTTCACAACAGCATTTAAGCACGTTCGTTATTTCACTCTGATTGTATTTGCCAGAAGAGCAATTTAAGAATTCTTAATTCTCCACGATACCATTGCTCATAATATATTTGTAATATTTGGTATTCCCCAGCAAATCAGATACCAAATTAGAATAATATTATCTCACGTGTCTGTGTGATTAAATAAACAAATGAGGTCAAAAAGATAATCCGCAGAATCCACATTGTATACATTTGGTATTAGGAAAAGATATGCTAGAGTGTAGATCCACCGAAAGTCGAAACAACTACGATTATTCTGCAGTGATAACTGTGTCAATCTGCTATAGATGCAATAGGTACTGGTAATATAGATATCTGTAAGCACGTCACGAGCCGAGAGTTCAATGCTATTGCAACGAGTACATCTGGTTCACTCTGATACCTTTGAATCATGTGATACGAATGCAACAGTATTCTTGCCACTTACTGACCTGAACATATTTTTTTGTACATTAAGAAAGAAATGTACATTAATGGAAAGAAAGGGGTAAAGCTACCTACAGAGCTCTAGTGGGGGTATTCTACCTGCAGTGTTCAGTAAGGTGTATGAACTTCCGCTGTTGGGATAAATCCTTCAACTTTCTTGGGAGTCAACCTCTGGCAGATGGAGGATTTTGGTTTGGAGTGGGGCTTGACTATATACTAAGGCTATATGTTGTTAAAGACCCAGATGCTTTTCGATGGGGCATGAGCCAATTAGCACAATGGATCTGCTAGTGAAGACCACTTTCTTGTTATTTTTTTTGACTCGAAGGATACAATGAGAAGAGAACCACCAGCAAGCACCACACCATGCTCACGTTGAACTCATCTTTGAGGAAATATTGTGTAGACCTGAAATCTGAAATATTAACCACTTGAGCTTTATTTTTGGAATCATGCTAGGTCATCCCAAACAGACTACTATGTTATAGGATAAACTAATTAAATATTCCTGTGTCAGGAACCCAGTCATCATTTATTTAAATTTGTCTACTGTCAATAATGTTCTTTCTCTTACCTCATTTGCTCAAAGGTTAGCTGGAAGAGATTCCTTAAAGGGATAATTTTGCCTTTGTACATTTAAACAAAGTTTTTTTGTACTTGCTGTATTCCACCCGTTTTATGTACAATAACAATTTATTTAATTGTATGACATACATTATTTTTGGCCTTTAAAGTTTGTCACTCTTTAGTACCACCCAGGGGACACGTGCAGGGTTGTGGTAGGTAGCTCCTGCGGACGCGAGTAAATAGGAAATAGGACTTTCTGGCTTCATCAATCATCGTGCACTTGCACGAAATGAAAACTTTCCAGCGTTACTTCGTAACGAAAAGGCTTCCTTCCCCAAAGATTAATTCGAAAATTAGAAGTATACGAAGATCCTTGATATTGAATGCACTTGCGCTGAGAATAGAGCACCTGTTTTATGCGAATACGAAACTGTGAAAATGTTGGCGTTAACCTTCATGGAACACTACGCCACGAGGCGCAACTCATCGTTTTCCTGTGTGTAGGTTTAAAAGTCCTTTCTTTTGGTATACGGGGTCGGATTTTTGTTAAGTTGACGAAATATTTGGTTTTTATAAGACATATAGGTAGTCAACATTTTATTATCGGTAAGATGGTTGAAAGTAGAGTACAGATGCCGTCAAACTTCTTGAACATTGAGCGGGACGAAGTGGGGGGGCAGCTCGCAGGTACAATTCGCCTTTGCGCAGGCAAGGTCATTTGCTCAAGAAGTTTGACGGCATCTGTAATTTAAAAGTGTCTGTTATTTCCAAGGTCTAAATCAATCTAGATGATGAACAAAAACTGGTAAATTATCAAAATCTTATAATCAAGTTTGTCTAGTAAAATCATGATTTTTCTTTTAGAAATAATTATTAGTCGCGTTATCCTGCTTTATCAATTTAAGGCTTTAATTAATATTCGGCAATTATAATTGTTCGGTTCAATTATTCTACATTATTTTAACATACAGATGTATCACTTCTCTAGAAAAATCATCAAGTTATTACATTTCTAGAGAAGTGATAAGCATGAGAAGAAGAACTGATGAGAGGGTAGAGGCTGTAGTCCCCACGCTGATGGTTAGAAGAAATAATGCAGTTTTTTTTTTTACATCGACATGAACTCAGCTAAGCCAGCCCACGGGTTATATACGTGGACGTTATTATTGGGTATCGAAAGTCTGAGGGCCTACCGCGAAACGAAAACGACTTCTGTTCGTGTATCGATCTCTCTCTCGCTGTCGCACTTACTACTTCGAGCGACAGAGAGGGAGATACACGAACGAAGCTCGTTTTCGTTTCGCGGTAGCCCCTCTGTAGCGTAAGCGCGCGTGATCGAAAATAGTAAGTACCGTCGGCGATTTCGTAAGGATACGTTCATATTTTCACTTGCAATTTCAAGCATTCAGTCTTAATATAGGATCTCCAATCCCAGAGCTCTGGTTTTAAAGTGAAATATTTTGAAATTGGGTCCTGCATGAGAGATGCCTGTTCAAACAATGAAGGCATTGTACACCACACAATACAGTAACAGTATAATTGGGCCATTTTACGGAAAGCTTTACGCCAGACCTTTTTTTTTTTTGGTTTCTTCTATTCAGAATCGAGAGCACTTTCGAACCTAAGAGGAAAAATAAACTGTCCAAAATATTACATATAATTTTCGGTTTCCCGTTACGTTACCACAATACAAGCTTAGTATGGATACGGTAACGGGATGGAATAAAAAATCTTGGGACACTTTCTTTCTCGTATCACATCGAAAATGCTCTCGATTCTGAGTAAATAAACCAGATGATATCAAAATTAAAAAAGTAGTCTAAAACTTTCTGTAAAATGGCCCAACAAGTATGGAAATAAATAAATCAAAAAAACATTTTATTAACGGAACCTTGCAACGGGACACCCAGTATTGTTCGGACTTCGGGCTATTCACTTGACGGGCTGAACTTTTAAGATGTTTATATGTTTAAACGAGACATGTGGCATCATTTAGCCCTTTAATCGTACAGAGAGAAAACCAAAGTCTGCAAGTCCTGAAATGGAACCATCCGTCTGCGAGTACTTCCAGCCACCCTTCCTAAGTAGCGTCTCGTTATAAAAAAAAGAATACTTTGGTTGCCATGTGATAAAAATGAGAAGTTCGAGTGTATTTGAAAATGATACAATATAGCATGCCCGAACCTTTCTTTAGTCAGTGCCATGTAATATTAAAGGTTCTATGTTGTCAAAATACATTATCTGGTATATTAACCCCAATATGACGAAATTATTCATCATAACTTCATAACATGCAGGAATATCTGTTCAATAAAGACATGCTTTTGACTGTTAAAAAAGACATTGATTCAATAAAAATAAACTTAGTTTAGAGCAGCACAGCTGCCATGATCAAAGATCGAAATCAAGAAGGGGAAAAAGTCACGTGTTACTAGTTGGGTCATACTCAAATTTAGGTTCGCGTCTTTCCCGTGGACACTATAAAAGTTAAGGGCTACGAAGCCTAATTTTGGTTTGGACTCTTAATCCGCATAAACAGCGTCTCCTCTTCTATATTACTATTCGATAAAAACCTGATTTATATGCAGGTGAGCTCTTAATTATTGACCGCAGGAGAGACGAATTTCGTTTATACACTGGGTTCACCCGAACACACTGTAAAAGCAAAATTCGTCTCTCCTGTGGTCAATAATTAAGAGCTCACCTGCATATAAATCAGGTTTTTATCGAATAGTCATACAGAAGAGGAGACGCTGTTTATGCGGATTAAGAGTCCAAATCAAAATTAGTCTTCGTAGCCCTTAACTTTTATAGTGTCCACGGGAAAGACGCGAACTTAAATTTGAGTATGACCCAGTTACATAAAATAAATGCGTTTTAATACATGCAAATTAGCCTACTTTTAAACAGATATTTCTCTGCGCTATTCATCCTATTTATTTATACTAACATTTTTAATCTATTTTATTTATTTTAACTAACATTTTTATAGTCATGTTTATGTATTGAACAATATCCAAAAATAGCTGAACGTTAATTTACGAATTTACTTGATATTAATAGGTACTTTTTGGACTTTTGCGAGCACCTTTTTTCGTTCAGTATTTGATGGGAACTGTAGGCACTCACATAGGTTTATCTTTATGCGCTCACATTATCGTACATTGGGTACATAGGTTCAGTGTATAAGTTCATATACAAAGGCTCGAAAATAAGATAAGAAAATGATTTGAGTTTGACGACCTGTTTCGCGTGTTGGGTCATGGGTGGGTCTGGGTAGTGTTATGGTAACTCTGCCCCTTCGGGGCCCAACTTGAGAAGAAATGTAGGAAAAATAAATAAATAAAAAAAGGTAACTCTGCCGCCAAAGCTGACGTTCCCATGGGTTTGAATTCCGGTTAGCGCAGATATTTGTGTAATGAGCATTAGTATTTTTTCTGTCTTCGATGTTCGATATGTATTGAAGTATTTGTACCTATTAAATACATAGATTTTACAGTCATGTTTCACGTGACGTTGAGTATATTTTCGCCGCAACACGTGACGATAAAACCTAACGTGCTAGGGCCTCTAGTACATAGTACAAGCCTTCATGGTATACTTATACCTTTTTGTTATAAGCCACGAGTTTTCAACCTCACTTTCGTTATCAAATTTTCCAATCGTAAAATGGATCGCGAAGTGTGAACGGGCGTTAACGGACACGAGACCCGGCGCGGGGGGCGGCCTTGCACGCGCACGCCGCGGAAAACGTGACCGCACCCACACTGGCAACACTCACTCACACGGACACAACTTATCGCGTACGTAGCACGTAGTCTGTCGCTATATTCGTGGGGCTTTGTTTACTTTCTTGGATTTCGTTATTTCGTTCGACATCGCGCACGTTTTCGATTTTTTCAGGCGCTGGGAGAGTTTCAATAGGTTGGTGAGGTTACACAACTTTATGAAACGGTAAAAAATAGGGTGCTGTTTACGTCAATTAAAGATGTCAGATTTTTTAAAAGTGTAATTAATATAGGTACTTCAACTTTGAATTCAGAAACATAGTTTGTTTTGCTCTTTAACCCATTGATCATCAAGGGCATAGCCTTGATGATCAATGGGTTGTTAAGGAATCGAGGTACCCGAAAACCTAATTCGAGACCAACGTGGGTTGCCACTAAAATAAAATATGTTTACGGTGGTATATTTTCACTTTTTACAAGGCCGCACCAAGAAAATTTATTTATTGGTAGTTTTAAACCTACGATTGAAATAAACAAGTTAATTCAACTTATTTACAAAAATACTAGATGCCTTGTTAAATATTTAACCATAGAATTTTTTTGGTAGAAAAACTGTTATTGCACTTGTAATACTTCAGGTATTCATAACATATTATAAACAATAGTCGTGAACAACGTTACATGTACTTAATTTAAATATTATGCCAATTCGACAAAATAACAGTCCAAAAGTGTGTAGCTCACTTTATAATCACAATCTGCTGATCCAACTGTCAAAAGAGTTGTATTGAGAAATTGCATGCACATGTGGTTTGATTGTTACATCTATGCTATACACCCAATTATGACTTCGAGATGTTGTACTGACAAATGAAATCATATAATCTGTAGAATACCAGCCATGAATTATATAGGTACATATATTTATTTAGGTGTTAAAAAATAATCGCCATCTAAAACACACACACACACACACACGCATGGCTGTGTGGTAACAGACTACGGTCATTCTTCATGGAAGAGCTCTCTGACCTCCGCCATTTTAACACACTAGCTATATCTGAATAGATTTATAAAATGTTTAACAAGTAATTTTTGTTTTGGGATATTGTAATTGTTTTTGAACGATATCAGGTAGAAAAAACACAATTACTTTTTAATAATGCGTATTGTTGAATGTAACTTTTTTGATATTGAAAATGTTGGCCATATCTACGAATATTTACTATAATTTGGTGATCAATGCAAACATCTGACATGTTTGATTGACAATGACATAAGTGACTTTGACACTTAATGACAATGACATATCTGTCGTAGTTTTTTTGGTCTTGAATTAGGTTTCCGAGTTTAGTGTAAGTTACATAAACGCGAATGCGACATTATTTTAATAGTGAATTTCATTAAATCGTTTCCGCATTTTCCCTTGAACTCGGGTATAATATAATTCAATGACGTGGCAACACCACTTCAGACGCCACGTGTCAGTACCGTCGTCAATGTCGTCATACCGTCGTAAATGGTTATTTTTAACTTAATTAATACAGTTTGTGTTGTGTTTAGATTTGGTTATACGGGTTATAGGAATGTATTACTATTTTTACGCGTTCGGTATTTCAGTGTGAAATTGTGAATATAATATATCTGAAACTAGTTACTATAGGTCTACGGTTAATTTAAAATAGTTTCAATATGAATCATTTTATTTGGTTCCTACTCTGCCGTTAAGTATACCTACAGGGTGAGAAGCTACATATTGCAGAACATATTTTTGGTATAAACATATGGTTGAGAACCTAAAGAGTTATTATTTAAATAATTGCCGTAGTAGGAGAATATGCCCATAAGAATGTTAAGTATCCAAAACGTATTAGGTATTTAACTTTATTGTTAAACTAATGAATCATTTTAGATTTGTAGACAAAGAAACTACTAGTCAGGGTAGCTTAGTTACGCGTTACGGGGAGCGAGACACGTAAAATGTGTTCAGTGGCTTAGTACCAGTTTGGTACCAGCCTGTGAATCTAAATATATAAAAGAAGAAGCTGACTGACTGACTGACTGACTGACTGACTGACTGACTGACTGACTGACTGACTGACATATCAACGCACAGCCCAAACCGCTGGGTCTACGGATTCCAAATTTGGCACGTAGGTTCCTTATAAGGTGTAGGGGAGCACTAAGAAAGGATTTTTCAAAACTCACCCCCTAAAGGGGTAAAACGGGGGTCCATAGTTTGTATGGGGGAAGCATTATTTTTTGAACTACAGACTTAAAACTTTGTAGGAAGATTACTTATTAAGATACAAAAAAAGCACTTTCAGCGTTTTACAAAATTCCACCCCTAAGGGGGTCAAATAGGGGTACAAAGTTTGTATTCAAAACTACTGGGACTACAAATTTGAAATTTACACCAGACCTTCCTTTTATGACGTAGGCAAGGGATAGGACGGGATTTTTGGAAATTCTATCCCTAAGGGTGTTAAATAGGGGTGCAAAGTTTGTATAGGTGAAACATTATTTTTTGTACTAGAGACTTGAAACTTTGTAGGGATATTACTTATTAAGATACAAAAAAAGCACTTTCAGCGTTTTAGAAAATTCCACCCCTAAGGGGATTAAATAGGGGTGCAAATTTTGTATTCAAAACTACTGGGACTAGGAACTTGAAATTTACACCAGACCTTCCTTTTTTGACGTAGGCAAGGGATAAGACGGGATTTTTGGAAATTCTATCCCTAAGGGTGTTAAATAGGGGTGCAAAGTTTGTATGGGTGAAACATTATTTTTTGTACTAGAGACATGAAACTTTGTAGGGATATTACTTATAAAGATACAAAAAAAGTTCTTTCAGCGTTTTAGAAAATTCCACCCCTAAGGGGATTAAATAGGGGTGCAAATTTTGTATTCAAAACTACTGGGACTAGGGACTTGAAAATTACACCAGAACTTTTTTTTTTATGACGTAGGCAGGGGATAGAACATGATTTTTGGAAATGCTATTCCTAAGGGGGTGAAATGGGGGTCCAAAGTTTGTATAGGGGAACATTATTTATTGAACTGGAGACTTAAAACTTTGTAGGAGGATTACTTATTGATACCAAAAAGGTACTTTTGGCGTTTTATAAAATTCTACCCCTAAGGGGGTTAAATAGGGGTGCAAAGTTTGTATGGGAGAAACATATTTTTTTGTACTAGAGACTTGAAACTTTGTAGGAATATCATTATTAAGATACAAAAAAGTAATTTCAGCGTTTTATAAAATTCTTCCCCTAAGGGGGTTCAATAGGGATGCAATGTTTGTGGAGGGGAAACTATATTTATTGAACTAGAGACTTGAGACTTTGTAGGAAGATAACTTATTAGGATACAAAAAAAGTAATTTTAGCGTTTTATAAAATTCCACCGCTAAGAGGGTTAAATGAGGGTCCAAATTTTGTATAAGGGAAACTTATTTTTAGCTACTACGTACTTAAAACTTTGTGGACAGATTACTAAACTTATTAATTTACAAATAAAGTGCTTTCAGCGTTTTTGAAATAATTACACCGAAAGGGGTTAAAAAGGAGGTCCAAAGTTTGTATGGAGAAAAAAGATTAGTTAGACAATTTTATTCGAGAATTCACAGGATAATTCCTAACGATAAATGAGTAAACAAGTGTTTCCGGTTTTTTGAGAATTCAACCCCTAAAAGGAGACATGTGGTGACAAAATCTGAAAATCAACATCGGCATCTATTGTTTCTATGGTTTATCGGGTCGCTGATTAGGAAAACAACAACGATTTTACATTCCAACGTGGCGTCTAAATATCAATATGGGCGTTGTTATTACGGTTTTTTGGGACGTTAATAACGAAAATCACATAGATTTTGAAATGTAATGTTGTGGACATGAAAATTCATGAAAATATTTGTGCCAAATTGCAATTCATTCGGTCCAGTTTTTTTCGTAGCAAATCGGTTGTAACAGACGGACTGACAGACACGTGATCCTATAAATAAGGGTTCTATTTTTGCTTTTGAGGTATGAAACGAGACCCGCGTTATATAGGGTTATAGGTTTCAAAGTTTGTATTTGGTGCCATGTCGATCGTCAGCAATCGGTACCTAGGCGAGTGCGGGCGGCGCGGCGGGACGGGAGGGTAGGAGACATTGGGAAAGTGCCTGCATCCGTAATAAGTACATTCAAGGTGCTGCACGAAGATCTGCTTACTAAGTTATGCATTTTGGCCGCCGTTAAATTAAAACAAATTTTTGGGTATTTATGTTAAATACTGGTTCGAAAAGCATGGAAAAAAATCTTAGAAAACAAGCCTATAGCAATGTCCAGGCCACAAATTTGACTTAACATTCGTGGAGATATTTTGGTATTTCAACATTAATGTTCATGAACATAAAGTAGCTTTTATTCCAGAGGACAGATTCTCATTAATCATGATTGTAAATTTAATAACAGAAATACGTACATACATACATACATTGACGCCTTTATTCCCAAAAGGGGCAGGCAGAGCACATGAACTTTATGTTCCAGCGCCACTTTTAGCATAAATGTGGGTATAAAAGATCGACAAAAAGTGATATTGCTTAGGTTGTTAGCCCATCACCCAGGACACACTTCAACCCTGCTCTCTTAATCGACTTTTACGACACATACGGGAAGAAAGAGGGTGGTGAAATTCTAACCCGCCACCACACGGGCATAAATATAATAGTAAATAAAAATTATTTTACCATAATGGGTTATGATGAAGGGTTATTAGTAGGGGAAGTTAGTAGTAGTAGGTTAGTAGGCGGCGTAGCAATTCAATAATTATTGGAAAATTACTTTTACTACGCGGGCGAAGCCGCGGGCAAAAGCTAGTAGATCTATAAGCCGAAACAATAAATAAAACTATACTATCCGCCAAACCAAGTGGCGAGTCAGGTCATAAATCACTGCATCTCTTTCGCACCTGCAATGCAATGTCTTATGTAGACGGCCGTGCAACAATAGTACTGACTTATTTACCTGACTCGCCACTTGGTTTTGCGGCTACTATAGCGGCTCTGTAGGCTGTAGAACTCGTGAGCCAAAACACTAACAGGCAAATAAATTCTAAATCATTATTGAGCCTGCTCCCAAAATTTCACCAGGATCGGTTGAGAAATGCGACTTGTAGAAGAGAACAGTCGGGCATCTGGACATAGCTACGAAAGAATGTTGGCCCAAGCTGAAACGGAGACCTTCGCTTGCTCATTTATAAATAATTTTCAGAATGCCATACGAGTGTAAATCGAAACTTACATGTGAAATATCTAGTCCTTTCAGAAACATTAATGTTGGATGATGACTCTGGTGAGCATATTATACTAATTCCATCACATTATTGCTAGTCACTTCCAAACGTACGTAGTACGTCATCAGAATAACTGGTCCAAATTTGCTCACGATAAAGTTAGACTTGGTCTCATTATTTCTTTGGGTTTCTGTTTGTAATAAGGCAGTTGCGAAACGGTTTTGGCGCGGCAGCGTTGGGAGCCACGTGCCGGAGGCACGTCTCATTATTTCTTTGGGTTTCTGTTTGTAATTAGGCAGTTGCAAAACGGTTTTGGCGCGGCAGCGTTGGGAGCCACGTGCCGGAGGCACGCGGCGCGCAAGGCGCTGTGCGTGTTGTGGCAATTACTGTGACGTATTCGCACGGGAAGGGATGCACTGGTGTTGGGGTGGAGGGGATACAGGGTGCTGGAAGGGAGGTTTTATATAAGCCGCGCGTTTGTATACCTAATGTTTCGATATTAAATTGGCACGTTGAAGGACTGCAGTAGCATTGGGTTTGGATTGAGGGGTACGCACCATATATACTAAACACTCTGCCTGCGGACATTGTTCATGAACATAAAAAAGCTAGATTTAAGAATCTATTCAAAAATACCTTATCGATGCCCTCTAGAAATCTCCTTAGTATACCAAACTATATATTGTAGATATTTAAGACACTACTAATATTTAAGAGAAATGTGACGGTAATTTTTGACTCCACAGTCAAACTATCAATGTAGTTTTGTGGAGCAATGTAAGTACCTTATTTTCATGTCTAATTTTAGTTTTTAATAATAAATAATAATAAAAAAACTGATTCTCTGTGTCGAAGCGTTTCATTTAATTGGCATGTTGTTGGCCTAATTTTTATATTAGGTACATCATTGTTGTTGGCGGTAGAAGACATTGACGTTACTTGATGGAGGGAATATGGGGTGGAACTGGTGGAAGGGAGTTTTTATAATTAGGAGTTTATATAAACATTTGTCATTAATATTTATGTTAAAGGAATGCACTAGCATTTCGTTTGGATGGTAGGGAACGGTGAGACTCGCTAGGTATTTAGGTACAACCACGGATACTCGCTACCGGGTAAAATAACCCAGGAATTAGCTTCAATTCGTTTTAGCAAAACCTTTTTTTTGTAATATTGGCAATTGAAATGTTTAATTAAAGATATTACCCATGTTACATAAAACAAAAATTATATTATTATGCATGTTTATTTCTACGTACCTATACTAACACTTACTTAAAAGAACTATCAAAATTTGAAAACAATACTCATTAAGTACCTTAGTAAATTCAATAAAAACAAACTTTTTCTAGGAACCAAGCAAAATTGAGATCAGTTATCATTAACTATACCAAAAATTCAAGCAATACAAAAGAAAAAACAGTAATTTTATGATAAGTTATCCTCACCTCGAAATCTGAACGTGAACTGCAACGCATTTCATCTTGTAGATAATCTACTTTCATGTAACCTAGCTGCTCAATTTGTGTTTCTGAAGGAAAACTGGGAAAAGTGTCTTCCGAGGCCACGACCGAGCTGGCATCTGAATCTACTGCTTCCTGCTCCTCAAAAACCTCTATTTCCGATCCCCTTCCATCCCAGCTATCTTCTTTCTGTTAAATTTCACTATCTTTCAGTGGGCAAACATACCAGAAATTATATGACAAAAACTGTACTATTACTTCTTCTGTGCCCACCCACCACGATGCCACGATATCATGAAAACACGTTTGGATTTTAGGGGCGGAATGTGGGATTGGAAGTGGGGTAGAGAGGTTCGTCACCCCTTGAACGCTCACTTAACGAGAATATCACTCGCTCTACTCCGTGAATCTTCGATTTCAGCATTGAGACTGCGGCAGCTGCGGTGCTGCGGTTAGAGCAGCGTTTCTGCGTAACAAAGATCAGAGCCAATATTTTCTCAAATTAAAGAAAGATGACGTATCGGGCTAACATTATCTTGTCTGTTGCATTAGGCGAGAGGCGATAGGTGATAGGTGAGGTGAGAAGTGGGGTGACCTGTGAGGTGATGTGTTGTGACGCCGTCGCGAAAAATAACAATATTTTACTGAATAACAGCCCAGCAGTCTCGGAATAAGTGATAGTCCTATTCTCGGTCAGCTTTTTTACGCAAAGGCAAATGGCTGCTCTTTCTCCGCGCCCCCGGCATGGCACTCGATCACTCTGCCTGGGCAGGGCAGATCACGTGGATAATGCCCCCACTATAAAAGTAAAGTGCACTGCACTGCTAAAGTGATAAAATCAACATATGGATGCTTGTATGAAGAAGGCGTAAGAGGTGGTAAGAGCTTACTTTGATGACATTACGGGAGGTTTTAACACTATAGAAAACTTCATTGAAATATTGAGAAAAGTATTCCAAGTCACCCGAGAGAAAAACTTGAAAATTAACAAAGAATACTGTATTTTCATAGACACTGAAATCCCATTATTTGGGACACATGCAAGAAAAGAACTGATCCAAAACGAACAGCTGCGATTGAGCATTATAAAACGTTAACGTCAATAAAGGAAATACAATCATTCTTAGGATTTACAGGAGCATTTCGAAAATATATAAAAGAAATATGCAACAATAGCTCGACCATTACAAAAATTATTGAAAAGGACAAAACAAACACTGAACACGAAAAACAAAATAATATAAAAAAGCGCATACAACTTAATGAAGAACAACAAAAGCATTTTTGACATTAAAGAAACTAGTCAATGCACTTGCACAGCAGTGCACTTTTAGCACCTCTGCTATGATTGGGTTTTAGCACCTTAAAATAACACGTAACTAAAGTTGGCACCCGTGCGATGTAAATGTAACCGTGATGATTTTACTTCACGCACAAATATATTGTCTCGGAGAAAATGGCTTATATGATTGTACTGCTGTACTTAGGGTGGGTTGCATCGACTTACGATTACAGACCGATCAACGTTAAATATGGCGCTGACAGCTGTCAGTTCATAGAATCTTATCAAACGTTCCATACATTGAGATTTTAACGAACACCGCTTACGATAATGTCTTCTAGTTCCTTATGACTCCTATGAGGCATAATTCCCTAGTGAAAGTTAATCGTGTCACGCGACAGCGGCTCCGCAAACTCAATCAATGTCATCACAACAACATAATGACGCTACTGACTGATAAAACCGTATCTTGCTAAAGGTTCGGTCGGTGCGATACCGTCGATGATTTGCTATGATTAATCGGAATGACACACGTGTCAGTCATTAACGGGGAGTGGTGAGCTAGCGTGCTATTCAGCGCAAAACAATCCGTGTCAGAATGATTTGTCAGATCGGTTTCCCAAACGCAATTTTTCTCTGTAGTTAATTTTTATGCCCTTGATCGGTTCACATCCCATATTTGGTAAACCCTGTATATTGCTTTTACAGACATCATCACAATTACCTAATCAGTAGAATTAAATAGAGCAAAGAGCCTGCTTCAAGAGTCCCTATACTCCTATATTTGTAATTGATTGCCGACGACGCTTTTTTGTTCAAGTGAGCTCAAATACGTGTAGGATGGGTTTTACCTTTTGTAGTATAAATGAGTTGCTTTAGCCTCCTGTCTCCATCATCAGATCAGCTCGATGGTGCCATAATATTTCGTTGTCACCGTACTTACATATAAAGTGGCTACTTTAAGTACCTACGGTGATAACGAGATATTTGGTGACAGCAAAAGGCATTTCAACTCATCGGATACCGGCAAATGACTGATATTCCATTTCTTATTATGTAGGACAGCTTACATGCATACTTGCGAATAGTGCCAACTGCCAGTTAATAAAGCTTGAAACATTTTCATTATTACCGCCAATGTAATCGAGTGTCAGGATTTCGCCACCGGCCGTTCACCCCTGTATATCCGTGCCTCATATAAGTGGTCACGCGTGCCGCTGCCGTAGACGCGCATTCACGTGATGTCGGCACGTGCTGGTGACGTCACACGGCAGGTGCGACGGCCTACAGCCTTGTTTGGTATTTATGAGGAATTATATTAAGGACGGAGAAAAAGGTTTGTTTGGAGTACCTAATGTACATACCTATGTGGGCGATGTGCAGAAAGCTGCCATCAAGCCATGCTAGCGCTATGGTCACTTTTACGCCCAGATGGACTAAAATGTCACCCTACAACCATCAGGCCTTTAAAATGTTATGAAAAAGCGATATCATAAGTTACATTTCGTCACTACAGAGGCCGGGAAATAGGTTGCCGGCCGAGTACAATAGACTTAATAAGTAGTTATAATTATAAGGCTAGCAACCCCTTTCCACGCCGAGATGTGTATAGTTTGTCAAACATGCGATGAAATTAATTAAAAAAAACTCCAAGAAATCAAATTTTAATTTTCAGTAGAGAAACTAGAAATAGAACACCGATTCGGATTCGGAATTGATGTTTGTTCTTAGGCCAGTTTGGAGGGAAGTGCCTCCCCAACCCCAAGGCCCTAGCTGGGCAGCAAATTCCATAGTGGCTTCTTATGTTCGACCTCTACAAACTGCGAGACTTTATCTTATCATACAATGTCTTTGTTGGACGTTGGATCTCCGCCACATGCGTTTTATTTTTGAACGCTTCGCGAATACGGAGGCACGTGTTAGAGCCCGTTAGCTGAGAACGCTTATAGATCTAACAAAGTTTCGCTGTTGCAAAACAGTAGCCGAGATAAGTTACTAGAACAATATTTCTTTGCTAATCCGCTATAGGTAAAACGTGCAGATCTTTTAGCATGAAGCAGCATCCCCTGATGATGCCTCGTAGAGAGACGAAACGCGTGTCGAGGTTTTACCATTATTGGTGGTAACCATTTGCTGTAATTATTTGCATGTTTGCACCGTTTGCACGTGCGGGAGGGAGGGTGGGCGCATTAACCATATGCAAAAATACGCAAATAATAAATAAATACAAGGGGACAATCTTACACAAATCGAGCTAGTCCCATAGTTAAAGCTCAATAAGGCTTGTGTTATGGGTACTAGACGACGATATATATATTAGATATAAATACTTATTTAAATACATAGAAAACATCCGTGACTCAGAAACAAATATTCATGCTCATCACACAAATATTTGCCCTTACCGGGATTCGAACCCAGGACCTTCAGCTTCGTAGGCAGCGTCACTACCCACTAGGCTAACCGGTCGTCAAAATAGCAAATAGGTGCATCAAATCCAGTTTATGACTTTAAGGTCGCGCAAGTAGAGTCAGCGATACCTGGGACGTCCGACGGGTCGCCTACTGGATGTCCCAAATATGCCCGTTTGGCACCTCAATCAAACCATGGTAGACGTAAAAGGCCTAGTTTCCAAAGTCAGATTTTCCCCACAAAAGGGGTGCCGCTTGCTACCTCCACCAAATTTTGGGTGCAGGTAGCAAGCGGCCCAGGGTTTTTTCAGTGATGCAGCCGCGAAGCCCTAAACGAGGGTGAGAACTGAGGGGGAAATATGAACCTATAGTGTATATATTATATTTGCACACTCGGGCCGCCGAGACTGCCGTGAGGTGGCCCAGGATAGGGAAGAGTGGCGTTCTCTTGTGTCAGAGGACCAGAAACCAGATCCTCTAAGGTCATCGAGCCAAGCGCAGGTACTTAGTATTGTTTTGCACAGTCGTCTGCAATTACTCATAGGCTAGATTGTTATCAACCCTAACGCGATGGGGTTGGCTGACATTGGCTTTAATACTTATAATATAGGACAAATCCAATGAAGCGGTTGAATTGAGTGGTTGGAGAGTAAGCTGCGGATAATTCAGGGGAAAGCTGGCACGACCACGGGAAGCTATGGCCTCCAGACCATCTTTATAGTGCCATAATATTGCCTTGTCATCTGACTTAAGTTTACAAAATTACTACTATGGGGCAGTTGGTCAAATTTGACGTGCAAGCTGAATAAGTTTGTAAAAAGAGGAAATGCTATAAGTAGACATAACTACTTTTGTTACGGAGCCCTAAAAACCTTGTGTTACTTGCACGGAAGCATGCGCGCACGCAGTTTGCGTCACTGTGACACGTGGCGGTAGAGTGACCATGATGCAGTGTATGCAAGTCTCATTGATTTAATTTAATTAATTATTAATTACGCCAATATATTTTTAATTATCTGATGCGATTTTACTGCTGGTACACATGTAATTTTTAAAGTGATTGTTACCCTCGATAATTGCTTTAAACTGCGTAGTCATGTATGAACTACTAATGATGAAGATTTTTTTTCAAAGCGGACCCTGCTGCTCTTCTTTAGGGCACAACCGGGAATGACGTTAGATGATGATGATGATGATGAAGATTTTTTTGCCAATTAAACTTGGTCCACAACTCAAACTAAGTGATTTTTTAAATCTTGTACAACTGATTGGTACAGTCCCATTTTGGTTATAAATGTATGTGAAGGAATCGACAGAAAATCTCAAATATAGATAATTTACTTTGAAAATTATTTATATATTACCGACTTCAATTCAGTACTTTGCCAATAGCCACATAAATTAACTTTTCTCCATTTCCTTCACACTTTACCACATGTAATAGTTGATTGATAAATTATTATTATTACAGAATAAACCCAAATCGCCGTATATGGGCCGATAATAATATTTTCAGGAGTTTCGTCGATTCCCCAAGGATCTCAGAACCACTTTTGCCACTTTATTAGTTGTTACTTAAACGGAAACATCAGAATGACGTACTTTTCATCGTTGAAGAATTCCATAAGTCATCTGTGGTCTGTGATCATCAGTTCTCTTCCACTTCACCAAGTTTGTGGTTTCCGAGTATTTACACTCGGAAACCACAAATTTGAAGAAGCAGAACTGACGGAATTCTTCTTCAGCGGGAACTTTTAAACCCATTTTCTTTAATTCGGTTAATAAGAATTATGGTGGCAGTTATACGTATCAATACGTGGCGATTTGGGAATCCTAAAGAGCTGCTGCTGCGAAATGGTCAAGAATAATCTTGTTATAGTTCTGTGTACCTCAATCTTCACCTAAGGCATGGGCGTACCCACGGTGAGGCAAGGTAAGGCACTTGCTCCTCCCTGCACTCTGACTCATAACTTAGAATTATGAAGCCAACTAAAACATTCATTTGGCTACATTAAAAAATAACTACTGCCCTCCTTGAAACTCCTCCTCCCTACATCCTTAAAAAAATGCTCGGTACGCCTAAGACCTAAGGTTAAACAAAACGAACGACGGTTTCAGCACTTTTGATTGACATTTTGCTAAGAAAACGTAAGAAATCATACTAAAATGCTTGCACATTCGTTTAGTCTACACCGACCATGATGCACCTAGCGTCTAAAAAATATAACCACGACGCGTCAGCGAATCCTTGAAAGAAAACTGGTTTACGTTAACGCATTCATATGAATTATAGATATCCATGTCAATGTATTTACACTGTACCTTATTCCATTGTAATAAGGTATTTACAACATGCTCTTTTAAGCCTAGCGAACGTTTGGAAACGTGACGAAACACGTGAGCGATACGATGTCGTTTTTTCAATAAAACATGTCGCGTCGCAATCTTATTGTTTTAAATATACTTTCTTATCATCACCTTCCTATCTTTGGTTGCATAAAGCTCGCAGTTGTACTAGTTCTTTTTTTTCAATAATCGGTGCGAATATAGTGCGGGTTTAGCGCGTGATAAGCGAGAAAGTTTTAAATAAAAAATAGAAATGTGAATGTGTGTCACATTAACGGTTACAGATGGTGAAAACCATAAAGGTATACATGCGACGCCCTGCAAGGGCACTGCAAACATTAGAGGGTCATCAACTCATCATTTGCTAAAATGAATACTATTTTATTCTCGTTCTCGGACTTAAGTATGTACATGTCGATGGAGAATGATGATGATTAAAAGTATGAATGAAGTTGTGTATTGATCGCAATGCGCTCTTTTTATTGAAATATAACTAAACCATCAGTTTTATGTCGTAAAATCTATTGATATATGTGGTTTTATTATACAAGGTTTGTCCCGAAAGTTACGAAAGAACCGAGAAATCCCGGTTCTGATTTCGGTAAGTCCCGGTTCTTTGAAACAGTACCGGTTCTGCATTGTCTGTAGCCGTGGTTTTTATAGGACAAGGGCAGCCGGATTCATGATTCTGAAAATGGGATAAAAACTGTTTTTCTTCACGAAGAAATGAGACTGCATTACAAAATGTTCACTCTGAACAGATACCCGTGTAACGATCGGTACCCACTATCTCTTTAATTATAGTGGGCATAGAAATGTCGGGTCCATTGTCATCGTCAGATTCGTGCTAATGGAATAATTATCCTGTATAATATATGTTGTGTGGTCAACCTACACACGGAGATCGTGTTGTGGTGAGTTTCGTTTTCTATTTCAGAACTGACCGCGCCCGTTGCTGAACGTAACATCGCAGTTTTTTTTTCAATTTTACTGCTTTTCCGAATGGTTAAACTATTGTTAAATTGGAATGATGGATTAAACATCAATTAAGTAATTTGAACAAATAAGTAGGTTATTGTTTTACTAGCTTCCGCCCGCGACTTCGCCTGCGTGGACACGGGATAAAAACTATCCTATATTTTAATCTAGGCTATAAACTATCTCCGTGCAAAATTTCATCCAAATTGGTTGAGCTGTTTAAGCGACATTGAGTACCAAACCAAACATCTAAGCACCCAAACTTTCGCATTTATAATATTAGTAGGATGCTGAAAATGCAAAATAACAAAAGAAGTAACTAAACAAAAGAAATGTGCTTATATTTTTTCTCCAAGGTTTCAAAATACCTATAACATATTTCCGAGCGACTTCCTGTTTCGTCGAGGATTACGGAGCCAAGGCTAGCGATACCCTTGACAACATTTCACATGTCCCCGCACGTGTTACTAGGGTTGCCAGGTACAAATTCTAAAAATCTGATAAGATGATGATCTAAATATGGATCGCATCGGAGAGAAATGAAGTACCTCTAGCTAGCACCTACGGAACACTATATAGAGTCCCGATCAACACTTGGCCCATTTTTTACAATATGTTGAATACTGTATGACTTGACATCTTGACAATCACTTCATTTATTCATCGTTGTGTCGATGAATACATTCAATAGCTGAAGTATACGCAGTATCTGAATTGGTAAATGTTCGCATCGAAAAATATGAATAAATAAAAAAACGAGGAGGTATGTCGGTACACATTTTTAACCCCCGACGTAAAGAGAAGGGTGTTATAAGTTTAACGTGTCTGTGTATCTGTCTGTGGGAATCGTAGCTCCCCAACGGATGGACCGATTTGAATGCATTTTTGTTTGTGTCATAGATAATTTTATCCCGAGTGTTCTTAGCCATGTTTCGTGAAAATCTGTTCAGCCGTTTTTGAGATATTGGACTTGAAATGAATATGTCGGGGGGTTTTCAACTTTTCTAATTACTGGCAACTCTTTAGACCGATTAGGCGATTACCTACATATTATAATGGTGGGTACACACTGAGCAAACGCACGACCAACGAACGCGAAGCATTTATGTGACAGCTATCTGTTAGAGTGAGATACATAGCCATTCGTTGGCTTGGTGTGTACCCACCATAAGTGGAATTACACAACCGAATTCCGTCGTAGACCGCAGCTACTCAACGCTACGACGTAGATAGAGATCACAACATAAATAAATTGTCACCCCATGTCAAGTTGTCACACGGCCACTCCAGCCCACAATTTCACGTTTCATGATGAATTAATGGTATTCATCAACTCATCTTAAAATTAAAATAAAGTTACTTAGTTCATCGCTGGAAATGGATGTGACATTAATAACACTTCAATAAAATTTCATAAATTGTATAATACAAGCTTTTTAGGGTTCCGCAGTCAACAAGGAACTATAAGGGATAGTTTCCCCATGTCCTGTCTGCGGCTTAGCTCAGTAACCCTAATGCCTTACTACTAGAAAACTGTAATTCGACATGGGTAACTAAATCAATCACGCCGACAAAACGGTAGAATAAAATCCTGAAAAAATATTTTACGTCACACCTGACCATAATGCGAGTTTTACTGGACGCTGCGCGTACGGGAAAACTCGCATTGTGGCCAGGTGAAGACGTAAAATTTCGTACTCAACACGGGCGGTAATTCACCGCCCTAGTTACGTAATGTACTATTACCTTCCATACACGTAAAGTGTAATAGTTCTAATTGGATGAGATTACCAGTGACCAGGTGGCGCAGGACCCCTTGTGGCACTCTTTGGGGGAGGCCTATGTCCAGCAGTGAACGTCTTATAATCATGATGTACTGAAGTGTTTGAGTAGATAAAATAACTTTATGCACCCTTCTCACTAGAGCTCTTTAATAGTTATTTTACACACCCAGCTTAAAGACGAACTTTACGAGCGAGTGAACTGAAAACGGCATTTCTTGTTACAGCTACAACGCGACAGAGGAGTTCCGCGGGGAGCAGCTCGGGTTCGCGGTGCCCTCCGAAGACGACTACCAGGCGGGATATCTGAAGAAGGGAAAGGTCTCAAGGGCAAGTTTATACATGCCCGATTTATTCAGTTTAAGGCCTCCACACACCGAACGCGGGTCGTGCGCGGCGCGGGTCGGGCGCGGCGCGGGTCGGTATATCTCTTTCACTTACCAACGCATTTAATATATCTCTCACTATCACGCTCACGCGATGGGCTCGCGCTACTGTGCGATAGAGACGCCGCGCTACTATGCGAAAGAGATAGAGATACCACCCGACCCGACCCGCGCACGACCCGCGTTCGGTGTGTGGAGGCCTTAACACGTTCGAGGTCAAAACGGGGAATTCCAGTTCAGTCAAAGTCGGAGTGTTACGTAAATGACGACTCTTTATAGGCCTTTTGTTTACCTGACCCCGTATCATGGTCGGCCTTATCACACGATAAGTGACAAGATAGAGCGTCCGACACTGGCTGACACCGTTCGACGGAACGAGACGACGCTCCTATCTCTCTCTCCTCCTATCCGCTCCTATCTTATCGCGTGATAAGGCCGACGACCATGATACGGGGTCTGGAGACGCTACCTATGTATCTTGATTTGGCCGCCGTGCTTCGGGCACCGGGGCCTGCATGCAGTCCTGCAGATTTCGTACGTGTAGCGGCTCCTTATGGGGAAAATTCTTAGTTCGGGTTCGGATATCATTATCTCTGTCGCTCGGGTATTATCAAATCAAATAAATAATAATAAGTTAAACTGAAAATGTACAATTCAGTTAAACACATCAATAATTATTAAATATATCATGTCAAAGTGTAATTTTAAACTAAATTTAAAAAAATAGAACAACTCTGTTAAGTATTACAATTCACAATAATTTCAAAATAATTAAATGTAACATGTCAAGGTATAATATTAAACTAGATTACCTAAAGATAAATAGAACAATTTAAAATACTTCAATAACACATGTCAAAGTACACTTTTATAAAATTGATTGTAGTTTGTGATCTAGTAAATCATAGAATTAAAATTTGTCACATATGTCAAGAAATGAATAGAAACATTTGGAGATTGGCTTTTTTTTAAATGCTTGTGTTGGCAACTCTTTAATATCAACTGGCAGCTTATAAATAAATAAATAAATAAATAAATAAATTTTATGGGACAATCTAACACATTTCGACCTAGTCCCAAACTAAGCAAAGCTTGTACTATGGGTACTAGACGATGATAAACGTAATTATATAGAGAAATAAATGCGATATATATACTTACTCGTAAGTTAGACGGGGTTAACGAACTTTGAATTTCCATTTTTGTGGCTATAACTGGAACCTGGGGCTGAAATGGCGGAGGCGAAAAGAGCTGGGATTCCGCACGCATATTATTGTTCGAGGTTTAAGCTATAGTGGCAAAGTAATAGATAGGTACTCCTTGCTTTTACTCCCGAGAGTCGAGTTGCTCTTATCAGCATATCATGCCTACTTTTGACGTTGGCTAAGTTATAAACTAGTAATATACTACCTACACTACTAGGTTATGGCAAGTACAGTCATCCGCAGAGAAACGTGACCCCTTCATACAAACTTCTATACTGTAAGGGGGGCCACGTTTCTCAGCTTCTGACGGTACTATTTTGATTTTATCCTGACGGTCAGTATTTTAGTATCAATTAGGGCCTAAACCTTTCCTAAAATGACAGTAATGAAATGACAGTCAGGATCAGGGTAAAATTCGACTCGTTTTAATAACGGCTCTCGTGATGTAGGTACCGATGATATTTTTTGTGAAAAGTTGGAATTTCATCTGTGAACTATGTCGTCAATATCGTCATTACCCAATTCAATTTAGAGAGTGGACTAATAGCGTTATCTGGACATTACCATACGATACGCAATTATTAAAATACAAGATACAACTCGAACTGGCCCAAAAGGCAAATAGCAAAACACCGCTGACATAAAAACCCGATTGCAGTGTGGAATGCACCCGCAAACTCCACCAAGTCACTATACGCATCCGTTCGAGTTCAGACCTTAACACGTCGCTATTAAATATAGTTTTCTGTAACTCAAGTCGTAGTTGTGACAGTGTGGAGCGAGGGACTGTTGAAACGTGGTTTCACGCACGTGGCCCGCCACGGTCGGGCTCGCTGCCAATTATACTGCACTGTATCGTATTTCTGTACCTGCAGATTTATTCATACTGTCTCACCTCACCGCCTTCTGGCGCACTAACTTCGCACTCATATAGGTACATGCTAGTAATAGTTTGTGTCCGACGTAAACGCATTCATGCTAGCTAGGCAGAACAGTAAGGGCCTTCGCCCACGGCGACTTTTTGTAGCGATGCTGTCGCGCGTTTTTGGAATCGCGCGACTGCATCGCGACACCAGCAATATAAACTTGGGCCATTTGCGACTGCATCGTGACAGCTTCGCGACTGCATCACTACAAAAAGTCGCCGTGGGCGAAGGCCCTTAGATCGGCGTACTTGGACATAAACAAAAGGCGCTTTGCAATTTGTCTCAACAACCGACAGATAAATTGCTGCTACAACCGCATCTAGGCGATACCTACTGCATTTCAATCTTACAAAGCTAAAATATGTTAAGGAAAAACCGAAATGTTTCTTTGTAAAACTATATTTTGTCAACCAAAACCATAGCAACGTAAACTGCTGGAAGCACAGATCGTATCGAGAAGTGGTTCCTAACAAAATATAGAGCGACATCAGCAATTGTTATTTACGATACAAGTGCCGAAAATAGGAAATTCGCAACGAGTGGTGACAAATTAAAACACGACCGAAGGGAGTGTTTTAAATCGACGCGAGTTGCGAATTACCTATATTCGCACGTGTATCGTACAACGTTTTACTGTACATATGGCTCTTTAAAGTTTCGACATATGCACGGAAAGTGCTCTTTTCCGCACTAGTGCGGGAAAGTACCACCATATGTACTGTAAAAAATATTGGAAAACGCCAATATTTAAGGATAGAGTAGACTTTCGGCCTTCGTGGTGGCTGTGAGCGTGAAATTGGTGGCCGGAAAAGTTTCAGAATCAGAATCAGAATCAGAAAATATTTATTGTTTAACTGTGTACATATAGGATGAACAAATAAGAAAAGTATCAACAGTTGCCTGTTACAGGCGTACAATAATAAACTTAATACTAAACTGACAAATTATACATTAATGATTTCTTACTGGGTTTTTATAATTAAAATATTCCTTTAAATTGTAAAACACTCTTTCAATAAGCCAATTTCGCAAATAAGTTTTAAATTTATTTCCATGCAATGCATGTTTGGGTTTATTTTGCGGTGTCCGTAGATAAGAAGCAATTGAGATGAGACACCTTGCGGTGAGACAGTAAATTTCTACAAGCGCGCCTACCCGCGGCTGTACTATGTGCCAGGAGTGACACATTGCTTGTATACTAATAATTGGATACCTACACAACGAATTACTACATAGGATTAGGATATCTCTCCAAAAGGAAACGAATTGAGACGCCACGGATGAAACGCGCGACGCTACGTCATTCATATTGCCATGATATGACTCTAGCCTATGCTCTAGCCAGAGTCTAAGGAGCATAATATGCTACTTTGAGGAAAACATACCCTCTTATTTATAATACAAACCTCTGTTAACAATGTGTTTTGTTCCTTTATATCTTCAAAGTGGCAGATAACAAATGAAACAGATACATAAGTATAGGAGATAGAAATAAGATTAAGTACCTAGAGGTAAAGTGATAAACGAATATTTTATGACCTTTTGCAGTCGTAAGCGTACAATGTCCAATGTCTACGGTGTCCACTTTCCATCGGGCAGGCCGTTAGGTTAGCTTATTTGCCATTCGTGGTCTTAAAATAAAGATAACAGCATGACGTGAGTTCCGATGAAATATGTCTAATATTATCGGATCGTCGTATTTTGGGGACCAAATTAGACCACAATTTATCGATAAGTTCAAGTAAAGGTCAAGTAAGTTTCCAGTGATGACGCATAGGCATATTTGATACTTTAATGAGCATTATTTTAATATTTGATTATAGATCTTAATGTGAAATAGAAAGGTTTCAAGTGTATTGATAGGATTTGTGAGTAAACAGGTAGGTATTCATTTGTTTCAAATTATTTTAAATGTTTAATAAACATTTTTCTTCGGTTCCTCTTTGCTGAGGGTCGGAGGACGGTCCGTAATGTCAGTATCAAATGGATGAGGGGTAAGGACATGTCGGAAGAAGATGAGGGCCCTGGAAAGGTCTAAATGACACGGTGTGGGTTGTGGGGTGCCCTTATTATATTTTTCAGTAGGTACTTATAAAACGTAGCGTGGGCCTGAGTGTAGAGCAGTCTTAGCAGCGGCAGCCACCGCTCTAGGTGTCAGATATTTTGCTACGGTGATAGAATTATTGTGCTGAAGTTTACCAACAATGAGAAAAAATTGATAAAATATAAAGTAAAGGATAATCCTACTAATATAATAAATGCGAAAGTTTTGGTGGTTGGTTTGGATGTTTAGATGTTAGTTACTCAATGACGCTTTAACGGCTCCACCGATTAAGATGCAATTTTACACGAAGATATTTTATAGCCTGGATTAAAATATAGGATAGCTTTATCCCGGGTCCACGCAAAGGAAGCGTGGACCCGGGCCGAAGCTAGTTATAAATGTGCTCTTAAATAAGGGATGAAACTGGCCAAGATTGAGTCGGACTTACGCAGCGGTGAAACGCGCCGGGTAGGTGCCTTTGAACGTGTTGAAACTAACGCAATTTCAGATCTTTTTTAAAAACGGATATTAACAATAATATGATTATGCTATGAGTCACAAATTAACTGAAAAAGATACATTATTCTGCTTGAATTATATAACGATAGCACCATCTAGCGAACATAATTTTGATACAGTCTCAGTTTGATAGATGCCGCTTATATTATGTTTTTGATTTTATTTTGACAAATTCAAATAATATACCAAACGGTATCCAATGGGTTTTATAAGATTTTAAAATTATGAAAGGAACACTAATCTATCTGTAAATGTATGTATGTACACTGTCATATAATATTTCCGTAACTTCGCAAACAGAACATTTCAGCATTTCATAATGTAATTAGGAAGTAAATCTAGCGCCACGCCATCTAGTTACTTATACACATATTACATTTGGCAACGCTCGTTACACGCTGTTTGTTGGTCTCCATACTAAGTTTCATCCCCTTTTTCATCCCTAAAAGGGATGAAATTTGACATAAATTATAGCCTATGTCCTATTCTGATATATAAGGTACATAACTGGAAAGTTTCATAAAAAATCGGAACGAACGTACGTAGAATCGGAATTGGAACGTACATCCATCCATCCATCCATCCATCCATACATCCAAATAGCATGATTCGACACGAGGGTGCATGTTTCCGTTAACGAGTTATTTATAACCCTGTTGCTCAAAAGAATATACGTAACCTACCCCAAGCGTACCTGTGCGGCGGTTTAATTGAATTCTAAATTAGATTCGCTTGTGTACCAAGTAGGTGCCTACACCTCGTGGCCGGAACGTGACTGAAGCCAAAGGTAGAAAGGGCTCGAAACAATCTGTATTTTAGAATCATTGTTTGTGTGTGTGCACACGTTTTCTGGCTAAGATTAGGTGCTAACTTCCCATTTGTATGTTTGGCAACAACATATCGAAATTCAATTTAGCAACTATTCAGCGCTGTAGCAAATTTTTAAATCAGAGTTTGTAAGTAATAAAAACACTACTTGTGTAATTTTAGAACATTTTCTAAGGGAAATCGGAACGGAATGAAAGTTTTGGGAATGTTCTGTAAATTGTATCAGGCCTGTTTCTCTTGCCGAATAAACTTTGTTCTTGCACACCTCCGACTTATCAATACAACCGATTGCGATGAAAACAAAAGAGTGCCAGGCGGCGAGAGTGATACTTAGCGTTAGCCATGATTCGAATTACGTCGATTTTGCTAGACAAAATACCTTCTGTACTATTATTTATAGAACGAACATTGCTAGTTGGCGGCACTGGCGTGTAACCGTACCGCGACCTACCTCAACCGGCTGTAATCAATTTTACAGCTGTATTAGCTACTAGTGAGCTGCGTGGAATGATACTGCGCAGCGACGATAAGTGCCAAGACGCGTGAGGCCACGTGCGCGTTAGGTGCGATTATGTGACTAATACAATAGGTTTAAGTACTGAGAGCTGGTAAAGCATGAGGCGAAGTTAAACATTGCCGTCACACGATTAATACAACTGCGAGATTATTTTTCCTCGTTATAGTAGTACTATGTAGGTATGCATGGTCACGTCACATCACAATTTTGATGTGTTGGGAGATCTTGTGCAGCAGTGAGATATAGCCTTGTTGGTCATCGATAATTTGCCTCTAGCATTAAGGAACATAGTCTCCTAGTATTTACTTGTTCTGTGTCTCGTACCCAGCTAGCACGATACGTTTTATCGTTGTGTCGTACGTGACGTTTCTGTACATTTCGCCGTAAAACGTGCCCATAAAACCTATCGTGCTAGGGCCTCTTGTTTCCGTAAGTAATGACAGTGGAGCATATACGCGCTGGTTGCAAATTATACCTGCATACTTAGGTTTTTTTGGGTTTGGTACGTATCTAAGTTGTACAGTCAGTCACCCATCTCCTTAACTATCGGAAGCAAGTTAGACAAACTAGTGTCTATTTAGATACTAATTTGTATAACTTCTTCTTCTTCTTTAGATTTCTGTATAAAACTCTGTAGGTATGTTTGCAACAGGGGCCCTGGAATTTCGAGTCAGTGAAAAGCATCCTGAGGTGGGTACCAGCCCCTTTTGGGTGTGCAAAATGGGCACGGCCATGTATAAAATAAAACCCACTTTCACGGTTTTCCTTTTTCCCACAGCAAGACCCGAAGTCTCACCGGATCATCGAGAAACGGCGGAGAGACCGCATGAACAACTGTCTCGCCGACCTCTCGCGCCTCATACCTCCCGAGTACCTCAAGAAAGGCCGTGGTCGCGTCGAGAAGACGGAGATCATCGAAATGGCCATCAGACACCTGAAGTTCCTACAGGAGCGAGCCAATGGTTTGTACGATGGCTTGGCTTTGGGCGACTACGGTAACGCGCTTTACCATGTCCTGGAGTTGTTAGTCGCACGGTTGCCAGTTCTGAGGTAAAGTTTTTGAGGTAAGGATGTAAAGGAGGGTCTCCGATGGGTTATTCAGGAGGGTTGTTTCAATTGAGATGAGGGTACATTTGGTATTGTATTTAATGCGTATGCAGGGACTTATGTAGTTGAATAACGGTCATGGAGGAAAGGACTTGTATAAAATTATCAGGGGACAATTTTACACACAATGATTTAGGTACGGTAGTTACTAGCCGACGATATCCACACTTATACAATTAAATACATACAATGTTTTTAAAGAATTCTTATCGTAACTTTTTAGTTAAATAAAATATGTTACCACGACTTTTGATATCAATAACAACTTATTTAACAAGAATAGGATTGTATGACAAGGGTCTAAAATAAGCCATATTGCCACGAGGTGGTTTTTTCTTTGGCTTGGCATGGCTTTTAGACCAGAGTTATACACTCTACTTTTCACTTCGACAGCGAGAAAATAGTAAAAACAAAGAATATCCATCCACAATCGATAATAAATACCACGGCGAAAAGATTGTTCAATTTGGCGTTTTCGGTTTTTTTTAATAAACTGCTGTAACACAGATACAAAATATTGACACCACGACCACGCCTCTGACAGTCTAATAGCCGCACCCAAACGGCCGAGCGCGGCGGACAGCATACGATGCATATGATAGACAGCGTCTATCCCGCTCAATCTCATAGCTTATGTCATGTATGCAGCCAATCACGCTTGAACGTTTGGACGCGGCTATAGACGGCCGAAGGTGTTTTTTTTAATGATTGTGAATTCGGGATTAAAAAACGCCTAATATTTGAATTTTTTTCTGTTTCCTGATTGGTTGACTTTAATATATAAATGTATTATGATTAGTTAATAGCAAATACTTTTAAATAAGTAGTTGTGATTGGTGGATTTAATACATTGGAGTGTTTTGATTGGTCAAATTTAGATGTTTTAAAATCATAAATATGTTTACATATTTTTCCTAGGGGCTAAATGTGCTACTTTAGCCTCGCTATCTAAGCCTAATATGACACACTTTTCGAGGGTGCGTAACGATGGCTATAAATATTTATGATATAATATTACTCGCAATAACGCTCATCTGATATAATTCTCAAGTTCTATAACAACACTTATTATATTTTCATAGGATATAATTATCATTTCATATAACGGTCATTTGATATAAAAATATTTTGTATAACATACATTAAGTATAATGCATATTTGCTATATTGAACATTGGATATAATGCTAATTTCTTCTAATGCACAATTAGCATAATATTTTTTGGTAGACTCTAAGGCAGGTCGGTGTAGGTACGACGACGAGCGAAGCGAGGAGGAGTGTTAGGTTGAGCTGCGACCCTACAGCGCGCGAGCCGAGCGAGCGAAGCGAGCGTGCCGCGGTAGCGGCCGGCGAAGCGCCAGAACCGAACACTTTTTACTACCTAATATATACTTACATAGTACAATTTGCGAACCGTTACGTTAGCTACATTTTCTTTTAATAATAAAATATTATTTTACTTGATAGTTATGACATATGAGTTGTATGTAACATGAGCATTATACCATATAATGATTATACAAAACAAGTGTTATATCCGATGATCGTTATACAAAATAAACATATATATTTTGATATCATAACAAACGTTTATTATATACAATGAGTTATTATATACCTTGAAATGATGTCAAATGTTGTTATAGCGAATGAAATTATATTATTTATTTTTATACCCATCATTACACACCCACTTTTCGAGCATGAGAAGTGAAAAATAAATTATCTGCACGGCTGCCACGAGACACAATTTTTCTCGCACTATACATCTCTTTCTAAGTTTTCTAATAAGAGAGAGATAAAAGATAACTCGCGCGCAGTCTTGTGATAGCCGTGCTGATATGAAGTGTTTATCTGCTCTATGACTGCTGACACGGTCCATTATTTATTTAGCAAGTTATAGAATTACTAAGGGCCATAAAAACGTTCGTCATTTTTATGTATTAGATAAAAAATATAAAAAATTGGGGACATAAAAAATTAAATAGTGTTATTTTCAAATGACTAGCGTTTTCGGACCCAGACATTTCATTATGGTCAGGTAGGGTAAAAGAAACTAAGCTTTAAGCTATTTTCCTATGGTAAAAGAAACATTGGCCTAAATATTTACTAGTCTGATCGAGATGTCGTCATTTGTTATTAAACTCTACTTGGCCTCAAAACGGCAGAAAACAGCAAACGGTTACAATCATTTAAACTAAGAGTTCTGTTAATATGAAGTGTTTCTTTTTCCTGCGTCTTACTCTTACCCTAACTAAATTTACTTTACTTCTCGGTGAAATGTGTAAAGTGATAGTTTCACGACATCCTCGATATGAAAAGTCTTCAAATAACCCTTCTCAATAATTTACTTACACCTGCTGAGTAAGAAAAGCTGTAAGACTTTGTCTGGCAATCATGATATATTTTATGTTTCACAGCGGATGACAGCTCCTGTGCCCGTCGTTTTACTGTAGCTTTGTAAAATAACCACGTGTGTTTATAGCTAGAAATACTAACACTAAAACAAAAGCTAAGAGATATTCTGTAGCTATTTAATCTGAGGAGGATAGAAAAGGATAAACCTCAGAGACACTTCGTTGTCAGTATTTAACTATAATATTAGTTGCGTCTCTTTCTTTCACAGCTTGTATGAAAGATAGACGCAGCCCTAAGCTTCACCTTTGCCAAGTCATTGTGATACACCAACCTGAATTTCCTCATATCAACACTTAGATGTGTTTATTAATAGACGGCCTTGTAGCAATCGATTTAGACAAGTTTAAAACCTAGAGATGCCTTTAAAAGTACATTGCGCAAAAGCCTATTCGTATTGTAAATTTGTACAACATCATTTAAGTGGCCCTTAAGTGACACCGGTGTTAATAGAGTACCTATAACAGGCAAAGCACGCATTCGGCCGCGTTTGCTAAAGGCCGCGGGCCAAATACCTCAGTTGATGCGAAACACTTGATACTGAGAGATTTCGTCACGACAGCTGGAATAAAAGGTCCTTTAACTAAGGCAAATGTATTTTAGCTGAGATAGACGCATATTTCTGTTACATTGAGGTTAGGTACGTAACTTATTCGTATATCAGGAGCAATTTTGTCGTTCTGTAAGGTAGACCAAGAGAGTTAAATTTGACACGAGTATAAAGATAATCTGCGTGCCGCCGACGACATCGTTCTTTTCTCATCGTCAGCTACAGAGGTTAGTGTTATAATATGCTACAATACCTTAGCAGGGCAAGCCTTGGGGTGGGATTAATGATGAATGTGTAAAAGAGCAAGCAATGACCAACGGTGTGAAAAGGAGCGAATTGGATGGCTGAAGAATGTAATATGTCCAAGAGTACCTGGGTCAAATAGTCTCCTTCCAGGCGCGACAAGACAAAGGGGTCGCTGTAGACGCACCTAAAACGAATGGAGGAGCTATTGGCCTATGAAGGAGTAAGAACTTACATGAAGCCTTCCGATATCATTAAAACGCAAACTCATGGACATGCGTGCACTCTTCCAATCCTTACCTACGGAGCACAAACTTGGTCTTTGACAAAAGTTCAGAAAACTGCCTCAAGGTTTGCCAAAGAGCCATGGAAAGCAGTATTTTGGACCCATATAGCTAACGTAGCCCACACAGCCGCAAAACTTAAATAGGACTGGACCGGGCACGTCTGCCGCATGCTATATTATATTGTGGGCTACAATTACCAGCAAGTGGGTCCCACAGAACCGAATACCTACGGCGTCTCGGTAGACCACGTAGGATAGGCGAGACGAGCTTGACGTACGAAAAATACGAAGAAGAAGAGGGAGGCCTTTGGCCTTTGCCGAGCAACGGGACACTTTAAGGCTCTTAATAATAATAATAAAGAGAAAGCGTAGCCCGTGTTTCAATTCCTTGTCGCTACATCAGGTCACGGGGATTGGGGAAGTTTAGGAGTGTATTGATCCGATGCGTTGGCCCCAGCGCACCGGTTCCATGTTGTCGCGGATTCTGTTCTAGCGGTCGATCGAGCTGCTAGCGAGGAGTTCCGCGCCGGCTTCCAAGAGGCCCTGGCTGAGGCGGCTAGATTCTTGGTCGAGGTCCAGGGATACGGGTCAGCCGATGGACTATGTGTTCAGTTGGCGGCCCATCTTCAGAGGCACGCTGAATTTATTGCTAAAGGTAAACTAGTTCCTTAACTATACTCCTCCCCAGGAGTTAAACCCGCTTGTAAGAAGCTCTGGCTGAGGCGGCCAGATTCTTGGTGGAGGTGCAGGGATACCGGCGCGCAGATGGACTATGTGTGCCGCCTACTGCACACATAGTCCATCTGCGTCCAGTCTTCAGAGGTACGCTTAACCCCGCTTAACCCGCTTAACCCGCTGGCAAGAAGTCTGAGGAGGCCAGGGTGTTAGTGGAGGTACAGGGACTGTCAGGTTGAGCGTACATCGTGGGGCCAACAAATCTCGAGGGACATCTAAAGCCGGGCACCTACAGACTTGCTGTAACGTAACATGCAATGTAACAGAATTCCATGGGAATGCATGATACATTGCGACAATGTGGACGGCAAATTATGTTACATGGCTCGTTACGTTACAGCAAGTCCGTACCCGGCTTTAAAGGCATCATGTCACGAAAGTGAATTAGAAGAATTGGTGGAGGTGTTAGGATACGCCAGCTGCTGGTCTATGTGAGGCCAATTGATGAACTTCCGAGGCATGCCAAATTTATTATTGCAAATGGTAATCTTGGAGCAACACGATCTAAGATGTCCATGTCTTGATACTGAACATCTTGGCCCAACAATGCAAATGTGGTCGGTGAGGAGTGCAATGTATTTTCCATGACGGGTTAGCCGAGGCAGCAATGTTCAGTTGGCGGTCCATCTTCTGAGGTATGCTGAACTTATCACCAAAGATCAGTTCAAAGCAAAAAGTTATCCAAGTACGTCCTGTAATGAGACAATCTCGAACACCATATAATTATGAACAGCCCTTTAACAATTGAATTGAACCCAGGCGAAGCGCCCCGTGAAAACCGCCAGAAGCGGCACCCCTTCTCTTCCTTCGAAACCGCGAGTTCGTCGAGCTCCTCGCAGGGCTACGTGTCGCGGGAGGGCGTGATCGCGCGCCGGCCCGAGCCGCCGCCGGCGCTCGAGCCGTACGAGCAGCCCGAGCCATATCCTATGGAGTGCGATAGAGGTACGTTGCTTTTTTCGTACCACCACAGTGGCAAGGATGCGATCTGCCTGATGGTAAGTAGGCTACGGCCTATGGACGCTGCGATTCCAGCATCACATACGCGTTGCCGACCCTTTGATGATTTGAGGATTCTTTGATAGACAACACATCCTCGGGTAGGTACTCTGGCAACCTTACCACAATGTACTAATCATCCTCCTGGTCGGCCGTACACTCTTGACAGAGAGGTCGTAGTTGTTCCAACACATACCAATATAGTGGCGTTATTATGGCGTTGGTTCACGGCTCTGCCAAGGAACTGACGATAGGCACTCGTCTTTTTCTTAGCGGTGTGGCAGTGTGAAGTTGCTGAGAATGTGAACAATCAGTAAGCACTGTAAGCAGTACGAACCCCTGTGAAACAGGTTTACCTGCGCTTATCACTAACTCTAAGTGATGGATTTATTATATTACCGCCCTCTACCCCACCCCCGTCATCATTAGAGATTATCAGCAAACAATCTCATACTTTAAATGCCCTTCCCAAAATGCTAGTGACAAAGGCCTACGTGCCTGTAAAGATAATTTTAATAAAAGCTGTGGAAATAACGTTTAAGTGACGCCATGATGAAACACTCTCTATAAGACATGTTTATTAAATAAGTTATATAAAACGACGACCATTGTATAAAATGTAAGAGAAATTCCACAGAAAGCCTGTTCTCGCTAGCAACGCGCACTCTTCGAGGCGGCCTGACGCTGTCTAGGACTAAACCGGGACTCACCGGTAAATACAAACCCCAGGGAAACATAGGCCGATAGTGACAGAGTCAGGCAAATGACTACTTATACGACTAACTGACGTAGACTAGGGACTTAAAGGTGACTACTTGGGGGGAGCATGCGACGATCTAGAACTCTTGTATACCTAAGCCAGACTAACTCACGAATTTCCCCTCATCTGTTTTACGAGCTTAGAGACTTCCTAACTACTAATCAAACCACAATATCACCAACTTGTCAGCTGTCTATGGCAATTGGGTCAAGAAGCGACAATAATACCCAGCAGTTCCAGCAACCATCTTTATTTGTAGAACGTGTATCAATCTACCTCATAGGAAGCTATTTAGTCAAGCTGGGCTAGATTGACATTTCGATTAACTCTTTGAGTAATAACAATAGTATAATAATAATAGGGGACTACTGCCCATGCCCTCTCATACATGAGAGGAGGCCTGTGCCCAGCAGTGGGACGTATATAGGCTGATGATGATGAATAATAATAGTCGTGTTTTATTGCAGGCAAAGAGAACTTTTAAAATGTATTAACAGTCACAAAATATGACAGAAATAAATAATTATTCGAATTAAATCATTAAAAAAACATTATTTCATATATTAATAATGGTTGCAAGGTGGTTGCAAGGATAATACAAGTCCAGTAAAATACCTACAGTGATATCACGTTTAAAGCGCGTCAACAGGCGTATCCTGCCTGACATGTAAAATAATGTGTTTTATGAATAAAAATCTGAATCTGAATCTGAATCTGAACGAAGCATATAATATGTTGATATGGAATTACATTGGAACACAATGATAAGCTACAAAAACATTATGGTAGAGTTGTGTACACTACTGCAGATAATTCTGCGGGCGTATGATGGTGGTAATTTTATCACTTATTGCTGTGGGTGTGGATAAGACATCCGTCACGTTCTGCGGGTGACAGGTACGAGTGCGAGTAATAATATCTTATCCACAACGATAGGTATTAAATGACAGCAATTATACGCCCTCTGGCCGTGACTTCACAGCGGGGCGTCTCAGGCAGATTTTTCCGTTAACGTCTACCGTTTTTAGTTAAAAGTTTGAACATTTCGTATTCAATCCAGTGAATAGCGTGATCGCTGCCCCAGAAGACGCGCCCCCGGAGAGCGAACCGATGGCGCTGGACGGGCGTCACAAACGGGAGCCCACGCTCCGTACCATAAGGAAGCCTGAGCACGGCGAGGACTTCTTGCATTCGTACAAGTTCAAGAATTCCATTGAGAGGAGGTTCTCCAGATCACAGGATTGCGAGGTAAGAAAACAAGTGAAAAGTCAATGGAAATTCATGTAACATCATCAACATCTGCAATTGAGTTGACTCTATCAGAAGATGCGTTAGGGAAAGGAATGTAGTCATTCCTTTCCCTAACGCATCTTCTGATGTCTGACGCATTAGGTAGTCCTACTAGGTACCTAATAGATACTTAGTATAGATGCCGTCAAACTTCTTGAACATGCGGGACGAAGTGGGGGGGCAGCTCGCAGGTACAATTCGCCTTTGCGCAGGCAAGGTCAAATGTTCAAGAAGTTTGACGGCATCTGTACGTAGTAAGTCCTCAGTTCAACTGCATTGTAACCTTCAAGGAAGATACACTATAAATATACTTTCTTATACTTATCATCAGCCAGACTATACGTACGAGTATCACGTAAGGCTGGCATGCTACTGAGAAGCTCTGAAAAAACAAGCGTTTTAAACTAATATTATAAAGAGGAAAGATAAGCCGACATTATCCCTGATGAACATAGGCTACTATTTACCGGAAAACGGATAATCCGTGCGACGCAGACGAAGTCGCAGGCCGAAACTAGTTAGTATTAAAATAAATATCTATTTTTGGAAATAGTGTTAGTGTATATTATTATAATTAAAAACACAACAAAGATAATAAAGGCTTAAAACTAAACAAAAATAAGTTAAAACTAGTAAGCATGAATATGATTATCGATAAAAGCAAAAACAAAATATGTATAAAGATAAATAGTGTGTTAGTGTTTATAAAAAACGACTACTACTAGAGAACCCACCAAAAACATAAATGTAAAAAAGGAGAGCCAAGTTCAATTCAAAAATTATGCTTGGCTGTGGGATTCGCCGCAAAAAGAATGGAGATCCAAATGAGTGCCAAGTTCTATGCAAAATCCAAATATGTATTTATAGGAACAAATAAATAACATTATGAAAAAGTATTAAACTCTATTTCTTTGCTTAATTGGATACCTATAACAATTGCTGTTATTTAAAAATGTGAGATCTTAAACTTGTAAAGTAAAGTAAAGTATTTATTCATTGTAAACTGTGTACATATGTAGGTGTTAAAAATATAGAGAAGGTAACAACAGTTGCTCATTTCGAGCGTACAATGTTCAATATTAAAATTAAGTTTTAGTAGTGATCCTGTGCACTGACTGAATATATTAATATAGCTATTCTAATTCATGCGCTGCTGATACTCAAAAAAATCGTATAAACTATAAAATACATTGTCCTATTGTCCATGAGAAAAGATTTCAACTTCGATTTGAATTTATTACCCCTCTAGCATCTTAATACTATTAGGTAGGACATTAAATACACGTATCGCAGTAATGAACGCGCTTTTAAAGTAAAGGGAATTACTGGCCTTAGGTTGCAAGTGTTGCAACAGGTTGTAGGTACTTATATTTCTCACGCAGATTCTCTTTTAATGAAGACTTCGTAACAAAGTAGTCCTTATTATATTTAACAAAAACGCACAATTCGACAACATATATTCCCAGTAAGAGTAAGTAATCGTTTTTCTTGAAATACATTCCGAAGTGATTGTTCAGGACTCATACGGTATACTATTCGCAAACACCTCTTTTGCAGAATAAATGTACTTTGCACATTAACAGAGTTCCCCAAAAAATGATTCCATAGTTTAATAGAGAAAAAACGTTCCCAAAGTACGAATTTCTAACAACGTTTTCCGAGCAGGTTCCCGATAGAATAGATAAAGCATAGCACTGACTAGATAGCGTTTTGTTCATTTGAGCAATATGTTCCTTCCAATTCAAGAAAGTGTCAATAGTAACACCTAGAAAGCGAATATTATTGACTTCTTGAATTGTAGTTCCTGCCTCCACTACATTTAACTTAATAGGATTACTCTTATAGTTTCTGAACTGGATGAAGTTAGTTTTGACTTGAAGTTGGTTAGATTTGACTTGGCCAGTTTTCATTACATCAGTCATTTTATAAAGTTATTCATCATCATCATCATCATCATCATATCAGCCGAAAGACGTCCACTGCTGGACATAGGCCTCCCCCAAAGAGTGCCAAAGTGACCGATCCCGCGCCACCCGCATCCAGCGGACTCCCGCAACCTTTACCAGGTCATCAGTCCACCTTGTCGGGGGCCTACCCACGCTGCGCCTTCCGGTGCGTGGTCGCCACTCGAGAACCTTTCCGCCCCAACGGCCATCGGTTCTACGTGCTATGTGCCCCGCCCACTGCCACTTAAGTTTAGCGATCCGGAGGGCTATATCGGTTACCTTGGTTCTGCTGCGGATAGCCTCATTTCTGATGCGGTCACGCAGAGAAACTCCCAACATGGCCCTCTCCATTGCCCTTTGGGTGACTTTGAGCCTTCTTATGAGGCCCATAGTAAGCGACCACGTTTCAGTGCCATATTTCATCACTGGCAACACACACTGGTCAAAGACTTTCGTCTTGAAACACTGCGGAATATTGGACGAAAAGATTTGCCGTAGCTTCCCGAACGCTGCCCAGCCGAGTCGGATTCGACGATTGACCTCTTTCTCGAAGTTGGACCTACCTAACTGGATCGTCTGTCCTAGGTATACATAATCGTCTACAACTTCGAGCGTAAAGTGTCCGATTGTAATGGGAGTTGGTACTACATGGGCATTTGACATGATCTTCGTCTTATCCATGTTCATTCTTAGACCAACTCGCTCGGATGCTTTACTGAGGTCATCGAGCATCGTACTTAAGTCCTCCATGGTCTCAGCCAAGACTACTATATCGTCAGCAAACCGAAGGTGAGTGATGTACTCGCCGTTGATGCTGATGCCTAGCCTTCTCCAGTCCAGAGTCTTGAAAACGTCCTCCAGTGCAGCGGTGAACAGTTTTGGAGAAATAACATCTCCTTGCCTGACTCCCCGCTGCAGCGGAATAGGTTTCGAGTTCTGGTCCTGGAGTCGGACTGACATAGTGGCGCTCTCGTACAAACACTTCAGCACTTCGATATAGCGATAGTCAACTTGGCACCGCTGGAGAGACTGTAGTACAGCCCAGGTTTCAATCGAATCGAAGGCTTTTTCGTAGTCCACGAACGCTAAGCAGAGAGGCAGGTTATACTCCTCGGTCTTCTGTATAACCTGACGAAGCGTGTGCATGTGGTCTACGGTACTAAAGCCTCTTCGGAAACCGGCTTGTTCGGGAGGCTGGAAGTCATCTAGCCTGCGTACGAGACGGTTTGTAATGACCCTCGAAAACAGCTTATAGACATGGCTCAGAAGTGAGATGGGTCTGTAGTTCTTCAGCAGAGTGTTGTCACCCTTTTTGAAGAACAGCACCACCACACCTCTATTCCATGCCTTTGGAGTTCTCCCTTCCAGTAAGACGGAACCGAACAACTTCTGAAGGGCCGTAAGGACCGGTTTTCCACCCGCCTTCAGAAGTTCGGCTGTTATTCCGTCTTCACCGGGTGCTCTGTTGTTCTTGAGCTGTTTAAGAGCCATTACAATCTCGTACAGGCTGATGTCCGGGATGTCGTCGGTATAGTGTCGGGTTAGTCTAGCTCTAGGGTCTTCCGCCTGACTAACTTCGGGTCTGCGCGTTGATGTGTATAGCTGTCCGTAAAAGCGCTCTATCTCACCCAGAATCTCAGGTTTAGAGGAAACGATTCTACCATCTTCAGTTTTTAACTTCGCGAGCTGGCTCTGCCCTATAGACAGATCTCTCGAGAATACTTTAGAGCCCTTATTACGCTGTATGGCCTCTTCAATACGATTTGTATTGAATTGGCGCAGATCGCGGGTAAGGGACTTGGAGATCTGTTTATTGAGCTGCCGGTATAAGGTCGCGTCGGCTGAAGACTGTAGAATCATTTCACTCCTTTCCTTCATGAGCTTCTTAGTGGAGCTAGATAGCCTTTTAGTTCCGTTAGTGCCTTGGGCCTTGAAGAACTTAGACCCAGTGACACGGACAGCTTCCACAAACCCGTCGTTCAATTCGTCCACATCGCCGCCTAGGCAATCAAAACGGTTTTGGAGTTCCAGCTGGAAGCTCTCGGGGTTTTGAATTTGAATTGATGCTGGACGGAGCGTAGACTTCATCAATCGAGAGCGCTCTTGCTTGACGCATATATTCAATGTGCCTCTTACCAGACGGTGATCGCTCCCGGTTTTGACCGTATTGATCACAGAGACATCGTTGAATACTCATACTCATACTCATATATTTATTGCGATCATGTTCGTTACATTTGGTATGTTAGTGGTCTTTTGGTTAGTAGGTACATGATACCCCGTTAGGGCATGGCATTTTTCTTACTAGCTAGGCAAGGCAACCTAAACATAAAATATTTTCAATTAGGTATATAATATTAGCTGATCAATCGACTTACATGCAATAGGTGGTCGTTACATAAAGAAATTATTAATGCGACGCCAAGATCTATAAACTAAAACTTATTAACTATACATGTAAATGTTCAGTCGAGTTTAATTTTACAAGCAAATGATTTACAATAAATATTTTAAATGTATGTTAACTTATTTAATGCGATGTCAGGAATTTATGACTAAAAACATGAAAGTACCTAATGTCAAAATTAATACTAAAAATATGTATGTAATGTCAAAACTTAAATTATACAAAACAATTATAATATAAAATTAGAAAGGGAAAATGTCTGTCTGTCTGCTTATTAATGAAATGTCGTGACTTATAACTAGGTAAATAAATAAGTTACTTAAAATTATTCAAATTTGTCATTCAAGTATTCATTAACATTATAGTAGCACTTGGAAACTAGGAGGCATTTAACTTTCTTTATAAATTTGGTATATGATTCTTCTTTTTTTATTACACTAGGTAGTTTATTGTATACTTTTATGGCCATGACGTAAGTGCTGTTAGAATAGATTTTCATTCTTGAGGCTGGTAGAAGAAGTTTATTTTTATATCGCAGCGCGTGTTTTGTGGGTAGGTCTTGTCGTTGTTTAAATAAGTCAGGGTTTTGTCGTGTGAATTTGCATATTTCCAGGATATAGGTACAAGGTAGCGTAAGGATTTTATACTTTTGGAAATGTGGTTTGCAGGTTTCCATGTTACCTATATTGGCAAGGATACGAATTAGTTTCTTTTGCTGTATAAACAAAATAGCAACGTCGGTACTATGGCCCCATAAAATAATACCGTAGGAGAGCCATGCGCTGGCGTATGCATGGTATAAGGCTAGTGCAGTTTGTATGTCTGTAGTTTTTTTGGTTTCATAGAACGCGTAGGCAAAGCTGGATATTTTTGATCGTATTGATTTTATATGCGCCTTACAATTTACATGTTTGTCTATAACCAAACCTAGCAGAGTGAAGTCGTTTACTACTTCTAATTGGGTATTTTTATAGGTAAAACTAATGTCTAGGGGGGTTTTTTGGTAAGGTTGAAATGTCATAAGTTTTGTTTTTGTAAAATTAATTTCAAGATTATGATCGTCCAACCAGTGTGTAATTTTATCAAGTAGTACGCTGAGTTGGTCATTCAGGTAAGTTGTATTGTTGCATGTCACAAGTAAGGAGATGTCATCAGCAAATAGAACGCAAGTTTGATCCAGTGTTTTGGGAAAATCATTTATGTACAGTAGAAATAAGAGGCATCCGGCTACACTTCCTTGGGGAATTGAGGAGTTGATTACTCTGGATTCTGACCGGACTGCTCTTATTTCGCCATATTGTGTGTCGTAGTATTCTATCTCTGTAAGGTGTTCTCTGTCTGTAAGGTAGGACGTGAACCACTTATGAGCGATACCGCGGATCCCCACTCCGTATAATTTGTCTAATAATATTTTATATTTTACTTTGTCATACGCTTTTAATAAATAAAATAAATATTAGGGGACAATCTTACACAAATCGACCTAGTCCTAAACTAAGCAAAGCTTGTACTATGGATACTAGACGACGATAAACATACTTATATAGATAAATAAATACTTAAATACATAGAAAACGTCCATGACTCAGGAACAAACATTCGTGCTCCTCACACAAATAAATGCCCTTACCGGGATTCGAACCCAGGACCTCTTGCTTCGTAGGCAGGGTCACTACCAACTAGGCTAAGGCTTTGGTCATATCAAGTAAAATACCGAGTGCGTGCTTTTTTTCGTTTAGTGTATTTACAACCTCATGCATGTACTTGTACACAGCGGTTGTTGTTGATCGCTTTTTACGAAATCCGTTTTGGCTTTCGTCGAAGACTTTGTATTTTTCGCAAAACGCGTAAACTCGATCACACATAGCTTTTTCAAAGATTTTGGACGCCGTTGGTAACAAAGCGATGGGCCGGTAGTTGTTGGGGTCTGTTTTCGAGTTCTTTTTATGGACTGGTTTTATCAGAGCTTTCTTAAGTAAGTCTGGAAAGGTTCCCTCGTTAAAAGATTGGTTGATGAGGTAACAGAAGGGGGTGGTCAGAGAGTCCGCACATTGTCTTATTAGAGATGGTGGGAGCTCATCTACGCCTGTGCTATTTTTATTTTTTAAGCTTGTTATGTTTTTGTAGATCTCTCGGTATGATACGGGTTTAAAATACATAGTGTTCTCCGTATAGTTCAGAACTGGGCGGCCGCGAGGTTCAACGGAAGTATTTTTTGTTGACTCGCCTATTTGCGCAAAGTGGTTATTTAACGCGTTACTGAGTAGTTCTGGGTCGCTGATTATGTTATTATTTATCTTCAATTCAATGTTCTGGCTGTCAATGTTTTGTTTCTTCTTTTTATTTTTACGCTCGTTTATTATCTTCCACATAGTTCTTACTTTATTCTGTGATGTGCTCAATTTTTTTATATACTGTAATTTCTTAGATGTTGATACTGTCTTTTTCAGTATTTTATCATATTTCCTGTAGTATTCGATTAGTACTCTATTGCCCGATTTTTGTGCTAGAATTTTTAATAATCTTTTATTTGTGCATGATTGTTTTATGCCAACCGTTAGCCATGTTTTCTTATTGTTGGTTTTTAACGCAAATTTTCGCTTTGGTATGGTCCTATTTTGTATATTTCTAATGGTGTTCTCAAATTCTATATAGTTTTCATTAACTGTTCTATGTGAAAGTATGATGTCGTCCCAATTTATGTTACTAAGTTGGTATTTAAACTGCTCTACGTTTTTTTGGGTGTATACACGTGAATATATGCTTCCTCGTCGACATGATGAAGTCAATCTCGTTTTTAGTTGCACCGTCGGGACTCATCCAGGTCCACTTTCTGTGCTCGCGTTTCTTGAAGAAGGAATTCATCATGTAGAGTCCCTCCTTCTCCAAGAAGCCAGCCAGTAGTTGGCCCCGGTGGTTCCGACTTCCAACTCCAAATTGCCCCACTCTCAGCTCTTCACCATCTTTCTTGCCCAGTTTTGCGTTGAAGTCCCCCATAACAACGGTGAAGTAGGTTTTGGAACTATGCATGGCCTTCGATATATCTTCATACATAGCCTCCACCTCTTCGTCGGAGTGTGCCGAGGTCGGTGCGTAAACCTGAATGACCTTCAATGAGTACCGGGTGGATACTCTGAGTATTAGGTACGCCACCCTAGTCGACACACTCTCGATCTTCACCACGTTATTTACGAGGGACTTGTGGACGAGGAACCCGACACCTCCCTGGGACTGTTGGTCGTCCTCCCGGAAATAGAGCAAGTTGCCGGATTTGAGGGTTATCGTGTCCTCCCCCTCTCTTCGGACTTCAGATAACCCTATGACATCCTAGCGCAACTTGCTCAATCCTTCCTCCAGTTCCGCTATCCTTTCGTCGGTCCGCAGTGTGCGCGTGTTATAAGTTGCCAGGGCCAGGGGTCGTCGGTGGTGGTAGCCGGATCTTCGCCGGAGATTCTTCGCACCCCTGACCCCGCTGGTGCCCTGGCCGCTACCACAACCAGGGTACCGGGGGTCGCCGGAACCTCGGGGCCGTGGTCTTTTTGTACTTAACATTAGGGGGTATATGCCATAATCGCCACGCTTGCCATGCGGGTTGGCGATCGCAGTATTTCCACCGCACTCCAGGGATGCTGCTGCCCATCCCCCGGTGGTCTTGGTCGTAGTTTTAGGACATACCCGGGTCCCTTAAGTTATTCAACATATATATATTAATTCTGTACAATACGTATATTGGGATGGTTTCTATTATTTTCTACGCTTACACACAATTACCGAGCTGGATTCCAAATTTCATCCTTCTAGGTCATCTGGAAGTAGGTTAGGTATTAGGTACCATATGTCAGTCAGTCAGTCAGTGCTAAAATTTACGACTTTTTGACCTTCATATCTTTATAACCGTTTGAGCTAGCTTCATGAAATTTTGGCTTCTAGATGTCCTTATGGATATAATTAAACACGTACGTAGTTTTATATGTTTACCTTAAAGAGGTTTTGAGTTATAGAAGGGTCAAAAGTGGCACTAAGTGGTTCGTGCAATATTACACTCGGCGCTGGCTAGCCAGTTCCTTTGCTTGAACTTGGCTTGACACGCTGCCGCGTGTCTAGATCTAAACTCTAATTGTTTATATCTAAACTCTACTTGTTAATACAAACGATTCGGTATGATAAATAGACTAAATAGAAAGAAATTGTGGTAGGTACCTAGCTCCTCTCGAGTAACGGTTGTCCCCCAGTGAGCTTCCACAGGAAGTAGTATATTCCCGAGTTTTGTAGTAATGTAATAATAATCTACCTCTACTTACATGTTTGTAATGTTCCTCTTTCTAACTGCTTTGTTTGCGTGAGGTGTGCAATAAACAATGATGTAATATAAAAATTAGGTAGATATGTTACAAGCGCTCCAAAAGTGGCACACTAAAACTCATGCAATTGGCAGACCTCGCCTCAGTATCGCGCCGTCAATGGCTACGTGCAGACGTGTCGCAGTTGTCAGATTTGCAGCGCAAAAAATAAAAGATGCCGTCGTGTGTGATGCGATTTTGCACTAAACTATACTAAAAAAGCCAGGGGATAACGTATCATTCGTAAGTAATCTACTTTTATCTTCATATCAATACATTTTACGTATTCAATAATTACGTGCATAAAAGAAATTTCCAGATCATATTGAGTGCAACAAAAATATACCCGAAGCGTGAGTGCGATAGAGACGCAATATCTTTGCCGATCAAAGAATAACACATAAACAGAGGGGTCATGATAAGATCGTAGGCATAAGATTCGTGATTGATTATTGACCAAGTTTAATGGTTTTGAAATTATTATAATAATATATGTATCTCTATTATCCTTATTAAGTTTCATCCTATGCTAACTTTATATAATAAATCCCTTCTTGATAAAACTTAAAATGCCTCTGTTACAATAAATGTGATTGCCCGTTTATTAAGTATACAACATTAAATGAGAGAGAAAAAGAGAGAGAGAGAGAGAGAAATTGACAGATATATGGATATTGACAGATATATAGAAATTGACAGACCACGAAAGTATAAAAAATTTAAAATACTTGTATAAACTGTCAATTTAAACTTCCGCGCCTAAACAGTTCTACAGTTCCCTTTTGAGGTCGTATCGAGTTGCAATTAAAACCAGATAGGTAGTCAGGTTTACAATCACTTGACAACCTTTAATGCCAACAAAAAACGTATATTTCGACACTCTCTAGAAAGAAACAATGTTTGTAATAAATGTACAATAGTACGTAACGAGAATATGATAAGAGGCAGTGTCTAGTCTGATTTATTAATACTCTTTGCCCATGTAAGCGAGACGGCATGCTATGCTAAGAAACAGAGACAAGTATAGTTTCTCTGCATGCAGTACGTCACAACACATTTACTTGTCTCTTTTTCGCTCCCGGAAAGAAGCATACCGTCCTGCTCTCACTTGATATCCATATTAGTGTGTAGCTACAATATTCGCAGCTCTTTCATGTGTGCGTAAGCCTGGCCATTTTTAAACACGGTCTTTCGTATAGACAACGTATCTACCTCATTATTATATTACATCATTGGCAATAAAGAATATTTGTATTGTATTGTATTGTAATACTCCCCAGGCGGCAGACATGACAGTGCGCGGTGCTCCATACAAGAACTACGGCCACAAGCGGCGGAGAGCCACCAAACCCGCTCCGTCTACCACCTCCACCTCTAACTCAGGCTCGGGCTCCACTGAAGACGCGCGCGACACCTCGCCTCAGGTACAACTGAGCTTTTCTTTTCTCTGCTCGTTGGCCATGGCGGGGGTGAGGTTCACCTGGAAGACTGTAAAAGTACGATTTTATAGGTTTTACATTTTTTGACACAATCGCAACTCCACATGATGAGGCAACTCCTTTCGGACCCGGCCAATACAAATGAGCGGGTTCGTAACATTATAAGAGCCCCGCAGACTGCAGACTTTTAGTCGGCCGATAGTTTGATGTACGTATGATACACATATCGTTATAATGTGCGCACAACCATACATCTCCATACTGATTAAAGAGAAGAGCCAGACCAAACTATCGGCCGACTAAGTCTGCAGTCTGCGGGAGCTAATTATGAATTAAAACCATATATGTCAATGCACTTAATTTTACATTAGGGTGGTATTTCCACTTGTCCAAATCTTTGTCCAATGTGCATTGCGTCTCACTCTCTCTTTGAGCAAAATGTGAGATCCCCTATTTAAAACGCACCTCCTTTCTCAGGAGTTCTGAAGATAGAGCGTCCGTCACTGGCTGACACCGTTCAATAGAACGAGACGGACGCTTTAACTTGTCACTTATGGCGTGATAAGGCCGACCATGATACGGGGTCTGATGACCCCTGATGATGATACGCTAGCGCCCCTCTGGCACCCCGTAGATAGCGCTAAAGGCAAAAAGCGCTATGAAACGGGCATTGTGCTTTGATCTTTGTATAAATAAGTTGGTATAGATACTTAAGTATAGTAAAATTCTGATGTATTTTCCACATTAAATTACCAAACAACAGTTCTTCAATTTGTAACATTTCAGGACACGTCGAGCGACTCGCCGTACCATCACTATGAGAAGCCGCTCGCACCGCCCGCGCAATACATTCCCGTGTTCGCGCTCAACTCACTCGGTCAGTATACCTTTACCATCTTCAAGCACCACTATTTCAGATACGTTGTTACCAAGTGCTGGAACAATCTGCCTCCACCCATTCGGAGTTCTAAAACGGTTGGAGATTTCAGACTTAATTATAAGCTTATGCTAATAAACCAATTTCTATTTGGCGATGAAGCTATAGCTGCATTTGAATGGTGCACCGAAAAACGTTTGCCGCTGCTCCGTTTTTAAAGACGTGGAAAGTAATCATGTTTTGGTGTGAAAACCCATAGGTATATTAAGTTCCTGTTGATGTAGAATCATGATATTTGGCAAGATCCAGTTAGGTCTTAATCACTCACCTCTCACTTATAATAAATCTCACTTACTCACTCACTCACTTATAAAAAAGAATCAGCCAGTAACAAACTAAGCATTGCCGTGTCCCGAATGATCTCAGCTTCCCATATAAACGGAAAAACATGTAACTTTTTTTATAAGTAAGTACATTATTACTCTAGCTTCCGTTTAGGATAGTTGTTATCCGACTGTGACGATTAATTAATTTTCGGAAAAATTTGACCTCATTAAATTGTTCTTTTCTTCTGCTTGAAATCGTAGCCGCCATATCTGTCAACTGTCAGTGACGTCAAAATGGCGAGCTTGCCATAACAATTCAACAGTAATAATTTCGATCCGGTGTTGTGACAGACCTTCACAAAATGCATAAGTATTCAATTCTAAAGCATAAAAAAATAATCGATTCTGATATAGAAACTTATATGCGTTAAATTCGTATTGAGGCGTAATTTCAATAAATGTATCAACAAATTTCAACAAAATAGCGTCAAACGTCAAAAGTCTGACAGTTCCTTTTTTTATATTGGCATGGCATCTGTTCTCGCGTTCAGCCATAAAGTCTATTTAAGTTTCTGCAAGATTACACGCTGAGTATTTGTCACGATACTGCACGGTTATCACAAGACGGCGCGCGAGCTCTCTCGATTTTTCACGCACTATACGTCTCTTTCTAAGTTATCTAATAAGAATAGAGACGGATAGTTCGAGAAAAATCGTAGACACACAGAAATTTACCAACATACAGGAAAATACTTTTATCAAGCCTGCTACAGACATTCATTAAGTTGGCAATGGCGGGAACATACCTACACAAGATTTAGCAGAATATGATAGTGTGATCTGAAACATTGCAACATGAAAAAAGTAAACATATTACTTTAATATTTAAATAATTACCTTTAATAGGATGGGACTCGGACTCACTCGCGTTATGGTTGCAGAACTTACCTAGTGGTTATGTAGGTATAGTTTGGAAGGGTTATCAATTATTAATTGAATACATAAACACTTCTTTACCTGAGAGTCGGAGTAACTCAAGATCATTTCAGGCATCAAGTTTTTATTTATTTAATATAAAACAGTGTTAAAAATATGTAGAGTAGAAGATCAATAAACATTTAGTTCTGCAGCCGGTGTCCTACCTGTTGGATCAATTGCCACGAACATCTACTTACTAAACATTTACCCCCTTATTCATACTTATAATACCTACATCTGTTAAATAAAACGAGTTTTGCTAAAAGCTAATTTAAATATCAGAGTGACAGATAAAGACGAACGAATTTTAACGGCATTTTAGCTAAAATAGGTTTGATCAACGTTTTACTGGATAGGTTAGATTAGAAAAGAAGAAATTCGTTAACTCCCACCACATTACCATGCAAACGAAGTCGCAGGTACAGCTAGTAACAAATAATTCCGAAAACTGTGAATTTGTTATGAGCAATAGGAACCTAAGTATTGCATAATTCGGCTGCGTTCAGTTTTCGCAGTTCACCTTTATAGTGTCACGTTAAATAATAAAAAACTGCCTACATACGTTCCACTGCTGGGCACAGGCCTCCTTTCATAGGTGCCGGGATGGAAGGGCGGGGGAGAAGATTAGGGGAGTATGATTTTCATCATCATCATCATCATCATCATATCAGCCGAAAGACGTCCACTGCTGGACATAGGCCTCCCCCAAAGTGTGCCAAAGTGACCGGTCATGCGCCACCCGCATCCAGCGGAGTCCCGCAACCTTTACCAGGTCATCAGTCCACCTTGTGGGGGTACCTACCCACGCCGCGCCTTCCGGTACGTGGTCGCCACTTGAGAACCTTTCCACCTAAACGGTTATCGGTTCTACGTGTTATGTGCCCCGCCCACTGCCACTTAAGTGTAGCGCATGTGTGTGTGTGTGTGCACTTATACCGGTTACCTTGGTTCTGCTGCGCGTAGCCTCACTCAGCCTGATGCGATCACGCAGAGAAACTCCCAACATGACGTTGAACTATTATTTACTAGCTTCTGCCCGCGACTCCGTCCGCGTGGAACTCGTTTATATCGCAGCTCCATACAAACTTGTACCCCCTTAGGGGATGACTTTCGGGGATAAAAACTATCCTATGTCACTCTCCATCCCTTCCACTATCTCCACTTAAAAAATCACGTCAATTCGTCGCTCCGTTTTGCCGTGAAAGACACACACACACACATAGTTAAAATGATATAAGCTCTCCGTTTAGCACTTGAAAGCTTATCTTGTGAACAATGGGCTGCTTCCTATTGTTATACAATTGAGCAAGTAACAATAAAACTCATTTTTATCTGGTCGGAGGATTTGCGGTGGGCTTATACAATAGGAAACAGCCCATTGTTCACAAGATAAGCTTTCAAGTGCTAAACGGACAGCTTATATCATTTTAACTACACAGTTTCCCATTTATAATATTAGCATGTGTTTCCAGGCAAGTACTACGTGCCCCTGAGCGTGGAGTACTCGTGCGTGGCGCGGCAGCTCGCGGCGCACGCCGCGCCGGCCGCGCGCGCCGCGCTGCTCCCCGTCACCATCCACGTCAACTTCCAGCCCTGCCTCGACGCGCACCACTGCCACGTCAAGCAAGAGCCCCAAGCGCACTGCACACTGCACACTGCACAGGTGTCTCACCATCCCCAACACTTCCAGCCCTCAACTATCATGTCAAACGCGAACTGAGTGACCCATCTGAGCGGACCTGAAAGGTCTAATGTAAGCACGACGATCGCAACCTAAAGCTTTGCTTAGATGTTAGTCACCATCCCGGTCGGCTTGCAGCCCTCAAATATCATGTGAAACGCGAACCGAGTGACCCATCTCAGCGGACCTGAGCACCAGCTCCAGTCCCAGTCTCCAGCTACGTCGACTTCCAGCCCTTCCTCGACTGCCACGTCAAGCGGGAGCCCGGCGCGCAGGAGCGGCGCCCGGCCTGAGCGGACCGCAGGTGCATACACACAGGTGGTGCTCACCATCCCCGGCTTCCAGCCCTCAAATATCATGTGAAACGCGAACCGAGTGACCCAACTGAGCGGACCTGAGCGGTCTAATGTAAGCACGGCGATCGCACCCTAACGCTTAGTCACCATCCCCGTCAACTTCAACACCTGCCTCAACTAGGTATCATATGAAACGCCAACCGAGTGACGACCCATCTGAGCGGACCTGAGCGGACTAATTTAAGCACTGCGATCCCAACCAAACGCTTTGCTTCTCAATCACCAACCAGTTCCAACCCTGCCTCGTAATGTGGTAGCTCGTCAAACGAACTTAATGACCCCGGTTTGAGTGGAAACGTGACTCTAATTGCGCCTGATTTGCACGTTCAAGTGGTTCCTGAAATTATAACAACAATTATAGCCAAAATATGTAACAGAGTAGTATGCATTCTTCTAGCGGATCTCGCAGTCAAGTTATGCAATACCATAGACGAGCAAGAAGAATCTAGACAGACTGTCAAAAGCATCTACCAAAGGCGACCGTGGCTCTAAGGACTCGCCCAGTCAGGAATAGTCGCGTCAAATGCGACCGCAGTTTGGATGGTACTCGCAACACTGTTGTATAACCAAAATACTACATTATCAAAAAAAACCTCACAGCATAGTGCTTTTCCAAAGCCCGCAGTAGGGTTTTGTGTCGTATTTCGTAACTAAATGAACCGTTCTGACTCACATGAATCAAAAGCCAGCAAGCGGCGCACAGATTGTTATTCACGTCAAAAGTGACTGACAACGACACCCGATTTAAACTAGTGCAAAGCAAAACATGTTGTGTTTACGGTTGCGGAGTTGAAAACATTTCTAGTTTTAATGGTAATCTAAAATGACCGCATTTTATGAAGTTTAAGCGTTTAAGAAACGAATTTTCAAACGGGATGGAGTAATATAGTTTAAGTATCTAAGACAATTTTCAGTTGGCAACTGTGGAAACAAATATCAATGGAAAATTCCTCGTTTTTCCTTGAGAAATATTGCAGTTTTTTCTTCATTTCTTCGGAGCCGACGCGGCCTATTTCATATTGTATTTTTTAGTTTAACATAAGTAGGTAGGTATTATTAAGAAGTGGTGAAACGGGTTTTATCAAATAAATATCCTATTTTATCAGATTGTAATAAAATCAAAGCCTGTTTATTAATTCATGATTCAAAGAACCGTGGTTGATTATGTATAGTTAGTTCTGTTTAAATTATAGGCCATTAGGTATTGCTAAGTAATCTATATACTTATGTTAAGTGATAGTAACTGTAATATTCCAATGTTGAATGTTTAGAAATATTTATTTTAGACATTAAATGTTAAAACTCTCAAGGGTCAACGACCTTGGATATTAAAATACGTTTTCGGTGCAAAATGTATGACGGAAACGTGACGCATGGGACGCGTCACAGTGTTTTCGTGGTTTCAAACTCCAGCTTGATCGGTCGTTTATTCTTATTTCACGTTATTATCATATTATTAATGAATATGAACTAACTCATTCCACATATAGAAATGCTATTTTATAAACTTAAGGCTTATCATAGTCTCAGAGATTCAGAATATTATAGACTGCCAATGCACATTACTCTGCTCAACACATTGGCGCCACGCCATATGGTTGGATATTTTCATTGTGTTAATGGAATTATGTTAAGAGACCTGATTGCCGTACGGACTCAAAGAGAAAAGTAGATACAGCCCTGTATGGCATTTTTTGAGAATTACCTGTTGTTCTCAAAAATAAAAAAACGGGCGTTTCAAACGCTGTCCTTACCGACTGTCTGTCCTTTAATCTTACAAAATCATAATATTATATGGCCTCGATACCTACTAAGTCCATATAATTTTATGTGATTTTAATTTTAATGAATAATCGCAATATAACCAAGAACGGTAAGGACAGCTGAAGAGCGTTTAAAAAACGTTACCTGAGAATCACCCAGAGCTAGGCCCTAACTAACTAAAGCAGGTATATTCGAAAGGGACACGACATTGTATGTAGACATTTTGGCAGTCTTTATAATAATAACTAAGAGTAGTTGCAGAGGCGTATTAAATGCCGAGAGCGCCCTAGGCACCTAGCACCACGTCGGCGCCACTCTAGCGGCCATAGATTAATAGTGCATTGTGATACAAGTGAGCTATGTTGATAATGACATCAGAAGCGGGATTGTTGTGATTAGGGAGCCGGCGATGTAATTATCAATGCTGACGCGTTTCACATGACGTTTTTCAACACAATTGCAAAGAAAATATCCTTTTCATTAGATTAAAATTTTATAGGCTTCCTAACTTATTTTCTTTAGTTATTGATGGCAACAGGTTTTTACTCACTTATTTATGGTACGTTTTCGAGAATTACCAGCGGCGTCAATTGTATTTATCACTTTTCTATTCACCACGAATCAACACTTTTGATAATAACCAAACACGTATTAACAATGTTTACAAATATATGTGAAATTACCTATAATGGCGCGCAACATTTTTTTTTCGTTAATTATGCGCAGCGCGCGCGCAGGTGATACTTTAAGCTAGATTTTCTAAACAGCCAATGAATACAAAATAAAATAAATATTTTCGTTTTAAAATGTTATCATCATTATAATTCATGTAAAATGTTAGCCAATGTGAAAAGTTTTAATTAGTTAAACGTTTTTATGTCATACGAGGGCTGTTCCGAAAATTTTTAGTTAAACAAAAACTATAAGGAATATAATAAAACTTTATTTACAATTTTTCAAAGTATTCCCCTGCTACATTTATGCACTTAGGCATTCGACTGAACCAACTTTCAAAACAGGAAAAAAACTGTTCTTGCGGAAGGTCAAAAAAAAGTCGCCTGAATTCGTCTACTGCTTCATCCGCCGTCGAAAACCGTCGCCCACGTAATGATTTTTTTAACGTGGGGAACAGAAAAAAATCACACGGAGCCAGGTCAGGGCTGTACGCAGGGTGTGGTAGCAGTTGCACTCCTGATTTGCTAAAAAAATCCATGGTTCTGGCAGCCGTGTGAGCCGGATCATTATCTTGATGAAAAATTATGCCCCGGGTTCCAGTACTTGGACGGCTGACGTTCAGCTCCTGGAAGGCCTGTGGCAAGCAAACTTCACTGTACCATTGGCTGGTAACGGTTTTATGATCTTCAAGTGGAATTACGGCTACCGGTCCACTACGTCGAAAAAAAACAGCAACCATTTTTTTGTTGACGCTTCGGCCGCGAACTACTTTAGTAGGTAAATCATCTTCTTCAAATACCCATTGTGTGGATTGCTGTTTTGTAAATGGGTCGTAGCTATATATCCAAGATTCGTCGGATGTCACAATGTAGCTCACTTGTTGTGAATCGCCTTTATCGATTTTTTTTAGCATAAATTTGCACCAATCGACACGTCTATCTTTTTGCTCCTGTGTGAGAAAATGTGGTATCCATCGAGACGAAACCTTCCGAACTTGAAGGTGGTCATGCAAAATGGTAGAAACTGCCTGGGATCCAATCTTCAGTTCATCCTAAATCTCTCGGTGGGTAATGTTTCGAGATTCCTTGATTAGCCACTCCACCTTGATAACATTTTCTGGAGTGACTGCCGTTGGCGGTCGCCCCGGTCTAGGCTCATCTTTGACGTCGCTCCGCCCACGCTTAAATTCACGGAACCAGTAACTGACAGTGGCAAGAGATGGGGATAATGCCCCAAAAACTCTAGTTAAATTTTCATGAGAATCCTTGTAAGTTAGCCCTCGTTTATAATCATAATATATCATAGCACGAAATGCTTCCCGCGTTTTGCTCCATTTTTGCGAGCAAAAAGTGGCAGACATGTTTTTTTTCTGATTTCATAAAAAAATAACTGAATGTCACTGGCCAGTGACATTTACACGAAAAAGTTTGTAATGAAATTTGCCTTTGAGCTACAGTAAAATTATATGAATACGATTAATAGTACGCTGTTGACTACAATTTTCGGAACAGCCCTCGTATTCAAAAAGAAACAAACAACTAATTAACAAAAAGGATTTGATTTCTTTAGTCGAGTAAGAATCATTTGCCGAGAATTTTATAAAAAGCTGTACATTCTGTACAACCCGGTTAATTTAAGAATGTACCGTGGTCATGCATACACCTTGCTTAAGACCCATTACGCACTGTCGACTAGTCGCCGGCGACTCAGTCAACCAGTTTCTACAAATGTGTTGAAAAAAATAAAGAAACAAAATTCGCGCGTGCGCCCCTAGGCACGCGCCTAGCTTGCCTATCTATATGGATAATTCGCCTCTGAGAAGCTGGACTTTATGTAGAAAGAGATAACGCCTGAAATGTTCAATAGGCGACATGATTATTTTATATATGCAAAACTGAGGGCTTTATAAACTAAGTAACATTAATCTTCATGGACCTATAGTTACTCAGGACAAGCTATGGTAATAATAATACTGCGTCCGAGCGAGATGATAGCATACAAATCTCGATTAGACAGACAAAAAAGGAAATATCATTCGTTGTCCTTGTCATAGTTCCCATTTGTTTTATTTGCCGCAACTATTACCCGCCCAAATTAAGTAGGTTGTTTATGGCAAGCCATCGCTCATTTTAAGACCAGTTCTTAGTTTAGGTGCATAGGAGCCTTTCCGTCCCTCATTAACACACGTACCTATAGCTTGTCCTGAGTATTAAAGGTCCGTGTTAACCATTCTAGTTCTTAGTTATGGCTGTGAAAACAACGGTAGTAGTCAGTGAGTGTTATTTTGTAGGTATGAACTAATGCTTTGTTGCAAATGGGCAAGGCAAGTTCGTACGTAGATATTACAACACTAACACCTTTTGCAACAAAGCCTTCGTTTTATCTAATTATGTATTGTTAAGCATGTTTTTGTCACACCTGGCCATAAAGTGGCAATTACCGCCCGCTAAGCATGTGGAAAACCCCACTTCCTGGCCAGTTGGACACGATAAATTTTGTACTCATCACGGGCGGTAAAGAGAGCCTCGGAACGCATAACCAGATCGCCTTCGGCTCTGGCGTCAAATACTTGCGATCTGAGACATTCTTTGTTTTACCGCCCTAGGTGAGTTCATTTATACTGTAGATGTATATATATGACCTACTAACATGTTTGCTGAGTGTCCGTTCAAAGACTGAGTTGTTAAAAATAGCAGAGCATTAGCAGAGTGGATGTACTAGGAATTTCATGTCAAATGTATATTCTATATTGAGTTCCGAGTTTAACAGTTTAATGGATATTTTTGTAAATACAGTTAAGAAATTATACGTTAATATACGACATGATCTGTGTTTTATTATCCTAAAGGAGCCGCTACACGTACGAAATCGGCGGACTGCAGGTCGCAGCGTGATGTCGGCCCGTGTGGATACGTGCCCGAAGCACGGCGGCCCAATCAAGGTCACTCTATACTAGATTTTTCTGTGACATTGCTTGACTATCCGTCAATTTCGTAGGTGCAGCGTCTCACTAATGGGTCCACTCCTCTTCATTTTAAAGCGTTATCCGGATTTCTTTCTGACAACCGTCGTCCGGTGACTATGTTTAATCCACTAAGAATTGGCGTAGGCACACGAGGTAGCGACTAGCATCAGTAGCCCATTCACAAAGCTAGTATACAGGCAGGGGTTTAATATACGTACTTTTGTCAAAGCCACAAAGGCGTCTAGGTACAGATATTTTATGTACAGTCAAGTGTAAAAATATGGGTGCATACAACTTACTCATAAATATGTCCCATAACTCAGCGGATTAAGGTATTGGTACTTGTATATGAGACGCCACCAAAGAAGTATTACTTACCACGTATTTTTCATATTTTAAAAGCATAATAATATTATTAAGATATTGCATAGAGGTTTGGGGAAATGGAACTAACATTAACAAAGTGCTCCTCAAACAAAAAAAAAGCTCCGAGATTAATAGAAAAATGTGGTAATGTTCCTGACTCTCACCGTAGTATATTTGTTGACAATAAAATTTTGACTGTAATTTCTCTCTATTTGTACCGGTTATGTATTTATGTTTTTAACAATAGAAACCTGTAGGTCCAGCATGGTAAGACTACGAATCATAATCTTAGACAACGAAATAGACTACATTTAAATGATGTGCATTATATTCATTTTGATAAAAGTTTAAATAATACTGCCATTAGAGTGTACAATTTACTTCCTGACGAACTAAAAAATATTCTAGATTTAAAATCCTTTGACAAAAAAGTAAAAGAATGTTTTCTGATCCGACCATTCTACTCATCAAAGAATATTATGCAAGAATCTACGACAAAATTTTGTGACATTTATTGCTCCAATATTTTTTTCTTTATCCGTACCGACCTTGTAATTGCATTATCATTATTATTTTTAAATTATAAAATTATTATTCTGCTTTTGTGACATTAATGCAAGTTAATAATATTTGTTTGATTGGATTTTGTATTTGCTTGTTAGTTTTATTTGTGTTAAAACTATATTTGCATGCATTTATAAATGTGTTTTATAGCAAATAAATGATTGATTATGATTAATGTGATATGTCACATAATATATATCTGATGTTATCGATACATAAGTTTGCACTTGACTGTACAAACGCCAACACATTGAACTGGCCATCCTGTATTTATATAGAACCTTATTACAATGCACATAAAGTGCACATTAGCTGTGTTGTCGATAGTACCGATATTAATACCCCTGACTGACTGTACAAGTTGCAATTTTGCTACTTAAACCGTTTGACTATTGAGACTAGAATTTGTAACTTGTACCTTCGGAAAAGGGCCACCCTTCCAATCAGAAAAAACTAGGCCTTATTGGGATTAGGATTTGGCAACAGATTGAGCAATCTTGTAGCCTCTCCTTGCAGCAGTCAAAGGAAAAAGGAAAGGCGCCAGATTCAAACGAAGATTTTATGTAATTAATTATCATAACATCTTTTATTCTATATTATTATTTTAAATTTTACATGCTTAGTTCAAACATTAAGAAAGAAATAATAATATTTAACATCTGGATAATATACAGCTCTATTTTATGATCCACTTAGTGAATAAAATTATATTAATATATTGCAAAATATTCCATTGTTATTCGCAAGTGCCGCAACACGTTACAGAATCGACACGGTTCGGGCCCAGCAAAGGGGATACAATATGGCAAACTAGAGTGCGCATTCCGTTTACAATAACAAAATATAGCTTTTCACTTACATATTACGCTACTATGTACATAAACACTCTACCGATGATAATAGCTTCAAGTGATTATCACAAACATTGTCTCTAAAAAGCCTACGGAAACGAGTCAGAGTATTATGCAACGGTAAACGCGGTCGGCCCTTTAATATAATACAATACAACCCCGCCTCGCACAATACTGATATAATCACTTTTCAAGTGACGTAAGACGGTTGACAGCAACGCACTGTGACGGCACTAACCAGTATTTTGATCTCCATAGAATTGATTGGCGTTAGCACCACTTTAGCACACAGGAACCTTCACGTCCGTTTTGACACTAAGATGCTTAGAGTTAAAATACTGGTTATTTTACGTTAACAATCTGACACAAAAAGCAGTAAATTTGTAGTCTAATAAACAACCAGATCGAAATATTTACAAGCTCATTTCATCTAAGGACAATTTACTTAGCACTTGCTTATTTAGATAACTATTGATCTAAAATTGATTGTATCACAAAATAATATAAAAAAGCTAATTCGTTATACAAAACAAAATATAAAGCAATAAAATCAAATGTTCATTTATTATTCCATCGTTTGAAAGCTGCTAAAACATCATTGTATACATTCGTAGCCTTTAAGCGAAATATTGCAACATATCGACTTAGATAATATAATTATGCATTAAAACAGAATCGCAGGTTTAAGTAGCCAGGAAGCCACTAGGCTTTGTGAAGGTAGCGTCTAAAAATATCACCAAGTAACGAAATAAATAATCATAAAATTGAACACAAGAATTTACTGCTGTGGGTTAGTTCCGACCGCGAGAACTGGCACATAGGCGAGCTGCTGAACTACGGGCCACTGAAGGAACTTTGGAACTTAACTGCTGGAAATCATAACCCGGTTATTAAAAACAATAGTAATTTTTAGACCAATCCAGCGTTTCATTAGATTGAGGTGTAAAGAGATCTCAATGTCTTTATAAATACTGTAACCTCTTATACAACACCATCTAGTAAAACGGTTGACACGTCGTTATAATTTCTAGTCTCTGGTCCTAACTCGGTACAGGAGTCACCGTGTGCACTCGGCTTAAATAAAAAACGGTGCGTTATTAATTATATAGGGTTTATAATATTCTAACAGGTTTTGCGGTGTTTGTATATCCACGACCGTGCGCTTTCAGAAAATAACTGTCCTAAAAATTACCACTAGTTCCAAAAAAACTGCTTTCAGAAAGCTATCACTAGTATTATTGGCGTATCTTGGCCATTTCTGAGGCATTTCTTAATATTTTGCAATTAAATAGGTCACCGCAATGAATTCTCTACTCCTGGATCAAATCAAAGTTGGTTGCTCCACATCATTAATTTACAATTGTGTGAAATAAATAATTAAAAAGGCACAAATACATAAAAATACAAAAAATATAATCAGTCATCTTTGTTATGATGTTATGACACTTTACAAACTGTGAAGTGTACTAAATTACTACTAAACGGAACACATTTCGAATCGTTCGCCTACGTGATATAATCTTAAATTGCATAAAGCACACTGGAAGCGCAGATATACCCCCTATAAATGCCGAATTTGTGAGAAATCATAGCACTGGCCTAAATAAAAAAATAATTTAATTCACGTCCAAAACTCAACAGGAACGACATCGCTACACTAACATTCAGATTGGGTATTTCCGATACCAAAAATATCTTATTTATTCGAACACAAAAAGCGTATGTTTTTGAGCAACTATGAGGATGGAGTCGCATAATCACTGGGCGTTTAGCTCGTAGCTGCACTGCCTTAGGCTGGGGCGGTGCGAGCAACCACATGTGTTACTGCCCCGATATACGAAACTGTAAAGATTACTTTAACTAAGCAAGCTTGTAAACACTTATTCCTTTTTTTTTTTTGTGGTGGCTTAGAATTTGACCAATTCCTTTCTTCCCGTGGGTGTCGTAAAAGTCGACTAAGAGGTTGAAGTGTTGTGCGCGACGGGCTAGCCCTATCACTGCGATATCATATTTTGTCGATCTTTTATTCCTACGTCTATGCTAACAGTGGCACTGGAACATAATTCGCGTGCTCTGCTCTACCCCTTTGGCTTTGGGGAATGAAGGCGTGACCCTATATATGTAGAATAGACCAGGTGCAGTAGCTAGGCGGGTTAGCTCACTGTGATAGCTCTTATTGCCTATATAATAAGGACGTGTATATATCAAATTGACCCTATGAAAAGCGTAGCTGCTTGTGATGTTGACTGTACTAATATTATGGTAAATTAAACAAGTTTGAATATTGGTCTGAACAGATAAAAATATCTGCAAAATTTCGAAATGGACTTTCAAGATGTTTTTTTTGTACATAGCCAAGAAATGCAGTATTTTGTGTGTTGCTCGCATCCGCTGCGCCACTACGTAAACCTAACTAAATTGCAACCTCATCGCTCGTTGACTCTATCATACGTTTATTAGGCCACAACTAACTTCATAATACTATGTTACATCGATTGCAATCAATGGGATTCTGCTATACAAAATATGATCAGATCTGCCGGTGTTTTTTGTGTGCTTGTAGGGCAAAAGGCATATTCCCTCCCGTTACTACCAATTTGTTACCAGTGGTAACAGCCGGAATTTTTCCCTCCATCTTTTACAACTGAAGTATTTTGGTGGTAAATACCGGAGAAAAAATCCCAGTAGCTACCATCAATTTTTGTTCCCACTGGTAAAAAGAGGGGGGGAAATCCCAGATGTTACCGCTGGTAACAAATTGGTGGTAACAGGTGGGAATAACCGGGCAAAACACCTAATGTTCGACATTTAAAATACATTTGCAACCAGTTTTTCTCGGTTTGTCACGACTAACCTTGTAAGGTAGACGTGCCAATAGCTGGAGAGTGAAGACTGACTACAATAAGTAGGTTTACCCTGGGAATTTTGAAATGCCAGTTTTTTTTAGATATTTTTATAATATAAACTAGGATCTTCGTATTAGTGGCATTTAAAATCCTTGTTTGTGTATGTGGAAGAGTATAATGTGTTAATTTGTTAAACTTTTAACGAATAGAATATTTTGCAATGCCCGTGCGAAGTAAGTCAATGGTTTTGAGGCGTCGCACAACATTTAATTCGTTGCTTTCGCGGTTATTGTAAATATAGTGTATGTAATGTACGTTAAGTGTGAAAACAGCCGCAATTGAGACGAAAACAGACTACTAATAGCGATAGGCCGACAGAGAAGAGTCCTGCATATAAATACCAAGCAGGGGGGCATACTACACTCATTTTCTATACGAAAAATAATACGTTTCTGTCAAAAATTAAATTTTTTGTACAAGCTTTTATTGACAACTGTAGTTTTCTGTATACCATTATCAACTAGTCATACGAAGACGATTCTAACGAGCCCAAACTCAACGCGATTACGTCTGTTAAGTCTTGAATTTCCTAGGCCACTTTCTGTCTCCATCAATATAATCAGCTCGTACCATAATATTGAATGGTCATCCAAACTACACTTAAACCCAAAATTTCAGCTCAATCGGTTAGGATATCTGCTTCAAAATTGAGTTGCAAGATTACAAACAAACATAGTTACATACATTCATTGCAAGTGAAATACCCAAAAGCTTGTAAAAACATAATTCTGTGCATATGGTCATCAAAGACAGTAGCACTTGCGGCAAAAACTTCTGTACTGTTACCAATGGTAACAACTGGGATTTTTTCTCACATCTTTTACCACTAAAGTACTGGGTGGCAACTTCTAGGAATATTTTATTGGTAAAAGATAGGTTTTACCAATAAAGTACTCGGTGGAAAACACAGAAAAATCCCATCAATTACTATTCCCATTAGTTATCACTGGTAAAAGATAGGAATAAAGTCCCAGCTGTTACCACTGGTAACAAATTGGTAGTAACAGGTGGGAATAAAAACCCTACTATGGTAGCTAATCGGTAATTTGTAATCGTCGTCTCAATTACTGCTGCGTGAGAAGTGAATGTATTGAGAAACTTGTTTTCGGTTTTATTCCTAGAGCCTGACTTGTAAAATGTCATAATAAAAAAAATGCAGTAATATTACATATTAAATTCACTATGCTTTGAGAAAATTAAGAACAAACATGGGCAGTCGTGTCGCATAGAGAAAAAATTTTTTTAAATGCATAAAGGTTTACTGTGTGCAGGATCTGACAACTCACGACGATAGATTAATTCATTTAAAGTTATATTCTTAGATAATACTTGTATTGTTGTAATCATGTTCATAAAGAATTAGAAAAAATGACGCTAACTTTTGCCAAAGTTTACACACAGTTAAATTAATTATATCATTCTTCCTATGATATTTTACTTGTCAGCTTCTAGGGTAAATCACCAGTAACTGTACCCCGTTCAATAACAAGTGGCCAGTTACTGGCGCTTTACCCTATATGTATTGTGATAAGATAGGAACAATCCCAAAAGCATTAATGCCAGCTTCCCAATCCTATTATACAACATGAAATTTTTACCGACATAATCCTACTGACGAACTACGAAAACATTTCAAAAATTCTTGCAGCTTATTTTATTAAAATTGTATCTATAGAAGTCTATAATTCACTAATTTAACACTGAATTAAATATTTACAGATCTCTCCTAATTGCAGAGATAAAAACATCATGTTGTATAGACCAGTTCTAGAGTAGACCCATTGAGACTAGAACATAGGGTGGTATTCAACGCGTCTCACATTTTGCTTAAAGAGTGAGTGAGATGCAATTGGACAAAGATGTTGGACAAGCGGGATACCACCCATAGACATAGTTAAACAGAATTGTAAAATACGACAGTCGCAACCTGAATCCAAGTACCATATTTTCAGCCGTTCAGATGTTTAAACCCTTAACTTTGCAATAATTAAAAAATTGAGCGTTCAAGTCTCGTTTGCGCAAAAGTTTTAGAACCAAATGCAAAAAGATGACTAAACAATGTGTGCGTTTTTTAACCGAATTCAAAAAGTTAAAAAAAAAAACCGGCCGAGTGCGAGTCGGACTCGCACATGAAGGGTTCCGTACCATTATCTATAAAAACAGTGCAAAGAAGTTTGTTGTATGGGAGCCCCCCTTAAATATTTATTTTATTTTGTTTTTATTATTTCTTGTTATAGCGGCAACATAAATACATAATCTGTGAAAATGTCAACTGTCTAGCTATCACGGTTCTTGAGTTACAGCCTGGTGACAGACAGACAGACGGACAGTGAAGTCTTAGTAACAGGGTCCCGTTTTTACCCTTTGGATACGGAACTCTAAAAAGGAGGTTCTCAGTTTGTCCTGTATGTATGTTTGTCCGCGATTTTCTCGCGTTTGGGTGAACTGATTTGTACACAGTTTTCACCAAAACGTAGAGAATTTCACGGTTGTTTGAATATACAATTATAATTGATGTTTCGTTTGTATTTAGGTACAGTGATTTATTGGTACCATTTAAGGCGCTTAAAAATCCTTCTAGTATCTGATATAAAACATTCAAGTAGTTGTTTGCACTGTGAATCAGGTATTTTGCGATCCCGCTAACTCTTCTGCTGTTCAACTCATGGGTCTCTGAACCCAATACGGGTTACCCGTTTGCTAATCAAGCTCATGTAAGCGGTTCCATGTTGTAACACCTATTTACTAGCTATTGTTAATATAAAATTACTGCGTATGCACCTGGTTTTGTGGCCGGTTCCACAGTGGGCTAACATGTTAGCATTCACATGTGTTTATACTAGCATACTAGTAAAACATAAACAATATTGCGTTACTTCATAACAACGCGCCTACGGAAGCTAGTTTCACTATAGAGAGGTCTCTGTACCATTCATATAGTTTGGCAATTAGTCTGCTAACACATTAGCGCCATCTCTGAATTTGATGAAAAAATTACGGTGCATAGGTGTAGGTGTGACACGAATGATACAAATACCTCTCTATAGTGAAACTGGACTACAGCAGGCCCATTATTTTAAAGCAACGCGACACTGACATTGGCAGTACAAGTATTTGTAAGTTTATCATTTACTACACTGCTAACATGTTCAACCTTTGACTGCTTGTTGCGATTTAGCGACAAAGGCATAGTTGCTCGTGAGAAGTGACGTCACAGGATATCATTGCAGTGTGGCGTTTTAGTCGATCAATAAATCCTGGTCAACGACACTGTTAATCAATTGTGAACCTTATAGCAATTAGGTAACGTTTATAATGGTTAGTCAAGTATTGCTCAAGTCAGCAGCAGAACTATAGTATCCGCAAGGCAAGTGGCGAGTCAGGTCATAAATCATTGGATCACGCTATCTCTTTCGCACCTGCACTGCCTTATGGAGCGGGCCGAGCAACAATAGTGCTGACTTTTATTGCCTGACTCGCCACTTGGTTTTGCGTATACATTAGCTATTGAGACAAAATAATGTATATGGAATCTGTCTCTAAGTCAAGAGAATAAGGATCGGTTATTTTGGCTTAGGCTGCAAATTCATATTTTTCTATTTATTCGAGCGGGACCTGTCAAGTAATGTTACAGGTGATGTTAACTTAGAACCGACCAACTAGGTGACCGTCTGCAATGATGTCCAGCGATAACGTATCGTGATGAGTGGATCAGAGCTCTAGCTGCCTCGACTCGTTGTGATGCGGACCAATCCTGACAATCCATGATTATGAGGCGGTAACAACAGGAAATAAATGTACTTCTTGGTATCGCGGTGTTTTCTTGATTCTGATTTTAGCGTCTTATATTCATGGAACCGTTATTAGCATCCGTCCCGTGCACGTGATTGCAAATAGACGGATACATAAGGGTCAGATGTCCAAATGCCCATAGGCATAGAGTCACGCCCAGCCGCCATTCTTCAATAACAACGCTCTTACTTAAATTATAACACAGATCTAACCTCTAATAATGGCTAACACGAAATCGGTATCGAAACTAACTGTTACACCAGAAACGCCTACCCCTAACGAGACCTAGATAGATTAGGACGAGCCCGCATAGCCCTATACACGCTAAAAAAGTAAAACAAATAATAAAAACAACTATAATTTACTTAAACATTATGCGTACAAAAATCCTAGCAATCGCTCTATAGACGGTCCATCTAATATATCGACGTCAAATAAATATATCCGATGACATTACATAAACGTTATACATACATAAAAAAAATATACCATTATACATACTTATGTACCGAGTACGCTACATCTTAATTCATCTCCTATGTACAATATTTACAAAGGGAAATAAAAACAATTTGTACTTGCAGAAAAACCGTGAAAATAAACACAAGTGAAACGGAAATATACAGTTTAGCGCTCGGGCGCTCTCGCGGCTTATTCTCATAACTTACGGTACTTAACGCTACTGTACAGCAGACAGCGGCGGCCCGCGCCGCCGTGACATTCACACAAACACGGCTCGTCCGTCCGTCCGTCCGTCCGTCCGTCCGTCTATCTGTCGCAGCGCTGCGCCGTGCTCGCGAGCGCCTCCTCTGCAACAACCGTAACATATATGTCAACAAACATCTAGTTAATGTATTCATTAAAGTTATATGATTTAAGATTTAAAAAAAACTATACAATATAAATGAACTAGCGACCCGCCCTGGCTTCGCACGGGTACTATATACCGGTATCCTGCTGTTTCGGCAAAATATTTTTGCCAAATTTCACTTCCCACAAAACTTATGGCAGTAGTTTCATTTCCCAAACGAACAAATAGCAAATTTTTGTTTCACATTTCGTTCATTTAGTCAAAATGCTATTTCAACCTTGTGACTTAGAGGAGATGGTAGCTATTTGTACAAGTTTTATTGTTACTTGCTTAATTTTTATCTGGCCGGAGGATTTGCGGTGGGCTTATACAGTAGGAACAAAGCCATTGTTAACAAGATAAGCTTATACCGTGTGTTACCGGCATGCGGGCATTTATTAAAACTGATAATAATACGTTCCATTAGCAATTATTTGCAAATCATAATTATGTAAATTAACTGCGCAATTATTTTTCCAAAATACAAGCCTTCAATGGACTAGATGTATGACGCTGTACTAAACAAAGTACGAAGAGCTGTCAGTTACACGTACTTGTCAATTTACTATGCTGTACATTGCTGGCAATTTCAATTTTGTTAAAAAATTCATGATTAAGAATAAGAATAAGAATATTTATATGCGTTAAACATTACCAAACAGGTGTTACAGACAAAGTTATAGGTAGGTTTCCATGCTTAACCATGACTGGTATGCAAAGTAATAATAAACGGAATTATACAAAATTACACATTTAAAATATTTACAGAACTATAAATCATTACATAAAACCGACTAATTTAATACATTCTGATACATATCTGAATATTGCTAAAAAAAAAAAACATTATTTCATGTCAGAATAATTAAACTTAGAATTTACATCATGTCATGTCAAGAGAACAAAAAAAAGTCATTTAAGGAATAAAAATTATTATTATTTAGCCATTGGTGCAGTTTTAGTTTAAATAATCTTATATTTAATTTTTTAATGTCTCCTGGTATTATATTTCGAAGCTTCATTCTTCAGATATAACACACATGTAGTCCTTTAATCTACCAGGCAACATTTCGCAAGTTTAAAGTACGCAGTAAAAACCATAGCTCAAACAGTTTTATCCCCACCTTTACCCCTACCCTACTTAGGGACCTCGGCTTGCCACCATTTCTCTTTCTTTATTCTTGCGAGGCAACGAACGCACGAACTAATTCTATTAAAAAATAATTCAAAATATTTAATCATGCCTAAACGCAGTGCACAGGAAAAAATAGAGTATTATTCTGCTAATATACGGAAATTGCAACAAAAAACTATAAACGAGTTATGACAGTGCGGTGCTATCTGATTCATCAGGTTCCGAAGATAAATCAGGTAAGTGCAATTAGTTTCCATAAATAGTTCTACATTGTGGTGCCTCTAATAAATGCATTTAATACCGCACGGGCCGTGAGCCCACGCCTTGTAATTCTAAACCTGGGGGGCGACCGAGAGTCGTCACGAAGGTATCTCATGCTTGGGGGTTGTCCGTGAGTCAACACGATAGCAATTTCTAACAATATTAATCGCTAAGAAATGCATTTCATACCGCGCGGGCCGTGAGCCCACGCCTGGTAATTCTAAACCTGGGGGGCGACCGAGAGTCGTCACGAAGGTATCTCATGCTTGGGGGTTGTCCGTGAGTCAACACGATAGCAATTTCTAACAATATTAATCGCAAGCCCATGCCTTGTAACTAAACCTGGGGGGCGACCGAGAGTCGTGACGAAAGTATCTCATGCTTGAAGGTTGACCGTGAGTCAACACGATAGCAATTTCTAACAATATTAATCGCTAAGAAATGCATTTCATACCGCGCGGGCCGTGAGCCCACGCCTGGTAATTCTAAACCTGGGGGGCGACCGAGAGTCGTCACGAAGGTATCTCATGCTTGGGGGTTGACCGTGAGTCAACACGATAGCAATTTCTAACAATATTAATCGCAAGCCCATGCCTTGTAACTAAACCTGGGGGGCGACCGAGAGTCGTGACGAAAGTATCTCATGCTTGAAGGTTGACCGTGAGTCAACACGATAGCAATTTCTAACAATATTAATCGCTAACAAATGCATTTAATACCGCGCGGGCCGTGAGCCCACGTCTTGTAACTAAACCTGGGAGGCGACCGAGAGTCGTCACGAAGGTATCTCGTGCTTGGCGGTTGACCGTGAGTCAACACGATAGCAATTTCTACAACCATTAATCGAGATTAGTATATCCCGTGTTCGCGATGCGGGGCACTAGATACATATATGCATTAAAATTCCTGACGAGTGGTTTTACAATGCATTTCATATCTACCCTCAATTAGAAAAATCAAAATATTATATTTTAATTTATAAACCACGAACAAGTGTATGAGGCAGTGGAAACTTCACTCCCACGTTCAAATGAAGAAAATGCACCTCCCGTGGAGGCCTGTGATGACAAAACGACCCCTGTAATAGATGCCGAGTTACTAACCGCTCTAGGGGACGCCACTGATGATGTCCCAAAATATGGGGAGAAAATTCATCCCAATTTAGCGCAAAGGTGGCTACCTATATTACACAAAGGTATTGATAAAAAGAGTAAAGATAAACTCTTATAAGAGTACCTGTAAATTGCAAATTATTATGGGCGCCGTCCTTAAACGCCGTAATTTCGGCGGCAGTTACAGACATCCAAAGAGGCCGTGACAAGAAAATCGAATCATCTCAACAGCAATTGGGAGTCGGTATAGGTACTAACGATAAAAATCCTATCTAATTGAAGTCGGATTTTAGATAAAACTAGTCATTCCTGGACTAGACGAAGTATTCCTTAAATCATACAATACGTTGAGAGAGATGATACTCTCTTTGGAAGCAAACTCTCAGAGAAAATTAAAGCTTCCAAATCTACTGAAAAGTAGGCCGACAGCGTCGACCATCATACAGCCGCGAGCAGCCTACAACAAGCCACTTGCGACGCCGCGGCAGTAACGCAGGTACATGCCGGTCGCCTTAAAGCTTTTTATAAGTGTTGGCTTAATGTAACGAATAATCGTACTTTATTTATTAGACTGTATACAGAATGGCTTTCCAAGTCCTTTTTAGGACATGTTACGCAATCTGTCAAACCTGTAAATACTTTCACATGCCAAGAGCATGATGAAACGAGCTTAGCTGTACAGAACTTAATTAACCTAGGCATTCAGTGAAAGCATCACTGGATGCCAACAGACTAATGATCAGTTTCTATCAAAGATTTTCTGACTCCTAAATCGAATGGTGGCTATAGATTCATACTGAATCTGAAAGGGCTCAATAAATTTGTAACTAAGTCCCACTTTAAAATGGAAGACTAGAACTGCTTCTACATTAATCCCTAAAAACGGGTTTATGGCTACCATTGACAAGATTCGAGCATAACAATGTTACTTACGAGTTTTGTTCCCGATTAGTCTATGGACTTTCCGTGGCGCCTAGAACCTTCACCAAAATTATGAAAGAAGTCGTAACTTACCTAAAAACAAGGCCTAACTTCTATTATATACCGGGGTGGCATTTTGTGTATTGGAAGGGACCTTAACGAATGTAAACATAATGGGAGGGAGACTCTCCGGTTTCTCGAGTGCCTACGATTTGTGGTAAACTATACCAAAAGCTCGATACAATCCCAAAATTACCAACAATGCTGTAAATTCTTAGGTTTTGTTTACAATTCAATTATCATGTCTATATCCCTTCTTATGCAGGGTATGCGCACTTTTTAAGAGTTCTTACCACTGCATGCCCGACAGCTAGATACAGCTGGTTGTACACGAAGTTGTTAGAAAGATATAAATTCCGAGCTATTCAGGAATACGATGTCTATGATCAAAAGTAAAACTTCCTCGCGAAATTTTACCTGACTTATTTTGGTGGACTAATAATATTATTTATAACGTCTTGTCATTTTGGAATCACGAAATTCGATGCAGAAATATCTATAGATCCGTCCCGATCAGGATGAGGTACAGTTTGTGACGGAGTGTGTGCAAACGGAGCATGGGAAGAGCAAGAATTAGCATTCCATATTAATTACTTAGAGCTTGCTCGCTCTTAGGATTAAAATGTTTTGCGCGAAATAAATCAAACTGTGCTCTGTTGTTCCGCATCGACAACACTACCGCGATAAGCTATATTAATCGAATGGGAGACATCCAGTTTCCCCACTTAAATAGCTTACCTAGATATATTTGGCAGTGGTGTGAAGAACGAGACATATGGTTATTCGATTCGTACATTAACACTAAGAATAATGTAGAAGCAGACAGAGAATCCAGAAGGCTAAATCCTGATATTTAATGAAATTTAAGTATTGCAGCCTTTGAAAGAGTAAGTAAACACTTTGGTGTGCCCGAAATTGACCTCTTTGCTTCTCGTACCTCTGCCAAATGTGAAATATATATTTCGTGGAAGCCAGACTCGGACGCTCTTACCGTCGTCGCATTCACTATTAGCTGGTATTTATAATAAATATTTTTAAGCGTTTCCACCACTCGCACTCGTACTAAAGTGTTTACATAAGATTATAAATGACAACGCCACAGGAATAGTAGTATTTCCCTAATGGCCATCCCAACCGTGGTTTCCGCTTTTGTTGAGATTAGTAAAAGTATCTAATCTCATGTTAGCGTCAATTTCAAACAACACTTTACAACAGTACAACGTGTGTTAAATACAAGTTGTGCTGGAAATTTAGCATAGATAATATAGATATTCAATTTCTATAAGGGCTTCATTTCTGCTGTTATTTTATTTCTAACGCACGAATTTAATAAAGGATCGTCGTATGGCTCATTAAATAATCATAGGTCAGCACCCTCGCTCCTACGGGGGAGTAGTATCAGCTCAGATGACCAAAGTAAAGGATTACCGAAAGGTGTTTACAAATTAAAGCCCGTAACTCCTAAATATAGCCATACCTGGGATCCTCAAGTGGTATTAAATCATATAACAACATGGTACCCTAATAGAGAAATTTCATTGGAAAAACTAACAAAGAATCTGGCGATTTTGTTAGCAATATGTCCTGCCCACAGGGTACAAACACTGTCACTTATTAAGTGGAATAATATTAAGTCATGCCCAAATTGTATTAAAGTAATTTTTGATGATATAGTTAAGACTTCAGGTGTAGGTCGTCTACAACCGATTTTGTGCCTTCCATATTTTGAAGATACCTAATAGAAATATTTGCCCGGTGACTGTTATAATGATGTTTTAGGACTGAAAAAGCTCACAACATATTTTGTTGACTTTCAAAAGTCCCCATAAAAATGCATCTGCTCAATCCATTAGCCGGGGTGCATTACGCGAGTGCTTGGCGAAAGCGGTAAAGACATGGCGGCGTTCAGCGCTCACAGCACGCGCCACGCCGCCACGTCAGCTGCACACCGGTCAGGCATTTCTTTAGATGCTATCCGGAAGGCAGCAGGCTGGTCGAGAACATCGAAAACTTTGGCTCGTTTCTACCATCGTCAATTAATCGACGAAGGTCATTGTGCCAGATCAATCTGCCTTTTGTATAGGTAGAATTATGTGAAGTTACAATTGTACTCTTTGATTAATAATTGGGAGTATCTAAGATTGTTGTCAAAACATAATTATTGCATTTCATGATTATGATGTTTTACAATTACAAAGGGCAGCAAAACTTTCAACTCTAAACATCTACATGTGTGTTATATCTGAAGAATGAAGCTTCGAAATATAATAGAAGATCAAACGAGCTTCGCAAGCGAAGTTCGATCGATATTATATGAGTAAGCTTCATTCGAAGATATAACTTCCCGCCCGCCCCTATACCCCTAGGAAAGTTTTGTCTCTAAAAAGAATGAGAAATGGTGGCAAGCCGAGGTCCCTAAGTAGGGTAGGGGTAAAGGTGGGGATAAAACTGTTTGAGCTATGGTTTTTACTGCGTACTTTAAACTTGCGAAATGTTGCCTGGTAGATTAAAGGACTACATGTGTGTTATATCTTCGAATGAAGCTTACTCATATAATATCGATCGAACTTCGCTTGCGAAGCTCGTTTGATCTTCTATTTTATTATAGATTTTAATCGACAATATTATGCAACTTTTCCTGTATTTCGACAAAGTAGGGTGCTCGTCAGGTAGTAGTCTATCCGGATTTCGACATGTTCGTGGATGACTATCACATGCTTTTTCAAATATACTTTTATTTTTATGAACAAACATGCATATCTCATAAATATACAAGGCAGAAAGTGGTAATATATTATGCTCTTTAAAAATTGGTCTGCACGATTCATCTGGTCGCATACCATGCATTGCTCTGATGCATTTTTTTTGTGCAACGAACACGCGATTTATGTCAGTGCTGTTCCCCCATATTATCAAGCCATAGCGTAGGACAGATTCCACATATGCATGATAGCAGGAGAGCGCAGTTTTTATATCTGTAACCCTCCTTACTTGTTTAAGAGCAAAAACATATTTATTCATTTTATTTGTAACATAATCTAAATGCGGCTTCCAGTCCAGTTTCTCATCCACAATTATTCCTAGAAATTTTATCTGCGGCATCTGGTCAATAGTGGGAATATTAAGATCGATATTTGACTTGACATGAACAGCCTTATTAAATTGGACATACTTCGATTTGTCAAGATTTAAGATGAAATTATTTGATAATAGCCAATCTTTCACTATGCTAATTGTATTATTTATCTCTTTTTCATGGTCTTTACTTGTATTCTTATTTTTACTAGATGTCACAATAATAGAAATGTCGTCGGCAAATAAAATGCATCTGTGATGCGTAATATCAGTAATGTCATTGATATATAATAGAAATAATATAGGGCCTAGAACGCTACCCTGTGGTACACCGAAATTATTATATCTGAATCCCGATGAATAGATGGTCATTTCGCTGTTTTCGTTCATTTTTGTGATTTTGACACATTGTTTTCTGTCATTTAGGTAGGACGTCATCCATTTGAGTGCCGGCCCTCTGATTCCGAGTGCCTCTAGTTTGCATAATAGTATATCATGGGAAACAAAATCGAACGCTTTGGACATATCAAAAAATAGCCCTGTAGTGAAGCTTTTATTGTTAAGACCAACTAAAACTAATTTAAGAAGTGAGTAAATGGCTAACGTAGTAGATTTATTTTTTTGGAATCCAAATTGTTCACTTTTAATTATATTGAATTTCGTGCAAAAATCTAGCAACCGTTTAAACATACATTTCTCAAAAATTTTGGAAATAATGGGTATCAATGTAATTGGCCGGTAATTACTGACGTCATCTTTTTTACCCTTTTTAAATAATGGCATGATAACTGATGTTTTTAGAGTATCAGGAAAAGTACCCGTTATAAAAGAGATATTTATTAAATAAGTTAAGACAGCCAAAATTTCACTTAAGCACGTCTTAAGTACAAAAGTACTAATACCATCATAGCCTTCGGATTTTGTGTTATTTAATGACAACACTTCACCTTGAACTTCACCTTAAAGAACTACGTTAGTACCAAATACCCTACTTAAAACCCGCTAAAAGCCCGCTTACCGGTAAGACACAGTATAATGTAAAGTATACTGTTAGTGACTGACCTGCGGGCGCGGCGCAGTGCGCGCGCTCGTGCTCGTCGCCGGGCAGCGGCAGCGCGAGCCCGAACTCCCTCCGCAGCCGCGAGCTCAGGTCCTTTACTGTTAGTGACTGACCTGCGGGCGCGTCGCAGTGCGCGCGCTCGTGCTCGTCGCCGGGCAGCGGCAGCGCGAGCCCGAACTCCCTCCGCAGCCGCGAGCTCAGGTCCTTTACTGTTAGTGACTGACCTGCGGGCGCGTCGCAGTGCGCGCGCTCGTGCTCGTCGCCGGGCAGCGGCAGCGCGAGCCCGAACTCCCTCCGCAGCGGCGAGCTCAGGTCCTTTACTGTTAGTGACTGACCTGCGGGCGCGTCGCAGTGCGCGCGCTCGTGCTCGTCGCCGGGCAGCGGCAGCGCGAGCCCGAACTCCCTCCGCAGCCGCGAGCTCAGGTCCTTTACTGTTAGTGACTGACCTGCGGGCGCGTCGCAGTGCGCGCGCTCGTGCTCGTCGCCGGGCAGCGGCAGCGCGAGCCCGAACTCCCTCCGCAGCCGCGAGCTCAGGTCCTTTACTGTTAGTGACTGACCTGCGGGCGCGTCGCAGTGCGCGCGCTCGTGCTCGTCGCCGGGCAGCGGCAGCGCGAGCCCGAACTCCCTCCGCAGCCGCGAGCTCAGGTCCTTTACTGTTAGTGACTGACCTGCGGGCGCGTCGCAGTGCGCGCGCTCGTGCTCGTCGCCGGGCAGCGGCAGCGCGAGCCCGAACTCCCTCCGCAGCCGCGAGCTCAGGTCCTTTACTGTTAGTGACTGACCTGCGGGCGCGTCGCAGTGCGCGCGCTCGTGCTCGTCGCCGGGCAGCGGCAGCGCGAGCCCGAACTCCCTCCGCAGCCGCGAGCTCAGGTCCTTTACTGTTAGTGACTGACCTGCGGGCGCGTCGCAGTGCGCGCGCTCGTGCTCGTCGCCGGGCAGCGGCAGCGCGAGCCCGAACTCCCTCCGCAGCCGCGAGCTCAGGTCCTTTACTGTTAGTGACTGACCTGCGGGCGCGTCGCAGTGCGCGCGCTCGTGCTCGTCGCCGGGCAGCGGCAGCGCGAGCCCGAACTCCCTCCGCAGCCGCGAGCTCAGGTCCTTTACTGTTAGTGACTGACCTGCGGGCGCGTCGCAGTGCGCGCGCTCGTGCTCGTCGCCGGGCAGCGGCAGCGCGAGCCCGAACTCCCTCCGCAGCCGCGAGCTCAGGTCCTTTACTGTTAGTGACTGACCTGCGGGCGCGTCGCAGTGCGCGCGCTCGTGCTCGTCGCCGGGCAGCGGCAGCGCGAGCCCGAACTCCCTCCGCAGCCGCGAGCTCAGGTCCTTTACTGTTAGTGACTGACCTGCGGGCGCGTCGCAGTGCGCGCGCTCGTGCTCGTCGCCGGGCAGCGGCAGCGCGAGCCCGAACTCCCTCCGCAGCCGCGAGCTCAGGTCCTTTACTGTTAGTGACTGACCTGCGGGCGCGTCGCAGTGCGCGCGCTCGTGCTCGTCGCCGGGCAGCGGCAGCGCGAGCCCGAACTCCCTCCGCAGCCGCGAGCTCAGGTCCTTTACTGTTAGTGACTGACCTGCGGGCGCGTCGCAGTGCGCGCGCTCGTGCTCGTCGCCGGGCAGCGGCAGCGCGAGCCCGAACTCCCTCCGCAGCCGCGAGCTCAGGTCCTTTACTGTTAGTGACTGACCTGCGGGCGCGTCGCAGTGCGCGCGCTCGTGCTCGTCGCCGGGCAGCGGCAGCGCGAGCCCGAACTCCCTCCGCAGCCGCGAGCTCAGGTCCTTTACTGTTAGTGACTGACCTGCGGGCGCGTCGCAGTGCGCGCGCTCGTGCTCGTCGCCGGGCAGCGGCAGCGCGAGCCCGAACTCCCTCCGCAGCCGCGAGCTCAGGTCCTTTACTGTTAGTGACTGACCTGCGGGCGCGTCGCAGTGCGCGCGCTCGTGCTCGTCGCCGGGCAGCGGCAGCGCGAGCCCGAACTCCCTCCGCAGCCGCGAGCTCAGGTCCTTTACTGTTAGTGACTGACCTGCGGGCGCGTCGCAGTGCGCGCGCTCGTGCTCGTCGCCGGGCAGCGGCAGCGCGAGCCCGAACTCCCTCCGCAGCCGCGAGCTCAGGTCCTTTACTGTTAGTGACTGACCTGCGGGCGCGTCGCAGTGCGCGCGCTCGTGCTCGTCGCCGGGCAGCGGCAGCGCGAGCCCGAACTCCCTCCGCAGCCGCGAGCTCAGGTCCTTTACTGTTAGTGACTGACCTGCGGGCGCGTCGCAGTGCGCGCGCTCGTGCTCGTCGCCGGGCAGCGGCAGCGCGAGCCCGAACTCCCTCCGCAGCCGCGAGCTCAGGTCCTTTACTGTTAGTGACTGACCTGCGGGCGCGTCGCAGTGCGCGCGCTCGTGCTCGTCGCCGGGCAGCGGCAGCGCGAGCCCGAACTCCCTCCGCAGCCGCGAGCTCAGGTCCTTTACTGTTAGTGACTGACCTGCGGGCGCGTCGCAGTGCGCGCGCTCGTGCTCGTCGCCGGGCAGCGGCAGCGCGAGCCCGAACTCCCTCCGCAGCCGCGAGCTCAGGTCCTTTACTGTTAGTGACTGACCTGCGCGCGCGTCGCAGTGCGCGCGCTCGTGCTCGTCGCCGGGCAGCGGCAGCGCGAGCCCGAACTCCCTCCGCAGCCGCGAGCTCAGGTCCTTTACTGTTAGTGACTGACCTGCGGGCGCGTCGCAGTGCGCGCGCTCGTGCTCGTCGCCGGGCAGCGGCAGTGCGAGCCCGAACTCCCTCCGCAGCCGCGAGCTCAGGTCCTTTACTGTTAGTGACTGACCTGCGCGCGCGTCGCAGTGCGCGCGCTCGTGCTCGTCGCCGGGCAGCGGCAGCGCGAGCCCGAACTCCCTCCGCAGCCGCGAGCTCAGGTCCTTTACTGTTAGTGACTGACCTGCGGGCGCGTCGCAGTGCGCGCGCTCGTGCTCGTCGCCGGGCAGCGGCAGCGCGAGCCCGAACTCCCTCCGCAGCCGCGAGCTCAGGTCCTTTACTGTTAGTGACTGACCTGCGGGCGCGTCGCAGTGCGCGCGCTCGTGCTCGTCGCCGGGCAGCGGCAGCGCGAGCCCGAACTCCCTCCGCAGCCGCGAGCTCAGGTCCTTTACTGTTAGTGACTGACCTGCGGGCGCGTCGCAGTGCGCGCGCTCGTGCTCGTCGCCGGGCAGCGGCAGCGCGAGCCCGAACTCCCTCCGCAGCCGCGAGCTCAGGTCCTTTACTGTTAGTGACTGACCTGCGGGCGCGTCGCAGTGCGCGCGCTCGTGCTCGTCGCCGGGCAGCGGCAGCGCGAGCCCGAACTCCCTCCGCAGCCGCGAGCTCAGGTCCTTTACTGTTAGTGACTGACCTGCGGGCGCGTCGCAGTGCGCGCGCTCGTGCTCGTCGCCGGGCAGCGGCAGCGCGAGCCCGAACTCCCTCCGCAGCCGCGAGCTCAGGTCCTTTACTGTTAGTGACTGACCTGCGGGCGCGTCGCAGTGCGCGCGCTCGTGCTCGTCGCCGGGCAGCGGCAGCGCGAGCCCGAACTCCCTCCGCAGCCGCGAGCTCAGGTCCTTTACTGTTAGTGACTGACCTGCGGGCGCGTCGCAGTGCGCGCGCTCGTGCTCGTCGCCGGGCAGCGGCAGCGCGAGCCCGAACTCCCTCCGCAGCCGCGAGCTCAGGTCCTTTACTGTTAGTGACTGACCTGCGGGCGCGTCGCAGTGCGCGCGCTCGTGCTCGTCGCCGGGCAGCGGCAGCGCGAGCCCGAACTCCCTCCGCAGCCGCGAGCTCAGGTCCTTTACTGTTAGTGACTGACCTGCGCGCGCGTCGCAGTGCGCGCGCTCGTGCTCGTCGCCGGGCAGCGGCAGCGCGAGCCCGAACTCCCTCCGCAGCCGCGAGCTCAGGTCCTTTACTGTTAGTGACTGACCTGCGGGCGCGTCGCAGTGCGCGCGCTCGTGCTCGTCGCCGGGCAGCGGCAGTGCGAGCCCGAACTCCCTCCGCAGCCGCGAGCTCAGGTCCTTTACTGTTAGTGACTGACCTGCGCGCGCGTCGCAGTGCGCGCGCTCGTGCTCGTCGCCGGGCAGCGGCAGCGCGAGCCCGAACTCCCTCCGCAGCCGCGAGCTCAGGTCCTTTACTGTTAGTGACTGACCTGCGGGCGCGTCGCAGTGCGCGCGCTCGTGCTCGTCGCCGGGCAGCGGCAGCGCGAGCCCGAACTCCCTCCGCAGCCGCGAGCTCAGGTCCTTTACTGTTAGTGACTGACCTGCGGGCGCGTCGCAGTGCGCGCGCTCGTGCTCGTCGCCGGGCAGCGGCAGCGCGAGCCCGAACTCCCTCCGCAGCCGCGAGCTCAGGTCCTTTACTGTTAGTGACTGACCTGCGGGCGCGTCGCAGTGCGCGCGCTCGTGCTCGTCGCCGGGCAGCGGCAGCGCGAGCCCGAACTCCCTCCGCAGCCGCGAGCTCAGGTCCTTTACTGTTAGTGACTGACCTGCGGGCGCGTCGCAGTGCGCGCGCTCGTGCTCGTCGCCGGGCAGCGGCAGCGCGAGCCCGAACTCCCTCCGCAGCCGCGAGCTCAGGTCCTTTACTGTTAGTGACTGACCTGCGGGCGCGTCGCAGTGCGCGCGCTCGTGCTCGTCGCCGGGCAGCGGCAGCGCGAGCCCGAACTCCCTCCGCAGCCGCGAGCTCAGGTCCTTTACTGTTAGTGACTGACCTGCGGGCGCGTCGCAGTGCGCGCGCTCGTGCTCGTCGCCGGGCAGCGGCAGCGCGAGCCCGAACTCCCTCCGCAGCCGCGAGCTCAGGTCCTTTACTGTTAGTGACTGACCTGCGGGCGCGTCGCAGTGCGCGCGCTCGTGCTCGTCGCCGGGCAGCGGCAGCGCGAGCCCGAACTCCCTCCGCAGCCGCGAGCTCAGGTCCTTTACTGTTAGTGACTGACCTGCGGGCGCGTCGCAGTGCGCGCGCTCGTGCTCGTCGCCGGGCAGCGGCAGCGCGAGCCCGAACTCCCTCCGCAGCCGCGAGCTCAGGTCCTTTACTGTTAGTGACTGACCTGCGGGCGCGTCGCAGTGCGCGCGCTCGTGCTCGTCGCCGGGCAGCGGCAGCGCGAGCCCGAACTCCCTCCGCAGCCGCGAGCTCAGGTCCTTTACTGTTAGTGACTGACCTGCGGGCGCGTCGCAGTGCGCGCGCTCGTGCTCGTCGCCGGGCAGCGGCAGCGCGAGCCCGAACTCCCTCCGCAGCCGCGAGCTCAGGTCCTTTACTGTTAGTGACTGACCTGCGGGCGCGTCGCAGTGCGCGCGCTCGTGCTCGTCGCCGGGCAGCGGCAGCGCGAGCCCGAACTCCCTCCGCAGCCGCGAGCTCAGGTCCTTTACTGTTAGTGACTGACCTGCGGGCGCGTCGCAGTGCGCGCGCTCGTGCTCGTCGCCGGGCAGCGGCAGCGCGAGCCCGAACTCCCTCCGCAGCCGCGAGCTCAGGTCCTTTACTGTTAGTGACTGACCTGCGGGCGCGTCGCAGTGCGCGCGCTCGTGCTCGTCGCCGGGCAGCGGCAGCGCGAGCCCGAACTCCCTCCGCAGCCGCGAGCTCAGGTCCTTTACTGTTAGTGACTGACCTGCGGGCGCGTCGCAGTGCGCGCGCTCGTGCTCGTCGCCGGGCAGCGGCAGCGCGAGCCCGAACTCCCTCCGCAGCCGCGAGCTCAGGTCCTTTACTGTTAGTGACTGACCTGCGGGCGCGTCGCAGTGCGCGCGCTCGTGCTCGTCGCCGGGCAGCGGCAGCGCGAGCCCGAACTCCCTCCGCAGCCGCGAGCTCAGGTCCTTTACTGTTAGTGACTGACCTGCGGGCGCGTCGCAGTGCGCGCGCTCGTGCTCGTCGCCGGGCAGCGGCAGCGCGAGCCCGAACTCCCTCCGCAGCCGCGAGCTCAGGTCCTTTACTGTTAGTGACTGACCTGCGGGCGCGTCGCAGTGCGCGCGCTCGTGCTCGTCGCCGGGCAGCGGCAGCGCGAGCCCGAACTCCCTCCGCAGCCGCGAGCTCAGGTCCTTTACTGTTAGTGACTGACCTGCGGGCGCGTCGCAGTGCGCGCGCTCGTGCTCGTCGCCGGGCAGCGGCAGCGCGAGCCCGAACTCCCTCCGCAGCCGCGAGCTCAGGTCCTTTACTGTTAGTGACTGACCTGCGGGCGCGTCGCAGTGCGCGCGCTCGTGCTCGTCGCCGGGCAGCGGCAGCGCGAGCCCGAACTCCCTCCGCAGCCGCGAGCTCAGGTCCTTTACTGTTAGTGACTGACCTGCGGGCGCGTCGCAGTGCGCGCGCTCGTGCTCGTCGCCGGGCAGCGGCAGCGCGAGCCCGAACTCCCTCCGCAGCCGCGAGCTCAGGTCCTTTACTGTTAGTGACTGACCTGCGGGCGCGTCGCAGTGCGCGCGCTCGTGCTCGTCGCCGGGCAGCGGCAGCGCGAGCCCGAACTCCCTCCGCAGCCGCGAGCTCAGGTCCTTTACTGTTAGTGACTGACCTGCGGGCGCGTCGCAGTGCGCGCGCTCGTGCTCGTCGCCGGGCAGCGGCAGCGCGAGCCCGAACTCCCTCCGCAGCCGCGAGCTCAGGTCCTTTACTGTTAGTGACTGACCTGCGGGCGCGTCGCAGTGCGCGCGCTCGTGCTCGTCGCCGGGCAGCGGCAGCGCGAGCCCGAACTCCCTCCGCAGCCGCGAGCTCAGGTCCTTTACTGTTAGTGACTGACCTGCGGGCGCGTCGCAGTGCGCGCGCTCGTGCTCGTCGCCGGGCAGCGGCAGCGCGAGCCCGAACTCCCTCCGCAGCCGCGAGCTCAGGTCCTCGCGCTGCCGCTCCGAGGCCGTCGGCTGCGCGTCGAACACTCCTGCCCCAAGAAAATTACGTTTTTTTCAAACACTAATTTATAACAGCGTTTTTTTTTTGTTTAATTTACAAATGTTATTCTAAGATGCCTTATCTAAGAATCCTACAAAATTTCCATCGGGAAGTAAATATATAAAAATAAATGACACATCCAGTATGTTTTTTGTGTGATTTATTTATTATTCTTGAAGAGCTCCTGTAAATTAACCAAAACAAAAATTAAAATATCCATTAATATTTTTCCTCATTTTTCAGGAATTGGTAAAATGTCAATTTTTTTGATGCCTAATATTTTGGTGCATTTTGAGTCTACGTAATTACTAAAATGATAATATATCAGTTACACACAAAAAAGCTGCTGTTATGAATATTTCTAAATTTCCAATAATTTTCCATACTAATCAAAATAAAATGCTTGGGCTATCCTGCGCAACACCAACACCGCACTCTCACTACCATCGTCAACACACCAATCGAATGGTAGACAAGGTAGGCACGGCTAGGCTGCGACTAGCGGTGCGAGCGGGAGATCGTGGCGCGGCCTCTCGCTCCCACTTATATGGCGCATCGATGGACGCTTAGCCAAGCTCCCGATACACCTACGTCACTTGACAACAAAAAAAATGCGTGGCTGCAGGTCGAGAAAGTTGTGCTGAGCAAGAAAAAAAAATCGATCATATTCGAAAATTTAAAAATTATTCGCCATGAGCGGGATATATAATTGCGGGTATGAAATTTCGTTAGCCGACGTTTCTGCTTAATAAACATTAAATATTGAAAAAAAAAAATGGCCGATAGTTTGAAAATCCTTCACTTACACTTCCTACAAAATTTGTATGGCTAGGTATATTTACGTCATGTGATAACAGTACGAGACATGTGGCATCATTTGGCCCTTGGTCAGTCCAGAAATGATAGTACTTGGCAGACGGTGCCAAAGTGGGAAACTACCGGCCAATTTTATTTATTTTATTATTATTTTATTTATTTGGAGATCCAACAGCTAAGACATAAACAATAACAAATTTTACTAGGCAACAGAAAGCCAATTAAAGGAACTCTGTTATTTTTTTTTACTTTCTCGACCTGCTGAATGTTATCATGCATTTTATCATGTAGTCATGTAACGTAGGTGTATTGGGAGAGGGCCCACGGTCTATTAAAACGATAAAACGCTTGCATTGCAAACGCGCCGCAATTCGCGCAATGCCGTGGGCGGGCCGTTAGAGCAGAGAAGAGTGAATAATGCCTGCCACTCGAGTCGAAGAACCATCTGTCCTTGCGAAGTTTCACTGCGAAATCTCTTTTCCTTGACAGGACCTTTTATTATGACAGTGGAATTCAGTATTCACTTTTCTCTGTTTAGAAAGATACAAGCTATGTTTGGAAGTGGACATGTTCTTTAGACACTGAAAGCGTATACCGCGTGCTGCTAGCCAGTATTGTTTCATAAAGGCGTGTGGATAGCACTGGAAACATTAGGTATACTTCGGACGTTTGTCCAATGCTCCATGACCTTCAACATAAAAAGGTTGCCTCCTGTTTTGGTTTACATAACTTTAGTAAAAAAAAATCTGTTGCTGTGTGTGACTTAGCGGGGACCACAACAAAAACCAGCAGTAGTACAGCCGAATTCGCGTCCATTATCCATTTTTGTTTTATTATTTTAAACGATATCTTCCCAATACATCCAGCGTCAGTATAAAGAACATCCCCACCCCCTTGTATGAGATCAATGTTCGCTACCTGAAAGGGCTCCGTTGTCCGAAGGTGCGACTAGTGGAAAGAAATTCAGAATTTAATCAACAAGAAAACTACAGCTACCTTATTAAATATGTTAGACATATAGGCAACGTCGACACAGTTAACTGACCTTTATTGAACCTTACTGCAACGAAATAAGGTCTAATAATGATCAGTTAAGCGTGTTCTCCTTTGTACACAAAATATTAATTAATTATGGTTTCAGTCAGGGGCAGTAATATACGTGCATAAACAAGGCCATAGAAATCTATTGTCAATGTCATAAAGGCGTGTACAGATATTTATTTATGCCCTTTTATGTGTATTCCCCGGACTGTAATAGCAAGAGTATAAATGTAAATACTAAAGGCAAAGAATAAGATTCTGCATATTATTTGGCATTTACAGAACTTAAATGAAATATACGTCTATTTAAATTATTCCTAACTATAAGGGTTCCTTTTTGACTACGGAACCCTAACAACGATACGATAATTTAACTTCGTATATCTTAGCACTAATTTATATACTGAACATGCGTCACAAAACTGATACTGAGTTAATTCTTATTTAACAACCCTCTCTAATTGGGTACACGATTAAAAATGCCGTGACACTAAGCGAGACCACACGTACTTACACGCCTCCAATAATCGAAAAACCTATTCGCAACGAAACAACAACCCAGCATATGCACAGCGATGATCTCAGCTCAGACGCACGTGTATTGAATACATGTGCCAGCTTGCATGTCTGCATTAATGCAAGCGACCATTAAAGCTAGCTCGCATAGTTGTTCATGCCGAGTCGACGAACTTTGCCGTATTGAAATGCAAGATTACTGGAATCGCGTAAGTGGTGCAAACTTACGAGACTGACATTTGAGGAGAATGTTGCTATAAATAAGTCCATAGATACCTACCATCTTTAGGATTTAAATTGTGTTTGTGCAGATTTTGATAAGAATGCGCTAACGAAATACAGTCTTGAAAAAATTGCAGTAAGTTTTAAAACTCAGGTCTTCGTCTTGCGCTCCAAAACCTAAGGGTCGAGTCGAGTTATCTCTTTAAATTTATTTTTTCAAGGTCGTCTGTATAGATATTGGAAAACTCGTCTGTACAGTTAGTATGAAATAGATTGTAGCGAAATTAAGTAATCTTAACACATCCAAAGGTATTAGGGTGTCTTTCCACCAGATATGTGCTATGTTTTCAACGTAGTTGTACCTACGTTTCTACGTCCACATCTCTGGTGGAAAGGCACCCTTAACGTGTCATGTTTCGCTATCACTTGGCTATTTCGGCTACTAGCTATTTGATGTTGAACCATGTATGCAAATCTGCATCAATATTGTTCTTTCAAAACTTAATTTTATCCGCACTAAGGTTGACGGATCACTGATCCAAGCAAATTGGGTCAGACAGACAGACGTAAGTACCTTCCATCTGTTAGTTCACGGCTACATCGCTGTAAAATCGATACCAGCTCGCTCGCAACTTGGAACGCCATGTTAAGCAAAACGACGACTATTGGATTGAATTTTAAAGGCAAAGTTTGTAAATTCTGTCTCGTTATGTTCGTAAGTAGCTAAGAGTAGGTACGTACGTACAGAGGTACGGAAGTACCTACTATTAGCTATTTTGTGACATCTCTCGCATTTTAAGCAGTGTTGCTTTTTTATTTAATTTACAAGCTTTATCAGCGCTTCCAAAAGGTAAGGTTTACACGGTATAAGTTTGCCTATCTCGTTCTACCTAACTTCCTCTCAATTGCTCAAAGGGCCAGAGGTCAGAGGAGGATCAGAGGTCTCTTATAGGGATAAGTTCGCCATTGTACTTTGATGTATTGTTTGACATTTATATTCTTTAACCTGTTATTGCGTACAATAAAGTGCTTACATACACACAACACACATAAAACGCCGAAGGAAATTAAACGGTGAGTTTCGACATCAGTTACCACAATAATAGTAGTGATGGTTATAACTTACAGTAGTTTATTTAATATTTATTTATTTAAAAAAAAAACAACTTTCTTTGTGCTAGTGTATTGCCGAGCATGACGAATAACGCGAAGCCGGCTACGACGCAATAGCACCGTATTGGAGCCTCGTTTTCAAGGCCTTCGGGTACACGATGTATAATGTTGTGCGCATGTTGTGAAGACCCGTGCTTTGACTGCCATTTAAAGTTAAATAAAGTAAAATTAAAGTAAATTTAAAAGTGACTTCATGTTTCGGATCATTAATCCATCATACTGAGCTACCAATAATAGGCCTACAATGTCTTATTGAAAGCCAAAATCGGTGTGAGATATGGATGTGATTATTTAATGTGGCAGAGTTTTTATAAAACTTTATTCCGAATTGGAATCTTCTAGCTTGGACTTTAGAGTTGATTTTTGAATGGACTGGATGGATGCGATTATGCCAACTCAAATATCAATTATGTACGGAAAGTTTGACAAGAATTTATGGAATGCCGGCGCTATATTTAACGTTGATCGTTCTGTAATCACCCTTAAAAGCGATTGTTAGCCTATATCCATATTAATATCCCTCTCTGGCCAGCTTAAAATCGCAGCTGAAACGATGGCTTATCGAGCACACTTTCTATAGTTTTAATGAATTTACTAAGTACGAAAAAGTACTCAATTATTTTCAAATTATTTAATTTGACATTAATTATTTTGTATAATGTTTACTTATACTTAATATTGTACTATTGATTGTGAAATTGTGATGTGCCAATGACATGTAATATGAATTATTATTAATAAATGAATATGAATATAACACTATAGATGCGAAAGTGTGTCTGTCTATCTGGTCAGACTGTCTGTTACCTCTTCACGCTTAAACCGCTGAACCGATTTAGGTGAAATTTGGTATAGCGATAGTTTGAGCCCCGGGGAAGGACATAGGATAGCTTTAATCCCGGAAATCAACCCTTAAGGGAAGGAAATAGGGGGTGAACGTTTGTATGGGCTACGATATAAAAGAGTTCCACGCGGACGGAGTCGCGGATAGAAGTTAGTATGTTTTTAACAAGCTGGAATCAGTGTGGCAAAAGCGTCACAATAATGGCCGATAAGGGCATGGACGTTGCACAATCTCACTGCAGTTATTATTCCCAGTTTCCTCTGTACACGCAAATACTAAAGTGGACATATTTGTTGTAATTCATTGAAAATATGTTCTAATTAAATCTACTGCTTTCAATCATGGGAAGATGACTACCGCTTTAGCCTAGTTGACCCTGCCTACGAAGCAAGAGGTCCTTGGTTCGAATCTCGGCAATGGCATTTATTTTTTGTGACGAGCACGAATGTTTGTTGCCGAGTCATGGATGTTTTCTATGTATTTACGTATTTATGTATCTGTATATGTTTATCGTCGTCTAGTACCCATAGTACAAGCTTTGCTTAGTTTGGGACTAGGTCGATTTGTATAAGATTGTCCCCTAAAATTTATTTATTTATTTATGATTAACAAGAAGCACTAATTAGGACCTTATGCAAATCTAGGAAGACGTATTTGCTCGGCAGTGGGACATACTATTGTTAGTTCATAAAAAAAACCTGCCAAGCTCAAGTTTAATGCTCATGATAAGTGCATACTTTAAACTAGGTAGGTACTCTTAGGACTATCTTTGGTTCTCTTGCAATTGTGCAGTCAAAGTTGCAATTTCAAGTAAGTACGCATGTTTTTTGAATGACACGAAACTAATTCTGTCAAAAGCAACGACGATCTTTTATTTTTATAAAAATAACGATACAATTTAAGTCACAAACTAGTTCAGTTATGTTGACAAAGAAAAAACTGTCACAAAACGTGCACGCCATTTGTAAACGTAAACAAACGACACGTGATGCAATAAATTACCGTAATTATGTCAACACTGACTCACTCATTCATTCATTGCCCAATTCATTCACTATCTTTAAGTATAACACTTTCCAGCACGCCTGTGCTTCCTTTCGAAAGTGCATTCACAAAGGAAGCCGTTCGACACAGCGCGTCAACTTATAAACAAAAAGACCTAAATTACGTTATCTTCTTATGAACCCTATATCACAGGAATAGAGTTGAATATTGCTTGGGAAAAGCATGTAAACTTTTCAACTGAACATCACAGACTCAGTTACAGGTAAACAGGATCGTCGGTGTATGAGAATAGGGTTGAAAATAGCTTGCAATCACGTGTTAAATGCGAGTGCGTTTATCTAATTGAAGGAATTAACGCTGGAGCGCGAACGCGGTCAGGCTTTAGTTATACGTTTTACTGTTTACTGTCAACAAGTACTGGCGTTACCGGGAGTATGTGTAATTTGTGTAATTTATTTAATACACACCATACAAGTGTGCCCTGCAGAGCGAGAAATGCAAAACGATTTTTTTTAATAATCCTCGGTCAACTGACTCAACACATTAAGGGCATTACACCAACTTACGATTACAGACTGAACTAGAAACTTGTCAAACTTTACAGACGGTTTGCTGCAACCAACCGTAAATAAAATAAAATATTCGTCTAACCTAACCGTGAAAATACACTTAACGCAGCGAAAAACAAAACAGCTTGCAATAAAGATACTATGTATATTTTTCAGGATAAACTAACTGTTTAGCAAAAAAGTTATGAGTAAATGATAATGCAGTGCATTAAAGTTACTGAGTAAGCAAAAACCGGTATTGCAACCTCGTTGATCTTGCAGCTTAAAACAACTGAACAAGCCGGTTTTCAGTTCAAGGTCACGGTTTTAGCATTGACGTAAAATTGCAATTGTTACCTCTTTATGGTAGTTTTATTCATATTTCTGACATGTTATATTATAACGACTTATTAATTTTGAATAAATTGTATTGTTTTTGACTTGAATTTTAAAATATTAATGATGTAAACTTGTTTTTGTTAAATAATTAATAACTAACATAATATTATAAGATAATAATTATCTGTACTAACCAATATGGACCTGGTTCCGAAATAAACGTTTTCATTTCATTTCATTTAATAGATTGTTTTTTGGGTTCCGTACCCAAAGGGTAAAACCTATCACTAAGCCTTCGCTGTCTGACCGTCCGTCTGTCTGTCACCAGCAAATCCATTATCGAGTATCAAAGGTAACGTGAGAAAAGCTTTCACGTACAAACTAAGACACACAATTTATTTCAAATGATGAATATGATAGGTATGGGTCTGTTCTGGCACACTTTGCGAGACTTCACAGTAGCTATATTTTATTCCAGTTGAAATGTCGATAATGCACTTGACGTGGGATTTTACAACTTCTCTTTGTAGCTAAATATGAAAGGAAACGATAACCAAGACACATCATAAAACTGACCGAAGTGTGGCGCGTGTAATTACACCGACAAAATAGTATAGTTTCGGTTGGATAGCTTGATCAAAAATAAAATAGTGTACTGGAGTTGTTGTTTGTTATTGTTTATGCGTGATTGCTACAACCCTGCTTGAAAATAACCAATATAACAATAGGTCTCGGTAATGGTTTTAAGTACTTTTCGTTATTATATCTGGAACAGACTATAATTAACTATTCTACTATATGAATTATATGACTGTCACTATTAAGTAGGGAAAGTAATATACCGCGGGTGTCACATGACCAAGTCATATTCATATCATACTAGCTTCCGCCCGCGACTCCGTCCGCGCGGAACTCGTCTATATCGCAGCTCCATACAAACTTTCAGTAGCAACACATTGCTCAAGAAATATCTTTGTTTTCAAATTTATATTTTAAGTACTTTTTTTCTCTCTTTAATGTGTACTTTGCCTGAATAAACATTTTTCTACACTATTTTATTCAACACTAACCTTTAGGCAATCTTTATATTTTAGTAACATTTTTTTTTCTCTATAATGTGTACTTTATCTGAATCAACATTTTTCTACTCTATCCTATTCAACACTAACACTTTAGGCAATGTTCATATGTTAAGTATTTTTTTTTGTGTAATGTGTACTTTATCTGAATAAACATTTTTCTATTCTATTCTGTTCTATTCTATTCAATACTAACCTTTAGGCAAATGCGTGTTAGTGAGCTCCCTATGCAGCCTCTGTTCTAGGTCGTCGGCGGCGGCGGCAGCGGCGGCGTCCAGGCGCTGCGGTGACAGCGAGCCGGCGCCCGAGGCCCCGGAGGACTCCGAGGACCACTCGGGGCCCGGGGCCTCCTCCGAGGGCATCGCCTCCTCGGACGCGGTCCCGCGGTGCCTCTTGCGGTACTCCGAGATAGAGAGCTGGGGAGATTGAGGATGTCAGTGTCGGTGAAGAAGGAGCGTGGCGAGGGGTACAAACGGCTTAAAATGGAATGGTGGCGCATGAAGAGTAAAAATTATAATATAAAGCAGCAAGCAGCAGCTTGTTCCAAGTAAATAATATCAAGCAGTCCGCCTATTACATGATAATATTAAAGATATATCAAAAATCTAACACTCCATTAAAATCCACAAAAAAAGATGACACAGAAAAGCTTGATTACCATCTTTAATTTAATAATTACTAGCTTCCGCCCGCGACTTCGTTTGCGTGGACCCGAGATAAAACTATCCTATATTTTATCCAGGCTATAAATCCAAATCGGTTGAGCCGTTTAAGCGTGATTGAGTAACAAACATCCAAACTTTCGCATTTACAGTATTAGGATTATTTAGCATTCCTTTAAATATATCATCCGATTATTACGCAAATAAATAGTTCCCAAGGCGAATTATGTAACCATATATATTCCATATCACCACTCATACAAGTTCTCACGTGCTACCGTTAATACTTGTTGAATAAACAAGCATCTGCAGGTCAATGCACCCATTAGAGAAAGTGCTTCGTATGTGCGCCACATGCGTAATGTATGTCAAGGTGATAATAGATTTTAACACTGAATCGCGTTCAAAGTCGATAAAAATTACTAAAATATGTTAAGATCACAATAACGATATGTAAGAATGTTTTGGAATAATTACGTAGATTACGGCAAATCGACGGAGTTGTTGACATATTGTTGAATCTTATCTGTGACCATGATCTGAATCTGGAGACAGTGTTCATTACAATGCAAGATAGTAAGAGTGCAATTTAAATAAGTTAACAAAATTTGAAAAAGTGATGATACAGTCTGGGAACAGACTCACCTTCCTCCTGACGGGTTTGGGTTTGTCCTGAGGCGGTGGATTCAGGCGCGGGTCGTTGGCTCGCGCTCCGTAGGGCTTCACTGGCTTGTGCTCGAGCGCCGACAACGGACTGGCGCCCGAACCTTGCAGCACCCCGGACAACAACACACTATTATTCGAGTCCATATTGCTAACGCGAGTCAATATCTCCTGCACGCTTTTCAGTTCATCCACACCCGTAATACTATCTTTGTCGAATATACTATTGTCTAAACTTGTAGTCCTATCTATTGCACTTTTTATTATCGAGGGCACGGGATCCGCGGAGACGGGAGTGTCGTACGACTGAGAAAAGTTGCTGAAGATGCCCGAGAACAGCCCCGTTGAGCTGAACCTCGAAGAGAAAGGCAGCGAGCTCTCCAGGACAGAAGGCTTGTCCTTCACTGGCAAGGACTTTTCTGCTTTAGGCGCAGGCGACGCGGGCCGAGGCGTCCTCGTCGGCTCCATAGGCTCCTCCGGCAGAGGAATAGCCTCTAACGAAGGTATGTCGTCCGGCAACGGGATGGCATCCACTTGTGGCATCTTGCTGTAATCCGCGCCAGAGCTTAAGTCGGAGTGGGCATCGCCGTTCACTTCGGAGGACTTGGAATCGGTATCGTTCGATAGGTATTCTTTCTCCTCGGCTTTCTCGAGCAGCATTTTCACTCTGGCCTTCAGCGGCCGCCGGGGCTCCTCCGGCAGCGGTATCGTCTCGAGAGGCGGGATCACAGACAGCGGACCTTGGTCGTCCGGCAGGGGAATATTTTCCGGCGCCGGCAGAGCTATAGAATCCCCGATCGTGTACGAGTCATGGATAACTCCGTTGATCATTACAGATTTGGAGTTTTTCATGTTTCCAGTGAATTGCTTCTTGAGGGGTCGCATCGGCTCTGCTGGTAACGGAATCGCTTCCAAAGGAGGTATGGGGCCCGGATCGTCAGGTAAAGGTATGTTTTCCGGCGCAGGCAACGCCGAATTGCTGATGTCGTCGTGAATGTCACCATTGATTTCCGGCGACATGGAATTCTCTTTCTCAGTGCGCAATTGAATACTGATTTGGTCATCTACCATGTTGAGATCGAAGTTAAGATTGACCTTCTTCCGCTTCTCCTTCGGCGGTTTTTTGTTTCTGCTTTTGAGTATGAGAATGTTTTCTGTGTGGAAGGAGTGTATCTTCTTTTGTATGTCGTCCATTTCGTCGCGCTGCGGCGACGAATTGCCGCTCGTGTCAGCAGAGCGCGAGCTGTTCTGCTTGTCATTTAGCAGTTCCATTCCTTTGATATCACAGTCAGCGGTTTCGCTGCTCTCTAGCTTCGGTTGCGGCGTGACGGTCGTGTCTATGTCCATTGGCACGACCTTATTGTAGTTAGTCTCGTCTGGTTCGACGTTGTTGTTGTTTGTAGTGAAGTCCGGCTTCGTGAGGGCAGGCGGCATTTCGTCTTCAGGCGTGGGGACGCCGATGATCCGTCGGATGTGTTCGGTGTCGTGCGCGTGCGACATGTTGACGTTGAGCACGTCGTGCTCCATGTGGCACTGGTCGTCGGAGCCCTGTCCACTATCGGACCGCGTCCGGTCGCGTCCGTAGATGCTCTCCATTATACCTCGCACGTTGTATTGCCGGATCAAACTGCCATCATCCTTCACCGGCGAGTCTTCCGACGTCAAATTGGGAGAAGACTCATCTTGGCACTACACAAGAAATTGCAAAATTAAGAATCTCATAAAACGAATATATTTATATACATTGTATTACATGATACTTACAGGCACAATAGTGTTAGGTTCGCAGGATAACGATTCCCTGGCTAACCGTCGCTTCTTCAATGGTGTCACTATTTCGTTAGGAGGAGATTCTGCAACAAACGCATCTACATTTAAACATTCAAATATCAATTGTGGCAAATCACGTATGAGAATAGACTGGAGATACCTCAAAAATAGAATCTCTTAGTTCATATAATAGAATCTCTTCGAGGTATCTCCGCGGAATAAGTTCAATACGCACCCGCGTTGGGAGAATCGCTTTCCTCGCTAATGGCCTGTCTCAGCCATCGTTTCTTAGCACTATGCTGGGGTATCACAGTAGGCGTCGTTTCCACGACTTCGGTAGGCGGGGTACTCCTGGTAATCCTCCTGGCTTTCTTGGGAGGCCTGCTTCTGTCGCGAGTAGGTGTTCTAGGCGGGGATCCATGCCCGTCTTCCTCATGGAAGTCTGGCGTGCCACTGAGGTCACCGATCATGGTCGAGGCGACCCTTACGAGGCTCTCAAGAGACGTGGCCGACATAAGTGGCGGTCTGTACGGAGACCTGTATGGAGACGGCGTCCGTTCCGGCGACCGTCCGACCCATTCCGTGGCCATGGTTTTCTTGGTTTTAGGCAGTTTGAAGGCGGACTCCACTGAGCCGACGGCAGCTTCTACTAGTAAACATGCCGAGCTTAGGCCGAGATCCTGCAAGACAAAGCACACATTAGCATCTTCAATTTTTTCAATTCAACTTTTTTATTTTTATGTGACGATCATAATATTATCGAGTCGTGTAAATTGACCAAGGGTAATTTATATTGTATTTTTATATTATGAAATAAAGCAATCTAATCTAATCTAATTCTTCACTAGTACCCATTATAAGGCAAAGTATTGAAATTTGGAACTTTATTTACTTCATTCATTCCGTCGTTATTTCTGTCAGCTTCACTGTTGTGAGGAGCGCTGTCGCGGCGAGGCGGAGCCCTAGGCGGTGTGCGGTGAGGCGCCTCGTCTCCCGATGTCACCATGTCACTGTCGGCCGAGTTCAGGCGGCGCCGGTTGGACTGTGAAGTAGTTCGAGCACGGCCCTTGCGCCTGAAAAATTATACACTATTCTTAACCCATTAAGGCTAATAACTCTAGCTATATATAAGTTATGGCTCTACGAGCGATTTCCGCTACAAGGAAAAATGCTGCTACGGCGTAGCACACGTAGCGCTGCTTGGTCTCGTATGGATTAAGTTCACATTCAACAACAAATTTACAATTCAGTTAGAATGTAACGCAAGGTTTAGAACAACCGCTTTAGCACAGTCGGTAATGACCCTGCCTGCGAAGCAACAGGTCCTGGGTTCTAATCCCGGTAAGGGCATTTATAAGTGTGATAAGCACGAATATTTGTTCCTGAGAACGGATGTTTTCTTTGTAATTATAAGTATTTCACCGTTGTCTAGTACCCATAGTGTACAAGCTTTAGTTTGGGACTAGATCGGTTTGTGAATAAAGCATTTTCCCGCGGTAAAAAGTAGCCTATAAGCCTAAGTAAGCCTATTCAATACAAAGACACAAACAACCAATCAAATATTTTCTCTTTATAATATTAGTGTAGATGTAGATAAGAAAATGGTCCAAACGCGGAACACAGAATACTTCTTGGCAGGGTTTATACTCACTTCTTCCTCTTTTTAGAACTGCAATGGAACTCATCATCATCATCCTTGTCTACGGCATTGGGATGGGGATCTGATTCCCGTCGCTTCTGTCGTTCCTTCACCTCCTGTTTTCTTTGCTCTGCTTTCTCCATTCGTTCGAAGGCTTTCATTATAGCTTCCATTTTACGCTCCTCTCGGGTCTAGAATACCAAATGAGAATATTACTAAACATATCTTTGTCATTGTGTCATATTTATCTTAATCATCCAGTAAGAGTACCTAATAATAATAAAACTTTTTTTATTAAAAATTCCTAAATATTTTGTAATAATTATTATTCGAACTAGTTACGTCGATTATCAAAAACATTGAGTAATAGAAGTCAACAGTTCCTAGAAAGAAGGAAACTTACCATTTTCTTTTTATCTTTTTCTTTGCTGTTTGGCAGCTTGTCCTGAGAATCGTCTGTTTTGTCATCCAAAGAATCTTGGTTTGTGCATGTAGTGTTCCTACTGGAACGTGACGACCGGTCGTGACACGCCGACTTTGCGGTATATTCCCGCGTCGCAGGTCTCTCGTCGTCCTGTCTGTCCTGCCTTGTTATCCTTCGTTCCCTTTCTTCTACTTTAGGCGACTCTTTCTTTGGAGAAGGCTCTTGTTTAACTATCTCCTTAGGCAAGTCTTCTTTTATCTCCTCTTTCACATCTTCTATTTTTGGCACTTCTTGCTTTATCAGGGGTTTCTCTTCATCAGATAGTGCCTCTGGCTCTGGTATAGGTTCAATTTCTTTTTTAGGTTCTACTTCTTCTACTATAGGTTCCGGTTCCGGTTCCTCTTTGATTGGTTCCGGTTCCGGTAGGGGCTCTGGTTCAGGAATAACCGGTGCTTCAGGTGCAGGTTCTTCCTCGGGTTCCATTTTGACGTAATCGGGCTCGTCTATTTCCGGTTTCATCTCCTCTTTCGCCGTTAAATCCATTTCTGGTTTCGTGTCTTCAGGCACTTCTGTCTTGATAGGCTGGTCAAAGTTGAGCGCCATTATGGCACTTTTCACAGGCGACATTGGTGAGTATTCGTATTTGACAGGTGATTTCTTTTCTATTTTAATTGGCGTGACCGGGCAAGGGTATTCCTTGGCTGGTGAAGCCAGCACAGGTGCTAATGGAGGCGATGCTGGAGATGACGAACTGGAACACCGATTCCTGCTCCTCTTTTCTCTTGGAGGGTAATCAATGCTTTTCCTTGTTACTAGAGAGGAATTAAATCCGTTAACCTTGCAGTGTTTAGGGTTTCCGCAGGCACACGGCTGTTTACTACCATTAGTGTCGTGCCCTACTGTTATTTCAGTGTTAGAAGGTATCGCACTAATAGTGTACAAGTACACATGTAACGCGCCTTTAATTATGCAATGTTGGAGTTCTGCATTGGGCTTGCAAGACCTTCTCACGAATCGCGCCTCGTTTCCGTAAGTTCTCGTATCGATACAGATCTGCGTGTTATCCTTAGGCAATCTGTAGAAGAAGACAAACGGCCCCGGTTTCTGGCTGCCCGCTCGCGCAGAATTCTGCAGTTGCGGTCTATGCTGATTGGAGAGCATGTATTTTCCTCTCAGCTCTATAATTGCAGTGTTCTCTTTCAAATCCTTAGTAGCAATCAGGATCTTTCCTCCCGCGTGTGGCACTGTGGTGCACAGGTGCGCCGTAATAGCCGACGACGTGTTGGGCGTATTGCCCAATTTACTGCTGTATTTCATGATCTTCGCTCTCAGTTCTGGGCTGTAGTGGTTAGTCATCGCCTGCTCGAAGGATTCTCCCCAGTGGGACTGGGTGGCCACGCTCGAGCCATATTTGCTTCGATTCATCATCATCTCTTTCTTCCGCTTTACTCTCTTCTCGGTAAGTTTCCGCTTGGCGCCTTTTCGGACTACCTCGGTTTTCTTCGGGCGCTTCGGGCCGCGCTTAGGAAGAGTGAGAGTCGGCTGCGGTACTGGGGGCAGCGGAGGCAATGATGGGGCAGCGGGAGCGGCGTTGTTGTAAGTAGTAACACAGGAACCACTGGTGTCAGTGTATGTGGTGACTGTGAGGAGGCGCTTGCGGCGTGCGCCAGGCAGTCTAGGGCTCTCTGAAGAGTCTGTATCGGATGCGCCAAGCGCATTAAGCTCTTCTCGCTTGCGCAGCTGAATGGCGCGTGCGTGGCGCCGATCTACGGGTCGTGGCAGACACAGCTCGCACATGTAAGCGTCCGGGATGTTGTTCCGATCAATTCCCATGCAGTCTACGTGCTGCCATTCGCCGCAACGGTCGCAGCAGATCATGTAGCCGTCGTCGTGGGTGAATTCACAGATGCAACGCGTCTTCCCTTCCTCCTCGCCCTCTGGAGCGGTTTCAGTGTCGCTGCCGCCAGCTGGAGGCCGCCGGTCGCCGTCGATAGAAGAGATGACGGACGCGGCATCGTCGTCTTGTGGCGGCGGTTTGTATGTCAGCGAGCTTAGTTGAAGGACTTGCGGTGGCGGAGCGGGCACGCTAGGCGGGACCGGCGGTTCATACGGCGCCATAGCCACGATAACTGGCGAGTGCCGCTTCAATGGGCTTGGCGGCGCGGTGTTCGTGGGCACAGGTGTCGGAGAGACGACAGGCGGCAACGCGATAGGCGGTGCGTAAGCGGGAGCGGGCGGTGGAGCTGGCGCGTGCGCGGGCTGCTTCTGCACCGGCGACGCATATGTGTGGTCTAACATAACAAGCGCTAAGTCGTGGAACGAATACCGCTGGATTTCTTCAGACAGATTGGGGCGCTCCTCACTGCCGATTATATCATCTGCCGTTAAACGCGTCGATTTGTCACCACTGGAAAAAATAACAAACATTAGCACTGGCACAAAAAGATTTTAAAATAATTAACGGCTATTTCTTTTAGCTAGATGGACCCACATACTATGTTATAAATACTTACAAGACTATTCTCTTTTGGTTGATTGGTTTCTTCTCCACAGACTCTTCAGCTTGGGGTACTGCCAGCAGTGGGGAGTTAGCGTTTGGATGCAACAGGAGTTTAGGCTGCGCTAAAGACTGCAGTATTTGTGCTGTCAGCTGCTGGTTAGCAGACACCTGGGATGTAGAGAGCTGGTTGTCTGTTGGCGTATAGGTTTGTACGTATCGTAAATTAGGTGTTGCACCCGACTGAACGTAATGTGGCCCTCGGGGCATACTTGTGCTGATTGGCGCAGTGGAAATAAGCACAGGCCCGCAAGGCGACTGAAGAACTAACCTTTCGCCTTTAGAAGGAAGCTTTTGAATGTGATGATGGCTCTTATGAGTTGGGCTTCCAACTTTCTGTATGATTTTCGAAGTATTCGAGTCCACTACACCATATATTGGCTGCTGACTTTTGTATGTAGCGACACCGGTGACAGGCCAAGCCTTTGATTCTGATTTGTGTGTAGCGCCTGCCTGTTGTATTATCTTGATTGCCCGTGATTGATTCTTCTGTCCCGAGAGCTGCGAGTTTTTAGACTGTTTCAAAGTATTTACAGATTTTCTGCCAGAATGGACCGACATCTTGTTTGGGCCTGACACAACCCGTGATAGTATATGGCACTGCGTATTTCCGGAGGACGCCGCGACCACAGCATTCAAGTTAGCACCATTGTTAACTTTGCCCAAAGATTTCAAGTTTGAGCTCTTTGTAAAAGTGTGACTGTAAGACACATTCTTGATAGGACTGCTAATTACCGCAGGTGACAATGTCGAGCAGCTGAAAGATTGGCTTTTTGGAGGTTTCGTGCATAGTACTGAATTATTTAAATGCTTTTGCGACATCACATTACCGCTCAACTTGTACACATGATTTTGTGTACCATACACTGGTGTGGCCATGTCTTTACCCTGGGTAATATACTGTGATGAATAGCTCGTGTTCTTTGGAATAGATATGTTGCTCAAAATTTGAACTTTTGATGATTTCGGTCGGCTAATATAGCTAGTTTCTGTTACTATATTTGTCCTTCTTCCCGATTGATTGGTATCATTGACATAACTTTCACTGGTTATAATGATCTGTGATACACCCGCTTGTGATCTCTCCTCTTCACTCTTGCTGTCGGTAGCGGCTGCGCTTGTGAGGATAGTGGGCAGCCATAGCGTCTGTGGGTTGCCCACATCTTGTGATACATTCTGAATAGCTGTAATATTGCTTACAGTAGCATCTACATTTATGGTAAAATTCTGTGGCAACTTGGTCACATTCTGAACAATTGCAGTGTTCAGTGGAGCTTGGATGAGAGTAGCACTTGCATTTTCATAGTTGCCATCACCAGAGTCATCACCTTCTTGTATAATTGGATAAGTGATGTGTCCAACATTATCTAGACCTTCCTCGATCCTTACAAGTCCAGAAAGGGCATCCACAGACATCTCAGTATCCTGTCTCTTCTCAGTAATGTGGTACTCTACTTCTTTATCAATATTACTGCGTGCAGACTGAATAATACTTTCAGGATTAGTAGAATCAGGTTCAGGGTCACCATCAGTGGGCGAAAGGGGTAGTGCCCTCAAAACAGGAGTTCTAATGCTTGGTACACTCATATCTGCTAATCTATGTTCCAAAACATGTTCATACACATTTTCACTGGAGGTGGCCGGCCCGTAATACTGTAACAAAGTAAATAGTTAATTTAACATGTAGAATTTAACACATGCATTTCTAACTAAAATTGTATTTACAACAATGTCAACTGTAAAATAAATCAGAATTCCTAATTAGACTAGTCACTGCTGCATACATATTTTTTAATGATATCTGCAGAACTTAATACTTCATATTAGTGAATCCTTAACATAAAAAATCATAAACCTAATTTAGTTTTATACAATTTTAATATCAAATGTGTGATATGTGTTCATGTTCAATTAAGGATATATGGTGATAAAAATGTGAATCTGTTTGCAATATCAAAAGTCCTTACTGCTTTTCGAGCACTTACCCTACATTTAAAACAAAACATAGCAATATTCCTGAAACTACTCATCTTAACAGGTTATTAAAAATGCACTTTGGTTTCAAAATCTTTATTATACACAAAAGTCACAAAACTGAAAATAATAGTAAATTGCTCCCTTAAAATGATATTTAAGCTGACAAAAGCTTCACTAAAAATGGCTATGGCTTATATTTTAGAAGATACCTACACATCTTATGTAATTCAATTTTTTTGTGTAATTTGGTCTGTACTGGGAGGGTAGAACCTGGATGATATGTAACACTTAAGAAGACCAATAAACAGAAGGAAGATCAAGCCAATAAGAATGTATAGTTATGTAGTAAAGGGCATGGTTAGCAGAGGCAGGGCAGTAGTGTCGTGTAGGCCGAGGGTGTACGGATTCGAGGACTTACTTGCCGGGCAGCAGGATCAAAGTCTGGAGAAGCTGACATGCTGTAAATATTATCATCTTGGGTCAAGCCCGAGATGACGCCGAAGAGACCTCTGCGGCCTCCAACCTTATTTCATGTGACTGCAATCGAAAATTGACTCTTTATCCACAAATCTTCACAGTTCACACGACAACACGCGATGCACATCGTAATTTTCAGGCTCAAAATATTTTTAGTCTACAAATAGGATAATGTGACAGTCGAGGTCATTGTTCCAAAAATTGACGAAATATGTTTCATTTCGTGCCCTACGAGAAAATATAAAGAATAAGTACAAAATAAAGCGTAAAAACATAAGAGTACAGGTATAAAAGGTTAAAATAAGTAGATAGGTTAATCCACTGCCGCCATTATTGTGGCACGAAAACTGAAATGTCTCACTGATAAACATCAAAAGAAGTAAACACTAACCTACTACTGCGAAATATAAACGAAATAAAAGATTGTGTTGATGAACTGGGTGGAAATAATGCATAATTGCAAGTCCTAGACCCGTGTAGAAACAAAGAACCAACAAATATAAGTACATACGCAAATGAGGTTTGTATATTTATATAAATTGGATATGAACTAAGCACAAATCCCGTATTATAGACAATTTATAACATAAACACACAAGTATTATAACACAAGAAAGAGTATCGCATTGGATAGGAACTTGGAAATCCAGATGTAAACACTTGTATAGAAAATACTCAATAAAATCGGTACTAACCTGTGCGTGAACGTAACAATAACTCCTACAGTGTAGCGAAACAATTTCCGTCAAATAACTGCATAGCACTAGTAAAATTGGCCTCGAAGTCCGAAACTACGACCAAAACATTCACGAGAGTCGAAGATGGCGGCCATTGCATTTTCTTGATGCAAAACAACGGGGTTTCACGAAACATGTCGAAGTTCTGAGCACTTCCGGTTATTAGCATACTTTTTTTATTTGATATCCTGGACAGTACGTAATATATGTAAAATTGTACAATAAAATGCTTAAATATAATAGTTTTATATAATCTAGTTTAAAATTTTAAGAAAATATCAAGAAATATGATATTATTTAAAAAAAAATACTGTACTTAGGTAGAAATATTCTGGAACAAGTCTATGAGCGTGTTTATGGTTGCCTGTCTGTGATAACTAGTTTCAAGCCATAGATAATATCGTATTTTCTTTTTTTTTGCAAAGCCTTGCGTGCGTTCGGAAATAAATGTATTTGGCTGCGTTCAGTTATGGGCAATCCACATTATGTGATTTTACCCCAATTTGTTAGTACAACATGTCGAAGTCAGAATTGGGTGTAGCGTACAGACGTAACAACTGCAACCAGTGTCACGCAACTGGAACAAAAAGAAGAATGACATTTTCAGCTCAAATTCAGCTCAAATCTGACAAGTGCCAGAACAATATTGACAAGTTTTCTACGCAGACTAATAAGAATACAGACGCGCAGTATAAAGCAAGACGATGTTTCATATAGTTGTCTCTGTCACTGCTTATGGTCAGCTGATGTGAGTTAGAATGAGATGAATAGTATGGTATTTTGAGTCTATTGACGACTTGTCTCCAAAAACTATTAACCACGGTGTTAAATGCTAAACAATCTGTCAAAGTCAAATCAACGTCAAATCTCTTGTGAATCTTGAGGAAAGTTGGTTATTTCAAGAATATTGTGTTGAAAAACTAAATATTTCTGTAATAAGTCAATGATTTAAGTTGTATGAAGTGGCACAATGGCTTGTGCAGTTCCGTACTGCCGAAGTTACGCTAGATTGTTAAAAAAGACTGTAGAAAGAATCGGATTTCATCGGTAAGAATCATTTGGTTATTTTTCAAATATTTCATGTACATTACGCAATATAATGGTCTGGGATTACAGCAGATGCTTGATACTATCGGATAAGTACTTTTTAAATGGATCAAACTTGATATTTTTGGGATTTTTAGTAAAAATACAATTGTCGTAAACATGGGTAGTGTTGTTACCATGTATATATCGATATTTCGTCGACATGAATTATTCATGTAGGCGTTTACACAAAATATTTTGATGTTACATGTCTTAACTGTTAACTTCAGGTTTCCGCTAAATAATAATCTTCGAAAAAAATGGATTGACGCAGTAGGGCGCAATAATTGGACGCCGAAAAAACACCATAGAATATGTTCGAAACATTTCGAAACTAAATGTTTCGTTTTTATTAAAAACATAAAACACTTGCTGCCAGATGCGATACCTACAGTTTTTCAGAGGCCGCTTGAGGTAAGTTGGTATAGTGAGTTTTATTTATTTTAGGACTTGACATTTCTGAGGTCCCGCCAGATGAGTTCGTTTGATTTAAGTTTTGCAAAGAACTTGTATAAGTACATTGATTTTCTTTATATTGTGATGTGTGGGTTTAGTCACACACACATATCCCTCAGCCTAAAGGGCTATCGAGGGTTTCCTAGTTAACTCAGACGGTAAGGAGCCTAGCAGGAGCAGGGGTAAATAAGAATAGCGGTCGGGTTAATAGTTGGGTGAGGAACCATCTCGTTAGTTATATTCTTATTTATTATAATTTACTGTACTACTACACATATCATAAATAAAATTTGTAAGTAAAACCATACGAAAGTATGCAATCCAACAAGACCGCACTATAAAATCAGTACAAATCATGTCAAAACATTTTCATAACGTTTTTGACTGAATTCTGTTGAATCGTTCGGGCAATATTTTTAGACTTCAAATCAATACTTCACGAAGCCATTTGAACATTTCCATTCCAAATTACCGTATGAACTGCTTTCCGAAAGCAAATGCACGATTTAAAAGTACCCAAATCGTTTTTAAAAAAGATTTGAAGATTTACTTGATTTTTCCAAGATACCATCGTCAGATCCTGACCTAAAAACCATTGGACCACCTAGGACCACCTTTTCTAACAAAAACCATGCTAATCGGTCCAGGGGTCTAAGAGTAATCGAGGAACATACATAAAAAAATAAAGAGCCCGCGGAATAGATTCGTTTCAGACCCCCTAGCACACTAATTTTTATGTCGGACATAAAGCATTCGTCCCATTCTGGCAAATATGCGAGTGCAAGAGGGACAAATGCTTTATGTCCGACATAAAACTTAGTGTGCTAGGGGGTCAGAAGTCGGTTAAAAATAAATGTGTTCCACGAAAGATCCACAAAATAGTGAGGGTTATAAAGTAACTTGTCTGAGTACCTATTTATTTGCATAATTGAATTTGTAGCGAACATATTAAAAGTTGAATGCAGTTTATTATATTCGAAGTGGTGTAATGGTTTTTTTTTCTATTTGGTAAGTACCATATTAATTTTTGCATAGTATGGATAGAGATACAATTTACTTACGAGTATCGCATATTACGAATATATTAACAGTAAATATCGATATCGATAACTTGTAACAAAATATCTTTCTGTGCACTAAATCTCGAGCGAGCGAGTGAGCGAATAACATCGTGCGAGCGAGAAAGCGGAGACAATGACGTATGAAGACCCGTCAGATAATATGGATCCATCCCTTTCTTACTCGTCGTTCAGTACGTAAGTGAGAAGAGATCGGATGTATGGAAAACGTTCATTTTATTAGGGCCTATCTGCCTTTCTCTGTAATCTGTGGTTTTCTATCTGTGCTTCTACCATGGCGGACCAATGCTATCTCTTACTTCCGTTCTCTTTCTCTTTCTGTCGTTCTGTCATTCTGGCATTTGGATGGTTACATGGTTACCATTTGGTTACCATCGATAATGTAACTTCAGGAGAAAACATGTGTGTCAAACAACAAATGCTTTTGATTTTGATGAATACATTTAAAACACGTACTTAATTATTTTCAAATGTCTTCATATTCTCGTCAACCAGTTTAAAGCCAGCGTAAATATACCAAGAACTTTAGGTATCTACCTACGTACAAGTTTGTTTATCCTATAATGTACGTAGATACCCATAACGAATTTACGAGCGTAAACATTGATTTACTTTTGAAAATCAACGGCACTTGGATAAGGATAATACAAGCGGGAGCTGTCTTATAACAAGAAGAATTATGGAAATACATTGTGACTGCTTGCGAACGAGATAGATACAGTATGGACAAATTGGTGAAAGTAAATAAATATACCTGGGTACCTACTCCTAAATATTTTTTTATAATTTCTAAATGGGTGGGAAATAAACTGACTTACAACATTTATTATCCTTTTATTATTCTGTTAGTGTCGATATAGTACAATAATTTGCTCTTCATGCGATAGACCTGAGACCTGACCATCATAATTTATCGATATCGATAACGTTGCGTACTACTATTGACGACATCGATAATGTTAATTACTACATCCCTAATCCCTTTTGTGCCATTATGTTGGTAAGACTTACTTCCGTATTGGAATTTTTAATGTGGTATGGCAAAATAGCTAAACATCAATTGAGTTCTCATGTCAAAATCAAATGACAATGTCACTGTCATCCAAAACTTAGTTCGAAGTCCCGTCTCTTATGCGCTATCCACATTATGTGATTAAACCCCAATTTGTCAGTACAACATGTCGAAGTCAGAATTGGGTGTAGCGTACACACCTAACAACTGCAACTACAATTTCATTCAGTGTGGCCAGTTAACAGTTAGAAAGCGAAAATTGCCGCATTCAAACGGTCCTGCGAAACGGACTGCAAGATTGTTACTAACCGATGACATAGGGCAAGACAGCACGTCTAACACACAGCCGCGACATACTCTCGATTTCTCTCGCATGTCCTAATAAGAGAGAGACGGATAGTGCGAGAAAAATTGAGAGAGCTCGCGCGCCGTCGTGTAATAGCCGTGCAGCACACAAAAATCGAGAGTATGTCACGGCCACCTCATGATCGACGTGCTGTCTCGCCCTATCTCATCGGTTAGTAACAATCTTGCAGTCCGCTTCGCAGGACCGTTTGAATGCGGCAATTTTCGCTTTCTTACTGTAACTGGCCACACTGAATGAAATTGTAGTTGCAAAACACCGGTTTAAAAAAAATACAAAATTACAGGGTAAAATATTAATACAATGTTCTTTAGCATATATTTTTTAATTATCGTTTGAATTTATTTGTATGAAATTTGTGAGAAAAAGAAACTTGGCAGATCATGCAAATTCCATGGTCCAAATTGTGATTTTCATGCAATTAGTCCGTACAACTCATTTGACGGTTGGAACATGCATCCACACTATAGCAATTAGTCAGATTCTGATGAATTGGGGCTGACAAATCACTTAATGTGGATGGCCCATTAGAACGTAGTGGTTATATTCTCTTTGACTGTAACTACAATTTCTTTTAGTGTGGCCAGTTAACAGTAGGAAAGCGAAAATTGTCGCATTCAAACGGTCCTGTGAAGCGGACTGCAAGATTGTTACTATAGGGCAAGACAGCACGTCTAAAATGGGACGGCCGCGACTTACTCTCGATTTTCTCGCACTATACCTCTTCTTCTAAGTGTTTTAATAAGAGAGAGACGGATCGTGCGAGAAAAATTGAGAGAGCTCGCGCGCCGTCGCGTAATAGCCGTGCAGCACATAAAAATCGAGAGTATGTCACGGCCGCCTCATGATCAACGAGCTGTCTCGCCCTATCTCATCGGTTAGTAACAATCTTGCAGTCCGCTTCGCATGACCGTTTGAATGCGGCAATTTTCGCTTTCTTACTGTTAACTGGCCACACTGAATGAAATTGTAGTTGCAAAACACCGGTTAAAAAAAAATACAAATTTACAGTGTGAAATATTAATACAATATTCTTTAGTATACATTTTTTAATTTTTGTTTAAATTAATTTGAATTAAATTTGTAAGAAAAAAAAACTTGGCAGATCATGCCAATTCCATGGTCCAAATTGTGATTTTCATGCAATTAGTCCGGACAACTCGTTTGACGGTTGGAACATGCATCCAGACGATAGCAATTAGTCAGATTCTGAGTGGATTCTGATTTCTGATGAATTGGGGTTGACAAATCACGTAATGTGGATTGCCCATTATTACAAAACAACAGAGTAGGACTGAGCATGGACTGAGAGTCTAGCATGGTCTAGCTACTCCAAATTTCATGGTCCAAATTGTGATTAATGCCTGCCACACACTGGCGCGGCCATGACAATAATAGTAAACATGTCCGCTGCTGTCAAATTTACTATTGTCCGCCACCGCAGGCCGCGCCAGTGTGTACAGTGTGACAATAGTAAATTTGACAGCTAATGACAAGTTTACTATTGTCCTCCGCGGCCAGGCCAGATGCAGGCTTAGGCCTGCAACACACTGGCGCGGCCTGCGGTGACGGACAATAGTAAATTTACTAAATTTGACAGCGGCGGACAAGCTTACTATTGTCCGCCGCGGCCAGGCCGCGCCAGTCTGTGAGAGGCCTAACGGGCCGATATCGGCGGACAGCCAAGCAAGGTCACAGAAAATCTACGACGGAGTGACCTTGAATTTGCCGCCCACCATGTATCCACACGGGCCGATCGACGCGTCGGCCGGCATGCAGTCCTGCCAATATCGGCCCTTGTAGCGTGCAACATGTCTGTTTCAGTTTTGTTAGATATAACGTTAAAAACAATAACTTGAAGAGCATGAATTGAAAAGTCAATTTTGTTATGTCAATTTGTCACTGTCAAATTGTCAATTCAATTTGGCATTGGGAAATTTGGGAAATTTCGAAATTTGGCAATTAACATTTTAACGATGGCAGTTTGCGTATTTGTGATTGCGTTTCATTGAATTACTGTAGAAAAAAAAAACTGTTTGTTGGTTCTTTTCTTTCAGTTGTGTGAGAAAAAATTATAAATAATCATGGCAGCATCTACAACAAAGATAATGGATCAAGATTTCAAGAAACCTATTTGTTTAATAATTTTAGGTTAGGAAGTTACATTGTATTGTAAACATTGGGTTTTTTCTTTTATCTAGCGGTGTTCAAGTTGAATTTCGTGCATGTATTTTCAGGCATGGCTGGTGCTGGGAAGACTTCGTTTACAAAACGGATCGCCGGACATGTAGTGGAAGGCGTCAGACCTTACATAATAAACTTGGATCCTGCATGCCGAGAAGTGCCATATCCTGCTAATATCGGTAATATTGATTGAAATTATGTGTGCTCATTGAAAATACAACATTTTAAAACTGTATAATGTTAAACAAATCACATGAAACTGGCCCTAAGATTTGATAGGTACATATTCCTTTTAAATGGAATTTATATCATTCTAAATTGGAACAGAGCTTCATTTGTTTTAAAACCACTAATAATAATATACTTTTTCAATGAATTGTGTTATAATTGTTACCAGCAGTCTCTACACTAGGCAACACCAGTATTGTAGGGAACCAGTTAAAATTATACATAAGAATTAGCTGTGTCCACACCGGGCGAACGGTTCGCCCGAGCCATCAAAAACGCTCGCCCGAACGGTTCGGGCGAGCCATCAGAAGGCTCGGGTGAGCCGTCAAAAGACGCGGCCGCAAGCGCTCGATCGGTCGACTTGGATAAATACCGATATTTACAACTGTCCTACAAAGCTACATGGATATAATAGTACACTCTATGTTTAAATAAAATACGTAGGGCAAAAATCTCCCTCATCTTCTGTCGTTCGGCCGAACAAAAAACCACCGTCTATATAGGCCGAGCCGCTCGCGGCTCGGGCAAACCGTTCGGGCAAGCATTCGGAGGCTCGCCCGAACGGCCCGGGCGAGCCGCCGATCGCTCGAATCACGTCCACACCGGGCGAGCACGTTTGGGCGAACGGTGTTCGGGCGAGCCGTGCGTCCAGTGTGGACACGGCTAATCAGCTAACTAGATTACTACCTTACAAAAATGGTTTCAGTCTCAGCATAATTTATTGAATAAGATATTTATAGATGAGTTTTAGCTTTGTTCATAGTACAACTCTTTAATTTGCATTGTTTGAGTATGACTTTATAGACAGATGTTAAAACACATTATTTGAGTACCTTTATAGATTTACATTTGATTTTGAAACAAAACAAAATCAGCTCTATTTCCCAATTAACTTGTTTTAAATTTCTTTGGCATTCTTGCATGGTTGGTGGCCAGATGTTAATTTGTACCAGCAAAATAAAATAAAAATTGTTTCCGTTTACAGATATTAGGGATACAGTTAAATATAAAGAAGTGATGAAGCAATACGGGCTAGGTCCAAATGGAGGCATTGTCACGTCTCTGAACCTTTTCTCCACAAAATTTGGCCAGGTTGTTGAACTCATCGAGAAGGCGGGACAGAAACACAAATATTGTGTTATTGATACTCCTGGTAAGAATATCTCATAAAAAAGCCCTTTATTCAGACAAATTATAAGCATGCATCCTAATCTTTAATAAGTTGATAAGAATATGTTATTCTATAATAATTATCAACTTCGAAAAGTTAAAAGTCCCCTTTTTGTTTTCCAAGCAGTGGTGTGAAAAAACAATATGCGTTTATGTGACAGCTACTTTTATACTTCAACGGTGCAGGTTATATCTTATTTTCAAACTTAACGTACACTATTATATTCCTCCAGGTCAAATAGAGGTGTTCACATGGTCGGCATCGGGAACAATAATAACGGAGACACTAGCATCATCCTGCCCAACTGTAGTGGTCTATGTCATGGACACTGTCCGCAGCGTCTCGCCGGTCACGTTCATGTCCAACATGCTGTATGCATGCTCTATACTGTACAAAGCCAGACTTCCCTTCATTGTTGTTATGAATAAGGTGAGTTTGAAATAATGGGCGGGGCACAGCACCGGATCGCTAAACTTAAGTGGCAGTGGGCGGGGCACATAGCACGTAGAACCGATGGCCGTTGGGGCGGAAAGGTTCTCGAGTAGCGATCACGTACCGGAAGGCGCGGCGTGGGTAGGCCCCACACTAGGACTGATGACCTGGTAAAGGTTGCTGGAGTCTGCTGGATGCGGGTGGCGCAGGACCGGTCACTTTGGCACTCTTTGGGGGAGGCCTATGTCCAGCAGTGGACGTCTTTCGGCTGATATGATGATGATGAAGTAATGGAAGAGATTTGACAATTCGTAAGCCAGTTTAGGAACTATAGATGAGCGTTTTGAAATGAAATTAATCATATTTAAAACAAGCTTCTGTCAAAAATTTAATTTTTGGTCGAAGCTTTAATTGCTGACTGTACTTTTCTGTATAGGACCATCATCAACTACTAATTGAGACGATTCTAACGAACCCAAACTCAACAGGGTTACGTCGGTTAAGTACTGAATTCATGGGAATGACCATGGGAGGCGGCCATGGGGCCGCCTTCTGTCTCCATCATCAGATCAGGTCGATGGTACTATAATATTGAATTGTCATCCAAAAATTTCAGCTCAATCGGTCACCGGGATGTGGGTCAAATTTAACATGCAAGATTTAAGGCGCCATAGGTTCATGGTCTTCTCTCCCTCTCACTGAGCATAAGCTTGAGCGAGATGGAAGTGCGTGCTCGGAAGCGCGGAAATCATGTTTTTTAATTTTAAGTTTTTGGCCGTTTAAATAAATAAAAAAGTAAACACTGATTTCCCTCAAACATGATATTGCCGATTTTTAGAAGCCATTTTAATATTTTTAGCTTTTGTTCGTAATTTGTAACAAATATTTTAAGTGAATTTTAGACCCTTTTAAACCTATGTTCGTGATTTTTTTCTATCGAGCGAAAAATGCTTAATCATGTTTCTAAACACTGATCTCCCTGCAGAAAAGCCTCAAGATTACTATTCGTATTTTTTTTTAACCATATTATTATAAACAGACGCATATTGTTTCAACAATATATTGTTTCAAAAACAGTGTTCGCTTAACTTCGCTGAACCTACGGCGCCTTAATTACAGACAGACAGACAACGGGACAGGTGAAACTAAATATAAGCTTGTAAAAAGGTTTGATATTTTGAATGTTGTAAGTGACTAACTATATTTATTCTGAGTGATCAGACAAAATTAAAAAAAAAAGGTATGGTGTATGTGAACTCGGAAACACTCTTGATTGCAATGGTTTTCCATGGGCGTGTCTAGGTTTGTTTCTTTTTAGGGGACCGGGTTTTTAGACTGACAACTTGTATGAAAAAAAAGAACGATTTTGGAAATAATTTGTAATGATTTATATTTTTTTCTGTGTATATTATCAATTAAATTGTTACCCAGCGACAGCTCACATATACCATTATATTGATGGCTTTGTATTGTTCCAGACGGATGTAGTAGACAACGCCTACGCCGTAGATTGGATGCGCGACTTCGAGTCATTCCAGGACGCGCTAGACGCGGAAGGGGACGCCGAAGGCGGCGCCAGTTACGTGGGCAACTTGGCGCGCTCCATGGCGTTGGCGCTAGACACCTTCTACAAGGACTTGAAGTGCTGCGGCGTGAGCGCGCACTCCGGTGCGGTGAGTCAAGAGTCAGCTTCTTGTGTCAATGGTTTCGTATTACTTTAGTTTAGACTTTGGCGAGGGCGGCGCCACATGCGTGGATAACTTGGCGCGCTCCATGTCGTTGGCGCTAGACGTCTATGATACCAGGTATTAGTAATATCCCAGGAAAAAGCCTCATTGCTTTGCTGCAATGTTTGGTTACGCAATGGAAAACGGGTCTCTATTGTTTCCCATAAATTTTAAGATCCGATTTTTTCAGTCCATAACGTTTTCCACCATAATTTTTTCTAGTCATATTGTCGAAAATCATAAAATTTAACAATATACATTGGAGTTCCGATTTTGGCAGGTCATCATTATTGTTACGTTCAATGTCCCGGTGGTATGCAATTACATAATGTTACAGGCAATAATCTAGTTTGTAATAATTATTGTAAGGTATTTTTTCGCAAGTCATAATGATTGGTAGTCATCTGATTAGTTAGTCATATCATTGAATTTCACGGTGGTGTCACTCTTCATAATGTTAAAGCCCATAAACACACTCCCAGAAAAATAATAAAATACATGTTTTTTTTACTACCGAACGTTACTGAACGCGTTCTTCCAGACTGCTTTATAACATACACACATACCCATTAATTATAATTAATGTATACTTTGGCAAAAATAAAGAGTGACGCGATTGAAAGATATTTATGCCGCTCACTGTTTTGTTTAGTGGTCAGAATACGTTAAAATAAGTATGTTTTGTTTTGAAACTTTATTCTCTAAAATCATAAATGGCCGAAATATTTGACCCGAAAGTTAGGAAAAATATGTACTTGTCAACATTTCGATGAATGTTGTGTCATTATTGGTTCTGGCGCTTCGCCGGCCGCTGCCGCGGCACGCTCGCTTCGCTCGCTCGGCTCGCGCGCTTAGGGTCACGGTACAACTAACACTCCTCCTCGCTTCGCTCGTCGTCGTACCTACACCAACCTGCCTTAGAAGTCCAATATCTTGGCCATTTTTAATTTCAGAGAAAAAGTTTCCAAAAAAAATATACTTATTTAAACGTATTCTTTACGAAACAGTCTTAAACCCTTCGCGCAGTAGTACCTAGTACCCCTTTCAAATGTATGTCTAGAAATGTTTCTGAGTAGTTATCTATATGACTTTGGATGTTATAGATTTGGTCTCTTAGACGTAGTTCACTTTAGGCATTAAAACGATATGAATAGCAATCATTAGTACGTTGAAATAAATGCCTTAGAATATTTATGAATAATTATCGATAGACCTTTGATCGTTATGGACATAAATTTCTGACTTTTGTGATTATAATACTTAATATTATAGGTCATTAATGTTAGAACTACAAAACGTTATACTTAACAAAGATTATGACTACTGATGTTTATGTCTATAAATTATATGGACATCAATTTCTGACTATTGAAATTCGGAACAATAAGCTTATGGGAAACAAAGGGACCCCATGGAAAACAATTGTACAGTACATGTTATAATTGAATGATGTTTTCTGTTTTCAGGGCCTTGACGACTTTTTTCAACTAGTGGATAAAGCAGCAGAGGAATATGAGACGTAAGTGATGTTTAACAGAATCCGTTGTGATATTTTACAGGTATTTCTGTCGAAATATTTCTCTTTTCATCTCTTTTGATGCCAATAATTTTTTAAGCCCTTTATAAGGCTGTGGCATATATATTGTCACCAGAATTTTAAACTTTATGTCTATGGTATAGGGTTCTATTTTATGAAAAAGCACCCTATGCCCGTTAAAGTAATCAATCATACATTTATTTTCACAGTGAATACAAAGCCGATTGGTTAAAAATGCGCGCCGAGAAGTTGGAAGAACAGAAAAAGAAAGAAGAAGAATTACTGAAAGGCTCAAGTATGAATACTTGTTTTACTAATTTAGCGCTGTTTTTGTCATCATGAAAAAACTCTTCAATGCGCGCTTTAACACAATTAACATATTTTGTAAGCCGCACTAACAAAATATGGACTCTATATGGTCCGAATTAAACGATTTTTATTTTTTATTTTTATTTACTGCCAAAAATTTTGTAGCTTAGGTATACATAAGAAAAATCGTATGTCCTCTACAGAGGAAAGTGTATTTGAGCAGAGCGCCCACCTAGCCGGTTTCTGGCATGGTGCGCCATTATCGGAGAGAGAACGAAGCCTCTCGCTCACACTATACGGCGTTCAAGAGTGCATTGAAGCGCTTCAATTGGGGTGTAGACACTAAATAAAAAAATCAATACTGTCGTATTTTCTCGAAAAAGGATTTAAAATGTAGTCGAATGGAGAAAAAATGAACGCAAGAGGTGAAATAATCACGAAGTCATCCAAAGTTTTAAGAAGGGGTATTGTTCTGTCCCTTTTCCACAAAACGCATCTTTATATGAAACGATTGTCATTTACTATGACGCTTGCAGTTTGTGAAGTCACTAACTGCGAGCGTTTCCTATCTAACAAGCAATATTAAAACGGTTGTTGCTTCGTAATTTTTTGAGATATCTGGATGGGATTTTCGTCACTAGCCATATTTTTCTGCCTTCTTTCTTTTGGAGTTATAATAAATTTTGAGTCTACACTACAGCCGTATGACAGCGCCAGGAACAATGACTATTCATAAATGTTCAACAAACCTATTTTCTTCTAACACGCAATGAAATATAAAAAGGTGTCCTTTATAAAATTCAAATTCAAATAATTTATGTCAGAACATGTCTATAGTTGTTAGTAAAACATATGAAAAACTTTATTCTAGTGTTATAAAATATAAACATTAAAACATTATTAGAGTCCGTTTTTTTTTTATTAGGAATACGATAAACAAAGAAGCAGTCGTCGTCAACCTTTTCTGCTTGGGACAAATATTAGAAATTCATCCTTGCTGCAAACACACACCAACTTGTAAATGTTCACCACTATATGTTACTTATTTGTTGTTAATGAACTCTGGTTCTGTATCTTTGCTTATGGTGAAGGCAAAACGTTCGGGGGAGAACGAGTCGATCTTTTTTTCAAAACCACTTTTGACTCCGTGTCTGGTCCCGCCAGACCGAAGCGTCTGTCATGTATTCTACCAGACGCTGAGGAGGATACAGACACTGAAATCATCACCCAAAGCGTAGCCAACAACATCTTGAAGGAGCTACGCCGAGAAGTACGCGACACTTTACGTATAGAACTACAAACGTCACTCCAATTTTTCTCCGACAAAATTGATGATTACGAGCTAAAAATGAAAACGCTACAGGAGAATTTCCATGCCCTGGGGAACCAATTTTATGACCTAAGGAACCAGTATAAAAATATAAAAACACAAAACGAAGCACTTACGCAACGTCTAGCTACGATGGAGCAAGCTCAATTGGCAGATTGTGTGGAGATTTGTGGTGTGAAAGAATCCGAAAATGAAGATGTTACGGAAGTATGCAATAAAATCTGCAGCGCGTTCGATGTAAATCCCGATGCGATATTAAAAGCGTACCGCAAAAACAAAAAAAACAAAGTGAAATCTGCATCATCATCATCAAAAAATATGTCGACTATAGTGGCGACCTTACGTGAAGGCGAAAGGGACAAATGGATATCGGCGTCAAGGAGTGCCAAATTAACGTATAAGGACATCGAGGGTTTCCCAAATGAGGACACCAAAATATATATACGGGAACTACTCACACCGCATATGACTTATCTATTGTGGAGGGCTAGATCATGCCTAAAAGATACTGAGCTCTATAAATATGTATGGTACAAGAACGGAAAGATAATGGCACGAAAATCAGACGATGCGAAAGCATTGGTCATAAGTAGTGAAAGCGATATCATTGAGCTGACTGACCAAACGAGGCGTGCGAACCAAATCTAATTCTACCCGCGTAGCACGGAAATTATTATGCGCACCTAAACGTACTACCTGTGGATTCCTCAGTCCAGGAAAATACATATGATGCATGGAATTCCTTTGTAGATAACATCGAAATAAGAAATAGAAACCACCTATGTGTATTACATGTTAACATACGCTCATTATTAAAAAACTTTTCCCATCTAGAGTATTTAATATCTACGTGCCAGCACACAATACATGTTATTGTTATTACGGAAGTCAACATAAAGGATGAGTGTAAAAATCTATTCCAACTAGATAACTATGAGATGTACTCGGAACTTCGACAACAAAGGCGAGGAGGCGGCGTGATAGTCTACGTACATAACACACTGTGCTTCACGAGATATACGGTACCTACTTATTATTCTGAGTGCGTTATAGGTGAAATCGAAACGACGTATAAAACTAAAATCGGTTTATGTGCGGTATATAGACCCCCAAACCTAAATAAACCGGCCTTTGTCGAAGAAATTACGCGTATTATTGGACAGTATCCAAGTGAGTACTCTTATGTTTTACTAGGAGATATGAACATTAACCTGTGTGAGCAATCTCTTATACGAACCCAGTACCTAAACTCATTAAGTGAAATTGGACTAGTTTGTGGTATCTCGCAATATACACGCGTCGAAACAAGAGGCGATATTTTAACGAAATCTTGTATAGACCATATTTTCCTGCGCGCGGTCAACTACGAAGAGGTACATACGGCTGTCATAAACAATGCGCTCGCTGATCACTATATAACCGGTTGTGCTATTGTGCATGCTTCCAACGAAAGTAGGTCAGAGCCTATGTATAAGGACATATTAGACAATAAGAAATTAGAATACGAGTTACGTAACATAAAATGGGACTCTGCCCTGGATCTTGTTTACCCAAATGATATTTTTAAATATATTACGGACAAATTTAGTGACGTATATAATAAATGTATAAAAAGCTGCAAAATAAAAATAGGAAAGCGACAGGAATGTAAATGGGTGAACACACGTGCTATTAGTATGAGCAAAAAAAAACAAGAATTATTGCAAATATGTAAGCAAGACGAAAACAATAAATTAAATAGAGTATTATATAATAGGTACCGGAATCTAACAAATAAATATATGGAGAAAACTAAAAATAATTACATTAAACAAAATATATTAAATAATTTTAAAAATCAAAAGAAGGTTTGGGAAATAATAAACAATATCTGTGGCAGAGTCTGTAAATCCGTTGATGATGTAATCTTAAAACACTTTAAAGATGAAAGCAAAAGGATCTGTAACACTTTTGCTTATGGCTTTGATAATAACGTCCAAAACATTTGTTCTACTTGCGATGTAAAGTTATTACCTAATTACTCATACCAAACTGAGTCAAATGTATCAATGAGGTTAAGAAAAGCAACAAACGATGTTATACATAAACTAATTACGCAGATGAATAAAAAAAAGAGCCCGGGCATTGATAACATACGTGTAAGGGACATATTGTGTATTAGTGCAGAGATTACACCAGTAATTACCAGAGAGCGGATTTGCTCATGGCAAAAATCAAACGTCAATAGAGTTGGAACGTTGAATTTTATCGACTGTCGAATTAACTGAAATTATATTTACGTAGCGTATCTTTATTTATTTATTAACAAAACTAAACCTCAAATCCATAAGCAAACAATAATAGACTTCATATAAACATTACGGAATAACATTTAAATAAAAGATAATATACCTAAAACGATAATTTTAAAAACTACTTAGTACTGCATTATCAAAACTAAGTACCTAAGTTTCTATAATACAACCTAAGGATTCAAATCACCTGTGAACTAATTTTCATCGTATAAAACAGTATCGTAATCTAAGTCTGTGCTAATGACGTTTCCCTCGTCTTCTCTGTAATAATACATGATAGTCATAATTTTTTCCATATTATCAGCCTGCATACTGGTTCTTTTTTCATCGTAAATCCATTTATACGTACTGACAATGCCGTACATGTTGAAGGCTGGTAAAATTTTAAAAGGTGTATTTCCAAATTTACTGCACGTTAGGTACATGCCTTGCCCATGGTTTACATCGAGTCACAGAGCATTTGAGATCTCAACATAAAAACGTAGATTCGTTAATTGCCAATGTAAAAAAAAATATTTTTAAAATCACCACAGAGAGTAAAGCTATTCAAACAAATATGTCCGTCAATAGCACTGCCCCCGAGACCCGTTATAACAAGATGGGGTACATGGCTGAATGCAGTTCTATATTATGCACAACATTTCGACCATATTGCTGAAGTGATTTCACAGTTAAACCCAAGCGAGTCAGCGGCAATTAGAGAAGCAAAAAAAATACTTAAGGACAAACATTTGAAAAATGATTTAATTTATATTAAAGACAAGTACAGCTGTTTATGTGACGCAATAGTAAAGTTACAAACATCTTATTTATCTTTGGTAGAATCATTTGACATTCTAGACCATGTGCGAACTATTATAGATTGGAGTGGATCCAACACAGTCAAACTAAAACTGGAAAAAGTACTGGACAGGATTCCTGATTATGACATCCTTCGTGACTACGCCGATTTAATAAAAACAAATAAATACGAAGATAGCGTAATTGAGTTCTATAAATATGCACCTGTTACATCATCTGAAGTAGAACGCTCCTTTTCTACGTATAAATGGATTTACGATGAAAAAAGAACCAGTATGCAGGCTGATAATATGGAAAAAATTATGACTATCATGTATTATTACAGAGAAGACGAGGGAAACGTCATTAGCACAGACTTAGATTACGATACTGTTTTATACGATGAAAATTAGTTCACAGGTGATTTGAATCCTTAGGTTGTATTATAGAAACTTAGGTACTTAGTTTTGATAATGCAGTACTAAGTAGTTCTTAAAATTATCGTCTTAGGCATATTGTCTTTTATTTAAATGTTATTCCGTAATATTTATATGAAGTCTATTATTGTTTGCTTATGGATTTGAGGTTTAGTTTTGTTAATAAATAAATAAAGATACGCTACGTAAATATAATTTCAGTTAATTCGACAGTCGATAAAATTCAACGTTCCAACTCTATTGACGTTTGATTTTTGCCATGAGCAAATCCGCTCTCTGGTAATTACACATCTGATAAATGCATGTATCTCCACGTCCTTATACCCCGATCCGCTAAAAATAGGTATTATTAGGCCCATTCACAAAAAAGGGTCCCATAGTGACGTTAACAATTATAGACCCATCACTATTTTGCCAAGCGTTGATAAGATAGTTGAGAGGTATTTCGAATCTGAGATAACCAGTTTCCTAACGACTAATAGCCTAATTAATGAAAAACAATATGGTTTTCAAAAAGGTAGAAATACCAGTCAGCTACTGTCAACTTTCGTCAATGAGGTCAACCAGCACTTGAATAATAGAAATCAGGTGCTGGTTGTCTTCATTGACTTCAGCAAAGCGTTCGATACATTACAATATTCCACGCTTTTCTCAAAATTAAAACACGTTGGCATACGGGGCCCCCTGCTGGAATGGTTCCGTAACTATCACACAAATCGTAACACCGTGGTACGCGTAAACGGACAGGATAGCGACCCAATCCCTACGCTGCGAGGAACAGCTCAAGGATCAATTTTGGGCCCGACCGAATACTTAATTTACGTGAACGATATGTGTAACCTTTTCACTGAGGGCTCAGTATTTCAATTTGCGGACGATACTTGCTTGGTTACATATGGAAATAGTGTGAGCGAGGCTCAGACGATGATGCAATGTAATTTCGATATTCTATGTAAATGGGCGCACGATGTGAATCTGGTCATCAACGCAAATAAAACCAAAATTCTGCATATACACTCCCCACACGTAGCCCACTCGCACACCTGCTTGCATGGCCGGCCCGCGGCGTGCGCCTGCGCACCGCTTGAGCTGGTGGACCACCACACCTACCTGGGCCTCGTCATCGACAAAAACTTCAACTGGAAGCCTCATGTTGATCATATATGTCACAAGTTGAGATCATTACGAGCTAAAATGAATATACTAAAGTATAAAATACCGTATAATATTTTAAGATTGCTATATTTATCGCTAGCCGATTCAATAATAAGTTATGGCTTGAGTAGCTATGGACGTACATATAAAACCAACATGGGCTGCATCTACAAGCTACAATTGAGCATACTCAAAAATATTGTACCTACATACATGAAAAAAAAACTTAAGGAAGAGTCCAGTGTATTTAAGTATTGCAAAGTAATGTCAATCTTTAACAAGCTTGACATGTCAATAGTTCTAGAAGACTATGATAAAATAAAATTGTTAAAAACTCGAGACAGGCATAAACAATTACGTAAGTTAGACTACCAACCTAGATATATTCTACCTAATTATATAAACGTATATGGTATGAGGACGTGGGAGTACATGCTTCCTAACTTTCTAAATAGAATACCAGAAGATATACTCACAAGTGTCCTTGCCGACAAAAAGTCGTGCAAGATCGCATTAAAAAGATATTTTCTAACTGGGACAAATAGCGAGGTGTAGTTGCTGGGGTGAAAATGCAATAAGTACTCATCTATCTATCTTTTGTAATTGCCTATAAGTATAAAGATTAAGTATGATTAACTGTCGTGAGCGGTGCGATACATTCGCGTCACGCATAAACCTTATATAGGTTTCTGTACGCGTCTATTAATTTTGTATTGATTTTCTCTTTTAATATAAATAAATTAAAAAAAAAAAAACTTGCCTCTGGTTGGTCCATCGCAGTCCGCACGCCACCACACACAGCGAAAAATAAAAACTTAATATTAATTAACAAATAGATACTCGTATAACAATCTCGTAATCTTCAAGAATTTGTTGATTACCAAGAAAACAAGAAAAATAACGTTTGTCAATTTTGACAATGTTGACACGAAAAAAAAACGAACCGATCGTTTCTAACCTCTTCTTTAAGTTTTTTTATTATGCAACCTTTCCAGAACGGAATAACGAAATTCAAAATAACAGAGTCAAAAATAAATACATTGGAAATAAATATATTGTTGTAAGTATTATTTAAATATAAATAATGAAAACACCTCTATCATTTTAGGGTAGACAAAAATAACGTAAGTCTTTTTTAGTGGCTGTTTGAGATACTTGGACAGTTGTGTGGCATAAAGTGTCTTATGTAAAAGACCCGTGCTTCGTGCTTTAGCCTCCTTTCTAATGCTAAAAAAACGCACTATAGGACAAACAATGAAAACCTGATTTGTATTTGCTAGAAAGGGATATAAAAAAATAAATTTATCAGAGGCACTTTTCGTTTTACGAGTCATACTTCAACCACACTGGCGCGGCCTGAAGTAGCTGTCAATTAATGCTAAACTTGACAGTTTTTGTCAAAATTACTATTGACCGGGCACAGTCAGTGTCAAGTGCTCAAAATTACCTATATACACTTTCACTCACGTAGTTACTCAATCACGCTTAAACGGCTGAACCGATTTGAATGAAATTTTGCACGAATGTAGTTTATAGCCTGGATTAAAATATAGGATAGTTTTTATCCCGGGTCCACGCAGACGAAGTCGCGGGCGGAAGCTAGTAATAAATCAGCCTATATATATACGTCCCACTGCTGGGCACAGGCCTCCTCCCATGGATGAGAGGGTACGGTCAGTAGTCCCCATGCTGGCCCAGTGCGGGTTGGTGACTTCACATACACCTTTGAAGAAGTTGCTTGTTCCAGACAAATCGGACGCGGTCATAGAGAAGAAGAGTCTAATAGACGAGGTCCCGATGGGACGAGAGATGAGCGACGTGTACCTCACGCACCCCGGCGACGACAGCTCCAGCGACGACGAGGGCACCGAGCAACAGCCAGAGATCGGTGCGGCTTCTAAACATGCGTTTCCTGAACCTAGCTCCTAGAGGAGCCTAATAGTGCATACCTGTTTAGGGTTCCGTAGCCAAATGGCAAAAAACGGAACTCTTATAGATTCGTCATGTCTGTCTGTCCGTCTGTATACCACAGGCATTTTACTCGAAAACTATAAGGTGTATTTGAATAAAATTTTGAGGATAAGTGTATTTTGTTAACTGCTACATAGTTATGTAATGAAATTACAAAGAAAAACATTTTTAGGGGCGCACTCCATACATAAAACTGAAAGTAAAAAAAAAAACATTGTATGCCCACGTGTGGCACATCAATCGATAGGCCTTTAAAAATAAGTATAAGGTTTCTGAGCAAATTTTTTGATCAAGTAAATGGAGTCGGAGATAATCGCCCCGAAGGTCCCTAAAATTGTGTACCAACCCTCTAATTTTTGAACCGTGTAAGTATTTAAAAAATATGAAAAAAAATCATGCAAATAGGGCTTATTAAATTCTATCAGCGAAAATTGTTTTGAACAAGATCGGTTCAAGGGTTTTCGAGATATTTCTAAAAAACCGCCTTCCTTAAAAAAGGACGTAAGTGCCATAAGATTTCAGTAACGATACGACCTTTTTAATAGGCACGGAACCCTTGTGCGTGATCCGACACGCACTTTGCCGCTTTTTTATATTAACTCTTTGACGGACAACTTACATACTTAACATACGAACAGGTCACCTTAATAAAGCTTGTAAAAAAGGCTTGAATTATAATGTCTATGTTCAGATGTTCAATCATAATTTATTTTTTCAGATGACAAACCCGAGGATGTGACCATGTTCCAAGAATTCTTAAGAAAACACGTGAAACAGAGCGACACTGAAAACAAATCCTAGTATGTAAAGTAACTTGTGATCTGTACATATAATGTTACTTTAAGTTAGGTTAAGATTTTGTATTAAATACAATACTGGCATAGTAACAGGCGTGTCATTCCCGCTATGGCTAAATCAGCCCTTCGAGGTGCACTTCACCCGAACGCGGGTAATACTCACCGTAGCTTTCTAATTAGAAAGGGACGGATAGTCTATCTCGCCGCGACATAGTTTGCGGGCGGTTTGTGATAGCCGTGCTGAAAAGGTATGTAAAAAAAAAACTGAATTAAAATAAATACGTATATTTTACAAACTACAAAGAAGCTACCATCACATAGAATTTTGGTGTTTATTTAGAAACATTTCCTTAATACCAACTAAACTGTGATATGTCAAAGGCTTTGTGACATTTACATGCCTTTGTTTAAAGGATTTCTACTTCATCTAAAAATCATATATCTAATGTTTTTCTGTCATTGTTTTTTTACATAATATTCTACCAATAACAATAATTTACGGTACATATAAGTCTTTAATAATTAAAAAATTAAGAAATAAATCATTAAGTCTCTAAAATTAAGTAGCTGATTAATTAAATCGCTGGAAAATATGACTTAATACTACAATAAATTAAATAAATAAATAAAACAGTGTAAATTTACCTAGTTGCATTGCATCTTCGAGTTTAAACGTGCACACACAGATTGTATATTCCAGATAGTACTTTAAAAAAACAGGTCACAGAAAATCTAGTACCACCGCCAACTTTACCGTGAACTTTATGAGCATTGTAATAAGGTTCAATATAAAAACGGCGTGGTAAGTTAAATCAACTGATTTAGTATGAGGTTGCTCCAAATACAAATTAAGTACCTAGGTTGTTTTCGATAAGCCATTAGCCATTTTAATATCAGTTCTTAATGTAGCTGCATTTTCCTTTCCGTCCCTCAATGTGGCAACACGTATAGTGTGTCATGTCCAGAGGAACTTCCGGTACGGCCACGCGTGGGTTTAAGACTACGCTGCAGTCTTGGTTGAGGCGGTTTCAACCAAATCTGAGTGAGTAGAATCGAGCTACGGGAGTTTTATCGCTGGTTGATTCACAAAAACATATCGGCATTACGTAAGCGACGTTCAAGTGAAATTCCACTCTGTTATATAGTCTCTGAATTTAGATACTTTTGTTCGTCCGTCAGGACAGTTATATCACAAAATAAACTAAAAGATTACAACCTAATGCGTAACATATTTTCATTTGAGTATAACTTTAAAAATATATTTATGGATTATTAATTTAAAAATATATTATCATGTGGTCAGTGTAGTACCTATCCAGTAGACAAGTTAAATTGTTTAACAATAATAAAGAAATAAAATGTACGAAAATACGAGCAATTTTTGTATTTTCAATGTTTTTCAAAATAGCAAATTTATGTAGTCATGTTACAATGTAAAATAGATAGGAATTATTCCTTAACTATACACCAGATAAACAAAATACCAGCAGGTACAGAAACTGTCTTGCCTATAGGTAGACCGCTTCACTCAGTCCTAGTTTGCGCGGCGCAGGGGTACGACGATAACGGGCGACGTGCGGGAGGGGAGGCAAAGCCCAGCGCCCTCACCCGCAGGCGAGGACTGAGTTTAAAGGTCTGCTCATAGGCGCCATCACTGAAAATAATTTATAACCAACACAATTTGTAGTATCTATCTAATATCTAAAAAGGGCAATCGTAAAACACATTTAATTTAAATTGCATGTAATAATTATATAAAATAAATGTTTTCTAAATTGCAGATCTATATGAATATTTTAAAACATTGCATTGGATCAACAGGTCATTCTTTAAGTAAAGATCCTCTTAAGCATAACATCACATTTAAGGTAACATTTTGATGGACTTACTTTTATTAAAGTTGATTCAGGGCTGTACTACTTAGAACAGCGCGCAATACGAGTGAGCAAGAGGTCAGAACGTAGCATCTTGCTCCCACCTATGGTGCAACGCCACCGATGTCACGTATATATGTATATATATATAAACACAGATGGACTGCAATTAGGGGTTTAGAAACAAAAGGTGCCTGGGCTTGACATTTCAGTGCTGCCATCTATATCGAAGATATAGACATCTCTATCGCTCGATAATCTACAAGTAACATGCAATCTAGTTTAGAGCAAGAGAGATGCAGTTATGCAATTTCAATATCCAAAGTGGTGAATTTGTTGGTAGCAGTTAGCCAAGAAATGGGACTGATGGCCTGTCTAGCACAACTTGCTGACAAGTAAACTTCGCGCGGGACTGAGCGTCGCCTGTCTCACTCGCACCTTGCAAATTAGAAAGAGGAGGGCAGATCTTTCTGTGGGTTCGTTGTGCGAGCCCCGCTGGTAAAGGTCGCGGGAGTCCGCTGGATGCGGGGTGGTTTAGAACCAGTCATTGTAGAACTCTTTGGAGGAGGCCTATGTCCAGCAGTGGAAGTCATTTGGCTGATATGATCTTGATGAGCCAAGAAACTGACCTTTTATAGTGTGTCCACAGGTACATCATTTCAGAGAAGTGATTGAACCGGAATCAATTGGACGTCGAATTTTAAACTAGATTATAATTGAAATAAAGACCATTTGTTTAGAGGCCTTTACTATTTTTAAATCATCATCATATCAGCCGAAAGACGTCCACTGCTGGACATAGGACTATCCCAAAGAGTGCCACAATGATCCGTCCTGCACCACCCGCATCCAGCCTTTAACCAGGTTATCAGTCTATCTTGTGGGAGTCTACCCACGCTTTTCACGCGCCTTCCGGTAAGCCTACTGCCACTTAAGTTTAGCCATTAGGAGCTGCTGCGGATAGCCTCATTCCTGATGCGATCACGCAGATAAACTTGAGCATAGCCCTCTCCATTGCTCTTTGGGTGACTTTGAGCCTTCTTATGTACGATTCCCACTGAACGGGCCGGACCGGGTCGCCTGGCGCCGCATCGTAGCGGATGCGCGAGCACCCGGCAGCAGCCAACCGCGTTTTAATAGAGTGCAGTAGGCAAAAGCTGGATGGAGCCGGTCAGCAGTCCACGTCCGCGTGGAGCCGACCGGCGGCAAGTCCATTCAAATATGAAATGTAACGTCTGTATTAAAGCGTCAAATTCCTTTGGCCACTTGTGAAATGCGCTCAGGTGCGCTCCGGCCCGGCCCGTTCGGTGAGAATCATACATTATGGGTAAGCGATCACGTTTCTGTGCCATACGTCATCACTGGGAATACATACTGGTCAAGACGAGTTTTCTTGAGACACTGCGGAATATGGACGAAAAGAGATGTACAGTCGGATTCGACGAGTTTAGAACGACGGCTTTTAAATATGTAATATGTAAGTACTATAGTATCAAGTACTTATATCTAAGAAAATTGAACTAAGTGTCCGTTATACGCGCGGGCGGGCGGTTTCAAGTACCGACTTGAAACCTTAATAAGCGATTAAATAATGCCAAAATTTTCAGGTTTTAAGTCATACTTTCTAATTCTTCTCCAATTTTTTATCTGTAGAGAGTATTTTGTTATACTGTTTTTTGATTGTTTCTCCACGTCTTGAGTGGTATATTATAAAATAAACTGATTTAACCTAATGGATTCTACAAGCTGCTATTTTCAAGTTTGGTCACATTAACGGTTGGAAATTTTGTTTCCTGGCTATTGGAACAGAACAAATCAACAAAAAATTGCTGATTAACCCAGTTACTGTATAAATTTTTATCCAGCTTGTGAGCTTTGGATACGAATGCAGCGAAGCGTTCATCTTAGTTGATTTCTGACAGTCTATGGCTGGCATAAGGGTGGCCTATGTTCGCTGTTGTGTTATAGCCGGCATGGCCTCACTGTGTCCGTTCTGGGTCCCTATAAGTGGTCGTCAGATGGGGATACAGCGAACCGTGATCTTCTGACAGCCCATGGCGGGCAAAAGGGTGACTTATGTTCGCTGTTGTGTTATAGCTGGCATGGTCTCACTGTGGCCGTTCTGGTTCCCTGTGGGTGAGCATTGGATGGGGATACAGCGAACCGTGATTTTCTGTCAGCCCATGGCAGGCATAAGGGTAACCTATGTTCGCTGTTGTGTGATGGCCTGACTGCGTCCGTTCTGGGTCCCTATAAGTGGTCGTCAGATGGGGATACAGCGAACCGTGATCTTCTGACAGCCCATGGCGGACATAAGGGTGATTTATGTTCGCTGTTGTGTTATAGCTGGCATGGTCTCACTGTGGCCGTTCTGGTTCCCTGTGGGTGAGCATTGGATGGGGATACAGCGAACCGTGATTTTCTGTCAGCCTATGGCAGGCATAAGGGTGACCTATGTTCGCTGTTGTGTGATGGCCTCACTGCGTCCGTGCTGGTTGCGTGTGGTGGGGGGGGGCGGGGGCGGGGGCGGGGGCGGGGGCGGGGGCGGGGGCGGGGGCGGGCGGCCGCCTGCCGGCGCGCTCCCGGGCGCCGTCCGCGAGCTCCCACGCGGGGCCGAAGCCCGAGCCGCGCGCCAGGGCGGGGGCGGGGGCGGGCGGCCGCCTGCCGGCGCGCTCCCGGGCGCCGTCCGCGAGCTCCCACGCGGGGCCGAAGCCCGAGCCGCGCGCCAGGGCGGGGGCGGGGGCGGGCGGCCGCCTGCCGGCGCGCTCCCGGGCGCCGTCCGCGAGCTCCCACGCGGGGCCGAAGCCCGAGCCGCGCGCCAGGGCGGGGGCGGGGGCGGGCGGCCGCCTGCCGGCGCGCTCCCGGGCGCCGTCCGCGAGCTCCCACGCGGGGCCGAAGCCCGAGCCGCGCGCCAGGGCGGGGGCGGGGGCGGGCGGCCGCCTGCCGGCGCGCTCCCGGGCGCCGTCCGCGAGCTCCCACGCGGGGCCGAAGCCCGAGCCGCGCGCCAGGGCGGGGGCGGGGGCGGGCGGCCGCCTGCCGGCGCGCTCCCGGGCGCCGTCCGCGAGCTCCCACGCGGGGCCGAAGCCCGAGCCGCGCGCCAGGGCGGGGGCGGGGGCGGGCGGCCGCCTGCCGGCGCGCTCCCGGGCGCCGTCCGCGAGCTCCCACGCGGGGCCGAAGCCCGAGCCGCGCGCCAGGGCGGGGGCGGGGGCGGGCGGCCGCCTGCCGGCGCGCTCCCGGGCGCCGTCCGCGAGCTCCCACGCGGGGCCGAAGCCCGAGCCGCGCGCCAGGGCGGGGGCGGGGGCGGGGGCGGGGGCGGGGGCGGGGGCGGGGGCGGGGGCGGGGGCGGGGGCGGGGGCGGGGGCGGGCCGCCTGCCGGCGCGCTCCCGGGCGCCGTCCGCGAGCTCCCACGCGGGGCCGAAGCCCGAGCCGCGCGCCAGGGCGGGGTTGGGCCACGTGTTGACAGTGCTACCTACTGACGTGTATCTGTGGGTCAAATGACTATTGTCAGTTGGGAACACTACGGGATGAAATTAATCAGTTTCTGTCGAAAATTCATTAATTTATTTATTTAATCTTTATTGCACAAAAGAACAATCGTACAAAAGGCGAACTTAATGCCGTAAGCATTCTCTACCAGGCAACCATTGGGCAAAGCAGACATTTAAAATTAAATATCGGCGACATTTATCCATTACGTTGCATTTTTTCTGTGTCTATTTATAAGATCATAAACTCACCCCTTATCGTAGAGACTGCAATACAGCACTTGTCGCCGCAGTATATAGCTCCATATCTGATGATAGGACCAGTTCAGGAGGGGAGATACCCGCATTATTTGAGGCCAGTTTGAATCCGTTTTCTGCAATACATCATAATTATAAATAAATAAATGAAATAATAAAATATTAGGGGACAATCTTCCACAAATCGACCTAATCCCAAACTAAGCAAATCTTGTACTAAAAGCAGGGTCATTCCTAACTAGGCTAAAGCAGTCCAATACTCAATACTCAATCATTTATTGCATTCCACAATATTAGTTTACAGGGTTTTAGGTAAACTTAAGTTTTAGTTATTAAGTGACAATAAAACTTAATTGTGGACCCTGTTGGGCACCGCAAAAATCAGTGAAGAGAAGACGACTTACAAACTTATTGAAAGTTCTGCTTTTTATAATTTTATTTTCATATTCTGCGCAATGTGCAAATTATATAGAGCATTATATTTAAGTATCTAAATTTACCTATTGCACATTTATTTATAACTAACTTTTTATAGGAACTTTGTTCTATATATTATATTTGTGTATAAGATGAGTTTAAATTTTAATTTTATTTTATAGTTTTTCTTCTAAGTATTCTCTTAGTGTATAATAACTTTTATTAATAAGGAATTCTCTTAATATTCTTATAGTTAGTGATGTAGTAGTTACTTTATGGACCTTGGATGGAAGACTATGTATTATTACTTATTCTGTGCTATTGGTTATTGGAACTTTCGAGGCTCTAGAAATACTAATCAACCTTATTTAACACTTTAATGTTAAAATGGCTCACACTTGCAAGCAGCGCCTACTTATTTTCCATAAGAGTGAATATGAGCTTTAGTTGAAAGGACGAAGTTGACTTGGACAGTGTACGCCATAATAGTCATCCTTATGGCTGTGTACGAATTTGAGCGGCTCAGCCTGAAGCATGCTCGTCCTCCGAGGCGCGGTGCTCACGAGCCAAATTGTGGCACATGTTTATGTGCAACAATTTGCCCATTTGCCTCGCCCGCGCAGCTCGCAGCGAGCCGACATTGTGCGTCGTTCAAAATGGCGTCGGACACGATGACATTCGCGGCTGTTTTTATCGTAATTCACCGAATTATTAACAAAAAGAAGAGAAAATCACTTCGGTGGTGGATGAGACAGTTGTACAAAAATCGTAAGACGTGTGGTGCATATTTTCTTAGCCAAATTACATCGTTCTGTCCGCGGCACGCTCGGATACACGTCCAAATTACACGAGGCACGTGCGTGCCTCAACCCGAGGCTGCTCAAATTCGTCCGCACCTTTATACCTGTTCTACATACCTGCATAAACTTCAAGTCCCCGCTGTGCGGGTCCGTCCGCCGCGTGCCCATGAGACACGCCTTCAGTCCCGTGTCCTCATCCAGAATCCTTTGCAGCGTCACTTTCATTTCTCCCTCTGTCACCACGAGTGAGAGCCCATAGTGAGCTTCTACTCGTTTTACGAACGCCTCTAGCTCTCTGAATGGACTGAAATCAAAAATGCTTTTATTAATTCAATTTCTTATTTTTAAAATATATGAAAATTTGAAATTAGAGCCATTTATAAAAAATATATCTATGTATCGTTTTGTTTTGTTCGATTTTAAGACAAAACAAAGTCTGCTCTATTTACTATACCTGTTGGTTCGAATTACATTAGCCAAAAACGGCTAATAAAATTCGAGCCGAGCACGCCTCGCCCGACGCGCTCAGTGCAGACATGCCTCGGGCGAGGCGGGCGGCCGAGCATCCGTCCGGTGTAGAGGCTGTTTCCAAATTATTCTCGTATGGGCGGGCAGTGAGAGTACAAAAGGAAACAAACATCATCATATTAGCCAAAAGACGTCCACTGCTGGACATAGGCCTCCTCCAAAGAGTGCCACAATGACCGGTCCTGCAAAATATAATCAGCAAAATTACCTAGTAGTCCTTATGTACAGAACCTTAAGTTTGTTTATCACAGAGTTGTTTTTGTATATGTCCATCAACACATTAATAGTGATGTCCAGGAGGACTGTGCAATCTTTGCCGCCATTGAAGGATAGGAATACTTCTTCGGGCTGGTATTGCTTGAAGCATTTCCGTAGCACCTGGAATGTTAGATATTAGACTTATAATTTCATTTTTGGTACCAGCTTTTATTTCCAACTTTACTTTATTCCCATGGCCACCTTCTGTCTCCATGATCAGATCAGCTCGATGGTACCATAATAATGAATTGTCATCCAAACTATACTTATACCCATTTCAGCTCTGAGTTTAAATGGTTCAAAATTCAGTTCCAAGATTTGTCGCACACCAACAAACTATCGAACAGGTCATGGTTTAAAAGTGACTACGGCGTAGGCACGCCAGGTGTTAAAGGACCGATCCCTCGCACTATACCTCTTGTTCTAAGTATTCTAATAAGAGGGAGACGGATAGTGCGAGAAAAATCGAGGGAGCTCGCACGCCGTCGCGTGATAGCCGTGCAGGCCAATTCACGCCCACGAAAGTTTTAAGGATCGGCAACTTGTATACCAATATAATTTGATTTTTTTAACCTTAGAGCATTAAACCAACCGGAGTGGCAATTGACAGGCGTTCCCCTCTGCCAAATACGTATGACCAGTGGTCATACGTATTGTATGGACTGACGTTTATCTGACATAGCTATTTTCACGTTCCGCATACATTTGACGTTCCCCTCCCCGCAAAAATCGGCAGACTTTTTATGTATAGAAAATGACACATGTGACCACTCCTGTTGGTTTAATGCTCTAAGTTTTTAACAGCCGTTATTTGACAGCCGTCATTCCGGTACAATAAACGTCAATGATGACATATGAGGACATAAATTGTACTGGGATGACTGCTGTCAAATATATATGTAAGGGCTTTTTCACTAGTCTAGTTGCAAACTAGTACTAAGTTCACTAGTATAGGTGGTCGCAATCGCAATTAGACTGAACGTGCTTTACTACCATCGTAGTATGAAAGAAAAAAACTAAAGAGGCGGGCGCCCGCAAGCTAGCATTTTTCCTGTATATATTTTTTTATTTCATATAGGTACACCTAAACTATTTAAAGGATGACTCGCAACAGCGAGCGAAAACCGCGTACGGTTTACCTGTCGCAATAGTTATCAGTTCCATATCCTGCGCAATTATATTACTCGTACATCTGCGTTTAAAGCACAGAACACCTCCACTAGAAGCCTAATGTTTCTCATAATGTTTTCTCATCATTGTTTATGGCCCTAACCGAAGGTGAGGGCCATAAATATGCGCTCTGGGGCTTTATGAATTAGGTACAACCCGTGTTGAGTACAAAATTTTACGTCTTCACCTGGCCACAATGCGAGTTTTCCCGTACGCGCAGCGTGCAGTAAAACTCGCATTATGGCCAGATGTGACATTTTGCAGGTAGTAGAAAAAAATACATCTACAAATTGTAGATATAGAAGTGTAGGTAATCTCGACACGAAATATTTCAACAATGAAACATTAGGGATGGATAGATAATTTTGAAAGAGCTCTGCTCGGGTGACAATAGAGAAAATACAGAGAAAACGAATTTTCTCAGGCATGAGACCCGGATAGATCTAATTTTCGCTCCCGTAAATTTTATATTTCTTTGAAATCGTTAGAACCGTTTTCGAGAGCGTGATTTAAACTTTATAGGTATAGGATAATTGATAAAAACTAACCTGTTCAGACTCTTCCAAGACATCGGCAAAGTCTGGGAGCTCCACACACACGTCCACACCCTTCTGCGGCATTTCGCTCACTACACTGAAATGAAAAAGCCAACTGCTGAATAAATAATTCTACATAACTGTCAATCTTCTGCTATTCGACTTTAAACTTTGCACCGAACAACGAGAATCTAAACTTTAACACAAATCGAGATAACTGGTTAATGTACGATTTACACCGAACGCGCTGAGCAGGAGCGCATTCTATTAAAGGAATTTGAACCGTCTATACAGCAGATACAATTCATATTTGATTATAATCCCCACCGAACGCGTCGGTAGCTGCCGCCTCGCAGTGGATGCACGATGCATTCAAATATGAAATGTAACTACTGTTTATACAGTTCAAATTCCTTTGAATGTAATGCGGAGCGCGGCCCGTTCGGTGAGAATCGTACATAAAAGAACAGAGCATCAGAGATATGATAATTATTTCTTACAAAGGGAAAAGGGAATTAGATTCGATTAAGAACTTTAAGTACAAGCCTCTATGGTTCCTATTTGGTTGTTTCATTGTTAGGTAGGTGATAGATATGCTGTCAGTTGTCTTTACTCAGCTGATACCTATGTTAATTAAGTTTATTGCCGTTGTATTTATTGCTTAAAAAAGTAGTGTTAACACTTGTTACTGTTCAAATAAATGACATCGCTTGGTGTGTCCCGGACTGAAAGAACTAAACTGACTCTCGACCTGTCAGACTCTGTTTAAATATTTTAACATGTTACAGTATTACGATAGGAATTGAGTGGTGTTTTCACTTACCGTCAGGCAAGCCCTGAACAAGTTCTCGTATAAACGCAAGTTACAAGTTTAACGTGTCTGTGTATCTGTCTGTGGTATCGTAGCTCCCAAACAGATGGACCGATTTGAATGCGGTTTTTTTTGTGTCATAGATAATTTTATCCAGAGTGTTCTCAGCTTTCATGAAAATCTGTGAAGCCGTTTTTGAGATGGACTTTGAAATGAAAATGTCGGGGGTTTTTCAACTTGTCTAAGTTGTAGTTATTAACTATTAAAAATTGATGATCCTCATGATATCTTTGTTAGGGTATTTTTTTTAATTTAGTCTCATACTCTTTTGCAGTTTCCTCCACTCTGTAGGTACGTATGAACGCCGGCGCTTCCCGGAGGGACACGCCGGGGGATGTTCGGGTACATATCATCATCATCATATCAGCCGAAAGACGTCCTGCTGGCGCGTGACTGCTGGACTCCCCCAAAGAGTGCTAAAGTGACCGGTCCTGCGCCACCCGCATCCAGCGGACTCCCGCACCCATTACCAGGTCATCAGTCCACCTTGTGAGGGGCCTTCCCACGCCGCGCCTTCCGGTACGTGGTCGCCACTCGAGAACCTTTCTGCCCCAACGGCCATCGGCTTAAGTTTAGCGATTCGGAGGGCTATATCGGTTATCTTGGTTCAGCTGCGGATAGCCTCATTTCTGATGCGATCACGCAGAGAAACTCCCAACATGGCCCTCTCCACATACATACCGGGTACATAAAATTGTGTGTATTTAAGTTTGTAAGTTTATACTTACATACTTAAATACATACAATTTTACTACATACACACTGCATACTTATGTTAGTTTATATTACTAGTTAATTGATAAACCATTCGAGTCTCAGTATTCGATCCTGCACCAATGTTTCTGTTTAACCCAATCATTGACTGGTAGAGAATGCCTTAAGGCATTAACTAAGTCCGCCAATCGTACTTTTATATTAGTATTTCTGCAATTAAGTTTAAATAAACAAATAAATACATACATTGATTCACGCCTTAATTATCAAAAAGGCACATGAAACTTATGTTCCATTGCCACTTTTAGCATTAAATGAAGTTTTAGTATGCTAAGTATTTACCCATAAATGCATAGTGTTGCCAGATGACTACAAAACATTAGACAGCTCACAGATAAAAAAAGGCTTACGTTCATGCACGCACCTTTATACCAAACGTCAAGTTTGTAGTACTGTAAAACAAAACATCATGCATTTACCTTTTCACCGCCAAACACGTGAAGTCACGTCATCGACGATTCGTGACACCGACGCCAAAGACGGCATTTGCCGTCATTTTTTTATTTTTTTTTATTTATGAAAACCTACTCTGAAATAGCCCAATTTCATGTTGGCATTATTTCTTTATCCATTATTTTTTTACCCTTGTGGCGTGAGGTGGCACGGCAAGTTGCTTTACCATCTGGCGGTGAAAAGGTTAAGGGTTAAGAAGTAATTTATTTAATAAACTAGTTCTTTAAAAAACGGGAAATTATCTTCTTATAATAATATTAAACTAGCCTATACTTCCCACTGCGGGGCACAGACCTCTCATGGATGAGAGGGAACAGTGCAGGTTGGGGACTTCACATACACCTTTAAATTTATTCGCAGATGGATGCAGGTTCAGTCATGTTTTTCCTTATTATAGGTATTATTATCTGTATTGGTATTGTGATTATGTTAATCACGATGTATAATTATAGCTAATCAACTTCTTAATAAGATTGAGATTATTTAGGTTCAATCTTCATGCACATTTAGGGATTCTGCTAAAGTGTCTGTTCTTATTGACATTATTTTGTTTGCTTAAATATTATAGGTACTTAGATTGACAAGAAAGTTTCATTATCATTATCATTTCAGCCGAAAGACGTCCACTGCTAGACATAGTCCTCCCCCAAAGAGTGCCAACTTTCATATACTTGTATTGTGTTACAAATCTGATAATCTCATTGATGTTTTTTATAAGTAGGTACCTATAAATAAAATAGCGTTTTAGTTTCGACCTTTAATTTTTTTTTGTATGTATGATATAATACTATAGTAGTAGTTTGATTGTGTGTAGGAAAACATTGTGAGGTAACCGGTCTAATCCCAATAAGGTCTAGTTTTCCCTCTTGAGTTGGAAGATCAGATGGCAGTCACTTTCGTAAAACTAGTGCCTATGCCAAATCTTGGGATTAGGTGTCAAAGCAGACCCCGGGCTCCTTTCGGGGCATTCCCGGGAATAGCGCTATGAGGATGATGATGTATGATTTAATGAATGACTAATTGAAAAACTCTCTTTGCAATAAATGATTTATTTCAATTTATTCTTAGGTGGTGACAGCATGACAAGGCAAAACAATGCAATAATGGATATCTATTTACAATGAACACTTTTTGTGATGTCCGCCATCACAAAACATTTAATGAAACAAACTAGTCCTTATCGACACAAAGTTTTTTTTGCGGTGGTTCACTAACACCGTCTCTGTCACCAAAAAGGACTTTTTTACTGAGTCTGAATCCGACTCTGATCATCTCCTTCTTAGGGGAAACATTTCTCACATCGTAAATGTCTATGATGTCATCACTTATGTCAAAGCCTATATTCTCAATGACCATAGTTTTCGCTGCCAGGACATCATCGCCAGGCACAAAACAATACACATAGACAACTATTTCAATGTCAAACTTTTCTGCAAGACTTAGATCTTTGATCAAACCATTGAAGTGTTTTAAAAACTCAACAGCAATTGCTGGCAAATTCATTGTAATATGTATTTTAGCTCCTTTGTCCAACTTCTCCTTGCCTAAGCAACAATCTGTAATGTATTCTTTGAAATGATATAGGATAAAATCCTTCCCATCCAGATTATATGACTTGAACAAACTCATATCCAGTTTATTCAACTTTGCGTTATGGTACAACCATTTGTAGGAAGCAGGGTTCAAGTCGTTGGCAAACACTTTGCATTTCTTCTTCGCTGCTGGTATTGCAAATGGTCCGACACCGCAGAAAACATCAAAGAGCACATCTCCAGGCTTTAAAAAGCTAAGGATCCTCTCATGTTCCTGACCAAGACGAGAGTTCCAGTAAACTTTGGAGAAATTGAACAGAAAAGTGCACTGGTTTTCTTTAACTGTGACTACAAAATCCTCATCCCCAGCTATAACTTCCATGCTGAAGTTACGGTAAGTATTGTCGATGACATTGTTCTTGTTCACAACTGTCCGGCATGTTTTAATCTTGTCCACAAGTACCTGCCCTATAAGTGACCGATATTCTAACAGATGATCCTTCAAATTTAAGTGAATAATGTGTCCAACTTGAGTAAAACCACTGACCATGTCTTCATTTTCTGGCAATACAGCTTTGAAGATTATTGCATACGGCCAGTTTTCATACGACAGTTGAATATCTTTCACGTCAAAGTTGCTTTCGGTGACTCCAACTTCGAGTAGTCCCTGGCGATGACTTTCAGTAATATCACTATATTCACTGACTTTTTCTGGATTGAAGTAGATGCATTTCAGCTTGTTGTCACTGTCATCTCGTACAGGCTTGAAGTTGTCTAGTTTAAGGAAGTAGTCTTTGCAATTTGGTGTGATTTTTGATAACTTTTCCCTTGGCACCCTCAACACAGGAGCTTGGATTTTACGAATGAATTTTTCACGTTCTAATCTTTTCATGCCACGGACGCCAAAGGGCGTCAATATTGCCGACGCGGAAGACATTTTTCGACGAAATACGAAAACTAACGTGTGAGCGTAACTCATGCCATTCGGAATCAAAACGTAGACTTCATACTAACCTATATGTTCGAGGTCAGAGTGCATTTGTTCCAGGCTTCAGGAAATAACTGGGTCACAGGTAATTATGTTTTTTTTTACACTATACAGTTACAAAAATGGTCATAGGAGTGTGGAAATTGTAGAGAAAGATTAAATTTGAGTGTGTTATATTATTTGTCAACTTGACTTTTGTGCCAATACGTTTCGTTACACCAATCAAATCAATTCTGAATGAAAATTATTTAAGCACTTGAATTGTATTCAAAAGAAGTTAAGTAAATTATTAAAATAAATACACATTGTTTAGGTACTTAAATGATTTAAGTACCTAAACAATGTGTATTTATTTCGGTGGAATGGATTTAAGTTAAATCCATTCCACCGAATAATAATAATCTGGACATAATGTTATGGGTAGAGTGATTTAGTTCATGTGGATCAACGCTAGATGTCAGAGAATTTAATATCTGTCGTAGATATGAATTTTATTAGGATAAGATATATTTTCAGTGGTGAGATATGATGAAAGTATAATCCCATTCGCATGTTTAGGATAAGACACCACAGTATACTTACAAAACCAGGAAGGTCCAAAATAAAAGGAAAAGAAAAGGTCCTGAATAAGCACAATATTATAAAAGGCCAAACTTACATAGGTTCATGCTATTCTCGTTGTGTCGAATGAAACTAGATAGCTAATCTTAGTATGTAATAAATAATGTTTCATAAAAGTACTTTAATATAAATATAAAAAAATATTTATAATACCTTTGTCTGTTCGACATTTTGATCGACTGTTCCCAACAGCGCGGCAAGTTTCACTGAGAGACCTTGCTTCTAGCGTAAATAATAATGCGAACGTTGCTAACCATTTGATTGTTACGCTTCGACAAATACAGTCAGGCAGCTTCAAATTAGTTAAATTGGATGTGTTGCGATTAATTACCAGTCTTAATTTAATTTATTGCCATTATTGCCAACTAGATATATGTAAATATCAGTAGGTAGGTAGTGCAGCACCCCCTTGCGTCATCCACCCGGGGCGGTGTCAACCCAGTGCAAGCACGTATGGTGCGGATTCTTGTTCTAGACTGAATTCACTCATTTTTTAGCCTAGTCAACAATGCGATTGTCTTTCATTGTAAAATGGTAAACGCCAATAAAATTGATACTGAAAAATGAACGTACCTACCTATAGTAAGCATCAACACTTTTTTTAAGCGGCTTTATGTCTGGAAGGAATGGAGATGGAGGTATAAAAAATACTAGTTAGCAATGTTGACCGTTTTATATTTAAAACAATAGACAATTTTAACATTAGTAACTCTGTAAACTGTAGAACTTGCGAGCAGGCCTTTTTACAATCTTTACTTTAAAAATTTTGAAAAAGTGACTCAACAAAAAAATATGATAGGTAAAGAAATTGCTCACATAGGTAATGTCATAATCATAATGTCGAGTGAGTTTTCGTGAAATGCGATCTGTAGAGAACAACAGGGGTTAAGCGGGACATCCGAACATCCGGACATACAAACGATTTTCGGCTTTATATTTGCCGGCGTTCACTGGTGATGACGGCGAGTTGCCACGCGTCGGCCGTTATTAGCTTTATGAGCTTCTGCTCAACGCTCAACCGAGGCGGGGCAGTTATACTGTTAATAGGTGAGTATCTATGTATTACAGTAGGTTTCATATAATAACACTCAGAATAAGTAATAGTACCTACTAGGTACTTTCAAGTTCCTATTCTAAACAGTAGGTATCTACTCCTCACCTTATTAGCGTTTTCCAGCTTTAAGTATCTACTGTATATGTAATAACATCTCAAAATACACCTATATAAGCTACTTCTGTGTTTGACTGTAGGTAATATATATATATACGTAATACCCAATTATCAACGTACCTAATAAGGCAAATTAATTAGGTACCTACCGTTGCCCGTAGATAAACTAATTACAAGCATACATATTTCCATAACTAAGTACGGAACTAATATTATAAATGCGAATTTAGGTAAGGTGATTGTGTTGACTTAGATTAGTTGGTTTGTCATCGCTTCAAGATATTGCATATTTGATGGTTTTTGATATTCATTTCAACTAGTAGGTACCTAATAAACGCAATCCTGAGAAAAATGGCTGGGAAAAGAATGCGCCAAAGCAACTTCGGTGCAACTATTTACAACAGCACGCTAAGGCTACGCGCGCACTACGGATTTTGGCCGTGCGTTTTTTTTCCGCAAAATCTGTGAAGTATGGAACCTCCTTGAAGTGCGCACACTTCGGAAAATAATCCGTATGCGTATAAAAATCTGTGGTTTGCTGCAGATTGGTTGCGGTGCGGCGCCGCACGAATTGTCTGCATCCTATGGACTATGGAGTAAATCCGCGGACTGCGGAAAAAAACCGTGCGCTCGCCGCCTGGCAGCCATCAATATAGTCAATTTTTAACATCCGTTCTTGACTTGAGTTGGGGCTAGAATGGCAAAACGTGCGGATATATCACCGCTGTACGCGTACTGGACACATACGGTTTTTTTCCGTTGCGATTTTAAAAACGCACCGCAACTCGCCGCACCGTAGTGCAAACGTAGAAGCAAACGGAAATAAATAAGCAACGAACTCGTGCTTTCCTTAAACTGGGCTGTTATTTGGAACGCGCTAATGCGGCTCACCTCACCCGTTACGCCTAACGAAACTAGACCTCTCTTTACGTTTACTTACTACGAATCGCGGCGTCAAGATATTTGTGGGTGAGGAGTTTAAAACATGCAGAATAGCGGGGCTGTACATCTGAGGGGAATATTTAATCGACCGTGCGATTCAGCTAGGAATTACTGTGAACTTTGTTAAAGTCGCCTGAAGCACCTAACCATTATTTTCACTTTGTTGGCGTGAACTTTGAACCCTGCCCCTGAGTACAATACAGACGAGAATAGATGAACTCGTTCGCAGTACATCGTCCGGAACTCAGAGTATAGATATCTACAGAGGAATACGCGCGCCACCATAAGGGACGGAAAGGCTCCTATGAAGCTAAATTGAGAACTGGTCTTAAAATGGCTGATGGCTTACCATAAACAACCTACTTCATTTGGGCGGGTAATGGTTTGTTAGCCGCAACTCCATACACGTGCAAGGCCAAGGATGATGATGACTTACACCAGACAAAAGCCTACCTGCTTTGCATCTGCAAGTTTTCTATGCTTTATGTAATATTTTCTATACACAATATTAGCTTTGCAACTTTTTGACTCAAGCTGTACAGCGAAATCCAGCGGGTAATTTGATAATGAATATAATGATAACATTAAAATAGGTAGTTAAACGGAAGTCGGGTCACCTCGACAGGTACCTATTGACGACCATGTGTGATGAAGTCTTATTTTTTCGGTTTAACTCGCATTTGGCAAGCGTTTTGAGTGTATCGCGCGATATTATAGACCACAACACTCCTATCCGTTGTTCTTTTATTTACCACTGATGTCTCCCTGTATCTTTGTGCTTTCTTTTGTAACTGCTTTATCTGTGTGAAGTGTGCAATAAAGAATATTTGTATTGTATTTTAAAGGCTCTTTTCTGACTTTATTACGCCATTCCGGTCTCATAGATGCGTCCTCCTCCCACCCCTCATAGTGGTAGCCCTACGCTTAAAAAAACCGCAAATCGATGTACAGTTTATCCGTTTGGAACTGCGGGTCAAAAAAAATTGTTTTGCCCTATAGTATGTGTGTGCCAAACGGTTTTCTTATGAAATTGGGCTTGTGGGGCTTCCACTATCAGCAGGTACATCGCAGGCTTTGAGATGACGTTTTAATACGTTCTTGTAGCGCAGAAACTGCCCCCCACGATTACGCTTTCCATCCGCAAGCTCGGAGAAGAAGACAGATTTTGGGAATCTGCAGTCTGTCAGGTCAGAAAAGGTGTAGCTTCTTTTGAAGTACCTCAACTTGAACACCTGTACCAAAAGCGGCATTAACGGAAAACTCGACCAAAACCATCGTATAAGTACATTACTTACAATGACCAGGGCCAGCTATACTGCACACAATGTGACCGAACATTTGACACTAAGTTCGGCTTTGCGAGCCATATAAGTAAGTGCACATCAGAGAAAATTTTTAAGTGTCGCCGTCTTCGGACACAACAAGGAGGACTATCTTGTAGGCATCTCGTACCTTTATCAATTTGTGACAGAATAGGAAATTATACGTAGCTCTATTAATTTAAATTAATGATAGTGCCTTAAAAAAAGTTACGTTCATTTATTAACATGTTAATAAACGGCATATAAGACATATATATACTGTGTCAAAAAGCTCTCGAGAAATTCTATTGATAATGTTGTTAATGAAGCGGTTTGTGTACGCAGTGATATATTTTAGTTGGGGGACGACAAATGTCTTTCATTGCTTGTCGTGCACTCGTGACTAAGAGCGGTTAAACACGGCAACTTTTTGCAGACACGTCCTGCACGCAGTCCGCCAATTACGTACGTGTCCCTTAACTTTCATGTTATCTACCTACTTACTTAATTATGGCATACTAATCCTATACCATTAAACGAGCAATATTTGTGTATAAATATATCTTCCTCTTAGTCGATACGTCTTGTTAGAACGGTCGTGGTTGTGATGAGTAGCAAGCTGATGTCACTTGCCTCACGATTTCTTGCCATTTCGATATATTCTGGTACATTCATATAATTGCCCGCCCACAGCAGAAGGCGTAACACGGTTGCCATTTTATCACTTATCGTTGTGGATAAGACATTTTGACGACCGCTTTAGCCTAGTTGGTAGTGACCCTGCCTACGAAGCAAGAGGTCCTGGGTTCGAATCCCGGTAAGGGCAAAAATTTGTGTGATGAGCATGAATGTTTGTTTCTGAGTCATGGATATTTTCTATGTATTTAAGTATTTATATCTATTATATATAACGTTGTCTAGTACCCATAACACAAGCCTTACTGAGCTTACTGTGGGACTAGGTCGATTTGTGTAATAAGATTGTCCCCTTATATTTATTTATTTATTTATTATTATTATTCGTCACTCTCGCACTCGCATACTTGTCAGAACGTGACGGATTTCTTATCCACAGCGATAAGTGATAAAATGGCAACCGTGCTACGCCTTCAGATTTTATCTCATCTTTTTTTTATACAACGACGGTGGCAAACATGCGTACCTGATGTGGCCCGCCTAATGGTAAGCGGACACCGCAGCCTATAGACGCATGCAACTCCAAAGAAGTAACATGGGCGTTGCCGACCCTTGATATGTTTGAAGATTCGCCGTGTTGACAGCTGAAGGAAAAAGTTCCCTTGCTCTCAACACAACGCATCCTCGGGAGCTCTGGCGACCTTGCTCACCTCCAGAAACACAACACTAGTACAGGGTAAGTAGTAGTGATATTATGGCTGTGGTCTTCAGCAAGGTACTTCCCCAGTTGGGCTGCTCCAAATTCGAGCGGGGTGACATTTCGCTGTGCCCTACCTCACCAACCCTTCAGGTCAGGTACCCTCCACTCTGCCTTGCACACACCGCACGCTCGATAGAGTCACCGTCTCGCCTCGAGACGTGGCCGAAGAATTTGAGAATGTGCGTTTGTACTAGCGTGGATAGACACTGCATGATGCCGAGTTCTTGGAGTGTGGAAACATTTATATATCCGCATGCTCCAAGCATTGTCCTCCAGCACCAGATCTCTAAAGCGTCTATTTTCCTCTTTTCAATCTCTGGTAGCGTCCACGTCTCGGAAGCATACAAAAATATTGGAAAACTAGGGTTCGTACAAGCCTCGTCACGCCTCGTCTTGGTGTGGCTTTCGTGATATTTCGATTATTCGATATATTTTTCAGGTTGTCCATTGCAAATAAAGTGGCAGCATCTGTATGACGCAGGTTTGCTATCCTATAGCCACCAATCACAACACCGTCCGTCTAGGTTTCGAGAGTGATGCGCATAATTAGTTCCGTGTAAATATTGAATAGGAGCGGCGGAATTATGCACCCCTGACGGACACCTACGCTTGCCTGGAAGTTTCTGGACAGCACATCCTCCGTTCGCACCCACGTGGATCCTTCTTCGTTAAGAGTTCTCGGCAAGTGTAAAGGATGTTTTGGTGTTCCCATCTGTGGCAGAGAATTCCAAAAAGTTTCAAAGGCTTTTTGGAATTCTCTGACACAGTCAACAAAATAATATGTGAGTCGGTTTGTTGAACTCACGGGCCTTTTCGATGATCTGTCGGACAATGAGGATCTGTTCACGTTTCACAAATCCAGCCTATTCTGGTACAGTCCAGTCTGTCTCTGCTATATAATATGTATATCCATACTTCCAAACTAATATTATTAATGCGAAAGTGTGTCCGTCTGTCTGTCTGTCTGTCACGCTTAAACCGCTGAACCGATTGGGATGAAATTTGGTATAGCGATAGTTTGAGTCCCGGGGAAGGACATAGGATAGTTTTTATCCCGGAAATCAACCCCTAAGAGGGTGAAATGGGGGGTGAAAGTTTGTATGGAGCTACGATATAACCGAGTTCCACGCGGACGGAGTCGCGGGTAGAAGTTAGTACTTTTTACGATTTCCATGAAATTTGGAATACAGGGGTTTGCGGGGGCGAAATCGATCTAGCTGGGTCATGTCTGGGAAAATTCGTTTTCTCTGTATTTTCACCTGAGCAGAGCTCGTTCGCCCAGAGACTTTAATAATATACGGTAGAAATCGTGGTCTGTATGTGTAGTTTGTCTGCGAGTGTGTGGAGTAAAGTGTATGTAACACATTCATTTATTAATGTCATATTGGAATACGAAAAAAGTGCCAGATTGACCTTCAGGATTCCTATATTCGATCATCAATGCAGGTTGACCCTTTGGTACATACTGTACATTTCCATTGTATAAGCCCAAATAGATCTTTCCTTACTAACCAGTCATACCTTTTTAAGATCGGTTGACTCGTAAACCGACCGGCGTATAAAGCAAAATAAGCATCTACACACGCTTTTAGAAGAAAAACACCGTATCTACGCAAGCCTTATATAATACTTCATACGATTCCCCGCCTGACCGCCTAACTATGATGCTGAAACTGATCCTTACAGACTCAAGTTCCAGCTACCTGTTATGCGAAATTAGATTGTATGACTTTAAAAATGTGTAGCATATTTGCGTGCAAATAAATAAATATTTGCGTCATTTTGATTCTAAATGAAAGGCTGACCTACGCAGCGGCTCATCGGTAAAATGCAGTAGCCGCTCTAGGGCTTCAAATGCAGTTACTACCTTTTTCTTCTAAATATGTAACATGTAAATAAAGGGCTGAACTAAGCGAATCCGACGTATTGTTCCCTGAGGCGGTTTTTGTAAACACATTCGCACGTAAATGCTCGGGATTTGTCTCGTTTCGAAAGCGAGACTGTGCAAAGTGTTGTTTTCTGTTTTAATGGTCTAAGCCGTGTTGGGGTCCCATAACTTAAATCGTTTTATGCGTTCAACGAGTGTTTTTTTGAGGGACGTTGTCCCGGGAGTGCAGCGCTTTTCCAAGTTGCTTGGTCCGTTGGTCGACTCTCGACTATAAAAAGATCGATACGTATGTAAACACGACTTTATTGCCTAAACATTAAGGTTGTCTATATGTGGCAGACGGTTGTACGTTGTTTCATGTACTACATTTTCGTAGAATTTTGCTTCATAGAAAATGTTTCCCATATTATCATTTCATAGAATGATCATTTTCTAATGCACTTACTTTGTAGAAGCTTATTTCATAGATTTTTTATTTTTGAGATTATTAATGTTTCGAAATTCATGTCATCGATTTTTAGGTCATATATTATTGTTCCTTATAATATTTAGTTTATAGAATAGTTTTTTCAAAGCCTGTATATTCATAGAATTTTGTTTGTCATCTTATTAAGCTTAATATTTTCGTTTCATAGAAGGATAGGTTAAAGAAGGAAACGGGAGTTTTAATAACAAGTTTTTCCGCTCTTTTATAAAAAAAATAACCACGAAGACGAAAGTCCGTCTTCTAACCTATCCGCGATCCGAGTCGGTTTTGCCACTAAGTTCCTGTTCCTTGATCCTTGTGTACTTGTAATTTAATTGAAGATCATAAGAATTTTTGAAAACAAAATACTGGATCTAAATATTATATGAAACGGTTCCTATGAAACAATAATCTATGAAATTTGTGTATACGAAACAAGAATACACGAAACATAATTCTAGAGTTTGATAGGTTTCTGAAGTAAAAAAGTTTGATAGTAATATACATTGTTCTGAATTTCTGTGAAATATGTTTCAACCAAGTGAATAGTCTATGAAACAATAATATTGGAACTGAAAGTATATGAACCAAATAATTTATGAAATATTTTCTAAGAAACGAAATTCTATGAAATTTCTTTGTGTGAAATAGGGTGACACCGTGGCAGACACATGTTTTAGAAAACAGGGCCATTTTGTATTTCGGCGAGTCGACGATTAGCGGGTTTGTCAGAGGCCTCCTTTAGGTACGACGACGACGGAAGCGAAGAGGAGTGTTAGGCAGAACTGCGACACTGCAGTGCGCGAGCCGAGCGAGAGAAGCCAGCGTGTTTTATTTCACTCAGTGCTAGTGTTGTAGCGGAAGGATATATACGTAACTTTTTCATTATTATTATATATATATATATTCATATTGACCATGTACATCCCTGACAATATTACATTAATATTCCTTTATTTTATTGTTTTGTTTTGACGCTTAGAGACCGTATACATCTCTACGAACATTGAATAATTATTATTGTATTTGGACGTTCAGAGACCTTATACATCTCTGGAATACTGAATTAATATCATTAACTTTCTGTTAATGCACAGCCCTTATTCTAATCGAATGTAATGGTCATATTTTGTTTTATTTTCATTAACTTTGTGACATTTAGTGTGTTGTTATATCAGTCCTTAATGTGCAAATTTTAAATTATTATTGTGTTAGATTATTATTCTTTTATTGTAAGATTATTATTTTTATTGTAAATTACCGTTTGACATGTAAAAGTGCCCTTGTGGCCTATCTTCAGAATAAATAATTTCTATTTGTATTTGTATTCAATACAATACAATTCCCCATATATAAACAAACCGGACATGTGCGAGTCGGAGTCGCCCACCGAGGGTTCCGTACAAAATCACAAATCTATCGTCGATATTACTTGCCTTTCGTACTTCTAGGTCAACGGAAAATACCCTATAAATTTAGATTCCCTTGTCAGTGTATAAATATATACACAACTACGGTAGCCCAGTGGTTCAGGCATGCGGCTGTCAAACGGCGGTCGTGGGTTCGAATCCCGGCTCGTACCAATGAGTTTTTCGGAACTTATGTACGGAATATGATTTCATATTTACCGTTAGCTTTTCGGTGAAGGAAAAACATCGTGAGGAAACCTGCATACATCTGCGAAGAAATTCAAAGGTGTATGTGAAGTCCCCAATCTGCACTGGGCCAGCGTGGGGACTACTGCCCATTCCCTCTCATACATGAGAGGAGGCCTGTGCCCAGCAGTGGGACATATATAGGCTGATGATGATGATGAAGTCCATTTCTGATTGACTGACTGTTGAGTTTGTTTCGGCGTTTCTTCTTAACAGTGGTCTTCTTTTTCAGAAATACTGGCAGAATTTAGACATGTAAAAATGCCATTACAGCCTGCTTGCAGGATAAAATTCATTTAGTAAATTTATTATTTTATAGAAAAATGAGATTCAGTTAAATGACAAAAATATCGTTGTCATTCTGATTCTGACACGCAAAGGATACTCATGAAATAAGTTTGGGCTATATTGAAATGTGTATTCGAAACATTTTGAACAACTTAGAAAAGTTGAAAAAGAAATTCAAAGGTGTATGTGAAGTTCCAATCCGCACTGGGCCAGCGTGGGGACTACTGCCCATTCCCTCTCATACATGAGAGGAGGCCTGTGCCCAGCAGTGGGAACGTATATAGGCTGATGATGATGTGATATGTATATATATACGTTTTATGACCAAAATATGACTAGTGGCTCTGTGAGCAGTAGAACTGTCAAACTGAGAAACAGAGTCGACAAAAAATCTACCTATATAAATAATTATTGAACCTACTCACGAAATTTCACGAGAATCGGTAGAGAAATGCGACCTGTAGAGGAGCACAGTCGGATAGCCAGACATCCAGATATACGAAAGAAGCTGAAACTGAGAACCTCATTCGCTTCGCTCACTAGTTCCATAAAGTGGTCAAAATGTTCAGGTATTTAACTAAACGAGTTACTTACCTACTGGTAAACTTTCTGTTTAGCTTCCATTTTGTTTCCAGTTTGATGAAAAGCTTTTCGACGTCAAAAATCAATTTGTCCCGCTAATTTATGGACAAAAACAAATATTTGCCTCTTTTCTATTTGTACAACGCATTCCGGCGCCAATTTGGCAATTCCATGTAATTCATTTGGAGCTGAAAGTCCATTATTTGTGCTCGCACGTGAAAATATATTTTTTAAAACAATTCAATGTTTGGCCGACGGTCAAAATCAACATGCAGATTGCAGATGAAACAACGTGTCATTAATGAACTTGTGATTTCGTGGAAATATTATGTATCAGATTATCTGTGAAAATAATATCATTCCTTCCGTCCGGCTACGTAACTGAGTTTTGTAACCAGCTACGAAATTGGAATATTTTTTATCGCTTTGAAACCCAGTTACGTACTGAGAATTAATTATCTTAGTTTGTAACTACTTTTTCCCTGTTCATATATTATTATCTATATTTTAGCTTGTCCTCACATTCTTTCGCATGTCTAGCTGTTCACCTCTACGAGTCGCATTTATCAAACGATTCTCATGGTTCTCGTGAGCCGGTTCAATAATTATATAGAATTTAATTCGATTCAGTTTTACGAAATTTAAAAAATAACTTCTACCTTCGGCGTCTAGCTTCTATTTGACTCTCGTTCGTAAAAAATGACTTACCAACCTCGTGGCAAAACACAATTTACGTTATTTTTAACGTTTTTATTCACTTGATAATGGCTATAGACAAAGAAGAAAAAATAAGCAAATTGTGTTTGTGGTTATTTAATTACAACGGAGTCAAGATGTTGGGCGGATTTGATTTTGCAAGTTAGATTATGGGCAGCAAAAGATCGAGGAACCGAAGTTTCGTCTTGATTGATCAAAGTGCAAATTTTGGAGTACCTAACTAACTATGTAAGGTACAATGAAGACTACGGAAAGTGCGGAATTACGGGGCATAATTCACGGTAGAAAAGAAACGTATTTGATACAAGACGGATATTTAACACCATGTTAATGACATGTAGAAGCAAACTGTACAATTACTGAATATGTTTATAGAGGAAGAATCGCACAGATTAAGCCATACGCGTGTCATTGCAAGGGATGGAAAACTAAATTGAGACGGTTCTAAAATGGCGGACAGCTCTCCAACATCAACCTACTTATGGGTAATCCTTTGCAGCAAACAAAAAAGATGAAACTATGACAAAGACAACAAATGTTCCAAACGCGTTTAGGACAATTTAAGTGACATTTTTCTATATAAAAATTGGCATTTAGATGTACCTGACGCGTGTACAATGCGTAACGTGGTCGACCTACTGTGGAGGAAAGCGGCCAGACAGCTGGACCTACGAAAGAACTTTCACCCAAGATGAAACAGAGAATCGTTCTCTTCGGTCGCTCGCCCAATAGAATGACACTAGGTACGTTGTCACTTTTCCGCTGTTAATGTGGCTCTCTAGTGCCGCTGATTTACGTCCTCGGGGTCTCCACGAAGTGTTTATCACCACGAAAACACTTGCGCTCCGAGGCACCTGCAAGTGCAATTTAAACTGCAGCAAAAATATAGCCGGGAGAAAAGAATAGTGGGTAAGGTCAACAATATTTTGTTTTATGAAAGAAAATGAGCTTGGCCAAAAGCAGAGAGTACTAAATCCATACTATATACTAATAATAATGTCAATGCGAAAGTCTGTCTGTCTGTCTGTTACCTCTTCTCGCTTAAACCGCTGAACCGACTGAGCAGGGTATGAAGTAGTCCGAGTCCTGGGCAAGGACATAGGATACATTTTACCCCGGAAATTATCTATTAGTGAAATGGGGCTGAAAGTTTGTATGGAGCTACGATATAAACGAGTTCCACGCGGAAGGAGTCGTGGGCAGAAGCTCGTTATGCCAACATCGATACAAATTCGAGTTCCTACAAATAAGTCTTTGTTTTAAAAAGGCCCCTTCATTAAATCCAAGGTTTCTACGCCAACGAATTGAAAAGGAGCTCGACAAACTGTATCCTAGCTTGGGAGAACTATCTGAAAGCAATACTGGTCTTTTTGATAGTAAATATGTCACTCGGAGCATAAATTCTAATCGATTGATGATACCTCATTCATCACACGTATCTAAATACAAATATGGACTACGGCAGAGGCGAAAGGAAGGAATTTCCGTAGATCCGCAGTCTTTCTTGCCCTTACCACAGAATAGATAATAGTTTTATTTATTCGTATGGCAAGTCAAAATACAGATACAAAATCATAAATTAATCTCCAGAGCGTTAATCCACTTAAGGGCTTCGTCATTCAAATTGAACAGGTCTTCTGGAGGCCCTCCGGTATACGAGTTAACGGGCACTCTTGAAAGATGTGATGAATGCTCTGCTCCGAGGCACCACACTCACACGCAGGGGAGTCCTGCCAGCCACAGCGGAAACGGTTATAGGTTGCAGCGACCATGCCCAGTGCGCAGTCTATTTAGGTTGCACCAGGTTCGTCTCGGTAGTTGAAATCCTTCTAGCTTTGAACCTGGGTTGAATAGATAATAGTACAAGTACAGAAGGGACACTCCTTTGATCTTTACAAAAGGCGCTTTTTTCTCAGCCAAAACATTAAGATTTATGGCCCTCTGACGTCGTCGACGACAACGTCGACGTTCATCGCTACAAGTACATACGTAAATCGCGGAGTGTCCCGCGCCTGCCGTCACGCTTAAAACTTGTCTTCGCGAGTAGTTATTCGAATCATAATGTTATCCAATGTTGACTTGAATGACCTAAGGTAAACACCTTAAAGTGTACGAAAATAAAAAAGCAAATTTATGTTTTAATGTATCTAGTTATAGTGGCAATTAACCTCCCGTAACATATGGATGTTTGTAGAGACTATAAAGCGCATTGTCGAATATTATAACTATTATACGTAGTCCCTTAAGGCAAGGTGATCCTAGTGCTGGTTCTGATTCATTTTGCTATCGAAGGAACTTTATGTTAACCCATTGGAGGCCAATTGCCAAGGCTACAAAGCGGAAAAAACGCCGCCACGCCCCACGGCAACTAGCGATGCGTGGCTCGAAAATTGTGTAACAGCGTAGGTAGTGTTCGTATGTATATACTTCCAGGTGGGTCCCATTTTTTTCAAAATTCAGTTATATGACGGGATCCATGAGGAATTGAGGGGACTCCTCAATTTTATTAGGCACGCGTGTAGTGATTTTGGTATTTTCTGTTATAACTCGTGTATTTACATCCGGAATCACAAATTTGGTGGCGAGTAATTGATGATGAAGACCACAGATGACTTATCGAATTCCTCAATTATGTACTTAAAAGTGCGTCACAGGTTCTGATAAGATTCCGTTGAAATAGGAACTAATGAAGTGCCATTGGTGATGATCTTGGGGAAGCGATGGAAGTCCTCAAATATTATCGGCCCACATACAGCGATTCGGTTTTTTTCTATAGTAATCATCGCATTTGCTATCGGAAATCAGTTCATGTGGTAAATTGTAAAAAAAAAATAGGAAATGTGCTCGTGGCTTGGCGGAGTACTAATTGAAGTCGGTTTGAACTTTGTTTTTAAAGTAAATTATTACCTACCTACCTAGGTTTAGTTCTCGCCAGACGTAGCGACATCAAAAATAATTAATTAAACAATGGTTTTGCTGATTCTTTCATATTCTCTTTCTCAATTTAAGAAATTATTGTTTGTTGTTGGCCTGTATCGCGAGTCTTATCACGTAAAACTATTTTTCTCAAACATCCAATGAATTATTGACGTTACGTTATTTTCTTCGCAGTGTCGCGTTGCGGGCGCGGCGAGACGCGAGCTCCGAAAATTGGAGGCCTAGCCAACCTTCTTTTGTTTCACTATCCACGTGACAACGTGACCCAACATCTTGGCGGTCGCCATTAAAAGAACTTACTTAAGCTTTTTTTTATTAAAGTTTATATTTTATTAAGTTTAAAAATAAGTTTAATAAAAAACTATTTATTTATGCCTCGGCCGGAACTAGGAATTACCTGCCTCGTTCTATCACCCTTGCTATGCTTTGCTGTCTATAAGACACTCGACAGGCAATCCCTTATTTGGTGAAAAAGGACCGTAAAGCTCCCTCAAATTAGGGACATCGGACAATTAAGAGGTTTATGAAGCCCGTTATAAATCTACGAATTAAATTGAGCATCTCGGAAAGCTTATTTGTGTTTTTCTTTAAAAATGTGGCGTTTATTGCTACGAGCGGTTTAATAAAAATCCCGAGGCAGACGGCATTCGGCCGTAAGAAGTATAAAAATCACATTATCGCGATGGCGGCGTGGGGAAATATTTTATTGCCTTTTTACTGTTGTAAGGTTAGAGCCAGACGTCGACGTCAATAATCATTATTTTAACAAGGGTTTTGGTCATTCTATTGTTTTCTTTCTTGATTTAAGAATTTATTGTTTGGCGTCAGCCGGTTCTTTTAGTCTCGGCTCAAATCGATATAAAAGTATTTTGATGATGTATGATTTCGGTTCGGCCACAGCGACTGTGTATTGGTACTAACAATTGGCGCAGGACCGGTCACTTTGGCACCTGGTCACATTTTGGGGGAGGCCTACGTCCAGCAGTGGACGTCTTTCGGCTGATATGTTGATGATGATGTTGATTAGTGTTGTTCTTCTACTCTATGGTACGCTCTCAAATGGCGTTCGCACCCTATCTTTCTCGCAAAAGTGCGAGCGCACTTCGTGCAAGTTAACACTTCACTGACGTAGTTGTAATGCTGGTGGACGTGCTTTGAGCTCGTCTCGCTTTTGCGAGAAAGATAGGGTGCGTAAGCCATTTGAGAGCGGGCCAGAGCGGACGCCGTATCATGTGTAACAGGATAGAGCGTCCGTCATTTCCTGACACCGTTCGATAGAACGAGGCGACGGCTCCTATTTTGTCACTTATCGCGTGATAAGGTCGACCATGATACGGTGTCAGTTTCAAAATCGTTAACCTGCTTGTGGATGACCCGTCGCCATTCGGGCCGCCGCAGCCTAACTCTTGAAAGGATCTACTGACCCGCTACTCTGTAAACAGTTTTGACCTCAACTCACTGTTCGCCCACAAATATATCATGACGCCGCGTTTCGTAGTAACTAATAAGCGTATGTGCTCAAAAAGTGCTGAGGACGTCAATGTCTATATGCATTCTCCTGCTTATTACGGAGGAATAAGATGCAACAGTGTAAATGCATCTTTTACATCAAGTTTCACTCAGGAGACCTTTAAGGTGACGCTCTTATAACTACTTTTGTTTATGTTTAAAACGTCTCGAATAAATGTTGTTTCTAGAATTAGTATCAGTAAACAGCCAAGAAAATACTAACAGCAGCCGTTGGTACGATTCAACCCTGCTGCTGTAAACAGAGGGTCAATTGAGATATACAATTTACATTTCAATTTTATTTCAAACTTGTTGCACTCTCTTTCCAATACCACAGTATAGAAGAATAATACAGTAGGTAATCTGAGGCTGTTTAGGAGCGTTTGTTACCTACTGCGCAGGGCTGTGTCACGTTTGTGGCTTGGCATTCCTATAATACTAATTTTGTTTTTAAGTATGCAAAGTATTTCTGTTACACTGTTCTGTTCTGTTAGAAAATATTGTATACACACAGTAATCATATTATAGATAGTTAGGTATGTGTTTTTAGTTTCCCACTTCATCGAATATTTTAATACCACTAATACTATACCTAAAATATTTCCTTGTGTATAATAGTTGCTAACTGCACTAGGTTGGCAGGTGCTTAGTTACACAAGCCTATTCGGCTCCTTTGACTTGCGGCACGTGCTGCGCGGCGGCAATGGCGGCATTCGGTAAAATTAAACTTAACAATTGTTTTTACGTTTCATTGTGATTTAAATGAATACACTAAGAAAAGTAACTTACTTCTCTTGGTATTTGGAAAAAGATAGCTCCGGATTTGTCCCAGTGTTATTAAGGCACCCAAAAGGCACCCATATACACAACAGTACACACGTTTCCGAAAGGACGACGACGACGACATGGTAGCGAGTGAGAGCGAGCGAACACGGCAACGGCGCGGCGGCCCCGATTGAAGCATTCTCCATCATTCCCGAAGGCTATGTGTGCGTGCGTACCGAACATGCGCGCATGTGTGCATCCGTGCGATGTACCTTTGTTCGATGTTTAATTACTGTCTTCTATACTGTGCCAATACGTTAGCTTAGCATGCATGGGTTGCGAATGGCATTAGTTCGGATAAGAAAATACGCACGAAATTCCAATAATATCAAGAGGAATATAATGTTTAAAAATGTTAAAAAAACGTAGACTTTAATACAATGGAATAAGGTCCATTGGTGAGTTACGCTCAAGCTGCCTTCACCTTACGCCGTCTTTTATAGCCGGCTGTCCTAATGCACGTTTTGTTTAAACCGGCGATTACAGTATTTCGATCGCCTAGTGCAGTCACGGAACTTCGGCTGACGACAGTCATCATTCCATTAGTCTCTCCGACTGCGGTCACATTCATGGGTGACAGCAGAATCAGATTATTAGACTCGCCCATTTGGAAATAAGCACGTAGTTGCGTGGGGTTCCAAATGGGCGCTCTCGCGCCTAGGGCGCTCTCGATCCGCCTCTGGGTGACAGCAACCGTTGGTCCCGAATGCAGTCTTCTCTGCACTGATTTACCGTAATTGTCGCTTCAAGCTCATATTTTCGAAGGTTCGAGGCTGGACGGCGTTGATCGGGTTTTCCATATATTCCCCGGTGTCCTGGCCAGCAAACGGTGACACACACCTGTCAAAATCGCGTAAACAACTGAATTATCATCATTATATCAGCTGAAAGGTATCAGTTTTCCGGTACGTGGTCGCCACTCGAACACTTTGTTTGGTCAGTAATTTTGAATTAAGGGCAATTGAGCTTTAGAAATTTCATATGTAATATAAAAAAAACGTAGAGTTAGTTGAAGCCCCACAAGCCCAATTTCATAAGAAAACCGCAAATCGATGTACAGTTTAGCCGTTTGGCACACGCATACTAGAGGTCAAAACAATTCTTTTGATCCGCAGTTCCTAAAAAAATTTCCCTTAGGGGGGAGTGCTGAAACATTTTTCTTTTTGTATGGAAAAAAAAATATTTTTTTCGGAAACCTATCGTGTGTAGTATCATATGAAAGGGCTTTTTGAGGCGATTCTAAAAATATGCCACATCATTACATTTTAACCATATTTTTTTAATTAAAACTAAAATAATTTTCGAAACATACCAAGTTTGGGCTCCTCCAGACACGATATGGCTGATTTTTTTTAAATTCAATTTACCACAAATGATACGTGATATCCTCATATCTAACCTCAAAAAAGCAATTTTGAAAATAATTGCATTGTTTTTTTTTTTCAATATTACCAAGTGAAACAATCAAATAAAAAAAAATAAAAAAAAACTATATGATATTATTACTAAATTGCTTTCTTGGGGTTAGATATAAAGATATAACGGATCATTTGTGATACATTATATCTTGATATCCTTATCCTTATATATTACCTTGATATTTTGTGACAAAAACTAACCAAACTATACCAACTGATAAAAAAGCGCAGTTAAAGGGTTAAAGAGGTATTTCCCGTTGGATATATGGATACTACGTATCATTTTATGATTAATAAGTAACGTATCTGCAGTATAGTTCCATAAGTCACGTAAAATAGGTATTCAAGTAGAACTGTGTCCCTTGGTGATATTGAAAAATTAAAAAAAAAACTTAATGCAATCCTTTTCCAAATTGCTTTTTTGAGGTTAGATATGAGGATATTACGTATCATTTGTGGTATATTGAATTTTAAAAAAATCAGCCATATCGTGTCTGGAGAAGCCCAAACTTGGTATGTTTCGAAAATTATTTTTGTTTCAGTATAAAAAATATGGCTAAAATGTAATGATGTGGTATATTTTTAGAATCTCCTCGAAAAGCCCTTTCATATGATACTACACACGATAGATTTCTGAAAAAAAAAAAAATTTCCCATACAAAAAGAAAAATGTTTCGGCACTCCCCCCATAAGGGAAATTTTTTTAGGAACTGCGGGTCAAAAAAATTGTTTTGCCCTATAGTATGTGTGTGCCAAACGGCTAAACTGTACATCGATTTGCGGTTTTTTTAAGCGTAGGGCTACAACTAAGTGGTCTTCAAGAATTTAGTATAGTTACGTATTTTTTTGCTAAATAGAGGCTACATACGTACCCTTAGCTCGGCGTGCGTGCAAGCAAGTACGCGAAACAGATTGAAATCAAATTGCGATTCGAAATTCATGTCTCGTATCGACCCTCAGACACGGCACGGTGGAAGATGTTTTTAGAGCACGTATGGGGGTTTAGAAGACACATTTAACCGTAATTGGTTGGTCAACAAATAGGTAAGAGTGTGTTTGTATTCGAGGGTACACGTGAGAGCTCCACGCTGCGATTACATTGGTTAGGAGACGAAAGTAGGGACTGCATTCAGCAACTATCAATTAAATTAATATAATATAATTTTTATTCACTTTTACTGCCAGAAACCCGCCTAGCGGCCGTTTACGCCGTGGGCACTACGTAGCGGAAAACCCACGACGGCTACGACGTTAGTAAATGAGCTCACTCACCGCCACGCCACGCACTTAGTACTACGCCGTAGACCGTAGCAGCTAAACTCCCATGTAGCGAAAAAGGTACGTAGCACTCTGACGCCTGTATTTCGTGATTGGCGATGAATGGCTTTACACAATATTACTAACGATACCTAAGGCAACATACAATTTTAGTAGTAGACTCGCTGTCCGAGTTTTTCTCTAAGTTGCAATGTTATTCGTTCAATTCATTTCATTAGGTTATGGGTCTAGTACATTGCTCCTATAATGTACTATTGACTTTCGCTAGTGCGTATCCCAATGTGGGGGAGCGTGACGCACTGGCTTTTAAAAGTAAGTTATGGCACTTAATCATATAATTTAATAAAGCTTTTAGTGAACTCTTTTTGCTTAACTTACAAACGCTTTCATGAGAACGCTACTAATGCATTCTTATTTACTTAATAGTTAATACCGTACTTAGTTGGCGAAGTCACGGTGGCGGAACAAACACCAGTATTTTAAATACAATATAGTTAATGGCTGTAACCAAAGTTTTTGGAAACTTTGATCCATGAGCTTTTGGTTTGAAACTGTTGATGGTGTTTTTTCACTGTAGCTCAAATAGTTAAGTGACTTTACAGACTAGCTTATAAGGATCAAAGGTAAATAGTCATAATTAACAACTTAGAAAAGTTGCAAAACCGCTGACATTTTCATTTTAAAGTTCAATATCTCAAAAACGGCTGAACTGATTTTGTTAAAACGTAGCTAAGAACCATTTCGATCTCGTCATCTTTCGGACAAAAAACCGCATTATAATCGGTCTACTCGTTTAGAAGTTACGATGCCACAGATAGACACACTGACACGTCAAACTTGGGTAGGGGTCGGGTTGCATAAAGTTTAGTCATATTTTTGATAGGCATACGTGGATTCATCATACTCGTCATTATCATTACGCATAACTGTAAATAGTCATACATTTATGAGCATAACGTTTTTAATCATAATGTTAAAGAACATACGATATTTAATTATTTAAGCATACTTTATAATGGACAAAAATTGTTGGCTCATAAAACTGTAAACGCATAAACTGCAAAACGCATATGCCTATGTTTTTCTTAGTAGTAAATGAAGATCTGATCTTGGCTCACAGTAAAGAAAGGGCGGTCAATATAAAAGTTTACAAACAAGTTTTTGTAACAAGTTACTCCGCTCTTTTATAAAAAAAATAACCTCGAAGACGAAAGCGGGAGCTAAGCTCCCGCTTTCTTCTTTCTAACCTATCCGCGATCCGAGTCGGTTTTGCCACTAAGTCCCTGTTCCCTATACTACCGACGTGAAAACTTGAACTTTACACACCACTATCTTGGCATTGGTTGATCCCACAGAAAAGTTTTTTTGACGCCCACCCTTTGTATTGTTTTTTGATCAAATCTCAAATTTCATTATCATCAATATTATGGCTTGATAAATGTATGACATTTACAAGTATTACTTAAAATAATCATAATTATCAATATTATGACTAAAAAAATGTATGACATCATACATTATGATGGTTAAACCAATTATGACTCCGTATAATTATGACAGGGAACAGTATAATTTATGCCAAAAAAAGAGTATGATTATCAACTTTATGCGTAATATTGTATGACAATCGATATTATGACAATAGTTGTTATGCGACTAGACGGACACCCGTTTCGGCGACTTGACTGTCTGATCTGGCTGTCTTCATCATCATATTTGCTCCCCCCTTCCCCCAAAGAGTGCCACAATGACCGGTCCCGCGCCACCCGCATCTAGCGGTCTCCCAAGACCTTTACCAGGTCATCAGTCTTTACTGGCTTATCTACAAACGCGCTGTAAGAAGTTATAATACTGGCTGCTTGTAACGTAACTGTTTTCCAACTGTTAACCACTTGCAACTAATGCGTTCTCTACTGTAATGCACTCTAGAATGTTTAGGTAAGTGGCTATTTTTGCTAGGTTTCAGACTCAAAATGGGTAGTAAGATTAGATTTTCTGAGAAAGATAGTATAAAGTTACTAGTAGACATAGACATGATTATGTTGCTTAGATGTAGGGTGAATGGAGGGTGGATAAATCTGATTTTAATCCCTGACGCAAAAAGAGAAGTGTTATAAGTTTCACCGAAGAGCTGGCGGTTTTCTCGCGTAACGCATCAGCATTGCTATTCAGCGAGGAAATACCGCCAGCATCCTCGGTATAATGCCTCGAGAACCTTTTTAGATTTAACTTAGTTTTTATTTATTTTAGTTAGGTATCATCTTGTACTAATTATCTTTAGCAATTAAATAATAATCGCATCTAAAAACGCGTTTAAGTCCCATTTACTCCCATGTCCCATGAACTTAAGTCTATAAATAGTGTAAACATGTTTAAACGTCTACTCAAAGAACACCTACTGGTGAAATGTTACTATGACATCAACGAATTTACTTCTGACTGATATGTTGTATGTGTTAGTTATATTTATTTATTTTTTCTCTTCTTCCTTCTTTGTGTATCGTGATATATTATTATAATTTAATTTATAATGTAATTTATAATGTAATGAATATTGTAATTAATCTTATAATTTCCGACACAGTTTATATGGTTATAGAATAAACTGAATTGAATTGAATTGATTTAGTAATAACATTACAACTTTATAACAAACATGTCAACACCGGTCAACGTGCATTTTGTGTCAACGCAAGCGGTAAATTACACCTTTCAGGCATTGGATCGACTCACTGCTTTGTGTCTTTATGCCTCTCAATTATTCGGACTTACAGGAATTCCACCTATATCATTATAATTTGATGTAGTCCGGGGAACTCAGTCGAAGTTGGTATTGGAAAAAAAAGTAGAGAGAAATCTTCAAATATGGCCAGGTACATACGAGTCCATGCTCATATTTCGCCAAATATCGTAGTGTAATTGGCCGCTTTCGACGCTATTGAAGGCTGCTAGCAGGGGCGGCTCGCCGTTTCCCCCCGGGGGATCCCTTCGGGACCTCCCGGCGTCCATGCGTAGTCATTGGAGGAGGCGCTCCAGAACTATTTAAAAAAAAAAAAACAAAAAAGGCTCTCCGTGATTTGGTCGCGCTGTTACAAGCACAAGTCGGCCTACCGGCTCCAGCCGTTGTATATTGTCGCTTGTTATGTATGTTAGCACTGGTACGGCATGTACGCTTTCTATCGCAGCGCATTACATACGATAGAAAGGGATGGCCACGTTTAGGCTCGTTCGGCATGTTACAAACAGGGGTTTTGTCAATAGAGAACATTCTGTCAGTATTATTTATTCTGCCGCGCAAGGCCCTAACCCAAAACTATGAAACTTGGATGTCCGGGATTTATAGATAATCGGTAGTAGGTATTATAACATTGGACTAACGAATCTAACAATCATGCCTTTTTACGACTGCCCAAGGCATTACTTGGTTTGATAACACAGACTACACATTTAACACCGCCGTCAACGTTATTCCGTTTGTTTTCGCAATTAGGCTCCTAATGGATGTCGCTGACAAACTAAACAGACAGTTTCATCTCGGGGAAAAAAACCGTAAAAGTCGCTAACGAGGGGATTAATTACCGGCATTTTACGATTCGCAGTAACGTGCACTCGGATACATTTACTACCCGTTTACGGCCTAGTTCTGTAGGCCCATTCAACATTTCATGTCACTACCCCTAGTATATCTTGAACTCACAACAACTGTCTTTTTACTGATAAGGGGGCGCTACTCGTACGTCGTGGCAGTAGTACCTACATATAATTAAAGGAAAACTGTCCCGGCTGAATAGACATAACTATAATGTATAGTTATAGTTACGAAGTAATAGTCGACCAACTAGACTATACTTGAAAAGGCCAACTTTTGTACAAATTCGGCCGACGCAAGCGCAAATACAGACAGGCAACTACGGATCCCTACACTGCGCGTGGCGCGACTCGCACTTGGCCTTATTTTTTTGCTTTTTTTCATTAGCAACAGATAAACATTACGAAAATAATCGGAATCTTTTATTTATGTTTTGTTTGCTATTTTAAGATTTAGGTATAAATCCATAAAAACTCAATAACGACGTTGTTTGAGTAGGACGCCACGACCAAGTAATCAAGATCCATACTAACCGTGCGTTTTAGAAGCGTCATTAAAATAAGCTGATTTGATAGTAGTCAAATACCGTATATTAGGCCTCTCACAGGCTGCAGTCTAATTCAGTAAAATATTGATATTTTTCGCGACGGCGTCCCAAGACATCACCTGTGAGGTCACCCCACCTCTCACCTCACCTATCACCTCTCGCCTCTCGCCTAATGCAACAGACAAGATAATGTTAGCCCGATACGTCATCTTTCTTTAATTTGAGAAAATATTGGCTTTGTACTTATGTTTCACACACACGATTAGCAAAGCTCAATTGTTACTTCAATTTATAAATTTTTGTTGCTTATAAGCCGCTTAAACTACTCAAATTGGAATAGTTTTGATACATACTTTCCGTCGATGTGTGTATCGATAAGTAGAACACCACTAGGGGTGAGATGATTTGACAGTTGTACCTATTCACTAAGCATTTTCTGGCAGCTAATGACAGGACGAAGACGTTCACACTTGACGCTCACCCTTCACTTTTATGGGCGGACGGCGACCGGACGGGCGTTGTTGCCATGGCGACAGCACCCCAACTGTCATATTCGACGTTTGTCGTTTCGAGTTCAGCGATGATTTTCATGCATGTTCTAAATTCTTTGAAACAAGTCGGAAATTGGAAAACTGACTAGTGCAAAAAATCACGTTTGATATATAACTTTCGATTAGTTGCGTTGAGTGAGACTTAATAACCCACTTATTCTTCTCGTCTATTATTTGCCTAGGTACGGAACTTTACTCTTGATAAAAATCGTATGTAACTTACATATACCTTGCTCAAGCTAGCTAGGTAGGCTCGTCTAAAACCTGTCAGAGCTCCAGAGGAAGCAAGGTGTGCTGCTATAAGTACCCAAAGCAACGGAACAGGGACCACCATGGTGTCGATAAACGTTCCTCGCGTTTTAGAGCCCTAACGACAGCCGTACCGATGGTAAGAGACCGAACACAGTTTTACGCTGGTTCCCTGGGCAAAAGGCCACTGCCAGATATGGGACGTATTCTGTGTGAGTACATCTGCACCCACTTACCTTAACCACACTATAAAGTTAGAATACACCGAGCTAAAATACTAGCAATCTAGAGTCAGCATACAACTTTGTTCCGATTGCTATCGAGACGGCTGGTCCTGGGTGTTTGAACGGCAAGATTCTTAGTCAGGACTTGCATCGGCGTAGGTATATGATATAAGATTTGTACCTAACTAGCTCCGGCTCCTTACAGCTCCAACAAGTATCGCTGGGAGTCCTGCAGATCAGCATTGCTGTCCTGCCACAAATTCAGTTTCAGTATATTTATTCTGTAAGTAGGCATCAAGGGCTCTTTCACATGTCCGAGCTTACAGATTCAATTAATTAACATTAAATGACATTAATAAGATAACAACAATGAAAACATAGACAATACCTGGGCACACATTTCCCGAGAGATGTATAGTCTCCGGGTCCGTTATATCACAATAATCTTATTTTATAATAATAAGGACATGTAAAGTCTCCAGTGTCAAATGATATTATATTTTCCTTTGAAATATGCTCTTGGTTATACTTGGCAAGCTTTCACAAACCTTGAAAATTTTGTTGTTTCCATAGAAATCTTTGCAACATGACCACGGTTAAAAGGAAGACTCTTGTGCTAAGCGATCATTTATTTCAGATCTTGAAAATAGACTTGGTTTACATACAAAACTTACAAACCAGAAAAACTGAATCTGTATTATTGTCATGTGGTTTTAGTAAATAAATGCCTGATTACTGATAACTAACCAGCACATTGACCCGCAACAACGCACGAAATCTAATCTAATAACTAAGATTAGTTTTGATTACTATACTATAATATTCTTCACATGTCCACTACCAACTAAGGAAGAGCAGTGCCGCTTAGCACAGGTATTGAATACTTAAAGTTTCTGTCAAAAAATTCATTTTTTGTACAAGTTTTTAATGCCGACTGTACTTTTCTGTATACCGTCATCAACTACTCATTCTAACGAACCCAAACTCAACGGGTCTTCTGTCTCCATCATCAGATCAGCTCGATGGTACCATAATATTGAACAGTCATCAAAACTATACTTATACCCAAAATTTCAGCTCAACCGGTCACCGGGAAGTGGGTCAAATTTAACTTGCAATATTTGGCCCATAATACTAACAGGGCAAGTTATTATAAAGATTGTAAAAAGAGGCGCCCTCAAATACTAATTGTAAACCCGTCTGTGACTGAATGAATGATTTATTATTAAGTATTATAGTCAGGTAGGTAAAGTTAATAAAGGGCACATGTTAAGCTTCATAATAATGTTATTTAATCATGAACCATGAAAGCCATCCACCGCTGGACATAGGCCTCTCTGAAAGAGTGTCAATGTGACCTGCGCCATCCGCATTTCTATTCTATTCTATTCCGCATCCAGCAGTCTCTTGCAACCTTTACCAGGTCATCCATCCACCTTGTGCACCCACTCTGCGCCGTCCGGTATGTAGTATTCAGTATCTAGGATTATCAGTATTGTCACACTCATTAACCCTTCAGCTGTGTTCATCCCTCTGTGGGCTTCATATTTTTTCCTGCAGGTTGGTGGAGCGGCCCTCGGAGGGGCGCAATGGCTTTGCTTACTTTCTTAGAAAAGAAACCGGCATTCGTGTATCGATCTCGCTTTAATCCATTGAAACGTATAGCCAATTCAGTGAGACAGCTAGCAAGCGAAAACTTCAAAGGCCAATGGAGGAAAAAATCAATTTAGTCGTTAGTCTAAAATAGTCAGTGGCACGTTTGACACGGTCGGTGTTCGCGAGTGAAAATTAGTGGGTTTAGTGCTGAATTGTAGTGCCAGAAGGACAGTTTTTGTAGACATGTAAGTAATCTTTAGAATTACATAGAAACAAATGTTATTTCAACGGGTTAGCTGTAATAAAACCGTGACTAACATGACATACCTACTCATGGTCAAAATTTGGCAACACTTTTTTTAGCGCTTTTCTAATAATTTATTATTACTTTTAGCTATTAAAATTACCGTTAGTTATCATACATTTGTTTAAAATGAACTTAAATGGATTATCAATGGCCCGAAAGTAAATAAATCGATTGAAGTTGGTAACGATCACAACAAACCCCTCAGAGGGGGACTTAACCGACCGGGAATTTCCCTCCGAGGGATGCCCACATGATACCTCGTGACGTCACAACGATCCGCACTCTATACTAATCATGACCTTGATTTATACCGTTTTTAAATCATGTTTTGATGTGATTTTTGTTTAACTGATGCTTATATTATAGTTTTAACTAAAAGTATACTTAATGTGAATTTTAAGAAACCTAATTTGTTTGGTTCAAAACATATAGTTGCTGTGATAATTGCACTCGTTTGGAAGAGGTTATTTTGTATGAAAGTAGACATACTTTTTTCATTTTACTCTCAGATAAAACCTGCTGCACTTACAATAAAAAAAGCTACGGTTACACCTAGTTGATGACCCATATTTATTGTTCGGGCATGAAATTGATTACATACAGTATAAAACACTTCAGATATAAGCATGTAAATCGAAGCCTACACGAGCAACTTCTGAGTGTAGGCATTATTTTGGTAGAATATTTCAAATGGTCTAGTGTAAAAAAAATACTCACGAGCCTGCCATTTTATGTTTTTCGAATAAGTATAACACAAATTTCTTTAAATTAAGCTCATTTAACACCCCAAAAAACCAATTGATTATATTTAAAATAACCAAAATACGTCGTAAACTTCGGTGAGGTGGTGACGAGGTCAGGTAGATAGCCTTAATACGACTTTAATGTAACGATGATATATCGTTGCAATTAGATAATTTAATAAATATTGAGTTTCATCCAAAATCCTGGCTGTGATTATGTAAAAAACTAAAGAAAATTTAATTTTACCAAATCACTTCACTCCACGAACCATGTTAGTGGAGCGCCCCTCAGAGGGTGCCACAGACGTGGGTAAGCGGCCATGTTTTTTCGCCACAGCTGAAGGGTTAAGGCACTGTTCCCACCGCCCGGCGACGAGCGATGAGCTATCGGCGATTTTCTCGCCAAAGAAACGAACAAAAGATAAGCTCTCCCATGTAAATAAAAGAGAGATATATATATTTATAGTTCATCGCGGTGTGAACAGCCAGTGATGAACTAAAAATATATATCTCTCTCTTTATTTACAAAAAAGCGATTAATCTTTTGTTCGTTTCTTGGGCTAGAAATAAGTCGATAGTTCATATTTCACTCGCCGGCGGTGGGACCAGTGCCTAATACAGTGTTTATTTGTATTGGATACATTCAGGCTGTGTCTCAGCCTTCCTGCGGCTACAACTGCTGCCGGTGAGTTTTGGTTTGACACATCATATTGGGACACTGAGGATTTTAATAAATGTTTGCCAATGCACAATGTTGAGGCTTAATGCTAGACCAATATTTGGATTAAAATCAAAACTTTGCATAAGATGTTAGTTAGTATATATAAATGCCAAACCCAACGGTAAATCGTGCTGGACAGGGTCCACTTTGTGACCAGAGGGGTAGTAATGTAACGTTTTGAACGCGCGTTAGGTAGATCCAACTGTCATCTTTCCATGTAAAAATTGACATGTAGATATACCTAACGTACGTACAATGTGTTACACAACGTAACAACGTAGGTACAAGGCCATTTCTTTGTCATTTTGTAGCACTTTAAGGTCCGGTAAAACTGCCTTACTATAACACTATAGATGTCTAGGACAACTGGGTTTCTCACGCCACTTTCATCGTACATTCCACGTTCCATACTCGATATGTATTTAAAGGAAGCTGGGTCACGAGTCGGTCTATAGGTTTTGAGTTGGTCCTAGGCTGAAATGGTGAAATCCAGATGTTCCAATAAAATTCGTTGTTCGTTGTTCACTAGTCGAGTTGTGAGTGACAGTTCTGACTTCTGACGTTCAGTAAGTCAAGTGCGTTTGCAAAGTTTAGTAGTTATTTAAATCGGCGTACGCACACGACACTGTTTCATAAGAAACTTATTTTTATACTTTACATACGTTACTTTACTTTACTCTGTTCGAGTCAATTCTTACATTTTGTTTAACAATTACAAAGTTGATAACGTAATAATTCGCTGAGCGGAAGTCCTTTTCTTTTATTAAATTAATTAGTCGTCCTGCACATTGTGTGTCAATGGCTGTCTTTATAAATGTGTCTATCGGATACGTTCGGAAATACGTCGCTATTGAAATGATTATAATATATTTTCGGACTTCAAAATAAAGGCCGCTCCACATTCACAGGCGTGAATCGCGGCGCAAATTGCGCTTGAACTCTTCGCTGGCTCCACATTCGCAGTGCGCAATTTATCTGGCGTTTGTAAGCTTGTGCTTTTACTGGGGCACTATACAGTACTTGTAGTTCAAGGGATTCATTTTTAATTAAATAATTCCAACAATCGTCGTACAGAGTATCAGTATACTGCCTGTTTTGCACGGCGTGACGTGACGTAATGTCAAATGTCATTCAACTAATCAACTTTCACTTGAGCGTTTTCGAGACAAATCTAAATTACTTTTTAAAAATGCAGAATACTTATTGTAGATTATTCTAAATATTCTATTTTATTTAAAATAACACTTTTTGGGGTAAAATACACACTGAGGTACTTGTTTAAGTGTGTGTGTTAATAGTATTATTAACCACTTTTCAACATTTACGCAACAAACCTATTGTCGGACGGCCAAGGAAGGTCACTAGTAAGTAAGAATATGAAGTGACCTTGATTATGCCGACCGCCGTGCTTCCGACATATTACTATCTACACGGGCCGAATCACGCGCAGGCCGGCATGCAATCCTGCCGATATCGGCCCGTGATCAAACTGTCAAACGAGTTGTGCTGACAAATTGCATGCAAATCACAACCACAGTTTGTGATGGGGAATCCACATTATGTGATTTTACTCCAATTTGTCAGTACAACATGTCGAAATCATAATTGGGTGTAGCGTACAGACGTAACAACTGCATTTACAATTTCATTCGGTGTGCCCAGTTAACAGGAAGAAAGCGAAAATTGGCGCATTCAAACGGTCAACGCAAACAACACGTCTAACTGGGACGGCCGCGACATACTCTCGGTTTTTCTCGCATTAAACGTCTTGTTCTAAGTGTTCTAATAAGAGAGAGACTGATAGTGCGAGAAAAATTGAGAGAGCTCGTTCGCCGGCGCGTGATAGCCGTGCAGCACACAAAAATCTAAACACACAAATACCACTAGAATATAAGCCTGTAACTAACATCTATGGATTATATTCCGTCCGAAATAAAAAGTTTATTATTATTATTGGGCTGACAAATCATGTAATGTATATACCCCATTAGTCGCTTTGAGACACGCTTTGGAGTCTATTTTTTTCACAAGCATTATATTAGGCCTGCCTCACACTGGCGCGGCCTTAATGGGGTATAAAGATTGTACTGTAATTTTGCCCCAGTTTGTCAGTACAACATGTCGAAGTCACGAGTGGGAATGGACGAAAATATCAGAAGTGCCTGATTCTTTTTTTGATGGAATGGTGGGTACACACTGAGCAAACGAAAGACCAAGGAACGCGAAGCTTTTACGTGACAGCTATTTATTAGAGTGAGATACATGTGTACCCACCAATAGGAATAATGGGGTTCTCTAAATCATCTCCGAAAATTTTATGTACGAATATCACATCGCAACCAATTTTTCGCATAATGTCATTTCGCCGAATGATTAAGTGTAAACTTATCAAAAGCTTTAGTTTTATTTCCCAACCTCACGGTTACCAACTGTATGCTTGGACTTTTTTTCATAAAGTCACTTTTCAAAATGCCACCTTTCGAGTAGCAGAATGGGTCAGTTTGACTTATATACATTTCGTGGTATAACACTTACCAGATGTTTTATTTAGTAACTATGTAACGTATTTACAAAGTGAGTAAGCGCAACCGCTCACGTGTTTTTTTGACAATGATGGTACCTGAATTATCGCATCATTGGAGATAAGTGTTTACATCATTACTTTTGGACTGTTGCTTGGTGGAATGTATGTATGTAGGTGTATATGTGTTATTTTTTTAAACAAACACCTGCCAATTATTTTAACCTCACCTAAACCTTACCTAACCGCCAGCGTGTCGACGTCACCCCGCTACGCGGGGTGCCTATTTCCGCTCTAAGGGACGCAAGCTAACCCTAACCTAACCTAAAAATAACATCACTGTTACGGTTATATGTTATTTTTTACTGCGGGGGCTTCGCCCCCGCACCCCCCCCCCCCCTGTGGCTGGCTTCGTCTCCCCATCGTCACTTCTCTCCTTGTAATTTATATAAGAACACGTTGAATAAAAGTGACTATGTTATGCTGTCTTGTTCTTTGTAGTAAAAAGTTGGCTTATGTAAGAAAAGGGAACTGTTGCACAGACGAAATGTTCTTTGGTTAGTAGTTGTTTGTCCAACTGAAACATTTGCCAAATGATAGGTATGCCAATTTTTTTAATTCTTTATAATAATCGACTTAACAATAATTCTACCAAATGAATCTGTTGTCATACAAAAATTTGCCATAAGTTAGTTGTCAAGGTGAATCATCGGCGAAAAGTTGGTTGGCAAGTGAAATTCGGACATAACTAATTCGGAGAAAAGGCAGAACCCCGAATAATGGGCAATCCACATTACGTGATTTGTTAGCGTGATATTCAAACGGTCCTGCGAAGCAGACTGCAAGATTATTACTAACCGATGAGATAGGGCGAGACACCACGTCTATCATGAAACGGCCGTAGACAGCACGTCTATCATGAGACGGCCGTGACATACTCTCGATTTTTCTCGCACTATCCGTCTCTCTCTTATTAGAACACTTAGGACAAGAGGTATAGTGCGAGAAAAATCGAGAGTATGTCGCGGCCGTCCCATGTTAGACGTGCTGTCTTGCCCTATACTATCGGTTAGTAACAATCTTGCAGTCCGCATCGCAGGACCGTTTGAATCGGCAATTTTCGCCTTCTTACTGTTAACTGGCCACACTGAATGAAATTGTAGTTGCAGTTGTTATGCCGCGTTTATACGCTTGCGATGGCTTAACGCGTGAGCAGGACGCAGCTATGCGTTAGAGGGAGAGGGCTATAATTCGATCTCATTCGTTTACATAGCTGCGTCCTGCTCACGCGCCAAGCCATCGCAAGCGTATAAACGCGGCATTACGTCTGTACGCTACGCCCAATTCTGACTTCGACATGTTGTACTGACAAATTGGGGTTTAATCACATAATGCGGATTGGCCATAACGTTCCTTAGCACCAGAAAAAAGGTTCTGATTTTTTTCGCTGCGCCAATAATTTTAGTTTTTCTGAAAACCGTCTGGGGATGGACTCATATTTCTGCATCCATGACTCCTACTGCAGCCAAATAAGTTTTCTAGCGGATTCTGGTTGTTATGCCTCATCCATATAAAGAAAGAAAGAAAGAAAGAAGACATTTATTCACTACACAAAAGACACACAGAGACCAAAAATACAATACAATTGACACGTACTTAATGTGTGTCTTCGCGGCAGTGAATCGGCCGCTGTCTCAGCATTATGCCGAGGTGTCAGACAGACACCTACAGCGCTGATTTTCAGACAGCACCGTACGTGACCCACGGAACGCAACACAACATACTGCCGATACAAACATGTATACCTACACATAATAAATAAATACCTAGTTAATATAATACATTTGTTAAATAAGTAACGCAAACTAAAACGCGATACGCTTGGGATGTTTAAAAAACAAAAATAGAGAAAAATAAAATAAAATAAAGTGCTGGATGGGTTAGGGTTGGGATCTTTGGAGCGTCAACAAATAGCCCTTAAGCTGCCGCCTAAAGGTATACCTGCTAGACGCTCCTTGGATAGGTGGAGGGAGATCATTCCAACACTTGGATGCCGCGTACCTGAAGCTAACTCGAAACGCCGCGGTTCGATGCTTTGGCACCAGAATCATCGCCTTACACCTACGCGCACTCTTGGGCCATACAAGTCTACTCAGCAAATATGCTGGGACCCCAGATCGCACTATGCCAAAGAGAAGAGTGGCAAGGTGAAGCCGTTATATCGATTGATTGCAATTTTTTTAGGGCTTACAGTGTTAAATATTAAAACAACATTCTTTAATATATATTTTATAAATTTCATTTAAATTAATTTGAATGAAATTTGTAAGAACTAAACCACTTGGCTGCTCATGCAAATTCCTTGGTCCAAATAGTATAAGATGGGATTTGATGCCTGTGGGAGATGCCAATGACATGGTTGATGTGTTAAATCAATATATAATTTTTTTATTTGATCTTCATGCACCTATGAAGACAACAGTCGTGAAGGTCCCCCAACCCCCTTGGATAACAGACACTATAAGGGTAATGATGCAATTGCGTGACAGGGCGGCGGCAGACTATCACAAGACAGAGTCTAGTAGTAAGAAGGCATACTACAAGGATTTGAAATCCACTGTATCTAGAGCACTTTATCACGAGAAAACAGCCTACTTCAAGCATAATATTAATAGCAAGATAAAAGATCCAAAACTGTTGTGGAAAAATCTTAAATCAACTTTGCTACCAAAAAATGAAGCAGAGTTACCGGCTTCTTTCAGTGATCCTGATATAATTAATAAACATTTTTTAAGTCTGCCTAGCACATCACAAGTCTCTATATCACAATTGACCCATTTTGAATTTCATAAACATAGTGAAGCAGTCTTTAGTTTAGAGCCAATAAATTCAGAAATAATTACTAAAATAATAAGAGGTCTTAAATCAAATGCAGAAGGCTGTGACGGCATCAGTTTGAATATGTTGTTAATGACTTTACCATATACTCTTGACACAATCACAAATATAATTAATACCTCAATTATAACGTCTACCTTTCCCGTCATATGGAAGAAGGCAATTGTGCGCCCTCTACCAAAAATATCACATCCATCAGAGCTTAAAGACCTAAGGCCAATTAGCATCTTACCATGCCTATCTAAAATCCTGGAAAAAACTGTATGTTTGCAAGTCACTGACTACCTGGAGAAAAATAATATTCTACCAGATGTTCAATCTGGTTTCAGGAAGGGCCGGGGCACTGTGACCGCCATGCTAGATGTCACTGACCACATTCTGTGTGCACAGGATCAAGGAATGTGTATGTTACTGGTGCTGCTGGATTTTTCTAGGGCATTTGACTGTATAGACATAAATTTACTGCTGTCCAAATTGAGCTACTACGGTTTTGATAATAATGCACTACAGTGGTTCAACAGTTACCTTACTAATAGATGCCAATATGTAAAGTTGAGTCGGAATGATGGATCATCGCAAGTCTCAGGTACGATGGAGCTCACTCGGGGAGTCCCCCAGGGCTCCATCCTCGGCCCAATCCTGTTCATTGTGTATGCTGCTGACATATGTACTTACATTAGAAATTGCAAATATCATTTTTATGCAGATGATGTACAAGTGTATATCTCGTGTAAACAGTCTGAGGTTGATAATGCAATAGAACAACTCAATATGGATCTCTCAAGAATTGCAGCCTGGGCCTCTAGTAATGGTTTGCTATTAAATCCTACTAAAACTAAGTACCTTGTTTTTGGTAGCAAGCAGCAGCTGTCTAGGCTGGCACCTACATTGGATGTTATGTTGATGGATGAGCCTATTGAAAGGGTCTGTGAAGCGCGTAACTTGGGTCTCTTAGTGGATGACGAGCTCCGGTATGAAAAACACATTTCAAACTCTGTGAGAGGCTGTTTTTACAAGCTAAAAGTGCTATACAAGATTAGGCCGTTTTTGAGTGAAACCTTGCGAATCCAACTAGTAGAGTCACTTGTGTTGTCAAAATTAAACTATATGGACATAGTCTATGGGCCACGTCTACTCACCAAATCGAAACTGCTCATTCAGCGAGTTCAAAATGCCTGCGCCCGTTTTTGTTTCACTATTCCATTTAGGGCTCATGTCACACCATTTTTAAATAAATGTCATATCCTTAAAATGCTACATAGACGCAAGCTCCATCTGGCATGTCTTCTTTTCGGTGTAGTAAACCGGCAGGCCCCCAAATATCTCTTTGATAAGTTGTCTTTCCGAAACCCGCGTGGTGAGCGGCAGTGTAGGCAGCCATTGTTGACCCATCGTCATGCGTCAGCTGCCTTTCGGGGGAGTTTCAGATATGTTGCAACTAAATGTTGGAACAATCTATCGCCACCACTTCTCAGGACTCTGAAAGGCATACATACTTTTAAGGCCCAGGTTAAGAAACACTTGCAGCACCACCAAAAAAGTCAGGAAAACCTTAAACATGACACAAGCTGTTTTTAATCTGGGTCAAAATACATACCTGCTTTGTATGTCCCACAAGCACTCCGTGGCTTGATGTTTTGTAGTTAGTTCTTATTGACCCTTGTTTTTTACGTATATCACTCCCATGTTATTTAGTTTCTGGTTTAGCAGTAAGTCTCATAGTATAATTTTAGTTTTAGGCATCACGGCATCAGCACGCGTTAGTTTTTACCTGTAGTAAATGTAGTAGTACCTAGTAATGAATGAATGTCAAATTTACCATAGATAAGTCATAGTTTTAATACCTTTTTTCTTTTTCTTTTTAAAATTAAGTAGCATTCATTTTATTGTAATTTATAAGTGTCTTTTCGTGTTTGTATATATTTGTTTTTTGTTTTTAATGAGTTTGTGTTCTTGGTTATTTTTAATGTTTTTGTAATTTGTCCTTGTGTGTGATCGTGGCGTCATTGTTCCGTGCCTCACCAAATGGTCACAACGGAAGACCAGCGCTGGTTTTGCCAGCATTACGCTGAGTTGTGACCATTTCGTGGCAAATGTGTATTGTATGTGGTGCGTATGTGTCCAAAATGTGTATTGTTGCCATTGCCACGAATAAATGTTTTCTTTCTTTCTTTCTTTCTTTCAAATTATGATTTTCTTGCAATTTGTCAGGACAACTCGTTGGACAGTTGGATCAGCATCGCAACATGCCTCCAGACGATAGCAATTAGTACTTAAGCCCTTTTCGAACGTGGTAGATTAAAACACCCAAATTAAGGGGTTTTAACTTAAAATAAAATGAAAAAGTACGTGCAAATAAATGATATCAGTATTATTTTTATTAATAATAATTTTAAGTATGAATTTTTGAAATTGGTCAATTAAATCCAGATATTACATTCAAACTTACAAAGCTACAATCTCGGTTTTTTCGTTTATATAATATTACTAGCTGCCCACGCAGTTAGGGTAGCAGCAAAGAGGAAAAGTCTGCGAGGTTGCAGCTAACCAAGTTTGTGTTTTGGGTGATAACCTTATAAAAAAAATGTCACTTGTGTCTATAATGTAGTTTCTGGAAGGTTATAGGCTATATTATATACCCTCGAAGCTGCGCGTGCAGCTAGTTTATGTATTAAAATGATGTTATTTCTAGGTGAAAGTAATCAAACAAAAGTCTGCTGCCACAACCATTTATTCACTGACATCCCTTTGCATCATTCCACTTTAACTGTCACGCGCATTCGAGATGATCGACCATTCGTTGCTCAGCATTGAGTTACCACAAGTAAATGAAGTAAACTACCTAGGCTTCATCCTTGATTCCGGGCTCACATGGTATGATAACTCACGAATTTGTTCTTTCATTGTTTCCATTTCAATAGTTAGAGTTTCACCGAGTCTTAATATTAAATCACATTCTACAAAGTGGTTTCGATGTGCGCAATTAGCCCTATTTACAAAAAGCAAACTACACTGGTTGCTCCCCTAAGGGCTCTCAACACCTGGTTCAACGCGCAGGGCCGAGCCGCTATGCTATCGCCGAGCACCAGTCTTCAACCATTCCAGACTATAACAGCCGGATTCCAAATAAAATTAGAACCGTATTTGGACACCTCCTAAAACAGATATTATTCGTGGTTAATTAAGTTAGAGCGGGTCGCCCAAGAAGATCATACTAGTGCGTTTGACGCACACATGGCAAGCTGTACACCACATACCCAGAGAGAATTGCTGGCCCGCTAGAAGACCTCTCTGTAACTAGCCCCGCTGTCAATCTCCAGAGAGGTGTCCCGTCTCTTCAAACAAGGCTACTAGGCCCCCAGCTTCATGAACGTCTGTAATTACTGTATATGTTAGCAAAATTACAATAAACATATATTAAAAACAGTATGTTGTTGGCAAGTGGCTAGCTGCCATTGGTTCTCGGTTCATATATTACAGAAAAGCCTGACCGGGCCACTATATGCGTACAATATAGTACTTTAGGATGGATAAAGGTCAATTATATGTAGGTACATTGTATATTATTACTGTACAAAATACTTTTTTATTTTTGCCACTGTTTAAGCATCGGGGGTTACTTCCCTGCCTATGAAGCTGAAGGTTCTGGTTTTGAATCCCGGTAAGGGAAAATATTTGTGTAATGAGCATGAATAGTTCTTTATGAGTATTGGACATTTTCTATGTATTTAAGTTATAATATCTATTCAATATATTAAATACTAGCTTCTGCCCGCGACTCCGTCCGCGTGGAACTCGTTTACATCACAGCTCCATACAAACTTTCACTTCCCCATTTCACCCCCTTATGGGGGTGAAATGATTTCGGGGATAAAAGCTATCCTATGTCCTTCTTCGGGACTCAAACTATCTCTATACCAAATTTCACCTCAATTGATTCAGCGGTTTAGCTCGAAAAGGTAACAGACAGACAGACACACTTTCGCATTTATAATATTAGTATTGAAGTATGGATGGACGGTACGGATACAGTATGGATAATGCAGTCTAGTACCCGGTCATAACTCTAGCCATATTGAGCTTACTATGGGGGTTGGATCAAAGCACGGTTATCACAAAAACGCGCGAGCTGTATCGGGGCGAGATATTCTATTTGTCTGTTTCTAAGTGTTTTAATTAGAAAGAAACGGATAGTCTATCTCGCCGCGACACAGCTCGCACGCCGTCTTGTGATAACCGTGCTCGTAAAAGAAACTTAAGAAGAAGAAAACAGAATAACTGGTATCGACCTCAGCAACGAGATGGCTGCGAAAAGAAGAGAGGATCATAAGAATAACATAAATAACATACTCACATTGTTATGTTCCTCAGACGTATAAGTTCCTTTTTCGGCAATTTTTCCGCAAAGATTTGCACTAATAGTTGATTGTAAATACTTTGGGATGCTCAAATACGCCGAAAAAGTTGTCCAAGAAGCAATTCCAAAGTAGCCATAACACTAATAAGTAATAATAACAAAATCGCGAACAATTGCACAATTCCGTGTTTGACAGAGACAACAGTCAAGTGACAGTCATTCGCACAGACTAATAAGCGATACTGTCTTCCATAATGGCATCTCATTTCGATCTCCCAAAAGATATTCCCAAAAGAATTTAGTAAATTGAATAAAAGAGCACTTTCTCAATCTTTAAGACGTGGATTGTCGAAATCGTCTCGAATCTCGTCAAAAAACTATATCTGGCCAAATAATACTTATTATCGATAAAATATTTACACATGCGGGAAAGTCAATCCCTAGCTCGCCTGTTGGCCGGGCGTCTTCACGGGACGCTGTCATAGTGACGTTTGAGTTAGTGAATAAGGGTTTTTTTTCACGACGTCCTGACAGGGTGATGTCAAGGGGCGCCGGCCTATAAACTAACGTCCTTCGGTTAGACGAACGTTGGTTGATTCGCCTATAGTAGACAAATTACGCAATTAATTTGGATAAAATGGATATCATGAGGTTCTGTACAAAATGTTTGCTTGGTTTAATGCCATTCCAGCACTTAAATCCGTTGCTTCGGCGAGATAAAAGAGAAAACGTTAGTGAATGCCGATATACCGTCCAAGCTAACGTCTCCACAGGTGAGAACGCGTTTTCACCTACGTCTCGAGATAAACGCTGCTTAAAGAATAGCTATGCTGGCGCGGCTTGGCCGCTGACAAAACTATTGTAATAATCATAATCATTTATTCATTGCTTTGTGTGTATAAAAGATCTTAAAGCTATTAAAGTTTCAACACAGCCCTGTGAAGGCACTGCAACATAAAATAAATAAAATAAAAATAGCCTTTATTCGCCAAACTTAATAACATACTAACTAGGTTTAATTATTAATAACTATTTTCTGGTTTGGGGTGTCCTCTTGGACATAGGCCTCCTCTAATGAGCGCCAGAGATCTCGATCTCGTGCACTGCTACACCATCCTTTTGGCAGGTCATCTTCCCATCTTTTTAATGGTCTTCCTCGACTTCTTTTGCTGCCTCTCGGGTACCAAAATGTTACTTCTTGTGACCATTTATTTTTGTTGGATCTTATTAGATGTCCAAGCCACCTCAACAGTACGCAACATAATATAACAAATATAAAGTTCAATTAACAATTTAAAATAATATTTCATGTATTAATTTATTTATCAATTATATAATATCTTGTACTCATTTATTATTATAATAATCGTTTACATTAAATAGAAATCCATAATTACAGTAACAGTAACAGGTAACAAAAAAAAGATAATAATAATGATAACAATATTTTAACAATCGAAAATTATCCAAATTAAGTTAAATACATTAAAATTGCATTAAATTGCAGAATGTCATGAAAAATAAAATACAATGAAACGATACAAATTATTTAAGATTATAAATTATATAAAAATTAAATTAAATATTACTTTTGTAGGCTAAGAATGTCCGCCAACGCAGTCCGAGCCAGTGTTTTGCAGGCCCTAGGTTCCTCATTTCATCATGTTACCAGCTTTGAAATGTCAAACTGGTCCACTGGAATCTGGTCCACGAGGTTGTCTTGACTACTCAGTGAATACTCGTAATTCAGGCAGGAAAAAGTAACGACCCGTTTAGTTGGAATACTGCAAATGGTTAATGAAAACTGATGAATGACCGAGTGAGATAGTCGTATACAGGAGGCATTATGGTTGCGTTTATTACATGACTAGCTGTTCGACCCGCTAACGATATAGAACGCTGGAGGAGCCGCGGGGTCATCATCATCATAATCATCATCATCATCATCATAATCATCATCATCCTCATCATATCAGCCAAAGAGAAAAGCCATCATAGGATTTTGGACAGGGTGGCCTATACCTACATATTTCCAGCAGTGGACGTCTTTCGGCTGATATGAAGCTACGGTAGCCCAGTGGTTTAGGCATGCGGCTGTCAAACGGCGGTCGTGGGTTCGAATCCCGGCTCGTACCAATGAGTTTTTCGGAACTTATGTACGGAATATGATTTCATATTTTTTACCGTTAGCTTTTCGGTGAAGGAAAAACATCGTGAGGAAACCTGCGTACATCTGCGAAGAAATTCAAAGGTGTATGTGAAGTCCCCAATCTGCACTGGGCCAGCGTGGGGACTACTGCCCATTCCCTCTCATACATGAGAGGAGGCCTGTGCCCAGCAGTGGGACATATATAGGCTGATGATGATGATGAAGTCCATTTCTGATTGACTGACTGTTGAGTTTGTTTCGGCGTTTCTTCTTAACAGTGGTCTTCTTTTTCAGAAATACTGGCAGAATTTAGACATGTAAAAATGCCATTACAGCCTGCTTGCAGGATAAAATTCATTTAGTAAATTTATTATTTTATAGAAAAATGAGATTCAGTTAAATGACAAAAATATCGTTGTCATTCTGATTCTGACACGCAAAGGATACTCATGAAATAAGTTTGGGCTATATTGAAATGTGTATTCGAAACATTTTGAACAACTTAGAAAAGTTGAAAAACCCGTGACATTTTCATTTCAAAGTCCAATATGTCAAAAACGGCTGCACAGATTTTCATGAAACATAGCTGAGAACACTCAGGATAAAATAATCTGTGACACAAAAAACTGCATTCAAATCGGTTTATCCGCTTGGGAGTTACGATACCACAGACAGATACACAGATACACAGACACGTTAAACTTATAACACCCCTCTTTTTGCGTCGGGGGTTTAAAATGGGGTCAAATGCCCTAGCCACCTGACAGGCATTAAACAAATTCACCCATTGGCAACACCGGCACCCAGACTTCAAATTCAGCGGAACGGACAATACGGACTGTTGGAATCAAGCCAAATAAAGTTTTTGACACAAAATACATTGTAGCCGCGTCTGGACTGCCCGGAACTTAGATAGCATGCCGACACGATAACTTTATACTGGAATTTCTTAATGAAGTTACTTTACTATTGTGAATTTGAAATTGTATTTGAGCTGAGTGAGACTTTCATCTGGATTCTTCCAACATTTCGAACCCCAGCTCGTACCACTGAGTTTTGAAGGAAAACATCGTGGGTAAACTGGTCTAATTAAACTAAGGTCTAATTTTCCCCTTAGGTTGGAAGATCAGGTCCAGAGTGCAATCGCTTTCGTGAAACTAGAGACTGGATGCCGAATTGAACCCCAGGACAGAGGCGGCTCACTCCGCGATTTGCTCGCGCCGCTACAAGTACATGCTGGCCCTGGCCGGTATGTTAGTGCTGCTACGGCACGCACGCGTTCCATCGCAGCACGTTGCATACGATAGAAAGGGACACATAGAACCTTCTGTTCAGGAGGAGGGTTTTACATTGGAGTCTAATAAGCGCAAGCAAAGAGCCAGTGTGGTACAGCAGAGGCGGTTGGTCTGGTTGGTTCTGGCCTGCGGGTTGCCAAACCGAGTAAAGCGCTGTACGTGTCGCGCCTGCATTACACCGCAACGGCTGATGACATGGTGCAGGTATGTTCACCAGAAGAGGGGCTACTCACTGAGGAGTTTACACATGCGCTGCGTTCGCTTCACTACGTGCGCTTCAGCTCGTTTGTGGTGCGCGTGCTGCGGCCGCTGCAGGAGACCATCGCTCGTGGTGATTTCTGGCCGAAGGGTGTCGTGTTTCGGCGGTTCCGGGGCAACCTACCGAATTCTACACCGGATTTTACACCGCAACAGAGCCGCACTGTTTCGTCGCCTTAATAATAATAAATATTTTAATTTTATATGGTATGTATGTTAGTCTGTAAGGTATTTGTGATTATGGGTCTTGGTAGCTTGAAATTAATGGTTATTACCATTATTTATTCACTGACCAGGCTTCTTTCAAACCAACTCCTTTCCTACAAAACACTAGAAGGATGATTCGTATCATCTGCGGAGGATGGAAGAGAAGTCGAGCCGTCCTGAGACCGTTTTCGCCGATGTGCCGGGTGGCTCAGGTATCGGTAAAAACACAGACGATAGGCTGATCTGCGTCAGCTTCTAGCTGAGAATCATCAGAATGCGGTGCAGGAACGAGAGAAGTGCAGTAAACTCGTTTCGAATGTCCCGTTTTGGACGTCTGTTACTCAGGGTATTCACAGTGCGGTGCGGAATCGGAGTAACGGACGTTGTCAGGAAATGCTGGAAAATCATTGGATGGAGGGGCACATAGCCAGAGCTCTACACGATGCAATGTGTTGACGACGAGGGACTTGCATTTGTGGTTTAATCTGCCAACTTAGCCCGCAGCAGGGCTATTATAGGACGGCCCGTGGGCTGTCTCGCGGCGAGATAGAGTATCTTATCTAATTTCTAATTAGAACGCTTCGAAAGAGACGGATACTCTACGGCGTGGCAACACAGCTCGCGGGTCTTCCTTTGATATCCGTGCTGATATACGAAAATCTTTTAGGTCAACGCGTCTGCACAGAGCCAAAAAACATTTTTTGCATTAATTAAGGATGTATTGTTATTTAGCGTCTCCTTTACGAGTCGAATAGCAAGATTTCTTAGTTGGACAAGTTACAACAGATGGCTTAGCAACTCAAGGCTCATGAGTTCAAAGCGTACGTTGCAACAAAACGAAAGGGTAAGTATAAAGATACTTGAATAAGTTCGTCACGTTGATACACTTTGAGAATATCTAGCGGATCGAGACAAATAGTGACATATCCTTCGATTTCTTTTTCTGACAACTAAAGGACTGTTATTAACGCAAGACTGACTGAAGAAGAACTACCAATCAAAGATGGTTAGTTGATTACAGTCGTAATATCATTTTTTTATCTCGGTATAAGATCTTTTATATCAACGAAGCGTCCACTGTGCAGTATGGTCCATCACGTTTCTAAATCGATGAATAATGTCCTGCATAATTTGTTCTTGTCGTGTCTACATCGAAAATATTTTACTGTATAGATGAAAGGTCCATGGAAAAAAACATGTCTTAGTCGCATTTCTTTTGGAAGGAGATTTTAATCTTAATATGTAGCTTTGTTATGAACTATTAAGTGACATTATAGACCGCGAGCTTGGAATTTTTTTCCGTCAGATGACCCCCCCCCGAATGACCCCGGGGTGAGAAAATTAAGAATGTTGTATCATGAAGCCCCGTCAGCTGTGGCTCCGTTGGTGGGTAAGCCAGCAGCAGCCACCCAAACACGCCAAAAAAATGCCATTTGGGGGTAAATGGCTTTTTTTACATGTTTGGGAGGTTGCTGCTGGTCAAGCCACCAACGGAGCCGCAGCTGACGTGCACGGGGCTTCATGATAAAACAATCTGAACCTTCACACAAGATATTGCACTGGGGTCGATTGGCCACGGAAATATGAAAACCTCATTAAAAAAATATGTTACTAGATATGTTATTTCCGCGGTTCCTGAATTTAAACCGTTTACATTGCAAAAAAAAAGAGTGCATTCAAGTCTTGTTTGCGCCTAAAAGTTTTAGAAAAATATTAAAACGGTGACTAAAAAATGTGTGCATTTTTAGATACTCTACCAAATTTAGGCTTATAACACTGGTTCCTGTTCGAGAATAGATCATTGGGAAATGCTGGGTCTTGCACCTGCGTTTCAGGAGGCCGTGCTTCCACAATGGTTTCACAGCTTAGAATGATCCCACAATTTGGACTCGTGATCAGATCATTTTGTATAATGTCAACTCGTCTCTATATCGAAGTCCACACTGTCCACACATCTCGTTTCTATATCGGCAATCGTGCACGGTGGTTCTGCAGTTCAAAAAGTTTAAGCATTAATTCCAAGTCGACAAAACAAGCTGAATCCGTAATGCCACATAACTCGGTCGTTATTTAGATTTAGGCAAATCAGGCCGTCTGCTTCTCACTTACACGCGTGCCATTTGTCTTCCAGTTTTTGGGAAGAGTTACTAATTTGGGGGTGAAACGCCCACTGTCCAGTGGAAGCTACTAGGGAGAAGTGAAGGCGGACGCTTTTTGCGGAAATTCTGTACAAAGCGTACTTTGTATTCTTTGAAAAAGCATGGAAGGTTATTTAAACTTACCTATGTAATCCGTTTTCGTACACCCCTAAATATTGCTGATTGTAGTTTGCTATATCATGATCGTACAACGTTTATGTATTTGTGCTATGAAAATTGTGAAAACCTGTATTTAATGTTGCAGAATTAAAAATGTAGTACCTATCATTATCATTATATCAGCCGGAAGACGTCCACTGCTTGACATAGGCCTCCCCCAAAGAGTGCCACTATGACCGGTCCTGTGCCACCTGCATCCAGCGAACTCCCGCGACCTTTACCATTTTCAATAAGAACTTGTGGTTACAAAATTGTAACTTGTAGCTTTGTGAAATAGCCCCTGATGTTAAAGTTTTGAAACTTTGTAAGTTACATATTTTAAAATTACATATTTTTCATCACACTTGCTTGTAAAGGGCTTTATAATGCGTAGGCATACAGAGCTACAATAGCCAATATTACATTTTTGAATAAATCTAAACTTGTAAACACTAATAATGAAACATGTTTCACTGAATTGTTTAATTAAATATCTAAAAACTAAAACGTGGTAATTTAGTGTCTCGTAAAATATTTTCAACAGTGATTTTAAATCGTGGCTGCTCAGAGGCCTTAAGTACCTGCCTTACTAAATTCAACCAAATGGACGATTGTTTTTTTTATTTTATGTTGCTATCAGTATTATTTTTGTTTCAAATGTATTTATTTCCTCTCAAATGAGATGAAAAACAGTGTGTGTCACGCTTAGAATTTTACTGAGTCATCAAAGCCGTCCTATGGCGTCGGAACCAAACGGACTTTCGTTCGTAAAACATCTCTTAGCGTACTTGTGTCCCAATGAACTATTGTTGTTTATTTTCATCGCGTAGCTGACGGTGTATCGCGGGTACATAGTAACAAGCAATTATTCCGCACGCGATTGTCTCCGACTTAATTAACGCACATTCCTCATCTCCACAAATCCGACATCTTACTCGTTAATCTCTTTTAAATTACAGCCCTTATTATCGTTGCCGAATAGCATTAATAGGGTTTGATTAAAATTAATTAGCTGTGGAGCGTGCCGTGACGCTCAATCATAGTAATGTGTGTGTAGTCTTACTTGTTCTGTGGTAGGCTTAAATCAAATGGAATCGTTCCACCTTCGGAATGAGTAGGTATTTAGGTGTTACGCGCGTTGTTCTACGTAATTGCCTCAAGGAGAATGTCTAGGGTATATTTTAGTATAATAAGTTTCTGTAAATAATGAGGTAACTAGGTAAAGTCTAAAAAGTAACTACGCAATCGAAGACGTCAAACGTTCTTATTCCCTTTTAGTAAAGACTTTTCACGTCTTCGATTGCGTAGCTACTTTTGATGCGACTGTACATAATTGCGAAGAAGAAGATTTGTGGAAGGAATCGTATATTGTTCAGGATACAATTACTATTCGAACCTTCTTTCCCTTCCTAACATTCTTCTACTAAACTAACTAAATTACTCTTCATATTGTTTCTTTAGGAACACATTTTTTTTTTAATATTAGGGGACAACCTTACACAAATAGAACTTGTCCTTCAGTAAGCTCAATAAGGCTTGTGTAATGGGAACTAGGCGACGAAATATTTAATAAATATAAATACTTAAATACATAGAACACATCCAAGACTCGGAAACAAATGTTCATGCTCATCACAGAACTATTTGCCTTCCACGGGATTCAAACCCTGGACCTTCAGCTTCGCAAGCAGTGTCACTACCCACTAGGCCAACCGGTCATTTGAAGCGTCTAAGGTTATGTTTATTCTAAACTCACAGGAACACAACCGCAAATCATTGCTTCGGAGTTTAGTACATTAGGGCTTGCGTTTCTCGCCGCCCACACGTACTCCGCCCTTATATATATAGACACGCGTCGATACAGTAAACTTAAGTACAACTCTGGGTAGTCGCCAGCACGTAAGCCCGCGTGCCGCTCGTGCGCCTCCTAGAACTGGTTTTAAAAGAAGTGCAGGTGTAGAAAGGTATTAAGCGACGCTAGTGGTACCTTACGCTTCCGTGCTCTAAAGGAGCCCGCTTAATATATTGATTTAATATACGACCATAACGGCCAATTGTGTAAAGGAGCCTTACCCTGTCCACTTGCAAAGCGCAGTCCATTCCTAATCCTAATTTAATTGAGGTACGAGTGTCAGGATGCTAATTAATACTAACCACTTGATTCGATTAAAAACTAACTGACACGCCGGTTAAGATTTAGGATTAGTATGCAGAGCACATAATGCAATTGTATCAAGCTGGTTCGGCAAGGTCGTCATTAAGTTTCTGTTGTGTTCGTGATACCTCGCACAATCAATGCTCAAAGTCTCAAACTATACGAGTAAAAAATGTAAAACACCAAACTCAACAAACATACATAGTTAACACTTTCGCTAAAATTGTGGTTTTCCTCGTGTGTAGCCAAAAAGCGACTACGGCGTAGGCGCCTGCTATGCGGGTTCTTGGTTGCGAAAGTATTAAGAACCGAAGTCATCTATCGACAGAGAAGACTTTCTATTAAAAAAAATGCACTCGAATCTAGCCATTCTTTTGGGAGTTACGAATGATACGATTCCACAGATACACCGACACACATTAAACTTATACTCTTTCGTTTACGTTGGGGTTCAAAACAAATAGATTTTTTTTCCTGCCATCAAATCCATGGATGTATTATATCATGTTGGTGTTGGTACAGTTAAAGGCCATGATATGAACCGCAATATGTTTTTACTCCATAAGTAATGTGATAACGAATTAACTATTAGGGGTTTGGACTGAGGGTTGTTTGAAGTAACTCTAGTTTCACATTTTCTACGATATTGAACAAGTATTTACATCATCATCATCATATCAGCCGAAAGACGTTTACTGCTCGACATAGGCCTCCCCAAAAGAGTGCCAAAGTGACCAGCTCTCCGCCACCAGCATGCAGCAGCTATGAATGAATGATGAAAATGTACCAGTTGGAGGAACGATTCATCATTAATTCGAGCACAGGAAGTAAGTAATGACATTTTCGGATACAATCCTACTCCTACATACATACATAAATTCAAGCCTTTATTCCCAAAAGGGGTAGGCAGAGCACATGAAATGTATGTTCCAGCGCCACTTTTAGCATAAATGTGGGTATAAAATATCGACAAAATGTGATATTGCAGTGATAGGTTGCTAGCCCATCGCCCACAACACACTTCAACCCTGGTCCCTAAGTCGACTTTTACGACACCCACGGGAAGAAAGGGGGTGGTGAAATTCTAACCCGACACCACACGGGTCCTACTCCTACTGTCCTACTAATATTATAAATGCGAAAGTTTGGATGTTATGTTTGTTACTCAATAACGCTTTAAAGGCTCAACCGATTTAGATAAAAAAATTGCACGACGATAGTTTGTGGCCTGGAATAAAACAGAATAGTTTTTATCCCGGGTCCACGGAGACGAAATCACATGCGGAAGCTAGTTTCTAATAAATATTTTTCATAACCTTACGCCATTTTCAACCATCAAAGTTTTGGAGAGAGACGTGGCGAGTCCAGCAATAGGACCAAATTTATCTAAGCCTGTTCTGTTAAAATAATTGAGGTTAAAGGTACTAACAATAAAATAGAGACTAAAAAAATATATTTTAATCGTACTTAGTATCAAACATCTCGTCAGTTAGGAGTAAACTCTTACAGTATACCTATTTTTGTAGCTTATACTGCGGCATGAGGGCATTTATTAAAACTGATAATAATATGTTCCATTAGCAATTTGTCTGCATGTATTTGCAAATCATAATTACGGGGGTCAAATAGGGGATGGATATTTTTATGGAGCTACAATATAAACCAGTTCCACACGGACAGAGTCGCATGAAAAGTCAGTTTTTAATAAAATAAAAAATACGACGGAATTTTCGATGACATATGTAAATTAACTGCGCAATTAATTTTCCCAAATACAAACCTTCAATGGACTAGGTGTATGTCGCCGTACTAAACAAAGTATGAAGAGTATGATTTACACTTACTTGTCAATTTACTTTGCTGTACATTCCTGGCAATTTAAATTTTGTTAGAAGTCGGGATTATACTTAATTATCTGTATTAAGGTCATGATCAAGTCAAAGAACTCCGTTAATTTACTCTATTTAAAATAAAAGCCCGCTTACCGGTAACGCACTGTATATCAGGTATTTTACTTATTAAAAGGTCAAGCATTCGATCATCCGTTCGTCTCTTCGATTCAAGTAGCACTGCCATCTAGCGGGCATTGGGCGCAACAATTACTGAAAGCGATATGGCATTTCGGGCGCCATATTTAAGTGAATACTTTAAGGCGCCGTAGGTTCATGGTCTTCTCTCCCTCTCATTAAGCATAAGCGTGAGCGAGATGGAGGGGCGTGCTCTGAAGCGCGGAAATCATGTTTTTTATTTTTTATTTTTTGCCCGTTTAAATAAATAAAAAAGTAAACACTGAGTTCTCTCAAATATGATATTGCCGATTTTTAGAAGCCATTTTAATATTTTTAGCTTCTGTGCATAATTTGTAACAAATATTTTAAGTGTATTTTAGACCCTTTGAGACCTATGTCCGTGTTTTTCTCTATCGAACGAAAATTGTTTAATCGTGTTTCTAAACACTGATCTCCCTGCAGAAAAGCCTCAAAATTGCCTCAAAATTATCCTTAATTTTAGTTTTAGGTTAGGTACTCATTACAGGACCCACTGAAAACAGCGTCGGGGCCCCCTCTGCCTCGACTCATGCTGAGTGGGTTCCTTTTTTGAGACAACTAATACTTTTAGATATAAGAATTCTGTACACTGTTTTATATTTGTTGTTTCAAAATAAATCTTATTCATTCATTCATTCATACATTCATTCATTCATTCATAATTACTATTCGTATTTTTTTAACCATATTATTATAAACAGACGCATTATATTGTTTCAAAAACTCTGTTCGCTTAACTTCGCTGAACCTACGGCGCCTTAAGGAGACTAGACTATGCAAACGATTTATCATCTTTCTACATACAATTTTTGACTATTAATTAAAACATGTTAGGCGGGAATAGGTGTTCTGTGGGCGGGAACTATGGGAGTGTCGCCAGGCGCAGGCGGAGTTACAGGGCATTCCAGTCTCTTTTTCCTCAAATCTTTTTTGTGCTGACTGTAGAACCATCTGAAAAATAAGTAAATTAATAGAAGACCTAATCCTATACCACTTTATCAAAAAAGTATGATTTAGAGTAAACCAAACAAAAAAAATAGACACGGTTGCACTCCAGGAGTGCCGGTGGAAGTGAAAACTTGAATATTAACGTTGTGCATTTTTAATATTTTGGAATGGTTAGAATTAATTATCAGTATTTAAAAAAAAGTTTTTTTAAACCCAGTCGCACAAGTCGTCAACGAGCCAGGAGTTCGAACTTCACGAATTCCAATTTGAAGGTGATGTGCTTTACCGCTCGGCTACACTGCCTTTTACCGTATAGCTAAATTACGAGAGCCATATTGCTTACTATTCCGCTATAATACGTGCTGGTCTATCAATGAAGATGAGATGCAACTATTTGCGTATAAACATGCAAAAAATCAAGGTTTTTTTTGCTCAGTGCAGTTGCGCCAGCAACATCTCCTGCCAGCATCTCCTGATGATGCCTCGTACGGAGGCGAAACACGTGTCGAGGTTTTGTCATTATTGGTGGTGGTTTGCTATTATTTTTTGCATGCACTGTTAGACCAGCACGTTTTTTTAGCGGAATAGCAAAGTAATGTTCATAACTCGGATAGGTTATCGCAAAAACAGATATGGAAATAGAACAAGACTCTATAGAGTCGATAAGTACTTCAGATTATGATTATCTAAAGCGGATATTATCGTAATTTATCATTTGATCTTTTTAGTTGCAAGGCTTACATATGTCCAAAGATACATTTGATCAATTTACTTTATAATGAAATGAAAATAGTGAATAAAAATTAACACAATTCATTCAGTAAAAACAGTTGATTTGTTTCAGAAAATGCAGTAGTTGATGGTTGCATAATATGTTCAATGCAACGATCAGCATTAAAAAAATGTTAATGGAAATACCTTCACAAACATATGGTGAATTTTGGGTTACCGTTATAAATGTAATTGAAAAATATAATTAAATAGTATTGTACATAATGCGACTCTATTAATCTTGTTCTATTACCGTGTTACGCTTGTTTTGCGATGACCTGTCCGAGCTCTGGACTAATGTTGTTCTCGTAACATATCATGGACTTCCGCAAAGTATCGCCTGATTCAATAAATTATTCGTATAGCTAAGGATATGTACCCGAATATCCCCAAAGCTGGAATCGTGGCCGCGACACTAAGCAGCATGAAGGCTCCGGGCAGCACGTGAAGAGTGAGGATGTATACTCGGGAATATAGCGGGGCGAATAGAAGCGGCATCAGCGACTCGGCCACCCCGAATAAAGAGAACACCTTGCCTGCAACCATAAGAAGAGGGGTGAGAAAAAGTAACATTCCTACACCTGTTATTCTTAACCGCAGAATTATCGCATCGTTATTCCTACTAATATTATAAATATATGCGAAGTTTGGATGTATGGATGTTTGTAACTCAATTACGTTTAAACGGCTTAACCGATTTGGATTGAAATTTGAACGAAGATAGTTATAGCCTGGATTAAAATATAGGCTAGTTTTTATCCCGGGTCTAGATGCACACGAACGTACGTGAGTGACCCGTTTTCCGAATAAAGAAACTTATTGTATTTTAAGTGTAACATGTACCTAATTCGTTATAGGAGACTAACTTGGAGGCTATGGATTTCAGGGCTATGGGTGATGTTCCATTCAGCAGCTCGACGAGGGGGCCTGCAGGCAAACAATAAATATGAAGAAATTACAAAAAATCCTCACACAATGAGTGTATATGTCGGCGGCCGATCGTAAAATCCACCGGATTACGAAATTCCTAGGCATATCGTGAAACGCCGCCATTTCATGATTTGGCCGAGTGACATCCGCCATATCGTTCAATACTCACCGTTATACGTAAGTAGGGTGTCCCAAATTTAAGTAGGTAAATGGAAAAAAATAAGGAGTGCGGACTGATAATCTCCAGCGAGTCGACGCCACCCCGCGTCTATTTCTGGTCTGAGGCCACAAGTGAACCCTAACATAACCGACCTAAGACAGAGTTGACCATTTTTGTTCGCTCTGATTACTGGTTCCCAACAAACATGGCCGCCATCGCATATGCAGCACCACCAGCGCCCAAGAATAAACTATTTTATGATGTGCCCGGTATAGAGCTAGGAACATCTACGAATGCGTTGCTCTAATCGATTTGCCGTATTGTTTATCAGGCACATCGTGATAAGCCTGGCCAACTTTTAGGCATATCATGAAATGCGGCGTTTCACGATATGCCTAGGAATTTCGTGATCTGGCGGATTTTACGATCGGCCAACATATAGGTACATTTATAAAGGAGTTGCAACCGTCCATAAGCTAAGATGACTGCTTATACTATCAGGTGCGCCGTACGCTACTTTCCCACCGACGTGGTATAAAAAACGGACACCGCAGCCTATCGACTTAAAACTCCAGAAGAATCACCAGTTGAGGATTCGTCTAAACACAAACTCACATAAAAACACTGCATAGTCAGTCCGCGCGAACGCCATGAGCAGAGAGCCGAAGATCTTACTGGTGGTGGAGATGATACCCAACACAGCGTCGTCGGCGCGCAGGCGCCGACTGAACACGCTGATCGAGAAGAGAGTTCCTGGAAATAGTCGTCGGTAAGTCAAAGTCACAGTGATTTATTCTTCAATTTAGGCACATTACATGCACCTATGAATGTCGTAATAAGGATATGAAATAGCACCTACAGTATGAATAGGGCCCTTGACATAATACGATCTTTATACGCCCTGACGACGCGCGATGATCGCGATTAAGACGCTCAGTAAAAGTCAGCGAATTATAAACTTTTCACGCGATCCTCGCCTTTAACTACGCAACGCACAGAAAACGCGCGCGTTTGTAACGATACAATATCTTAATGCAATATTGTACGCATTTGTGTGTCACCGTATATTTTGGACGCTTAAGAAGACCGCGCGTTAACAGATTCATATTTGTGTGACGTGACATGTCGCGACGGGACAGAACGATATCAGTTACATACGGTTTACCCTTGATTTACCGATAAACGGTTCATCGAATGAATGAATCGCCGAATTTTGAAATAATTTTGTTTCAGATACTGTAAACTTTTCAGGATTGTTCTCTCTCTCCCCTTCGCTATGGAGGGTTGACGTCAAAGGTATTTGGACCTAAGGCGTGAATTATACGGAGATGGCGCCGCGCAGGCGCAGCGTCGGCATGATGCCGCTTCAAAACGTTTTCTTAACACTTTTTCTGCTAGAAACCCGCCTCCCGGGCGCCTACGTCGTAGTCGCTTTCCGCTACAAACGAGGAAAACCACGGGATCGGCTACGATCGTAGCACCTAACGATTCTTGGCAGTGAATGTGTTAAGGCGTTGTATGGAGCTGCGCATCGAAAAACTGCCTTTTCCAAAAACTGGGACTCAAAGAAGAGGGTGGTGCGAGTGGCCTTTTTCATTTTTGATTTACTTACCTAATGAGTGAGCGACAAAGTTGTAAGTGGAGTAGATGCTGAATCTCACTTCGTCCCAATTGAAGCGATATCGCATGAATATGTACATGACGCAAAGTTCCCCTGAAACAAACAAATCATTTTTCCTTTTACCTCCATTCGTCACTAGGAAAAATGTTATACATAGGTACGTTTCAAATTTATTTTACAAAGGGCATTGGGTAACCTTGTATGAGAAAAATTGTCATTTTATTTTTGCAGCGGCCACGGACATTTGTGTAAAAATCTTTTAGAGGACCTCTTAATACGCATATATATATATATAAATAAACGCGTTAAACAACATCGGAGGCGAGATGTTTTAGTTTGGTTTACAACTTTTCAATATGACCTGCGGAAACATGTAATGCAAATATCTCGGCTTCGATGCATTTTAGAGTATTAAATTTCATAACAAAATATGTTTGTTTAAAAAAGATCTATCATAATATACCAATTTAACGAGTGGCCGCTCATTTTTAAAAATATGACTACACATTTACCCAAACCCCTTTGGTCACTTTATGGTCGAATGACCTTTAATTAAGTATACATATAGGCAAGGTAGGCCCGGGCCGTTTATTGGATTTGCGTAACGATTCTCCATCAATTCATATACAAATATTATTTCTTATAATTGATGTTTTAATTGCTGAACGAGAAGTTCTCCGTTTCAGATTGGGCAAAAAAACCGTGTGCCCGAATGTCCAGGATATCCGGCTGTTCACCTCGAAATTTCGTAAGCAGGTCCAACAGTTTATGTACAGACATTTTTTGTTAATTCAGCAAAAAAAAAACGTTTTTCACATTGTTAACACTGATTTAGCCATGAACTATTGAGTTAAGCGAATATACTAACCGCTCGGCCACGACTTTGGTCTTAAGCGACCTGCGACCAGCGTTTTATCTGTTCATTGCGCGGTCGAGATGCGCAACGCACTGTGGTTAGTTGGGATCACGCGCAATGAACAGATAAAACGCTGGTTGCAGGTCGCTTAAGACCAAAGTCGTGGCCGAGCGGTAAGATTACTGTTTATAATTACGTAATCACCCGGTACTTTTACAATGCCGTATTTTCATTGCACAATTGACGATTGCGCACATCATAGATGTATGAATAATATATACTGTAGTATTCTATGCTTTGAGGTTCTCTCAGTTTCTTTACAGTACCTAATAAATTCATCTAATGCCATTTGCAATCATTACAACTTTGTAACTTTATCTATATTGTAATGCACTTAAGGTACATTTTAAGCTAGCTGTGTCAGTGGTCAAAGATAAACAGAAATAATATGATGCACTGTACATATTGACCGTAGGTCAGGCCGGGAAGTCGTGTTCAGAGTAGGTATTCACAACGCTTATGCAACACGATGGCGCGAACCAGAGGCTCTAGTATAAGTTTTACCGAAACAAAACGTTACGACCGCGTTCGCGTTTAGCTGTCAAATCCCATACAAATTGAGGGTAAAACGCAAACGCGATAGCAAAGTTTTCTTTCGGTAAAACTTATACTAAAGCCTCAGAGCGCTGTAAGCGTGACAATCGAAGTTCGAATATTCCCGTCACTATCCGTATTATGTAATACGGACACGACAGAGAACCCGATAGCCTGGAAATACTCATCGTTGTTGGACACCTGGAACGAAAAAGAAGCCGTGGAAGGTCAACAACCCGTTGGACCGACGCAGTAAAGGAGAGTCTGCAAAGGAAACTTGCAGGCGTTTTCCCGGATTAGAGATGGGTAGTGGGTAAAAACCCATGGGTAAATACCGGGTATTTACCCGGTATTTACCCAATCTACCCGTATTTACCCGTTTCTTCCCAAAAAGGTGGGTATAAACTCTTTTGATGCGTTTTTTAAGTCAAATATTATAATGAAAATGTTTTCAAGTTATGCAGGAATGTATAAACGTTGTTCTCATGGACATTATGCATGCTGTTAATAAAATAAATAAAAATTAAATTAAATGTTTGTATCTACAATCAACTTTAGGATGGAAAAATTAAAGTTGTAGGTAAGTATATTATATTATTTTTGTACCGCCAATCCAAACAAAATTTAATAACGTGAGCTTTTACCTCAAACAAAACAAAATCGATATTTAAAGCATGGATCTAATATCCACACGTGGCACTTAACGTACAATAGCCGTCTCAACCAGGCAACTGATAAACAATAATTGGCCGGGTCGGACGCGGTGTAATATTCGCGCGTCGCAGATAGCACGATCGCGATGTCGCTACCGGCAGGTTTCCAGTTAGGGCTGATCTTATTGTTTGTTGAATTGCCCAAACCTGTTCAGTGCAGCAACAAGCAGATACCTAAAATTAAGTTAAAATCCCTGAAAACCGCCGCGGGATCAAGACTCGTTCAAAACATAGAAACGTACTTTGGCACAAAAGACACTTCAAAGGTAGAAACCGAAAACGATATGTGGAACGATTTAGAACATTCTGTAGAAAATCCGCAGAAACACATTTAGGGAGAACAAGGAGTAAGAGAGCCCCCTTCACGCTGTTTGCTGCTTTTGTGACAAGCAGTGTTCGTCCTATTTTTTGTATTTCTCTGTTGTTATATGTGTTTGTCATAAATAAATGTTTTTCTTTCTTTCTTTCTTTCTTTCTTTCTTTAAAGAGACTAAATGGTGGCAACAATCCGTCAAGGATGTTGTGCAGGCTAAGTGCATTTAAGAAAACACAAAGAAACCGGTAATGATGCGGATAAAGCAGACTACAACAGAGAGAAATCCAACGCAAAACGTGAAGTGGCAAGCGCACGAGCCAAAGCCGATGCCAACTTTTACAAAGAATTAGAATCTTCCACTACAGAAATCAATATCCATCAAGTCGCAAAAGCTCTAAATAATAATAGCAAAGATATAACTTCAGCCAAATATATCACAAATAAAAACAATAAACTATTAACAGAAGACAATGATATAAGAAAAAGATGGGCACAGTACTACCGCCATTTGCTTAATGTTACGAATCCCCGAAAGTTAAACCAAGCAATAACAGCAGTTACAACGGAGGAAATCATCAAAGAGATCAGAAAGATGAAAAACAACAAAGCCCAAGGTCCAGGCGAGATTCCAATAGATCTGGAGACATAATAGAGCACTCTGGCATCGGCTGGCTAAGCGAGTTGTTTAACAGACTTAAGACAGGACAGAAAATACCAGATGCTTGGAAAAGAAGTCATTTAATACCGTTTTACAAAGGAAAAGGCGACGTACGTGACTGTGGGAATTACAGAGCAATAAAGCTTATGGATCATACCTTTAAACTATGGGAGAGGATAATCAACAGCAGACTTAATGGTATCGTGAAGCTCACACCCAATCAGTGAGGGTTTGTAAATGGAAAGGGCACCTCTGACGCTACTCAGGCTATAAGAATCCTGATTGAGAAAGCCAAAGTCAACAACACAAACCTGCATATGATATTCATCGACCTTGAGAAGGCGTTTGACCATGTACCACTCCACCTTATATGGGAGGCTCTTCGCGCCCAGCTTAACCCAGAGTCGTATATAGATCTTATTATGGTCATCTACACAGACGTCTCTACACAGGTGATTTGCTCAGCAGGTGCGAGTGACAGCTTCAAGGTCGGTATACATCAGGGTTCCACACTTAGTCCACTTCTATTTAATGTCACGATGGATTACCTCACACGAAAATGCCAACGGGCTGTACCCTGGCACCTTCTATACGCCGATAATGTGGCCTTAATAGCAAAGACTGAGACTGACCTTCAACGCGCTTTGAATAGCTGGATGGAAGCGCTAGAAAAACAGCCTAAAAATCAGTCGGAAGAAGACCGAACACATGTCCTTTCTGTTCGACAAAACGGCTAATAACCTATAAAATGATAAATTCTATATAGGTAATGATCGCCTGCCAACTGTTACAAAGTTTAAGCTCCGTACTCAGCAACGACGGAAAGATTGACAGCGATGTAGTCCATAGAACTCAGACAGACTGGATGAAATGGCAAGAACTCACAGGCATCCTATGCGATAGAAAAATGCCTCTAAAGGTCATGTATATACATATATAAGACAGTAGTAAGACCAGCGATGTTGTACGGATCCGAGTACTGGGCTACAAATAAACCCCACCTGAACAAGCTCCACACCACTGAGATGCGCATGTTACGCTGGTCAACGGGTGTCACCATGATGGACAAGATAAGAAACATATACATGTACATACATCCGGGGTAGTTTTAAAGCAGCGCCAATAACAGAAAAGCTGACGGAAAAACGTCTGAGGTGGTACGGTCATGTACAGGGGCGCCCAGTAAACTACATGGTTAAGGTAGCGCTCGATATTCCAACGACGAAGCTAGGACGCGGAAGACCACCTGCCACCTGGCTGACGACGGTTCAGCGAGACCTGAAAGATCTTAATATAGACGCCGACCTCTGCCGACTCAATCGTGCAGAATGGAGAAAAAGAACAGGGAAGGCCGACCCCAAGTAAATGAGAAAAAGGCCTAGCAAGATGATGATTTCTTGTCCAATAAGTAGAAGGCAATACTATTTCAATATTTTTGTTACATTTTGTTAAGGTTTATAGTTACTATTCTGGTAGTGGCTCCCGTTTTAACTTGATCTTATTTCGGAAAATAATACGTGTTATTTTTAATAACAAACATTTTTTTTCTTATAAACTATGCATCGTAATGGATATTTTGCAATAACAAAAGTTGTTCAGAAGGCTTTAAACATTTCATTAAAAAAAACTCGGCCCTAAAATCTCACTTTTTGAAAAAATCCATTCGAAATAGTTTATACCCACCAATTTGGGTAGATACGGGTATTTACCGGGTGCATTGGGTAAATACCGGGTATTTACCCGGTATTTACCCACCCCTACCCATCTCTATCCCGGATGGCTAAAAACCGATAGATTAGACAGCATTAGTGCAACGACCTCGTATAGTCACGACCCTCAATCATGAGGATGCGACGACGATCCCAATTATAACGTTTTCGTGCGACAGATATACAGTGTGTTGCCTGTACCAAATATTTTAACGGACGCTGCCTTAGATCATCTGCAAGTAACCCACCCCTAGTGGCATTTTTTTTAATTTTAGTTTTTTAATTCGGAGAAATGTACCTATCTTGGCACCATGACATCATTCAAGATTTTGAGGTAACGTCACGTAATGAGTCAAATTAGTTTTTGCATTTTTGTTTTTAAAAGTTATTTTTGACATTATTAAAGTTTTTGGTTTTTTTGTGTTTTTAATATAAAAATAAAACGACTTCTCGACCCCAAAAGAGTAAAAAATACAGGCCAACTTACTCTAAAGAAAAAAAAAAACTAAAAACACCTGGAAATAATTGCTCACAAGCGCAATAATCTACCGTTAAATTTTTTTGTTGCTCTTATTCCAGGCCACAGCCTATATGACTTTTGATTTTCGAATTTCATCTATCGTTGAGGGAGGCGATGACAGATATGCGTCCTACTCGTGGTCGGGTGCTGTTTTGTGGAGTCCGGACTGTCCATGCTTCAAAGTTCAAAGTTTTTTATTTTACTTGCTAGTGAACAGTAACTACCTAAATACTAGGTATTATTATTATTTTCGTATTGAATAGAGACATCATTCTGTTCTTGGCATGTTTTATTATTTTTGACCCTGTACATCCCTGTCAACAGGTTGCCAAAAGACATTATTAAGCAGCCTGACATGTCTGAAAACATATTTATAAGTAAGTTAAAAGAATATTTAATAAATAAGGCTTTTTACTCCGTAGATGAATTCCTAAACGAAAATAATTAAGTTTATATAAGTACATAATAAGACATTAGAGATAAAATGAAATATGCAATATCTGTGACATGTAAATTACCTGACTTGTAACTTATGTTATCATTAAAAAATTGAATTGAATTGAATTGAATAATACATTAATTTTCCTTTTTTTTTCTGACGGAATTTTACAAAAACCGGGCTTAAATGGCATTTTACAAAAATCAATGAAGCGACTAGACAAAGCCTGCGGTGGCGGTTAAAGCGGTCAATAGCTCTTAAATTTGACAGCTAATGACAAGTTTAGTATTGACCGCCGCGGCTAGACCGCGCCAGTCTGTGAGACGCTTCAGATTTTCCAAAATTGTAATATGTATGTAGATCCGTGATTACTCTAACTTGTAAATGGCAAACAATACTCCCTTTCGAGTGTGACAGTGCTAGGGCAAGAAAAGGATGCAATAGGTCTTCATGTGTGTCCAGCCGGGGCGACGCGCATGTTATCTACGCATATGCACAAGCGAACGGGCGAAGGGCGCCATATTGGTTATTTATTGGTTGCCAGCACCAAGAAACGGGTCACTCACTCAAAATATACTGGGTGCGAATGGCGTGGCTGACGTCTTATGAATCGCATAACAGCTAATGTTTGTCTGCGATTACGGGCGATGCGTTGTCGATTCGATTATCGGAAAACTGGTGGAGCGATTTTCCCACTTTGTTTGCGGTAAACCGTGGATTGTCACTGTCAATACAGCTGGTAAAAAAGTGTGTGGGGTAAACCTGCCTTTTTTATATCATCTCGATATGGGCCATTGTCAGTCATATCAGAAGAAGTATGTATAGAAGCGTACGCATACCCCCCCACGACTGGATCCCCGCTGCACGTTCCGGTACATACCAAACGCACAAATATGTCTTTAGTCTTTATAATATGAATATGTACATAGACAATAATGTCGGCCGGCAGGAACACGTATTGGAGACCGGATAGCGCGCACATGTCAATTTTCATTCATCAAAATTCATGTACATACGTAGCTGAACCGATCAGGGACAGTTATCTAATAGAACGACTAATTGACAGGCGGGAAGCGGGCTCCGAGCGAATGTAATGTTATTTATTAATCGTATGGCAAGTCGCTTACTGAAATAACATATTAATATATAATAAATCAGCCTATATACGAGCAGCCACTGCTGGGCACAGGCCTCCTCTCATGGATGAGAGGGAACGGGCAGCAGTCCCCACGCTGGCCCAGTGCTGGTTGGGGACTTCACATATACACCTTTGAATTTCTTCGTAGATGAATGCAGGTTTCCTCACGGTAAATATCAAATGATATTCCGTACATAAGTTCCGAAAAACTCATTGGTACGAGCCGGGATTCGAACCCACGACCGCCGTTTGACAGCCCCATGCCTGAACCGCTAGGCTACTGTAGCTTATATCATATTGATAAATAATCAAAATTGTATTTGCATCCATGATATATTATCGAAAGCAGTAGCGACTCGGTTAATGTGCTGTGAGGTTGTAAGTCATAACGGTTAGGCTCAAAACAGACGGTGAAACGCAACTGCAAGGAAACTGCAAATTCTAGTTACTTTTGAGTTTATGCCACAGACTACATTGAAGACCACACATGACGCTAACCTGACCTAAATCATGGGATTACGTGCCAAGTCGTACCCTTGGCTCCTTTAGGGCTCAAGCGGGAAAACGCTACGATGACTAAATATACACACAATATATGTTTGTGTAAGACATTTATTTTTGGACGAACTCAAGCCGCTAAGGCACACGTTTCAAACCTAGTTTAGGGGACGAAAGTTCGACCACTTATATTAAGATTTGTTTGTACGAACTAAATGCCTATGTTACGTGTAACAATTACTGGAGTACAATAAAATACTTTTATTATATTATTATTTTGTTATTATGTAGCATTTGATCACCTGTAAGAATAAACGTATTTAAATAAAACTCGACTCATGTAAATAATACCTACGAGTTTGTATGACTCCTCAGGTCTATAAATAGTTGCGGTGCCGGTGTGTGTATACTTATAGTTTGTCTAATATAACCTACCCACATAAGAAAGGTAAGTACTAGAAAAAGACCTTAACAAACTCTTGTTAGAGTATAAAATCTATCGACATTATATTTACCTTATGACATTTTACCTCGCCCAGAGGATCAGCATTGCCATTCAACGTGGCAATGCTGCCAGCCTTCTGGGCACACTACCGTCTGGCAGCGACCTGGGGCAAATTTTTTACCTTTAATTTTAGTAAAGCATAGTTCATATAGAAATGGTACGCAATCGAAGTCTAAGCTTTTTTAAGAAAATGAAAACACGTAGCTTTTAAGCGATAAAAATAGAAGAATAATTATTTATTTAACAGTATTTTTAAAAATTATGTACATTTATTAGTGTTTCGTGCGAAATCACTAACTTTTTTCTTGATTGAGCTCATCATCTTCTGGACATCACAGATCTCCGGGTGAGTTGGGGCTTTCTATCAAAAGACAAGGAAACCTTGTATTTTTTTTAGACCCGACACACCGTGGTTTTTGGTAAATTTAACGACTTAGCGATCTTTGACAAGGGGGTCGATTTTTGAATCTCACCAAGTGACTAATTCTCACCGATGTGAGTGATTTCCGAAAGTTCGTATTTTTGAAACTCATCGGTGACTTACATTTGTCATACCTATGATATCGATTTACGAGTGCCCCTCCCTACCCACCCGTAATTGAAATCACCATCATGCGATTGTTTTTGACAGTTGACGTAAGTGACATCTGCCCAGATTTTTTCTGACACTGACAGATACGCTACGTTTTACGTTTGAATCTGTTGTAAGTTATAGTATGAGAAAATAAAAATCGGTATCAAGGACAACGTCTGCGTAAAAAGGAACGTAACGGGAAGATTGTCTCTGACTGGCATTGTAAAATTTCTGCATGTTGGTAAACAGCGTGTGACTTTCAAAAATACTGCTTTTGGAAAATGGTGACATAAAAGTCATCGGTGATAACTTTAGTCACCGGTGACTTTGATATCACCAGTGAGATTCAAAAATCGCACTCAAGGGGGTCGATTTTTGAATCTCACCAAGTGACTAATTCTCTCACCGATGTGAGTGATTTCCGAAAGTTCGTATTTTTTAAACTCACCGGTGACTTACATTTGTCATACCTATGATATCGATTTACGAGTGCCTCTCCCTACCCACCCGTAATTGAAATCACCATCATGCGATTGTTTTTGACAGTTGACGTAAGTGACATCTGCCCAGATTTTTTCTGACACTGACAGATACGCTACGTTTTACGTTTGAATCTGTTGTAAGTTATAGTATGAGAAAATAAAAATCGGTATCAAGGACAACGTCTGCGTAAAAAGGAACGTAACGGGAAGATTGTCTCTGACTGGCATTGTAAAATTTCTGCATGTTGGTAAACAGCGTGTGACTTTCAAAAATACTGCTTTTGGAAAATGGTGACATTAAAGTCATCGGTGATAATTTTAGTCACCGGTGACTTTGATATCACCAGTGAGATTCAAAAATCGGACCAAGAGGGATTTTCTAAGTATTTGTCCACAATCAATTTTCGTCTTTTAACTTCCATCGCCTACAATTTCAAAATGCATAGACTTATCCGAGGCGAAATTTTACCAATAAGACTTCAAAATATGGACGATAAATTGCAATCGTCTTTTTTTATTTGTGACGCCTAAATATTTTTTAATTTGTGACAACCGCGTGTCAGTTCTATATGAACTATGCTGTATAGTGTTGAGTTACGGAGGTATTAGATTATGTTACTGCTACTCAACAGCAGGATAAGTATTTACAACGACAAGGAATCAAATTAATTTCAAAGTACTTAACGGTTTTTAGATACACAGGTCGTCTCTAGCCCATGTTGCACCCGGGTACCATCATTACCGTAGCGCCCGGGTGCAATAATTGCCGTAGCGCCTGGAGTGCGATTTTTGAATCTCACTGGTGATATCAAAGTCACCGGTGACTAAAATTATCACCGATGACTTTAATGTCACCATTTTCCAAAAGCCGTATTTTTGAAAGTCACACGCTGTTTACCAACATGCAGACATTTTTCAATGTCAGTCAGAGACAATCTTCCCGTTACGTTCCTTTTTACGCAGATGTTGTCCTTGGTACCGGTTTTTATTTCCTCATACTATAAATTAAAACAGATTCAAACGTAAAACGTAGCGTATCTGTCAGTGTCATGTAAACGAAAATTAAAGAATTGAAAAACTCTTGGCAGATGTCACAAACGTCAACTGTCAAAAACAATCGCATGGTGATTTCCATTACGAGTGGGTGGTGGCACTCGTAAATCAATATCATAGGTATGACAAATGTAAGTCACCGATGAGTTTCAAAAATACGAACTTTCGGAAATCAGTCACATCAGTGAGAATTAGTCACTTGGTGAGATTCAAAAATCGATCCCCTGGTTGCAACGCACCCCCTGCGCTGTAGGTAAAGTCGCCCGTGTTTAGATATATTATAGGTGATCTCGTGCTGTCGTCATTGTATTCGAGATATGATTAAATTGTTATTAAATACCTAAGTTACGACACAAATATTCCTTTGCTATTCCGCTATAAAGTACGTGCAGGTCTTTTTGCTTTCCTTGCGCCAGGTCCACAAGAACAACATTAACAAAATCTCCAGCCAGCATCTCCTGGCCCCTATTTCACCAATTTGACAATTGTCACTTGACACTGATAATTCGCTATATATTGTTTGTTCTAGAAGTTAAGGTGGTCGCTAGGTTACTATTGGATCCAGCAATGTATGGACAATTGTCATTGTCAGGTGACAATTTTCAAGTTGGTGAAACAGGGGTCTGATGATGCCTCGTAAAGTCAACACGGGATGAGGTTTTGTGATTATTGGTCGTAGTTTGCTGTAATTATTTGCATGTTTGCTCGTGTGGGTGGGCGCATTAACCGCATGCAAAAATACGCAAAAGGGTGTTCATCATCTCTAATAGACATCTTATTATTATTGTTCTCATACTCATGGACTTCGCAAAGTAAAGTCTGATTCAATCAATTAATTAAATACCTACCTTAATATGCTGACGATCCCTTTCGGTGACATTTTGGACATGGTTTAATTGATTTGTTGTTTTCTTTATTTGTCTTGTGTTTATAAATCCGCTGTACCTATTTATTATACGAATATAAGTTTAATCAACGCGATCACGGATTTACACTTGCTGCGATATTGACAAACCTTTCTTGCTTCATTCACTTTCAGTACATTCTTCATTTATGCTCGTCGGTTTAGGCTACTCTTGATCTGAACATTCTTCAATGTACTATTGATGATCAAAATAGAGATTCTTTTAAAACATGAATATAATGAATGTAGTGGGTAATAAATGAATTATTCTTGATTACAAAAGATTATCAAGCTTGGTATAAGTAAACTAGTAAAAGAACGCTACGGTAGCCTAGTGGAGAGAGCTGCGGTAGCCTAGTTGTTCAGACATGCGGCTGTCAAGCGGCGGTCGTGGGTGAATAATGTAATTTTCTTGTCGTCTAAATCGGAACTGGTCTAAATTGCACGTGGTCGGAATGGCAATTGGTTTAAATTGCATATGGTCTGAATTGCAAATGGTCTAACATTGGACATGGTCTAAATTGCGCATGGTCTAAAATGCAAATGGTTTAAATAGCACGTAATACATTAGGGACATACATTAATGTATATCCCCAAATGATACCTAGCCAGTTTGGTTATCGCTCTCGCAAAGCACTGCGTCATAACTCTAATGGAAGTTAACCCTTTCCGAGAATCGTTAAAAAAACTGAAAAGGGACCCTCCCCCCTCCCCCAATGCTTAAATATGGACGAGGCTTTAACTACTTATAGAATAAATGGTTTTTCTTCTTTCTTTCTTCTAACTATTCTTTCATAAAATAATTGTGTTATGATTATGATTCGGACGTTTGACTGAACGAACTATTACTATTACACGTTGGCGCTATTTCATGCGATAATACTTATTGATTATCGAACAACTAATTTCTCTTTGTTCACCGTGAACACATGTAAACAAGATAATCAACAATAACGTTAATCATTGTTAATTTGAAGTCGTATTCGAGCAGGGCTTTATTGGTACTCATAATCTGCCATTATGTCATAGTTACAGTCAGTGTCATAGTTAATGTTAATAGAATACAAAATAAGAAGAAGAAACAATATGTTAAATATGTGCACGGAGATAGATTATAGCCTGGATTAAAATGTAGGATAGTTTTTATTTTTATCCCGGGTCTACGCAGACGAAGTCGCGGGCGGAAGCTAGTAATTATAATAAAATAACAATTTAATTTGAAATCCATAAATAAATACTTGCGGACAATCTTATACAAATCGACCTAGTCCCAAACTAAGCAAACCTTGTACTATGGGTACGAGACGCCGATAAACATACTTAAATAAATAGTTGAATTATTTAATATGGCTTTTTTTATGGTTGAAGCCTTGGATCGAAACCTGCATATTTCCCCTAAATACGAGTTATTATTAAATGGAGGCCATAATGATTATTTTAATTGTTGGATAATACATCCACATGCACTAATTGAAAGTTGGTTTTTTCAAAACATGCCTGGGTCTCATTACCCCACTCTCCCCTATATGACCAAAAACAGTAATAACTGTTGCCGAATAAACGAATGCCAAATCAAGTATGTATTTAATATTTGAATTCCTTAATCATAAAACTTAGTCTCACTACATATGTAGCGACAGATAAAGATAAACGAATTTTCAGATAAGATAATCATTTTAACGGTGTTCTAGTTAAGCTCGATGAACGTTTATCTAGGGGTGTTCTTTTCTTATTTTAATTTATTTATTTTTGATCCTGTAAATATGTATTATAGTCCGTTTACGTTTTATTGCTGTGTTATATAATACCTATATAATGATTATTGGATGCATATTATATTGGTCATCTAGCGTAATGATAATGTTATAATGAAACATATTGTTTGGAAATGTCATAACATAAGTGGACCTAAGATTTAATTTAGTCAACTGTAATACTCGTACAAACTATGTCCTTCATCGACACGCACGCCGTACCAACCGGCACCAGCTATTGTGAAATAATCATGAGAAAACAATAAATTCCGTAGTGGCCCGTCTGAGTTTCCTTTTTAAAGTAGGTATAAGCATTTATTTTAATACTTCCACCACCCACCAACCACTATTACAATCGTTAAGCTGTGATAATTTTTTGCACTGAAAGCCTAATATTATACAAAAGTATCTATGATCCAATAAATGCATTTCAAATGTCCATATTATTTTTACATGCCACTTTAAACATGTCTAAGTCCATGTCCAAAACAAATCATGAATTACATGAAGTGACCTCAGACTAGAGCAAAGATTTCCACCTGATAGAATGTCACAGTCGACTTCATAAAAATCGCTAACAGTGAAGATATGGAGCCTTATTATAACGCCAATACCGTTCCAGTTTTCACCGACGGCAGTAAACCCAATGATATGGTTGGAGCTGCTTACGTCATGTTATACCCGGTAGACAGTATAACAAGAGGTTAAAATTACACAACAACTGTACCGTTTACCAGGCAGAATGTCTATCGAGATGGCCTGCAAGAAATACATCCAAGACCGGCTTGAAGACGTATATTCTCTGACTCCATGTTGTGTGCCCTTTGAAAGCTCTCCAACCAAAATTCCACCCGACAAATGATACATAACATCCAAAGGTACATTAAAAAAATCCTAGAAACGGGAACTATAACATTTGGATGGGTAAAAGCACACAACATGATCCATGGTAACGAAATTGCGGACACGAAGGCGAAAAGGGCAGCGACTCTACACAAAATTCCTGACAGATTCCCTATATCTTATGACAAACGGCATCGCAAAACGAGAAAGCACTAGCACGGGTTTATCAAGAATCAGCAATTGGAGGACACATGAAGAAAGAGTTGCCGTCTATAACCAAAATACGAAATTAAAGAGCCTCAATTGCAATCACCTTTCAACTGCCTCAGGTGCTGACCGGGCACGGGTATCACAAAGCATAGCTCCACAGATTCAAAATTACTGCGGATGACCTGTGCCCGTGTGACAACACTACCACTCATACCCCAGGAAAATTACGTTTTTTTCAAACATTAATTTATAACAGCGTTTTTTTGTTTGTTTAATTTTCAAATGTTATTCTAAGATGCCTTATCCAAGAATCCTACAAAATTTCCATCGGGAAGTAAATATATAAAAAAAATTACACATCCATTATGTTTTTTGTAAGATTTATTTATTATTCTTGAAGAGCTCCTGTAAATTAACCAAAAAAAAATGAAAATATCTATTAATATGTTTCCTCTTTTTTCAAGAATTGATTAAATATCGATTTTTTGATGACTAATATTTTGGTGGATTTTGAGTCTGCGTAATTACTAAAATGATAATATACCAGTTACACACAAAAAAGCTGCTGTTATGAATTATTTCCAAATTTCAATTTTTTCCATACTAATGAAAATAAAATGCTTGGGCTATCAAACCATTGACCACTTACTTCAGCAATGTCCCAAAATATAATAACCAAAGACTGGATCATGAAATAAGAAGCAATAATCGAAATATTGAGCCATACAACATAATTAAGATAGTTACAAAATAATCATCGATTAAATCATTCACAAAGTTGAGTGCAATAACACATAAAGTTCAATGGAGCAAAGTTTGCCCGTATCACTAGCGGGATCTTTATTCTTAAAAATCAAAAACTTGAATCTCTAAAAAGAGAGGTACATAGGTTTGTATGGAAGCAACTATTATTAAAACACCGTCGTAATTATGCATGTACATAACTTTACAATTGTGTACACCGTTACTATGCACTCACTTAGTTACCAATCAATTTATACGAAAAGACGGCTCTGTTCTAAGTAATTCAAAGCGAACAACCGTTATCTAGTTTATACTAGTGTCAGCGCCATCTAGCGGTCCACAAAAGTTAAATCGTCTTAAACAACAATTAAATAAATTAAATGAAATAAAAGACATAAATAGATTAAAATTAGAGTCAAAGACGGAGCCGAAACGCGACTGCCGTCAGCGTCATACTAATTAACATGGAAGTATGACGTCACAGTTTTATATTTGTGCCAATCGTTGTATGCAACATCAAGTTTTCTGTTTAGGTGGTGAAATTCTGCGTTTGGGTGCAAATTGATTATTATTTTTTCCTTAACGTTTTTAATTTACTCTTGGACGATAAAAATATGCATATTCTTTCTAAATCTTCCAGTTTTATATCTTTTTATGATTTTGATTATATTTTGTAATTTATTCTTTATTGGAATAATAAGATGGTTTACTATCCTAGTAACTACGTTAACAATTGTAGATAACATCTGGTTGTCTGTAAGTAACAAGAAGAAACAACTCTATTGTTTTATTTTCGTAATGCCTCTGGTGATGCCATGTTTGTTCTAATAATTAAATATTGAGCCACTTGTCTAAACTTCTTAAACGAAATAAATACCTAAACGTGTTAACTAAATTACAGATACTTTTCCTGATTATGATGTCGACTTTAGTTAACTCTCCATACAAACGTAGCATGGTTCTCATTTTTAAACCTGCACAGTGAAATAACATGATCCTTTTTATATACATGTGATCCGCTATATCTAAGCCAGAAAGTAGTCATAAGTTCTAATAGAATTATAATAGAAAATAAAGCGATTAGAGACTGCATGAAAAACCGTTCTACTCGCTCTATTATTCTCCATTAATAATTTCTAGCAAAGGTTCTCTATTGTATGGGCAAACATTATTTCCCAAAGAGACTTCCCAAAAATGTTTTCCCAAATGTTCATTTGGCAAATTATTGTTTCGCATTTTATCACTTGGCATTATCTCCTATGGCAAATTATTAATTCGCAAATTATTATTTGGCAAAGTTTTACGTAGTCAAGTTTCATTTGGTCAATCGTATTATTTGTAGTAACATTCGTTTTCTAAATGATTGCATGGCATACGATTTAGATCCTAATTGTGTAGTGCATACGAAATCTATTTAAGTGAGATAACATATTTTGCTAGGCGGGTAGTTTGTAAAAAATAAAAGTAAATAATTTACAGGTAAGTTTATATGTTTTTTTGTACTATAGGTACTTAGGTATTATAACGCAAATAAGCAGCATGCATGCAAGCAATCCCCGAGTTGGTTTCGCCCTTTTCATCGAGAGTCTCCAGCGAATCGACGCCACCCCGCTACGCGGGGTGTGTATTTCTGGTCTGAGGAACACAAGTGAACCCTCACCGAACCGACCTAAGACAGAGTTCGCTTATGACAAGCCATTTTTTCCACCCTTATACCTAATGTGCGAAATGAAAATTCGAACAAATGTTTTGTTTGGAAAACAATATTAGCCCAAACAAAGTGTTTGCTTAATAAACTTTTGTCTTAATAACACGTGAGAAAGCAAAATGATGCCAGATGATATTTTGACCAAATGAACAAAATGCGAAACAAAAATGTGCTATTTTACGTTTGGGAAATGTAGTTTCATTATAAGTTTGTGCATGCATGCATAAGTTTTGTGCGAAGTGTGTGAAAAGTATTTTGCCTAAACGGCAGGAAGGCAGGATACCCTAGCAACACAAACTATGTAGTTTTCGACCTAGACATAGTGGACCCCATTGTATTTACAAAGTTTCATGTTATTGCAAGTCGAATAAAACTACATGTAATATGAGGGGGTGCATTGGAAATTATTACGTGCTTTGAAACGCCGTTCTGACTAGATTAAGAAACAATAAAGTCTGATTTTCAAATCTATGATTCTTGATTATATGATTGTTTATCCGATTTAATCGATACATGATTGCCTAAAACCTCTATAGAAAAAAAAAACTAAAGTTGGGTCTTTATTTTCCTTTTTTTAATCAGCCTACTGAAACAATACATTATTTTACGACATAACCAAGTTAACAAGTATTAGTACATTGTGATACAAGTGAGGTAGGTTGATAATTACATCAGAGGCGAAATTGTTCACGCGAACCGCAGGTGAGCGTGATAAGGAAGCCGAGGATGTAATTATCAAAGCTCACGCGTATCATACGACGTTTTTCAACACATTTTGCGAGGAAAAAATCATTTTCATAAGATGAAAATGTTATAGGCCTGCCAAATTATTTACTTTACATTAAGCAAATCATTAAGATGACAACAGGTTTTTACTCACAATTGCACATCGCCAAGAATTTCCAGTGGCGTCCATTCTATTTATCACTTTTCTAGTCACCACGAGTCAACATTTTTGATAATAACCAAACACAAACAAATTTTACAAATATTTCTGAAATAAATAACCTATAAGGGCGCCCAACAGTTTTTTTTTCGTGAAGTTTGCGCAGTGTGGGCACAGAAATCTCTAAACAGCCAATACAAAATAAAATTATATTTTCGTTTTAAAATGTTATCTGTATTTAATTCATGTAAAATGTTATGAAAAGTGAATAGTTTTACTAAATTAAACGTTTCCATATCATATAAAAAAGGAAAAAGTCAATTAATTAACAAAAAGGATGTAATTTGTTTAGTCGAGTAAGAATCCATTTGCCGAAAATTAAAAAAATAGCTGTACATTCTGTACAACCCAGTTAATTTAAGAATGCACCGTCTTCATGCATATATCTTGCTGCAAGGTGCCAACGTGACTTAATCGGGATATAACCATAACACACAAGTGTTGTAATGTTATAAAACACGCGTTTTTAATATCCAGGATTATGAGCCTAAAAGCGACACAATAAGAGGTACGTTATGAGCAATTGTGTTGAAAAGTATTTTATCTCATCTATAATCTCAATTAATTAAATATGAAAAAAAAAACATTAAGTTGGGTATTTCTCGAAATTTGACCATAAAACGCATTCCCGAAGATTGTTGCATATCTTTTTCTCGTGCGCGGAAGGCATAAGCGTGTCTCTGTCAAGGGGGCGTGGCTTTCGCGAATCAACTCGAATCAAGGCATCCCCTTAAGGTATGAAATGGATTACCACCCTCAGCGGTACACCTACTCCCAAAATTGTGTACTATTGCTGTGATGACCGGTTAGCCTAGTGGGTAGTGACTAGTGCCCTGCCTACGAAGCTGAAGGACTTGGGTTCGAATCCCGGTAAGGGCAAATATTTTGTCATGAGCATAATTATTTGTTACGAAGTTTTGGATGTTTTCTATGTATTTAAGTATATATATCTATTAAATACATCATCGTCTAGTCTCCATAACACAAGCCTTCTTGAGCTTACTATGGGTCTAGTTAGATTTGTGTAAAACTGTCCTGTAATATTATTATTAAAGTATTTTTTTTTACTGAACTTACCCATCATAGGTCCGTATGAGAGACACATCACAGTTAAAATTAGGCAGATACGTAATCTTCTATTGTTGTCTCCTTTTCTAAACACCATCGCCATTGTTTCTTTTAAGCTGGCGAAGTCAAAGAAATCTCGCAAAAAGCCGGAACAGCCGATAGGTTTCACCTAAAAATTTATCAAAAAATTAACCAAACCTTTTCCCTCTCAAACCACAGTTAGGTGCCACCGCGGATTACGTGCTCCTTAAGAGTCGCCAGGACGCTCGGCTCTCCATACAAATGTAGTTCGTTTCTCATTCTAAAACGGCACACGCGAATAACAAGAAACTTTTTATGCAAAATGGGATCCGCCATATGTAGTTCTAAAACTAGTTTTTAGGGTTCCGTAGCCAAATGGCAAAAAGCGGAACGAATCACGATCGACGAATCCATGTCTGTCTGTCTGTCTGTCCGTCCGTATGTCACAGGCATTTTACTCGAAAACTATAAAGTGTACTTGAATAAAATTTTGAATATAGGTGTATAATGTTAGCCGCTACATAGTTTTGTAATTAAATTTTTTTAAGGTCCGCACTCCTTACGTAAAACTGAAAGTCAATAAATAAAATTCATTGCAAGCCCACGTGTGGCATATCAATCGATGGGCATTTCGAAATAAATATAAGGTTTCTAAGCAATTTTTTTTGATTTAGTGAATAGTCAGAGATAATCGCCCCGAAAGTGACTAAAACTGTGTCCCCCCCTCTAATTTTTGAACCGTGTATTTAAAAATATGAAAAAAATCGTGGTCATGGGGCTTATTAAATTCTTTCAGCAAAAATTGTTTTGAACAAGATCGGTTCAAAGGACTTCGAGATATTTCTAAAAAAACTGCCTTCCTTAAAGAAAAGGACGTAAGTGCCATAAGATTTCAGTACCGATACGACCTTTTTAATAGGCACAGAACCCTTGTCGTGCGTGGTCCGACACGCACTTGGCCGCTTTTTAGGATTCCGTAGTCAACAAGGAACCCGTCGTGTCTGTCCGTCTTCGGCTTAGCTCAGTAGGTAACCCTTAAGAGAACTGCAATTCGGCGTGGGTATATAAACCAATCACGCCGACAAAACTGTAGAATAAAATTCTGCAAAAAAATTTTTTTTAGAGTACCTCCCCTACATGTAAATTGGTGATGTATTTTTTTTGTCGTTAAACCTATGGTGTGGGGTATCGTTGGATAGCTTGTTCAAAAATATTATGGGTTTTTTAAAACTATTTTTCAACTCAGTTATGCGTTTGCAAATAATAATAATTTTTGTTCGAGTCATGTATTGTGTCCCCCCCCCCTGCCGGCTAAATGGCTACTACTGGGGACGTGAAAAAAATTCGTGGCAGTAGGTAGTACATATAATGAATTCAAAAGGAAAACTATCACAGTTAAGTAGACATAACTAGTTAACGAGTAGTGGACATGACTAGTTAAGTGGTAAGAAATGCACTTAATTTCGGGTGCATATACAGTGTCATTGGAATTTGAACCTTTTACCGTGGATGGTAGAGTTTCTTTTTCACGGCACGTTATCTTCAATAGAAAAAAACCTTGTCCTTCAGGTGGTCGCTAACCGAAGGTGGTCGCGTAACCGGCGAAACGACCCTATACATTGGTGTGTCATAAAAATAATCATATTTACGATTATTTACGAGGATAAGCTGTAATAAAAACCCCAATAGCCCCTTTTAAGTCCGCATTCTGTGACAGACGGGCAACTACGGAACCCTACCCTGCCCGTGGTCCGACACGCACTTGGCCGCTTGTTGCTAGAAATTAAAATAGATGTATAGCGAGAATAAAGTTTTTCATACAAATTCATGGATATGACTAGGTAAGGTCATGAAAAAAAAGTATGTTTCCTACCTCGGGCCATGTCATTTAAATGATGGCTAATTTTAGCGTTTTTGAAATAGCACTTTAATTGTTTCTTCTATGACAAAAAAGTCTATAGCAAGTTTACAAGTGCTAACATTCTTTACATTTTTGTCATACATCTGTTATCTGAATCAAAATAATGTGAGGGGCGGAAAAAGTAGTATTTTTCCGCATTTACCGTATGTAAGGTAATGTATGGGGGAAATTCCCCACAAACTGGATTATGGGAGGGTGATGGCGCAGCCGTGGATGTCACTACCGCAGTTATAAAACACCAATGTAACTAATGATGAATTTATTTTGTATCTAAAATGAGCAATCATTTAGCGTATTTGTCTGAATAAAGAGGAAAAGAAACCAGCAGTTAACTTTATTAGGTATACAAATAAAAATGTACAATCCAATAGTTGCACGGTGTTGCTTAATTCCATCACCTTCTTGTAAATAATTATGTAAGATTAATTTTAGAGTGATTTGAATATTTGCACGCCCACACCGGCTTAATACATGACACTATTCGTAATACTATGACATCCACTTATACTGTATTTTATGGAAATAAATATTTGATTGAAAAAAATGTACGATTGGCGTACTAAATGCCATTAGGCATTCTCTATCTGTCATCCATTGAACTAATCAGAAACTTTAATGGTGCAGAATCATTTTAAATAAGTTTCGAATTACGCTATTGATTTTAGTATTCTTGATATTTTTTCTACCCAGTAGCATGTATTGCATCGCAACATTTGCAACAAAAATAAAATCAGCACATAAAGAATGTGAACCACTTTTGAATCTTAATATACAAATAATAGGTCTAGTTTATAATATAGGTTTAGTTTAGTTATATTTGTGTTTATATTATAGTGCCTTAAGTATATACCTTAGTTAAAAAGTGGGATCACTTTCTAGGCTGATTGTACCCCGTTATATATGTTTTTTTAGTACTGAAATATAGGTACTGACCTTCTCTCTAGTCTCGAGCCACGTATGGTCCTGCAACCGGAAGTAAACGTAGCAGAAGTTGATCAAATGGATGCTTGCCGATATACTGAACACTCCATAATACCCTAAGCTTTTCAATAAGACGCCGCTTAGACTCATCCCCATGGGAAAACCAATTGACATGCACAAATTCAAGATTCCCATACGAAAAGTCCTCATTTCTCTGGAAGTAATGTCGCCTAAATAGCTGAATGTAGCCAGGAACATCGTGTACCAATCGCCGGTTAAAGCCGTGAAAATCACTTCCAGAAATACTGTCCATTCCAAAGAGATTTCGTAGAAGAAGTACGTGTTAACCATGTTGAGAATGCAAGTTAAGAATTCTCCAATTATAGGTAGAAGCATGAAGATCTTTCGTCTCCCGGTCTTGTCGCTCCATGCCCCGACGAAGAGCATCAAGACAGTTGGCAGACATTTTTGTACAACCGTTTTCCACGCCTGAACAGAGGCTACTAAGCTCTGGACTTCGTCTTCCTCATATGTGTGGTTCGCTCGCTTCCTCATTTTCAGCGCCGTGCACACTGCATCACCAAACCTTAGGTTCACACGACAAGCTTTGTCCAGGTTAAGATTCTGCATGGCCAATATGGCTAAGACGCTGGGCATAACAAACATGGCCAGTACAGGTTCCACAGTGACGTTCGATTTGACGTTCTTCAGTTTTTCCATCAGAGTCCTATGTTCTATTGGTTTCATATTCTTCTTCAGCGGGGATTCTTCTGTTGTTTCGTGCGTTTTCGCCTCCATAGCGTCGGAATTAACTTTAATTCAATTTATTATCACGTCTTAATTAACGTTTTATTTTTGCACCACCGGTAAGTTAATGTGAGAAAGGGTTCACATCGTTCACATCCGCGCCACTCAATGGACAGAGACAGATATTGAATGTTATGTGGACGCTCCGTGGCACTAAGCACTATTGTTCAACTTGTTCACAATACACGAATAGTCAGTACAGAGAGAAGTTAAGTGTTCGAAGTGACGTTAAGGTGAAAACGACAACGACAACATTTCCATATAAACGTTTTTCGTTACTTACAAAACATGTTTTCGATGTTTTCATTATTTTGTTTATTTAACGAGTCGCCTATTGCTCGCTAAATTAATACAATTCCTAAAAGCGGCACGAATAATATTAATGCTAAAATAGGGAGAACAATACTCTGACTATGACTATTTTATGTTGTTATAGGTGATATGGTTGACTAAATAAAATAAATAATTAATTTATGTATTTATTTAGCAGTTGACATATATGTTTTTTAATATACATAGGTAATTCGAAAAACGTTGGCATGGAAAACTTACACCAGTGTAAACAACAGAACCGTTGTTTGCAGAACGAACGTTACGCTAAAACAAATGCAACGATGAACACGTTTTAAGGACGTTTTTAACTACTACTTATATTTAAGCATCTACCTTAGGAAAATTACGTTTTTTTCAAACATTAATTTATAACAGCGTTTTTTTTGTTAGTTTAATTTTCAAATGTTATTCTAAGATGCCTTATCCAAGAATCCACCAAAATTTCCATCGGGAAGTAAATATATAAAAATAAATGACACATCCATTATGTTTTTTGTGTGATTTATTTATTATTCTTGAAGAGCTCCTGTAAATTAACCAAAAGAAAAATTAAAATATCTATTAATATTTTTCCTCTTTTTTCAGGAATTGGTTAAATATCGATTTTTTTGATGACTAATATTTTGGTGGATTTTGAGTCTACGTAATTACTAAAGTGATAATATATCAGTTACACGCAAAAAAGCTGCTGTTATGAATTATTTCCAAATTTGCATTTTTTTCCATACTAATGAAAATAAAGTGCTTGGGCTAATCGTGAATTCTAATGATATGTAAAATTTTTAATTTGTATGCTTGTAAGGAAACCAAAATTGATGCATACAAAAAAAAAATCTTTGGCCGTTAACATGGAATGGTCGAAATCTGGAACTTGTACAGTACACAAACTCAGTTCCCCAACAGCATCGACATCAACCCAACACAAGAACCGCCCGGCCTAGATGAACCGCGAAAGATCTGGGTCACACTAAATAGAATAAGGTCCGACGTCAGCTGCTGTAACCACAACCACAAATGGGGCTACAGGCCCTCGCCACACTGTGACTGTGGCGCGCCAGACCAACCAACTACGCACATTGTGGAGGAATGCCCCAGGCGGCGTTATAAGGGAGACAAAGGATCTGCATACTATAACCGCGGATAACAAACCTAGACATTAAGCTGTAAATGTACATATAATGTTAACATTTGTAATTTAATTGTTATTTTTGTCTAAATAAAGCCATACGATAATAATAATTTGTATGCTTACCGGCTAAACATAGACTACACTGTACCTTTTACACCACCAACTGTACCTGTACCTGTACTATTATTTAATCTGTGACGACACCTCGACCTTTCGACCCGTGCTTTCAGGAAAAAATCTAATACGAACAATGTATTAGATTTTTTCCTGAAAGCACGGGTCGAAAGGTCGAGGACTTTTTGAACTAACGATCCATTTTGTCAAAAACCTGTGTATATAGGAAATTAGGAACCAATTTATGCTCCGACGCAAAGTACTGTTATACTTGCACTGTGAAGCAGTATGTAGCTATATCACTGTAACGCGTTCACAAACATTCACGGAGGAATCGAAAATAAACTCACTCGTATTGAATTGACGTCTCGTCAGTGCTATGATAATATTGATAGATCATAATTTGATATGAACGGATATGAATTCATCTTGTGTTAGCTAGATATTGATCTATCGAGATTAAATTGCGCATTAGCTTAAGCCAACGTACGAACGTATTGCGCATATTAATATACATATACAACGTTATTGCTAATGCAACGTTTGATAAGAGGTTATGGGGAGATTGAATGCAATCCAGAAATGCATGAAGCAAAAGTGACTATTTACAAAATAAGTAACTTAAGATTTTTTCCTCGAAAATGTCAGAACGGTGAACATGTAAAAAAAATGGTATCTTTTTGAGGCAATTACTAAGTGTGCACCTACATTTAATTAAACGTTTTGTTCAGCATTAGTCTTCGCCCTGTTTCACTTAGCTGAACTTGTTTGGTTATAATACTCGGTTAATTGGTGACCGAATTAAGGTGCCTTTTTGTAAAGGTAAAAAACTGTAGATATTTATTAAAATTAACTGCTCAAGTATTGTACGCTTATTTAACTATATCACGACCTCATTTTAAAACTTTAAACCCATTTTAAAATTGGTGAAAGACGTATTTCACGTTAACAGATTTTGAGGTCTACTTTCTTATGTTTACAAGTAAATCTGGTTTTTCAATCGTTAATTAGTTAAGCGTTTTGTCTTTTATAAGTAGTGGGGGACCGTACGTGGGTCAGAAAAAAGATTTCACCATAGGTAGTTTTTGAAGTGATCGAGCAGAATTAATTAAAGAAAAAATGAAAAATAGCTAAGTATCTCGATAATGGTTCACCTTTGCATAATGGGGTCAAAAAGCTGCAATAAACTTTCCCTATAACCCCTTAACGGCAATAAGTTGAATTACCAACAATAACGTATCTATTCTATTCTATTCTATTCCAACCTGCGACGAAATAAATTAAACGATCTTTTCGAAGCTGTGGTACTAAATAAAATACAGAAAGTTCAAGTATTTTTTATTAAATAAGTCACTTAAAAATAAACAAACATTAAACTGAGTGTCGTTCACATTTAAAAAGACGTAGGTACTAATGAGGGATATTTTATGTAGATACACTCTTTTTGTACGCATTAACTAACATCTTGCCTCAGAGACAGTGCCATCTTTTAAAAAGAGCGTAACTGCAGGGCTTTTCCGAAGTAAATGCGATCTTCTGAGCCATACTTATAGTCTAAACTTCCTTGTTGGCATTTTCTTCGGCCGCCAGGCGGTTATCTTCTCTCTGCTCGAAGTACATCCACCTGAAACACGACGAAAAACTTGTTAAGGTCAAGATTCCTCGTCATCATCATATCAGCCGAAAGACGTCCACTGCTGGACATAGGACTCCCCCAAAGAGTGCCAGAGTCCTGCGGTCCTGCACCACCCGCATCCAGTGGACTCCCGCGACCTTTATCTTTACGGTCAATAATCTTGCAGGATTATTACATCCAAATTGGAAGTGGCTAACTAAACCCACCTGAATTACCCACCTAGAATATCACCCACAATAGAATATCACAAAGTATTGTCAATTTGTTTAATATTATTTTTTAAACCATGGTTCATCATATCAGCTGAAAGACGTTCACTGCAGGACATATGCCTCCCCCAAAGAGTGCCAAAGTGACCGGTGCTGCGCAACCCGCATCCAGCGGACTCCCGCAACCTTTACCAGGTCATCAGTCCACCTTTTGGGGGTCTACCCACTCCGCGCCTTCCGGTACGGGGTCGCCACTCGAGAACCTTTCCACCCCAACGGCCATCGGTTCTACCTGCTATGTGCCCCGCTCACTGCCACTTAAGTTAAGCGATTCGGAGGGTTATATCGGTTAAACCAGGGTTCAATATAGTAAAATTAGAACTAACACAATTTTAATCAAAAATATAATATTAGGTTTTAATTTGACAGTCATCAGATGGAACTTTTGTCTGGCTGTGTTTTATATGGAATGTTCAATCTCGCGACCTCACAAGATCTCGGAAAATTGTACGAGATTCAGTCTCGTAAAATATGGACGAGATCTCGCGAGATTGCATTCCCTAGTTGGACCAGGTGCGTCAATTTATCGCCGCGAGAAATGACGCGGCGCGGCGCAAATAGCTACACATTGAGACATAATGAAAGTATGTCAAAAGGAAAATGACTAAGAAATACATAAAAAATATTCTGCCCGCACGGTGATATAATCGAGAAGGATTGTCCTTATGACTACTAGTTAGGTGACATACACACACACACATACACATGACACAATGACACATGACATGATGATTACATGACATAATTGGCTACTTGACAATTTTTTTCAGGGTGCCTTTTGTACCAGTTTTCAGAGTGGATCGAATGTTGTGGACTAACTACAATTATAGCACGTAAAAGGACAAAAGAGAGGGTCAAAGGAAGATCCGCGCTGGTGACAGCCGAAACGGCTTGTATAGGTACAGTCGAGGACAAAGAGATGTATACACTTTTGGACCTAATCGAATGCGGTCGCCTACAATTTGTAGGCACAAACTGGCACAGTATTATGACGTCACAGCATTATCTTCGTACTAACCGTAGTATGGCACATCACGTAAATTGCTGTTGTGGTCATGAAATACTGCGATGAAGTACACTGTTGTCAAAAAAACACGAATTTTTAAAGTGTACCAACTTAAAAAAAACGTAAAAATTTTTTTTTCCTAATGCGTCAAGGGTCTTTGGGTTATTATATTACTATGTCAACTTTTTCCGACCAAATCGGAGGAATCCTGAAGAAAGGTCAAGAGTACCCATCCTAAACCGACGAGCACCTATGCAGAATGTAATGAAAGTGAATGAAGCAAGAAAGATCCCTTCGTCAAGAAACTAGCAAGTAAAAATCCGTGATCTCTGCCTACCCCTCCGGGAAATAGGCGTGATTATATGTACTTATGTAAGCATGAATAATAGAATGAAATATCGGACATTTGCTCATAATACAGCCAAGAACAGATGGTTAAAGTTTTCCGTCATAATTATATGTGATGTGCAGTCAGCATTAAAAGTAACTGGGCAAACGAAGAAGTCAAAAGTCTTTATTAAAAGGGAATAAGAGCTTTTGAAGACGTCAATTGCGCAGTTGCTTGCTGACTGTATCTGTAGATCTACACGAAAAAACTATAACGTCTCTGATTTTTTAATCTAAGATTAATTTTCACTTATATTTAAATACGGAACACAACAACTAAAATTTATGAAGTCGAAGGAGTTTAATAATTTTCTTCACAATTGCTCGTAACGTACCTCTTATTGTGTCGCTTTTAGGCTCATAATCCTGGATATTAACAACGCGTGTTTTATAACATTACAACACTTGTGTGTTATGGTTATATCCCGATTAAGTCACGTTGGCACCTTGCAGATATATGCATGAACACGGTGCATTCGTAAATTAACCGGGTTGTACAGAACGAACAGCTTTTTTAAAAAAAATCGGCAAATGGATTCTTACTCGACTAAACAAATTAAATCCTTTTTGTTAATTAAATGACTATTTCTTTTTGTATATGATATGGAAACGTTTAATTTAGTAAAACTATTCACTATTCATAAAATTTTACATGAATTAAATACAGATAACATTTAAAAACGAAAATATTATTTTATTTTGTACTGGCAATAGTTGTGTTGTGCGCCATTATAGGTTATTTATTTCACAAATATTTGTAAAATTTGTTTATGCGTGTTTGGTTATTATCAAAAATGTTGACTAGTGGTGACTAGAAAAGTGATAAATAGAATGGACGCCACTGGAAATTCTTGGCGATGTGCAATTGTGAGTAAAAACCTATTGTCATCTTAATGATTTGCTTAATGTAAAGTAAATAATTTGGCAGGCCTATAACATTTTCATCTTATGTAAATGATTTTTTCCTCGCAAAATGTGTTGAAAAACTTCGTATGATACGCGTGAGCTTAGATAATTACATCCTCGGCTTCCTTATCACGCTCACCTGCGGTTCGCGTGAACAATTTCGCCTCTGATGTAATTATCAACATACCTCACTTGTATCACAATGTACTATTATATGTGCGATATAAATAAATGAGTAAGAGTAAAGATATATTTTATTAATGAGTAATGACACACGTGCAGATAGGTCACTCGCTGGCCCTAGTTGGGATTTCCTACTTACTGCATTTGTATCATAAATAACTATTACTGGTTAATATTTTTAGGCTTCCGTACCCAAAGGGCACCGTTAGTTTCCGTACCAATAGTTGTAAACAATATACCCATACAACGTGTCGATAGTTTTAAATATCTAGGCAGTCTGATAACAAGAGACTCCAGATGCACACCAGACATTGTCGCTAGAGTAGCCATGGCGAAAAAAGCTTTTAACCAAAAGAGGCAACTCTTAAGATCCAGTTTATCATGTAGGAGCAAAAAGTTGCTAATAAAAGTGTACATTTGGAGTATTGCCCTTTATGGCAGCGAAACGTGGACAATGACACAAAGGGACCGGGAAAGACTGGAAGCGTTTGAAATGTGGTGCTGGAGACGGATGGAAGGTATATGCTGGACTGATAGAGTAACAAATGAGGACGTTTTGTGAAGGGTAAAAGAGCAGAAATCGATTTTGAACACCATCAGCACTAGAAGTGGGAAAATGATTGGTCATTTGATACGGCACGACAACTTCTTTAAAACCATAATGGAAGGAAAGATGGAAGGAAGGAGGGGCAGGGGAAGACCACGACGTAGTTATATAGACCAAATAAAGGAAAAAGCTGGTGTCGTGTCGTATCAACAAATCAAAGGGCTGGCGTACGACAGAGAGAAATGGAAAATATTCCACCGACAAGAGGATAACTCTTAAATTAATGATGATGATGACCCAAAGGGTAAAATGGGATTGAAAATTTATATGGAGCCACGATATAAACGAGTTCCACGCGAACGGAGTCTGAGACGTAGCGTATAATTGATGTAAGTATAATTTTCAACATTTGGGTTTGATTCGTTGTGACACATCCGAAACGTCGAGGGGTAATAATAAGGCAATTAAGTCCCGTTTAGTAAATACGTGTGAGAATCGTGAGCTCAAAATCAACTTACCCAAATATAGCTACAGCAGGAACCGTCATAGCCGCTCCAAGGAGGAACACTGCTCCTGGCAGGAAGCTGAGGGTCGCCATGTAGACCCTGGAGTACAGAGGCCCGTAGACCAGGGGCATCATGGCTTCCGCCAGGCCGAACAGCGAGTTCACTTTACCTGCAAACAATAGCCATGATGCCTCATGTTCAAATGGATAACGTAGTGATGCTAAATGGATAGTAAACCATCAAATCGTAATAAAGATGAAATTATAAAATATAATATTATTATTCTTGTATATTCCGCGTATTAGGTAGTGCGCGATTGGTTACTGTGCGTAATGTACGCTAAGTTTAAGTTTGGCTTCAGATTTCTTTGTTAGTTTATTTCTATAAGTGAAATCCTGTAATTGGCTATATGGTTTTATTATGGTATCTAGAAATATGTTGCGCTGTTGGTTTTCCATGTATCAATAAATAAATAAATAAATAATTAAAACCATAAAAAGATATGAACCTTGAAAGTTTAGAAAAAATATGCATTTTTTTATCGTCCAAGAGTAAATTTAAAGCTACCAATAGCTTTTATAGAAACAAAATTGTATGAAAACTATGCATTTGAACAACAATTTACCTGATTTTCCATACAACGATTAGTACAAATGCTTAGTACAAATATCAGTTGTGACGTCATACCCGTCCCATACAAACATTTGTTCCTCTCCAAAAACTGTTTCGAATGAAATCCTATTGGCGCGCGGGGAACTTAGCGCTTCGGCAATGACTAATTCTTGAAGGCAGATCCTATTCCTAGGCGGTTTGCCCTTCGGGCATCTGAAGCTAACTAACAAACCTAACCTGTGGTTGTGGTTTGCTATCGTAACGGGTTTCTTTATATTCTCTATCTTGCTACTCTCAGGCGGCGATCTGGGCGCCAGCGGGCAGCGGGGTAACAAGCGGCAGTTCATACAATCGAATGATGTTCAATTAGGACAACTATTCGAGTCCAATATGTTTGATCGCGCGTTCACGCGAGTAAAATTCGCGCGAACTTGCGATAATAGCGTAGTCGCGTTGTATTAGGACGATCCCTGAAGAAACTGTCCGCGCAGACGGTCGTCCGTACGGACCCGTCCGCATTGACGCTAGTACCGAGACAGGCATTGCACTAGAAATGACTAAGATGCATGTGACCGACTTACTGGGGCGCTATTACGTAAACTAATAACTTCGTTGCGCAAATCAGTGATAGTTGCTTCCGAGGCTTCACACTTTGACATTATTTCGGCTAAACTTGCTTTAAGAGCCACAATATCCTTCAGCAAGCTGCTTACGTCGACATGGTCCGGTATATAGGACGGCAATCTGGAGACTCCCGTCGCCACGAACTCCGGCATGACGTGTTCGTTCTCCCTCAGAATATCTATGACATCCTCTAGGGTCTTCTTCCCGGCTGTGTCTCCTCTCCGGTGAGGACATAATACATATTGGTTAGTACGGGAGCTATCCGTACTGACGGTCAGCATTGACACTAAAACCAGCCTTAGCAGCGATACAATCGCACGATTCACCAACGCGCAACGCGCGACTGCCGCGGGACACTTGCCAGATGACCTGTCATTCAACATCACCTATATCGATACTGTATCGCGTTTGTATCGTAGCAAAACGTCGTTGTGTGTCGTGTTGATATTGGTTAAGAGCGGTAGCTATAAAAATAATATAATATCTTGGAAGGTTACTCAGCGCTTCCGTGTTAAGTCTAGAATTTGGTCGCGGTTGTTGTTGTAACAAATACTGGGCGAACAAAACAATGTGTGTCATAAATACTGAAATTATATATTAAAAAAAAACATATTATACTGTGTATGTCGTAATATCGTGAATAGAAATCGCTTTGGTATTTATTCCGAAATTGGAGAAAAAAGGTAACAGTTTTTATTCCTTTTGGGAAATTTTGACATTGTGTTTTTAAGTACCTAATTATTTTCGTTTTATTTATTTTTTGACATTAGATTGTCTTTCTAGAAACATTCTAGACTAGTATTTTATTATATTTTTTTTAAATACTTCATATAAATTTTAATTTTTATGTTGAATAAATTACTCTAAGTAAATTAGCTTAAGATTATGTTTCTACCTGAAGATTTGAAAGTGCTTGTTACTGGGCCTACTTGAATAAATATTATTTTGAGTTTGAGTTTAAGTTTGAACATTCCTCCAATGATTTTCAGAATCCTGATCTGGTTTTATTTATTCGTTTATTTATTTTATTTGGGACAATCATCTCATCCACCACAATAATATACCACAAATCGAAACTTAAAAACCGAAACAGTCCTAAGACCAAAAATCCCCGTCACATCACATCATCAGCCTATATACGTCGCACTGCTGGGCACAGGCCTCCTCTCATGTATGAGAGGGAATGGGCAGTAGTCCCAACGCTGGCCCAGTGCGGATTGGGGACTTCACATACACATTTGAATTTTTTCGCAGATGTAAGCAGGTTTCCTCACGATGTTTTTCCTTCACCGAAAAGCTAACGGTAAATATGAAATCATATTCCGTACATAAGTTCCGAAAAACTCACGTTGGTACGAGCCGGGATTCGAACCCACGACCGCCGTTCGACAGCCGCATGCCTGAACCACTGGGCTACCGTAGCTTCCCCCCCCCGTATAATAAACCCCGTAAATCCCCGTATAAACATAAAAAACAGGAAAAAAGTATTTTAATATCAAACCAGGGATCGAAAAAAACATAAAAGTCTAAGTAGCGCAGCAAAATGGCCCCACACAATGGGTGCCATTACCATTATGCGGGGATGGGGGCGGGGCGTGCAAACGATGCCAGGCAGCCTTTTAGTTCGAACATGCGCATTCCGGGTTTTTGGCACGTGTTTGCTTAGTTTGTGAGGAGCTCGCATTGTATGGTTTTTTGAAAAAAGTCACTTTTTTCGTTCGCTGTATCAAACGAAGTAAAAGTACCTACTACCACTACTAAAAGCCAGTAATAGATAATCATATTATTATTTTACATGGATGGGTCTAACGGGTGCAAAATAATAATTTAATAGGTAGTACATTACGTAACTAGGGCGGTGAATTCGTTAATGCACCAGATCGCAGGTATAAATATGCGCTCTGGGGCTTCACGAATTACCGCCCGTGTTGAGTAAAAAATTTTACGTCTTCACCTGACGTAAATATGTTGAAGTACCTACTTACAAAGCGCGAGAGTTTATTACAAATAACAGATGTCGACAAACACAGTCAATAAAACCAAATAAATGTAAGTATCGATATTATTATATGCACAGGTGTATTTAAATTGAAGGGATGTCTACAAAACAGGCAATGAGACTTTATACACAGTGTACATGAACCATCCGGAATGACGTAGGTACACGAAGACACGCATCACATGTTAGCCGACACGTGGAAAAGCCACGTATTCAGAGCAATAACGCGTGGTTGCAGGTATCCAAGAGGCAACCGGATGTCTCGCGGTATTTGAGCTCCCGAAGTGTTGTGGATCCGTCCTGGATTGGGGCGGAAAGGTTCTCTAGTGGCGACCACGTATCGTAAGGCGCAGCGTGGATAGACCTCGACACGGTGGACTGTGGACTGATGACCTGGTAAAGGTCGCGGGAGTCCGCTGGATGCGTGTAGCGCAGGGCCGATCATTGTAACGCTCTTTGGGGGGGTCCAGCAGTGGACGTTTTTCGGTTTTCTCATTGAGAAATAAAGTATTGCGACTCACCTAACTCCTCACTAGTAACCAGCTTGGAGGCTATGGATCGCATGGCGATGAACGATGTGCCGTTGAAAATCTCCACCAGTGGGGCTGCAACAAAAAGAAATTCATATACTCGTATATATGCCGTATATATCATACAATCTAATAAATAATGATGTTAGGTACCTATTTTATAATCAACGGTGCGTTTTTTTGATTTCACTTAGTTTTAATTTTATTTAGTTAATGTCAGTTATCATCTTGTATATACTTTAGAAAATATGTATTTTATGCAATCGTTATATAATGTATGTTTTTTCAGTCGAGTACCACGTTTAGGCCACGAAGCTTGCTGAGTGGCATAATTAAGATACGAGACTTAAAAAGCTAATTATATAACTATTGTATACAATACTTTTTCTACGAGTCAACTGAACTGATTAAACAAACTTGGTATCTATTGAAAACGAAGTGCATCCAACGGCTTTTTATTTTTTGTGCGTTGATGTCTATTTACCTTTTGACTACAAAGTGCCGCGAGTGGCATTATAGGTGGAGGGCAACACTGATGGCGGGTATAAGAAAAAAAAACACTGGATGGCACTAGATTCATAATGTGACTACTCGAATAAACAAATATTACCAATAAGAGAAATAAGTAGTTTTTATTAATGGATAAAGATAGACCCCGGATGATCGGTAGCTATCTTTCAACTGTTAATATTATTAACATGTTTAGGTATTGTGTCCTCAAAAAGACCGATAGATGAGTTTTTCTATTGTTAACATAGCAAAACCTAAAGGCTGATGACGATTGAATACAAAGAACCGCTTTACGTAAGGCCGTGGCGTTCTTAATAACCTGTTAATAAAACAAATCAGATGAAAGAAGATCAGAATAAGTGAATTCATGTTCCTCATGATATAACAGAAAATCCGTAAACAGTCAGGGATGTCCCTAGATTATTGTTTATGTTTCAAGTCGCCGTCTTTCTGATTTTGAAAAACAGAAACATGGAACTGGGGGCTTTCTCAGGAATTCACGATCGACGTATTTGCGCTATATACGCTCTAGATTTTGGCGCGGCGCCGGTCCAATCGGCCGGACCGGCGTCGCACCAAAATCTGTCCATGAATGTTAAACTGTAACGTTAAAACGGAATGTGAAGCCATAGCCGGTAGTGCGTCGGCCGGTTTACTAAGGCTGGTTTTAGTGTCATGCGGACCGTCAGTACGGATCGCTCCGCACGGACCAATATGTATCAAGCTTAAGAAAGCGTTTTAGACTAAACTGTAATTGCATTTCATATTTGAATGCATCGTGCATCCACTGCGAGGTGGCAGGCAGCTAGTAATCAAATATGAATTGCATCTGCTGTATAGACGGTTCAAATTCCTTTGCATGTAATAGAATGCACTCCGGCCCGGCCCGTCGGTGGGAATCGTACATAATGCGGACGGGTCCGTACGGACGGCCGTCCACGCGTACAGCTCCGCCATACATATTGGTCCGTATGGAGCGATCCGTACTGACGGTCCGCATGACACTAAAACCAGCCTTTAGCCCGAGGTCCTGGTGACATCGTTATACGTGACCCGTCAGTACTGCTCGACGAAAGCCGAACAGATCATCGAGTAGGTACTTGCGTTTGAAGACCAAGCTCATCCTGAGGGTTGAGAGGTTGGAGTCCCGCCACAAAGCGAGTTTCAATTCATTTGTGGTGAGAGTACCAACTGACAAGCTGTCGACCTTCATGCAGGAGGAGATCTGGCCAAAGGGTGTAGTTATCCGGCGATTTCAATATTAGCGACGACAATATTAATGATAATTCATACACAAGTTTAGACGAGACAGCAGGAAATAATACTATTAAGGTGAGTGAAAAATAACATGTAGGTACTAATTGGTCAGGTATTGCTTTACAACCGTTATTTAACTTGACCTGTTCGTTTGTTGGTGTGATGGTGTGGGGTGTGGGACAAATCTTGGACCTGAATATTGAACCAGTTAATTCAACCGATTGAGCTGGTATTCTGGGTTTAGATAAGTATCTATAGTCTGAAACACAATTCAATATTATTGTACCATCGAGCTGATCTGATGATGGAGACCGGAGGTGGCCATGGGAATTCAGCATTTAACCGACGTAATGTTGAGTTTGGGCTCGTTACAATTCGTCTCAATATGTCGTTGATGACGCATACAGAAAAGTACAGTAGGAAATAAAAGCTTGTGCCAAAAGTGAAATATTTGACAGAAACTTATGGATAAGTATTAGTATTTCCATCACGGTAAACGTTTTTAGTCGGCAATAAACTGAAATTAGCGGTAGGTAACATATTATGCTTTAAACTAATTGAGCTCCACTCGGGGCGACGAATCTTTCAATCCCTCCCTAAGATGTCATTAAGAGTGCACGCCCACGCCCACGGTAGCTCAGTTGGTTAAGAGCAATGGACGGATTCCAGGGGTCGTGAACTCAACTCCAGCTCGTGGCGAATAATTTTTAAATTTTTAACTTTGATTGAAGTGTAGAATTTCGTTAGCAGACTGCTACAGGCTGCTCAGAGAGTGGCAGTTGTATAATTAGCGAAGTCCTAAAGGTTACTAGTCTATTTTTAGGTAACATTTTAAACAGTAACCGAAAACAGTTATTACAGTTACGGTTTCACTCTTTACAATACAATACTAAAACACTTCGTTACACACAAAACAATAGTAGTAAAAAATGTACAGAACGTAACGAATATAAAGAGAGACAAATAACGTCTTTACGTAACATTTGCGGCTAGGTTATTATTATTATTATGTAAGCCTCGAACACTTTCAAGCTATGTAAATCCATACATAATACTAGTACCCATTTACCGTTACATCGGTGAACAGGCGCTATTAAGCGGATAATCCTTCATTGTTTACGCAAAACAATGGAATATGGTATATCCTACGAGTATAATATATTCGTATACACGTGTATCGAAGCCTATTGGGGACTGTCGTTTCATAAAGACAATGGCCTAAGTCTGTGTTTGGCCCTATGGTTGACTGGTAGACAATGTCTTGCGGCATTAAGTCCGCCTTTTGCACTTTTTTGTTTTGCGCAATTTAGTTGAACCAAATAAATAAAGGCGATGAATACTATACCGATTCCAAACCTATACAGTTAGTCTTATAAACCTTGATTTTCGGTACCTAACTTCTAACTGAGGTCTGTTGGCAGATTCACTTTAATTCGATGGAACCTTATTCAATATTATCAATTAAATTCACATTTCAGTTTAATATATATTTATAGGTTGAATTTTTTTTATATAAGCGTATTTCGGAATTACCAAAAGGCCTGTCTAGACAAAGCTTTATGGAGTTGATATAACGTAGCGAGGCATGGGAAAAGCAATGAATTCTCGATACGAAAGAACTAAGTATACGTCCTAGTTTGCGACTTAAAATGCTATCAGTATCAACAATTTGGTATTAAGGTGTCAACCGTTGGTAATTTACCTTAGGTTGTATGCCCTGTGTTTGATTTATGTATTGAGGTGTACAATAAAGAGTATTTGTATTCTATTGTATTTGTATTTATTTGTACGAGCGAAATCGGCCCTACAGCACAGTAAGAGAAGAGTGTGAAATAGTGAATGGCCGACTAGTCATACCCAACCTTTTTTTTCTACGAGGGCCGCAAAGACATTTTAGCTCTTTAAGGAGCCCCGGGCCGTAAGGTACATATTTATGGTTTTTAATACTAGGATCGCATGGTTGATGGCAGGCCACTCGCAAAAGCCGGACAGGCCGCGGGCCGCAGGTTCAGTATAGGAGACGCTACACGGGCCGATATCGGCCGGACTGATTCGGCCGACACATGATTCGGCCCGCGTGGTTACGTGTCGGAAGCACGGCCGCCAAACTACATCAAGGTCACTCCATACAAGATTTTCTGTGAACTTGCTTGGCCTTCCGCCATCGTGTAGTGTAGCGTCTCCTTATAGCTGATCTAAAACCAGCTCCACACAATGGACCATCATCATGGCAAACCATACAAGTCGCAGTTAATCGGTAGGATGAGATGAAAATATGTCTTACTCCTTTTTACGCATAGTGCGTCCTGTATGATGGGTCATGATGGCCGATTGTGTGGCCCAGCCTTAATAGCCACGGATATGAGCCGACACGGAGTGTGAACGAGACAGCAGTGAACTATAGGACCTAAATAACGAACTAGTTCCCTTAACCGATTGAACGTGATCGGAGCTTCGTTCAATGACCGAGAGAGCGCAACTCTAAAGGTTGACTCTCTAAGGAATTGTTATTGTGAAATTAAGTATATATTTTGATATGAAAAGCCTCGTGATGGAGTAAGAAAATTCAGTATTCATTTAATCTATCAAAGTAATAATAATGTGTTCGTCAACGATAATAGGCTGCCTTTTAATGCCCTGTCATAACTACCTGTGTGGTACGAGTTGGGTTTTATACCCGCGAGTTCCAAATTCAGAGTCACTTGCTACAGTGCCATCATAACTACCACAATTTGATATTATATAACTACCGATTTAAAGAGGTTTTGACTCGAAATTTCGCAGAGTAATTACGGTATCATTTATCAAGGTTTTGTAGGATTTGTGGGCATTTCTGAAAACGTTAAGGCTCATCGCGCGTGAATACGGGTCTACGCAACACAGACGATTAGACATTTAATATGTCTAGCTTGGCATTCACTGACGCGCCACTCTCTCTTTCGTCACTGTGACAAATGTATGCATTCAAATGGAATGTACACTACATCCAAGAGTACGCCACATAGTTTCCGCTTGGTCGTGGTTGGATCGGTCTGCGGACGCATTACATTCCAATGGGCTTCGCGCCTTGCAGTGGCGTGGTCTATAAAACGTTGAATTTTGATATTCACGATCATATCGAGTTGTCTCTTTCTGAGTCGAGATGTTTCTTTCGGATGGCGTATTGGCGCGATGGGATACCTCCCTATCTAGCTATTTTTAAACACTACGTTTTAGACATTAATGGATAGATTCTGGCATGGCGTCACACTATTTGGGTCGTTCGCACGGTCATGAATTTGTGCAGTAAATTTTGAGTAGTATTAAAATGGGCAGTACGTGAAACGCCGCAGTCTGACGCGATTCCTTCATTACAATGTCTCGTTACGCAAAATAATGAGTTCCTCGAGTATTTTTTTTATTGAATCGTATGACATAAATTATTTGGCATTTAAAATTTTTCACTCTTTAGTACCACCCAGGGGACACGTGCAGGGTTGTGGTAGGTAGTTCCTGCGGACGCGAGTAACAGTTGTCCCCCAGTAACAGTTGTCCCCCAATTGAATTGGTCGTACACGCAACATACCCAGATATATCTCAGTGGTGGTGGTAGCGAAGGCAAAGATGAAGGAGGCGAGGATCTTGCTGGCGCAGGAGATGATGCCCACAACCGTGTCGTCCAGCTTCATGAAGTCGCTGAAGATGCTGATCGAGAACAGCGTCCCTAAACCACACAATTAATATATATTAGTGTTGGAACCGAAGCACAAAACAGATACGTAGGTACAGAAATCAATCTACATACAAGTGCGCTCGAGCAACGCACACATAGACACTGCTTACTACACGATATCTCGGATCGGGTCGGACCAGCGCGAGCGCTTGAGACGCGTCTGTGAACTTTTTTGTGCAATAATGGAGCAACAAAAAAAGTATTATAACTGTTCAGTGGACGGTTGTTTAAATTCAACATTAAACGGTGAATTGTCGTTTTTTAAGCTAATTTCTAATATAACAATGACATTAAAAATAAAATATATTAGTCATTATTAATTTATATTTCCATTATTCCCGTTTTATTCTCAACAATAAATCAAACAACTAGATACGAGTGCCACTACCACGATAGTTGTTTGTGCATAAGCCATAGTTGACAACCCTAGAGCGACCGCCGAGCGTAGGTATGAAAAGTGAGGTCAAAGTCAAAGTTAAAGTTGAATGAACCTATGAATGTCAATAAACTACCACCGGTTCGGAAAGAAAACCTCTGCCTCGAGAAGAACCTGCGTAAAAAATATTTTTTTCAAAACAGTTACAATATAATGTAGTCTTTTATAAGATTACCTACATTGCTACAGAAGAAAGCCTGTTTATTTATTTTGCGATAGATTTCTAGTGCAGGACTTTATCACTGTCTATACCTATCTATTTTGTGACCGAAAGCTGTTGGAGCGTAAATGTTCTCGAGTGGCGACCATGTACTGGATCAGCAGCGTGGGTCCCCCCCAAGGAGCACTGACGACCTGGTAACGTCGCGGGAGTCCGCCGGATGCGGGTGGTGCAGGACCGGTCATTGTGGCACTCTTTGGAGGAGGCCCATGTCCAGCAGTGGACGTATTTCGGCTGATAGTCACTCGTGAAGGCTTCAATGAGGCCAAACACCATGGCTTTATCTATATAGGTACTGTGTTGTCACGAAACTTTCATGAGTATTCAACATTTCAGCTCAATCGGTTGATGATAACTGCTTTCAATTCAGTTTCAAGATTCGAGAGATCCCACTAAACATCTAATAAGGCAAGAAACAGAAAGTTTGTAAAATGTATGAGGTTAGAAGGTTATGGACACAGCAAACTACCATCTCTCTCAAATATGAAGCAGCCCAAATCAGACAGTTTGATAATTCGTGAGACGTACCCACTAAGTTGGTGATGATGCTGTAGGTGCAGAACATACTGAACTGCACCTCGTCCCAGTTGAATCGGTACCGCATGAACAGGTACAACACGTTCATTTCACCTGCCAAAAGAAAATCATAGATAAATAATTAAATACTAGAGGATCTCTCTCTAGAGGGGTAACTAATGTGTTGCATAAAATTGTTTGTTATAATTTTATTTTGCATAACAGCCCTTGGCAGAATCATCATTTCACAGAATTACTTTTCGCATACATTTCATTTCAGATAGTCATTTCGCATAACTTCCTTTGGCAGAATAGTACATTGGCATAATGACGATTGTAATAATAGTCCTATGATCGAATAATCGTGTCATCGAAATTTGTATCGCATAATATTTAGCTGGCATACTATCATTTGGCACAACGTTCTTTGTCAGAATCGTACAATGGTATAATGTTGTTATTAATAATAGTCATAGTTTTCTGCTCTTTTATTAAAAAAAATAACCTCGAAGACGGAAGCAGGAGCAAAGCTCCCACTTTCGTCTTCTAATCTATCCGCGACTAAGTCCCTGTTCCCTACTGCCTACGTGATTCGTGAAATTCCGTAGTAATAGGTACATATTGTACAATTTCTCGCTTGGCTCGCGCGTTTTAGGGTTGTCGCTTCGCTCGTCGTACCTACACCGATCTGCCTTACAATGCTTTCCGCGCTAGTTGTCACCTAGAGCAGCACGGTTCAATATTTGTACGGCTTCGGCGAAACGTATATTCTGGCACATAAAATTATACAAAAATAAAGACGGTGATATTAGTTGTATGCTTCAAGAAATTCGACAACAAACATACATCCATCGCCACGCAACTAAGTCACACTCCGGTGGTGATGCCAAGTGCGCGTTGAGTGGTGAGACAGCGTGGATCAGCTCCGAGTTATTGCGTGACTCTGTGCGCAGTATTACCTATGGGATAGTTAATGCGGATATGTCTCTCACCGTGCAGTGGTCCGAATATGACACAGACGACGACTATGAGCAGCGAGACGCGCAGCCGCCGCCGCCGCGAGCCGCTCCGGAACGCCACCGTGAGCGTCTCGCGCACGTGTCGCGCGTCGAAGAAGGAGCACACCCAGCCGCGGCAGCCCACTGGCGTTTCCTAATAAAATAATAAGATTCATTATCTTCCAAGCGTTATTCCCGGTTGTGCGCTAAGAGAGCCCGGGATCCGCTTGGCACCTAATCCAAAGATCTGGCATAGGAACTAGTTTTACGACAGCGACTGCCATCTGATCGGAAACCCAGAGGGAAAACTAGATCTTATTGGGATTAGACCGGTTTCCTCACGATGCTTTATTTCACCGAAAAGCTAAAGGTAATAATAGTAGATTGTGTCACAAGGGAGCAAAATGGCATATTTAGGTTGAGGGCGTAGTGGATCCCGAATGAAGCAAAGGATTCCAGAATATGGAATCCTGAGCGCAGTGAGGGATTCAAGTGTTCACGCCCAAGTTGGAAATAATTTTGCTTCCGTGTGACTCATACTGCTTCTCACATCACCTATGAGGATAATGAAATATATAAGTAATAAAACACATGTATTAGGTGAGTCGCTGTATTCAATTAATTATTATAAACCTACTGATTAGTGTTACTTTGAATAACATATAATTACTTGTATTTTATTACGTTAGTAGTAGTATCAATAGTAGTCAAGATAAAAAATAAATGCAAGTAATCGATTTAAAAAAATAAGTATTCGATTGTGTGTCGGTACACTATTTTCATGTATTCATTGGGATATATTATTTTATTCTGGCAACAATATGTCCTGGAACAGAAAAGTGCCACTTTGATCCCTCCTTGCAGGGAAGAAAAAGCCCTTATCCGAATAGCTGATGTGAAAATATTCTGTTCATAAGTTTGGAAAGACTCATGGTATGGTTATATTGAGTATCCATAATTAAATACTTTAAGTATTTGCCATAATAATAGTCCTAAGCTTTATTATTAATTTATTACAATCAAAACAATAACTGTCAAATAACACACATCAAAATCCAAATATATTCTTCAATCTAAAAATAAAGCAGAAACACAAGCACGCCATTTGAGTTCCTTAAGTAAAAGCTTAAAGCAAAATCCCTTTTAGAATTGTTTGCTCAGTATTCTAGAGATACACTGTCCTTGTTGAGAAAGGTCAACATTTATAGAAAACTCACTCCAAACGGTCTATTTAACTCGACGTATTGATTGATATAAGTGTGACATTTGTCGTCCACTTTACAGTATTGCATTGCAGTTGTCGTTAAAAAAAATATGTTACATATGTAACTAGTAAAATATGCGATGTATCAACAAACCTAAATTGTTAGCTCCATACACGTTCATACAATAAAACGCAAAGGTGATATATTATTGGCCTGTACTTTATATAGATTAATGGTTCAGTTATTCATTTATTCTAATAAAAAAATATACAACGGCGACTCCACTGCATTACTTGTGCTAAACTGTCACCAGAATCCTAACCCTACCAATAACAATAATCCCAAGAAGGTCAGATGTCTATGCTCTATGGTTTGAAAGGTTTACGCACTAATTACTCGTAGTGGATATGCCAATAATTATGATTAAGTCAAGCGGACAGAAACCGGAATATCCCTGAGATAAAGAGGGTGAGGTGAGATTACGATCGAATTCAGGCGAGGCAAGCCCAACATCTCAGAACGATGTAACATGAGTATGAAATATCACATGAATACGTCAAGCCAAACAGACCTCCAGTTTCACCCCAACATTGTTTAGTAGTACCTATAGTTCTCGCAAAGTGGCAGTTCGCGTATAGCGCACAATCTGACAATGATCCGCTATTTATGTCCCCAACACAATGCGTTAATCGTTAAAAGAGGCTAGCGTTCTGGTCATTTCCCGGCCTATAGGCCATAACGTAGGGTTGAAGGACATTATAGTTCACACATTTTACTACATTGTTTGGACAGAAATAGATGAGACCCTGTGTAATAACCGGCAGTAGAAGTTGTGTTCAATAATGTTAATTTAAAATGTTGGTGTCTCGCTGAGACCGTACATTGTAAGGGTGAGTATGCACCAGAGCTGTGTGGGGTACCGCAGCGGTATGCGAGGAAAAAAACCACCAACAGGCACTTGTCCCACCGCCGGCGAGTAGCGGGTACTCTCATAGTAGTTCTTACTCGCTTTTACTCGCACGAGTAAGAATTACCATGAGAGTACTGGATACTCGTCGGCGGTAGGACAAGTGCCATAGGAAAAGATGCGTGATCGAGGGTAACGGAAAATGGGGTTTACTTTTTTCATCGAATAAATGTATGGCGGAATTTTCATTTTACTTATAGTAAACATTTTTTTTAGAAACAGTAAACTTCTCTGTATTGTTATAAAACCAACCTAACTCAATTGAGTCTACACAAAATTGCCTTTTAGCTGTACCTAAAAAGTAACGGTTTCTGTTAAAAAAGTTCGTTGGAACAAAATTCGATGAAACAAAGCATTCGGTGATAAGTTTGTCGGTAAAATGAGGGATTCCCTCAAAAAGGATAGCCTCATTAATAAAGAGAGTGCGAAGTAGCAGCAACAACCTCCTGAGGGAGCAGGCAGAGCGGCTGGACTGTTCACTCGCAAAATAATACCTCATCCATATCATCAGCGTGCATATATACGTCCCAATAGTGGGCACAGACCTCTCATAATAATTAGTTTTATGGTAAATCTTGTGCCAAAATTAACTATCTAAAATACTATGTTTATTTTGGCTTCAAAATGTAAGGTGTGTTAAAAGTGTTACTAACCTACTATGGATCGACTAGGTCTGAAATAAACTATTTTATTTCTCGCACTCCGCCCGCTACCTTGCACTGCACTGGTGAATACTCATCCTTACATCGTGCAAATTGTATGCAGCGTGCAGCGTCATTGGGAGCCCAACACTTTACCCCCTCGCTGTCAAACAAGATTGATCTCCGTGACGCTACGCAAGCCGATCTAATAAACGACGTGATGTTGACATCTATTACAGGCCAATGTTGCGTCAAGTTAGGTTCGTGACTATCACTTATACTTAATTAAAGTCAAAATTTGAATTATTAGGCTATTATTATATTACGAGTAGCTACTAATTGCTGCCTTTTTTAGCGCAGGGTCGCATCGTGACTATTTTATCATCATCCTCCTAGCGTTATTGCCGGTTGTTCCCAGGTCCACTTTGACACCTAATCCAAAGGTTTGGCATAGGCACTAGTTTTACGAATGCGACTGCAATCTGACCTTCCAACTTCCAACCCAAAGGGAAAACTAGGCCTTATTGGGATTAGACCGATTTCCTCACGATGTTTTCCTTCATCTAAAAGCTAACCGTACATAAGTCCCGGAAGACTTTGGTACGAGACGGGATTCGAACCAACGACCGCCGCTTGATAGCAGCATGCATGAACCACTAGGATACACTAGCTTCTATTACAAAAAAAAAACAATTATTTATTCTGCAAATAGGCCACTTTTACATGTCAAACGGTAATTTACAATAAAAAATAATAATCATTCAATAAATATCGTGACATAATATATATGTAATGCATAATGCAAAGCCACGTATGTTGTGCAGGGAGGAACATACACACATGCAAACTGCCTTGCCACGATGGCGAAAATAAAGGAGTATTATTGAAGTGAAAACTTCTTTAGCGGCGCTGAGCACTTTTTGGGATGGGCAAAAATTGTTAAACTTGCGACAGATTTTGTGAGATCTCAGGAGGTCACGTGACCGTAGAATTGGAAGAGATTCGGGACGAGGCTTGGGGGCGGGGGGGAAAACGGGGGTTTGACTAGGGGCACATAGTTCTAATTTGTACTTTATTGTTAACAGTATATTTATTTTATTGGTATTCAGGATAACAACAGGCGTAATATAACAAAGACATATTCATGCTTACATAAAATAAAGCCTATAACAGTCATCCATTAAGTTACATTATATAAGGTCGTAACACATTTTCCGTAAATGCAAATTCCATTTTGTTTTATCAAACTTTTTTATTTTGCTGTTAGCCGATTCGACTTCATTCAAAACTGAACACTATTCTTACGAACATAATGCCGTTAAACACTTTTTGCAATTGCATATTCTGCAAATAAATTTGTAATTTTGTCCACGCGTCCTTTACCGTTTTGCTATTGAGTAAATTCGAATAGTTCGAATTTGGACGTTATTCTTAAAGAGATAAAGCTTTGAAAAATATTTGGCAATGGCAAAAACAAATTGATATTTTATTTCATCGTCTCCTTCATCAATTTTGCTGAATTAAGTTGAACTATAGCTTACTACTAATAAGGTTGTTATTAGATATATTGACACGCAGGAGAGGGGAGGGCGGAGGAAGGGTTTTTTTTTCCTAAATTAAAATTATTCAAGTTTTCTCTTCTGCCGGCACTCCCGGAGTGCAACCGGGTCTTTTTTTAATTTATTTTATTTTAGTTTTTATGTTTAATTTTGGTTCAAAGATTTGTGTGTCTGTTATTATCATCTACTATTTTCTCAGCGCCATGCCATCTAGTCCAAGTACAGGAGTTGGTTATTATCAAAAACTTAAAGCTATATTGACCTAACAAGTGCCTGAAAAAAATAATTAGTGCTTTTGTCCAGCGTGTCCACATTTACGACCATTTGTTCAGGCACTCTGCCCCACTATGTATTCTATTTCCGGCATTATATATTTATAGCTTTTGAAAACTCCCATACCTCCCTCTCTCATTCTCACCATTATTCCTCTCATCATTTCTTCGCAACAGTAGTTCACTGGATTAATTATTCTTTACAGTCCTCATTTTTACAAAAACCTTTTTATTCTATTCAACATTCTTCAAAAACTTGTTCGAAAGCCGTCATAAAAAATAAAAACTAGATTGTAAAGAGTTGAGAAGAGGGAGAAATACTTTTGCAAAACGTTTGGGATCAATTTATTTATTTAGGTCCTTACTCCGCGCCTCGTGGGAACAGAAAGGAATAATTGGTACCCTAGTATTGAAACCTTGCCTAGAGAAGTTGTTACACTTTTCTTCCGTGGAAAATTCCATAATTTCTGCTTCATACCTGCCTGTAGATATAAGTGCCTCGCGAAAGTGTCAGTTCCCCTTCAAATTGGCGACGCAATTTACCACTTATAGTTGTAGAACTAACAGGCACATGAACATAACGGACGCTTTATCATATAGTGACAGATCACATAACCCATCAGGATTCACTATATATTGTTAAATCCATATAATTATTTTTCACAACAAAATGGCAAAAAGGTAATATCAGACTCGGACTGTGGTACTTTGGTGTAATGTTTTTTTTCCGCGAGGTACTCTTTTATTCATATCAATCTCCATACAAATTTTCACCCCTTCAGGATATGATTTCCAGGATTAAAACTATCTATGTTCTTCCGGTCTCAAAACTATCTTTATACCACATATCATCTAAATCGGTTCAGCGGTTTAAGTACGAATAGGTAATAGATAAGACAAACAGACACGCGTTCGCATTTATAATAAGTACCTATGGATAACGTGTCAAATATAATTCCGATTCCAACTCAGTACATTAAGGGGAATCATTCATTCATTTCATTTGTTCATAACAAAGAAATTGTGTAGAATATTACAGTAAACATAATAAAAATACAATAAAATCCTAATGTTAATGTCAGTACAATAAATTCAAATGTCGATACAATAAATTCAAATAAATTCAAATGTCAGTACAATGTTTCCCTATTAAGTAATCTTATATAATCCAATGAACAATTTAGATATAAAATACAATTAACATATCATTCATTAGCTATAAGCTCTGATACAGAGTAATATGACTTTTTCAGAAGAAATTGCTTAAGCCTCGCATTAAAAACTTTACTGTTCGTCAACGATTTAAACTCAATTGGCAGCTTATTGTAAAGAAACACAGCCTGATAGTTTGCTGCATGCTTCGTAACATTGAGCTTCGTGACCATGGTGCTTTTAATGTCTTTTCGTCTTGTGGACAACCGAATTTCTGTGTCAGCGGGACTCTCATATTTGTGTAGATGTTTTACGAGGTCTGTCAAAAGTACTAGTATGTAGAGACACGGCACGGTAAGTAGATTGAGTTTGACAAAGTGCTCTCTGCAAGATTCCGTTTGGGGTATGCGGACAATGGTCCTGATAGGTCTTTTCTGGAGTCTGAAGGCTACGTCAGTGTTGTAGTTATAGCTGCTTCCCCATAACTTGATACTATAACGCAGCTTAGCCTCTACAAGAGCGTGGTATACCATTTTTAATTGAGTGGTATGAATTTCATCTCAGACAGCGAAGGGCATAACAAGAAGAACTTATGGTGTTACTTAATGTCTGTATCTCATACTTCCAGTTCAATAGTGCATCTATATGGACTCCTAAGAATTTAACAACATCAGTTTGCGCAATTTTGCTTCCATTTAACCCTATATCAAGGGCATCCGATTTGTTTGCTGTGGCGGAAAACAAGATGACACTGGTTTTTTTAAAATGAGCTTTAAATTATTTACCGTGAACCATTTATCAAAAGCCGCTAGAGCTGCGTTGGCTCTCTCGTTCAACTGTGTCATATTGTTCTCTTCGAAAGACTTCCTGACACTGTCAATCAATACGAGTAAAACGATTGTATTTTTTTGAATGTATGTATTGGGTTTGAGTTCCTTTAAAAAATCTAAATATAATGAACTCACCCACCCTTTTTACTGCTGACACCTGAGAGTAAGGCAAGTGAAGTAGGTAGTAGGCCCACCAGCTAGGTTAAGGGGTAGTCTATACTCATATTATATAGAGGAAAAGTCTGTGCAATTGTAGCTTTATGTGTTTTCAAGTTTGTTTGCTAGGCGTGATCTCCGGAAACAATAATCCGATTTCATTTTTCACCAGGTTCTGTATGGTCATAATGGTACGTTCTTTGCAATATGCGGGCGAAGCCACGCGGGCAGTTAGTATTGTATAGAGGTAGCTTGGAGATCTTATAGTCCTCTCGGATGCTTGGAGATCTTATAGACCTCTCGGACGCTTATAGGACGCTTGGAGATCTTATAGACCTCTCGGGCGCTAATAGGACGCTTGGAGATCTTATAGACCTCTCGGACGCTTACATGACACTTAGAGATCTTATAGACCTTTCGGACGCTTATAGGGCGCTTGGAGATCTTATAGTCCTCTCGGACGCTTATAGGACGCTTGGAGATATTATAGATCTCTCAGACGCTTATATGACGCTTGGAGATCTTATAGAGCTCTCGGACACTTATAGGACGCTTGGAGATCTAAGATCCTCTCGGGATATAAGATTGATAACTTTGATTGTGTATTTAATAACTTGCATTTTATTTTGACGATTAGAGCATCCGCATCTGATTGTTAATTTATAATGATTTTTCGCTGAAATATTATGACATTGTTAAGGGGCTACCCGAGGTTTCCATCGATTTTTGACAAGTTTTGAATCGTATCTCCTACTTTTGCACTACAGATAGAAGTATAAATGAAACGGTTATCGGTTCTTCAATCTTTTATCTCCATTTTGGTCTACCAGATTTTGAAACAAATGAATACTTAAATTATTGGTATGATCTTTTTAAACATTGTCTAAAATAACACTTATTTTGTATCTCTATTAACGTGAAAGATCTAACACATACGAAATCTACATAATTGGGTTTGTCTGTGACGTCCCTAAAAACTGATCCAGGGTTTTCATTTTAAACCAATTAACACAAAAGTTATGGCCAGAAACCGGTTTTTTGGCCTAAAATTGTTCAACTTGGATGCCAAATATCTCGAAAACAATGAACTTTGAAGTAAATATGGGATACTATATTGCTTAAAGCCGTTGTTGTTAACATAATAAGCTACAAAAAACCTAAGAAAACTCAGAGATTCAGATCGAAGGTACGATCCCATACGCCAATTATGGGAGCCCCTTAAAGTAATGACGGTAATTCATTTTCATATGAACGATTTAATCGAAAATACTTTGAGTTAAGTATACTTACTCGTATTCTATTAACTTAATTAACTAGCCATATCAATGCATCGATGTACATTAATGTATATATTATCCATAGTTATAGATCATCTACTGTGTGTTGCCGGCATGCGGGCTTTTTTTAAAAGGGTAAATTAACGGAGTTCTTTAACTTAATCTCATGATAAAGGTCATCCTTAATACAGATAATTAACTATAATTCCGACTTCATAAATTTTCTAACAAAATTGAAATTGCGAGCAATGTACAGCAAAGTAAATTGACAAGTACGTGTAAATGACAGCTCTTCATACTTTGTTTAGTACGGCGTCATACACCTAGTCCATTGAAGGTTTGTATTTTGGAAAATTAATCGCGCAGTTAATTTGCACAATTATGATTTGCAAATACATGCAAACAATTGCTAATGGAATATATTAATATCAGTTTTAATAAATGCCCGCATGCCGGTAACACACTGTATTAACTTATCTAATAAAGTTATTTACTCTCAGTGGTTTAACATTACTTACATATTTAGCCTAGTGGTTCAGGCATGCGGCTGTCAAGCGGCGGTCGTGGGTTCGAATCCCGGCTCGTACCAATGAGTTTTTCGGAACTTATGTACGGAATATTTACCGTTAGCTTTTCGGTGAAGGAAAACATCGTGAGGAAACCGGTCTAATCCCAATAAGGTCTGGTTTTCCCTCTGGGTTGGAAGGTCAGATGGCAGTCGCTTTCGTAAAACTAGTGCCTATGCCAATTCTTGGGATTAGATGTCAAAGCGGACCCCGGGCTCCTTTAGGGGCACTACCGGGAATAACGCTAGGAGAATGATGATGAGAATGATGAAATATTTTGATTTCAAATGGTGGCAATACACATTTAACTTATTTGGATAAAAATGTTAGCATCAAAAGTAGCTACGCAAACGAGGGTGTCAAAAGTCTTTATTAATATACACGGTGTTTTTATAATCGTCTTAGAGCCGAACCCCAGTTAATGTATACATTACAAAGAACTTAGAAAAAGGTTTTTTTTTAGTTTTTATTTTTTTTAAGATTTTTTTAAATACATAAAATATTGTTTTTTTTTGTATTAATATTAATTTTAATGGCTCCGTACCAATGAGTTTTTCGGAACTTATGTACGGAATATGATTTCATATTTACCGTTAGCTTTTCGGTGAAGGAAAAACATCGTGAGGAAACCTGCATACATCTGCGAAGAAATTCAAAGGTGTATGTGAAGTCCCCAATCCGCACTGGCCCAGCGTGGGGACTATTGCCCATTCCCTCTCATACATGAGAGGAGGCCTGTGCCCAGCAGTGGGACGTATATAGGCTGATGAAGTGTGATGTGATTAATTTTAATCATCCAGCTGAGTGACCGCAGTGTCCACTAGCCGCCATCTTATGTAGATAGGTACGAACTCTAACCGGGTGAATGAACTTCGCTCCGTGCGCCATAGAGAATTTTTCAAACTTAAATACGTTTTATTACTAAAAACTTAAATAAAATAAAAAAAATTTTCACGAATGATTTCATTTCATTTCATTTCATTTATTTATTTGCATTCAGGGATTAGTACCTTTCGGATACTTTCAGTGGGTTTTGGCTCTAAGACGGTTAAAAAAACACGTTGTATAAGAGCTTCTGATGTCTTCAATTGCATAGTTACTTCTGATGCGGACTGTACATAAGTAAATAGTCTTGGGATTAGGTGCGAAGCGGACCCGGGGCACAAACATACATACATATGTAGAGTCACGTCTTCATTCCCCAATGGGGTAGGCAGAGCACATGCTACTTTATGTTTTCCGTTGCCACTTTTAGCATAAATTCGGAATAAACGTTGGGAGGATGATGATGTCCTAAGTAAATAGTCTAACCCTAACAGGGCCGGCGTGGGGATTAGTTCCAAACAATATGATCGAATTAGATACTAAAGTACACAACTTGAAATCCTACGCTATGCGAGTCGTCGCCTAGGTTAATTTTGTATAAAAAAAAGAAAAAGTATATAAGGGGACAATCTTACACAAATCGACCTAGTCCCATAGTAAGCTCAGTAAGGCTTGTGTTATGGGTACTAGACGACGATATATATTATAGATATAAATAAATAAACAAATAAATAAATATTAGGGGACAATCTTGCACAAATCGACCACTGAAACTTAAATACATAGAAAATATGGGTCCATATAGGCGGCCATAAAATTCGTGACCCTATTTTTTTTTGTACTAACGTATTGTAGTCGTAATCATCGCTAGTCCTAATTATTTTCGTCCTAACGTTTTTGTTCCTAAATTTCTGTAACTATCATTAGAAGTCATAATGATCAGTTGTCCTAAAACTTTTCTCCTAATTTCATTAATAAGAACTTGCTTGAAGTCATAATTTTGTTAATCATAACAATTGTCTTCATAACGGACATGCATCATAATTTTGTTACATTAGATTAGATTATTTATTTCATGATAAAAAATTACATTACAGATTTGCAATACATATCAAAAAAATAAGAATTTTTATCACGATCGTCAAAAACAGAGAAAAATAAAATATAATATTAAGACAATGTCAACAAATGTCAGAACACAATGACAAGAAAATAGAAAAACAAATCAAAAGCCTAATATAATAACTAAGAACATAGTTCAACTCCTAATTTTGTTTTTCCTAATGAATAAACGCTTTCGCTAAGTAAATAAAAAAAATCGATTCTGGTGCTTCGCCGGCCGCTGCCGCGGCACGCTCGCTTCGGTTGCTCGGCTCGCGCGCGTAGGGTCGCGGTACAACTAACACTCCTCCTCACTTCGCTCGTCGTCGTACCTACACGGACCTGCCTTAGGCTACGTCCGCACAGACAGGCGGCTTGCTTAGCGTCTAGCTAGAGTCTTGTGACCTCGTCTTGTACCTTGCGATAAAAAACCACACGTTTATTTACTTCGATTTCGATAACGCCAAGTAACATTTGTGATGAGAAATATTATTTAAAAAAAATTTAGGATTAAAATATGTATGACTAGTGTCATTATGAATTAAACGGACAAGTGAGTGTTATGATGAAAAAAATATGAAAATCAATGTTAGGATTTGAGAAATTTATGATTATTGTCATTATGACCTCGAGTAGTTATGACTTACGATCGTTAGGAATAATAATTATTAGGACTAACGATTATTATGGCGTAAAATTGTATGAAGAACATTTTCGGACTTCCAATAGGACTTATAAAAATAGGTGAAACAAAGCGCCCCCAGAATATATCCATGACTCAGAAACAAATATTCATGCTCATCACACAAATTTTTACCCTTACCGGGATTCTAACCCAGGACCTCTTGCTTCGGCAGGCAGGGTCACTACCAACTAGGCTAAAGCGGTCGTCCAATCAATCAAATCCTCCTTCTAAATGCATACTAAAATTATGAATGCGCAAGTGTGTCTGTCTTTACCGCGTCACGCTCAAACCGCTGAACCGATTAACATGAAATTTGGTATAGGTATAGTTTAAATCCCAGGAAAGGATATAAATTAGTTTTAATCCCGGAAATCGTCCCCTGACCAGATGAAATCAGGGGTTAAAGTTTGCATGGAGCTACGATGTAAAGGAGTTCGAGTTTTATTAATTCATAATATTTCCTTAATCAGTTTGATTAACTACCTATGAAAAATAACGTGGACGTGGCGCAAGCAACATCTCCTGCCAGCATCTCCTGATGATGCCTCGTAGAGAGGCGAAACACGTGTCGAGGTTTTTGTCATTATTGGTGGTGGTTTGCTGTAATTTTTTGCATGTTTTTACGCAAATAGTTGCATCTTATCTTCACTAATAGACCAGCACGTTTTTTTAGCGGAATAGCAAAGGAATATTGTTCTCGTAATATACCTATGAAAAATAGGGTTGTGGACTCAAAATTTTATTATTACTCCAAAAGAAAAGAAAAAAACTGGTGACGAAAATCCCATATCAAACATTACAAAGCTTCAACCGTTTTCATATTGCTTGTTAGAGAAAGAAAACCTTCGAGAAAACACTCGAGGGTCATAGTAAATGACAATCGTTTGATATGAAGGTGCGTTTTGCGGAAAAAGGACAAAATAAACCCCTTCGTAAAACTCTGGACACTTGTAAATTCGTGATTATTTAATATATTCACAAATATACAAATATACAAGCAGGGGGCTGCTGTACTTTTCTTTTTTTGAGAATATTTTGATACTTTTTTTACGAAAATTCATTATTTGTTGTGTTCACCCCTATTAAATGTCATTCCTTGTCATTCTATAGATAAATAAATACTTAAATTCATGGAAAACGTCCATGAATCACTTGATGAGCGCGAATATTTGTTCCTGAGTTTCCTATGTTTTCTATGTATTTAAGTATTCATTTATCTATTAAGTATATTTACCGTCGTCTAGTACCCATAGTAGGTACAAGCTTTGCTTAGTTTGGGACTAGGTCGACTTGTGTAAGATTGTCCCCAAATATTGATTTATTTCTACATATCGATGTACCGAAATGATCCGAAATTTATGCATGTCTTTCCCGTTCACGGGGCAATGATGTCCCGGACCTTTGGGAGGCGTGCGTGGAGCTAGGTACCTACAAAGTACCAACTGAGCCAACACGTAGAGGCCCTTTTGACAATTTAATGAAATGCAAGGAGTACACCGAGCGGATGCTGTCCCTGCTCGTGTCATGGGACGCACACAGAGACAGCACCCGCTGGGGTGTTTAGGGACTATTGATGGTTGATGGAATCTCAATAAAACGGGTTATTGGGTTGAAATGATGGACTAGTGGCTGGGCTATTGGGTGAAACATCGGACGCCTGCCTAATAAAACTGTTTCAATTTTTATCTCTGGCAGACGGTGACTCGCTAACTGCTAGATGGGCCCCTATTAATAGCGACATTAAAAAATGGCCTAAGGGCAACACCGGTCAGAGAGCTGGGGGGTAGAGAGGTGGCACTGGACTTTAAACATATAGCCAACTTGCCACTTAGGTGTCCACATCTACCCTCGAGCAACAGCTCTTGCGACTCCACTCTGGACGGCCAGTAAAGGCAAGCCAGAGGCGGAGGGCCTGTCCAACCAACTACCCGATCGGCTCAGCCTGACCACGGGACACCCCCAGGAGCACTCAGGTACGTAGGGTCGATACTCCCTAACAGACAAGCTGCCTTACTCCCTACCCTACTCCCTTAGTAGACTTTTACGACACCCACGGGAAGAAAGGGACTGGTGAAATTCTTCCACACGTGGGCTTAAAATTATCTTTATGGACAAAACCAAAGTTCAATCCTTACTTTCCCTGTTTACTTGACAAACACAAATAATCTATTATTAAATAACATACCTATTCCAGCTCAAACTTCTCATTTGAAGACGAAAGAGGCAAATAAAGACTATTTAGGGGATTATTTTCGGGTTAAAACTTATTCCTTTCCCGGCTTTCAAACTACCTCCTTCCCAAATTTCATCTCAATCTGTTAAGAGGTATAAGCATAATGTTAGTAAGTATGGATATAGGGCGGATTGCACCGACTTATAACAGACCGATCAACGTTAAATATGGCGCTGACAGCTGTCAGTCCATAGAAACTTGTCAAACGTTCCATACATTCAGATTTTAACGAACACCGCTTACGATTACAGACGGTTTGGTGCAACTCCCCATAGTCTGTAATGTTGTAATAAGCATTGTGACATCCGATAAAAATACATCAGTTTATAGAATCGATCTTCGGGGTGCACAAACACTATATTTTATCCCGCAGCTTTGCCTACAGGCTGAGCCGCTCGGGCAGCTAGTTTATCTATAAAAAGCGGCAAACGCGAAAAATAAGACTTGCAATTTTATTCTACATTCTTTCCAACACAAAAAGGTCAATAGCCTAGAAGAATACAGCATCCCCGCGTTTCTCTTTATTTCCCGACCTGATTTACTAACCTTTTGTAAACAGTGAATACATGCAATTCTTCTCAGGGAATAAATTTAAAAGCAAAGGTAAAATAAAGCATCTTCAAAAGCCTTTTGAACGATGTAAAAGGACAATACAGGATGAACTTGGTTACATTTCTGCAAATAAAACTTTAAGTGACACTTACTTTTTGCCTCTCGCCCGATATTACGGGGTCCTTCAGCCGTATATAACCGTATATCAAACTAGTAAAATATAAGCAGTTTGAGATGAGGAATATGCCGTAGTAACCTATCTGCTGCAGGAGAATACCACTTAAGGACATGCCTAAAGGTATTCCCAGCGACATGCACAGGTTTGCTACCCCCACTCTGAATGTCCTCATTTCTTTGGTGGTGACATCGCCGATGTAGCTGAAGACGCCGACGCACACCGTGATCCATCCTCCGGTGAGGGACGGGAACAGGTCGGACAGCGCCGTTATCTCAAGCGGCAGCTCGTAGAAGAAATACGTGTTCAGCATGAAGCTCGTGCAGCACAGCACTTCCCCCACTATCGGGAGCAGAATGCACGCCTTCCTTTTCCCCGTTTTGTCGCTCCAGGAGCCAACGAACAACACCAGTATGCATGGAAACGCTGTCTGAACAATATTCTTCCACGCCTGCACCGATGCCGTCAGCTTCTGCACCTCCGCCTCTTCCGACGTAAAGTTAGCAGTCTGTCTCTTATTCAGCGCGGAACACACTTCATCACTGTAGCCTAAGTTCACACGACACGCCTTTTCCAAATTTAAATTCTGAACTGCCAGTCCGGAAAACACATTTGACATAATATAACACGCGATTATAGGTTCCACTGTTATGTTTGATCTAATCTGCATTAACTTCTGCCGGACACCCGACTTTGTCACTTTAGGTTCATCCTTCGGAGGTCCCTCTTCCACCGCTAGCTTCGCGGCGGTGTTTATCCCATTCATTCTGACAATTGTACGTGGTCCGATGTACTTCAATCAATCATCTAGATATACTGTGAATGGGATTGTTCGCGAGCTGTTCATTCTTAGTTTTCTGCTGCACCTGTCAAAACTCATTTTGGTGGAGTTTTGGGTCATTCCATTACGAAAACTGGATTACGAGCACTGACACTAGACTGTGGGTTCGCGGTGCCCGTTGGATAGACGAGGAGAGACTAAAGGACTCTTGTCTTAGATTTGATTGGACGGATACGGGTCCGAGTGGTACATTAGAGGCAATTGGGCTAACGCGCGGCACAGCGGTCCCCGAGTATGTGCGGGAGCAGCCTTGCTGTGAGCACCCGATTATCCCATTAGGCCAATGTCTGCCGTATGAGAAACAGCGGGCGCGCGCCGATTAGCACGGTCAAGGTACGCTTTACATCAATCACATTTGCCACTTGCAACTACTTAAGTACCTACTTATGAGGAAATAATTTACTTTTTTGCCAAGAAACGCTCTTTTGGGTTTTTCAATATCGTCATTTATACCATAAAACTTATCGAGCTAAATTGATACTTGCAAATGGAACGAACTTGACAATTTTTTTTTTTCAATTATTACTGTATTCAACTTCTGATGCAGTTACAGAAACGGGTTAGAGCGGTGAGACGCAGCCAGTTTTTGCAGCAATAGGTACAAACACGCGTTTCACGAACGTGCGACACTAGCTATAGATCTCCTGTCAAAATAATCTGTATCGCGTTTGTACCGCGTTTGTATCTGCTGCATGAAGTCACCGTGTGTAACCGCTTTTAGGGCCATGCAGACTGCGTGGTTTAAGCGCGCGATCGACGCGCGGTTGTGTCAAATCACAAGTAAATTGACATAAACACGCGTCGACGGCACGCTGGCTGGCACGCAAGGCTGCATTTATAGCCATGTATATATACATAAATATAATATAAATATGCATATGTGGTGCGCGTGTCGCGGCCGCTGCAGGAGACCATCGCGAGTGCTGACTTCTGGGGGAAGGGTGTCGTGTTTCGGCGGTTCCGGGGCAACCAACCAACTTTTCTTTGCAGATAATTATAATTAAAAATCATGTGTCTTCTATTTGCTCGTAAGATTTGAAAACGGTGTTTTTTTCTATATTGTACCAATCAACCACGTGTCTATATCGTATCGTACCAAGCAACTTCACTCAAAATTAATTTCAGAGCATATCGATAAAGTTTATTGTTGGTACTTCGATTGCTATTACTTGAAACAAATACCTTGATGAGTGAAGTTATTTTGCTTTCTCTCGCTGACTTTCGAAAGCTATTAAATCGCTAAATGTACCAGAAAATTCAAAGCGAAATAATGAATTGTTTCTATAGCACACTGTTGAAGTTTCATTTAATATTCTCGGACTGTACGAACACACTTTATTCTATGAACAATGGCAAATTGCAATTTTCTCCCGACGCAAAGCACTGAGCAATCGATATGAAACAATTGGATTGCAATAAAAATCCTCTCAGACTGTTCTTAACCAACTTGGGATTTAAAATATTCCGTCGAAGTAGAGTTACAACAACTAGCAAGCGGGTGCTGGCGTAATTCGTTTTACTGTGCTTTGTTCACGAAAACGTATAATATACAGGAAGATTTACAGCAATTTACTGCGTTCTTCTTTTGAGCAAGGCGCGGGCTTAAGGCCACGTCGGGCTGCGAGCAGAAAAAGACAGCTCACCATAATCATGGCGGCAAAATACAGCTCATGAATTGAATAAGTAAATTATTGTTGAATATTGTGACGTATTAGGCGTAATATATTATAGCGGAGATAAATATCGCGGTGACACGACTTATTTTTTTCTTCCAACTTATATAGGCGGCGTATGTACCTAGTCTCAGCAGCTTTTTAAGCGACCAAAAGGAATTTTGCACTGATTTAGAAGTCAAATTGTTTACATGTATCAAATAAGTATTAATACTATGCTAATTATTATTCTAGAGTTCCTTCTTCCTTAATACAAATTCGTGTATGCTATAACATGCTAGTTCAACTTGTATATATTAGTATAAGTATATTAGTTTTCACCTCACTAGCTCGGAAAGCACTTTTTCACACTTTTTAAACCGGTAGCAAAACTGCATTTTATCCACAACAGTGCAAAGAATATTTGAAATCCGAACTGAGTAACTGATATACTTTTCACTTCTCATGCACGAAAAGTGTGTCATATTTGGCTTAGATAGCGGGGCTAAAGTAGCACATTTAGCCCCTAGGGAAAATATGTAAACAATTCGACCAATCAAAACACTTCAACGTATTAAATCCACCAATCAGAACTATTTAAAAAACCATTTGTATTTGCTATCAACTAATCAGATTACAGCTGTATATTAAAATCAAAATCGGGAAACACAATAAATTAGACGTTTTTATTCTCGAATTCACAATCATTAAAAAAATAGCACCTGCGGCCGTCTATAGCCGCGCCCAAACGGTCAAGCGTGGTTGGCTGCATACATAACATAAGCTATGAGATTGAGCGGGATAGACGCTGTCTATCTCACTTTATCATATACACCCGTATGCTGTCCGCTGCGCTCGGCCGTTTGATGCGGCTATTAAACGGTCAGAGGCGTTTATTCGTGGTGTCAATATTTTGTATCTGTGTTACAGCAGTTAATTAAAAAAATATGGCGCCAAATTGAACAATCTTTTCGCCGTGGTATTTATTATCGATTGTGGATGGATATTCTTTGTTTTTACTATTTTCTCGCTGTCGAAGTGAAAAGTAGAGTGTATAACTCTGGTCTAAAAGCCATATTACTCCTCGAACTATTTCCCCTTACTTTGTACGGGAAAATAACCATCTCGTGGTAATATGGCTTATTTTAGACCCTAATCTACTATTTTAAACGTAATAACATGTAAAGGCCAATCCAGACAGGGCAATTTTCACCCATCAGATTTTTTAAAATGTTTTTTTTCAATGCTTTTGTCGAGTCAATGTGTCAATTGTTCAACCCTAGTATCCTCATACACATGTTTAGTTTCTTTCTTTCTTACTTATATTACTCCTTTGGTAAAACAATTATTTCATGTGAGCTTTAGCAAATGAGCACAAGCCGCTTAATGGAAATTGGTGACTGACGTGACGTTTGAACATAAGCAATGCAACTATTTATGTAGGTATTTTTTCATTTATAAAGCTACGGTAGCCCAGTGGTGTCAAGCAGTGGTTGCGGGTTCAAATCCCGGCTCGTACTAATGAGTTTTTCGGAACTTACGTACGGAATTATTTACCGTTTGCAGTTCGGTGAAGGAAAACATCGTGAGGATACCAGTCTGATCCCAATAAGGTCTAGTTTCCCCATTGGATTGGAAGGTTAGAGGGCGCTTTCGTAAAATTAGTGCCTATGCCAAAACTTGGGATTAGGTGTCCAAGCGGACCCCGAGCTCCTTTAGGGCAAAACCGGGAACAACGCTAGGAGGACGATGATGAGAAATTTGACATTTATCATTTTCTTTAGCAGACGATACTTCCCAATACAATAGGGACAATAGTTTGAGAGGATCTCGCCTCGTTTCTCGCCTTATATAACCACAAAAGCGGGACGCCGCCTTAAGCTACACATCACATGTCTTCCAGCAGAGGTGCGTAGGTAATAACCGTCCCCATTACTCAATACGAATAGTTTCCACTTACGACCCGAGTGTTGGCCCGGCTATTTTCGCCTGTCGAGTTTTGAGACCAAATGAGGCACCGTCATTAGGGGAAGTAACTTGGTTCGGTGTAATATTTCAGAGAGTAGTAGTGTGCAGAGTGAAACGAGTAGTTCATCTTTAAATACGGGCCTTTGTAGCCTGATGCAAATAATGAAATTTTATTCTAATTTATTTAATAGCCCACTGTTAGGCAAGAATTTCCCTCTTTTTCTTCCACGTGTCCGTATCCTGGGCAGTCTCTCACCAGTCTTGTTCAAAGACCTCAAGCTCGTCTGGCGTTCTTCGACGAGGTCTACCGCGATGCCGTGTTCGGTTATAAGGGACCCAGATGGTGGTGATTTATATTTTCCGGTATACGGCAGATGTGTCCGGTCCAATGCCATAATAATATTATTTCACACAAAGGTTACATGTCATTTCTCGCGCTGAAAAAATTTATTTTCTCAAACATGCTCTGAAATGTATGCGTCAATATCACGAAATGAAGACAAGAAGTTTTTTGTTTATGGCTGCCTATGAAAACTCTAACTAAAAACATTATTGTCCGCTACTCTAACTTTTTAAATTTGCTTTCTAATATTAAACTGACAAAGGAAAAATTACATACTGCCAACCACCACTAGACTCTGTAAGCAGACTTGCGACATAAAAAAACCTATGAACACACGTATATCTATATACTATACTTATGTGCGGTTAAACATTGTGCTTGAACGGCTTGTTGAAATGTCATGTTTAAAAAATAAAAAAGGCGGCAAATTACACAATTGTTTTCTGAACTTTCATTTCGATTGTAATTTCAACAAACTAGTATTTCATTGATTACCTAGTAGGTATTTATTTTAATTTTAATATTTCCTCACATCGTTTGAGAAAAACACTATACAATCCTCGGCCGGAACAGGGATTGCTGGACTCGTTCTATCCGGCCTCGTCTACGACTCGGCCGTCTACCCCAAAGCTCGTCCAGCAATCCCTTACTTCACGGCCTCTGCAGTAATGTACTATTACAGATAGCTATCTGTAAATATTATTTTGCAGGAGCTCCTTTACAAGCACAATTCGGTTGCATGATACTGACCATAGCTACTCCATACTAAATCTATGGTCCTACCACTGATACATTTCTGTATTGTTTTAGCGGAAACTCGCTTGTTTGTGGCCGGTCCAGCGGAATTACGCAACGGAATTCCATCGCGGAATCCGAAATTAGAGTATTCTAAAATACCACTGATTACTTCCAGTCCACTTTAAATACTTTACAGGATCGTAGCCATATTAGCAAGCGATCATATTGAGATCAGAAGGCAAAACAATGCTCAATTTATCCACCAGAGTGAACAACAGCAGCAATAGTGAATTCACTTAATGTCACAGTTAATATCAATATGGTGAAATAATAAGACGAGCCTCCTATACGGATATTTGATCTATAAGAATACTATGGATAATAAGATAATAACCCCCTTATTCATAAAACTTAAAATGCTTCCGCTAAATAACATGTTGTCCCTTTTACGAACACAAATGTCAAAGTGACAGATAAAGACAAACGAATGTTAACGCCATTTTAATTAAAACAGGTATGTTGGACGTTAATACGGCCATCCATCCCCTCGCGTGTCCATCAGCATATCAGCCGAAAGACGTCCACTTCTGGAAATACTGGCCTCCCCCAAGGCGTGCCCTAACACTACCCATGCTGCGCTTGCCGGTACGTGGTCGCAACTCGAGGACCTTTCCGCCACTAACAATGTCCGGCGTTATAATGGACGATTTTTTTAACCCCCGACGCAAAGCGAGGTTATAAGTTTAACGTGTCTTCTGTGGTATCGTAGCTCCCAAACGGATGAACCGATTTTCGTTTAGTTTTTTTGTGCCATGGATAATTTTATCCCGAGTGTTCTTAGCCATGTTTCATGATAAACTGTTCAGCCGTTTTTGAGATATTGGACTTTGAAATGAAAATCTCAGGGGTTCCTCAACTTTTCTAAGTTGTTGTTATTTGACGCTTACATTTACTAATGACTGGTGTTGAGTATTCATAGCTACGAGTACCACTGGACCTCCGAGGGGGAGGTGCCGCGCGAGGGACGCAGCTGCATCAAAATTTGCATGTCACTCTTCGCCGTTCGCTGTTAACGTGCGCACATAGACTTACGCCCTTTTAGTTAACAAGTGGACTAGATATACCAAATTTGTAACATTTTTGCATTAAATCATTCAAAGTTAATAGACTACTTGTTATTATACATCTCCTGAAAATCAAGCATACAAAAATCCGAATACATTGACGCCAAAGTCTACATGGTCCTTCATCGAGCCAAATATCCAGTTGAACTCAAGCGCTGGTATTATTCAGAAACGGAATACAGTATATCTACGTCTAGACAGAACCGAAGAGTCAAGAAATCAGCCAGTTTTATACGACGAACAAGTACCTACAATGGAACCGAAATCATTAAGTGCATAAAAGGAACAACATTATTCAAGGAATGGAATACCTATACATAGTGCAAATAATTGGTCGGATTGCTGTGGAAATTAAGGCCGAATCGAGTGATTAAGAGTTAGTCCGTTCCAATCTGTTACCCTTTTATTCTTAAAATAACAACTTAGCAAATTAATTCAATCAAAGTGCATTTTAGTAGAACTTAACGTTACATGTTTCATAGTAACCAGTTAAAGCATAAGTAGAAACATTTATTTACACAATTCAGTACTAATTCATCATTAAAATCGATATGTTATAAAGTTATAAGCTAACATTAGTTATTTATCGTATAATTGCATTGCATAGTAACATCGAGCGCGCTATTGTTCTCGGCCGGCCAGCGGGCAGCGGCTGCAGCCGGGCGAATCTCGCTCGTATGAACGTTGCATTTTTAAGTAAACAAGTTACGCAACTAATAACTCATTAGATTTTGTTGCGAATTACAAACTTATTGCATTTATTTACATGTTTAAAACTTATACAAAGTGTTTTAAGCCGGGTCCACATTTGTGACAATTCGCCGAACCGAACACTGTGATGTCGCCGCGGACTTGTTACGTATAGTGTGGACGGGTGGAAGTTTGCGCGGATCGGACGCTGGTGGTAGCTCCGTGACCGTGACAAAGCCCGATGTCTGTAACGATAGTGTGGACGGCATTTGTTACGCGTACAAATGTTACGATGGTCCTCTACAACCGATGGACTCGGATACGTGCGAGGGGCGGGGGAGCGGGTGTTGTCTTGTCAAGACGTGCATTCACCTGATCCATCAATCCCATGTAGGTACTAGCGTGATGACACGCGTGCTTGTACGCGTGACAAAAATCGCAGTTTGGACCTCTCCCGCACACCGAGACAGTACCGAACATCCTTTGAAAAAGACCGACTTTGGATGGATCGGCCCGTGCCGCGTGTCATTTGACCGTAACAAAACCAAAACATCGTCCACATTTATCTTAACCACATTGTGGCAGTACGTACAATGTTTGGGTGTACGGATATTTTGTTCAGAGAATTGAACGGATAACTGATCGTAACATTTGTACGTGTAACAAATTCCGTCCACACTATCGGTACAAACTCCCGGCTCTGTCACGGCCACGGTGTTCGGTTCGGCGGTTTGTCACAAATGTGGACCCGGCTTTAACGAATTTAAATCATTTCCAATCCATTACTCGTTTTAATTCAAATCAATTTATTTGTACAATCTATTCAATCATCATTTATACAAACTATACATTATTTAAGCCACATTTAGAGCAAATTGGCCCATATTCCCATAACCCGACATAATGTCTACGGAGATAAAAGATTTAATACGTAAGCGAGGCGCAGTAAAGAGGCAATTAACCAATTTTATCAACTATGTAGAAAAATTAGATTCGTTAACCTCATTACAGGTGATTGAGCTTCAGGTTCGATTAAAAAAAATAGACGAACTTTATGCTCAATTCGGAGATATTCAGTCGGAAATCGAGTGCAATATATTTGATGAAAGTGAAGTCGCCGTTCATTCCGCCACGCGTAAAGAATTCGAGGATTTGTTTTACGCGAATGTCGCTCTTGCGCAGGAGATCCTAAACGCTAATAAACCTGCAAAAAATGACGATTGTTCATCCAGTGCCTCGTACGTTTCAGATGACGCTGAGGAGCGTGCACGGAGTAACAAGGGGGGACGCACGAGCACTCGAGGTATCAAATTGCCCACGATCCAAATTCCAAAGTACAGCGGTCAGTACGAGGAGTGGTTGGAGTTTCACGATTTATTTGTCTCCTTAATACATGAATGTACCTCGATCTCAGACATACAAAAGTTTCATTACTTAAGGGCATCCCTGGAGGGAGCCGCTGCGCAGGTAATTAAATCATTGGAGTTTTCAGCTCGTAATTACCAAATAGCTTGGGATTTGTTGTGCGACAGATATGACAATAAACGATTATTAGTCCAAAACCATATTCAAGCGCTGTTTGCTGTAGAACCCAGTAAAAAGGAATCTCATCAATCAATCCGTAAAATCATAGACACATTTACAAAAAACTTGAGAGCATTGGATAGTCTCGGCGAGCCCACGACCTCGTGGGACACTCTCATTATTTACATTATGAGTACAAAATTAGACGCTAGGACATTACGGGAATGGGAAGAATACAAGTCAGGTATGGAAAGCATGAAATTAAAACAGTTTACAACATTCTTAAAAAATAGGGCTGATTTGCTTGAAACATTACACATGAGTAATAATAATACAAATAACAGCACCAGAGCTGACAAAAACAAACCTGCCGAGTACTATAAGGGTCTCGCAGCAGTTACAAACACTCAGCAAACACAGTATGCATCATACAAGTACAGCTGCCCCTTGTGCAAGCAAAACCATCGCATTTATAGGTGTGATCAGTTTCTAGGACAATCTGTCAACGAGAGAGCAGAATCGGTGAGGAAGCTCAAGTTGTGTGAGAACTGCCTCCGCCCCGGTCATCAGGCTCGCGTTTGCAGATTGGGCCCATGCATGAAATGTTCACAGAAACACAACACAGTGCTTCATACAGACACAGACTCTAAATCAAATGAGCCATCGGTTGTGGGTGCGACATCACTCTCAGTCGAGCCGACAGGGCGCGTCTTACTCTCAACTGCCATGATACACATGTACGACAAGGACAACCACCGCCATGAAGTCAGAGCCCTTCTAGATTCAGGAAGCCAGGCGTCCTTCATGACGGATTCCTTGTTGCGTAAATTGCAAATTAAACATACACAAGTACAGTCATCCGTAATTGGGATAAACAATACGGTATCACAAATAACAAAACGCTGCAATGCATTCATTGAATCGAAAACGAACCAATACAAGGCCAATATTTCGTTCTTGGTTCTGCCGAACATTGCCACGCTTTGTACTAACCAAGTTAGTGTACCTAAACTAAACATACCCACACACATTGAACTGGCAGACCCGGAATACTTCAATCCGTCGAGCATAGATATTCTACTCGGCGCAGACATCTTCTGGGACCTGCTCGAACAAGGCCAGGTACGTTTAGGTGCAGGCTGTACAGTTCTTCAGCAAACAAAACTCGGTCATATAGTTTCCGGGCCTACCAGTGGTCTGAATCATAAATACACAAATTCGTTACAGACAGTAACATGCAATCTGATCGCGAACAATACAATACAGGAACAGTTAGCTAAATTCTGGTGTCTTGAAGAGCCGCCGGACAATTCTAAGCTGGTGTATTCTGTAGAAGAGCGTTTATGTGAAGAGAATTTCGTAGAAAATCATACACGATTGCCAGACGGTCGATTTTCCGTCGCGGTCCCTCTCAAGAAACCAGAATCTTGCCTAGGCGAGTCATTCGAACGAGCCAAGCAGTGTTTCCTGTCACTTGAGCGTAGATTAGACAAACAAACTAACTTCAAACATATGTATACAGATTTCATGACAGAATATATCCAATTGGGACACATGACGGAAACACAACTCAACACACAATCACATACGCAGCCATTATTCCTTCAGCATCACGGAGTATTGCGAGACAGCACCACAACGAAGCTTCGCGTTGTCTTCAATGCAAGTGCACCCACAAGCTCAGGGGTTTCATACAATGACCTCCAAATGGTCGGACCCACTATACAGAGTGATTTATTGGCCATACTTTTGCGCTTCAGACACTATCCATACGTTTTGACCGGAGACGTAGAAAAAATGTACTGGCAAGTTCTAATACACGAAAATCAACGTCATTTACAACAGATCATTTGGCGCGCTGATCCTGATGGCGCGTAATTAAAAATATACAAACTAAATACCGTTACGTATGGAACAGCATCCGCTCCATTTTTAGCCATTCGTAGTTTGAAACAACTTGCTTTAGATTGCAAGAATCCACAGTTAGCACAAATCATAAGCGACGATTTCTATGTCGATGATTTGGTCACTGGTGCTCAAACAAATGAGCATTTATTTAAAATCAAGGAAGGCGTTTGCCAAGCATTATCCACAGGTTGTTTCAATCTACGTAAAATCAGGTCAAACATAGAACTTTCCCAGTCAGATTCATGCCAGATGTTAAACCTCGGTGAGCAAGGTTTGTCAAACACCTTGGGCCTAGGTTGGTCGCCATCTGATGATCAATTATACTATTCAATAAATCCAGCAGTTGAGCATAATCCAACCAAACGGTCTAATCTGTCCGCCATAGGACAGATATATGATCCGCTCGGCTTATTAAGCGTATGCGTCATTCAAGCTAAAATCATGTTACAGAAACTTTGGTTGTTAAAATTGTCATGGGACGAGCCATTGCCCCCAAACATTATAAATTTATGGCACAAATTCACATCCGAATTACCTCATGTACTCGATTTAAAAATTCCGCGCTGTGTAATCAATGACAATCCAAATAGTGTGATTGAAATTCAAACCTTTTGTGATTCATCCCAAGACGCATACGGCTCATGCTTGTACGTTAGATCGGAATGTAATGCACAAGCGGAGATCAACTTGCTGTGCGCCAAAAGTAAGGTTGCGCCATTAAAACCAACTACAATCCCACGCCTTGAATTGTGTGGCGCCCTTACACACGCGCACGTCTGACTGAGAAAGTACTCAAATCTTTTAGGATACCGGTAAAAAGATGCATTTTATGGACTGACTCATCCATAGTCCTAGGTTGGCTCCAAACCCAACCTAATAAACTTAAACAATTCGTTAAGAATCGTGTAGCCGAAATTCAAGAGCTCACGGCTAACCATGAATGGCGCCATGTGCCAACATCTCAAAACCCAGCTGACATGCTAACTCGCGGAGTTAACATGTCAGAGATACATAAGTTGTCAATTTGGTGGACTGGACCAGACTTTTTAAAGAAAAATGAATCGCCTGAAAATAACTTTGTTAAAACGACTAACTGTGAAATACCCGAACTGGTAACTGCTACCGTGGTTTCTGTACACATAAATAATTTAATTGATTTTGAAAGATTCTCTAAATTACTTAAACTGAAAAGAGCATTAGCATACACACTACGATTCATTCATAATTGCAAAAATAAAAACATGAAAAAATCTGGACCACTCACCACAGATGAACTTCACAATGCATTTACATTGCTTATTAAATGGTTCAAACCCAATCTTTTGAAGAGTACAATCAGCTAATCAAGCGGCAATCGCTATCCGATAAAAATAAACTTTTAAAGCTTTCTCCGTTTATTGACGAGTCAGAATTAATCCGAGTAGGCGGCAGATTAGAAAATTCAAATTTCGCATACAGTAAAAAGCATCCAATATTGCTTTCATCTAAACATACATTAACTAAGCTTATATTCGCTGAGGAACATATTCGTTTAATGCATGCTGGGCCTCAATTACTGTTAGCATCAATAAGAGAACAGTTTTGGCCTATAGGCGGTCGCAATTTAGCCAGGTCTGTCGCACACAAATGTCTGAGATGTTTCCGAATGAAAGCTCAAACAGTCAACCCAATAATGGGTCATTTGCCTGAGCATTGCCTCGATCCAGGTTATGTCTTCCAAACCACGGGTGTAGATTACGCAGGTCCACTACTCGCTGCTGACCGTAAGGGACGTGGATGTAAACTTATTAAAGTCTACGTCGTAGTGTTCGTGTGTTTCGCCACTAAGTGTCTGCACCTCGAGCTGGTCACAAGTTTAACAAAAGAGGCATACATTGCTGCCCTACACAGGATTATTGCGCGTCGCGGGAAGCCAGCCCTAATATTTTCAGACAATGGCACACAATTTGTCGGTGCCAAAAACGAGCTCAATTCGTTTTTAAAACAGAATTCCTCATCGATCTCTGAACTCATGGCGAATGAATCTATAAATTTTAAGTTCATTCCAGCCTACGCACCTCACTTTGGAGGGTTATGGGAAGCTGGAGTCAAGTCTTTCAAACACCACTTAACTAGAATTATAGGTGACTCCCACCTTACGTTTGAGGAGTTTTACACCATTTTAGTCAAAATAGAGGCTTTAAATTCACGACCTCTATCACCCATGTCTTCAGATCCATCCGATCTTAGTCCAATAACGCCGGCTCACTTTTTGGTCGGACGCCCTCTTACCACTCTGCCAGTACCCTCGCTAGAGAACGCAAATCCGACTAGATTGCAAAGATGGGATCGAGTGGAACAAATACATCAGCACTTCTGGACAAGATGGCAAAAAGAGTATGTCTCGGAGTTGCAGCAAAAAACGAAATGGAGGTCTTCCAAAGGACGCCTTGACACGGGAACGATGGTCATCATCAAAGAAGACGCCGTTCCACCCTTGAAATGGAGCCTTGGACGTATCACCAGCCTTCATCCAGGCATTGATGGAGTAAGCAGAGTAGCTGATATTCAAACCAGCAAAGGCATTATCAGAAGAGCCTTTAATCGAATCTGTCCTCTTCCACTGGACAATGATCCTGTTGAAAGCCACGACTTTCAACGTCGGGGGGCATGTTGAGTATTCATAGCTACGAGTACCACTGGACCTCCGAGGGGGAGGTGCCGCGCGAGGGACGCAGCTGCATCAAAATTTGCATGTCACTCTTCGCCGTTCGCTGTTAACGTGCGCACATAGACTTACGCCCTTTTAGTTAACAAGTGGACTAGATATACCAAATTTGTAACATTTTTGCATTAAATCATTCCAAGTTAATAGACTACTTGTTATTATACATCTCCTGAAAATCAAGCATACAAAAATCCGAATACATTGACGCCAAAGTCTACAACTGGATTCCATGAATATGAAATCTTAAAACCGTCATACCGCTTAAGCCTGTTCGTCCCGCGATCAAGGACGTTGTAACTTGTAACCCATCCGAAACTTCGGGAAGCCTCGAAGATGTAAATGAATACGTTAATTATACGTTATTAAGTCCCGTTTAGTAAATTAAATAAAATGTGTGAGAATCGTGAAAGTTTAAATCAATATAAGTAGTGATATTCTTCTTTAACTTGCCCTAAATGGACAAGATTTAAACAAAAACCCTTGAAATGAAAACAAACCCGCAGATTCAATGATCAAATTAAATACAAAGCAGGGATGACAAAAATGAATACGGGGCAGTAAATTATTGTAATGAATTGCGTTCGCCTTAGAGATGTGCCGTGCCGTACCCGGGAATTTTGAGGTGGGAATATTGCCAGAGATTCTGCGATGCTGGAAATATTGCTCGGAGTAGAAATATTAATGAATATGAACTGCATTTAAATTTTAATATTGTTAAGTGACTAGAGGGTAGGAGCTTTTGAAATTGGTAACAGTTTCAAAACTGCCTAACGGGATAGAACGAGCAGGCGCGACCCAATTCTACTAATCTGATTTAGATACAATACGTTAACTAAAGTCGGAGACAGACGTTGAGCTTGAGAAATTGATTGCAGTAGTCTCACACGAATAATCATGATTTTAAGATATAAATATAGAAAGTATTACAATCGATATTCGAATTCTTGGGTCAGAATTTAGGAAATAAAAGGTTCATATCAATTTCATCTCCATATCAGGGCGTTGCACTGAAACAAATGGACTATTAAGTATATGTATCCAGGGTGGTTATACTGGTTAACATATATAATAGTCGTTCCACGCCAAAATGTTATTGGAAGGGGCCTGACACCCACCATATAACAACACTCACATGAAATACACAAAAAAGTAAGGTAAAAGTAAGGTAGGTAGGTAAGTACTTTTCATCTTACTAACGTCACACTTTTTCTGTTTTGTGATGAAATTAAAAGAGTTTTGCGTTTTATCTATCAACGGCAATATTACCGGTGAAAAAGTCCCGGGAATATTGCCATAGGACATCCCTACCACCCTCGGGGTCGCAGATTAAATACGGGACGCAATCAAAATGGCACATGTCAAGGGATGAAAGTAGGACATCGGATACTTTTATCTCAATGATTTATAATACCATAAAATTCGCATGAAAATAATAGATTTGCATTTTTGTACGGAATTATTGTCTTTATTCCCGGACTAATCCTCACAATGAATGTTGACTTTTTTTTAACGATTTCAATGAGCGGTCCGGATTAGGGATGGTTTGAATTGACTAAAGATGAAAACCGGCCAAGTGCGAATCACGTCACGTACCTACACGAAAGAGTATCTGCATCATTCCGCGTAGTCAGGTCCTCACGGAAAAACAATTAATTTGGATACATCTAAGGATAAATTACAGAGCTGTAGATAAATTATAAAACTTATAAATATTACGTTACACATTTCCAATGTTTTTTTCTCGACTTCAAAAAAAAAGGAGGAGGTTCTCAATTCGGATGTATTTTTTTTGTTATGTATAGGAGATGTTGCTTGCGCCACGTCCACTGAGCCAACTTTTTATTTAGCAACAGTAATATCATTGTCAAATGTGTCGAACATCTAAAAATTTGTGTGATGCCCGAATCTTGACTCGCCTCTTAACTATAACAAAATTGATGGTTTTTCTGTTTAAGACAATTAAGTTCTGTTTGTTGAAGAGTATTGTAAAAAAAATCAATTGTTACGAGTATGTCTCGGCTAAATTGAAAAATTGGAGAGTGATTTGGATGAAACATTATTCTTAAATATAAAGTAGAATTAAAGTTAAACAGTACCTTTATTACATTTATCAGTTGCATTGTGTGTAAAAAGCATTAGAAAAATATTTATTGGAAAATATTGATAAAATACAAAAATTTAGGTACCGCATTACAGCAGATGCGAAGGCGCTGAGATACGTGAACACTTTAACTATTATACACTAGCAGACAAAATAAAAACATCATTAAAATAGAATACAATAAAATGATGATAGTTCCAGTATCATGATTATTTTATCGTATTATACACGGTGTGGCCACGCGCTGTTTTTATTTTGCAGCTCTTTACTAAGCTCATCTTCCAGTGTCCAGACTAAATGTTTCGAAGAAATCTATATTTTCCTACAAACGGATAATGGTAAGAACCCACTAGCAAGAATTTCAAAACAGATCTGAGAACATAAATTCCGCTCAAAATATCAGCAGGTCTAGGATAATGGGCCAAGTTCTGAAAATCAAGATATAGTGCGCGCCGGGAACACAACACATTTCAGGATTACAGCTCCGACCCAAATTAATTGCGTACCTGCAGGTACCTACTCATGAGTTTCCTCACTAATTTAGCAGCTGAAGTAAAATTGATTTGAAAAATTTGGGGAAAGAACATAATATCAATAAGTACAAGAAGACACTTATTGAGTAAGCGAGCGAATTTCTTTCGTATGTCCGGATGTCTCGCTGTTCGACAGTCCTCTACAGGCCGCATTTCTCAACCCATTCTCATGAATTATTGTGATTAGGTTCGTTAATTATATACTCGTATTAAAGGACGCGGATGAATGAGCCGTGCATTATTAGCTCGTACAAAATTGACTTCCAATTATTGCCACGTAGAGTCTGGCAAACGAAAGCGTGACCTGAGAAAAAGCGGCAAATTCAAAAAAATTACATGTGGTATTACAATTTTTTTGTTTTTTACGGATTCCTTGAATATTTTCAAGATTATCTATAAACATAAGAAACGTATCATCATTATCGTCAATATTATTATGACAAATAATCAGCCGACAAGGATTAAGATTACAAAGTCATACTAACCTAAAAAAATTGACATCGCATCTAAACATTGTTGTTTCTCTTGGAAAACAACTTCTTTCTCCTCTTGTTTTTGCTTGAACTTACTGGTCATACTATGTAGCAGCTTTCGCACATTACTTTTTATTGTTTTACGGCAATCATTAATGCAAAATAATTGAGTAAACAAATTGTGTAAAGAATTTGACGTACCTTTGACTTATTATAATGTTGCCACTTTAAAAAAAGTCCAGGTCACGCTTTCGTTTGCCAGATTCTACTAAGATTGCTCAGAGTGATAATGCACAGCCAAATAATGCACGGCCCGATACTTCATGTACATTTGCCGCAAATTATTGCGTTGTACATTATTTTGGCAGTGCATTGTCATGGCCGTACATTAAGCGGCAACGGTAAATGCCGTATATTCGATTATCATGTGTCATTTTGACATAAGTGTCTATTAGAAAGCGATAAAACACAGTTTACCTAACAGAGGTTTGTTAATTTATATAAATAAGGGTGTAGCTTAATTTTGGAGTCTCACTGTTTACAATAATTAAGAAATAACGGTATTCCTTTTTAACCGTTCTTAAAATATATCGCATTTATAATTTATCAAGATTTTTCTTATATAATAACTAGCGACCCGCCTGGGCGTCGCACGGGTACTATATTATACATAAAACCTTCCTCTTGAATCACTCCATCTACTTAAAAAAAACCCCGAATTAGTATCCGTTGCGTAGTTTAACAGATCTAAGCATACATAGGGAAAGACAGTGGGAAGCGACTTTGTTTTATACTACATAGTGATATGATATAACTCGTTTTGCTTTACGATAACCGTATATTCTTGTAGTGTCACCATATATTTCCTGATATACAAATAAAAAAAAAGTATCGTGAAAGTGAAACCTTTTTTGCAATTATCAAACTGTAAATTGTAACATTCGTATCGCTGTGTTTAAGGTACTTCCGGGTTATTCAGTAAAATCCCTTGCCTGCGTTAAAACTCCGATGCATGTGTCGGACGTGTGAGTTTGCATTGAAATTCCAAATAGGAATTGAGGAGCGCAAACATCACCATGAGGCTTGACCGAGTGCAAATCCATGGTACAATAAAACAAGGTAAGTCATTCCCGTGTCAGCTCGTGACATCAACGTATCCATAGACCTACTCGTATAATACTCAGGATAAGCTATACGTGTTGCCACAATGAGGGACGGGAAGGCTCCTATGCAGCTTAATTAAGAACTGGTCTAAAAATGGCCGATGGCTTACCATGAACAACCTTCTTAATTTGGGCGGGTAATGGTCTATTTGCTGCAACCTAATACTAAATCAGATGCACCAAATAAAAAAGTGAATCTATGACAAGGACAACGAATGATATTTATGTATTTTCCTTTCTGTCACAATTATTGATATTTGTATGCTATTTACTATTTCGCTCGGACGTGGTATTGTTATTACCATAGCTTGTCCTGAGTATTATAAGTCAATGTACCTGTCATCAGCATCTTAAAAATAACGGACTGTCGGTGTGTTGCCACTGTGTGAAAGTAAATTACCCGAGTAAATTGCATAACTTCACTAACGTGCTTTCAACTAATATTTACGTTGAACTCCTAATTGTATACAGTTGTCTCTTCACCCGAAATAGATAGTAAGTAGCTAACATGTTATAAAATTTTAATCGTGCATTCACATAACTCGTGTGTATGGAAGATGTCAGTCAATGGTAACATTTGAGTGCCAACTTTGCACAATGGCAACATTTGCGTGACGTTGGGGATGTACATCGTCGGGTATGACTTACTCTGTATATCTCTACCATGTGCGAATCAAGCGATGGCCGACCTTAGGGAATGAATGACTTGCCGCCGTGTTAGGCATTTCATGTCCGATGTTCCACTTCCTAGGCGGGATTTGTGAGTTTTGCATGCAAGCTTTCAAAACGAGTAGATATGCAACATGTTGATATATATGGATCTCTTGAAGCTGGCAAAATAAATGTAACTTCATATAATTATTATGATTATTTAGCTGATTTCCTAGCTACATGCTATGCCGGAATTATTCTCGAAAAGAAGTTTTTTTCAAATTAAAATTTCAGATGGCGTTCATTTTTTTATGGATCTTGCAACCAAATCACGCTTTAAAAGATTTTCAAACTCTTTATACACAATATCCTTTCGAAGAAGATGAAGGAAGCAGGCATTCCGGATGACTGTACGGATGCTAAAATATTGGTACGAAAATCAGACAAACCAGGTAAGATGGGCAAGGGCTCTGTCTTCCGAGTATAGACTGGAATGTGGAGTGAGGCAGGGAGGCCTCACATCTCCAAAACTGTTTAACCTCTATATGAATGACCTGATAGGTGAACTCAGCAGCATGCATGCCGGATGCTACATTGAAAACACATGTGTAAACAATATAAGTTATGCAGACGACATGGTGCTGCTGAGTCCACCTATTGGGGCCCTTAGACAGTTAGTGGCCAAGTGCGAGGAGTACGCTGCCTCACATGGACTTATGTACAACGCCACCAAGAGTGAAGTTATGGTGTTCAAAGCGGGTAAAGTTAGGCCGTATTTTGTCCCTTCAGTGTCTCTTGGTGGGGCTGTACTTAAAGTGGTGGACCGTTTCAAGTACCTGGGCCACATTATAACACACGACCTATGTGATGATGGCGATATAGAGAGAGAGCGTAGGGCGTTGTCAGTGAGAAGTAATATGTTGCCCGCAGATTCGCAAGATACTCAGTGGACGTAAAAATGACCTTATTTAAGGCATATTGTCAGTCGTTTTACTCTAGTGGTCTGTGGGTCCGATATACCAAACGAGCCTACAGCGCCCTACGCGTTCAGTATAACAACGCCTTCAGAATGCTGTTAAGACTCCCAAAATGGTGCAGTGCGTCGGAAATGTTCGCCAATACCCACACGGACGGTTTCCTAGCGGTGATGCAAAAGAAGATCACGTCGCTGATGGGTCGCGTCAGGGAAACTAAGAACGGAATTCTGAAGGTAATTGCTGGAAGATTTAACTGCCCGATTATGTGGCATTGGATTCAGATGGTCAGGACTACTTTGACTTACCCCAAGTAATCATGATATCAAAAAATCCTGTATATACTAACTAACATAATGTATAAGTTCTTCAAATGTACTACTAACGATATATGGACCAAGGTCTGAAATAAATCATTTTTATTTTATTATTATTATTTATCTGTTACTAACAAAGGAAAGGCACGACGATCCCTTCCGCAAAAGGGGGATTGTTTAGACTGAGTACAGTATTTCCTCTAAAGAAACTAGGCTCATATTCATAACCGTTTTGAAGTTATAGGCAGTTAACTTTTAATGCAAAATACTGCAAGTGACCACCCTCATTAGGGTCAGTAACATTTTAACAATTACACAAGAGTCAGTGACCTTTATCAATACGTATAAACGATAATTAGTACGTATAGTAATAGTAGGGTTGTCACAGAAGAACATTAATTAATTTTATTATTTTTAATAATTGATCGTAAAAAAAAACTAAACATTACGAATCGATTTTCCATCACTTAAACTAACCCCCCTTTGCGGGAAGGATCGTCGTGCCTTTCCATCCGGTATATAAATGTTTTTGACATAGGTATGTGCCCGACTATGTAGCCGACGTACTTGCTTGTCCACGTTTACGTATACAAATCCTGGCAAAATGTATGGCGATCGGGGAGTTATAATTATTTCTCGAGTTTAAACACTTCCCTCCGGGCCCCCGGGCATTAAGGCGGGAATCGCCCAAGTTGGCCCGTAAACACACTCTTGGGCCGTGCCCGACGAAATTCCTTTAATATCTATGCATTTAGTATATAGCCATGTTTGTCGTTAAGTTGTAAAAGTTGCAAGAACCAAACGACGGATTAAGAAAAATAAAGTAAATAAATACTAGCAGAACGCGTTTACTTCAATACGATATAAAACACCCACAACGTCACCCAATGATTCGTCGGCTCTAAAGTTAACAAACAGACTAAAAAATAAATGAAAACTTTATGATCTTTTGAATGAATAGATACCACACACGTTCCTTACAATAAATAAAAATCTGGCAACTGCCCCCTTAATTGGCATTTACTTCTTTTTGACGTTATTTATGTGAGTAGGCCATAAATTCCTGTATCTGTACCAAAGGGGTTTGACGTTATTTATGTGAGTAGGCCATAAACTCCTGTATCTGTACCAAAGGGGTTTGACGTTATTTATGTGAGTAGGCCATAAACTCATGCATCTGTCCCAAAGGGGTTTGGGAAAAATATTGTCATTTAAAATTTTAATAGCTGTTTTGATATTTGTGACTCTCGTGTTCCATTAAATATATTATTCTTATTCATTCTGTCGGTCTAATATAGTAAGAAAATGATATGACAACGCGGACATGTCCCCTTCTGTCTTAACTTTGAATGTCGCCATTAGAATATATCGGTTCTAGTTTTAGAATATGCTAATAACAAAAAGTTGAAGTTTGCGAAATGTAGAATTATAAATTTGTAGCGTTGTAAGTTTGTATAAAGGGGTTACTCTCCAGAAGTACTCATTGTATTTAAAAAAAGTCTTTCACCAATGTATGACGAAGTCTGTTACGGATTCTATCATTGTTAGGTAAGTGCCTAAGGAGATGTGTTTTTTTGTACGCTCTTGACGAAGCCTGCGTTGCGAATATTTTCATGTAATCATTTTTATTTCTTGAATAACTACTTACAAGTTCCAAGATATATACTATTTAATTTCGAGATGGATTAAGAGGGGGCGCTCCGCGAAATCGGAGTTCTTAGATTGAATATTTACCTATGACAAACTAAAGCGAATGCCAGGAAAATGAACATACAGAAACTACATCATATTTGCAATCTATTTGTCTGAAAAAAACCATACAAAACCAAAATTGCCTCGATAGAAAACAATCGCCAAAACATGTCTTATTTTTACTACTATGCGAGAAGGAGCGGGGCAGCAATAGACGCATCAGCGCGGCAGGTGCGGGGCGCGCGGGTGATTTCTGATTTTTCCCTGGCGGTACGCCCCCTCTTAAGGCTATAGGCATATTTTCTCTCTGCCCACGGTCTTCGTAACACACCGTTAACTACTTAACGGGCAGAATGACCTTTTGCCGAACTGCACTAATGATGATTTGTGACGTATATTTATTGTTTTTAACACGACCGTTCCTTTTCCCAAACAACTTAACACAACATACGTAGATAAATGTAGTACACCAACATCAACATGTTCCCTATACATTTACGGCGGAAGTCCACTTCACTCTGAATAGATACCGATGTTAACATTCCATATTCAAAATAATCTCTCTAAATGGCCGACATTTCAATATCACGGAACTGGAATGTATGTTCGAACACGTAAACAGCGTATCACGTAAACTATTAAGCGAAGTGCTCTGTGCAGTCCCAGGTTCAATCCCGATATTGAAAACTCGAAACTGGGCTTAGATTGAAATTGACTCATGAACTTTCTTGGGAACTTGGTTCACTTGCGGTCAATACAGGGGGCTGTGAATAGGAAAACCGGGTTGCTTGTAGAACTGGTATCCAACTAATAGTATAATTGCGAAAGTTTGAAAAACGGCTGAACGGATTATTCCTGCTTAAGTTTGGCGATTCGGAGGCTGACATAGCGGCTCTATGTAATATATTATTATGTATCTCCGATTGAAATTCACGAGACGAACCCGGGTCATATCGAAGGTGTGCGTGCCGATATAGATCCAACACGTAGAGGCCCTTTGGTGAAGAAGTTTAATGTGATTCCGCTGCTCGTGGTTTTGAACTTGATCTGGCCAGTCCTTTAAAAACCAGACAAGTGCGAGTCGGACTCGCTCACCAATGGTTCCGTAACAAATTACAAATGTATAGTTATTATATTGCTAAACGGGACTTAATCGCGTATTAACTTATTTATTTACCTCACTGAGATCTCCCGACGTTTCGGATGTGTTGCAGTATGTCGAGTATGTGGTTTTAATTTGAACTCAATACCTCCACGCGTTCCTGAGATAAAGCGTCTTTACAGACAGACAGACAGACAGACAGTGATTGTATAAGCGTTCCGTTTTTACTTTTGAGGTACGGAACCCTAAAAAGGAGTCTAACATATCTCGCCTTCGCCGACGAGATGTGCCGCGTCTTCTATTCGAGATAACATTATACAGGGTCTTTTTTTAACCGTCTTAGAGCCGAAGCCCAGTTAATCTAGATACATTACAAAGAACTTAAAAAAAAGTTTTTTTTTTTTATAATCTTCATATTGTTTTTTTTTTGTAATAATAATAATTTTAATCATCCAGCCGAGTGACCGCAGTGACCGCTAGCCGCCATCTTATATAGATAGGTACGAACTCTAACCGGGTAAATGAGTTTCGCACCGCGCACCATACAGAATTTTTCAAACTTAATTACCTTTTATTACTAAAAACTTAACGAATCCATTTTTTTCCACTAATTATTAGCACGTTTTGGATACTTTAAGATTTAAAAAAACACGTGGTATGTACAGGTGAAATATTTTATGAACGGCCGAGTAGTTCTCGAAATAATCCCTACACTCACAAAGTTAAAGCCTCGCATAATCTTACCTCTTATTATGTTTGTATGGATATATAGGTAGATCAAAGCACATTCAACATCGGCTATGGAATAAAAATATTCTCAAATTGAAAGCAGCCTGTGTAGTATAATAGCTTTATTTATTACCACAGGGTGTATCTGCGAAGTTTGCGGGGCTTGCTGTGGCTGTTCGGGCCACGAAAAATTATATCAAAAACTTTCTACGACCTCTTCAATGGGTTTAGCATATTTTCAGCTGTGGAGGGGTTTGGGGAACGATGTTCTTTCGTTAATGGTGTTTTGCGGCGTTATTTATTTGATTTATGATGCTACGGTAGCTAAGTGGTTTTAACATGTGCCTGTGAAACGGCGGTCGTGAGTTTGAACTTATTATGTATAGAGTGTAATTTCATAATAATCATTCGTTACGGTTTTCGGTGAATAGTCCAGTCAATTTACAGACAACTAGTATGGAAAAAATAGCTTTAGAAATAATTTATGATAGCATTTTTTGTGTAACTGATATAATAATATCATCAGCTGCTGAAAAATTGGTTAAATATTTAATTCTTTATACTGCAATCTACATCTGCAATGTTCAAGACAAATCTTTAAAAAAAGACAATGAATGCTTTATTTAAATCTATATGTATAATTCCGGGTGGAAAGTTGGTTGGATTTTTGAATAAAGCATGTTGTCTAGCATAACGTTTTAAATTGCACACAAAAAACCTCGTATAAATTAATGTTTTTCATATACTTTTTTTTCCTGGAGTAGTAGGGAAACATCGTGTGGAAACCTGCATAAATTTGCAAAGCAATTGTAGTAAATATCAGTCAAAATTCGACCCGCAGAATCTGCCATTGCAATATGGTCCACATTTCCACAGAAGTTCACTTAAGTCATATGTAATATTGGGGCAAGAGGTTAAAGAAAGTTTGTAGGAAAATGGATAAACTATAACGCATCAGTAAACATCCCTCATCCGTCTCGTAAAGCACGTCCAAATTGGGGCTTCCTCCAGTACCATTTGCGTTCAAGGACTGGATTTAGGATCTTATTTAATAGTTACCCGGATTGGTTAGAGTAAACTAAAAGTTTTGGAGCCGCGGCCTTAGTGTGAGTATTTCCCAGAACTGTGCGAAGTAGCGCAGCTACTTACGTGCAAGGGGGAAATCCGCCAATAGTATTCTAACCGCGCTCACTCATATCTTCTCATTGGTGTATTTTTCATCTCATGCTCGCGTTTAGATTCTAAAAATAATATACGCGGAGCGTTTTAGTTTTCTTTACGTATCCTTTTCCCAGATTATACCCATGTTAGTCTCTTATATACCAAACCGGTTTGTAAATCAGCTTCTTATGTTGACGGTATTCTGAACCGGCGCTCGGATTATCCGTAAATCAAATTTGTCTGTTCGCCGGAACTGCCGGACCGTGCCGGGCCGGAGACGATTTTATTTATAGCTTGATATTTTATCACTGTAAGCTTTCTTCTATTTCAATTCTTCATATGGAAGTGATATAAATGTTATTGCGGTTCTAAAGTCAATCTGACAATGACAATGAATAGCAAAGCCCATATCGAAAATGTATGTTCGAGCCTGGATATATCGTATTTGTATTGCGACGACTGACAAACAAAGGGCATATGTACCTAACTCAAAAAACTTGTGTTAGAGCTGTTTATGGTAGTGGACAACTTGCCCATTGTAACCCAATATTCTAGGAACTTAGAATTTTGCCTTTTGTAAAAAGGCAGAATTTTGATTGACACTTCTTGTTTTAGATAGTGTACTACAATTTTGGCGTTAAGGGGCTCCCAGAATTGGCGTATGGGATCGTACCTTCGATCTGAATCTCTTAGTTTTCTTAGGTTTTTTGTAGCTTATTATGTTAACAACAACGGCTTTAAGCAATATAGTATCCCATATTTACTTCAAAGTTCATTGTTTTCGAGATATTTGGCATCAAAGATGAACAATTTTAGGCCAAAAAACCGGTTTCTGGCCATAACTTTTGTGTTAATTGGTTTAGAAAGAAAACCCTAGAACAGTTTTTAGGGACGTCACAGACGAACCCAAATATGTAGATTTCGTATGTGTTAGATCTTTCACGTCAATAGAGATACAAAATTAGTGTTATTTTAGACAATGTTTAAAAAGATCATACAAAATTAAGTATTCATTTGTTTCAAAAAAAGATTGAAGAACCGATAACCGTTTGATTTATACTTCTATCTGTAGCGCAAAAGTAGGAGATACGATTCAAAACTTGACAAAAATCGATGGAAATCTCGGGTAGCCCCTTAAAGTCATTGGCTGAAATGATTCCTTGCTTAGATATGTTTTATAGGTACAACATTAATTCATAGTGCTGGCAATAATTAAGTAAGTAGCAAATATATTAAAAAGAATCATTAATTCATTAGCCAATAGGATTATTAATCATTATTCAGAGTTGCCAGCAAGATGAGAGATATTGAAATTTCAGGGAAATAAAGTAGAGGTTTTAAGGAATAACAAATAATGAAACAATTAATTTAAATTGTTAATTGTATAAAAAGAAGAATAATAAATTAATTCAATAATAATGACATAATATCTATATTCAGAATCGAATGTTATTCCTTATATATATATATCTTCTGCGCTGGTAATTCCAATATCAGGTCTTGAAGTTAGAGAGGTTAACTGGATGGCTGTCGATAACTGAAATGGAGGCTCTGAGGAGATATTCATTTTAATCCGGTCTCAGCACCGACTAACGGAGATTTTGTGAGCCTTTTCTGGTGGCAGTGCAAGTAGATATGGTGTAATAGACTGTATTTTCAACATCGGCCAAATCAAGATGCAGCCTCAGATACATGTGGAAGGGCGGGTTCGACAGCCAGCCTGAACTAAAGTAATCCATTTTTTGGAGCGTTTAGCTGTCGATAAGGGAATGAAATTAAAAGATTAGTATTGAAATTGAAGAGGAAAGAATAGGATTAGAAAATTCATTTGCTATGATTTAGATCAGTTCTTAGCACTGATTATGAAGGGAGTCTTTGTTCAGAAATGATTTCCTTTCCTATCTCATTTGCTTGCCCTTATATATGGATTTAGTTTAACCATTTAATTGAGGCTTCCATGGAGCTCAATTTTCTTCAATTCAACATCGGGTCCATGTTCCTTCTGATGTAATCACCGGGGAGAGAAAGGATGCTCAGCCGCTGACAACATCTGCAAGGTTACAGAGCAGTATGACTTCAGTGTGAAGGTCGGTGTAAGCATTTATTAACAATAGGGAATTAGGATTTCAGTAGTTACTTAATGATAGCATAAACACATAGGGACTAACATTTATTCCAGTATGCATACGGAATTGTAAATCACTCTTGAACAATAATTACACGACAGCTCTACCGATTGTAGCAATTATTTATACTTAAGGTGTATTAAGGATTTTGTACCTGAAACCCTGTCATTTCGTATTCCGATTTGCTGTAAGATCCAAATGAACCACTTATAAGAGAACTAACCAATTTTAATTTCACCCCCAATTCTTGTAACCCATAAGTGCAGATGAGCAAGTTTTCCATACACCATTTTTTATATTTTGTTTTAATTTATTTTAATTGTAACGGAGACTACTGAATTTCAGTCGAGCCAGTAGGGATCCGCCGCACTTTACCTTGGCAATACATCCTGTAAGCGTCCGAGTGCTCGACGCTGTACTTGTATATGTCATGGGCACTATATTAGGGTAGTTTCGGAGCCTATTCAATACAAACAAACAAACAAACAATCAAATCTTTCTTCTTTATAATATTAGTGTAGATACGATTAGTGTAGATAATATCTGTCTTAGCGGTGTTCAATGAGAGAAGCAATTTTAGTATCAGCTTTTTCGCTTTGTTAGAAGTACAATCCTTTAAGTGACAATGCTTGAGAATTGTATTACTCGTATATACGAGTATGGATACCCTGATGGATTCTCCGAAGCGTTTGCCGAAGGAAGAGACAGTGTTCTCGGAGCCGGTAAGATGAGAACACGTTATACTTTGTTGTAGGAAGCCCCAGCCGAGGATTTGGAGCATTAATGAGCGGAGGAGCGTTCGAAAAATTCGCAAAATCGATTTACAAAGTACAAAAAACTGTAAGGGCGCCACAAGGCCCGTTTCGGTCCTACCTACGTACGGTACAAAAGGTAAATGTCCCAATGCTCGGCACCTTACTGCCTAATTTTTGACACCTAATGTTCACCTCTAATGTTTTACCATAATATTGGAAGTGTCACATATTGGGCCACCGTTGGGCAATGGGACGTTTACCTTAGTTATTTATTTATCTAGGGATCGCCAACAGATAATACATCAATATGCTATAAATGAACCTAGTACCAAGATCATTGTAACCACAAGTCAAACATTACTAACGGTTTGTTGTAAGAAAATATATATTTTAAAAACTTCTGAAACAAAATGGCGTCAGGTTTAAGTTAAATCAATAAGCGAGAATATGGCAGAATTATTTACGGTCAAGGCATAAGAGGCAGGCGCGGCTCGCATACGTTATTAGACGGTGCCCCCTGCTTCACTGTTAGGGGTAGGTTTCCCGTTGGTACGCACAGCTGTCACCGTCAAATTGTGAAGTTCAGTAGTCTATAATCTGAAGCGCAAGATTAGAAACTGACCTGGTAGTTTTCTTAAGCAACGCAAGAGCATTGCAATTCAGCGAGGAAATGCCGCCTGCATCCTCGGTACAATGCCTCGAGGGTTTTAATTTAGTTTGGTTAATGTTAGTTATCATCTCGTATATTCTTTAGAAAAGAGATAATTTCTGTCATCATATAAATTTTGATGTAAAGCAAAACTGTCATCTCTAATCTCATTCCAAGTGCAGTTTACATACATACATAGATTCACTCCTTCATTTCCAATAGGGGTAAGCAGATCACATGAAACTTATGTTTCAGTGCCACTTTTAGCATAGGTACTTGTAAAAGATCACAGTGATCGGTTGCTAGCGGATGGGCCACAACGAACTTCAACCCTAATTGATTTGATAATAGATTATGTTAGCATAAATAATTACAAAAAACAACCAAGCTTTATTTCTAGCCAATATCCACCGTTCTGTTGGAGGTACCCACAGTTGGACAAATGCACATCCTATGATTCACAGATAGAAGTTAGTCTTCCATTGACCCCTTAGGCCATAGGTAGGTATTTTAATATTCATCATAATCACCACCATCACCATCATCATCATCATATCAGCCGAAAGACTTTCACTGCAGGATACAGGTCTCCCCCAAAGAGTGCCACAGGTAATTTAATCTAATTATTCATCGTTTTTAGCGAGTATTGTCGCACCTTTGTTTCCTCCACCCGTCTCTTTCTTTCAGCAATAGTGGAATAAAATACTACAAAAGTATTTATTGTGGCCGCAGGACGACCAAGCTCCAGACCAAGTGAATATTGTTTTAATGCAAAAAAACAATATAAAATATACAAATTCAGCAAAAACATATTTCTGCTCATCAGACCTGTCACACTATTCCCTCGAGTGCGAGAAAACAAATGAGGAAGGCTTGGTACAGCATCATGATCGTTTATTTGTCGGAATAGTGAACATTTGTAGTAGAGTAATATTAACAGAAGAATCATTTTCATACTCAGAAGAAAAAAGTCAATCGCACACTTTTAAATGGTACTGTCTCAACGGGAAACCAACGCCTTACACATTATACGACGAGGGCCTTCATCGGTCCGGCTAAAATATTCTGTATCCTGGATACACCTGGGGCATTGTTTCCTAGCTCGTTCACTACCTACTACACTTCGTCCACTTTATTATCTCCTTTATAACTAACTAAATTTTAAGGGCAGTAGCTACTCTCGCTGGCCAGATGGTCGATTTTGAATGAATGAGCTGCTGAATAAAGCTGAAAAAAGTATTTTCCATATTTCAATAATAAGCTGAACTTTTAACAATATCCACGTTAATCAACTGACCCCGATCACCCATCAAGGGAATTAGCGGCAATTATTTTATATTCAACTAGGAAAAAATGATATTGTTTGGTTATGGCGCTTCGCTGGACGCTGCCGCGTCACGCTCGCTTCGCTTGCGCGGCTTGAGCGCTGTAGGGTCGTAGTTTACCTAATGACCCAACCGTTTTTCCCCTGGGGGGTCAGGCTAGGGGATTAACGCGGACAACAGCGAACTTTTGAATTTCTTATAGAACACTAGCATTTGCCCCTCCGTCCTGAACTAGTATCAACTGTCGTCCCCAATAGGCATGATGACTCATGTTCAAATTGATAACGTAGTCATGCTAAATGGATAGTAAACCATCAAATTATCGTAGGTAATAAAGTATAAATTATAAATTATAAAATATAAATAAAATCGTAAAAAATATGAACCTTGAAAGTTAAGAAAAAAATTTTTTTTTTTAATTGTCCAAGAGTAAATTTAAAGTCACCAATAAAATCCTTATCGCTTTTATAGAAACAAAATTGTATGACGTAGTAGTATTAAACGCAGTATTTCGCGACCGAAACAACCATTTACCTGATTTTCCATACAACGATACATGTACTTTGTACTAACAAATATTATTGTGACGTCATAATTAACTGTATTTCAGTATGGAGCGTTTTGCGCTGCCGCCAGAGAGGTCAATCTCTGACTCATTTTTTTAGGTATTTATGTTCTTTAATTGTAGTTACTCCCATACAAACATTTGTTCCACACCAAAAACTGGTTCGAATGACATCATAAAAAAATCTTAGTCATCATCCCTATTGTGAGTGATTAGATCAGTTCCCCAAACGCGTTAGTTCCGCGTAGCAGAATTTCCATTCGCGTTTTTCCCCACTCGAATTTGTTTTCGTTCATGAATGTCACCATTGGCATAGTTCCCCAAACGCGTTAGTTCCGCTTAACACCATTTCCAGTCGCATTTTTCCCCACTTCTTATTTTTCTTAGTCGATTTAATTCATATACGCAATTCGTCTCCAAGGCAGGTCGGTGTCGGTACGACGACAATGACGAACATTTAATATGAGGAAGTAAAAAACACATTTTCGGTTCTGGCGCTTCGCCGGCCGCTGCCGCGGCACGCTCGCTATGCTCGCTTAGGGTCGCGGTACAACTAACACTCCTCCTCGCTTCGCTCGTCGTCGTACCTACACCGACCTGCCTTAGAGACGAATTGCGTATATGAATTAAATCGACTAAGAAAAATAAGAAGTGGGGAAAAATGCGACTGGAAATGGTGTTAAGCGGAACTAACGCGTTTGGGGAACTATGCCAATGGTGACATTCATGAACGAAAACAAATTCGAGTGGGGAAAAACGCGAATGGAAATTCTGCTACGCGGAACTAACGCGTTTGGTGAACTGATCGAACCCCTCCCTATTGTATCCCTGTATAGGATGACTAGCTTCCACCCGCGACTTCGTCTCTTTTATATCGTGGCTCCATGCAAATTTTCGCGACGACGTTGAGACGCTGAGACGATGATTCCCGAGATAGAAAGTATTATATCTGTTAATCCATATACACTATTATGTAGGTATCATCATCATCATCATATCAGCCGAAAGACGTCCACTGCTGGACATAGGCCTCCCCCAAAGAGTGCCAAAGTCACCGATCCCGCGCCGTTATGTAGGTATACCAATATTCATATCAATCCGTTTAGCCGGTTTTGCGTGATTGACCTTTCATATTTATAATATAATGGGCATTTTAAGTTTCATGAATAAGGTTTATTCACGATTGGGTCATACTCAAATTTAGGTAGGTAAACACTGGGTTCACCCGAACACACTGTATAAGCAAAATTCGTCTCTCCTGTGGTCAATAATTAAGAGCTCACCTGCATATAAATCAGGTTATTATCGAATAGTCATACATAAGAGGAGTCGCTGTTTATGCGTATTAAGAGTCCAAACCAAAATTAGGCTTCGTAGCCCTTAATTTTTATAGTGTCCACAGGAAAGACGCGAACCTAAATTTGAGTATGACCCGATTTTCTCTACGGTGGTAGAATTGTGCTGAAGTTTACTCAACAAAGTGACAATTTACAACCTTCACGTGGCATTTATGAAGTTAAGCCATGCCTCATTTAAATCCGTTCAGCTGTTTTTACGTCACTGAGTAACAAACACCTTATACTTTCGCATTTATAGTATTAGTAGGATGAAATACTCATCATACTTCTGGTAGCTTTTTTCCCGCCAGCGCCTTAAACGACCCCGAGGCTCACATTGGCATCTGATCCCAAGATTTGGCGTAGGCACTAGTTTAACAATAACGACGGCCTTCTGAACGTCCGAGTACTTGACGCTGTACTTGTATATGGCATGGGCACTCTATGTCAAAGTGACATGGCTTAAATTCGAATAAAGAAAATATCCTCTTAGTTCGAATTTAACCCGTATTGTTTTGACATAGAGTGCCCATGCCACATATACTAGTACAGCGTCAAGCACTCGGACGTTTACCTTATCTGATTAAATAAAAAGTAAAGTCCACTGAAGAATGTCTGAGAAACTCCAAAAAAGTGCTTTTAGAGCGCAGCAATATTGGATTAGACAGACACATTCTCCCTTTCTAACTTGTTGCATTTTCTCCACTCAAGGCTTGAACGCTTCGTAAGGGCTATAATATACTGCAGGCGTAGCGAAGCGAGGAGAATATGCAGATCATAAATCAGCAGTTTTTTAATTCAAATATACGCATCTCGGTTCAAACGCGTCTACAGACACACACATATACTCTCTCTCTCTCTCTCTCTCTCTCTCTCTCTCTCACACACACACACACACACACACACACACACACACACACACACACACACACACATACTCTCTCTCTCTCACACACACACACACACACCCCCACACCCCCCCCCACACACCCACACACATACACTCTCTCTCTCTCACACACACACACACACACGTCGTCGACAAGTACCCATAACACAAACCTTATTGAGCTTATTATGGGAGTAGGTCGATTTGTGTCAGATTTACCCCTAATATTTAATTGTTTATTTATTTAAACTTTATTGCACATTGTAGTGTTCACTTATTTGCACGTTCTATAGGTATACTGGTGTTGCTATTTACACGTTCCTTGGCTCGACAGCACACCACTACTCCCGGCAACGGTCGGACAACTACTGCCCCCCCCCCCCCCCCGGTCATCGTGACATCGTGACGTGACGTATGCGCACGAGATAAGGATAGCAATACACTACACACATAACAAAATTGTTCAAATGGCGGACTCTGTCAATCAACCATAGAACCAAACAGATACTTTCAAACGGTGGGTGCGAGAGAAAGACGTTTATTTATTTATTATTTATTTACATTGGGGTAAGGTAACTTTTCGCTTGCAATATGGCATTGCCTTTAATCCCCACTTGCGGCAACAGGATCTAACTGCCATATGTGACTGCCCAACGTTTTATTTCGGGATAAGTCGTTTTAGCCGATTTGATTGGATATAAAGCTTCGTTGCCGGATATTCAATTTCGCGACGATGTTGACGGTTGTATTTGAAAATACGGATGTTTTAGTAGTTTTAGTGCCTTGCGTTCAAACGTAACAAAAAAACGGACGTGCTTAAGAATTTTGTTGGTCAATGTGTGTGTGGGTGCTAAACTTACTTATTTGGCTTGCTTGATTACTGGCTTCACGAGGTTGTTCGTAAAGCTCTGTATATCTTTATTTGGTCTGAGTTTTTAGGATGAAACTGAGCGTGTTCTTGCTTTTGACGACCAGTGGGTAGGCCCCCGACAAGGTGGACTGATGACCTGGTAAGGGTTGCGGGAGTCCGCTGGATGCGGCTGGCGCGGGATCGGTCACTTTGGTACTCTTTGGGGGAGGCCTATGTCCAGCAGTGGACGTCTTTCGGCTGATATGATGAAACTTAATATTAAATATCACTGTACAAACGAGTACAGTGGTGTAACCACCTTAATCAGTTTTATCACTTTACTACTCTATAATGTACTACTGTACGAGTGTTCTACCTATTTTATTCTAATACCTACAATTATTAAAACTACATAAATGCGGGTAGACTATTTTGTTTACATACCAATAGTATATGAAAGGTATGACGATTCATTAGTGTCTTTTATTACCATTACGTATCCCTATTTTCTTCTAAGGAGGTACCTATCAGAATGACAGAACCCTACATAAGTGAATAAAAATGTGGAGGCTAGACGCGAGAAAAGTCCACTACCCGCTTTTACTTTATTTACTGTCTATGTTTAGGTAGGTATTTTATTGGGATCCCTATGACGTCGCTACAGCCCAATAATCCGAGTCGAGCAATCTTTAAAAGGATCTGATTAAAAAGCGACAGAAAGGAAGTAATTGACTCGTGGTTATCATATCCGTATTCATTTGACCTTCAAAACACCTAATCAATCGCCCAAGAATTGAACTGTAAGTAACCTTAATAAAGCAAGGTTACTTTACGTCAATCCTTTCATTCAAAATAGGACTATATGCCAACATAGTAAAATCTACATTAGAATACCTAATCAACTTCGTCGATTTCCAAAGTTAACACTTAAGGTAAGGAATCGCCGAAGTTTTTCAATTCCATCAAGAAATTGCTTCGAACGCTTATTAAAAACTACAGGCCATGAAATTTGAGCTCGAGCTTTGTAAGATATGACTGAAGTTGAAGGAACGAACAGTCAAAATATACTTGCCTCTTTTATTCCTTTAACATCTTAGTGTTAGGTTATTGTAAAATATAAAACTGTATAATACAAAACATATAATAACAATATAATAACCTAACCTAGGTTGCTGCCGGCAGCGGAGCGGGTCTAAGCTACCGATGATGGTCAGGTTTAGGGCCTCAGTAACCTCCTCATTATCCGCGCAGTGTCCAGGAGTACTGCCTTCTATATCTGACCCTTGACCTAGCCGCCTAGAGAGACATTCTAGAGATATTGGTCGAGACTTTTCGCTATTAGACCGTTCATAGAAACGACTATCGCCACAATGATCGTCGGATCAACATCCCACATGGCCGTTACCTCGTGAGCCCGATTAGCTGACTTCATTGCGTAAAATGTAGTGTATCTGCCTGCACAGTTTAAGTCTATACCGCGTGGGTTAGATAAAAATGCATTGCATTCAGATTTTTTACCAGCGCAAACGACTCTATCTTTTCACCCAAATCAACCTACCTTACCGAACTATTTGATAGGCAACTTAATGGGCCTTAGACAGCCCGACTATTACTATTTTAAAGTGATTTTTTATGCTTTTTTAGTAGGTCAAGTTTACTCATACAAAGATATACAAGTCAATTTCCACCTCGCCCGCGGCCGATCATGAAATGTTGCCTGAAATTAAAAACTGTATTGGCCTGTATATCAACGGAATGGTCCCCCGGGCAGATTTAGTGACGAAGTTTTTTAAAGTGTTGAAAGTTCCGCGACAATTAAAGTGCAATACTTTGGCAGAGTTGTAAATCATCGGTAATCGTACGTTAGGTACGGTCAAGTTTGAGTAATGGGTCACTTTGAAGTAAGTACTGTAACCCTTATTAATTAACCTTTGCTCGCGTATTTGCTCTATTCACTCGCTTTGGGAATGATATTGGCTATAAAAAATCCTTTGTAGGCACCTACTTCACCTAAGTGATGATCAGATACTTTTCAAACGCATGTATTTATAATATTCGCCCTTACCGGAATTCGAACCCAGGCCCTTTAGCTTCGTAGGCGGCATCAATATACCCATTAGGTTAACCGGTCGTTAAAATGACACGAAATGATCCCCTTCTCCCCTTTATTGAGGACACATTTCACTCCTTAAATGTCTTTTCTAAAACACATTATTTTCCAATATAATCATTACTATTTGATCTTAAATCAAACCAGTAAATGTAGCAAAACCACACGTTTCAACGGTTTCAATCGCCCCCACCTGAGGTTCGAAATGTTTATTATTACAGCAGTTTATCCCCGGTCGAAAACCATTCATTTCCGTACTCCAATATCGAACCGATATCTATATGATTCCACTAATATACTGCGGGGGTAAATTGTGAAGCGCGAATACCGTTGGAATCACTCGACGCACGAAAGGTTAGGGTAGATTTGGTAATATTTAACTTTACCCACTTGGCCGTAGTGTGTAGCTACCAGATTATATTTTGTTTTTGGAACAAAATCCTAGCTTTTTACCGGTTGCAGACTAAATAAGCTCAGGGTCCGCTTTGGCACCTTACCTCAAGATTTGGCATAGGCACTAGTTTTACAAAAGCAACTACTCACTTTCCTACTAACCTAGAGGGAGAACTAGACCTTGTTTGGCATTAGACCGGTATCCTCACGATGTTTTCCTTCACCGAAAGCAGCAATCAATATTCCGTACATAAGTTCAGGAGAGATGAAAAATCTACGGTCACGGAACGACTCAAAAATGAAATTAATGTCTAGAAATCTGTGAGGATCGTTAAAGTTTCATTCAATATGACGACCGGTTAGACTAGTAGGTAGTGACGCTGCCTATGAAGCTGAAGGTCCTGGGTTCGAATCCCGGTAAGAGCAATTATTCTTGTGATGAGCATGCATATTTGTTTCTGAGTCTTGAATGTTTTCTATGAATTTAAGCACATTGAATTTAAGTATTTATCTATTCAATATATCGTCGTCTAGTACCAAAAACACAAGGCTTATTGAGCTTACTATGGGACTAGCTCGATTTGTGTAGATTGTTCCTGATTATTTATTTGATTTATTTATTTATTATTCAATATATTTCTACTGAATGCGGGATTGCATGATAATACATAGATAATGAAATTTCATTATCTATTTATTATCATGCAATATCATATTTATATGATATTGCTATATAGTTACTATGCCAACCTACTTAAAATTGTTATTCTACATTACACTCAGTAATGCGATCTACCGGGATGGAAAACGAATTAGTTAGTTGCATGCGCTCGCTCGTTCTAACGATGCACTGATAACCTGGTTATATAAATACGAATTGGATTTCATATCGCTAATGCACTCGCGGTACAAACTGGACGTTGCTTTAAATTTAAGAGGGGCAATACACGTCTTATTTTATCTTTCGCTTGTCGAAGGCGTGAGTGCCATTCAAGTATTTTTGATTCAAGTGACACATGCGACCCGATATCAGATCCGACGTCCAAGTAGGAAGCAGCGCCGATGCGGTGCCGATCCGATAAGAGTGTAGGCACCAAATAAAATAACAAATAAAGTTGATTTCCCCCGAAAATATATATTTAAAATATTGTCCAATGGAGAGACAAGGAAAGCAGGGCATTAAATAATCACAAAGTTATTAGTGTCCAAAGTTTTGAAAATGTTTTGTCCCTTTTCCGCAAAACGCACCTTCACATGAAACGATTATCATTTTCTATGACGCTCGCAGATCGTGACGTCAAGATCTGCGAGCGTTTTCTCACTCGAACAAGCAATATTTAAACAGCTGTTAGCTTGGGATGGTCGTCACTAGGCATATTTTTTTGCCTTCTTTCTTTTGGAGTAATAGTAAATTTTGAGACTACACTCGTATTGTGTCAGAGTCCATTTGATTCTGCATACTTTAGCAGGGAGATGCAATACGCGTCCGCTTTCCGACTTTGTCAATACTTATGCGTACGAATGACAGAATAATAAGAGAGAGATCTTGCTAGGTGGTTCCGATTGCCCTGAGCTGGTGGGTCAGGGGGTGCGTCTCCCCTCGCTGTCAAGGATCAATTTTCGTCCGCGTAACAGGCTACTGCTAGGTCCTCCAGAGGCACGCACCATAGCGCGCAAAAACTTTCCTTTCGTCAGAGCTCTACACAGCCTTAATGCGCTTCTTGAAGCACCGGATGTGGACGACTTTGGAAATAGTTGGGGAATTGTGTATCGTGAATGCTTAAGGCACTGTGAGATGATGGATAGAATTAATTCTTCTGTTATATGTTAAAAGGCAGTCGTATTATTTGTAATTCACATTGACTTAGTTTTTAAGTGTAATGCTGTGTAATTATTTTTACGTCACACCTGGCCATAATGCGAGTTTTACTGCACGCTGCGCGTACAGGAAAACTCGCATTGTGGCCAGGTGAAGACGTAAAATTTTGTACTCAACACGGGCGGTAATTCGTAAAGCCCCAGAGCGCATATTTATAGCCCTCACCTTCGGTTCGGGCCACAAACACCTGCGATCTGGGGCATTCACGAATTCACCGCCCTAGTTACGTAATGTACTATTAATAAATAAATATAAAGCGAGGTAAGAAAAAGTCTGATTCGTGAATAGGTTTTAACATTACTCACGTGGTCGTATTGATCAGGTAGTAGGATCCGAATATCGCAAGTGAAACCAGACGTGTATTGCCCTTCTAATTTTAAGCTTTACCCCTAAGCCGTGTCCACACTGTCGGATGCGGTCGACACCGACCGCCGTTTGCCCGACATTATTTATCCGCCGCCGGCACCCTAACGTGACATATTTTAAAGTTGCCATTTTAATAAGCGCCTTGGAACCCACCGGTCCGAGGCGAGAGATATCTGGAAGGGAATATAGGTAAGTTAATAGGTGTTAGGTAATTCTAAAGAGTGTTTGGAAACTAATTTACAGTATTTAAGAACATTCTTCTATTCAGGCTTAAGGCTATTACTGAACCAGTGAGCTTCATCTTAGGCTCTGTTGTCGCGTAGGTACTACCATCAGCAGGTCGATCACGTAACGCATTATACGTATTACGTTAGGTAAATTTAAATGTCATCAAAAGGAAAAAACGGAACCCTTATAGGATCACTTTGTCGTCCGTCCGTCCGTCCGTCTGTGAAGACCGTTTTTCTTAAGAACGCGTGGAGGTATCAAGCTAAACTTTATAAAAAATACTAAGGTCTACTGTCCCTTAGAGCTGTGAAAAAATCAAAATTCTAAGCCAACGCAATCAAAAGATACAGCCGTTTATGCCGTAAGTTTCTGCAAATTTTCGAAAGTCGCAAGGGAATCAAAACCTACAGGGTGCTTCCCGTGAACTCAGATACTTGAAATTTGGTACCAAACAACGTCTTATATATAGCACAGATGAAGGAAAAATTGCGAAAACAGTAAATTTTGTACGAAACCCTCGGTGCGCGAGTCCCACTCGCACTTGGTCGGTTTTTTTATATGGAAAATAGACAGTTGGACTGTCCTAACGCGGAACGTTACCTGACTACCCTTCAGGAAAGACTTGGGTTAATCACTTTTTTTTTTAAACAGCATAATCCCAGCTGCAGAATTTTCCAGCATCGTTAGCTCTTGGTCAGGTCGCTTGGGCCTGTAACTCGTGCGGATTACCGCTCCTAGGCACATGCTACTAATTGATGTCGCCGGGGGAATAAAAACTGCCCGATTACTCCGTTCCGGTTAAACTTTCGCTTTAGGGCAACACACCGGGGAGGTTTGCATATTCATTATGATACAGATTTATTTCGTGCCTCCTGACGACCGTTCTAAATCTGTCAGTTTAAAGTCGTCTGAGAAAGAGGCTTACCTCTGTAACGTTGCACGTACATGTCGTTCTTATAGTCTTATTTTTTACTATAATTTACAAATCAATTGATATGTATAGATTAAATTATTATTTTTATTAAAAAGTTTAAACTATTTACACAAGACCAAATTTTTCTACATTTTAATTATACACCTAATGAATTATTAAATTATTACCTATTTAATTAAATTATTTATTTACGTATAAATTTATTAATTAATTTATTTAATATTTGAATCTATTTTAATTGAGTAAAATAAGATTAAAACATATTACGAATGCGTAAGCGTTCGCACTATTCTGCGCGACTTTACTTGGACCCGGCGCAGTGTAGTTGAAAAAGTTGGACTACCGTTATCTGTACGAGTAGGTAACCTTTGATTTAGTATATAGAACTAGATGCACAATGTTCTACTCAATAGCTAAGCCTACCCATCTATTGTTTGTAAGGGAGTCCCTCTGCCAACAAACTGTCATGCAGTTTGGCAGAAGAATATTTTTGTAAAACAAGGGTTTTTTGAGTGAATAAAATTTTCTTATTCTTTCTTATTCTTTCTTATTCTTAAACAAATATGCCACGAAATGTGCCCCAGAACATGAACGAAGAACACTCTGGACAGGCTATGGAAATAATAATACCACGTGCGAGCGAGCTGGTAGCGTACAAATCTCTATAAGTGACAGAAAGGGGAATATCATTCATTGTCCTTGTCATAGTTCCACTTTTTTTTTATTTGCCACAACTGATTTAGTATGAAGTTGTGCCACACAAACCATTACCCGTCCCGTAGTAAGTTGTTTATGACAAGTCATCAGCCATTTTAGGACCGGTTCTTAATTTAGCTGCATAAGAGCTTTTCCGTCCCTCACCGTGGCAACACGTACAGCCCGTCCATAGTATTCTAGGTTCATGGCCCCAGAATGACAGCTCTAGCTACATTTCAGTAGTTGGTAATAGCGTTAACTTATAACCTGCATCAAGATATGTTTCATAATAAGTGTTTTAGACCTTAAGCACCATATTAGGAAACCAACATCAAAAGATTAAAAACTTTTTAGTTTATTGTGACATATAATGTGACTTGACTGCTCACGTCAAAACTTTAGCGTTTAGCGAATGAATGGTCGCGTTATAAATTTTATTTATTTCAACAGAAAGCACAAATACATCTGGTTTCTTTATTTTACAAGTGGGGAATAAACAGTTTCAAATATTTGTACAAATATTATATACAAAACAATTGTTGAGATTTCCGTAAGTACATATAGTACAGCTGACAGAGTCGATAAAAAGAAATCATTTTAGTTTCCTTGAAATAGATTCAGTTTGTTAAATAATTGTATTTTCGACCTGCCTTTACTATCTTTTTTGCGATGTAATGTAAGCGTACAGTCAAGAAGCGATCAGCTGTCGATTTTATTAAAACGGTCCTGGGTTTTGAACGTCACTCTCATGATCACCCGACATCTATAAAACGAGTATTACGAGATATAAGGTCAAAAATGAATGATGATGAAAATTGGCACAATTAGCGCATTTCCAAATGATGTGTTGGGATTGTATTATAGAATTTTATTATAGTTCATTAATGCTATTAATTACCTTTTGCAAGGTCATGTCTGTCTGTCCGTCCGTATGTCACAGGCATTTTACTCGAAAACTATAGGGTGTATTTGAATAAAATTTTGAAGATAGGTGTATTTTGTTAACCGCTACATAGTTATGTAATGAAATTACAAAAAAAGTTTTTTTTAGGCGTGCACTCCATACATAAAATTGAAACTCAAAAAAAAAAAAAAAATTGCATACCCTTGTTGTGCGTGGTCCGACACGCACTTGGCCGCTTTTTTATTTATTTTACATTATTGTTTTTTTTATGTGGTGTCTACACCCCTATTGATGCTCATGTACTAAGATAGGATGCCAGTCGCCAGGAGGTTAAGTGTTTCTCAAAGTTTATATAGGTACGTTAAAGATAACGCCAACTCGACAGTAGGTTTTTATCGATTACCCGCGGCCCACGTAATAAGATTACCGCGGCAGCATGTCCTACGGCCGGTGGGCAGGCATGTACTTGTAGGGCCGCCCCTGCTATATATCCTGCTACCTTATTGCGTCGTATTTCTTGATCCGTTACTGATTTGAGGATTCGTTGTTTTGGATAATAGGGAAGATGCAGCTATAATACTTCCCATTATTTTGTGACCAAAATGTTGAAAAAACATAAAATAATGACTACTGAAACGTTTTTACTGTTGTTAATACTAATTACAAACAATAAGTACGATTTGGAGTAATGTGAAGCGGAACGTGTCTTAATTCAACAATCAGCGTCTGGTTATGTCACTCCTGTCATAAGTCAAAACTAAGGCAACTCTATGACATCTCTAGGAACGAACCACGTACAAACAAATATGGTGAGTGACACACATGAGTCACGTCACGATAGATTAGGTTTAGGCGCGAAAGTTGAAATTGACAGCATTTTCTTTCTACATGCGATTCTTTCAAATACAAGCAAAATTAAATTTTTGCAGCTTCCCTGTTGTCAGAAAGGGACATTCATATGTCTGAGGGGATATCCCACCCTGTCAAATAAATGTTGCAGATGGGATACCAGCCATATCACCACATGTTTTGCAGCCCTTTTCCACCTCGTATACATTTACCTTTGATGTATTGAAATATTGCTTCAATTGACATTTCCCAATTAACCGATAGATTTATATACCGGCCGTATTCGTAAACGTTATACAAGCCTATTTGAAATAAAATGGCAATGTCACTGCTATGACATTTGTGTTAAGAAAGGGCAAACGCACACTTAATTTAGCTGAGGCATTTTACGGGTTATGAATAAGGGGGTTAGAGTATAGATTTTTACAGAAGAGCTATACGCGTTGCCACAATTAGAGAGAGAAAGGCTCCTATACAGCGAGTAAATCGAATACAACCAAATAATTAAACCAGACATAGGGTTTAGTAGCGTAATCATTAATTAATTGAACTTTTTGAGTTACACTTAATTGAAAGCCTGTAATATTTTTTTGAAAATTTACCGAGCAGCAATGTAACGCAAACATGTAATCCACGTAGCTGTTCATAAGAAATCTTGGTGGTTAGTGATATTATTAATTATTGAGAAAATGTTAGCTAGCTTGCTTTGTTGATAAAGACTGATATGCCCAGTCTGTGGTGTGGGGAGCCTGGTCAAGACCTGGATACATGGAAACGTAAGAGGGAGACCTTTGCCCAGCAGCAGTGGTGTACCAGTGACCCTTAAATAAGTAAATAAATACTTAACTTCACAAAAAAACATGTTCATAATGTTGTGTGGTTATTTCAGTAGGCTACACCACTAGATATGTAATTTATTGAATTATTGAATACTTAAGTATTTGTTTATCAACAAGCCACTGACATTGTCTTCTGCCATTTTCATCAGTCACGATAACAATTACTTAGTTGACAGCGATGACATTAAAATCATAGATAAAATTATCTTGACGCGGAATGACACCTTTTTCAGAAAATCATTCCACTTAATTTAAATAACTAAGTAATCTTGTTTAGTAAATTATTTACAAAAAAGATTGCACTTCTTATAGTTGTTTAATTTGATAACTGAATTTAAATTCGACTTACAATTATTAATTGAACTCTACAAAGTTTGATAGATACATACATGGTTGTAAATTTTACCAAACTCTTTGGTAAGTTTTCGCGTATTTGATTTCAACTATGATTTGACAATGTCAGTCACAATTCAGTCATTGAATTAAAATGCCCCGTCAAATCAATTTTAGTGTTCCGGAATTAATGGACATGATTTTAATGTTTGGTAAAGCACATCAAAATGGCAGAAGAGCGAATCCTAAATCGTAGAGTGCGAAGTACCTAGCGCTCAAGTGATCGTGAACGCGTTACAGCAAGCTGCAGGGAGCAACTGTTAACTATGAGCTTCCAGTCCAGGCTCATTAGAAGACCGGATCCTCCGCCATTTCTGTCCAGATAATTTTGGACAGATGAAATGTGATTCACCAGGAATGCGGTTTTGAATGAACGTAATTCTCATTACTGGTCACGCGTAAATCACCATGATATGAGAGAGACCGGACGCCAGTATCGTTGGCCGTAAACAATTTGACTGTTTTTTTGACCGGTATGTAAATAAATCGTTACTTTTAGCCATTTTTTTTGTTTTACTTGATGTATTCAACATCTACAGTTCTACACCATAAGGTAGTTTGAAAGAGAAACACGCATCTCATAACGTCTTCTGCTATAAGTGCTATACGTAACTGAATTGCCAAGGACATTACGAGATACGACATAGCTTTATTAACTTTTGGTTTTAGACATTTCGGAAGTGGATACGTAGACAGCTGACAACTGTCAATGAGCCTTGACTTGTACATTTTGCGTTACATTGCGGACTGAATTATTTTGTATGGTTAATTTTTTCGTTGTAATTTTAGACAAAAGTTATCTTAATACACGTTTTATGTCCTTTACTAACCACCATTTAAAGATTTGCTCGTATTGGATTTACACGCTGTATAGCTAAATTAAGAAATGTTAAAGTGGCTGACGGATTACCATTAACAACCTACTTAATAACTAGGTACTCACTCAGTTGTGGCAAAAAAAAGTGGAACTATAGTAGTATAGTATTATAGGTACATTCCATGTTTATATTAGACTAGCTGCCCGGCCCGGCTTCGCATGGTTAGTGTACCCATTTAAAAAAGTAAGTCATTTCCCGCTGTAAAAAGTACCCTTTTTTCATCAGGGATAATGTCGGCTTCTATATAAGAATTTATCAAACCGGTCCAGTAGTTTCGGAGCCTATTCAATACAAACAAACAAACAATCAAATCTTTCCTCTTTATCATATTGTTATTATTATTAGTGTAGAAGTGTAGATTTGAATTCAATTGAGAATTACTATCAGAAAACAGCTTTAAAGCTATTTAAGAGCTATTTTCAGTGAAGCAAGACAGCTTAACAAGCTTTAGAATAGCGATTTGTCATTTATAAGCGAGTGCAGGTGCAGAGTGAATTAGGTTTGTTTTTGCAATCCTGATCACAGGGTTGTACAACCAACCAAATTCATATTGCTGAGATTTGTAGAAGCTAGAAAAAATATTTATTATTATTTATTTATTTATTTATTTATTTCACAAGAACGGTTAATACCAATTACACTTGTGTTACTTAAATATATTACATACATGTACAAGAAGTCTTAAACCTATGATGAGTTATGTACCTGCACAGTAATCATTCATCATCTCATTAATCATGCATTCTCACAATAAGAGAGCCACCTGGACGCGAGCATGGGCAGGCTGTCTACAAAGAGATCCACTTTCGGATCAGTGCGCAGGAGCGCGTTGATCGAGCTGATCATGTCGCACATCGGAGAGTGGCGCCGCGCCACGGTCGCGCGCGATCCAGTGCCGTCCGACAGTTTTAAGTATGCGCGCCGGCATGACTTATTTAAGGGCACGACAACGCAGTTAAGAGTATTGTGAAGTTCGGTGCTATTGATTTTATTACGGAGCACTTTACACGCAGTAACCATCCTCTCGTTGCTTCTTCGTACTTCTAGGGAGTTGAAGCCCAAGACGCCAAGCAAAAACTTTGTTGGGTACATGTATGGATAGTATCCGTATCCGTAACGTATATAAAGGTGTAACGACATTTTTTTGTCACAAAGACATTCATTTAATTAGCCCTACGAATATGTCGTCGAAGGAACATGAAAGAAACTATTACGTATCAAAATTAGTTCATGGATTTGACGCTAGATGCAAATTATAGGTATTCATAGCACAAACTAGATACGAGATTTTTTGTGATTTTTTTAATCTTTTCAAGCTTAAAATTGTAACCAAAGAGAAGTAAAACTACAGGATATGTAATACATAGTGCGTAACGTTTTGTCGTGGAGAACGTAAGTATAGTCACGTGATCAAATCAATATCAAAGCAAATGGCAAAACTACCTTTTCTCAAAAATCATCGGCAAAGTTGACTTTATTGGTAAAAAGTCAGGACGTGAAGTGCATAGTTTATGGTTAGTCAAAATTTTAAAAATAAAAAACCTTGCCGGCTCGATTTTGCTCGACTACAATGTTGCATACAAATTCCATTATATGTCGTGGTACAAACTTTTTAAAAAGTTAAAACGGCCATATAAATAAAAGGCATAGGTCCTAAACAGCCACAACAGAAGATCAGTAGCTGTGACTTATCGCGACTTTTAAGTTGTCTCAAATAACTTATGGCGTTTTCGGAAGAAAAATACACTTCCAACTTATTATTGAAAAAAATAAAAGGCGGCAATGCAAATGCAAAACATATTCCGTTTTGACATACAGTGGCTAATTGTTTTTACGGAAAATATAGAAAATTGACGTGAAAATCATTCGAGATCTAAAAGAAGCTGCAAGGTCAGTTATTGATTATTTGTTAAGTGTAAGTTGCAAAGCCAAAAGACAAATATCGAAAGGCGTACTACAATTTCATAAAGCGGCGAGAAGAAATGCATGCCTCATCATTTTCAGAAAGTACATTTTTGTTTTCTTGCACATTTTATGAGAAAAGCACTATATTAGTCTTAGCGGGAAGGGCAATTGCTGGCTTCGTATTAAATTAAACGGACTCCCAAGGTCGTCCGTTTAAAAAGAATACTCAGCCAGCAATTGCCTACTTCCCTTGCTTCGACAATAATGTACTATTACATGACTCTATTGTCACTAAAATACAAACTTATTCTCTTCTTTATTATTTTTGACGACCGCTTTAGCCTAGTTGGTAGTGACCCTGCCTACGAAGCAAGAGGTCCTGGGTTCGAATCCCGGAAAGGGCAAAAATTTGTGTGAACAGCACGAATATTTGTTTCTGAGTCATGGATATTTTCTATGTATTTAAGTATTTCTATCTATTATATATATCGTCGTCTAGTACCCATAACACAAGCCTTACTGAGCTTACTATGGGACTAGGTCGATTTTTGTAAGATTGTCCCCTTATATTTATTTATTTATTTATTTATTTATCTGCCATGCCCTATCTGGCGGTGGTGGCCACCTACTCGTATGCAAAGTCTTTCCTATTTTTGCCCAGTCTTGTGAACGTGGCTTTGGCCTTGTTATTCGTCCATTTTTGATGTTATCCAGCCAGTTCATCATCCTTCTTCCCCTACACCCTTTTTTCTCTATTTTTCCTTGTATTATGATTATTAGCAGATCGTACTTTTCATGTCTATGCAAATGACCACAATAAGCAATTTTTATCCACTGAATTGGGGTTAGAAAGAAGAAGACCTACACGAAAAATATTTTCGTTCATAAAAACAACGCACTCAAATCGGTGCTCAGTTTGGTCTACAGGGACGCACAGATTGACCTGCTTTCCGTTCGTTGAAATTTCTTTCAGTGCATTAAAGAAAAAGGAGGTATTAAACAAGCCAATAATGCCCTCTAACGATTTTACAAAAAGGGTTGGGTAGGATATTTTCGAGCGAATAGTCTAGTCATATCTTATTTCTCGCGACTGTATGCAGACACAATAATAAATATATATATAAAAACACAGGCATTTTAAACTGTATAACTCAGGCGTTTTAATAAGACTACCACCAACCCTGAACATATTTCGAGTACTCAACTTTTCGTATCTTACGTGCAATGCACTGGACTTTCTTGAAACATTGGTGGAATATAAAAATTATCTCAAGACCACAGAGAAATTGCACCCAATATCCATTACGCCAAGGTTTCTTTTCTACTCAACGTAACACGTACGACTGCGAAATCCAGAGGGGGCAAACGCAGAGAAATATGGCTCTTAGAAGCGGCAAGTGCTTAGAAAAAGGGTTTAATTTCCTGTGCACGATGAAAGCTGTTTATGAGGCATTTCTGGTTGTTAATTGAAGCGGACTGAGGTTGGATTATGTCGCGTTTTTGCGCCGCCGTAATTACTTCGAGTGGAGACGCGACAAGTTCAAAAGGGTATTGTTTTTATAGGAACTCGTTAAAATTGTATTGTCCGTGTAATGCTTTTTCTTGAGCGTTTTTCTTTGGAAACCTCTGAACAGGTGTCGGAGAAGGGGGAATTGACTGCGCATTGTTTTGGAAAATTGTACGGGATTGGCAGGCAATCTGATGCAAATGAATGGGCGTTTTGAAGGAAAAGTTACGTGAACAATATTCCTTTGCTATTCCCTTAAAAACGTGCATGTCTATTAGCGATAATGAGATGCACTTATTAGCGTCTATTTGCATGCGGTTAATGTGCCCACCAATTAGTTAAAAGTTTGCACGTGCGGAGGGAGGCACGTGTAAACATGCAACGAATTAAAGAAAACAATCAATAAAAAAAAAGTTCCACACGTGTTTCGCCTCTCTACGAGGCATCATCTGAATATGCTGGCAGGTGATGAGATGTTTTGAAGGAAACTCTGTTGAAAGATTTTTTTATTATTTTACTAATAGATTTCGGTCCCTTATTTCTATATCCACGTTAATAAGCTCAGCATCACTAAAATACTCTATAATATGCCGTGAACGAGCCCGTAGCTTCTTCTGACACGTTATGGGGTATCTAATGCATAATCTGCACAAAAAAATCATGTTAGGCCAAATTAATGGCGAGATGACCAAGGTAATGCACCTCCATGATGGTCTGACACAGTTAGAAATCGGACTTCGTCTACGTGGACCCGGGATAAAAACTATCCTATATTTTGATCCAGGCTATAAACTATCTTCGTACATAATTTTATCAAAATCGGTTGGTGCGTTTAAGCGTGATTGAGTAACAAACATCTTAACTTCCAAACTTTCGCATTTATAATACTAGCATCCGCCCGCGACTTCGTCTTCTTCGATCCGGGATAAAAACTATTCTTTATTTTGATCCAGGCTATAAACTATCTTTGTACCAAATTTTATCATAATCGGTTGAGCCGATTAAGCGTGATTGAGTAACAAACATCTAAACATCCAAACATACAAATTTTCGCATTTATAATAGCTGATAGCGGAGGAGTACCCGCAACCGACGAGCCTGTATGAGGAGATGTATGGATGTGATCGAAGCGAAAGAAGTATGTAAGGATCGTAGTATTTGGCGTTCCTTAGTCTCTGCCTACCCCAATGGGATACGGGCGTGAGTATATGTATGTATGTATGTACAATAGCTGATCCTCTTATATCTTCTGTCATGGTCGAAATACAATGGGTCCCACGCTGGTACAATCCGTGCTTGAATAACACTCCGGCTGGAATGAATGTTGCCGCGATTTTTCCGAGGGTACAGTAGGGACAGGTTTTTAAAAGGTCGTCAACGCGCAAGCGAGTCCCCTGGAGCTGCAATCGTTCATAGGTACGGTCACCGGTCACTATGATGACACTCTTTGGGGGAGTCCTGTCTTTCGGCTGATATTGACGATTTCTGTTGATAATGACCACTTACAATCAGGATCGTACGATCGTTTCCCACCGGCATGGTATAAAGAAATCACCATCGAACATCTTCGCGGAATATGTACAAATTAGTTATTAGTTCAAGAGTTGTAAGATTGCGATGAGCGTGCTTCATACAAACGGATTAATGTCCGCCATGAACACCTCGTATCGCACACACATTCACACGTGCTTTGTGATCTAGAAAATGTCATTATGCTGAACCGTCGGCAAATAAATGTGGAAACTGCGCAAGGTTTTCTCAAACCGATTTTTTACCGATGCAAAAAAATTCAGCGTTTTTAAGGCGTTTTTTTCGTCATTGTCGTTATCAGCAAATAATATTTCAAGTGACGAATATCAGAGCCCACTTTTGATGAAGGCATAAGTCTTTTTTGATTAAAGTTTCCACGGTACGTTTAATTTACATCTGCCGAGATAATCTTCAGCCGACAATGACGTTAAAACGTGCGGTTCAAACGCTAGTAGTGTATCTGTGTGTATGTCTGTGACATATCGTTGGTCCCAAACGGATAAATAGAATTGAGCGCAATTTTTAATCCGAAATCTTGTCCGTCGAGATGGATCCAACTATTTCGGGCTTTTAAAAATAAAAAATATTCTTCTAACTCGTCTGAATCGAATCAAATCGACTTTTATTAGCCAAGTAGTCAAGTTTCTGAAAAAATGTTTTCGATGGAATGAAAATTCGGCAAGACCTTTGTCGGTATTCGAAAAGTTGAAATACCCCCGATATTTTCATTTTATAATTCTGATCTTAAGACCGGCTGAACCGAATTTGAAAAGTTGCTAAGAACCATCTTGATCACGTCAGCATTCGGACAACAAAAACCCGCATTAAAATCGGTCTATTTGCTTAGAAAGAAAGAACGAGAAAGAAAGAAAAAAAAATATTCAAGACGCTACTTAGACTAAGACATGGATCATAAACATTCTTGCTGAAAACTATCACGAAATGTTAATCTAACAAAAGCGTCAGAGAAAAAGACTTCACTCAGCTTAATGACAAGGTACCATTGTAAATACTTTGACGCTGATCTTCCGTTTAGGAGATGTTAAAACACACAGACACCCAAAGACAAAACTAGAGTAAACCGTTTTACTTTCTCTGCCCCCAGTACCTGAAGGGTAATGGCACACGACAGCGTCGTAAAGACGACACTAAGCAGTTATACCTAATCAACAGCACTCAACTATACCTCAGTAGATGAGTTTTTATGAGGAGTTTTATTGTTCTAGCCATGAGCTTGGTTGCTAGGTTTTATTAGTAATGTCAAATGTACTGCCGGGAATACAGTATGAAAAGTAACGAAAACCCAACTGTTAAACCCGAAAAAGATTTAGTTTTTAAACACATACTTCAAAGATTTGGCATATGCATTAGTTTTACGAAAGCAACTGCCATCTGACCTTCCCAGCTAGTGGTATTAGATCGGTATCCTCACGATGTTTTCCTTCACCGAAATGCTAACGGTAAATATTCCGTACATAAGTTCCGGAAAACTCGTTTGTACGAGTCGGGATTCAAACCCACGACCGCCACTTGACAGCCTGAGCCACTAAGCTACCGTAGCTTACCGTAGCTAGTTTTGAATAGATACAAAACAAAATCTTCAATACATGGATAACATCTAAAACAAATATTCTACACATATTTGCCCTCACCGGGATTGAAATCAGGACTAGTTTTATTTTACTTATATAATCCGGTTCCAATGCCATTTAAAAATGATGTTTATTAAACCACGGGTTTAGTGTTGGGCTTTATACTCTATCTGTATTGAAATATTGCCACCAAGTACTATCGGCTGCATTAATGCATGGACACCTTACGGTCTAGTTTCGCTTGCACCGTTTGACATCTACAGCTGATATGATTACATGCGTTGCGCACAAAATAAACTAGATGGCGCTGCTGGCCAAAAATATTGATATATAGACGAATATAACTTAATTCACTGATAATAATTGACTCCTGTAATCACCAAAAAAAATTCTTGGGATGCGAGTACAATTATTGACAAGTTTAGCAAGGTTTAATCTACTGTAACCGTATTTGAGTGTGACTGAACTGTCATCCTACCTACTCGTTTATCAAAGGTATATATTTCACAGTTGAAATATGTATACCCGTGATAAACCACTGACCAGTGTCAACAACAAGATTGGATGGGCTTGTGGATTAGCCTATTAAGTGCAAATGACACGGTGCTGACTGCCTTTTTAGTGTTTTTATGATTTCTGTTTTTTACACTATTTTGCACAGCCAAAAGTAGATTTTTTTAATATAAATAACAGTAATTAAATACAATTAAATAACTCAAAGAACTTTTCATTTTAAAATTATATTTATTCAGTAGTAAAATTAGTGAATTAGCCACTTTTTAACATGTTATCGAGGTTATAGCTTAAGTTTCATTTCCGAAAATCGGAAAAAGATTGAAGCTTTACCTCAATAAAAATAATACCTATTGTCAATTTTATTAATAATTTCAGACCGGGTTATGATAACATATATATCAGGCGAACGCATTCTGGTGTTTATTGGCATTTTCTATTTAGGTGAGATTTGAAATAAGTAATTAAACCCGCCATTTAAAATAATAAAAAAATACGAAACAATCTTACAGTTCACTAAGGCTTTTATTATTGATACTAGTATTTCATAGATTATAATGGTGGACTTCTACGGTTATCTATCTCACTCGATCTCGTTAATTAACAAAATGATTATATTCTATTGTGATAATTTTCCTTAACGTAACACATCAATTACTAATAGTGTCTACAGGGATAAAAAAGCACGATGAAAACAATATTCTACTCATATTTTACTTTTGTCATTTGTTTATATATAACCCGGTCTGTCTTTCTTCAAACCCTACATGTTCACAGTTAGATATACCACCAGATTCCGCGTTAGGCACTACGTGATCACTGAACGTGAACTTATGTCCTTATGAATAGATTTAAACACTTCTCACTTCTCATCACTAAACATGACAAAAATCCAGTTGTCCAGTGTCCAAAATGCGACAATTTGCTGTTTTATGTGCTTCTCTGTAAGTATGGGTTTAACAGCATGCCCATGATAATTATAAACCCTTCTCGTTATGGAGACACGACGAACTCCACACTTGTGCAATAAATCGACGTAATGACTTGTCGATTCAAAATCATTTTCTTTATAAGTAGTCCATTGTCAATGGCTGGTGGCCGTTCTTTGTCGGTGTAGCAGAGACGTTTCCTTTTGCTCAACCTTTTTTTAGCTGTAACGATATTATTTAAAAATAAATCATCAGAAAAATGTATGATAGTTCAGTAGTAGTTACTAAATAATTATATCACAAACGTGTAAAATAACTACTTACGTTTAGATCAGTTTCTGTAGCTTGTAGCTTCGTTACATATCGCAAATATTTGCTACCTTTTAACTAGATCAATATTACGTCGAAAACTAGTTTTAATATTCATGTTATCCAGAAAAAAATATGAATAACAAAGCTGAGTAGTCCTACGAACGAACACGTAACATCTTTGTGATAAAAACGAATAAGTATGGTAGTTTTGATTCATTCGTCTACCCTCATCGATTATAATATTAATCGTAGTAGTAATGGATTAATATCTGAGCAGCAAATTAAACTTATGATAAATTTCAACTGCCTAGTCAATTGAACCGATGGTCGAGTGGCTAACAAGGCAAGTAACTAGGTCGACACCTAGCTTGAGAGTCGTGGGTCCAAATCCCGCACCCAACCAAAAATATGTTGGGAAAGATGTGTTTTTGGAATTGTTTGGATATTCACTGGTAGTGAATCGGAAACATCGCAAGAAAAATAAATGCACAAAGGTAGCACATAAATAGAATACACATTCCAAATTGCGTCATAATACCGCCATTATCGATCGATAATGCGTTGGCAAGATTACTTGACAATATAATATAGGAAAAATAATAACCCAAGAAAATAATTATAATTATATCCAAGACGAAGAATGACTTTTTGTTTCCATTTTTGTTAACAACGCCATCTAGTGAAACCTAGCTGATCCTCTGAGGTTTACATTTACATCTTTAATGATATTACACGTCGTGCACATAGATGGCGTTAGCGAGCGCGTCAAAGGAAACAGTTTGTCAGTTGACCATGCACTTATGCTGTCTAGTGTACCTAAGTATTTAGTAGCCTTGCCCGGCATTATTGCCAGCATGTAACATTAGAACAAAATACTCCTTTATTGCACTTAATGTTAATGTTGTCATTTATAAACGTCTTCCAAACTGGAATTGGAAAGGGCAATTCAATTATTAACGTATAAACAGTAAGTCGTAAATAATTAAATATCCGACCTATTAGTGTAATGGCCGCCATTAAACCATCAGCTGCAGAAATCATTGGTTGTTGTTGCCTTTTGGCATCGCGCAGAACTTGCGATTTTGTCCTTAGTCTTGCTACGGCTCTCCCACTCCGCTTCCTGTCCTTATTCATAATACTTACCGACTATTCGTCTGTGACCAACCAATGTAAGTCTGGCCTCTGCGATTGTTAAGAATCCCTGTATCAAGATACACTGGTGAGTGGTGATGTTAGTCGGGAAAGTATGAATTGCATCCCTGTCCTCAACCGAGGCCATTAATGTGCGCATTAACGTGTGCTAAAAACGACTTAAACTAGGATATCCTGTCGCATCAAGGAGGTCTGTCTCGTGTGTATACACATGTAAGTTGCTGCGTATAGCTCGTAAAGGATGTAGACACCGGCATTGCTTCAATAAGGCGCTGCGTTTACACAGTAACATGAATAACAAAACATAATTGGTTTCTTGACAAAAAAAACACGATTCAAACCAGTTTTCAGTTAGACCACATAAAAAGACAAAAAAGAGCGACCGAAACGACTCATACAAATTGCCATAGTATCACGACGCCACAGCATTATCTTTGTGCTAACCATTGAATGGTAAATCACTACAGTTTTGGTCGTGAAATACTGCGTTTAAATGCATAGTTGTCATAAATTATTTGTTTACTTAAGTGTATAAAGATTCCATTGGTAGCTCCTCAAATTAAATTACATAATGTTTTGAAATGTTCAAGTCTTATTCCTTTTTATAATTTTCTGGTCTTCAGTAGAGCTCCCGTAGATGCACTTTGTTGTCAGCGAAGTACCTGCATTTGTTTTTTGCTGTCACCATACTTGTCCATATCAATGAAGATAGGAAACGCGATTGTTAATCATTTAGACTTGATGTCCACAGGCTACTATATTTACTTACCGCCGATGTTTGTTTTCCACCATCATGCTGAAATGATAATTGAAATTGCACGAGGTAAATCCAAACTCTTTGAAAGTATAAAAATGTATCCGCGATTCTAATTTTCCGTGAATGTTTTGAAATATGCACGTCGGTATTACATTTTCGAGGAAACTCCACCCAAAACACCAGTTCAGTGTTTATTCGCTCTGCGGCCTGGAAATGATGCCTTTCCTGTTCCATTATTCCGTGTGTGCCTTTTGAAATTTGATTGCTGGAAGTGACGGTATGCATGCGCTACGGGTTAATTGCAGGCTTTCAGAAACAGGGTTTGCTGCGGTCTGACGTATCTAGAATTGCAGCTGGTGCACTGTGATATTATTGACCTTTTAACAAGCCATCATTAGTGAAGTGCTGATGACCGGAAAATTTTACAATATCCCGCAACTGTAAGAATTACCAGCGGGATGCGTCCGCATATGCCTATTTTTAAACCTGTTTATATTTTCGTCACTGAGCATGAAAGGCAAATCGTACAAGGAATATATGCGAATGCATAAACTTGTTTACATTGGTATTTTGTAATACTAAAAATATCACATTATAGCCTAACAAGTTTATATTTGAGCCTAACCATGTACAGTCAGCGTCATATGACGCTAGTAGCAGCCAAGGTAGCCAAATATTTTGGTACACGTCTTTATTACTATAAGAATAAGGGCGTGTTACTAAATATTTGTCTACTCTGGCTGCTACCTACTAAATATGTGACGCTGACTGTACACAGCGTTTATTTAAATTAAATCAACTGTCGTAAGTAAAGGTAGCATACAGGCAGCTTGTGGTTCGTATGACGTGTAAATTGGTTTTAATAATAGTTATTTACGATACAAGTGCCGAAAATAGGAAATTCGCAACGAGTGGTGATAAATTAAAACACAACCGAAGGGAGTGTTTTAAATCGACACGAGTTGCGAATTACCTATTCGCATGTGTATCGTACAACGTTTTACTGTACATATGGCTCTTTAAAGTTTTGACATATGCACGGAAAGTGCTCATTTCCGCACTAGTGCAGGAAAGTAGCACCATATGTACTGTAAATAAATTATTATGATTATCATTATGATTATATATAGCACAACTGCACGGATTAGTATGTCTTCGTCGCGGAGCAAGAAAATACCATCTCTAATGGTGTAGGTAAGTGCTTTGCAACCTTTTTCACGGCAAAACCCTTTAGTACCACATAAAAAATTGTAGTCCTTCGCTTATCTTAGCTTACCTAATATACTAGTATATGACGTCATATTTACTTTAAGATAAGAGACCTGTAATCCCCACCAAGAAGGCTTTGTGGCTGCCAGGGGTTTAGAAACACTGATATAAGTAAACATAAAAGTAGATCAGCTGACGCTGTCTACGCCATGCTCTGTCGCGCCACGTGTCCCCATATGTCCACACATGACGTGCCATGTCGTGCGGGCGCAATGCGCAAATGTGCGTGTTCGTTTGTTTCACATTGCGGCCATAATTGGGCGCCAGTTGTAGCTTGAACGTTTACAGTAACGTCCGATCAATGAGGTAGTCGTATTTGGCTGTTTAAAATCCCATTTTAGTGTTCCATACCAAAATTGGTCCAACGGAACACTTCTGTTGGACCAGTTTTGGTCTTCTGTCTTCTGTCCGACTGTCACACCCAGTTTTTAGTATATCTTCCAGTATGTTTTATGACAGACCTCAGCAAAGTCAGGGATTCACTAGGGGACAGATGTGCCACGCGTGTCACTAACTCACCCTGACGTCGGTGAAGAAGCACAAAGCTGATGCTACACTTCGCTCGACATGTTGCGCATTGACCATTGAAGTTCAACTAAGTCGTCACTAACCAGCGCAACGAACGCGCCCTAACACGTAAAGAGTCTAATCTGAGATTAGTTCATACGATTTTCACGTTCAACCTAATGTTTAATTCCTTATTCGACGACCGCTTTCGCATAGTCGGTTAGTGACCCTGCCTACGAAGGAAGAGGTCCTGGGTTCGTATCCAGGTAAGGGCATTTATCTGTGTGATGAGCACGAATTCGTTCCTGAATCATGGATGGTTTCTATGTATTCTATTATCTATTTATTTATGTACATAAGTATGTTTATCGTCTTCTAGTACCCATAGTACAAGCTTTGCTTAGTTTGGGACTAGATCGATTTATGTAATATTGTCCCTAAATGGGTCATACAGAGTGTATAAAACAAAATTCGTCTCTCCTGTGGTCAATAATTAAGAGCTCACGTGCATTATAAATAGTGTTTTTATCGCATCATAATATAAAAGAGGAGACGCTGTTTATGCGGATTAGAGTCCAACCAAAAATTAGGCTTCGTAGCCCTTAACTTTAATAATGTCCACAGGAAAGACGCTAACCTAAATCTGTGTTTGACTCAAATACTGATTATTTATTTATTATTCCTGCTTGATTTAAGGATTTCTAAGGCTGGGTTTACGCAAACAAAAAATCGCGCGGGCTTGTCAGAATATATGGAAAACCAGAGCGTTAAACGTGGTCTAATTTTTACCGTAAATTTGCGTGACCGGATGGTACGGTTTTTTTTTTTTTTTTTTTATTTATTGGCAAAAATATTAAAATACAGTAGTGGTACCACATTTTAACACCAGCGGAAACCTCAGGGGGTTTATATGCTGATGAGTAGTTCGCTTATGGCTACTATATATTATGTTTACAAAATTTACTTAACTAGTTACAATTATAATACACACGTGTTCGGTTTAGTTAACGTGAGATATCTTTTAATGGACGGTATCGACTTGTAGCTGTTTAAATATCTATGCTGGAGTTCTTTAGGTAGTTGATTACGTACGTTACGGTACGGAATGGTTTTGTCGTTAGACTCAACTGTTTGTAGATACTCGTTGATTGGTATATCTGTCAGTCACACATCACCGGCGCTATTGTATTTTGCGGTCGGAATGGTTACCGACAGGAAATATCATTGTCATGGAGGTGACACAACCTGATGTTCCTATTTTTTTTTAAAATAGTAGTTCGCTTGAACACTACTGAAAAAAGTCCCGAGTGATTAATGAGAACTGAATCGCCTTTTAAGAATGGTATATACCTATGGCACAAATGGGGATAGAGCGAGTCACCGGCGTGTGACTGTAGCAACCGGAACAAACAATACACCATATAGTATTTCGTTTCTGAACCCTACCATACCCGGTCTGGCGTTAGCCAAGGCTCGATTTTGGGCCCTTTCTTGTTCGGTGTCATGATAAATGACCTTGAATCCGTTGTCCAGAACGCGAAGTGTCTCCTTTACGCAGACGATTTGAAGCTTGTGTACGGAGTGGAATGTGCTGCTGACTCTGTATCGTTGCAGGATGATATAGATTCGGTTTACCGGTGGAGCATGGACAACAGGCTTTGTTTTAATATCGCAAAGTGCTGTGTCTGTACTTTTAGCAGAGCTTGCGTTCCCGTACATTTCCAATACCTTCTAGGAGCTGGAACAATTAATAGAGTCCATACAGTAAAAGATCTAGGGGTTACATTTGACTTGCGCTTAACCTTCCACGAACATATTAAAGACCTTGCTACTGCTTGCTATCGTAGATTAGGTTTTGTTATACGTAGCACTAAGGAATTCCATGACCCGACTGTTATAAGGACTCTATATAACGCTCTGGTTAGGAGCAAATTAGAGGCATCGGCGATTGTATGGAATCCTTATAAGCCGACATACGCTTTGATTCTTGAGAAGGTCCAAAAAACTTTCTTAAGAATGCTGTATAAAAAGATCTATGGGCAGTACCCCTACTTGTATCCAACCAAGTTCTTACTTGGGACCCTTGGATACAATTCGTTGGAAGTGAGACGCAACTTCTATCTTCTTACAATGTCTTGTAGGGCGTTGCGTGGTGAAGTGGATAGTCTGGACTTGGTTGGGAAACTGGTGCGACTGTTTGTACCTGATGTCCCTCGAATAACCCTAAGACCTCGTGCGCGTCCATTATTGGCAGTGCCAGTGGTCCGTACATTGTCGCACAGGAACTCGCCACTTGTTCGGGCGATGAAGCTTCTCAATGCGCTTCTGATGTCAGTACCTGAGTGCGACTTTTTTGCATGGCGATGGGCACCGGTTAGTTGTGCATGTTTAAAGTTTTGCGAGATGATGGATAGCAGACAATCTAGTGATCCAATATAATTTAGTGTCTCTTTATGTACCTATGTTTACCAGTGCATTGGTTAAGTTACAACTGTAATGCTGTGTAAATAAATAAATAAATAAATAAATAAATAAATAAATAGAAATCGAGTGTCCAAACACCACTTACAACCGATCAGCTGAGGACTTTAAACGCCTGACAAAGCAAGCATCTACAGAATTGTACATTTTAATTGTAAACGTTTATATACGGAGCGGGCCTTCCTTAGAGCATCCGCAGTAACCCTTGTGGCAATTTTTTTTATTTTTTTTTATTTTTAGTGTTTTTGAAATGCATAACTACTTATGTCACCCCAAAAGAGTAAAAAATACACGTAAACTTACTTTAGAGAAAAAAAGGTATTTAAAAAAAAATCTAAAGCACTTGGAAATAATTGTTCGCAAGCGTTTAATTTTCTGGTCCTGTTACAGGGTTCATCCTGTATATGTACAAGTGTGTATCCACCATAGGATATATTTTTTTAAGAAGTGCAGAGTGTTATCAGTGCTCTAAAAGTACATTTCAACACGAACTGCCCTACAGTTCGTGTTGTAATGTGTGCTGCCTCGTTTCTGTAGCGCGTCACGGCCACGACTTCGAGCGGGGGCGGTAGCGGCAGCGGTTTTCTAATTCATTGCGTGTGATACCAACTTACCACAGTGCGTTGAAATCGCTTGCCGCGCCGCAATTCGCGCAATGATGTGGCCGGTCCGTTATGCTCAAAAGGGTAGCGTCCCTGGCGCTAAGAATTTGGGCCAGCCCAAACACAAAAATTCTGTGTACCATTGTTGAGAGATTTGAAGTCCGTATTCAGAAGCACTGGCAACGATATTCACTGTTGCCTTTAAGGCCTCCACCCACCGGACGCGTGTCGTGCGCGGCGCGTGTGCTGCGCGGCACACGCGCAAGTTGTAAAGCATTGAAACTACACTTCAAACACACATCGAACGCGTTTCGAAGGCGCGCCCGCGCGGGCCCCCGCGGCGCTAAAGTTACAACTCGGCAGCGCAGCAGCAGCGCGGCACACGCGCAGCACATGCTAAAGTTACAACTCGGCAGCGCAGCAGCAGCGCTGCACACGCGCAGCACCCGTGAATATAGCGCTTCAAACGCGCCCGACACGCGCAACACATGCGCGGCACACGCGTCCGGTGGGTGGAGGCCTTAAATACTTACACTAACACTGTATGTATGTGTTAATACTAACAACTATGGATATGTTTCCAAAATATTTACAAACACATTCAGTGCTACGCTTGTAGCCAATCCCATGGTTTTCCCCTTATGTAGCGGAGAGCGACTACGGCGTAGGCGCCCGCTAAGCAGGTCCCGGGTCATCATTGAATAGTCGCGTCGTCTGTCAAAAATCTACTTAAACTGGCTGCTGTATCTAGGGCATGCAAAAAAAACTACGCTTTGTGATTGGCCTATCAAAGCACAGTACTGCAACATTACGGAAGCCGGTGGTGTGATTATCTATGGATTATTTTGTGTAAAAGAAGTCGGATAGTAGAACTAGACAATATTGTACTTACGATATTTAGTTTACGTATTAATGACTTAAATTATACATTTTAATGATCTCGTACAAAAAGTATTGTTCACAATACTGTCATAATCAAGCTTTTTAATCTCGTACCTTACTTAGGCCACTCATCAAGCTTCGTGGCCTAAACACGGTACTCGACTAAAAAGCTCTCTATTATAACACGATTGTGAAAAATACTATTTCAGTTATTGTATTTTTTTTAACATCCAGCAGGGCTGTCTAAGTAGCAAAGTCTAATAATCAGGTAGGTATTACCTAATACTTTGTAGTAGCAATAGATTTTATTAGGCTTTACGTATTCAGTCACTCATAAACCTTAGTCTCAACATCTCCACAATCCCCAGACACATTGTAGCCGGAAGAAATTTTCCTAATTACGAGAAACATGATTTACGTATTTTCCTCCTTTTGACAATGTTATTATTATAACAAATGATGGAAAAGGTCTCAGGAAAAGCGGCTGTGGGCAATTTTTTCCTGGCGCCAGAACACAACAGATAATATGAGTATCGGGCAGCCCTATTAGGGATGGTATGTACATATTAAATCCATACTAATAAACGCGTAAGTGTTTGCTTAAACCGCTGAGGCGATTGAGATTAAATTTGGTAAGGAAATAGGTTGAATCCCGGGAACAGGACATAGGATAGTTGGTATTCCGGAAATCATCCCCTTAGGCGGTGAAATGGGGGTGAAAGTTTGTATGGAGCTACGGCATAAACGAGTTCCACGCGGACGGAGTAGCGGGCAGAAGCTAGTATCCTACTCATGTCATAAATGCGAAAGTTTGACTGTTTAGATGTTTGTATATTTGTTACTCAATCGCGCTTTAAAATTTTGCACGAAGATTGTTTATTTATAGCTTGGATTAAAATAAAGAATAGTTTGTATCCCAAATCCAAGCAGACGAAGTCGCGGGCGGAGTGAGCTGCCCGCTACTGCGCACCGTTACGAGGTAGTTTTTGCGTAGTGCTTAAGAAGTTGAAACGAGAATTAGGTCCGATTTTTAGGAAACATCTTGCTTATTGTGGGGTAGGTTGATCTTTAGGTCTTATCATATCATATAATATATATAGTTGTACAGGTCTTGTGCAATAGACGAATGTACGTAGCAATTTTTCCATTTACAAATCAATTTCATCAAACGAAAATTTACATTTACAAGTCAATCCAAATATTTTTTTACATTTACATGGCAATTTCAGAAGGTACAAAAGAAAAAGAATGTATATAATTAGATGTAAACAATTAATTGTGTGGTAAATATGTCGATATAAATTTTAAAACATTAATTAATAATTTGATTGTCATTATGTCATAGGTCATAGTTCAATATTTGAATAATAATATGTAATTTTCATATGTGTTTCAGTTTCTTAGTGCGAATAAACTATTATTTCCTCTCTTTGTCTACGCTTGCTGTCTCGCTCTCTCGCCCTAACCACAAATCAAAGTGTTATTTTAATAACATGATCATCATCATTTTTAGCGCGTAATCACCCACTGCTAAGCATAGGCCTCCTTTCGAGTACCTACGCCAACCGTCCCTATCCTGAGCTAATCTTATCCAGAACTGATCTGTGATCTTCCTAATATCGTACACCCATCCAGCTAGCGGACGGCCGACGCTACTTTTACCTAGAAGTGGCCACCAATCTGACACCTTTTTGGCCATACATAATGGGCAATCCACATTACGTGATTTGTCAGCCCCAATTCATCAGAATCTGACTAATAGCTATCGTCTGGATGCATTTTCCAACCGTCAAACGAGTTAGCATAATTGCATGAAAATCACAATTTGGACCATGGAATTTGCATTATCTGCCAAACTGAATAATAATATTGTATTAATATTTTACACTGTAATTTAGTATTTTTTTTAAACCGGTGTTTTGCAACTATAATTTCATTCAGTGTGGCCAGTTAACAGTCAGAAAGCGAAAATTGCCGCATTTAAACGATCCTGCGAAGCGGACTGCAAGATTATAACTAACCGATGAGATAGGGCGAGACAGCACGTCTATCATGAGATAGCCGTGACATACTCTCGATTTTTGTGTGCTGCACGGCTATCATGCGATGGCGCGCGAACTCTCTCGATTTTTCTCGCACTATCCGTCTCTCTCTTATTAGAACAAGAGGTATAGTGCGAGAGAAATCGAGAGTATGTCGCGGCCGTGTGTTAGACGTGCTGTCTTGCCCTATCTCATCGGTTGTTAGTAATCTTGCAGTCCGCTTCGCAGGACCGTTTGAATGCGGCAATTTTCGCTTTCTTACTGTTAACTGGCCACACTGAATGAAATTGTACTTGCAAAACACCGGTTTAAAAAAAATACTAAATTACAGTGTAAAATATTTAATTTAATATATAATTTTTTAATTTTCGTTTAAATTTATTTGAATGAAATTTGTGAGAGAAAAAACGCTTGGCAGATTAAGCAAATTCCATGGTCCAAATTGTGATTTTCATGCAATTATGCTAACTCGTTTGACGGTTGGATCATGCATCCAGACTTGTTTCAATTCTGACTTTGACATGTTGTACTGACAAATTGGGGTAAAATCACTTAATGTGGATTGCCCATAACATACATTTCGCATTTTTATTATATTGTATGGTCCTCATTGATTTAGTACCCAGTAGAGTAATCGCGTGACTTTAATGATGCGAATTATGACATTTCAACTGTCACTCATATGCCCTAACGCTCGTTCGGAAAATTACGCATTTACGAAAAATAAGAAATCTGTGGAGTTACCTTTAATTTAGTAAACATAAAAGACGTTGAGTCATTCTGATCAAAACGGAAGAACAACAGGGAAACACTTGAGTGGACTTTTAAAAATAGCAAAAAACATCGCTTTAATTGCTACGCTCACTTGTTTGTCAGAACTCTCAGAATAAATTATGCTTTGCTCCTTTTTCAATTCCATCAATTAAAAACCGTTATCAAGCGGGAAAGAACATTAAGCAAGTTAAAATAGAGTTTAATATCGATCTACGAAACCAAATACGTTTAACTGCACCGTAATACGTAGACGGCATCCCATTCATGGCTTTCATCGCTGATTCAACTTTGTAACAGCCTGATTGGGTTATTCCATCCTTTTTAGTCATTATAAATAGGAAAAGGGATGGAAAAAGAGGTGAATGGGGGCCGGATCAGCGCCTCAAACTGACACGACCAGTTTTATTCAACCTAGATCGTTAATTATTTTCAAAACACCCTTTGAAATTTGAAAACCTCATTAAGATACGCACGAGCCACGCCGCATAAAGGGTTTTGGAATAATACAAAAGGTAATTTTCGCTTATTCATTAACGTAATTAAAAGGGGAAAACGGTAATGATGAAAACTCCGCGAAATTAATAGGAAAGTAAGTCGGCGGTTAGTGATCAAATGTTTCATGAATTTGTCGCGAATCCATTTTGTGGGTCATTCACAGGGAAAAACAAAAATCTCCGTCCGATCCCCCAAGTTGAAGACACTGACATAGGCAAATTTTGGTTTTGTATATTTGCTAAAGACGGTGAGTAATCCAATTGGATCAGGTGAAATGGGGGTGACTTTGATCAAAAAGGTTTTTCTCAGAAATCATTGCTTTTGCTTGTGGGTTAACTGCGACAGTGAATATAAATAGGTTGTAAGTTGTTTCACATACTACATTTTCATAGAATTTTGCTTCATAGAAAATGTTTCTCATATTATCATTTCATAGAATGATCAATTTCTAGTGCACTTACTTTGTAGAAGCTGTATTTGTAGACTTTTTATAGTTGAGATAATTAATGTTTCGAAATTCATGTCATAGAATTTTAGGTCATATAATATTGTTCCTTATAATATTAAGTTAATATAATAGTTTTTTCACAGCCTGTATGTTCATAGAATTTTGTTTGTCATCTTATTAAGCTTAATATTTTCGTTTCATAGAAGGATAGGTTAAAGAAGGCAATGGGAGTTTTAATAACAAGTTTTTCCGCTCTTTTATTAAAAAAATAACTACGAAGACGGAAGCGGGAGCTAAGCTAAGCTCCCGCTTCCGTTTTCTAACCTATCCGCGATCCGAGTCGGTTTTGCCACTAAGTTCCTGTTCCTTGATCCTTGTGTACTTGTAATTTAATTGAAGTTCATAAGAATTTTAGAAAACAAAAAAACTGGAACTAAATATTATATGAAACGGTTCCTCATCATCATCATCATCATCAGCCTATATACGTCCCACTGCTGGGCACAGGCCTCCTCTCATGTATGAGAGGGAACGGGCAGTAGTCCCCACGCTGGCCCAGTGCGGATTGGGGACTTCACATACACCTTTGAATTTCTTCGCAGATGTATGCAGGTTTCCTCACGATGTTTCCGAAACGGTTTTCGTTTTCGAAACGGTTCCTATGAAACAATAATCCATGAAATTTGTGTATACGAAACAAGAATACACGAAACATAATTCTACAGTTTGATAAGTTTCTGAAGTAAAAAAGTTTGATAGTATTAAACATTGAACTGAATTTCTGTGAAATATGTTGCAACCAAGTGAATAGTCTATGAAACAATAATATTGGAACTGAAAGTATATGAACCAAATAATTTATGAAATATTTTCTGAGAAACTAAATTCTATGAAATTTCTGTCTGTGAAATAGGGTGACACCGAATATATTGTTGCGCCGGTGGTATAAACTTCAAACTTGATTTTCCATGCGACACCTAGATTGAGAAGGTTCGAGAAGTGTATGAAAGAGACAACTCTAGAAAGGGACAGCATATTCGGGAATATTCCAGTCGTCGGGTCGAACGAGCATTGAACAATCTAGACGCTCTGGAACATTCACGAACAGAGGGGTCGTCGTACCTAGAATTGGACCTTGGACCGATTATTCAAGATTTCTCTGGAATGTTCTAGTGCAAAGGGCTCCGCATATATAAGCCGCGCGCCAACGCAGCGGAGTTGAGTTTTGAATTAAGGCGCCGTAGGTTCATGGTCTTCTCTCCCTCTCACTGAGCATAAGCGTGAGCGAGATGGAAGTGCGTGCTCGGAAGCGCGGAAATCATGTTTTTCAATTTTATTTTTTTGCCGTTTAAATAAATAAAAAAAGTAAACACTGACTTCTCTCAAACATGATATTGCCGATTTTTAGAAGCCAGTTTGATATTTTTAGCTTTTGTGCATAATTTGTAAGGAATATTTTAAGTGTATTTTAGACCCTTTTAGACCTATGTTCGTGATTTTTTTCTATCGAGCCAAAATTGCTTAATCATGTTTCTAAACACTGATTTCCCTGCAGAAAAGCCTCAAGATTACTATTCGTATTTTTTTAAACCATATTATTATAAACAGACGCATTATATTGTTTCAAAAACTCTGTTCGCTTAACTTCGCTGAACCTACGGCGCCTTAAACGGCGAACAGTGCGAATCTCAAGGCGAAGCGAGTGAAAAGTGTGTCATAGTGAATTGATTTATTAAGTAAGTCTTGTTAATCAGTAATTTTGTAATAAAGTTTGCATTCCTTTAATTAGTGATCAATTAGTGTATTTTCTATCACGTTACCCACCCCGTGGACGTAACAATATTATTATTGGACGACCTCTGTAGCCTAGTTGATAGTGACCCTGCCTACGAAGCCGGAGGTCCCGGGTTCGAATCTCGGTAAGGGCATTTATTTGTGTGATGAGCATGAACATTTGTTCCTGAGTCATGGATGTTTTCTATGTATTTAAGTATTTATTTATCTATATAAGTATGTATATCGTCGTCTAGTATGTACCCATAGTAAGAGCTTTGCTTAGTTTGGGACCAGATCGATTTGTGTAAGAAAGTCCCCAAATATTTATTTATTATTTATTCTATCTTGCTGCTTACTCGATTAAATCTTCTCAATGTCAAATAGTTCTGCTTGTAACATTCTAAATGATCAACGTAGCCGCATTTTTTCCTAAAGTAACACCATTCCACGGGGCGGACCAGATGGAAAATAAAGAGAACTAACGGCGACCATGACATCTAGCGGGTGGCTACGCCGTAGGCACTTTCCGCTACATAGCGGAAGAACCACGGGATCGGCTACGAGCGTAACGCGTAGCGATTCTTGGCAGTAAAGGCCTCCACCCACCGGACGCGTGTCGTGCGTGGCGCGTGTGCTGCGCGGCACACGCGCAAGTTGTAAAGCATTGAAACTACACTTCAAACACACATCGAACGCACGCGCGGTACACGCGCAGCACCCGCGCAGCACCCGCGCAGCACCCGTGCGGCACACGCGCAGCACCCGCGCGGCACACGCGCAGCACCCGCGCAGCTGCAGCGCAGCACCCGCGCGGCACACGCGCAGCACCCGCGCGGCAGCCGCGCTGCACGCCGCCCGCTTCCGGTGTGAATATACCGCTTCAAACGCGCCCGACACGCGCAGCACACGCGTCCGGTGGGTGGAGGCCTTAAATGTGTCAAGCTTTATTTGAAACTTTAACACATTTACTGCCAAGAATCGCTCGAAAAGCCGATCGAAATCGACTACGGCGTAGGCGCCCGTTAGGCGGGTTCCTGGCAGTGAAAGTGTTAAGGGCTGTCTTGATTCTTGTAAAACACGTTCTCGACTAAGGCCGTGGACTGGTCGCCAGCGGGCAGCGCGGGGCGACGAGCGACAGTTCATATATTCGAGACACTTTCATGTATGCGCAGCTGCCAGCTGGCGTCCATTCCGCGGTCTCAGAGACACTCAGGCACGAAATACAGCTCTTTGAATATTCGCTTTTATTACATTTAAAATGAAGTAAAATACTTTGATTATAGCTTGATTTTGTCGTTTAATAATGTATTGTTTCAGTTGACTCTGGTGAAAGAGGCAAATAGATACTCTAATTTGTTTTTTTTCTATTGAGACAATTTGAAGCAAACGTGTTTCAATAGGCTTTCGACAAACGCCAAATAAGGGCAAGATACATAGATCTGTTTTTTTTTCCCAACTTTTAGCTCCTGCTGGAGAGCTTTGAGAGGCTGGTTGGAGAGGATGATTTTTGAAAAATCTCGTATTTTTCCAATTCAAGCCCTTGACCCGAAATATGTTACTATAATACAACATGTCACTGTTCGGCGTTACTATAAATGTATAAAAAGGCAATGATGGTATTTGAGTAGTCATTTATTCACTAAAGTAGAAAATTGTTAAGCCACGCCAATTTATTTGGCAATATTTACTCATTGGGGCAGCCATTACTCCTCATACAGTCAATTTTTGTTTGTGGCGACGGTTCGTTCGGAGAACCTCTGGAAATTCCATTTAATGTTCGTACCGTGTTATAAGCTGGACAGAGAGAATAACAGATGAGCATCTTATGAGACGGGTAAAAGAGAAAAGATCGATCTTCGCACTTGAAGGGGGAACATGATTGGTCATTTGATACGGCACTACGATTTCTTTATACTTAACCAAGGAAGGAAATATAGAAGAAAGGAGCAGGGGAAGACAACAGCGCTGTTATATGGACCAAATAAAAGAAAAAAATGTTGTCGTATCGTCAGCAAATGGAAAGGCTGGCGTACGACAAAGAGAAATGGAAATACTCCATCGACAAGAGGATAACTCTTAATGTGATGACCGTGTTAATAGTAATACTTATCGACTTCGCTTCAGTTGGGTGATAATATAATTTTTTGAGCGTACGATAAGTCAACTCAACTGTCATTCTCACATACAAAATACAATATTTAGACATAACGCAATTGATCAACTGGTCTGTATAAGACTAGTATCGATATTTATGCATAGTTATTAAAAATCTACGAGTCTAATTTAATGTTAACAATGTAATTTATACAAATAATAAGTATATTAATAAATAATAACAGTAAACATCCAATAAAAATTAAAGCTAGCTTAAACATAAATACAATAAATAAAAAACACAATTGGCTCTAACTAAAAAATAAAATTATAAAACGGGAAGTTAAAAAAAGAATACCGCCTCTAGGAGGTCAGACTGGGGCATGGACCCCATTACGCTGGCAGCATTACCTCTCTGAATTGCAATGGCAATTCGTTGCGAGAGGTGAGCGCCAGCTCTGGGGTCTCCAGTTGCCTGGACCAGCCGCAAAGACAAGGCCTTGCAGAAGATACGCATATCTGACGACCAGGGACCCAAGGTTTCCACAGCAAGCGCCGCAAAATCGTAATCCTGTAACAAGGAGGGGTATATGCGGCGCTTGTTCACTTGGGCCTGGTCGGCAGCAGCGCCGGCCTGTGAACGGGTGCCCCGGGTGTGGGACTGCGCGAAGGTGTCAACGCAAGTTACATCCCACACCAGGGCTCTGCCTAGTTTCCATGGCACCAATGTAGCCCCGTCGGGACGCTTGCCATCGTCACGCGCCAAACCAACAGGTTCTAGAATTGCTGGCAAATCATTTCAAGTGCCATAGCGGTACAGGCGGCCGGCGCTTCTATGGCAAGAGAGACCATGTCTAGTGTCTACCCAGCTGGTCTAATCATATTACATACATGCTCACGATCGAGTACAAGATATACCTAGTTCATAGTTCATTTATTCAAGAAAAATACATTTAATTGTGTTAGAATTTGTCACAAAAGTAAATAAATAATGAGTTACATTAATTTCATTTTTACATTTTTTATTTTTGAATAGATACCGAAAATGACAGCTGTGAGAAAGTTTTTTTTGCTATTCATGATTTTTCCGGTTTATTCTATAATTATTTTTCTTATTCTAGTTAGCAATTCAGAGTATAATCATACTTACGCAAATTAATCTACTGGAGAATTTGAGATTTGGGCCCTGTGTCATAATGTTATTAGAAGTTCAGATTACGTTTATAAACAACGTGTTTTTACGTTTTAATACACAAGTAAATTCAAAACCCTATAGTCGCCTAGTTGTTAACAACAAGTAGTTTTGTGTAACATTGCCCTTATACAATCCATTTATTTACAAAAACGAGTGCGTTTAAACTACTAGGTACACAATAAAACTGGTCCGAATACAGCCACTTCTCAATGGAAACAACATTTTATTCAACATAAAGGTGGTTTTTAATAGCCACTTAAAAAGTTATGGCACTACGATAACGAGAGACGTCCCTTTTAGCGTTACAAAATATTCGCAAAACCAACGCAAGTTTCATACGATTACAAACCCTATTACCAGTGAGTAAAGTGCACATCATACGGGTTATAAGGACTCGTACAGACTGGCTAGGTCTTAAGTGTAGTCAGTGAATGCCGACTCCTCATTAACTTGTCTACTCTGGGTTTTAGAGTGGTGTGACCACAATTTCATAATTTTGAATTTTGAACATGTAACATGATATGATAATGTTTGTGACCGTTTTGTTTTTTTTGCAGCAGAATTCATCAGACATCAGGACCGGTAGCCTACTGGTTCAGGCATGCGGCTGTCAAGCGAGCCGGAATTCGAACCCACAATCCCGGCTCGTACCAATGAGTTTTTCGGAACTTACGAGTATGTGGGTACGGCATTTTTACCGTTCGCTTTTCTGTGAAGGAAAACAGTCCTCAACCTGTTTTCCTTCACAGAAAAGCGAACGGTAAACCGGTCTAATCCCAATAAGGTCTAGGTTTCCCTCGGTTGGAAGGTCAGATGGCTGTCGTAAAACTAGTGCCTGTGCTAAACCTTGGGATTAGGTATCAAAACGGACCCCGGGCTCCTTTACGGCACAAACAGAAATATCGCTAGAAGGATGATGATCAAGAATCGGGTCCCAGCAATTATACCCTAATCGATAGTACCAAATATTAATTTTGGGACTATCGATGACATCTGCGTCTTTCACCAAAAATATCAATGACGTCACCACGTCAAATTAAGGATTAAAACTAGTTTAGAGCCGTCTTTTGCTCCCGTTTTTAGCCAGTTGGCAAAGAAGGAAGCATCACTACACATTCACTACCAAGAATCACTGTGCGCTATGCTGGTAGCCGATCCCGTGGTTTCCCCGTATGCAGCGGAAAGTGACTACGGCGTAAGCGCCCGCTAGGCAGGTTCGTGGTAGTTTTTTTTCCTCAAAAATGAAATCTTTAAGCGTGAATGTCTGTAATCCTCGGCACGGTTTAATCCACCACCACATTAAATAAATGTTATATCAGTTCAACAAGTTCTAAAAAGTTACAAAACATGTATAGGAAAATTGTGGACCTCTGGATTTTCAAATTGTGTTTGTTTTAACTGTTGGTTACCCTACTTTTAGGGCTATGCCAAAACTCGAGCTTTAATTTGACACTCGGCTCGTGCATTCTGCTAAAGAACTGTAGGTCCAATTAAAATGTGAAAGTGTCTAGGTACCCACGAAATATAGGTACTTTCAAATTTAAGCATGTTTGAAAAGAATAGAATAACCTATACATGCACATAAATCACCATACGTACGAAAAAAACAACAACATTGCCACGAAACGGTTCTCAGCGTTGTGTTGGCTGTTTTGCAATGTCATATGAGTGTATGTATATTGATATGTATTTTAGTCTTTAAGGTATTTGTAATATGGGCCTTTGTTGCCTGATTGCAATAAACAAAATATATTGAAGATTATATTCCGCCAGGTACCTAAGACGCTACTTAATCATGGGTAACTTGCAATCAGTGTATTAATAATGTCAATCTGTTTGGATTCTCATTTCTTTATACCGTGATAGTGGCCATACCACCACGGTTACCATTCCCGAGTTTATGGACTACCGAGTCAACCTAAGGCATTTTCTGAAAGTCGGGCGACTATTTATCACCAGACCCCGTATCATGTTCCTTATCACACGATGAGTGACAAGATAGAGCGTCCATCACTGGCAGTCACCGTTCGATAGAAGGTAGAAACACTACATTGTTGTGTTATTACAAGCAAGTACCAGTATTTTTACAGTGAAACAATTTTTTTATGGTTGTTTAAACCAGGTTATCACCAGACCCCGTATCATGTTCCTTATCACACGATGAGTGACAATATAGAGCGTCCGTCACTGGCGGTCACCGTTCGATAGAAGGTAGAAACACTACATTGTTGTGTTATTACAAGCAAGTACCAGTATTTTTACAGTGAAACATTTTTTTTATAGTTGTTTGAACCAGGTGGTACTCGTACTTTGCGGAATTCCATGATAAGTTTCGAGAACAATATTCCCTTGTTATTCCGCTAAGAAACATGCTGGCCTATTAACAGTGAGCAGATTTACCTGTTTTGCGTATTTTGCCTGCGGTTAATGCGCCCACTCTCCGCATTGCAAACTTGCAAATAATTACAGCAAACCACCATCAATAATGGCAAAACCTCGACACGTGTTTCGGCTCTCTACGAGGCACCATCAGGAGATGCTGGCAGGTAATGTCGCTTGCGCCGCATCCACTGAGCTGATTTGCAATTGTTAATCATTGTTATAATTATAACACAGTGAAACAACTGGAAACAAAATCTGACAAACGTATAAACGTGTATAACCTATTAAAAATATCAACAATTGTTGGTGAAATTAGTTAATCAACGTTGTCGACGTCTATAGATTTCTTCCTTTCGCGTTCATCTTTCTTGTGTTCAAAGTAGAGCCACCTGGAAAAAAATGCAAATATACGTTTCCTGGAGTTTATCAAGCACGAGGAACTCAGTCCAATTTATCTCTTTTACACCCCTATTGCAGTTCAGCCTTTTATGTACACTCACTCTGACACATTGGCTCGACGTGTGTGGAATCAACCGTGGATCAAAAGCAATGAAAATGCACGTCACGGAGTCAACAGAGTAAGGCCACTTGCAGTTATAGAGCAACAAAATGCATTTTACTCTTTTTTCACTAACATAAAAGTTGGAGTGACAAATAAAAACCAACTAAATTTTACGGAGTTCTAGCCAACGTTTGATTAAATTGAAGCACAAGAGCACAAAAATCAAACCAAAAATACAGCTTTTAATTAAGCAATCTCCATCAAAGCAGTGCACCTGTATGACCGCTATTATAGGAAGGGGTAGAGCTTCGATAAACTGTGCTACGGTAGCCTAGTTGTTCAGGCATGCGGCTGTCAGGCGCGGCGATCGTGGGTTCGAATCCCGGCTTGGTTAATGAGTTTTTCGGAACTTATGCACGGAATATTAACCGTTAGCATTTTGGTGAACGAAAACATCGTGAGGAAACCGGTCTAACCCCAATAAGGTCTAGCTTTCTCTCTATGTTGGAACGTCAGATGGCAGGCACTTTCGTAAAAATAGTGCCTATGCAATCTTGGGGATTAGGTTTCAAAGCGGACTACAGGCTCCCCTAGGCCATAACCGGGAATAACGCTAGGAGGATGAAGATGAAACCGTCGATAAACTAAAAGTATCATCACATCAGCCGAAAGACGTCCACTGCTGGACATAGGCCTCCCCCAAAGAGTGCCAAATTGACCGGTCCTGCGCCACCCGCATCCAGTGGACTCCCGCAACCTTTACCAGGTCATCAGTCCACCTTGTGGGGGGCCTACCTACGCCGCGCCTTCCGGTACGCTTTCCGCCCTAACGGCCATCGGTTCTACGTACTATGTGCCCTGCCCACTGCCACTTAAGTTTAGCGATTCGGAGGGCTATATCGGTTACCTTGGTTCTGCTGCGTATAGCCTCATTTCTGATGCGATCACGCAGAGAAACTCCCAACATGGCCTTCTCCATTTCCCTTTGGGTGACTTTGAGCTTTCTTATCAGGTCCATAGTAAGCGACCACGTTTCCGTGCCATATGTCATCACTGGCAACACACACTGGTCAAAGACACTCGTCTTGAGACACTGCGGAATGTTGGACGAAAAGATGTTCCGTAGCTTCCCGAACGCTGCCCAGCCGAGTCGGATTCGACGATTGACCTTGAACTAAAAGTATGGCTTACCCAAATATAGCGATTGACGGAAGTGTCAAAACAGCGCCGAGCAGGAATACAGCGCCCGGCAGAATGTTGAGAGTAGCCATGTAGACTCGGGAATATAACGGCCCGTAGACTAGAGGCATAGTGGCTTCTGCTAAACCGAAGAGGGAGTTCACTTTGCCTGCAAAAAAAACATTTATTATAGTAAACTAGTGGCTGTTTCTGTATTTATGCCAGCGTTTTTATTGAAAAGCCTTGAAAAACTGAATCACCAAAAAAAAAACGAACCAGCTGACAAAATTTCCCAACAATCGGTTCAGAAATGCGACTTGTAGAGGAGAACAGCGGGACTGCAGGACATACGAAAGAATTGTGGCCCAAGCTAAACCAGAGAACTTCCATCGCTTCGCTCGCTCATCTACTAATATCTCAATACTGTGTGAATAAAAACAAATGTATAACACACTGCATATCATCATCATCATTTAAGCGGAAAGACTTCCATTGCTGGACAGAGGGCTCCCCCAAAACTACATATAGACATACATAAATAAAAACCTTCTCTTTCTTACCGAACTCTTCCCCACTCACAAGCTTCGTAGCAATTGAGCGCATCGCGATAAATGAAGTCCCGTTCAATATCTCCAGAAGCGGAGCTGGAAGGGAAAACAATCATTAACATTTATTACGTACCTATTAGGGCATAACTTGGCTAATCACATTCCCAATCACATTTCAATCTGTTTCATACGCTCGTTATTTCTAACAGGATAGCTCGGAATTAGTTGGACGGAGAGAAGAACGAATGAAGAGGTTTTGGATTTAGTCGGAGAGAAGAGATCCTTGCTAAGGACGATTGAAAATAGAAGAGGAAATATGTTGGGGCACCTGTTACGACATGACATTTACATAAAAACTATAATCGAAGGGAAAATAGAGGAAAGAAGAGGCAGAGGAAGGCCGCGACGTGCTTTTATGGACCAGGTCAAGGAGAAGGTCAATGTAGTGTCGTATCAGGAGCTCAAAGCAGTGGCAGAGCGTAGAGCTGAATGGCGGTTACTCCACCGACAAGAGCAGAGCTCTTAAGTTGAAGAAGAAGAGCTCGATGCGTGGGTGCACTTAAATTAAATTAAAATACGAAATGGCACACAACAGTTAGTCTCCGTCGATTTACCTTCGATTGTACTTTGTTTCGACCGCGTCGAAACAATTCTTCCGAACCTTAAGTTGCTAGAACACCACTATATTTAATAGTCATCCAAACTCAAAATACAAGACCATTTGTTGGATACACCTTAAAAGCATTTACTTCTCACAAATATGTGCATGCATCACCATTGAATTCGTTCTTGGCACATCTCTGAATTCGTCTCGAAACGGATTGTTAGGACACCGTGAAGATAGTCGTATTTTCCGCCGTGCGTTGTAAACTCTCAAGTTTGTAGCCCAGACTTAACTCTAATTCATGTTCAAAATTAAACCATAAGATATCCATAACTTGAGTGCAACTGCACCAAAGTTCCGAGTTTGGACTTAATGTTTTCGGCAACTGAGCTTAGCTTAGACGTAACGGCAACTATCCATTAAAATACGGCAGTTATAGCTTTACTAGCTGTGGATTCGGTCTGTGTTAATTCCCTTTCCACACCCCGGGTGGTGGATTTCAAAGAATACAGTACTTACTTATATAGTCTATGTATATCACAAGGGCTTTAGATTTCTATTGACAATTGGTTCTTTAAGTAGTTTAGGTGTGTGTCTTGACTTGACAGTGTGAAAATGTAAGAGACAGATCTACATACATAGATTCACGTTTTTATAACCAAAATGGGTAGGCAGAGAACATTAAACTTATGTTCCAGTGCCACTTGTAGCATAAATGTGGGTATTAAAGATTGACAAAATGTGATATCACAATGATCGGTTGCTAGCCCATCGCCTAGTGCTATTCTAACCCGACACCAGACAGATTTACTTGCGCATTTATAGTAGGTACTCGCATAGTATGGATACACAGCAAGGATTTGAGCTGTCAAAAAGTATTATCCCCACTTTTGTCCCTGTATTTCAAAATCATAATGACAGACACAAGAAACAAAGGCGATGTCCTAGGGATGTCCTCTTCTATCAATGAAGAAAAACAGCATTGCGTCTCAGTCAGATTTATACTGAATGCAGTGAATGCCTTATAAAAAGGTGGATAATAAAGGACTGGACCTTAACCTTCTTCTTAATATTCACACAATATACTCCTAAATTATTTCAATATTATAGAAATGTCCAGTGCGGTGTAATTTTATTTCAAGTTGACTCAATTAAGGCTCTCGCAGACTGGCGGTCAATAGTAAACTTGTCATTCGCTGTCAAAACTAATACTGACCGCCACCGCAGGCCGCGCCGGGTCCGCCCGCGTGTCACAAAGTACACAAGTGGAGCCACTTGATAACATATAGTCTGTGTTCATCCCGATAATCTATTCAACGTCACAAAGGCATTGAGTCAGAAACATATCCTCTTAAAATATTTACGTCACACCTGGCCATAATGCGAGTTTTACTGCACGCTGCGCGTGCGGGAAAACTCGCATTGTGGCTAAGTGAAGACGTAAAATTTTGTACTCAACACGGGCGGTAATCCGTAAAGCCCCAGAGCGCATATTTATGGCCCTCACCTTCGGTTCGGGCCACAAACACCTGCGATCTGGTGCATTCACGAATTCACCGCCCTAGTTACGTAATGTACTATTTTAGTACCTATAGGTAAGTAAGTGAAGAATCGAGATATCGCGGCATTGTAGTTTATCAGTGTCTAAATATTATGTTTACGAGGTAATCACTATGACCTACTTATTGATATTCTTAGATTTCTGGCAACCGTACTGTCTTTTCCAAGATCTCACGGTTCTAAATACTGATTTGCCATATGATAAATAAATAAATTTTCTTAGATTTTCGTAACTTGTTACATGTATAAGAAAAGTTTCCTTTACATTTTTAAATTATCTACTAGGTATCAATCGTACCGGTTAGATTGGATTTCCGTTGTCTGAAAGAGATCGGTCTGTAACGATAAGACCGCCTGTTGTTTGCTCCTACTTCTGTTGATTGTGTTCTGTACAGTGTTCTTGTATTTAGGCGTGCAATAAAAAGTATTTGTATAGTATAAGTATAAAAAAGCCTAATAGAGAACCGACAAACAGTATCTTAATAGAAAATAAAAGTCTGATATTTTTTGGCAGTCTTTATTACTCGATGAGAGGGTTCCACAACAGCGCTGGTGAAATAAAAGCTTGTAAAATCTCTCTCCTCGTCGCAATGGAATGCGGCCCTAAAATGTGGCCGTGTAACTAACAGTCCTAATCCCCTCTCTGGGTTTAACCAGAAGTCGGACAGTTGACGCGACTAAAGCTGCACTTAAGCCATAAAAACTTCCATTCAACTCGATCTGTCGTATTATCTTGACTGTTCTATGTATAATATTGAATCGAATTTAAAAATTCGCGAGACATTTCTAAAATACTAATAAGGCCGCGCTCTCACTGAATGGAATTCAGTCACTGAGTCATAATCTGATTCACTCAAGAGGATATAAAACGGTGCACGTATTGCAAAATTTCTACCAGAGGACGCACGCAAGCCCACGCGATAATATATAGCCTATAACCATCGAGAAAGTTCAATCCACACACAGGTAATAGTTATTTGTGTCACAAGGGAGCAAAATAGTATATTTACGGCGAGGGCGGTGTATTGAATCCTGAACGTAGCGAGGGATCCTACAATAGAATCCTGAGCGTAGCGAGGGATTCTAACGTAGGATCCTGAGCGTAGTGAGGGATACAAGTGTTTACGCCCGAGACGAAAATAATTTTGCTACCGAGTGACACATACTATTTTTCACACCGAAAAGAGGAAATTTAAAAAAAGCTATTGTTAAAATATATCTAAATTATCTTAATTTTCATTACTAATTTTTAAATATTACGGAATATTTATAAATTTTTATACAACGTTGTCAGAGTTAAAACTTGAAATATGTTCGTTTTGAATCGACTACGATGAAATTACAATCGATTATTTTATTAACATCTGTGTTCAATTGGCACATTGCGTACAAATGTTCCAATGCCAATGTATAAATTAAAAAAGTAGCTTGAACAGAAAAGTAGCGTTTTGGTCCCTCTCGTCGTGGAGCAAAACTAACTTTTCCGAATGAAAGGTGTGAAAAATAACTTTTGAAATCGAACAGCGGTTCCGGAGATTACTCATTACGTACAAACTTTTAAACTTATAAAGTTACAATCCCACAGAAGTTTCCTCTTTATAATATAATATAATATAATAATAATTGTATATACAAGATGATAAGTCTACCTAAATGAAATTAAAACTAAGTAAAATTTGAAACCCTCGAGGCATTGTACCGAGGATGCTGGCGGCATTTCCTCGCTGAATTGCAATGCTGATGCGTTGCGCGAGAAAGCCAGCTCGTCGGTCACCAGGGGCCGTAGACAAGGTTACAATCGACAAGCGCTAACGCCAATAGAAAACAATAAAATGTATGGGAATGACAGATATCGACGAAACACTTTTCGTTGACATCTGTCATTCCCATACATTTTATTAGTTTCCTATTGGCGTTAGCGCTTGTCGATTGTAACCTTGTCTAGGCCCCCAGTTACGTCAACCAGACGTTTCGCGATTTCCGCAAAATAATAAATAATAATAATAATGTATAACATTAGAATAGATTTAGGTAGGTATAGACGAGGTGCCCGCTTAGATCTACTCGCGTGTTACAAAGGAATAGCGGGCTAAATATAGCCCATGTCAATGCCAGAAGAATCTTGTCTGTGAACAACTATGAAGATATTTATGTCAAAATGAGGACGGAACGATAATATGGCCTTATGCAGAATTGGGTTTGTCAATGATTGTGAACAGGAAAGATGCTGTTCGGAAAAAAACAAATAAACACACACAGTGCCGGTCTGTTGCATCACTTAAGCGTAATTTGAAGAAGTTGTGGTTCTCCAACAACTTGTTAGAAGGTTAAATACTTTATTTATTTATTTATTGCATACTTCCGACATTTATATGCATATATAATAGTATACAATAAATATTAACTTCAATCAATATATACATTTCTGTGTTCTGGTTCGTTTTATGTGTTTTTGTATAGGGTGTAAGTTTGTCTATTTCGTTCTACCTATCTTCCACTCAACTGCTCAAATGTTAGCTGGAAGAGATCCATAATAGGGATAAGTTTGCCTTTGTACCTTAATCTTATATATCTTGTTTATGATTTGACCTGCTTTGTGTACAATAAAGTGCTTACATACATACAACTAAGTTGGCATGTCGCTAATGAATCAAACGATTCATCGACTACATAGCCTTCAATCATTTACAATTACTTAAATTGACCAATTTAAGTAATTGTAATTCGTCTTCAATAAGTAATTTAATTTTTTTAATTTAGTTTTAGATAAATGGAGCATCGGCCGTCTACCAGCTCGATGGGTGGACGATATAGGGAAGACTTACCCATAGTCTTAGATAAGACTAGCTCAGCCTATACTCAGCAGTGGGTGATTACGGGCTGAAAATGATGATGATGATGAAACTTATATCACCTCTCTTACCTAAATATATTTCGAAGTCATTCCTTGCGAATGCGTATGCGAAGGCAGCTACAACTTTGCTTACATTGGAAATAATTCCCAAGATTGTGTCATCAAGTTTCATATAGTTGCTGAATAAACTTATGGAGAATATTGTACCTGAAAGGTTGACACAAGTGTTTAAGCCTAAGATAAAAATTGAAAGAAGTCATATTGAGACGGAGCATCCAGGATTCAAAGCAAATATTAATGAGCGACATGACTCAAATATTTTCCGTTGTCGGGAATTGTACCAAAGATCGTCAGATTTGTAGGCGCCTTTTTTGATCAGTTTCGACCCATACGGTCAAACTGACGAATCGACCAAAAATCAAGTCAATTTGACATTTCACTAGACTAGTTTATTTATTTAAATAAAATGAACTCGAATAGACCTCAGACCAAGGAAAAAGATGGATAGGTAGTTCGTAATGCTCTGTAAATTTTTTGCTTGGTTTTGGGGAAAAGAAAAAATGGTTTTGCTATTTTATTTTAGATGAGTACTTTATTAATTTTATATATATACATATATTTATTATGCATGTTACATAAAAATCTTTTTGCTATTTATTTATTGTCATTCCCTAAATTGACCTAGGCATTTGATCAGATCACTGGAATTTAATATGATAACGATGAAATGGAGTATCCATTTATCATCCTGCGTGAATTGATGTCCCTTAGGGATTTGAGTTTGCTTGTGACATACAAATTACACGATTAACGAAATAATCAACACTAAAATGTAAATATTGAGTGACGTAGAACCACTGGAATCCTTTTGTTTTATAAAGGCGGTCATGTTATCTAGTTATATCCATAAGCAGGACCAGTTTTATGTGACCATGTTATTTTTGTAGGACTAAGCCAATTGTGGTTATATAATAATAATATAAATAATAAAAAAAGAATATAAGGGGAGAATCGTACACAAATCGACTTAGTCCCATAGTAAGCTCAGTAAGGCTTGTGTTATAGGTACTAGACGACGATATATATATAATAGATATAAATACTTATACATAGAAAACATCCATAACTCGGAAACAAATAATCATGATTATCACACAAATATTTGCCCTTACCGGGATTCGAACCCAGGACTTCCAGCTTCGTAGGAAGCGTCACTACCCACCAGGCTAACCGGTCATCATATAATTCTTTCTTTTTTAATGTTCATTCTTAAAAACCTTACCTAATGAATAATTGTATAGTTTTGTATATTCTTTTGTATTTAAATTGCTCATAACTTTCCACTTACCTATTAAATTAGTTACGATGCCGTATGTTGACCAGACGCTGAATTGCATTTCATCCCAGTTGAATCTATACCTTGTAAATAGGTACATTATAGTATATTCACCTAAAACAATTGAAAATACTTTTATCAATTCAATTACAACACATAGACTCAGCAACGTTCCAGATGTTTTTTTGGATTGTGTGTTGTTGCCTGTTACGTAGGTGATTTTTTGAAGATCAGTACGTCTAAAACAACTTGATGACAAGCTGCTTGTCGCGCGACTGAGCGTCCCCGTCACACTCGCACCGTGCAAATTAGAACGAGGACGGTAGATCCTTCTCGGCTCGAGCCGAGAAGGATCTACCGTCCTCGTTCTGATTTGCACAGTGCGAGTGTGACAGGAGACGTTCAGTCGCGCAGCAAGTTGTGTTAGACGTACTTATGACGTTTTTTATTAAGATTTAAAGAGATGTTAATACTAATATTTACAAACAAGGCCTGTAGAACTAAAGAAGAACATTAACACGTCATTGTTAAGGTTTAGATACACCGCTTAATTCAGTCCTCACCTGTGCGATGCGCGGGTGCAGGGGTTGGACGGTAAAGGGCCGCGGGCGGTGTGCGGGCGCCCTCGTTCCCTCTCGTGATACTCCCTTCACCCGTGTAACACGCAAGCGAGGACTGAGTTAAGCGGTGCATATACATATGTACATATATGCATTATGCGATACAACAATACAACTAACCATGCATTGGGCCAAATATGACACAAACAACGATTAGCAGGAGGCAGACTCGGAGCCGTCTGTTGCGAGTCCCTTTCGTGAAGACCACTCGGAACGTTTCGGCGACCAGTCGTACGTCAAAGAACTCTGACACATGCTTCATACATCCCTTTGACTTCTAAAAATAGAAGGGTTAGTTTAAAACTAGACAATGAAATTGGTATTAAGTTCACTAAATATGTCCCGTTATTAATTGTTCTATACTATTTTGTATTGTCTAGAATTTGATACGCCAATAAAATATGAGCCTGAACAGTTTTATGAAATCAACAATTGATTTTGCTAGTGCTCCTCAGGGAATAAGTACATATAATATACATTTTGATATTCTTACCTTTTTCTCTAGACTGTCTCTTTTCACATCTTCTAAATAATAGTATCCATAAATAAGACTAAATAAATAAAGTGAGGCTGAAATAGAGAACACTCCGTAGTAGCCTACCCAAGTTAACAAAATACCACTTAGCGCACTAGCAATAGGGTAACCCAACGACGCGCAAAGATTCAAAATGCCCACTCTGTAGGTTCTGTTTTCAACCGAAGTTATGTCGCCAATGTAGCTGAAGACACCGATGAAGTTGGTGAACCAACCTCCTGTTATAGCAGGGAAGATAGCCTCCGTAAGTGCTGCGACTTCCACAGGCAATTCATACATGTAATGCGCGTTAACCATAAAACCAATGCAAGTTATGAATTCACCTATTATTGGTATGAGTATTAATGGTTTCCTTTTACCGGTTTTGTCGCTCCATGCACCGACGAATAAGATCAATAGCACAGGCAAAGCAGTCTGTATCACGTTCTTCCACGCCTGTACGCTGGCGGTTAGCTTCTGAACTTCTTCTTCATAGTAAGTATAATTTTCCGTTTGTCGTAAATACAGTGCGTCGCAAATTTCTACGCTGTAGTTTAGATTAACACGACAAGCTTTTTCTAAATTTAAATTCTGCGTCGCTAATGAAGCTAGTACACTTGGCATTACGTAGCATGCCAGCACTGGTTCGACTGTTGTGTTGTCTTTTATTATTTTGATTCTTTGTCTTAATGTTAGTTTGACTTTTGTTTTCGATATCGTTGCAGTTTTTTCTACCGAGCCAACTTTAAGCGGTGATGTTTCGTCAGATAAATTTTTGCTACTGATTTCGACATTACGTTCTTCTATTTCTTTTAGTTTTTCGTCCATAATGCACTATTTAAAGTGATTGTCACTGGTGGAAACAATAAAGACTGAATGAAATAAATCATTTTCCTCTATTAGCTGCATTTGTGTACATTTTAATCTGAAATTAATACATTATTGTCAGTGTAGGTCAATATTGACATTATGTCGTATATGGTTAGATAAGAGAGATTGCAGAAGACTTGAGAACTATCAATTTGTGTGTGCACTTGCAGATATTTAATTGTATAGTTCCCTTGTCTTATATGATAACCGGCTGTTTGTTGATCGTGATGCAATTGACTTGTAAATAAATATGAAGGTGAACAAACAAAACATTGATATCAACTCAGATCTTAATGCTTTTGTAGAAAAATTGTAGTAGAATAAAGGAAAATTACTTGGTTAACTATTGGTTAAAATTAATAAGTAGGCACCCTAAAATCAAGTATCTATGGTCCAAAATATTTTTTTGTACATATTTTTTTAAGATTTGGACCATTCTTATACTATGTTTTCAACTATCAACCAAATTTATTCATTACACACACAATAATGTACAGAACTTATACTTTGGACCAAAGTTGTCAGTATCGCGACTAGATATACCTGAAGGCGTAGCACGGTTGCCATTTTATCACTTATCGCTGTGGATAAGAAATCCGTCACGTTCTGACCTGCACCAACCACCAACCTGCACGTCTATTATGAGACGGCGCGCGAGCTCCTTCGATTTTTCTCGCACTATCCGTCTCGTTCCTATTAGAACACTTAGAACAAGAGGTATATATAGTGCGAGAAACATCGAGAGTATGTCGCAGCCGTCTCATGATAGACGTCTTGCTCAACAAACCGGCGCATGCCGACTGACTCGTAGTCACAGTGCCGCCATCTAGAGTGAACCGATGCAACTATTCCATCGGTGACTTAACCTAATAGAAAAGGCATGATAATTCTAACAGATGTCGCTAGTAGTCACATAATTCAATAAAACAAACGAGCCTGTTTGGACTATTTATGAACGCTAGGACCATACGAGTCGTAGCCTGATTTTACGGTACTTTTTATTTTAGAAATACATGACAGCGAAATAAAGCGACATTTGCAATTGGATACGATTTTATTATACATAAATTACATAGATTAAGTAGTAAAAATATAAGTACATAAAAAAACAAATTAGGTACTTATTGTTATAATATTCAAAAATATCACTTTACAAATAAAAGAGTCCTTGTCACTAACTATTATAATACAATTACGATTAATTAATCACCTTTTTATGAACGTGACACTTATAGTGATTGAGGTATTGTACGTTGTATCCATATTACGATTACGAATCCATATCCCGGGAAATTGCACTGTCAAATCCGATCACATTGTGAATAGAGGAACCATACAGAATCAATGGTTCCTACTCCTCAGGTCATCATCGTCTGATATGAATCAGCCGAAAAACGTCCATTGCTGGCTCTTTAAGGCCTCCTACACGTCCTTATGTGTATAAGGCCTGTAGGTGAACTATACTCCTACGCAATACAATGTTCTTCGTGTCCAGTTCCATAATGCGTTCAGGATATTCAGGATGCACATGGCTTGCTTGTAGTCGTGTGGAAGCAGTCCATCCGCGCCTCCGCAAACATCCCCGACGCGCTGCAATATCGGCCACACTGTAAACGAGTAGGTATAGTTTGCCCACAGGCCGCATGTGTATAAGGTGCAGAAGGCCTTAAAGAGGGTTGGCAAAAAATTCACCTAAATGGAGAGAGCTATCCTGTGCGTTTCTCTGCATTAAAAATTGAGGCTATCGGCAGCAGAATCAAGGTTACTGATATAGCACCCTAAATGGGTTGATAATGGAATCCATAATTTTAATTGCATCTGATATGCCATAATTTTATTATGAAGGTATGCCTTAATTTCATATGCCATCAATCTTACATTCCATAAACATCTATGAGCCATAATAATCATTTTCCATAATTTTATATTTCATTATCTCAATTGCCATCATTATTTGTATGCCATAAAACTAGTTTCGCCTAATTAAGATTGCCATAATTAAGTTCTGCAATAAAAGAAACAACTGGCTTTTCATTTTTCATTGTATTCATTTGATTATAATATTGTTACATACATTTAAGAAACCGTTTTAGGATAATAAGTACGTTAAAAGGTCTTTTGATTCTGGTAGGTATTTAGAAATCGTTCATAGATTGAAGAATTCATAGGTTTAAAGTAGGTACATCGGCACGCGCGTTAGCTTGGTTTCCCAAGAAAAACGCATTTAAAAACGAACAACACAAACTTAGTTCAGTAAATCTCAGCGAGTTCAAGTTCTTGAGATACCAACTTCGAAATTTTAGTGACGTTAACAGCGAAGCATTCGTGACACTCGCACGCTCTTTTCATCATTCGGAAATGTATTCCAATGTGAACTTTACGACCACGCAGGAAGGATAATATTGCTGTGGCTCATTAAGTTGATAAAAGACTAAGTCAGCGTTGTTTTAGAACGTAAGGAAACGTTAATTAAGTAGCATTATTTTCTCGCAGTCGAAAAACTAGCTACTTTGAAAGTTCAATTATTTCAAAATGGGCCATCTTATGATTTATTTCGCTAGTTTTTTTAAAGGTACACGTTTTTTTTATTTCTTCCTAATTTTCATGTCAGAAATATGAATCTGAAAAGTAGCGAATGTCAACGGAACTGTATGGCTGTTATTTACCATCAACAGCTAATATAGCTGGTCCCTTTAGTATCTTGTCGCACTTAACGTAACTACTGCGACAGTTAAGATGCGTCAAAGTAGTGAAAGTGACAAGGACAAGGTACTAAAATGATCATCAACTTTTGCTGTTGACTATATCTTCAATCCCGGCTCGTACCAATGAGTTTTAGGGAACTTATGTACGGAATATGATTTCATATTTACCGTTAGCTTTTCGGTGAAGGAAAAACATCGTGAGGAAACCTGCATACACCTGCGAAGAAATTCAAAGGTGTATGTGAAGTCCCCAATCCACACTGGGCCAGCGTGGGAACTACTGCCCGTTTGCTCTCATACATGAGAGGAGGCCTGTGCCCAGCAGTGGGACGTATATAGGCTGATGATGTGATGATGTGATGTGATATCTTTCATATGATAGGACAGACGTAGGATTGACGTCAGACATGGCGCGTACAATGTGTTACCATAGAACCCTTTGTCTTCGCCTGAGACTATCGCCTTTTTTTTAAAGTTGTAATTTCCACATAAAACTACCAAATAGAAAGTGTTTTGTTATGCATGGCAATATTCCCGTATCAATTGTGGCTAACTTAATGTGATTTACGATCAGTGCCGTTTTTTCCTTGAAGTGGTAGTACGTGTTTTTTTTTACCTTGTCGGAACTTTGCTATAAATAGTCGCAAAGAAGACATAAAACAAAGCTTTTTCTTTTAATATAATCTACAACTAATGTTCTTTCCTATGGTATATATGGTATATATTTTTTTAACTAAGTTACTTGTATACGTCACAATCGAATAAATGTAACTAAAGTGACGTGCCGGCCATCTTGTAGCTACACTTCGCCTGCCCCTAGGATTGTCAATCCAAGTGTGTGATATATTTAAATTTTGTAGTAAGGGTCATTCAAGCCTCGACGCACAAAGGGAGTCTTACAAGTTTGACCGCTATGTAAGTATATCTGTATGTTTGACGTGGCACCGTAGCTCTTAAACGGGTGAACTGATTTTTATTAGACCTAACCCATTACCCGTTTTTTTTTGCTGTCGAGTCATGTAACATATTTTTTGAAAACCCTATCAGATCGTTACCCGTCTTCGCCTACCATCGTTTTTTTATATGAATTATTTGGAAAGGTTAAGGTTCACAATCGAAAAACACGTTAAAAATTAATAAGATAGCTGGCGGCAATTAATTGACGCTGCAGCAGTATGTAGGCATCGACAGGGCATTTTACCTATACTTCGCCAACCACCTTTAGAGTCCAATTGTAGCAATTGTCAGCAAAGTTTAGATCTTAAGTTACGCTAAACTTAAGTTTTATATAAAATTATTAGTTTTTTGACCTCGACAAGCAAAAATACTTGTAAATCTGTGAGAATTTTTCAAAAAAGTGGCAATATCAGGCGAAGTCACAGGGTTTTACGGTACATGATCGATCTAAATGACGACATACTTTATTTGATATTAAGCGTTAAAAATGTACGGACTTCTTGGAATACGCGCATATTAAGATTCCCGGTTTGTTTAGTATAGGTCGGAACCTGGACATGATAGTATAAATAATCGAACGAGCGAGTGAAGCGAACGAAGTAGGTACTATGCCTCAGCTTGGGCCGAAAATCCTTTGTCTGTCCGGCGTCCAGTGTCCGGTGTACGTCTGTACGATGTCTGACTCGCTGTTCTCCACCGCATTCAATTTTTTTTCGAATGATTTACTCGTTAAAAAAACTCTATTTTATTAAACGAACCTGGTCACAAAATTTGACCTCTAGAGGAAACAGCCGGACAGCGGGACACCGGATACCTGACAAACGATTTTCGGCCCAAGTTCAAGGATAGAACTTCTTACGCTTTGCTCGTTCGTTCGACTATTGAGATGTAGAACTCGCGAAAAAAAATACTTTTTTGTAATCTCCCGACAAAAAAACTTTAAAATAAACGCTCCCGCTCACAAAATTTCACGAAAATCGGTTCAGAAATGCGACCTGTAGAGGAGAACAGTGGGAAAGCGGGACGTCCGGACATCCGGTCTTCTGGACATACAAACGATTTTCGGCCCGAGCTGAAATATAGAACTTCGTTCCCTTCGCTCCCTATTTCGAAAAAAAAGAAGACCTGTTGAACCCGGTTGGAAATTATACCTCGTTACCTTACCAATATAAATCAAACACATTAATTAGTAAACCAGTCGATATGAAAGCCACGCCATTACGGAATTGTATCACTGATTAATCTCTCATAGGACGTGTTTCCATGCCTAAGGGCCTGTTTACCAATTGATAAGTGAATAGTGCAAGTCCATACAAAAGCTACTCGCCCTTGCTGCAGATGTATGGACTCTCACTAATCACTAATCAAATTGTAAACAGCCCATAAGTTCAGCAAGCATTCACAAAAGGGAGCATGTGAGTAGGCCCTCTGATCGCCTTTCTTTTGACTCTCTGCTGAGTCAAGTCAAGGCTAAACTGGAAAATGTAGCATAACAAGAAAAATCAAAAGATTTTACGAAAAACTTAACTGCTTTTCTACAAATATTATAGCCTATGTCACTCTAACGATTAAAAGGAATCCGACGACACCTCATATGTCGAATTCCGTGAAACGGTTTAGGCTGCAGGGCGTGCCAAAGAATAAGACACACACATACATAAATACAATGCTCGAAAAACATAACCCTCCTCTTATTAGGCAGGCGGATAAAAAGGTTCCAAACCCACGACCTATCATAAATTGCTCAAGATACATGCCCTCATTCATAAACGATCATCAAACCTTGATCCAGCCAGCTGTGCAACGGATAGTGTTGGGGCAAGCTGCCTCGTGGGAATTCAGCCCTGTAAGGCTGGTCTAAGTTAACAGACGTTCAGATGTACTCTACGAGTAATGATACCGATAAAACGTCATCATGATCGTCATTTATTCAACAATATATATTGATATAATAGATTGTGATTGACAATTTACATCTAGTTATATATACAGACATCGTCAACGTACGTATGTAGTATGCACCTGGATTACGGTGCTTGAGCATATCGTTACCGTTGTTGTGTGACAAACGGACAAGACACACGTCTTGTTCTTTTGTGGTGTTGAGAACGTCCAGGGGATATAGTTCTCCGCTGTTGCCTTTGAATGAGAACATCGTTTAAAAGTCAATCGAATGTCCCTTAAATATCGTGCATAGTCGCATGTATGATTAAAGGACTACCTATTATCATAACTGAAGAATGTAACGATGACAATATAATTACTTATTAACGCTTAATATGGAGCGCCATAAATTTTGTACCTGTTAGGTTACATTCACGATATTCCAAAGTCATTAGACGTCATAATCATCGTTGAGAAAATATTTGTGGAGGTTACTATTTGCCTCTGTTTGAATAATATTTGCTGCAAACAATATTATAATTATGTACACTATCAGATATAATTTACAGTCCGATATACTTACATGACAACGGCATTTTATTAAACGCAGAAAAAACTAACCTGCTTGTAGTTCACTTAAGTAATTTTGAGTTGGCGCCGATTCAAAATTAATTAGGCACACTTAGATTCATTTAAGAACTTAGTTATTAAACTAAATAAGAAAGGTTTATTATTTTTTGCTTTTCAGTTTTTTCCGGCGGTTTTTCTGTGGCTTACTTTAGTTAAATACTAACTAAATTACTAGTTACTTACGTGCAATATTTGTGATTACTCTCTGCATATGTGGTCATACATTACAATCGCACAATCAGTAAGTGAACAATCAATCATCCCCTGTTTTCCTACCCTTAGGGTTGGAATTTTTACTTAAAAATTTGTGGGTAAACCACCTTCGAGGTAAACCCTTTCTAATAAAAAAAATGATCAAAATCGGACCACTCTCTAAAAAGGCATGCGTGGTCAACATAAAAAAATAATAATAATACGCGTTGACTTGAGAACCTCCTCCTTTTTTTTCGTCGGTTAAAAATGGTGCGCTGCCTGCGTCAGGTTCCAGGTTCAGAGTGTGTCATTTCGGGAGTAGCTTAGAAACTCATCCTATCTTTTTCTTACACTAGCATGATTATCACAAGTAATGCGACGGGTTTTTAGCTTCTCTGCTATTGACTGCTCCTATATAATATTCCAAATGTGAAAGTTAAAGTCAAAGTAATTTATTATTTCAAGTATTAGGTTTACAACTAAGCACTTTCAAAATATCGAATATACAATGTAAAATAGTAATATTAACACCAAATATCATATTCATCATCATATCAGCCACGGAATAAAGGTGATAAATAGAGTTAGGAATTTTGGTGGCATTGGGTGAACAAAGAGGAATGGAGTCCTTGTTATATTTTTTTTTGATTGAATGAATGAATGAATAAATGATTGATAAATGATAAATCAATAATGCATAATAAAATTTATTAGTTACATACAAGTAAATTGATTCATTAAATTAAAACATAACACATGTTTTGTTAAAATGTGTAATCTTGTCTCTATTTACAATCTCAATTTTCCGTTGGAGTAAGTTTCAGTATACTACTGATAATTTAGATTACCTCGACAACGGTAAAAACTTCTTGAGTAGTTTTTCTAATACAGCATGTGGCCCACAACTGGGGCGAAAAATTAGAATGTAAGTTGTATTCCTTATATTCACTAACATTTGTTCGTGTTGAGCGACCTTTGAAAATAACGCGTATTTAAATTTTTACCACCCTTTTAAGATTACTCTAGGCAATGTACTGCGAGTTTAGTTGTGATTAAAGCGTGACAAGTAACGTCAATTCAAGTACACTGATGACGGCGGCAGTGTACATTGAAAATAATATTTATTTTCTATGGTAAATGGATTTTTCGCCTCGGTTATGGGCCACAGGCATATAGCCTAACTTGTATTTATAACTTATATTACAAACCTATTTCTTCTTTTTGGTTGACCAAAAAGTCCCGGCAACTAACTCTTGTACCATTGACGTTATGTTTCTGTCAAGTTCGACAACTCAGAAATATTTTCATTAATTTGTGAGAAGTAACGCAATTTCGTTTTATCTTCAACATAATTTACATAACGAAATAGAATGAGTTCTCCGCAAATTGAAATAATTCTGCGATGGATTGAACTATACCAAGAACTTACTTATAGCGAAGAGAGCAATTCTATCTATTGTTCGGCATGTAACATACGTCTCACGCAGATGAAAAAGTACAATATACTAAAACATATTAACAGCAATCACCATAGACTGAACTGCGGCGACCAAGATGGCTTTGTTTATGACTTGTGCATATTTCTGATTGCGTGCAATATTCCGTGGAATAGGGTAAATCACCCGAAGTTTCGGAAGTTTTTCGATAAATATATTTGCTGCAAATGCACAAATAACAAAAACTTACCCGAACAAAGTCTTTTGAGAAAAGTTTATTTGTCAAGAATATACGCGAATATAGTTAACAAAATAAGATTCACATTTTTCAATTGCAATTTATGGTTAACTATAGATGAAACACTTGACGCTCTTGGGAATCCTGTCGTAAATGTAATTGTGAAATCTTTGGAAGACAATTTACAAAAACCTTATTTGTTAGCTTCTATAGTTGACGAAAGTTTAAGGTTTTTATGGGAAGATAACTACACAGTTAATATAAATAAATTCTTGATATTTTGCACAGACAGTGCCGCCATATATGATTGCCGCTGGTAAAATTTTAAAGAAGACATATTTGAACGTTAAACATGTAACTTGTTTAGCTCACGGTCTACATAGAGTCGCGGAGCAAATTCGATCGGAAAACAGTTTAGTAAATACTTTGATATCAAATGTCAAAAAAATATTTTTGAAATCCCCTCAACGCATCCGAATTTTTAGGCAATATGCTCCGAACATACCGTTACCACCAGAACCAGTGATTACTAGATGGGGCACCTGGTTAGAAGCTAGTTTTTATTATGGTACCTACTTTGAAGATATAAAACGCATTGTAATGCGGTTAAATAGTAGGGATGCTATAGCAATCAGAAAGTTTCAAGCTTTATTTGGCCATAGAAATTTAGAAAACAAGTTGGATTTTATAAAAAACTGCTATAGCATTATACCAGAATCAATTAATCAATTAGAGTGTACACATATTCCAATCCATGAATCGTTCCTAATAACTGACATCGTAAGGAGTACATTGGCATCGCATGGAACTGAAACTGTACGAAATAAGTTAGAACTTGTATTAAATAGAAGTCCGGACTTCGACGTACTGAGAGACATGGTTGATTTTGGCAATCATGCTCAAATTCTGAGGAATGCTACGTTAACATCGGTGGATGTAGAGAGATCTTTCTCGACACACAAATGGATTTATCACAAGTTGAGAAATCGTATAACGCCAGTGAATATGGAACATATTGCCATAGTGTATGCTTTTCATAATCTTGACAACCATTTAACATCAGATGAAGATAACATGCAAGATTTTGAAACTTTAATTCCAGTTGCAAGTTGTTCAAGGTCTTGAATACATAATCATTGAAGTTAAATACTAAAATTTATTGACATGTAATATTTTGAAATCTACATAATATATGGCTTTATCATTCAGTTATTCAATTATTCAAATTAAAAAAATACATGGCGACTCCACTGCACTACTTGTGCTAAAAATGCCACCAGAACCCTAACCCTAGGATAAATATTCCTTATTTACCTCATCGACTTCCATAGGTAACAAATAAATTTTCGTCCATTTATTTAACACTTTCTCTACTTAGTGGAAAAACCAAGGCAATTTGCTACAAATTGTTTGCAGTGAATGTGTTAAATGTTAATGCAATTCTCTGTTGTTGACAAACAAACCGCGGGATCGGTCCACTTCAGCTACTTCCATAGCAATTATCATATGGCATTTTACTATGGGGTAATGCTACTGACCTCAGTAAAGCATCCGAGCGAGTTGGTCTAAGAATGAACATGGATAAGACGAAGATCATGTCAAATGCCCATGTAGTACCAACTCCCATTACAATCGGACACTTTACGCTCGAAGTTGTAGACGATTATGTATACCTAGGACAGACGATCCAGTTAGGTAGGTCCAACTTCGAGAAAGAGGTCAATCGTCGAATCCGACTCGGCTGGGCAGCGTTCGGAAGCTACGGTAAATCTTTTCGTCCAATATTCCGCAGTGTCTCAAGACGAAAGTCTTTGACCAGTGTGTGTTGCCAGTGATGACATATGGCACTGAAACGTGGTCGCTTACTATGGGCCTCATAAGAAGGCTCAAAGTCACCCAAAGGGCAATGGAGAGGGCCATGTTGGGAGTTTCTCTGCGTCACCGCATCAGAAATGAGGCTATCCGCAGCAGAACCAAGGTAACCGATATAGCCCTCCGGATCGCTAAACTTAAGTGGCAGTGGGCGGGGCACATAGCACGTAGAACCGATGGCCGTTGGGGCGGAAAGGTTCTCGAGTGGCGACCAAGTACCGAAAGGCACAGCGTGGGTAGGCCCCCGACAAGGTGGACTGATGACCTGGTAAAGGTTGCGGGAGTCCGCTGGATGCGGGTGGCGCGGGATCGGTCACTTTGGCACTCTTTGGGGGAGGCCTATGTCCAGCAGTGGACGTCTTTCGGCTGATATGATGATGATGATGATGAATGCTACTGACATAAATATTGTTTTTGTGCAGATGCGGGCTATTGACCTGACTCTCTAGGTTAGATACGAATTCGATCTATTTGCTCAAATCGCGAAACGTCTGGTTGAAGTAACTGGTAACCGAAGAGCGGACGGCTTTCTCACGTAACGCATCAGCCAGCATTGCAATTTAGCGAGGAAATGCTGCCAGCATCCTCGGTATATTTGCCTCGAGGGCCTTTTTTAGATTTATTTAGTTTTAATTTAATTAAGTTATAATTAATATATTATATAATATTTTCATTGAAACTTATTAAACTGACAAAGCATTCTCAATATCTTTATAAAAAATCAGGTATGTTCATAAAAATATTTATCACTTATAAGAAATTATGATATACATGATATAAATACCAGAAATAAGACACGCTCACAGTGCCCTATGTCCAGTGATGATGATGATGATGATGATGATATTAGGTACCGCTGGAGTGACGAAGCCAATAAAGATCTGACCACTCTTGGGGCATCCAACTGGCATTCTCTTGTGTCAGAGGCCAAGATTCTATTTGGGTAATCGAGCCAGCTTTGTAAGTAAGTAAGTGATATTAAAGCTTAAAACATGGCGAAATAAAAACAATAATTCGTACTTAACTTTGTATTTATTCCTAAATATATCCGTAACTACGTAATCAATACGTAACTTAGTTAACTAAGCTCATGTTTATTTTCATTCAAAGGGATCTCCTCTGTTCCTTTGAGTGGCTCCAGAACTCCATTTGCTTCTGTCTCTTCTTTTTCCAACCGTCTCACTCCTTTCCTGTGATCATATAGTAGCCAGCTAAAAAAAGAAATTGGAAATAATATCATACTAATGATCATCTGACATTTTTTTTATAGGTAGACCTGTATAGCTTTAACATGTAATATTCAGAGCAATGGCTCTTGGTATTTGAGCTCCCGAAGTGTTGCAGAACCACCCTGAGCAATCCGAACTGAGACAACTTGGCCCGAGGAGGCAAGAGCGAAATATAAAAAAAGTCACTCCCCATATTTCCCCAGCTACAAATTACAATCTTATAAGTCTAATTAGTTATACTGGTCAATGGTTCAGTCGTTTTTTGTCAAAAACCTCTGGCTTTGTGAACTGGGCATCTAATCTGGGGGCACGTCAATGCCTGCCATGTCGAGCAAAACAAACAAACAAAAGCACGGCCGTACCACTCGAAGCCATTTTGGATCTTTTCGATTCCGATTACTTTGTTATACATAGTGTATCAAAACAGGTGTCGTGTTCTCATAGGAAAAAACTAAAAGATTTTTTTATGCCCTTGATCGCTTCACATCCCATTTAAATAAATAATACAAGAAAACAGCGATGGCGTGGATGGGCATGTAATGCGAAGAAGACGAGATGGATGAAAGAGACGAGGTAGGCCAAGAATAAGGTAGATGAACTATGTGTAAGACGATACGAAGAATAACAAAGCGAGTGACGAGATGGCGAGTGACAGGGAAATATAAAAGACACTGCGCCGATCCCAGGTAAATGGGCCAAGGGCAAGGGTTATGACTTACAAGAAGACGGCGACTGCCGGTATGGTCATGCTGGCACCCATGAGGAACACGGCGCCCGGCAGCACCTCCATGGTGCTGGTGTACACGGTAGTGTACAATGGCACGTAGATGAGAGGCATGAGGTTCTCCGTGAGCCCGAATATCGAGTTGACTTTACCTGTCAAAAACATTTAGACTACAATAGAATAGAAATAGTTTTATAACCATATAAATCACGATAGTAAAGTTAAAAATCGAATGTTACATAATAAAAGAAAAGGCACAATTATAACTAAATAGTCGATATAGTTAGAAGGCAAAGGGTTCCATACCTAGCGTTGGCTGAGCAAAGACGACAAGAGCTGATGTTCAGACCGGTCGCAAAAAAATAAATACTAGAACAGTCGGATGAAATAAACTTTAGTTACAACCAACGGTAGGTACATACGACGCTTTGGACGATTAACAAAGAATAACAAAAAACTATAGTGCTTATTATCTATTTCACATATATTTGTTTAACATTACTAAAATCTACTGTTTAAGAACAATATTTTTTGTTTGAGCTATGACTGGTAAACCGAATTACTCGTATGATGGTGGCCTATGGGTGTCGTGTTTCGGCGGTTCAGGGGCAACCTACCGATCTCTACACCGGACTTGACGACGCAACGGAGCCACACTGTTTCGTCGCCTGAATAATAATTAGTGTTTTCATAAATAAATACCCTAGACCAGCTCATGCATGCGATGCGGTCGTCGTGCGGGAGGCGAAGCCCCGGCGTACGTTACGCATTACGCTGAGTTGTGACCAATCCGTGGCAAATTGCAGAAGTTTAATGTCATTGTCTGTAAATTGTCTTGTATTTTGTATGTATGTAAGCACTTTATTGTACACAATATCAGGTCAAGGAATATACATGTCACACAATAGATCAAAGTACAGAGGCGAACTCATCCTTATAGGGGATCTCTTTTAGCTAACCTTTGAGCGATTGAGAGGAAGGTATGTACAACGAGGTAGGCAAACTTATACCGTGTACAAAAACACAGAGAAAATGAAAACAAATCCTAATAAGTATTAATTCTTGACAAATAAAAACATGCCAATACATATATAAATATAATACACACTAACATGTGTAATATATATATCGCAAATATACAATAAAGAAATAAATACTATATTTCAACCAATTCACAGATTGTTGACGCAGGTTCAGGAATAATGTAGGCGACACAGATTTAAACTTAATAACTGTATATTACAGAATAAATGAATTACAACTTTTAGGTATGTAAATTTGAAAGTATTAAAAACGGTCGCGCGCGCACCGGCCGGGCTCGCTCGAGGAAAGAATCGTGGCTTCGTGGCCCGCGGCCGGGCGGCCGCGGGCGCGGCGGCGGTGCAGCTGCTGGTGGTGGGGATGCCGGCGGAGCGCGTTCATGGAGCGCGCTAACACAGATCATTGGAAAACCACAACTCCTTCAAATTCATCTTAAGTTTATTTTGTCATGAATAAATATATCTATCTTTCTTTCTTTCTTTCTTTCCTTCTTTACATACATACGTAGGTACTTAGGTACTTAGTTAATGGGGAACTATAAGACTTTTAATAAAATTATCTTTTAATTCATATAAATTATTTCTTTTGACATTCGTTAGGTTGCAAAGTTAAAAGCTTGCTATACCAGGGGCCCGATTCCATGTCGCGTTCCCTTTTAGGAGTTCTAGGATATCCTAGGGATATCATCATTTTCCTGTCTTCTTCCTTCGAACTGCAATACGATGATGAACATTCAGTTTGCTGGTGACATAACCGCTTTACACCAAAAAAGCTTATAACTCTTATGTCACGAGCTGTCACTAAAATATGATGAACAAGCTTCCGCGCGCGACTTCGTCTGCGTGGACCCGGGATAAAAACTACTCTATATGTCAATCTAAGCTACAAACTATCTTCGTGCGAAATTTCATTCAAATCGGTTTAGCCGTTTAAGCATTCATAACATTATACTAGGACTAGGATAATGTCCTAGTTTCACAGGATTTAGACCACGGACTGTACACCAGCGGGCAGCGGGGCGATGAGTGACATTTCATAAATTCGAGCACTTCAATGCAGCCGCTTGTCGTCCCGTTGCCCGCTGGCGTCCAGACCGCAGCTCATGTAACATGATAAACCCTTGCTAACAATTGACGAGAGATACGGTGAAAAGTGCACATAGCAGGCGCGTGGAGGTAAAAGGGGGAGCGGGAGGGGACTTGCGGTACAGGAAGGTGCAGAAGTGCAGTGATAGAAGACGTGATCACGAATGACCAGACAATACGCGATTAAAATGGAGGAGTGAATGTCCCATGAGACGTAGCATGGTTCCCATTTTGAAATGTGCCAATATGTGTTTTTAAATATTTGACACCGGTAGTTGTCGAATTAAAATATGAAAGCACGGATCAGTCACAACAAGATAATGGAAATCAGACCAAGTTGTTTTGCTGTACTAGAATCAAGATATTATCATAACTGAAGTACCTAAGTCTATGTTTAATTTTAGTTTAAGATAAACTAGACGTAGGTAATGATGGGTATTGCCTATTGTCAGGTTATTTTTAAACCTATGTTTTATGCCATTATTGTGATAAGATGACGTGTTAATTTATATGACTGTGTCATTTGTGGTGAGACTATCAACTGACAACCTGTCGACCTTCATGAAGGTGGAGATTCTGGCGGAGGGATGTTGATTTCCGGAAGTTTCACGGCCGACTATTTGACACCCAGAACTTGCGCCGCGGGTCTCCGTCTTAATTTGTTTAGTGTTATATTATAAGTTTTGTATGTATGTGAGTCTGTAAGGTATTTGTAAATATGGGCCTTGTTGCACGACGCAAATAAATAAAATAAAATATAAATACATATAGTTACCCTCCACTAGCATTTTTCAGAAGCACACCGATAGCCTATGACCGTCAACATTGAAATCAGATAAGTAGTTCCGGGGATTACCCCGATACGTTTGTATGTAGAGCAGGGTGGAGCGCTCTTGTATGGATTTTTTTTTTTGTTTTTTGAAATCTAATAGTGCGGAAAAGTTGTATGAACACTTATAATATGCAGTGTTTTTTTTTTGGATTTTTAACACGTCATTTAATGCCTCCGCAACGTCCTTGAATTTTCGAAAAAATTTAAAAAACAGTCTTTTTAGTGTGACGTGCTAAACTTAATTTTTTGAACGCTTTTAGGTATTGACATAATAAAACCATATTTCAGGACAAAATATGTATTAATAAATTACAAAATATAGCATAAAATCTACTCAAACAAAAAAAACTGTACTGAACTGCTCTAAAATCTTTTTTGGTCTCAAATTTCGGCATAGTTTTCCTCGAAGTTAATCTTGTTTTTATTAGCCCTTCTCTGGCTGTTTTATCACATAGCAGCACCGATGCTTCTGTCGTTATTTTAACCGCCCTTTCTACAGCTTGTGTATGGTTGGGGAGATGGGATATACATGTTGCAACATCCCTCCAAGTGCATCCCGCTAAGGCTTTGATTTCATCGTCGGTCAGATTTTGTAATACTGGCGGCATTGTTATGTATATTGTGTTCCAGTTCCAGTTTATAAGATCTACATACGTAGTGGCATTGAAGTTTATCTTGGGAACTTCGAAGAGTCTCAGTATTGCAGATGGAACCGATATTCTTGCCTTCAGGATCCTCTGGACGGCAGCAAGCTCCCGCACTTGTTGCTCGTCGGTTAACATTGACAGTAAAAGGTTTTCCGGGTGAGCTGCGTACGCGTTTCTGCGTAACACCGGATCGATATTATTTTTAAGATTAGGAGGTAAATACCGAGAACGTTTAACCTCTTCATAAAAATGAATAGCCGCATGTTGACAAGATGGAGCCGATTTTATGATGAACCACACTGGAGCGTAAACTTTCATTACAAAAGTAGTCAATACGATCAAGTTTCGAGATGGCTTATCTGTAGCGACGTACAAGCGATTAATTCTATTGGCTCTCGTAAGCCATCTTGCATGCGACAGTTTACCTGGGGATTTGTGCACTAGGTCATCGGGAAAGTTACCACAGGAGACAGCTGTAACAATCCTATGTAAGTATAACTGATCTGTGCTTAAATCATTGCCTACTGGGGGCAGAGTTACTTCTATAGGCTGGAACGACTCGACCGGAATTTGCTCGCAGTTTTCTAACAGTTTACGTATGGAACCTGTGTACAAGTATGTATGAGGTCCTGACGTAGCGCCATCGAGGTGAAGAAAAATATGTCTCAGTGGTAACTCGTTCATGTGAAGTAAGCATATATTATCCGTTGGAGGGGTCTCTGTAATTCCTTTTCCATTAGTCATATACCGCCACCATATTTTCCAGTATTAACATTTGTTGCCAAAAATGACTGTTTTTGATCATTTGTCAAACGTTTAGTAGACCTCAGCATATTTTTACATTTAAGGTGGAGAGCTTTTAACATTTGAACGATCCTTGTACGAGACACAATACATAGTGACGCTTTGCTTTGCCCATATTTCTTCAACTTTACTCGAAACTGTTTCAGCAATATCAGAAAATAGCGGTTCCTTAGGTTTTTTCATTTTACTTTTAAGGTCATGTCTAGTCCATTCCCAAAATTTCGTGACATGTTCGTAGGTTGGCAGAATGTTTTCTTTTAATTCACTTATACCACCAAATAAAAGACAATTTACAGCACTACGTGTTTTATCCATTCTTTAAATTCAGTCATAACTTTAATAAGTATAATCTATGATTATTGTGTTACACTAAGCAACATAGCGATAAATTGTCACAGAAAGTCCAGAAACTAATTTACAAATGGCAAAAGGCGGGTAGTTTCACGCGCAGCGGAGCGCGCAGATCCGCGTTTTTTCACGCCATGACTTCTTGTTATTTAAGCCTTTTAAATTTTAATATCGACTAAAGATGTGTTTCTTTTAACATACGAGACCTTCAGTTGTTAAAAAAATCTTAATAAAATAAAAATAAATGATATTGTATAATAGTATTTCGTTGTTAAAATTTACCTTATAATTGCCCTTTTAATGAAAGTTCATTGACCTTGCGGAGGCGCTTAACCCCTTCTGATTGAGATGTCATCATATTAACTTTTTATCTTGAGCCCAATAGGCAACTTTTTGTCACTATTAGAAATCTCAAAACCCAAAAAAGAAAAAACGCTCCACCCTAATGTAGAGTGATACAAACGTACCCGTCGCCACCTGCAAGCTGCAAGCTGCTTTCTGTTAGCTTGTACCGAGCCAGGGTGATGCGTTTACGGAGGTGAAAAGTGTGCGTTGCCGTATAGAGTTTCATAGAAAGCAGACTGCTCGGTTGAAGCGGAGCTGAGACTGTTGCGAAGGTGGTAAATGTGTTCCATCGATCCAGTTCCTCTCTATGTATCAGCGTCACCCCGGCATGGGTACTGTAAGACATACTTTAGTGAGTTCTTACCTAGTTCATCGGGAGCGACTAGTTTCGACATAATAGACCGCATCGCTAGCAATGATGTTCCGTTCAATATTTCCACCAAAGGAGCTGCGGAAAAATGTGCGTACATTAGTCAACGTTTTTTTCACCACTAGACTGAGAATTAGTTAATTGACTACGGAATAATTAGGTGAACTAAATAATCGGGTATTACTAACCTAAGAAGAATATTTGTGGCGTTTTCGCAAAACAGTAAATGAAGGAGCCAGCAATTTTGCTTAGCGTCGAGATGATGCCCAGGACTGAATCGTGCCATTTCAGCAGCTTACTGAGTACTACCAGGGAGAACACCGTGCCTGTAAACAATTACACGTATTTATTTAATAGTGCGAAGAAATATGAAATTCTCATTAAAACAGTACAAAGCGGAATAAAACCAGCGGAGAGCTATTTGGATCCTGGACAATATGGTTTCAGGCAACAAAAAGACACAAGAGCTCTTCGATTCATAATAGACAGGAGAATGGACCTGGGCCTTAATAAAATATACTGAATAAAGATGATGAACATTCTACACTAAGCAAAGATAAAGATCAGGACTATTGTAGTAATAGGACGGGGGACGACAAAAGCCACAATGAAGCAGGGTGTTTGTCACGCGCCTTTTATCTTTAATAATTTGATTGAAAGATTTAAACCGCCATCAGAAAAACAGGGTTCAGAATAAGGAGGTGTTAATTGAGAGAAGTTTCACTTCATAAGATTTGCTGATGGCATCAAAGCGGTAGCAAAAAACTTTGCATAACTTAGACAGCTGGTAACAGAAATGGACCTCATTTTCACAGAATAAGGACTAAAAATATAAACAAGTTTGTATCTAAGACAAACCGAATAATAGAGTCCATACAAAAGTGTACAGTATACAATAAGTACATGGTTTAAACGCATAAGCAGCACCCGTAATTCAACTGCATAGCCATGGCTGAAATGACTTTCAATGCAAAAAGCAGATATTAAACGCAAAAATATCTTGAAAATATCAGAAAACGGTTTATTAAGACCTACATCTGGAGCATAGCGTTTTACGAAAGCGAGACGTAGACTTTAACCAGCGTGAGAGTGAGCATGAAAGGTTGACAGAAAGAGAAACAAACGAAGGGGTTCTAAACTTGGTAGGAGAAAGAAAAGATGTCTGTTAAAAATATGTTAGGGCACCTGATACGACATGCATGAAAATTACAAACATTAATTAAAAGAAAGATAAAAGGATGGAGAGGAAGGGGAAGATCAAGACGTGCGTTTATGGATCTAGCTAAAGAAAACGTCACTGAAATGTTGCATGAGGAGCTCAAAACAGTGGCAGAGAGAAAAACAGAATCGTAATTACTCCACCGAAAAGAACCCGGCTCCTGAGTGTATGATGATTACTAGCTTCTGCCCGCGACTCCGTCCGCGTGGAACTCGTTTATATCGCAGCTCCATACAAATTTTTACCCCCCATTTCACTCCCGTAGGGGATGATTTCGGGGATAAAAACTATCCTATGTTACTCTCCATCCCTTCAACTATCTCCACTTAAAAAATCACGTCAATTCCTTGCTCCGTTTTGCCGTGAAAGACGGACAAACAAACAAACACATACACTTTCACATTTATAATATTAATGTGGTTTAGGTAGGGTGATTGTACCGAAAATACAGGTGGGCAGGTTCGAGTAGAATTTTTCCTCTGTATTTGTTCTCTGTGCCAAATGATAATTTACTGATTAATTTCAAGTCCTCAATTGGTCATACAGTCGCAATGTCAAGCAGAGAGGTAGGTGCATTTTTAGAGAAACAGGACAGCGAATATAATCTTGCTTCTATTTGGAGCAGCAAGACTCGGATCGTAGTCATAATAACATTAATAACACTACATGCTCTATTTGTGTACTAGGTTTGGATAACGATATACTAGTAGCTTTATCAGCATCCGAGGCAGATTATAGTAAGGTATTTGTTCTGATAATGTACTAGTCGTATTGATAATGAAATACAAGAAGGCTAAATTACTTATATGATAACTAAGTAATTGAACCTACTTTTGTTATTGGCATGGTGTTTTACGACGAACGATGACCGTGGGATTCCTACAATCGGCTAATGGCACGTTCAAATCAGTATCAGTGCTTAATTGGCGCGCCCATTTTTAATTTACCTACTGATATATTACTCACCATAAAAAAAAATGTGGTGAAAAGAAAGAAACAGTTTTTCTTTCAGTATTTTTAAATTAAGTAAATTTTTCGTGAGCGAAGCTAAAGGATGGGATATGTTTTTAGCAGTCTATGCTTGTATTTGCGTGTGTTCCACCGTGTTTAAGATACTGAACCGATTTTAATAAATGAGGTGTCAAGTGTACAAATTTTTTTTCTGTTGGTCTTTCGTAGTCGGGTAACAGGATTTTGAAATGTTAATGACTGTTGACAGAACTTACTCTTGCCGTTTCGTCTATTGTACAGTTACATTATTAAGGAATATATGCTGCAAGATATCCACAGAAATGTTCAGGTCATGGACCCGCGCGCGATGTGTGTTTCAACAATACCTTGATGGTAAGTATAAGCATACACCTAAAGTCCTTGATTACAATAACAATAGAGGTTTGATTATTAACAAACATATTTTGAACTTTCACGATTCTCACACATGATTTATGGTGCTTCTAAATGGGCCACATTTTCCTGCAATTTCTGGCCGGCAACTATTGCTGTCTTACGCTGACTTTGTACGCTAGAGCAAAATCATTCAGATCTGGACACCTCCACAATCCAGAAGGAGAGTGTGTAACAATAAGAATACTCGATGACAATGGCTCATTTGCTCAGTAGACGTGGTACAAGCAAGATCTGCTGCTAGCATCTCCTGATGATGCCTCGTAGGGAGGTGAAACACCCGTCGAGTCGAGTTTTGGCATTATTGGTGGTTATGCTGTAATTATTTGCATGTTTTCACGTGCGGAGGGAGGGTGGCCGCATTAACCGCATTCAAAAATACGCAAATAGATGCATCTCATAATCGCTAATAGGCCTGCACGTTTTATAGCTGAATAGCGAAGGGATATTGGTCTCGTAACTTACCTAAAGTTCATCATAAATATAGCTGCGTGTCTCACTAGTTGTGCAAAAATGCATCGTTTGTAGTGTGCTTAAGTGAATCGCTTACTTACCAACGGTATGTGTGATAAAATTGTATGTCTGGTAGACGCTGAACTGAAGTTCATCCCAACCAAATCTGTACCGCGTTGACATGTACAGTACTGCCAGCTCACCTGGAAATATAACATTACACCATCATTACATCTGCGAAAAAATAAAAGGTGTATGGGTAGTACTTGTACCCAACCCGCACTGGGCCACCGTGGGGACTGGCCATTCTTTCCCATCGTTATGAGAACGCTTGGGCCTAGCATTGGGGAGTTCATAAGCTAACAATGGTGATATTGATGATGAAGATACATTATAGTTACTCTATGGAGGTTTTCCCAGATATGAGACCTCTAGCGATTTTTCGCTCCCGTATTGCAAGTTTCATCGAAATCGGAGAACGTGAACATTCGTTTTCAACAACGTGATTAAATATAGTATAAATCGATGCATTCGTGGGATTCTCCTGTCACTTTTCCGATGTCGTGCGAAAATGCCGCGTGTTAGTAGCAATACTGAATCAATTTTTATTTATTTATTGGTACGAAAGAAATTACACAGCATTACAGTAAATAGGTACTAATGCACTGCGAAATTTAAGACAGAAAGTAGACATAACAACAATCTTAATAACCAACTGAGGTCGGACGGTCATCCATCGCCTCACAAAGGTTTTTGCATTTCTCACACATTAGCCTCCAACTACTGGCAAACACATCACAGTCAGGAGCCGACTTGAGAAGTGCGTTGTTGTAGTGCAAAGCGCGAACCCGTGGTGATTGCCTGTACGCCACAGTGGGTGCTTTAGGTGCTGCAAGTAAGTCAATAGAGTCACGCCTTCGCATCGATGCAGAAGCGATGCTGCATTAAAGCAGCGTGACTGCATCGCGACAGTCACGCGTTGCAAATGCGACAAGGGGCCACTTGTCGCAAAGCAGCCGCACGTTGCAAATAGGGTTGCCAACTTTTTTGAGTATAATAATAAGTTGATATAAATATAGTATTTTCCAGAAAAAAACGACACAAACATAGTACATTGTAAAAAAATATAGTACTTGGCTGGGCAATGTTGCTATTTAGTAAATTTGAACTGAAACCAAGGCAAATTGAAGCAATTCGTAAGGCCTCCAAAATATAGTATTATTACTTACTACATATTTCTTCAACAGGATATAGTACAAAGAGTCGAAACGAAATATAGTACAATACTATATAATACAGTACGGTTGGCAACCCTAATTGCAAATGCGACAAGTAGCCACATGCTACAATTAAGTCGCGCGTTGCAAATGCGACAAGGGGCCACATGCCGCAATGCGGTCGCGCGTTGCAAATGTGACAAGGGGCCACATGCCGCAATGCAGTCACACGTTCGCGAACCGCGCAACATAATCACTGCAAATAGTCGCCGTGTGCGCCTTTTCACATCTAGCAGTTGTACATGAACGAGTACTTTTTCGAACGAACGAGTGAACGCAGTTCTCCTCTGCTGGTCACATTTCTCAACCGATTCTCGTGAAATTTTGTGAGCAGGTTCTTCAATATTTTTTTTTGCAGGCGACTCTTTCGCATTTGTATTTTTTTTAGAGACAGCCTCGCGAGATTTTACAGCTCACAGAGCCACTGGTATTTATATTTGAGTTGCGTGTCCCCGCGTGTAATCATCAAGGAGAACAGCGTGACAGACACCGGACGCCGGCCGGACAGACAAACGATTTTCGGCCCAAGCTGAAGCATAGAACTTCGTTCGCTTCGCTCGCTCGTTCGACAAGTTGTGCTGATAAGGCACGTTCTATAGTAGCGATTAGATATTGTGCAAAACGTGTTTATGATTAGTGATAGATTAAGTACGTGTTAGATGAGTGAGTGTTATATTAGTTATATTTTTCTTAATTAGGTGAGCGCATTGCCAACCAACTGTTCTTTTTTTGAACACTAATAAAAATAAAAATAATTTATACACGTTAAGTACATTCATTAATAACAAAATTTCCTAACGATTCATCATTTATCGATCATATTTAGATAGCTATCCATGCCGTAATCGGCAACGGCGATCCTAGCTAATTACGAGCGTGAGCGGCTTGCAAAGCCGAACTTTCTTTTATAAACTCTATCGTAGAGGGCAAGTTGCCCAGAATTATTAAGGAGGGTTTCGGCCGGGATTTACGTATCTGACGAAACGGAGATATTTAGAACCCATGACTTTAGATTAAATTATACCCTCATAATGTAACAGTAGTAGATATACCACTTTCAGACATAGATTATATGTTGGTTTACGAGTAAATATATACTTTTATAATTGCTTTTGTCATATTCGACAACCGGTTTAGCCTAGTTGGTATCCCTGCCTACGAAGCTAGATGTCCTTGGTTCGAATCCCGGTACGAGCATTTATTTGTGTGATGAACACGAATATTTGTTTCTGAGTCATGTTTGTTTTCTATGTATTTAATTAAGACCTATTTATATCAATCGACTATACCGTCGTCTAGTACCCATAACACAAGCCTTAAGCTCGATAGCTTACTATGGGGCTAATTCGATTCATGTAACATTTTCCCCTAATATTTATTTATTTATTTTTAGCTTCTGCCCGCGACTCCGTCCGCGTGGAACTCTCTTATATCGCAGCACCATACAAAGTTTTACCCTCCCATTTCACCCCCTTAGGGGGTGTCTTCGGGGATAAAAACTATCCTATGTCACTCTCCATCCCTTTAACTATCTCCACTTAAAAAATCACGTCAATTCGTCGCTCTGTATTGCCGTGAAAGACGGACAAACAAAAATGTTAGCACAGTTCGGTGAAATTGTGGCTGCTACGCGATTTTGACCATTTTCAAGCACGTCCCTCACGTCTCTGAGAAAGATTGCTCATCAAGGTCAATATGTCAGTCAAGTTCACAGATATCTTTACAAGCCAACATTCCAAATATTATGTCAATACGACCTTAATGTCAGTGTCATAAAGGTGTGTAAATATATTATTGGCATGTTGGCTTGTAAAGATATCTGTGAACCCGACTGTACATGGTTCGTGAGGGATGTCAGCTGTTCACTTAGTTCCCACATGGGTACTAATTTAGATGAATAATTCCTTAATATCGAAGGCATATAAGTTCAGCCAAAAGTGACTATTTGCAATGACTTTTGCACGCGATGAAAATCGACGTGGCCAACGTTCAGGAAACCCACACACGAAAGCATACCCAGATCTCGAAAGAAGGGGCAGAGTTAAAGCTGTACACTCCACCCGAAGTACGGGATAGCCACCTGCACTCATACTCGGGGCCTCAAGAAGATCTGTATACGTTAACATTTCGCGCTATCACTTGGGTCGGGACCTAAATGTGTACTTACATATTTTTTGCATTTTTTGTCTATGTATACACACCAACGACTTAATAAATAAATAAATTAAATATATAAAAAGCGTCTATAATCCAGAAAAAGTAAAACCCTCTTAAATACAGTTGATGCCTAACGCGCATCAAATTAAAATAGTTATTAATTTAAAAAATCTTACCATACATCGGTCCAAATAGAATGCTGACTATGGACAACATGACGCAGATGCGCAGGCGCCGCTTATTTGGTCCTTTCTTGAACACGACCCGTATGGTCTCCTTGATATTCGTCAAGTCAAAGAACAGGCGGACGAAGTACAGGAAGCCCTTTCCGTCGTGCTAAAATATGGTAACTTGAGTTAGAAAGAGTAATAGATAGACCGCTTAACTCTGTCCTCGCCTGTGCGGTGCGCGGGTGTGGGGTTAGAACGATAACGGGGTGCGGGAGAGGTGCGGGAGGTATAGCTCGGCGCCCCGGCCCGCGGCCCGGGCGTATTTTAGGCGATCCATATCAAGGAAGACTGTATTTTCGGCAGTCGGGTAGCCCCATAGTGGAGACTACCCACAGGCCAGCCAAGACCAGCAGCCCTTCAGGCTGCTGCAAACGAACCGGTCCAAAAAAAAAAGGGAGACCGTAGTCAAGGAGTAGATGCAGCTTTAATACAATAAAGATTACGTAAACCACTTGGGGACCAACCACTAGTTATCTAGATATATATTAGGGATATTTATGGCAATTTAAACATTGTTGACTCATTAATTTCAACATGGCGTGGAGAAGTGTTGCGTCTCTAACCAAATGCGTTGAAGAGGTTACGAATACGGTTTACATCGCTTGTCGTAGTGTGATATGGTTATGTGACTTAAGTTACACTGTCAAGAAAGTACCGGGAAAAGACCTAATACACAATTATGAATTTTTCTTCCAATTGTATCGTCTTAACCTCGTAAGGCCCAAGCTTTTTTAGGACATGTAATAACGACCCAGTGTCCTAAAATTAGGTAAAAAATAACTAACTATTTTGATACGTAGAGCCCCTAAATAGAGTTCAATTTCTATTACAAAAATCTAATGAGTTGGATTGTTAAGCCTGAAAACTTTTGTCCCAAAATTAGGCCGATGGGCCTTACGAGGTTAAAATGATTTTCAAACGGCTTTTCCTGAATTAACTTTAATCCTCTATGCGAATTTGATGCCTGTATCGGAAGAATTAGATTTTTGAAAAAAAAATCTTCTGGAGCTTTATTAGATAAACCCGATGGTTGTTCAAAGTGATACTTGTTGAGTTTTTGGCCAACAATAGCGCTTGGCGCGTTGCAAAATCCAGAACATTTCTTATCACAAATCTGGCTATTTTAACCAATTCGCTATCTTAACCGCCACGAGACGCTCAAATTACTACTTACTATTATTACTTTATTTACCGTCAGGCTTTCTGGCAAGAATTCCAAATGCACTGTGATAGTCAAATAAAACAGTAAAGAACAAGACATTAATTTACCGTTGAGCGACTTTGCCGAGCAGAACGAGGCAGATCTTTTACGTCATCAATTTTAAATGCACTGTACCATTAATTTTCACGTGTTTTTGATAAATTCAGTGTTAGCTTACTGTGTTTTTTTTCTGCGATTAGGTACAGAAATTCCATTTGCGATGCAAAAGAGACCAAGTCCTTATTCAATATTTCTCCCATTATGAAAAACGCAAAACACACTAAATTACGAACGGTGCACAATAAAACAAAAATTTAACTAATTTAACAACAAAAAGAAATTTAGTTTGATGAAAAATATGAATCATTGCGGCTATCGATTTTTCAGAACCTGTAAATGGTTTGACGATCGATTTTTATTATTATTTTAACTATAACTCTCGTGGTGTTTCGATCTGAAAAAGCTTTGTTTGTGTAGACTTTTAAATAACGAGGAAGTATGTAGTATTGTATTGTTCATTACAAAACTCAATCAGTCGATGTAGCTCGGAAGTAGGCCAAGTTGAAGTGGGACTGGGGTGGTCATGTCTACCGCATGCCGAGTGAACTGTGAGCCAAGATCGACACTGAATGGCAGCCCTAAAGCTAGAAACGGAGACGTGGCAGACCTCGTCGGCGATGGAGAGACGAGCTAGACTCCTTTTTAAAAGAATGGCCAGAGACTGCTCAGAATTGGGACCGCTGGAAAAAGTGAGGGGAGGTCATTGGCCAGCAGTGGGACACTAGAGCTATACATGATCACAATAATAATAATAAAAATAACATCTTGCTAACGGCGAGTACTAGCACAGACATAACCTTGTAGCCAAAATTATTCACCAGCAACTTGCTCTGCTATACAGTCTTGTGGTCTCCGAAGTGTCTTACTATTAGTACACACCTGCGCCAGTTCTCGAAAATGGTCGTGCCACGCTCTATTGGGATCGATCTGTCATCACGGACAGGACTATTCTTGCCAATATTAGGCCTGATATCGTGCTGATAGATCGATCAAAATGCCAGGCAGTGCTCGTCGACATCACCATCCCCCATGACGAGAACATCTTGAAGGCCGAGAAGGACAAAGCCAGCAAGTTGCTTAGTACCTTGCTTTCGAGGTAACCGACATGTGGGATGTTGATTCGACGATCATCGCCCCTATAGTCGTTTCGGCGAACGGTTTAATAGCGAAGAGTCTCGATCATCACCTCAAGGGACTCTCGCTAGATGGCTGGATCAAGGGTCAGATACAGAATGCGGTACTCCTGAATACTACGCGAATAACAAGGAGGTTCCTGTCTCTGACGCCCTGACCACCGGCAGCTTAGGCCCCACCTCGCTGCCGGTGGTACCCTAGGTTAGGTTTTTATAATGGTTTTATGTTTTGTTTGTGTAGTTTTATATTTTACTTTTTATATCATGTAAAAACCATGCCTAAGAAAAAAGTTAAATATAGTAATAAATTAATTGTGTTATTAACGTAATAAGCAAACTCAGTGCGACGGCAAAATTCATCAAATATGAATTTAACAACCATCGACAATCGATTAGAATCATACTACAAAAAAAACTTTTCAAGTAAATACAGTCAATAAGGAAAACACAAATAGTGCACAATGGGCCCCAGTCTTAGCATGTGCGGGGCGAGGTCCAGCGCTGGTTTCCAGGCTGGTCCCGAGAGATCAGTCGATCGCAGGCTAACAAATTACCATACTTAGATATATATTAACAATAATACTGTGCTCACAATCTAGTACCAACAGGAATAATGGTACCTACACAGCGGAAGAAAATACTATTGAAAAGCAACAGGTTATGAAATTGATCAAAATATTTTTCGGAAAACCCTACTGATTTTTTACAAATATCCTTTGTCACTCCTACGATTAAAAGGAATCCAACGACACCTCATATGTTATGTCGAAATCTGTCAAACTTCAGGCTGCAGTGCGTGCCAAAGAATAAGACATACTCTCTATAAGATAGACTCCTCTCCTAAAATTATAAATTTACTTTATGCTCCTTACTGAAACCAAAATGATTTGTAAAAAGAACCAATGTTTTTAACATGTGCATAGACATATATAATTATATACCTGAGGACATAAAATTACTTGAGGGCAATAGTTTTAAATACAAATTGACTACCTGGCTCTTAGACCGTTGTTGTTATTCAATAATGAAAAGTAAGTGATTTGTAATTTTTCATTTAATTTAATTTCTTGACATTTAATTTATTTTCCCATGGGTCTATTTGAATATTCTTGATTGTGTTATTACTATTATATTTTTTATACTTTGTAAATGATTGTTTTTGCTTTTATTTTATATTATTTTAATGTATCGCTCCTAAAAATATTTGCACGCCTGCATGCAGGCTGATTACAATGGACATATTTCAAATTAACAATGAAACATCTGCACAACTGTATTCTGAGCAAATAAATTATGTGATTTGATTAGTAAAAAGGGGTACATAGTGCCATTTAGGGATTTGTATGATTGATTAAAATATGTTTACCTGTTTTTGTTCCGTACTTTTTTCAGCTTCATGAATCCACCACGAATTGTATATGATGTTAATAAGATTTAAGCAACCAGATAAAATGTAGCACCAGTAATAACCATAATGTTTCAGTAAAGGACCACCGATCGCAAGACCTACTGGTATAGCAACTGATTGCGAAAAGTACAACAGACCAATTCGGAAAGTCCTCTCTTCAACGCTCGTCACTCTGGCTATGAAGGAAACCACTGCCATGTATACACTGGCGTAGCCTCCACCCAGTCCTTCAAGTAATGCTTCAGACGCCACAAAAATGTACAAGCCGGCTTTCATCATAAAGTAACACTGTATCTGGTTATTCAAGCATATTAGCATTTGTGCTGATATCTGAATCATTGGTATCACCTTTCAGAATCCAGTATTAATCCTACTAAAAGGAGCAAGGCGCATGGAATAATAAGTGAAGTATAAGTTCGCAATGTGACACTGGGTGCTACGTATTTTTGCAAGATTTCTTCGTAATGTTTTATAGTTATAAAACAAAATTTTGAAGGAGTATTGGGCTTTAATAGTGTGCTATACATACCAATTGTTTTTGTAGTCATCAACTTGTTTCTGCAAGCAACTATTTTCAGTATTTCAATTGTAGTATAATTAGTAATGAACTCGAATAAACTAAAATGGTCCACATTCACTCTTCACATGTAAAAGAGGCACAGGTACCTACAATAATAGCACACGAACACCATTGCTTGCATAAGCCTACTTATAACTGTACTTGTGATGAACTTGAGTCGGTAGCGAAACATATGTATCTAGGACTAGTTATCGATAATAGACTCAATTGGAGACCGCACGTTGACCACATATCTTCCAAACTTAGATCAATAATGGCGCAAATGGCAATCCTTAAAAATAAATTACCATATAAAACACTGCGTATGCTTTACTTGTCACTTGCGGACTCCATTATTTGCTACGGCATAACCAATTATGGGCGCACCTATAAAACCTACGTAGAAGAGCTAAGCTACAACTCGCATTACTGAAAACAATTGTACCCCAGAAAATTAAAGATAGTTTTAAAGACAACCATTCGGGCCTATTCGAACATTGCAAAGTAATTAGTGTGTTCAACAGGTTTTGTTTCTCGACACTGACGGAAGGACTTGAGGCTATACCCTCCTCAGTAAAAAAAAACGCGCCCCGGTCATCTACGTAACTTAGATTGCATGCGCTTATATGTCCTGCCTAGTTTTAACAATAACTACGGGAGAAGAACCCACACCTGTTTAATACCTGCTATACTTAACAACCTACCTAAGCATATACGTAATGACTTACTAGGTACAATTGATAACCCGGGGAAATATAAATCGTTGCTAAAAAGTTTTACCTGATGTGAAACTCAATTTAAATGTAAACTACGTTGTTGTTTGTTACATTATTATTGTTTAAAACATAGATAATAGGTATAAGTACACAACATTAATACTAGTGTAATGTTAATCTGTTAGTGCGGAGCGATCAATGCTTCTCGCCAGCTAGTTATTATATAAACCTACCAAGTTTTCCAATAGTGGCTAAGGAAAGAAGATCTTGCAAACTTAAACATATTGATTTAATAAATAATAAAAAATTGAAAGTCCTCATGGGCGCTCGATACTTCGTGGGCTTTCGTATGTGATTAGATCTCTAAGTGTGGAACTCATAATATCGTTATCTGTGAAAGCCTGAGAGAACTCGATCTTTTAGGATGTTGTCCGTGGATTTGGTATTTGTGGTATTACTTTTTGTATATGGAATCCCACCGAAAACATTACATGTAAAGTGATTGCCAAGACTCCCTAGCTCACATATAGCTTTCAGCGTTAAAAAGATATCAGATCATAAATAGCGCCAAGCTTCCTATCCTGCACAGCGTAACTCTACCACTACCACGCTCTAAAATTCTCAAAATCTTGGCTAAAAAGTATAGCTTTCTTGGGCACATCCCGGTCGCCGCATAGACTCTCACGCTTTTCTATGCTTTTTAGAGCGGGGCTGGTAGTGGTAGAGTTACGCTGTGTAGGAAAGGAAGCTTGGCGCTACTTATGATGTGATATCTTTTTTACGCCGAAAGCTATATATGAGCTAGAGAGTCTTGGCAATCACTTTACATGTAATGTTTTTGGTGGGATCTCATTCCTTTTTGTAAGGTAATTATTTATAACAAGGAGTCCCTATATACATTTTCAGACCCCTAGCATCAAAATTTGCGGAAGTCTCATACAAAGTTCCATCCCCTAGTTTAAAGGGTTGGGGGGTAGAAGTTCCAATTTTTTGAATTATTTTGTTGATTGTAAACTAATACTAGCTTATATACCAAATTTCAGCTTTCTAGGACCTATACAAACTTCTAACCCCTAATTTTAAGGGTGGGGGGTGATTTACTAAAAATCTTGAAATACATATTTTATTATTTATATCAAGGAGTCCCTATATAAATTTTGAGACCCCTAGCATCAAAGTTTGCGGAAGTCCCATACATAGTTCCATCCCCTACTTTAAGGGGTTGTGGGGTAGAAGTTCCAATTTTTTTAATTATTTTGATGATTGTGTACTAATACTAGCTTACATACCAAATTTCAGCTTTCTAGGACTTCAGGAAGTACCCTAGAGGTTTTGATGATCAACATCAGTTAGTGAGTCAGTGAGTCAGTGACGAAATCGGCGTTTTTTAGATATCAATAAAATCTTAAGTATAAGAGCTATGTTATTGCATATGTATATGTTTAATAAGTTCACTATTGACATCATATCCCGAAAATTTTGATTATCTGGTATAATCCAAACCCAAGTTACGAGGGTTCAAAAAAACGACGAACCGCTTCGAGAAAAGGTAGGTAGTGCCCTTGCGTTGCGCTTCGCTTGGCTCGTCTTGGCGGGGGCACTGCCGTGCCCTCAGATGTCTTCGTTTCTGCTTTTGATGATTTTATCCCACAGCATATACATTTCTAAAATGTTTTGCCTCTATTTGTCATCGATCGAGATTTACTTACATAATTTATTCCGGCATAGTTTAGGTCAAAACATTTGCAAATATTTGAGCATTTCATAGAGTTCTTTGTTTTTATTGTCATCTTACATTTGTAACATGCAGTAGGTTTAATTGATGGTAACGGATTTTTGTGTTAGTTTAATATTATGTAACACAAAGTATAGAGTTTTAAACAGGATAGCAATATTAACTTGTTGTTTATGTTTATCCTTATATGGTTGGATAGCTTGTTCAAAAATGTTAAAGGTTTTCAAACCCATTTTTAAATTTAGTGATTTATTTGCTAGATACTGTCCTTTAAAGCCATAGATACTGTTTTATGAACTCTACAGTGGCCGGTTTGCAATTATTATAAGTAGTCACTTTGTTAGGTTAATGCTATTTGGTAATTATTTGGATCAATTAGTAGCGGTTCTGTAAAACCGTCTACACAATCACGTCTTACATAATCTGACTGCCGAGCGTCATATAATTTTTTAATGCTTTTCATTTCTTTTTGTAATACAACTTAATGAAAATAATAAGAGGCTTTGTGCAGTAATTTCTCAAGTATACGAGTAAATCAGAATTTATTTACTAAACGGGACTTAAACCAGGGACCAGGGTTGAAGTGTGTTGTGAGCGATGGGCTAGCAACTTTCTCTCTTTCACTGCAATATCACATTTTGTCGATATTTTATACCCACATTTATGCTAAAAGTGGCGCTGGAACTTACGTTTCATGTGCTCTACCTACCCCTTTTGGGAATAAAGGCGTGAATGTATGTATGTATGGGACTTAAAATCGTATAATTAACGTATTTATTTGCTTCCCTGAGGCTTCCCGACGTTTCGAGTGCGTCACGACATTCTTGGTTGCGGAACGAACTCTCGCAACCAAGGATTAAGTCACGTTTAGTAAATACTAGCTTCTGCCCGCGACTTCGTCTGCGTGAACCCGAGATAAAATTTATCCTTTATTTTAATCTACTTAATAGAGGGGAAAATAGAAGGTAGAAGAGGCAGAGGAAGACCAAGAACAACGTGGTTCAAAAATATCAGGGACTGGACCGGTACTATTGACGCCGCCACTCTCGCCAGGACGGCGAAGAACAGGAAAGACTTTCGCTTGATGATCGCTGACATCCGTTAGGATATGGCACCCTAAGTAGAAGATTTTAATCTAGGCAAATATCTTCGTGCTAAATTTCATCCAATTCGGTTGAGCCGTTAAGCGTGTTTGAGAATAAAACATCTAAACATCCAAACTTTCGTATTAATAATATAAGTAGGATAATGTGTGGCAATTGTTAAAGTTTATATAAAGTAAATCTTGTTATGAAATCGTACAATTATTTGTAATTTTGTTTTGCACGTGGGGGCTAAATAATAAAAAGATTTTAACCATTACTTTTTCTTTATACGTTTTTGAAGTGGGTGAGCTGATAATCATATTTAAGGAAAACAATCAAACTTATTATCTTGAGAATGTTCCACTTTTGCATAATGATCTCTGGGGTCCAAAATATTGCAATCAATCTTCCTTATAACCTTTTACCAGGAAAATGTTGAATTACCGATAAGCATTGCAATTCAGCAGGGAAATGCCTCCAGCATCCTCGGTACAATGCCTCGAGGGCCTTTTTTAGATTTAACCTGTGATTTAACTTAGTTTTAATTTAATTTAGTTAATGTTAGTTATTATCTTGCATATACTATGCGGCTGTCAAACGGCGGTCGTGGGTTCGAATCCCGGCTCGTACCAATGAGTTTTTCGGAACTTATGTACGGAATATGATTTCATATTTACCGTTAGCTTTTCGGTGAAGGAAAAACATCGTGAGGAAACCTGCATACATCTGCGAAGAAATTCAAAGGTGTATGCGAAGTCCCCAATCCGCACTGGGCCAGCGTGGGGACTACTGCCCGTTCCCTCTCATACATGAGAGGAGGCCTGTGCCCAGCAGTGGGACGTATATAGACTGATGATGTGATATACTTTAGAAAATTTTATAAGTAATTTTGCGTCAATAATAATTATAAACTGCAATCGCCCTGGCTCGGATAGTGGCTTTCAAGTGGGACCAGGCTGGTCATGTTTGCCGCATGTCGAGTGAGCTTTGGACCAAGATTGCTACTGAATGACATTCCGATAGCTCTAATCGGCAGTCCTCGCGAGCGATAGCGGGACGAGCTAGACTCCTTCCTAAGGGATTGGCCAGACGCTGCTCGGGATCGGAATGTCTGGAAATGGAGGGGCGAGGCCTTTGCCCTGAAGTGGGACACCACAGGCTCCTAATAGTATCTGACGTGTGTATCCCTCGCTTAAGATTATGTTTGTTTTAAAGGGCATCTGCGCTGTTGGCTTCGCCCTCACGCATGCCTTCTAAAGATCCGGGACCTCATGGCTTAAAAACATGCTAATTAATAATAATAATGACAATATGATTTGACGACCGCTTTAGCCTAGTTGTTAGTGACCCTGCCTACGAAGCAAGAGATCCTGGGTTCGAATCCCGGTAAGGGCAAAAATTTGTGTGATGAGCATGAATATTTGTTTCTGAGTCATGGATATTTTCTATGTATTTAAGTATTTCTATCTATTATATATATCGTCGTCTAGTACCCATAACACAAGCCTTATTGAGCTTACTATGGGACTAGGACGATTTGTGTAAGATTGTCCCCTTATATTTATTTATTATTTATTATGATATCTATGAAATGTAGTATTATTTAGTTCCACCACTTAGTTATGGTATCTTTTCAATTTTAAAAAGAGGTACCTAGGTAAAGTTTGTTATTTTGAATATGTATTTATGTTATTGCAATTATATAGTTTTCCTACGTAAATAATATTCTTCACTTACATTTTTCTGTTCCTCAGTTCGTTGCGGATCCTTGACTTTACATTTAATATAGATCAAATTTAAGACAAGCAAGGTAATTGTAGTGCCATACACGACACAGTAACCAAATGTCTTCAACACGATCCCAGAGAGGCTCGACCCTAGGGGCATCCCGAGAAATGTGAAAAACTGTACAAATCCCAAACGATAAGTCCGATTTTCTTCAGTGGTGATGTCTGATATGTAACTGAACATTCCCAGAAACAAGGTAGTCCAGCCTCCGGCTACGCTTAACAGTATCACTTCCGAAAAAATCTGCACCTCTACGGGTAACTCGTTGAAGAAGAACACGTTTATTATGTTGCTTATGCACGCTAGTATCACTCCAATCATGGGTACTACCATCAGCGTAATTCTTTTTCCCGTTCTGTCGCTCCAAGCTCCAACAAATAAAAGATTGAAGCAGGGTAACAAAGACTGCAAAGCACTCGCAAACGCTAATCTCCGAGTCACATATTGTTGCACTTGTCTTTCGTATAGACTGTTGTTAGCCGAGTCTTGATTTCTGAGGGAAGTGCAGATTTTGTCTCCTAAATTCAGGTTGACTCGACAAGCTTTTTCTAGCTGGAGAGTTTGAGAGCATATCATCGATAAAACGGCAGATGTAAGAAAAACAGCACCAGCTGGTTCAACTGTGATGTGTTTAAATAAATTACAACAATTTTTGAAAAAGCCATTTGAGATTTTTCCTTTTGTTCCATTGTTCAAATGTTCACGTGCACGAGCACTTATTTCTGTCATTATAATATTGATGATAAATTACTGCACTCAGTGCTCTAATCTTCGCGTCCTACACATCACTGGCGCCGTATTTGGTTTAGGTCCTACGCATATTATCAATAGATTACATTTAATTCATTGTGCATTATTTACAAGAACAATATCGTTATAGTAGAGATACCGCATCATTTGATTATTGTTGTCTGGCGATCTGTATACTTTGTCTTTAGTATGTATCACAAGTAGTGGAACTACCTTAAGGCCTCCACCTACCGAACGCGTGTCGGGTGCGGTTGAAGCGGTATATTCACATTCATTTCAAGCGGCGTGTAGCAACGCGCGGGCCCGCGCTTCACAAGCGACGCGCACGACACGCGGCCGCGCTGCCATTTATTTTGCTCATTATTAGCAATTATTATTATTTACCATAACAGAAAATTCAAGTTTTTTATATATTTTTAAATATAAAAATAAATGTGTTAATATAAAATTAATATAAATATGATTGAAAACTCCTCTTGCATTAGTATAAAATATAATTGTCACCCTTCATCATCATCATCATCATATCAGCCGAAAGACGTCCACTGCTGGACATAGGCCTCCCCCAAAGAGTGCCAAAGTGACCGATCCCGCGCCACCCGCATCCAGCGGACTCCCGCAACCCTTACCAGTTCATCAGTCCACCTTGTCGGGGGCCTACCCACGCTGCGCCTTCCGGTACGTGGTCGCCACTCTAGAACCTTTCCGCCCCAACGGCCATCGGTTGTACGTGCTATGTGCCCCGCCCAATGCCACTTAAGTTTAGCGATCCGGAGTGCTATATCGGTTACCTTGGTTCTGCTGCGGATAGCCTCATTTCTGATGCGGTCACGCAGAGAAACTCCCAACATGGCCCTCTCCATTGCCCTTTGGGTGACTTTGAGCCTTCTTATGAGGCCCATAGTAAGCGACCACGTTTCAGTGCCATATGTCATCACTGGCAACACACACTGGTCAAAGACTTTCGACTTCGGACGAAAAGATTTGCCGTAGCTTCCCGAACGCTGCCCAGCCGAGTCGGATTCGACGATTGATCTCTTTCTCGAAGTTGGACCTACCTAACTGGATCGTCTGTCCTAGGTATACATAATCGTCTACAACTTCGAGCGTAAAGTGTCCGATTGTAATGGGAGTTGGTACTACATGGGCATTTGACATGATCTTCGTCTTATCCATGTTCATTCTTAGACCAACTCGCTGGGATGCTTTACTGATTATCACCCTTAGTGTCTAAAAACTTTTTATAAATGTTTCAACGAATTGTGCTTTTATCACATTTTCTAACATTAAAAAAACATCAAAATATACTGAATGTTAACTTTTTCCAAATTGCTTTCTCGGTGTTGGATATGAGGCTATTATATATAATGTTAGGTAAGTATACAAATAATGATTCAACCGTGTCATGTCGTGGAACCCAAACTTGATATGTTTTAAATATGATTTTTATTTTAATTTAAAACAAGTGACTGAAATGTAATGATGTGATATCTATATTTTTAGAATTGACTTAGTGAGCCCTTTCATTCGATACCACACACGATAGGTCTCAGAACATTTTTTTTCATATACATAAAAAAGATGTCATCGTAACTCCTCTCCTTTTTTCTTTCTTTCTTGCTACGGGTCAAATTAATTCATAGCTATGAATCAATTTGACTCATAGCATCGACCCGTAGCAAAGATCAATCGTTCTGATTTTTATGTTTTTAACACCATTTGCAGATTTTCACAGAGTTGCGGGGTGTACCGCTAACATTATTTGTACTCGATGGGTACCGCATGATTTAACAGAAGACCAGAAACGACATGGAGAGTGGTGCCGTAAAAACATTCAAAAAATTATGCAGGACAGTCATTAGCTGTTTAATATCCTGACAGGTGACGAAACCTGGGTATAGGGGGCGAAAAAAAGCCAGTCGGCAGAATGGGTCTTCCCTTTTGAAGATTCACCAACGAAAGTTAAGAAAAGTCGGCACCGGCAAGAAAATGGTTGCTTCATTTTCGGTATATCAGCACACTGCAATATGGTGTCACTTGAAAATCAAAGAACAATAACTGCAAATTGGTACGTAAATACTTGCTTACTCAAAGCGTGAGAAAAGATTCGCGAAAAGCGTCCTCGCAGCATAATCGTCCTTAACCACGATAGCGCGCCCGCGCATTCCGCTACGATAAGGAATCCGAATTGAAGGCCTCAAATGTGGACGTATCCGCCATGAAGCCCCCGACCTCGCCCCTTGTGACTTTTTTTATTTCCAAAAATTAAAGATAATCTCAGAGGTTTACGATTTACAAGCCCGGAAGCGGCGGTGGACGTGTACTAAGAAGCCATTGAATGCAAAAATGTGTAAAAAGTCATGGTTTATACATTGACAAGCAATAAATACTCCCTCCTCTCCCGGGCTAATTTTCTTTTGTTCTCAAGTCCATAATAAATTCTGACCCACATATGGGTCAGCGGGAGAGGACGGGTAATTGCAGTCAAATGAGAGCAGGTTTTCTGGGATTTCGTATTTACGAAAACCCAGAAATTTTCAGTATGTTCTGAGTATCGATATTCAAAAGGTCGTTAGTAACCTAGGAGCTTTGTGTCTTGTAAGTGCTAGTAGAAAATATGGACTTGAGATTGTCAGTCTAAAAGAAATTATATAATTATATATGTGAACTGGTTTCAAAACTGCCATCTGCTATGATACAAAAAGAAGCTGAATAACACTTGTGAAGTTTTTTTAATATGTTCAAAGAATTCATGCGGATTTCTCCTTATCTACATACAGTTTTAGTATGAATAGTTTCAGTATTGTCCTTAGCTTAAATCGGATTGGGGCGTGTTAAAGGTTTGGCCAGGGACTGTTCGGGATTGGGATGTCTGGAAACGGAGGGGGGAGGCGTTTGCCCAGCAGTGGGACACCACAGGCTCCTCATTTTTATAATAATAATGGTATCGACGATGTGTTCGCTCTAATTCATTTATGTTTTAAAGGGACTCTGCGCTGTTGGTTTCGACCCCACGCATGCCTTTTAAATGTCCGGGACTCCATGGTCCCGAGATATAGGAAAAACATAAAAAAAAAAAATATGGATTGAGGGTCAGAAATAGAAGGCGGTACTCCTGGACACTGCGCGTCCGCGTCCGTCTCTCTGATCTCGCCTCGCTGGCGGCGGCGCCCCAGGTTAGGTTTTTATAATAATTTTCTGTTTTATATCTTACTTTCTATATAATTATTTTTAAAACAAAACATAAATACTTATAGAGAAACACAATTATAAGCTGTTTTTGACATGGAGTACGATTTAGTTCTGTCTCTTAGCTATGGTATTCTTAAAAATATTAAAAATATGTAAAGTTTGTAAAGGCCGTGCCAGGATAAGAGTTTGGGCTTGTAGTTTTTATGGACGGTGTGGCTCTACATTAGTAATTAATGTGCAAAATTTGAGTACTAAACTTTATGGTTTTTGTTTAAAAAAATACGAATAAGATTTTTCTTAGATTTTTTTCCTAGCCAACCGATTTTAGTGTGCTTAGCATATATTGTACACTTACGAAAGATGGTTATATGACATAAATTATATTTTCAATATGTCATAGAAAAAAAGAAAAAAAAAGCTGACTGAACTTTTCATTTATTTTATCCTCCACATCAGAGACCGCTCCATTTTTTCGCCAATAATACACCCACTAACGACCTATAATATGTATTTTTTTCGAAATTATAGCAGTGGAGAACATGGAGATATCTTTACTTAAAATACTTTACATACATTTCTTAGAACTGCTATAATATAAAAAGGAATGATTGAAACCTCTTGAGAGATACGTGCATGACATATTAAATACTGGCCACTTAAAATTCGCTAGGTTTAAAAACAAATAAAAAAAAAAACGATTCGCAGCAAATTCGTATCGTGCGTTACGAAAATAAAAGCAACAATATGAGTTAATGACTGCAAATATACGTACATGCGCCGTTTCGGTTGGCGGAAAATAATAATATATTTTGTACATTAATTTGCAGATGAAGTGCATTGAAGTGCAGATTTTGTCTCCTAAATTCAGGTTGACTCGACAAGCTTTTTCTAGCTGGAGAGTTTGAGAGCATATCATCGATAAAACGGCAGATGTAAGAAAAACAGCACCAGCTGGTTCAACTGTGATGTGTTTAAATAAATTGTGACAATTTTTGAAAAAGCCATTTATGCTTTTTCCCTTTGTTCCATTGTTCAAATGTTCACGTGCACGAGCACTTATTTCTGTCATTATAATATTGATGATCAATTACTGCACTCAGTGCTCTAATCTTCGCGTCCTACACATCACTGGCGGCGTATTTGGTTTAGGTCCTACGCATATTATCAATAGATTACATTTAATTCATTGTGCATTATTTACAAGAACAATATCGTTATAGTAGAGATACCGCATCATTTCATTATTGTTGTCTGGCGATCTGTATACTTTGTCTTTAGTAAGTATCACAAGTAGTGGAACTACTTTAAGGCCTCCACCTACCGAACGCGTGTCGGGTGCGGTTGAAGCGGTATATTCACACCGCAAGCGGGCTGCGTGTAGTAACGCGCGGGCCCGCGCTTCACAAGCGACGCGCACGACACGCGGCCGCATTGTCGTTTATTTTGCTCATTATTAGCAATTATTATTATTCACCATAACAGAAAATTTAAGGTTTTTATATATTTTTAAATATAAAAATAAATGTGTTAATATAAAATTAATATAAATATGATTGAAAACTCCTCTTGCATTAGTTTAAAATATAATTATCACCCCTAGTGACTAAAATTTAACTTTTTATAAATGTTTCAATGAATAAAATTGTGACTTTATCACATTTTCTAATATTAAAAAAATATCAAAATATACTGAATGTAAACTTTTTCCAAATTGCTTTCTCGGGGTTGGATATAAGGCTATTATATATAATGTTAGGTAAGTATACAAATAATGATTCAACCGTGTCATGTCTAGTGGAACCCAAACTTGATATGTTTTAAATATGATTTTTATTTTTATTTAATACAAGTGACTGAAATGTAATGATGTGATTAGGTATTGCAATCCGGTCCGGCGGATCCGGTAATTCGGCCGGATCCGGTACTTTTCGGCGGCCACCGGATCCGGTGGACCCGAAAAATTTTTTATATACGTTACTGCAGACGAACATACGCAGAGAAAAATAAATATTCATTCAGATATTTGTACACATTGGATACTGGATGGTATTTATATTTATTTTTTATTTAACATAACATTGTACAATGATAAATAAAACTCGCGTATTGTTTTTGCGAGCGTTCAGCTTCCAGCCTTTCACTTATGTTTGTCCGTTGGTGCCGTTGGCGAGCTTTGTGTTTGAGCCTGAACGTCTGATTTTGTCTCTTAGTTTTAATAAAGTTGATTGAATATTAAATATTGTATAGTACAGAAGACGAAGTGATCTCAAAGTTCTAAGCAGGATAATGATCTCCAATTACCAAATTACTTATACTTAATACTTTGATTTAGCATTTAAGACGATTAAAAGTTCCTTGTTCCTTTCCATTAACACATTACATTACAACCTTATTTTTTTCAAAATAAAAAGTCATTTTGTTTTTATCATAACATTAGACAGGGTTACCCTATGTTCAAATTGTTCATGCGTAACTATAAATAGGTTAAGGCTGAATGTTATTGAGGCAGATGCTCAATTTGACTTATTACTGTGAGTAGTGACTGTAGTGAGACTGATGTTGCCTTAATAAAGTTGATTTTTAGCACTAAAACATTGTTTTATTACATTATTTGCGATAGTTTGTCTGCTCTTAAACCAGTAAACAAGACAAAACGAATAATATTGCATAAACACGATGAAAAACTCCAATCCGGCCGGATCCGGCCGGATTGAGAATCGGACCGGATGGCAATCCCTAGATGTGATATCTATATTTTTAGAATTGACTTAGTGAGCCCTTTCATTCGATACCACACACGATAGGTTTCAGAACATTTTTTTTCATATACATAAAAAAGATGTCATCGTAACTCCTCTCCTTTTTTATTTCTTTCTTGCTACGGGTCAAATTGATTCATAGCCATATATATGAATCAATTTGACTCGTAGCATCGACCCGTAGCAAAGATCAATCGTTCTGATTTTTATGTTTTTAACACCATTTGCAGCTTTTTACAGAGTTGCGGGGTGTACCGCTAACACTATTTGTACTCGATGGGTACCGCATGATGTAACAGAAGACCAGGAACGACATGGAGAGTGGTGCCGTAAAAACATTTAAAAAACTATGCAGGACAGTCATTAGCTGTCTAATATCCTGACAGGTGACGAAACCTGGGTGTACTACATTGAACCAGAAAAAAAGCAAGTCGGCAGAATGGGTTTTCCCTTTTTGAAGATTCACCAACGAAAGTTAAGAAAAGTCGGCACCGGCAAGAAAATGGTTGCTTCATTTTTGGTATATCAGCACACTGCACTATGGTGTCATTTGAAAATCAAAGAACAATAACTGCAAATTGGTACGTAAATACTTGCTTACTCAAAGCGTGAGAAAAGGTTCGCGAAAAGCGTCCTCGCAGCATAATCGTCCTTAACCACGATAGCGCGTCCGCGCATTCCGCTACGATAAGGAATCCTAATTGAAGGCCTCAAATGTGGACGTATCCGCCATGAAGCCCCCGACCTCGCCCCTTGTGACTTTTTTTATTTCCAAAAATTAAAGAGAACCTTAGAGGTTTACGATTTACAAGCCCGGAAGCGGCGGTGGACGTGTACTAAGAAGCCATTGAATGCAAAAATGTGTAAAAAGTCATGGTTTATACATTGAAAAGCAATAAATACTCCCTCCTCTCCCGGGCTAATTTTCTTTTGTACTCAAGTCCATAATAAATGCTGACCCACATATGAGTCAGCGGGAGAGGACGGGTAACTGCAGTCAAATGAGAGCAGGTTTTCTGGGTTTCGTAAATACGAAAACCCAGAAATTTTCAGTATGTTCTGAGTATCGATATTCAAAAGGTCGTTAGTAACCTACGAGTTTTGTGTCTTGTAAGTGCTAGTAGAAAATATGGACTTGAGATTGCCAGTCTAAAAATAAATAAATATATAACTATATATGTGAACTGGTTTCAAAACTGCCATCTGCTATGATACAAAAAGAAGCTGAATAACACTTGTGAAGTTTTTTTTAATAGGTTCAAATAATTCATGCGGATTTCTCCTTATCTACATACAGTTTTAGTATGAATAGTTTCAGTATTGTCCTTTGGGGCGTGTTAAAGGTTTGGCCAGGGACTGTTCGGGATTGGGATGTCTGAAGACGGAGGGGGGAGGCGTTTGCCCAGCAGTGGGACACCACAGGCTCCTCATATTTATTATAATAATGGTATCAACGATGTGTACGCTTTAATTCATTTATGTTTTAAAGGGACTCTGCGCTGTTGGTTTCAGCCCCACGCATGCCTTTTAAATACCCGGGACTCCAGGGTCCCGAGATAAAAGAAAAACATAAAAAAAAAAATGGATTGAGGTCAGAAATAGAAGGCGGTACTCCTGGACACTGCGCGTCCGCGTCCGTCTCCCTGGTCTCGCCTCGCTGGCGGCGGCGCCCCAGGTTAGGTTTTTATAATAATTTTCTGTTTTATATCTTACTTTCTATATAATTATTTTTAAAACAAAACATAAATACTTATAGAGAATAATAATTATAAGCTGTTTTTGACATGAAGTACGATTTAGTTCTGTCTCTTAGCTATGGTATTCTTACAAATATTAAAAATATGTAAAGTTTGTAAAGGCCGTGCCAGGATAAGAGTTTGGGATTGTAGTTTTTATGGACGGTGTGGCTCTACATTAGTAATTAATGTGCAAAATTTGAGTACAAAACTTTATAGTTTTTGTTTAAAAAAAATACGAATAAGATTTTTCTTCGATTTTTTTCCTAGCGAACCGATTTTAGTGTGCTTAGCATATATTGTACACTTACGAAAGAAAAAAAAAGCTGACTGAACTTTTCATTTATTTTATTTGCTTCCACATTAGAGACCGCTCCATTTTTTCGCCAATAATACACCCACTAACGACCTATAATATGTATTTTTTTCGAAATTATAGCAGTGGAGAACATGGAGATATCTTTACTTAAAATACTTTACATACATTTCTTAGAACCGCTATAATATAAAAAGGAATTATTGAAACCTCTTTAGAGATACCTGCATGACATATTAAATACTGGCCACTTAAAATTCGTTAGGTTTAAAAACAAATTAAAAAAATAACGATTCGCAGCAAATTCGTGCGTTACGAAAATAAAAGCAACAATATGAGTTAATGACTGCAAATATACGTACATGCGCCGTTTCGGTTGGCGGAAAAAAATATCGAAGAAAAATCAAACTTCTTTTTTTTTAAACAAAAACTATAAAGTTTAGGGTGCTCAAATTTTGTACATTAATTACTAATGTAGAGCCACACCATCTATAAAAATTACAAGCCCAAACTCGAGGGGGGTAGTATCACTAAGGTACCTTATCCTGGCACGGCCTTTGCACATTTATGTTTGTGTAAATTTTGTATAGTTTCCTACACAAATTATATTCTTCACTTACCTTTTTCTGTTCCTCAGTTCGTTGCGGATCCTTGACTTTACATTTAATGTATATCAAATTTAAGACAAGCAAGGTCATTGTACTGCCATACACAACGTAGTAACCAAAATTCTTCAACACAATCCCAGAGAGGCCCAACCCTAAGGGCATCCCGAGAAATGTGAAAAACTGTACAAATCCCAAACGATAAGTCCGATTTTCTTCAGTGGTGACGTCTGCTATGTAACTGAACATGCCCAGAAACAAGGTAGACCAGCCTCCAGCTACGCCTAGCAGGATCACATCCGAAAAAATTTGCACCTCCACGGGCAAATCGTAGAAGAAGAACACGTTTATAATGTTGCTTAGGCACACTAGTATCATTCCAATCATGGGTACTACCATCAGTGTAATTCTCTTTCCCGTCCTGTCGCTCCAAGCTCCAACAAATAAAAGAATGAAACACGGTAACAACGATTGCAAAGCACTCGCAAACGCCAGTCTCCGAGTCACATATTGTTGCACTTGTCTTTCGTATACACTGTTGTTAGCCGAGTCTTGATTTCTGAGGGAAGTGCAGATTTCATCTCCTAAATTCAGGTTGACTCGACAAGTTTTTTCTAACTGAAGAGTTTGGGAGCATACCATCGAAAATATTGCAGCGGTAAGAAAAACGGCACCGGCTGGTTCGACTGAGATGTGTTTGAATACATCACAATAATTTTTGAAACCGCCATTTTTATTTTGTTCTTTCTCTTCAGTGTTCAAAGGTTCACGTTCACGAGCACTATTTTCTGTCATTATAATATTGATGATGACTGAGTTAGTACACTCAGTGTTCTAATCTTCGCGTCCTACACATCACTGGCGCCGTATTTGGTTTTGTTCCTACGCATATTATCTATGGATTTAATTTAATTCATTGTCGATTATTTACAAGAATAATATCTTTATAGGAGAGATACCGCATAATCGCCTTTTTGTTCATTGTTATGTTGCGATCGGCAATGTACGTATTCAGAAAGTAGTGGAAGTACCTAGGAGATTTTTAAAGTTTTGAATGTTTGTATACTATCTGTAATCGTAACGAGAAAAACCTACTAGGATATTTTTTAATCGTTTAATTGTAGCAAAGTTAACCAAGAGCTATGTGCAATTGTGCACCTGTGCCACAATGGTATTACAGAATAAGGCGCGCATTTCATCTTCGCAGGAATATTTATTGGTAGGTACCCAGAAAGATGAAATGCCATTACCAAAAGGCGATCTAAAAGGCAAATAATACTAGTAAAATAAATAATAATAAAAGTAAATACGTCGCGATGTCTAAAGGATTTTTTTATTATATAGAGTAAAATGTGACCGACTTCTAGTTTATTGCAAGTAATCGCCTTCTTTCGATGATTCATAATACATGTGCCACTTTTGAAATGTAATTGTGACTTGTCGGCTATTGAATAGTGATATACACAAATATCTAAATAATCAATAGGTCATTAGTAAGGTACCAGTTTTGTGTCGCGTAAGTGCTGGTAGAAAATATTGACCTTAGATTGCTAGTCTAATAGACACTACAGAATTATTTCAATCATTACAATCACATGACACGGCGCGGCGCCGCTAGCGCGCGGTAAATCTTAGGCACTTTACAGCACCTTTTTTTGAATCGCGGGCACTCAAGTGGTTATTGAACTTGTTTTACGAGTAAAACTTACATCTAAGATACAAAAAGAAGCTGAATATAATAACAGTCCTGAAGATTTTTTTTTATCTATGCAGATTTCAAGTTGTCTATAGTTTTAATATTATAAATAGTTTTAGTAGTGTCCTTAGCTTAAATCTGATTAAGGCGTGTCTTCGTGGATTAACGATGTACATAGAAGTAGTAAATTAGTATTAAAAAAATATTTATCTTATTTAGAGTAGGAATGGAGCGAGGAATGGAGCGAAAGCGGGAGCTTTGCTCCCGCTTTCGTCTTCGAGGTTATTTTTTTTATAAAAGAGCAGAAAACTTGTTTTGCCAAATGAATATTGCGCCAAATGACAGTATGCCAGCTAAATATTATGCGATACAAATTTCGATGACACGATTATTCGACCATGGGACTATTATTACAATCGTCATTATGCCAATGTACTATTCTGCCTAAGGTAGTTATGAGAAATGACTGTATGAAATGAAATTTATGCGAAAAGTAATTCTGCGAAATTATGATTCTGCCAAGGGCTGTTATGCAAAATAAAATTATGTCAATCAATTTTACCAACCCGTATTAGCCATTGTATTGTTTTATATGACTTAAATTTCACAATCTGAGATGGCTAGTTCTAATCTAGCACTAATCAATGTTATAATCTACGCGCCCTACATATCACTACCACATCGTCGTCGTATTTTATTCCATGCGCCATGTACATTATCAAAAGATTAAATGCAATCAATATGTCCTAATTGATTTGTTCTCTGTCATAGATTAAAGTTTCTGAATTTTAAGTAATGGAGTCATAAATTTCATTAAAAAAATGCTGTGGCCAGTAGTTGCGAAAAGGTACGGTAGCCTAGTAGTTCAGGCATGTGGCTGCCAAGCGGCGGTCGTGGGTTCGAATCCTGGCTCATACCAAAGAGTTTTTCGGTGAAGGAAACATCGTCAGGAAACCGGTCTAATCCCAATAAGGTTTTCTTTTCCCTCTCGGTGGGAAGGTGACAGTCACTTTCGTAAAAAAAGTGGCAATTCTGAACTTGGGTTTAGGTGTCAAAGCAGACCTCGGGCTCGTTTAGGCTATGAGGATGATGCAGATGCTGTCTAGGTATAGATATCTTAGACCTTAATGTTCATCAGCGTGCTTACAAACCGTTTCACGTTATAAAATGATAACTCGTACAATCACCAATCTCTTTTCCGCATAGATAAAGAGGTAATCATTATGGGTTACCTTTGTTTTACCAAAATTTTTTTGACAAATTATCACTTCCCAAAACATTTTTCGTAGAATTTCATTTGCCAAATAATCGTTTGCCAAATTAACACTCGACAAATAATTCTTACGCAAACCTTATGTTTGGCATATTCATGTTTAGGCAATATCTCGTTTACCAACTGGTACTTTGACCAAATTTCATTCAGTCAAATATGTTAGTTGGCATAATATGTTTTAACCAAAACAAAATAAGGCAAATGATTCGTATCGTCAATATTTAATTGACCATTTCTATTCCGTCTGTTAATCAGCAGAGGAACTCTTCAATGACAAATCATTTGCATCTTTATTTCAATGGTGTATAAGATACACAATAAAATAACATTTTTTTTTGTATTGTGGGTAGGAAAAATTAATTTGTGTAGAGGTCGCAATTCTAACCTAACCGCCAGCGTGTCGACGTCACCCCGCTTCGCGGGGTGCCTATTTCCGCTCTAAGGGACACTAGCTAACCCTAACCTAACCTACCAAATACTACAATAGTTACGATTGTTTGTTTTTTTACTGCTAGGAGGCTTTTCCCCCCGAGCCCCCCTTTTTTGGCTGCCCTAACCTAATTTAACGCCTTTGCCTACCGACCTACTTAACCGTGAATTATTTTATTTAAGGGACCGTGCCGTTTTTTTTAGTATTTTGGTAAAATGTCATAACCCAAACAATTGTGATTTTTGTCTATTTATAGTTTGCCATAACATTAACTTGACGAAATGTTTATTGTCTAATGTTTTTCTGCCTTATTAAAGCATTTGCTAAAAGAACACATGCCATAATGTAATTTTTCGTAATAATATTATGCTGAATGAAAATTTGACGTAATGAAAATATTCGTATTAAAATTGTGCCAAAGTTTGCATTGGCAAACAATATAGTTGCTAAAATTTGTTTGGGAAATGAAATTTGACCAAAATAAGTTTGGTAAAACAACAGGATCCCAATCATTATTTATTGATCTTTTTGAAAATATTGGTAAAATGGATAAATGATAGACGGAGAGCCCATGAGCGGTTGGTTGTTAGGTGTGACGGCGGGCATGCTTCCGGGATTTGCCGGTACCAGAAATACCGGTTCCAGCGGATGAAAGTCCCGGTTCTGAGGTACTTCTCGGTACTGAGTTTTTTGTATTTAAATGACAAATCCTTGAAACAAAACTCCAAATTTAATTGTATCATGTTTGTGGGTACTTAATAAGATTTCTAAGTTTTTCATCCCGCTAAAGGCATTTATTTAATCGTATGGCATACATTATACTGACCTTTAAAGTTTGACACTCTTTAGTACTATCCAGGGGACACGTGCAGGGTTGTGGTAGGCAGCTTATGCAGACGCGAGTAACAGTTGTCCCCCCTTTTTCAAGTGAATGGGCAACTCGACTGTTATTTGTGTGATGAGCAAGAATATTTATTTTGCTTATTTATGTTGTTTTTCTTGAGCCATGGATGTTTTCAATGCATTTAAGAATGTATTTATCTATATAAGTGTTTATATCATCATTTAGTACCTATAGTACAAGCTTTGCTTAGTTCGAGACTAGATTGATTGAAGTAATAGTGTCGGACAATATTTATTTATTTATTTGATTTAACTATTTCACACGACTGTCTTCCTTAAGGCCACTGGAAATACACTGTTAAAATTATTTGGAATCCACACGTGGCACGCCGTATAAACAATACTGTTTTTCTGATGATTTCATTGTGCAATTTGTTCATCGGTTAATAAAAATAGTCTCTGTCCATCCAGAAAGTCCAATCATACCGGAAAAAATATATTTATGAAATCGGATAAGCCGTTTACAGATCCGTAATTTATCAACTAGACTGTGTAGACGGGCCTATAAGTACAGCTATTTTCGCATAGCGCTAACGTTTATAACTTTATTATTCCAAAAAAGCGTTAAACTCAAAGCGATATTATACACGCTGTACAGCGGTATCCATTATAACGTTATAAATCTAAACCAATAATATGTATAACGCTCTAGGGCTTATAGTGTGTCTTTTTCTCACTTGTGGTTTCGCCCATTTGACAGAGCGGGTCGTATTTGAAAACAATATTATTACCTACGTTAAGGGTCGGCAGGGGGCAATCGAGGGTTGGGAATGTAAGAGAATTATATAGTAAACGATGTTCCACAACCTTGAAAAATATTACACAGCTAGCCAATGAATGTTACTTCCTCTTGAATCATTCGAATTCAAGATAATGCTTATGTAATTGACATCTAATTATACTCTATAGGTCGCATATCTCAACAGATTCTCGTGAAATTTTGTGAGCGAGTCCGATATTTAACTAAAGTGCAAAAATGATTTCGTATGTCCGGCTGTCCGGCTGTCACCTCTATAGGTCGCATCTCTCAACAGATTCTCGTGAAATTTTGTTAGTGAGTTCGATATTTAACTATATGGCCAAAATGGTTTACTGCCTTTTCGACGAAATATGTTTCTAAATTTCACTTCGCAACCAAATTTTCGCATAATTTTCATTTGGTAAATCAATCTTTGGCATAACTTTTCGCACTATGCTTATTTGGAAACATTTTTATAATGCAATACTACAACAAACTTTTATGTGGCAAATAATTATGAAGTAAATGATTTGCTTAGGCAAAAATCCAACCGTCAAATGTCATTTGGGAAAATATAAACTTTGCTTTGGAATTATGATAATTACTATTATTAGTAACGTACAGTTAGCATAATATTTTTTGTTGGATTCTGAGGCAGGTCAGTGTAGGTACAACGACGAGCGAAGCGAGGAGGAGTGTTAGGAAGAACCGCGAACCTACAGGGTGTGAGCCAAGCGAGCGTAGCGAGCGTGCAGCGGCAGCGGCCGGCGATGTTCCGGAAACGAACAATTTTTTCCTCATACTTACATTATAATCATATAATCGGACAGCTGTCACATGGAGGTGGAGTGGGAAACACGTTGACAAGCAACTCACTTTGAAATGAGACGCGAGCTGTAGTGCGGTTGTGCTCCCAACCTTCCGCCGACTTCATCACGTTCCGTGTTACAGAATTAGTAATCTGTTTTCATCCGAGTGGTTTATGATTATTTCGCGCTATTTGTAATTCTTATCAATCTGATTAAACCTAAAGAGTGTAGATCGACTTCTATTTCGTGAAATATCATGGTTAATGAGAGTGGGGAAAATAATGAATCTCCTCACGTTCCGTGTTACAGAATTAGTAATCTGTTTTCATCCGAGTGGTTTATGATTATTTCGTGCTATTTGTAATTCTAATCAAACTGATTAAACCTAAAGAGTGTAGATCGACTTCTATTTCGTGAAATATCATGGTTAACGAGAGTGGGGAAAATAATGAATCTCCTCACGTTCCGTGTTACAGAATTAGTAATCTGTTTTCATCCGAGTGGTTTATGATTATTTCGTGCTATTTGTAATTCTAATCAAACTGATTAAACCTAAAGAGTGTAGATCGACTTTAATTTCGTGAAATATCATGGTTAACGAGAGTGGGGAAAATAATGAATCTCCACCAGTTCCGCCCGACCCTCCTACATACATATGGCAAAAATCGCCCTCGCCTAATATTCAGAGCAATGACGAGTAATTCAATGTCGGAGAGGCAACCGTCCCTCCCAAGCAAAAATTGTCCATGGCAATGGATTGCAAAACCTTTTATTGCGCGTATTCTTGGCGTATTCCCATTTTGTCGAATTTCGCGTTTGTGGTCAAGCGGTTTCCTGCCAATTTTTTATTTTTTTTTCTTCGGTCGTTTACTAGGCTCCGGTCACACTAGGAGGGATGGCATAAAAATTCCACTATATAGACAGCGTACACACTTTCAGGCTACCGCGTTTCAATCGGTTGCCACGCAATATTTTTTTTTTACAACCCTTCTCCTATTTCCGAACCAGTCACAGTTGGCTCAATTCGGGTTGCACAGGGTGGTTTCACAACACTTCGGGAGCTCAAATACCGCTAGCCATCTTGTTGCCTCTCCAACATTGAATTACGCGTCATTGCTTTAACTATAAGCCGTTCGGTCGAACAAAACAACTGTCCACATAGTTAGATAGGCTGCGCGCTCGGTTCGGGCGAACGTTGGTAGGTATTAAGATGAAATACCTATATTTGAAATAACAATTTTTATATTTGGTAACAAAATCCAAAGTTACAATTTTGTTGGCGAGTCAAAGTCCAACGCCCCACTGTGTATACGTGCATGTGTGCGTGTGCGGTGCGCGAGCCTCTATCGTTGTGTGAGTAGCGCTAAAAACCTAATTTACCGTATTTAGACCGTATTTTAAAATGTTATGATATATTACTTCTGTTATGATATTTATATCGTTATTCGGCATTCTGATTTTGTTATAACGAAATATTTCAACACTTACGAAATATAAAGTTATGATATCGCTTTTTTCATAACGCTTCAAAGGTCTGCATATAAACTTACAAACATCCAAAGGTACAATCTCAACCTTTTCCTTTTTACAATATTAGTACAGAGTATAGATATAGATTAATCAATCGATGAGAACTAACTTACTATTATTTTGACACCAAATATGATACTTATACAATTACATACATACATACATACATATAATCACGCCTTTATCCCTAAAAGGGTTAGGCAGAGCACATGAAACTTTTGTTCCAGTGCCACTTTTAGCATAAATATGGGTATAAAAGATCGACAAAATGTGACATTGCAGTGACAGGTTGCTAGCCCATCGCCCACAACACACTTCAACCCTGTTCCCTTAGTCGACTCTTACGACACCCACAGGAGGAAAGGGGGTGGTGCTATTCTAACCCGACACCACACGGGGAACACTTATACAATTATGTTGTATTATTTTGTTACTTTGTTACTGCGGGTTTTATTTAAAAGTTATCTAATTGAATTAAAATTGAAAAGCACCAAAGAACCGGGAATTTCCATTACTGTCTCAGTACCGGAAATCTCAGTCCCGGTTCTTGGCGTGGTAAGGTACTGGTATTATTATTAATTAAATAGTATAAAAAAATAATAATAAGGTACTGGTGCCCCTCTGACTGCCATGTGCCGAAAGTCACAATAAATGGGTGTGCAGATTTTTTACTTGTAAAGGTGCCATTACGGCCTCCTTGCAGAATAAAATTCATTTATTTCACTTATTCAAGCTAGAGGTCCTGGGTTCGAATCCCGGTAAGGGCATTTATTTGTGTGATGAGCATGAATATTAGTTGCCGAGTCATGGATGTTTTCTATGTATTTAAGTATGTATTTATCTATATAATTATGTATATCTTCGACTAGTAACGATAGTACAAGCTTTGTTTGTGACTAGGTCGATTTGTGTAAGGATATCCCCAAATATTTATTATTTATTTCATTAGTTATTTATTTATTGAGAATGAAAGAAAATTAGAGTCTCATGCAGTCTGTACATTTTCTGGTCATATGTACGCTTAAGAACATAATTATGTTAATTGGATTATAGAAATAATTTACAATAAATTTCTTCATTTTTATTTCTATTAATTGTACAATACAGTTGGTACTTATATAAGGAATTTCGTGAAATCAACTTTTCTCATGTACCTACGATGAACTTTGCTAGTCATTTTATTAGAAATCATGCCGTGCTCAACAACAAAATTAAGTCTTCGTTCCAGATATAAGGCAGAAAAAAAAACATTTTCTTCAAAAACTTCCTAAATTAAACAATTTTTTTCTCATTGTGAACAAAGTTTTAAACATTTTAAACAAACAAACAAAATAACGAAAACCTTTTCTCAATCAGTCTCATAAATCTTAATTTTTACGTGGAACATTTTTCCAAAAGACGTCCAGCGGCTTTAGGCCTCTAACAGACTTAGGCGGCCAGGCCGCGGCGGTCAATAGTAAACTTGTCATTAGCTGTCAAATTTTAGGGGCCAATACTAAATATATTCTACCCCGAAAAGGCAATAAATAATATGAGTTCGAGACCCATGAGGCCGTTTTTTGTAACAGATTTTTGTTTGAGCAATGTTTTGTCTCTCTACGATCATAGGGACAGGGGTAACCTATCGAAGTTTCGAAAAACACTTGGCAGATTTTCACTTGTCCGAAAACGGTTAAACGAATTCTTATAATCTTTGTTTACCATACTTTTGAAATGTTGCTGGTTTGTTTTCCCACATTATCGTTTTCCCGAAACTCGATAACCAGAAGAACGATTGCCAACTTTATTATTTGACAACCGATTTGTTAACCACCTTTTCATAATTCTGATGCTACGTAAAATCTAAATCTCATTTTCCCTAATATCATGTGACCGCTACGATTAAAAAAAAACATTTATATGTATATGCTTAAAACCCTACAGAAGTGCACTTTGAAATTGCGATGCGAAAATAAACTTTCGCTGATAAGTTGGGTTACGTTAGATTTAAAACTGTGACCTTACAAAATAAACAATTGATAGAAAAGGGGCTTAGATTAGGTCAAAACATTTAAGCGACTAGAGTGCTGCACGAGTTCTTAAACAGCCCAAATAAGGGGGGCTCGGAGGGCAAGCCCCCCTTATTTGGGGTCCCCCCGCACTAAAAAAACAACAAATGATCGTCAATGGCATTATTTTTAGGTTAGGTTAGGGTTAGCTTGTGTCCCTTAGAGCGGAAATACGCACGCACGTGACGTCGACACACTGGCGGTTAGGTTAGGTTACATGCTACAATTTTGATCCTTTGATATGCCGGGATATTAATATTTCGGACTTAATACTTTTCGGCACCAAAAAGTAGTTGGCAAATGATCCTTCGGAATTTTAATAAGTGTCTATTCGAATCATAAGCGAAATAAAATTACAACGAACTGAGAATTGGGAAAATAATAATATGGGAAATGTAATTTCGGGCAAACAAAACTTCGGCCAACTTATAAAAAGGGAAACGTTTTCGGGATTTTAATATTCGGAACTACGATTTTCGAGGTTATGATAGGTAACCGGGATAGGTTATGCTTTGTCAGCATTCCGCAAAAACGAATACCTAAATTTTAACATAAGTTTAGGGTCTATGTCACGAACACAAGCTAGGCGTCTTTCCTGTAGATAATACGACGGTTTAGGTGGGTACATATAAATTACTAGCTTCTGCCTGCGACTCCATCCGCGTGGAATTCATTTATATCGTAACTCCATACAAACTTTCATCCCCCATTTCACCACCTCAGGGAATGATTTCTGGGATAAAGCTATATATGTCCTTCCCCGGGATTCAACCTGTCTCCATACCAAATTTTATCTCAATCGTTTCAGCCGTTTAAGCGTGAAGAGGTTACGGACAGACAGACAGACAGACAGACAAGTCATAAGTTGCAAGGGCGCTCTACATAGCTGTATGGTCCAGTGGCTCCAGTGCTATCATTTGGCCTTGCAGCCTTTAAAATTATGCACGTTTCTACAGAAAAGATTAACCAGTGACTCTTACCAAAGATGGTTAAGAGCTTTCTAGTAAAATAATCATCATAATTATTAAACAAACACTAATTATCAGCTCCATTATAAGGAAACGTGACCTGAGTTGCACAATAACTATTAGGCAACACTTTGATTAGAAGCACCGACGCTGTGAAATCTGTATAAACATAATTTTTGAGTAGTAAGTACCTATACTTTCTAAATGAAACAAATTATTTATTAATATTTTGTTTCGTGTTATTTTTAACGTTGAAGTTACCCCGATCATATTTTAAAGCACTCTACCGGCAATAGAGGAATCGCAGGTTCGAGTCCTGTCGGGGGCTACAAACGAAGATGGTTTATTTTTCCATTATATTAATTATCTCTGTACCATGTCGTTTCATAGGTACCTATATTAAAAGTTCCGTAGATATGTTTGTTGTATTTTATTGTTATTTAAGAACTGTTTATTTCCATAATAATAGCGCAAAAAGGTATTAAAAGCAATAAACATACTTAGTTTGTGTTCGATTGAGAGGCGATGGTGCATTTAACTCTTTAAAAAAAAACATAAATGCGATATTGACAATTTATAATTATCATAGAATGTGTAACGACAACAAGTAGGGTAAATTACACTTTAATTTAAAATATATAAAATATAAAGTATTATTATATAATCTCAGTCAAAACAACCCATACTTAACATGCGGCCACACAGTTTGAAATCGGTTATAGCTACAAGTACTTAATCTTAGTTAATTATAGGTAATAAAATGTATTGTGCTCACTTTTCATAATGCTTCAAAGCAAATCAATCAACCAATTTTGCGTCCCTTTTATGTTGGACAATATTAAAACCCAACGTTACGTTATAACTTCTATTTTTTCCTTAGGTTCTATACCAGGCCTGTAAAAATCTAACGGATCTGCTTTATTTTCATCAGCATCTTTTTTCTCTTGTGCTTCCAGGGCAATTTTTCTGGCACTTTTGTTCTCGATCTTAATCTGGATATAGAAAAATCTGGAACAATAAACATTGTTGCAATTTCTGATTTGGTTGCTTATATTCCTACATATTAAATATTTGAGGACAATCCTACACCGATCAACCTAGTCCCAATATAAGCAAAGATTGTACTATGGGTACTAGACGAGGACAAACATTCTTATATAGATAAATAAATACTTAAATACCGTCATAGAACACATCCACGACTCAGGAACAAATATTCATGCTCATCACACGAATAAATGCCCTTACCGGGATTCGAACCCAGGATCTCTAGCTTCAGATGCAGGATATACCAACTAGGATAAACTTCATCATGTCATTGTGGACAAATCCCCAACATCTGTGAGAATAATAAATAATGGGGAAGAACCTGTTAATGGTCCTTATGTACGCCTTCATGTCCGTTTTATGATATGCTAGATAGGCAGTTAGGCAATAGATAAAAATATTACAAATTTTCTAGGTTCAGGGTAACTATTCCAACGGTGCGGTGATTGGGAGTCCAATCCGGATTTACGCATAGAAATAGACTCTAATATTTTTAATGTGCTGTAAAACCAGTTTTCGTAGCATTTTATTTGCGGTGTTGTAGACTTAATACGTTGTACTTAAGGATCTTATATCGGGTAAGGTCTTCTAACCTATTGCATCATTAGTACGCCAATTTTGTCATTATTACTCCTTCCTCTGAAGCTATTTTAAGCCGTACTTCGCAGGTCACTTCCAGCCATACTTTGTGTATTAACTACAATTCGAGGCGTTCAGAATAAAAATCGGTAGCAAAGATAAAGCTTTCCAAGTTTAACTTAATACTTAGGAAGGTAATACTAATAAATCCACGGTTAAACTCACGTCCTAAATATCACGACACGCCGTGTTTCGAACTCTTCGGGAGTTCTTCTTCAGGATGAGTGTTTTTGCGGAAATTTCGCTTGAATGTGCTTCAAGTTTAACCGTGGATTTATTCGTAGAATTTTAGACATGTCTTACGAACGTTAAGGTTCAACTTAGGATAGTCATTGTCCCATCATCATAGTGCTCGTAATTATATTTGGTTAGAACATTACCGTCCAATAATGTTGGCAAAGGAAGTCTGTTGACAAGAGTACGCTTTTATCTTAGTTTCTCAAATAACTGCTAATAATTATTACAGGGAAATTACCTGTAATAATTACTATCAGTTATTTAGGTCTTTCATAATAGCAACTAATGGTTAAATAAAAATAGTTTTACACATATTTAGTTCAGATATAAAACCGTACATTCACTTGGTATCCTAATGATAAATAATTTAGAATTTTTCACGGGTTTTTGGACTGCTAATGAAAAATGGCAGCTGACAGCTGGAATGTACAACGCCGTAGATGTAGGTTCTATTTTATTCTCTTTGCCTTCCTGAAAACTTCTTGTCACCTCGCTCATATTTGGAGCAGCCCAACTGAAGAAGTACCTCCACCTTACAGAAGATTGCAGCCTAATGCCACTACTTGCCCTGTAGTTATGTAGTGTTGTGTCCTGGTAGTAAGATCGCCAGAACCGAAGATGTGCTCTGGCTATCAATACGAATCCTCAAATCGATAAAGGACCGGTCCTTTATTCGATTCCAGAGGATTCACAAGCATCAAAGGCTACGTTGTCTGCTTACCATCAGATATTATGCTTATTTGCCATCATCATATTATAACAAAGGTGCTTACAGGAGTACTATAACGGCGGGTATGATGAATACTGCGCTGATCATGAACACGGTCCCTGGGAACACGTTGAGGGTCCTCATGTAGATCCACATGTAGAGGGGGTGGAAGATCAGCGCAGCCAGCGTCTCCGTGAGCGAGAACAGCGAGTTCACTTTAGCTGGAAGAAAAATATGGTATTGTGAAATCTCTTTCCATCTAGTGTGCTTTTTTATTTTATTTCTAATATCTGCATCGAGTGAGTGCAAGTTTTTCAAAATTATATTATATTTAGTCCAATGCGTATTCCCTGATTGGCCTGCGCTGCTTTTCTGTCAGAGCAAACTGGTGACGTCACGGCGTGCAACAGATTTATATACAGTCAAGTTCTCCAATATCTAAACGGACAATCTTTCAAAAATATCTATGCACAGACTTGTGTGCAGGAGTGATATGGTAGATTTGTTTTTTTACGGTTCGTTTCACAAAATGTTCATATGATAATGATGATGTAAGTACATTGCGAAGGTATTCCTTAACCTTCGTCCAATTCATAAATGATATACACAGATTAAATTTTCATAACAAAATATTTTACCTGTTTCATCTTTTTCTACCAATTTTGAAATAATGGAGCGCAGGGATGTGAAGGTACTTGCATTGAACAGCTCTATAACCGGCACTGTAATGAAAATTAAACAATCAATAAGTATAAGTTTATGAGAATTCGTTAAATTTAAATGGGTAAGTTTGAACTAATATATTAACTACTAGCTTCTGTCCACCCATTTGTCCGCGGGGTTTCGTTTATACACAAACACCATACAAACTTTCACCTCCCCCATTTCCCCTTAGGGGATGTCATATGTCCTTCCTCGGGATTAGTATGGATTAGTCCTACATTAAAGGAATTTAAATATGGTCCTGAGAAGGCTCTATACAAAGCATCTGTTATACCACGACCGTGGCAAACAAGCACAAGCCTGGATGTAAGCAGACATCATAGCCTGTGGAGATTTGTGACTACAGAGGTATCGCGTAGTGCATATTTTAGGTCATCATCCTCCTAGCGTTATTCCCGGTAATGCCCCTAAAGGAGCCCGGGGTCCGCTTTGAAACCTAATCCCAGGATTGGACATAGGCACTAGTTTTACGAAAGCGATTGCCATCTGACCTTCCAACCCAGTGGGAAAACTAGACCTTATTGGGATTAGACCGGTTTCCTCACGATGTTTTCCTTCACCGAAAAGCTAACGGTAAATATTCCGTACATAAGTTCCGAAAAACTCATTGGTACGAGCCGGGATTCGAACCTACGACCGCCGCTTGACAGCCGCAAGCCTGAACCACTAGGCTACCAGGCTACCAGTGCATATTTTAGGTATTTACACAATATAAACTTAAAATATAAATAAACGCAACTCCAAAATATTCTGAAAAACATAACTTAAACTAATTCAATATTTTGCTGTAATCCTTCTAAAACTCTGCTTTGCTTATTATAAAATAACATGTTGTTTTAGTTTTTTTTATTTTCTACACACAGATTGAAGCTTTTATTTTAAAAGGTTTTTAGCATAAATGAGTGTCGACAAATCAGATCAATTCCGATCTATGGCAGTGTAAAAAGGATGTTGATAAAACATGTCCTATTCAAAATCATGTTACGTTTTGAACAGAAGAATGATAATATTGATATTATCCGGACTTGAAGAGAATCTTTACATGCCAATGTGTTTAGTTTATCATCTCTATTAAACAATGGGGTTTACGTTTTGTTACTCATTACTCTCATTTTCATAGTCATTACCATCGGCCTATATCATATACTAAGCGAGCAATATTTGCTATCACGTTTTCGGAAGAGGCTCTACGATTTTGATGAGATTTGGAATATAGGGGTTTACGAGGCTGAATCGATCTAGCTAGGTCGCATGTCTGGGAAAAATCGTTTTCTCCATATTTTTTCATGAGCTGAGCTCGGTCGCGGAGGTACTACATTTTCAATAAACTAACAGCTCCCGCGGCTTCGCCCGCATATTGCAAAGAATGCAGACAAACCAACTGGAAAAACTATAACCTATAACCATCCAGATACTCATGTTTACACAAATCTGAAAGAATATTAGAAATCGGATTAGCGGTTCCGGCGAGTACCCATTAGTTAAAAGCTGACAAACTTACAAAGCTACTTATAAAATCCCACAGACATCCTCATTATCGTAAGAGGGCAAAGCAAATGAAGTTCTATGCTTCAGCTTACCCGTCCTCCACTACAGGTCGTATTTCTCAACCAATTCTCGTGAAATTTTGTGAGCAGGTTCGTTAAGTATACACATTTTTCTTGTCGATTCACTTCTTCGAAAACAATTAATCGCCTGTTAAGCTATCGGCAATTACAGAATCGGCATATATCGTCATCGCCCTCCTAGCATTATTGCCGGCTGTGCCCTAAACGAACCCGAGGTCCGTTTTGACACCTAATCCCAAAATTTGGCTTAGGCAGTAGTTTAACGAAAGCGACTGTCATCTGACCTTCCAACCCAGAGGGAAAACTAGACGTTATGGGGGTTAGACCAGTTTCTTCAGTTCCGAAAAACCCATTGGTTCGACCCGTCATTTGAAGCCTCGATGAAAACGACCGCCGCTTGACAGCCGCATGCCTGAACCACTGGCTACCGTAACTTCGGGAGTGGCTTTACGAAAAAAGATGAAGGTTACAAGAATGTGAAAAGAAAATAACAAACCAAGATACATCTCGAGGTCGGTGGTGAGCAGGGCGATCCAAATGGACCCGACAAACTTGCTGACTATGGAAATGGTGCAGAGGAGCGAGTCTTCCACCTGCAGCTTCCTACTCAACACTGTTATTGTGAACATCGCACCTGGAATCATTATATTGTAAGATATAATAAATGTAGAGTCTGGCCAGCGTGTCGATAATTTTACCTATCACGCCGCACCATTCATGCTAACAGCGTGCGTTATATTTTTCGACTTTCCTTTTGACATGACTCGCTGGTCAGACTCTAATAGACCGATTATTTTAAGAGTTTCGTAATGAATCCGATCATTATGAAAGAAGCAGTTGAGCTTCGAGGGTTGAGTTGAGTTTCATAAAAACAATTTAGCTATTTATAATGCGGAATCAAAATCCTTATTCAGTTTAATTCGAAAAAGAAAGCATCACTTATTTTTCTTAGAACTTCTATTTTTCCATTCCGTTATTTTCATAGAAGCAGCATGTGAAAATAACGCAACGGAAATACCAAGGGAGAGAAATAATGGAGATCTCGTTCGTGAAGAATTGGTACTAGGAACGTTTGTGTACAGCCTAGTAAAGAATATGTATCAAAAAGCTATTCGTAATTTTAATAATGGTAGTATTAATGGTAATAATAACATGGTGTTAGTAGTATTTACATGATACATTAAATATTAATCTGTCGTCCCGAAAGTTAAAATCTTAGAGCTGTACGAGTATGCTATACTAACCTATAGAATGTAGTACGATGGAGTAACTGCTGAAGACACTGAACTTGACCATATCCCAGTTTAGTTGGTTCCGCACGTAGAGGTAGAACACCGAGTGCTCCGCTGAAAATATTTTTGAGGTCCATCATTACATATGAAACCTGAACCTGAAGAAATGGGAGCGAAATGAAGGTTGTTTAACGAGAATATCAACCCGAATTTTCGGCAATTTTTATGTAACGGCAATAGGGGTCAAACTAATGTTAAAATTGATAACGTAGCTTTGCCATATGAATAGAATTCCATTAAATTATTGTAAAATAGTATACATAAAATAAAATAATTTAAAGCATGAGAAGATATGAACCTTAGAGCATTAAACCAACCGGAGCGGCCATTGACAGGCGTTCCCCTCTGCCAAAAATATATGACCAGTGGTCATACCCATTGTATGGACTGACGTTTATCTGACGTAGCTATTTTCACGTTACGCATACATTAGACGTTCCCCTCCCCCGCAAAAATCGGCAGACTTTTTATGTACAGAAAATGACTCATGGCGGCTTCTGTTGGTTTAATGCTCTCAGATATGAACCCTGAAAGTTTAGATAAGTATGCATTTTTGAAATCGTCTAATAATAAATTTATAGCTACCAATATAATCCTCCCGCTTTACAAATTTGTGTGACAACTATGGAATTTGCAACCGAAACAGCAATTGACTAGATTTTCCAAACCACGGTTAGCACTAATAGCAGACTGTGACATCATACTTTTATGTCAATCAGGGGATCCTGTTGTTTTACCATATTTATTTTGGTCGAATTTCATTTCCCAAACTAATTTTAGCAACAATTTTGTTTGCCAATGCAAACTTTGGCACAATTTTAATACGAATATTTTCATTACGTCAAATTTTCATTCAGCATAATATTATTACGAAAAATTACATTATGGCATGTGGTCTTTTAGCAAATGCTTTAATAAGGCAGAAAAACATTAGACAATAAACATTTCGTCAAGTTAATGTTATGGCAAACTATAAATAGACAAAAATCACAATTGTTTGGGTTATGACATTTTACCAAAATACTATTAATAAAACGGCACGGTCCCTTAAATAAAATAATTCACGGTTAAGTAGGTCGGTAGGCACAGGCGTTAAATTAGATTAGGGCAGCCAAAAAAGAGGGGCTCGGGGGGCGAAGCCTCCTAGCAGTAAAAAAACAAATAATCGTAACAATTGTATTATTTGGTAGGTTAGGTTAGGGTTAGCTTGTGTCCCTTAGAGCGGAAATAGGCACCCCGCGAAGCGGGGTGACGTCGACACGCTGGCGGTTAGGTTAGAATTGCGACCTCTACACAAATTAATTTTCCCTACCCACATAACAAAAAAAGTTTTTATTTTATTGTGTATCTTATACACCATTGAAATAAAGATGCAAATGATTTGTCATTGAAGAGTTCTTCTGCTGATTAACCGACGGAATAGAAATGGTCAATTAAATATTGACGATACAAATCATTTGCCTTATTTTGTTTTGGTTAAAACATATTATGCCAACTAACATATTTGACTGAATGAAATTTGGTCAAAGTACCATTTGGTAAACGAGATATTGCCTAAACATGAATATGCCAAACATAAGGTTTGCGCAAGAAATATTTGTCGAGTGTTAATTTGGCAAACGATTATTTGGCAAATGAAAGTCTACGAAAAATGTTTTGGGAAGTGATCATTTGTCAAAGTTTTTTTGGTAAAACAAAGGTAACCCGTCAATCAGTCATCATCCTCCTAGCGTTTATTCCCGGTTGTGCATCTAAAGGAGCCCAGGGTCCGCATATACACCTTTTATGTCAATCAGTATGAAGCGTTTTGGCTGCCGCCAGTAAGGTCAATGTTTGACTGAAATTTTTGGGTTCTTTGATTGTAGTTGCTCCCATACAAACATTTGTTCCTCTGCAAAAACTGGTTCGAAAGGCATCGTAAAAAAAACTAAGGTTTATCTTATAACCCCTTTATTGATTCGGTTTCTCGCGGTGAATATGTATGGTAATACATAACAGCGTGCTGGTGATAAAATTCGGAAATGGCGGCGAAATTGTTAGACATGAGAGTCAAAGTCGGGCGAGCTTAACCTGATATAAATTCGGCTTTCGGTACTGACGTCACGTCTTAAGCGCGTGTATGGTGTAATACTTTGTACGTAATTTTCGCGATTGTATGCTGATTTCAATGTTACTGTGATAACGTGAAGTATTTGAACATAATCTGCAAAAATATGTAAAATGTATGCAAAGCCTTATTAGGTAGGGATATTATGTACAATACATTCTATATACAGTCCCTATCAGTTTTGAAGGTGATATTGAATCAAGATAATATAATTGCACTCAATTCACATTTGCATATCTTGCAGTTTGGACATAACACATACGACTTTACAGATCTGTGAAAGGTTGTTTGTTTTTTGTTGTATCAATGTGTGCCATTGTGCACATCAAAGTCCCGAAATAGAGGAGATATCCCTATAAAATGTCGGGGATACGTCTAACATTTTGCAAGTCGAAAAACGGCCTAGAAGGTAAACGAAGAAGCCAGCATTCCATCTACGATATTCGATGAAAAGAGATGTCTCAAAATCAGAATGACAGAGACATCAATGTTGGAATCCCGTTGACGATAGTAATAATAATAAATAAATATTAGAAGACAATATAACAAAAATAAAACTAGCCCCACAGTAAGCTCAATAAGGCTTGTGTTATGGGTACTGGACGACGATATATTTAATATATATAAGTATTTAAATACAATAGAAAACACCCAAGACTCCGAAATAAAATATTCATGCTCATCACACAAATATTTGACCTTACCAGGATTCGAACCCGCTGCGTAGGCAGCGTCACTACCCACTAGGCTATGGTAGTTACATTATTAAAAAAAAAAACTGCGTCTAAATACAGTTTTTTTTAATATCTCAGACCGCCATCTCGATTTTTTTATTGCTTTACTAACTGACATTACTCCACTGGTTATAAAAAAACTTAATCAGTTCTCGAAAAGGTTTAAGTCAATAGTCAATAGTGTTTATTTCGTAAACATAGGTACTACATCAATGGTGTAGAGTAATTTTATTTACTCACACATGCTTGGTCCATAGAGTATAAAAACGCAGAATAGAGTCAGGAGCACTCTTGAGCGTCCACTACCCTCCCGTTGCCGGTAAGCCACAGTCACCGTTTCGGATACATGGGATATATTGAAGAAAGACACATCTGATTGCTTTTCTCGCTCTATCTGTGGAAAAATAATAATAATAATAAAACAAGATAAAACAGCACAGACAAAATAACTTTTTTTTATACAACAACGGTGGCAAACAAGCGTACGGCCCGCTTGATGGTAAGCGGACACCGCAGCCTATAGACCATGAACCTAGAATACTATGGACGCGCTGTACATGATATCACAGTGAGGGACGGAAAGCTCTTATGCAGCTAAGTTAAGAACTCGTCTTAAAATTGCTGATGACTTGCCATAAACAACCTACTAAATTTGGACGGGTAATGGTTTGTGTGCCACAACTTCGTACTAAATCAGTTGTGGCAAACAAAAAAAAAGGAACTATGACAAGGACACTGAATGATATTTCCCTTTCTGTCACACTTATCGAGATTTGTATGCTACCAGGTCGCTCGCATGTGGTATTATTATTACCATAGCCTGTCCAGATTATTCAACGTTCATGCTATAGACGCATGCAACTCCAAAGGAGTAACATGAGCGTTACCGACGTTTCTAACGACGGTATCTTATTATCATTATTATCCAATGAGCGAGCGAAGCGTACGAAGCTTCAGCTTGGGCCAAAATTCGTTCATGTCAGATGTCCCGCTGGGCCGCTGTTGGACTGTTCTCCTCTGCAGGTCGCATTTCTTCTCGTGAAAGAGTGTGAGCAGGTTTGTTAATTATATGGATTTTCTTGCGATACGCTTTTTTTTTAAACAGACGGGCTCGCGGGTTCGTTAGCTCATAGAGTCAATAGTTTAATTGTGCGCGTTCTTACTAACACGTTAGACTAGTAAGGCTTTATTTAAATGTTGAACATTTGAACTAAACTTTGAATTCCAACTCATTAAAATGACTTTTACTTCACAGGTTTTTATTTTTGTGGACCATTTTGTAAGGTACGACATACATTCATTTCCGTAGAATTGACGGACAATCAATTTAGCGTAGCTTAAACTTTAGTGACATAATGACATCCGGCTCGGCGCAAACAAGTTAAAGCATATTTTTGCCCGTGAGAATAAATGTGATTAATTTTAATTGTTATTTTAAGGAAAACAATGGGCGTCGCATATTCCTTATCTATCAACCATCTTTATCATTGCTGATAGGAAAGACAATGGCATCATTTGTGTTGATTGATGATAATGCTATTTACTGTTAAATACTTTTGAGATTTCAACATATAAATAAATAAACACAAATAAACAAATCGAACTAGTCCCATAGTAAGCTGAATAAGACTGGTGATATGGGCGCTAGACGTCGTTATATACCGTGTGTTACCGGAAGGCGGGCTTTTTTTAAGTGGGGTAAATTAACGGAGTTTTTTAACTTAATCATGACCTTAGTACAGATAATTAACTATAATTCCGACTTCATAAATTTTCTAACAAAATTTAATTCGCCAGCAATGTACAGCAAAGTAAATTGACAAGTAAGTATAAATGACAGCTCTTCATACTTTGTTTAGTACGGCGTCATACACCTAGTGCATTGAAGGTTTGTATTTTGGAAAATAAATTGATCAGTTAATTTACATAATCATGATTTGCAAATACATGCCAACAATTGCTAATGGAACATATTATTATCAGTTTTAAGAAATGCCCGCATGCTGGTAACACACTGTATAATAGATACTTGAGTTACACAGAAAACATCCAAGACTCAGGAACAAATATTCATGTTCATCTCACAAATATTTGACCGGGATTCGAACACAGGAACTTCAGCATCGTAGGCAGCGTCACTACCTACTGGGCTAACAGGGGAAATATTCCAAATTAATGATGTCACAAATGAGTATAAATTGTATTCATTTCAGATAGGATTGCTAAATATGCTCTAAGCTCTGCTATAATAATAATAATAGCCTTTTAAGCAGACAATATCAAGTTTACAAATAACATTAAACGTTTTAAGTTAAAATGCGACAACATCGGTTCGGTCTATTTGCCGCTTGGCAAAGGCCTCCTCCGTCCCCTTCCATCTATCCTTGTCTCTCGCCAGCCTTGTCCATTGCCCTCCCGCAATTTTTATTATTTCGTCGACCTATCTTATTTTATGTCTGCCTCTTTTCCTCTTTTTGTCTCTAGGGTACCACCATATGATTATTTTGCTCCATTTTTCCTTATTCCTTATTATGTAGGCTCTTAGCTCTGCTGTGCACTTACAAATAAATATAAAAGCGATAAGTGGAGGTCAAACGATGTGATAAAAAGAATTTTGCCTAAGAAAAAAGCGCCATGATTTTAGAGGCGGAGATTCGACTACATCACATTTAAGGCTGTTGATCGGGTTTTAAAACACACTTTTAGTATGGATTATTCCGCGTGTTGATCATAATTTGTCATATTCGCCGCTGTCAACGGTTTTAACAACAAACGTTCGAATATGACAATAATGCTACTACGTCGCCTCCGCATCGTGCGATATTTGACGCATGGCTGGAGCCTAAATTACGCTGACACTAGACTAAATAAACTTTGCAACGACGTGTCTTATTATAGGCGTTATTAACGCGGACTTCGATCTGGGGCCCAGGCGAGGAAACAGCGGCACGGCCGTACCATTCTTTTCTCGAAGATGTTCAGGCTATTTTCGACCTCCCAATAACTTCGTTGTGGTAATCCACAAAATTCAGGCTTCTAGTTTAATAACTAGAAGCCTGAATTTTCAGTGACTAAGCAGGCATTGTATAAACACGGTACATTTCAAATTTCATTCTATTTGAACTATTAGTTTAAGAAATATAACTAGTCACGCTGCTTAATTTTGACTGACTGACTGGCTGACTGGCTCACTGACGGATTTTCTAAAATCTAAGGCACTTCTAGCAGACATAGAAACTTCAAATTTAGATTGCAGTGTTAAGTATATAGAGAAAATTAAAATATTTTGCAATTTTGTTACAGTTTTCTAGATAATAATATACCCCCACTGCATAACATAATCTCAAACTTTGTAATCCCATGTAAATATATAGGATTACAAAGTTATATTTGCAGTGAATGGGACAAGAAATGAAAAAGCAAGAATAGGACTGCATTCATAATTTGTCTTTATTGATAACATAATAACCTACAAAAAGAAGTGATGGTTATGGTATAATAAAACAAACATTCCAAGTAAAAAAACGCCAAGTATCGAAACTCTTCCACCGTAAAAAGTTGTGAGATATTTCGTAGTACCAAGTCTCAGGCATTCTTATTATTCTTTATCTAGCAAATAAAGAATAATAAGAATTTCTGAGACTTGGTATTACGGCCTCTTTTTTTGACTGTAGGTATAAATTTAATAATAAAAAGTTAAATCGGAAAAACTTACCAAAGGCAGGTCTTTGTCTTTCAGCCACTGTTCCGTTTCTTTCAAGCAAAAGCACCCGTACAACAGGATTACAACGAACGCAACCAAAGTCATGCTGAATATGCCGTAGTAACCCATGTTCTTCAATAAGTATCCACTGATACCAAATCCAATAGGGAGGCCGGCAGTCATACAGAAGTTAACAAGACCCACTCTAAATGTCCTGGTTTCTACTGAAGTGATGTCACTGATATAACTGAACACACCAAGAAACATGGTCACCCAACCGCCAGTGAACGCCGGAAATATAGTCTCCATCAAAACAGTTATTTCAACCGGAATTTCGTAGAAGAAGTAAACGTTGATCAAGTTGCTAATCGACGTTAATAATTCTCCAAGGATGGGCAGCAAGATGCATATTTTTCGTTTGCCTGTTCTGTCACTCCATGCTCCCAAGAATATGATGATGATACATGGAATCGCTGTCTGGACTAGTCCTTTCCAAATATCGATAGATGAGATTAGTTTCTGAACCTCTTGTTCATAAAATGTGTAGTTGTTGCTGGTTTTCTTTACTAAAGCGTCACAAATTTCGTCACCAAATCCCTTGTTAACTCTGCAGGCTTTATCTAAATTCAGATTTCCCATTGCAAATCGAGATATCACACTTGGTATAATAAGACCAGCGAGCATAGGCTCGACCGTGATGTTGTCTTTGATGTTAACAAGCTTTTCTCTGAACGTTTTGTCTTTAAATTGTTCATTTTTCTGCTTACGTAATGGGTCCTCTTCTAGTTTTTCTGTAGATTTATTATTTTCTTCTGCCATGTCTGTGAGTTGTTTATTAAGTATCAAAACACAAACACTAATTATTTCAGTAATACATTGTTTGCTGTGCAATTAATGACTGCGCGATATCTTTGTTAGGCATGTCCAATATCAATTGCATACTCGTAGATACAGATAATGGTAGTCTACTGGTGATAGGAAGATATGGTTTACATCTACACCCAGTTGTATTACCACGCTACTTACTAATGATATAGCACTTGATATATTTGCTTCTGATTGTGTTCCGTAGATTGAATTTGTTGTAATATTTCCGTATTTATTCAGCCATTATTGTCCTTTATTGCTGGATTATCTTTAAACGTTGTATAAAGCACGTGCAGGCTATTATTTGAGCAGTAAATGATCACCGCTTTACTTGTTTAACTTTGTATGTGCATGATTAGCCCTCTTGAACTACGCGGTTATTCTGCAACAAAAATATATACACATTAATCGTCTAAACTCAGTGAAATACGAATGAATGGATATTCAGTCCGAACGCTTATAATATACAAAGTCATAAAAATGTAAAGTCATTAACAAATTATGGCTTGTTTTGGTTTTGGGTAGTACTAAAATTCGATAAACTCGTAAACAATGGGTATTATTTAGAACTGACAGCGCCCCACTTTTTATTATCAATCATCATTAAGAATGTGTTACAGCTATCGAATTTCATTAGTAAAATATGATTTTATTACTTTTATCAGGTTCATTTTGTTAGAGGATATCTCTCGACTTTCACGTCTCATTACGATACGAAACGATACTATCATTCTTTTTGATTTTGAAAGAAAGAGACATGTCCCCTTCTGTCAAATATCGTGGAGGAGATATTATCTAACCGCGATGGGAATCATATCTTATAGCGATAGTTATATGTTTTTACAAGCTTTTATTTAACTTGCAACATTTGTTCGGGTGGAATCTTCCAACTCAATTTTAAATGAAATAAAATATATTGTGAATAACAATTGTTACAAGTCTAGGCAGATATTTGTAACTGATAGAGCTGAAATTTTAGGTTTAAGTATACTAAATTAAGTGATTAAATATTATGGTACAATCGATCTGATCTGATGATGGAGACAGAAGGTGGCCATGGGAATTCAGGACTTAACAGACGTACCTAACCCGTAAGCGAGTAGTTAATGACGGTATACAGAAAAGTACAGTTGTCAATAGAAGCTTGTACCAAAAAAATTGACAGAAAATGACAGAAATGTATTTCCATTACACCCGTATGGGTTTGTACATGTTGCATTTGTCTGCCTCTTCATCTACTTAAAGTTTAAATGGAGGAAATCCCTCGGAGGGATAAGTTCGTCTTTGTAATTAACTTATCTTTAATTGTCTACCCTGTTTATTTATACAATTAAGAGAGATTTTTTTTTAATAATCTTCAATATCATCAATATTAAGAGGGCCTCTGTCGTTGCAGCATATCCCATTCCAATCTATCTCGGGCCCTCGTCTCTACTTCTTGGTATGTGTGGTTACACCACCGCTCCTTCATCTGTGCCATTATCATATAGTATTAAGGGTCTTCTTCTCCCTCTTGTTCCATCTATAGAGTTATACTAGTACTGTTAAATACGTCAAAGTTTATAGTGACTGACATATATACTATCATCATCATCATATCAGCTGAAAGACTTCCACTGTTTGATATAGACCTCCCCCAAAGAGTGCCATACTGACCGGTCCTGCACCACCCGCATCTAGCGGAGTCCCGCGACCTATACCAGGTCATTAGCCCACCTTGTGTGTCTACCCACGCTGCCCCGTCTGGTACGTGGTCACCAATCGAGAACATTTCCGCCCCAACGGTCATTGGTTCTGCGTGCTATGTCCCCCGCCCACTGCCACTCAAGTTTAGCGATTCGGATGGCTATATTGGTTAAATTACTATACTGACATCTATTATATTCCTAAACTCATCGCTGTTAAATAATACCGATTTAACTTTACTTTAAAATGCTAAGAGTACGTGTATATGTCTTTTAACCTATTTCTTGGCCGGGGGTGACGAAACATTTTGAGTTGTACACGGACAAAAAATAAAACTGCGGTCGCAAAATCACAATTGCCTTAGGCTTAATTGACAAGTACCTATATAGCTTTGTAAGTTTGTATGTATTGGGGTAATCTCTGGAACCACTTATCTGATTTCTAAATATTTTCATCTTCGTATAGAATGGACTTTCGAAATGGTATAGGCTATATTTTACCCCGCGAGTTGGCCTGCGTTCTTTGCCAATACGCGGGCTGCAAGTTTGGTATAAAGTTAATAATTTCATGAGGAAAGAAATAAAATCATAACATGTATAGATGTAAATAAAATGCTTTACTTGGCGGGGGCACTGCCGTGCCCCCAGATCAAACAAAATAATAAAATAGAGATAAAAGTCAAAGTGACGGATTCATAAAAATAAAATTAATAATGATTGAGACTTAAACTTCCATTGAATTTCTAACTGACAAGATACTCCATTAGTTAAAACGGACAAGACGTTAAGGCGCCGTAGGTTCATGGTCTTCTCTCCCTCTCATTGAGCATAAGCGTGAGTGAGATGGAAGTGCGTGCTCGAAAGCGGAAAAGCAGATATCATGTTTTTTAATTTTAATTTTCTGGCCGTTCAAATAAATAAAAATGTAATCACTGATTACTCTCAAACATGATATTGCCGATTTTAATATTTTTAGCTTTTGTGCATAATTTGTTACGATAATGTTTATGTGTAGGTAATGTTTTAAGTGTATTTTAGACCTTTTTAGACCAATGTTCGTGATTTTTTTCTATCGAGCGATAATTGCTTAATCATGTTTCGAATCACTGATCTCCCTGCAGAAAAGCCTCAAAATCTTACTATTCGTATTTTTTGAAACCATTTTATTATAAACAGACGCATAATATTGTTTCAAAAACTCTGTTCGCTTCATTTCGCTGAACCTACGGCGCCTTAAACCAACTAAACTGGTGTCTTTGTGATCTAAAGAACTCGCAAATCTGGGCTTGGTAAAAAAAAACCTGCACCCCGGTCTTGCCGGGAGCACTCCCGGCAGAAGTGAAAACTTGAATATCAACGATGTGCATTTTGATATTTTGGAATAGGGATTTTTTTACACGAATTGCTTTAATTACTTATCAGTATCAAAAAAATACTTTGTTTGCTTCGCTCGCTCGATTGATAAATAAAATGGTTAGTTTACTCATTTATGCTTAAAAGTTAAAAGAGCTATCAGACCCTAATTCGACCTGCACGGGTAAGTACACGACATGAAATGAAATGAAAAGAAATAGCGGAACAAATGCAACTCCAGAGGAGTCACATGCTCGTTCCCAATTTTATTGACATGAGGGGACATAGTTTTCGAGTGAAAGAGTCGAGCGTTCGAGTCATAAATCGCCCCCTCAATTCGGCAGCTGGTTTTTTTTGAATATTTCTTTTAATGTTTATTATTTCGAGTACATTCTTTACTATTGTTCCAACGTCAGTATTTCACGTCGTTGTGAAATAGATACCTTTTGTTTGAAACATAATATTATTAGTAATTGTTCTGTGCAAAGAGTACTCTCTGCAGTGTTTGTTTATGATAGATGTTAGAAAGTGTATTTACTACAGGATGCCGTGATAGTTTCCTAAGTAAATTCGATATTTTACTGGTGCCGTGATTTTTCTCCTATACCTAGTAGTAACCATTTAGCCGGCAGCGGGCCGGACACATGACTCTAATAAAAATGAAACAAGCTATCCAACGATCCCACACACCATACGTTTACCGAGAAAAAAAATGACATCCCCACTAGGTATATGTCCCATTATAAAATAATTTTCAAATTTTTGGTTTACGGTTTTATAGGCATCCATGGTGAATCACATCTGCAAACGGACGGACGGAATGTACATGTACATATACATAAATAGATATACGACAATACACGAGCATGTAAAATAAGTAAGCCTAATGTTGTGTTTTTATTTTTATTCATCTAACAACAAAGTTACATTTAAAACAAAAGCCCTGCAAAACTGTATTAAAGTATGTTTATATTTGTGTGTTTAATACTCTACACAGACGCAAAAAATCGACTTTAGTTTTGAAGATAAAAAAAAATATCGAAAATTGAGCGCCGTAAAAAAAATGTACAGTATAAACAAATGACAGGACAATGAAATTATTTGAACAACTCTCAAACAAGCTGACCCAAATAAGTATTTTCTTTCCAAATTACGCCTCGTTTATTCTAGATTTGTAAAAGAATACTTACTCATGAGTAAGCCTAGGCTATCACGGCCTTTACACTGAGCACTGCGGAAGTTACTAGACTGCAACCAGCTCGGTCTAATTGCGTGGTATTCAGTGGTGCATCCAGCTACAACATTTGTCAAATCACGGTGAATGATGCGCCTGAAGGCCAACACAATGTAAGCGAATGTGAAACGAATGCGATTCTAGAATTTATGTTCCGTAAAATTGGCATCATAATCGTGTAAAGTAAAGGCTTGGATGCAGAACAGACAGGGCCTAAGTTTGATACAAGGTATACCTTTACGGTCCGACTAAATGGCCAATAGGTGCTGATAAATGGTTTCTGTTTTCAATACGCTACATTTTAATATTAGTTTAACATTTTATTTGAAATAACATTTTGTATTGTAGGTGTCAGTTCGGCTGTTCTTCTTAACAGGTCGCATTTTTCAACGGATACTTACTAAATTTTGTGAGCTATATTGATAATTTTAAAATATATATACCTAGATTTCTTTCATCGATTTTTTCTATTAAAATTAATTAATTAAAAAAAAAGACAGGGATTGCGAGTTTGACTGCTCATAGAGCAGAGAGAACAGAGCAGCGAGTGTGACGCCAGCCCGCTGCATGAGCGCTGGAGGGAGTACCATAGGCCGGTCGGTGAACAAGCGGTGGTCGCGGGATCAGGATGACACGCGACGTTGTACAAGCGGTATCGTGGGATCAGGGTGACCCGCGACGTCGAACAAGCGGTGGTCGCGGGATCGGGGTGACCCGCGACGTTGAAAAAGCGGTGGTTGCGGGATCGGGGTGACCCGCTACGTTGAACAAGCCTGGCTCATGTGTTTTAATGTTTTAATTAATTAAGTGTGATTTATTTCATTTCGCATGTTGATGTTTTTGCTATATGGACTTGTTCTGGATTAAATTAATTTCATTTCATTTCAGAGCCACTAGAGTATTATGTTTCATGTTCAAACAAAACTTATATTTTAAGATTTTTACTATATCTTTAATTAAAAAAATACCGTGGTTTTGTATTTTAATGATACTGTACACAGGCGATACTCGTTTTAAATAATTGTGGATGATCATTTATACCTACATATTGTTTTTTGCCACATGTGGCCCATGATAATTACCGCCCGTGACGCTTTTGGGATAGTGGGAGACGTAAAATTTTGTACCTACTACAGTCAGTAATAAAGAAAGCCACTGATCTCCCAGTTTCGTCCAATAGCTGATATCTGAGACACTTTTTGTTTTAACGCCCTAGGTAAATAATGGTATACTATTGCGTATTTCTTTGTGACCTACACGTTATTCAAAATCATAATCAGTTCATAATAGTTTATTGTTAGGTTTTACAATTGTATGTGGCTGACCCCTCCAGGTAAGTATGACTATTATAATTGTGTTAGGACATACCGACCGATTTTAATGCAGTTTATTTTGTCCAAAAGCTGACGTGATAACAATTTTTTTTGCCACATTTTAACAAAATCGGTTGAGCCAGTTTTGACATATTAAATAAAATAAATAAATATAAGGGGACAATCTTACACAAATCGACCTAGTCCCATAGTAAGCTCAGTAAGACTTGTGTTATGGGTACTAGACGACGATATACATAATAGACGTAAATACTTAAATACATAGAAAACATCCATGACTCAGAAACAAATATTCATGCTCATCACACAAATTTTTGCCCTTACCGGGATTCGAACCCAGGACCTCTTGCTTCGTAGGCAGGGTCACTACCAACTAGGCTAAGGCGGTCGTCAATATTGAACTTTGAAAGGAAAATACAAGTTATTTTAACTTTTCTAAGTTGTTAGTTATTATCAGTTATTAAAGCTAACTTAAGGATTGTGTATCGTCAAAAGCCCCGACACGCTACATCCATTTTACGACACATAATAATAATTATGTGTAAACATCAGATATTGTAGCAGTTAATGACAATACAACAAGTCGTTGATGACTTGATATCTGCAATCTTTTGTTTGCCAGTCTGATGCTAAATACATTTTAGAACACGTGCATTTGTTTCTATTTTTGATCAAGGCTGTAAACAATGCATCGAAGGAGGGTCTCTGTCTGTTTATACCCCAGGAAAATTACGTTTTTTTCAAACATTAATTTATAACAGCGTTTTTTTTGTTTGTTTAATTTTCAAATGTTAAATGCCTTATCCAAGAATCCACCAAAATTTCCATCGGTAAGTAAATATATAAAAATAAATGACACATCCATTATGTCTTTTGTGTTATTTATTTATTATTCTTGAAGAGCTCCTGTAAATTAACTAAAACAAAAATTAAAATATCTATTAATATTTTTCCTCTTTTTTCAGGAATTGGTTAAATATCGATTTTTGTGGACTAATATTTTGGTGGATTTTGAGTCTATGTAATTACTAAAATGATAATATATCAGTTACGCACAAACATGCTGCTGTTATGAATTATTTCCAAATTTCCATTTTGTTCCATACTAATGAAAATAAAATGCTTGGGCTATTAGGTAAGTCGAGGAGGTCCTTTCAGCTATGAGTTCTTATATGAAGTAGGTAGTTATCCAAACAAGTAGAAAAACTACTAAATGTTTTCACCTAAAAAATAATATATATGAATCGAAAATGATGATAATCACACAGTAATTTATACTGTCATTTGTTTCGTATGTCATCATGTCATCATCAGTAATGGCGGAGAGCGCTTCCGCTTAATCGTTCAATTAAATTCGATAATATGTAATTTAGTTTTTTTTTGCCATTTCATATCCTGTCTAGGTGCCAAATAGCCATGTTTTAAATCATATAGTTTATAGCGTATTTACTTTTGAAAGGCGTGCAAAATTGCTACATCCTTTAAATCTGGTAATTCATGTTTATTTTCCGTGCTATTTTGATTGCGCCATTCGAAAATTACCATACCTGCACGACGAACACTATAGCATAGTCGATATTAGCTAATTATATTCGAAGCGAGAGTTATTGGTTATCTATGTATTTAAGTGTTTATTGAACGAGCGACCGAAGCGACCGAAGTTCTCTGTTTTCGCTTGGGCTAAAATTATTTCGTATGACCAGATGTCCGGCTGTTCTCATCTTCAGGTCGCATTTCGCAACGGCTTCTGGTGAAATTTCTTAGAATTACTTAGAATATACTTGCTTGCGGCAAAAAAAGTTTTTTTGAAGGAAGTCGTAATTATGTTTCCTACCATTGCATCGTTTTAAGGAGGTTCTTCGATTGTTGTGAACCACGCACCCATGTAAAGCACATGTTTATATCTTTACGTCACACCCGGCCATAATGCGAGTTTTATTGCACGCTGCGCGTACGGGAAAACTTGCATTGTGGCCAGGTTAAGACGTAAACTTTTCTACGCAACACTGGCGGTAATTCGTAAAGACCCAAAGCGCATATTTATGGCCCTCGCCTTCGGTGCGGGCCACAAACACCTGCGATCTGGGGCATTCACGAATTCACCGCCCTAGTTACGTAATGTACTATTAGCGCACGAGATGCAACAATCTAAATTCGTAAAGTTTTATTTGCATTTGCTTCTTTGACATTTTAGATGTGGTAAATTATTGTTATTATAAATCGATGATTTCGTTTAAGTAAATAATGTATTGTTTGATTAGCCCGAGGCAGTGAGCAAAATAAAGCCTACTTTGAAGTTTTTCAAATAGAAAATTATTGTGGTTTGGCTTTTGACAAATAACAAAATATTAAGTCAAATAGCAAAATATAAATAGTAACTAGATGATATATCTGAAAAATAATTCATTTTATATCCGAGTTCAGGGCTCTGAATAAATTTCTAAATCATGCCATTAATGACATGTTAATTCACTTTTGAAAAATTGGAAACTTCATTGTATATTTGCTTTAAATAACAAAGTCAAGTGTTGACCCTGCTTATTATATTGGCAGTTTTAAATGCCAATATTTATAAATGTTATGGTGCACGTAAACAATTACAGACAAGTTAAAAACTATTAAATAATAATTAAGTACCTAACATTTTGATATAATAATAACAAGTTGATATAATAATGGGGCCAGAAGTCGGAACAAGGTATACAGATACTAGTGGCTCTGTGAGCTGAAAAACTTGCGAGCATGCAAAAAATATAGAACGAATTTCAATAAAAGTGAATCCTACTAATATTATAAATGTGAAAGTTTAGATGTTTGGATATTTGGATGTTTGGATGTTTGTTACTCAATCACGCTTAAACGGCTGAACCGATTTGAATGAAATTTAGCACGAATATACTTTATAGCCTGGTTTAAAATATAGGATAGTTTTTATCTCGAAATCATCCCTCAAAGGGATGAAATCGGAGGTAAAAATATGATCCAAAAGCCTGAGTGATACAAATGCAGGCATGCCATTCTAGGCTTTAAGATTCAGATTCATGATGTTTGTTTTGTTAATTGTTTCTCGCCTAAGTGTTTTTTAATCTCAGAGACATAAAAAAAAATGATACAGTTTAAAAATCAACATCGACTAACTAATAGTCGGTACCTACAATTGAGGTGAAATCAAATTGATTTGTTTCTCATATGTTCGAGTACTTGTCAACTCTCACATTTACTTGATAGGTTTCTTGATGGTAGATTGGAACACGAAAGACGAATTCTTGATTTAATCTTGATTTATTTAACTTGATAGGTGTGCACACTTAATGTATAACGAACGTGAAGTGAGGTGAAGTGAATTATAGACTAATTACGAAATATTATACAAAGCAAATGCTGATGGTGCAAATGAGTGCTATGACGCACGCTCTATGTACTCGTACATCATAGATGATATGTTCAAATTTTGAATGTAATCAAAAATAACCATCCATACTAATATTATAAAAGTTGACGTTTATGTGTTTGTTTGTTTGTTTGTCCGTCTTTCAAGGCAAAACGGAGCAACGATTTTAAGTATTTTTTTAAGTGGAGATAGTTGAAGGGATGGAGAGTGGCATAGGGTACTTTTTATCTGTTTCTAACCCCCCCACTTCCCTAAAATGGGGGCTGGAAGTTTATATGGAGCTTTCCGCAATTTTCAAGGTAGAACGCTAAAAATTGGTATGCGGACTATTTGTGACTAACAAAAAAATCGTGCAGCATTTTTTTTTAAATCTGCCCCTAAGTCTTTACAAAAGGGGGTGAAATTTTATATGGGACTTTTCGCAGTCCTCAAGGTAGGAAGCTAAAAATTGGTACACTGTCTCTCTGTTAGCCAACGAAAAATACCTGCCTTATTTTGTCTTGGAAATCTTCCCCCAGCCCCTAAAACAGGGGATGGAAATTTGTGTGAGACTCTCGGGAAAATTGGTCCAGGTTCTATGATACAAACGAATAATAAGGTAATTTAATTAAAACAGTCTGTAATTTTAGTAAAAATAGCGCACGGGGTGCTATGCTACGTCAGTGCAAACTCTTAGTGTGGGCTGAAAGTACTATGGCGCACAAAAAAGCGGTAGAAGCACTAAATCGAACGATCCAGGATTTGCGCAACGGTACCGATGTTATAGGAGGGATGGTGGTTTTATTGGCTGATGATTTCCGCCAAACGTTACCAGTCATTCAGAAGGGGACACCTGATGCAGACGAAATTAAGCATGTCTCAAGTCGTCCACTCTATGGGCCACCGTAAGAAAGTTCAGTTTGACTACAAATACGAGAGTGCAACTATATGATACACAAATGCTGGCAACCATGCCGAAACACTATTGAAAATAGGAGATGGTCGGTTAGAAACTGATGCCGAGGGCTGTGTGACACTGACGGGAGTTTTTTGACAATTAATTGATTCAGAATTAGTTGCAAGTGTTTACCCAGATTTACAAAACAATATACACCAAAATCAATATGTATGTGAAAAAGCAATTTTAGCACCAAAAAATGATGTTGTCAACAAATTAAATTCAGACATATTAAGTAAAGTACCAGGAGGTACAGGAGGAGAACAGAGTATTTATCAGTAGACTCAGTTATGGATACAGAACAGAGCACATCACATCCCGTAGAGTTTCTGAATTCGGTTGAGCTGCCAGGTGTACCCTCACACAAGCTTCAATTAAAACTAGGGGTCCCAGTCCCCCGTCGGATGCCCCGAGATTATGTAATGGGACGAGACTTCGTGTCACACAACTTGGCTGCAATATCATTAGCGCCACTATCTTAACCGGCGTAGGAAATGGTGAAAATGTAATGATCCCACGAATCCCAATAATTCCCACAGATCTCCCGTTCCAGTTTAAAAGGCTACAATTTCCTCTTAAGCTTACTTTCGCTATGACCATTAACAAAGCGCAAGGACAAACATTAAAGGTGGCTGGGGTTTACTTAGAATGTTCGCGTGTGTCCAATGCCCAGAATCTTTACATTCTATCCCCAAATGGAAAGACATATGATATCGTATACAACTTAGCGTATTAAAATAATATTCTGTTCCGAGTTCTCTTCTGTGTTCTAAATCAGGAAAGGGGAACCGAACCGTGTTACCCCGAATTTAACGCGAGCGAAGCCGCGGGCAAAAGCTTGTCACCAATAAACTAATGTACTACACATTCACGAACCTGCGGCGATAATCGAAAATCGAAATTCGTATACATGCATCCCTGTCTTTCGAGTTATGTAAGTGCGATAGAGATGGAGATACCCTTCGATTTTCGTAGTTCGTGGTTATAGCTCTGCTCACAAAATTTCACGAGAAATCTGAGAAATGCGACATGTAGAGAACAGCGGGAAAGCGGGATACCCGAACATACAAACGATTGTCGGGCCAAGGTGAAGCATAAAACTTCGTTCGCTTCGCTCCCTCGTTAGATTACAAAAAAAAATGTAAATACTTGCATGCAATTCTTAACTGAACTTGATTATTAAATAATTTACCTGGAATAACTTGGAAACGCAAAGCAACTCTGCATTCCGCCCTATAGTACATACAGGGACTCGCCACCAGTGGTAATTTCTAAACGTATTATATTAGGTATCTTAATTATCACATAAGTACAGTTTAGTTCAACGAGTTTATCGTTCTTATTTATGCACTCACTGGCCACTTGTTTGAACGAGTACCTTATCGCCCAGGTACACTCGAAGTGATGTCTTCACAATGTCTGAATACACAATGAATCGATTAACTACTTGACCACACGCTTAGGCAATTTCCTATCTCCTCGACATAGCAGGCGACGGATGTAGTGGAGCTATCTTGAATATCTTGATCTATCTCATTTCTCGTCGCCAGTATAAACTGACCTAGAGATTCACAATAGCTGTGCGTGATTGGATTGGACTTAAACTGGTTTGAGTGAGCCGTTATCTGTAAGCGCTGTGAGCAGAATTGATGATTGTTAGAACTAGTCATTCACGTTTAGGTGTGACCCACTCACTAAAAGAAGTCTCAAGTGGAGATGTTTTTCTTCATGATTTTTATCCCTTATCGAACTGCATAATTTTGAGTGATAGTAAAATCATCAACTTTTTACGAAACCTCACAAAACATTTGTAGGGTAATACGTAGTCGGTACGTCAATTATAATGATCGGCCTTTAGCTAATGCCTCCATTCGGACGGCTGCATGTTAGTCCTCTTCATGTGTCGTTTCAGCACATCGTTATACCGCAAAATCCGGCCGCCTTGTTTCCTCTTCCCATTTTGCAGTTCGCAGTAAAAGATGCGCTGTCATCAGACATACGGGCCACATATATATGCCCGCACCAACGCAGCTGTCGTCTCATAAGATAGGCCTTTATGCCAGCGACCTTAGCCCGCCTGAGGGCCACCGTGTTCCTAACACGGTCAGACCAGTGAATGCCCATGATGTCGCGGAGGTATTTCAGATGGAAACTGTCTAATGAGCGAATATGCTTGCGGTGGAGACACTACGTTTCTGACGCATAGATAGACAATATTTGACAGGACAATCGCCATGTATACAGCTACCTTTGTGGATAGTTTTATGTCGTGCGACCGGAATACCCTGGCACGAAGCTTGCCAAAGCTTGCAGTGGCACATTATTTATTTAAACTTTATTGCACATCACAAGATAAGGCATTCTTTACCAGTCAACCATTGGGCAAAACAGAAACATTTGGTGCAGGCATCTAAATTTAAATGAAAACTGAATCCAAGGTAAACTTCTATCAAATATATACTGAAATAAACATACACATAATATACACCAATATATACATATTGCTACCTTTTGTACTAGTGAAAAATACTATGGTGACAACTATCCTACGCGCTTATCAGCGTACTTGCGTAACTTGTGCTTGAAAGTCAATTTGCCCTGTGCTTGACGGATAGTTAGCGGAAGAGCTCTCCAGAGTCGAATTGCCTGAACGGTCAAAGAACCAGACATAAAACCGGCCTGGTGAGGGAGAACAGACAACTTTAGGCTACGGGAACAGCGGAGTACTCCTCCAGGTCGAGCAGTTACAAATATACATTTGGACCTGAGATATTCTGGCGCGGCATCAAGGCCGAATACAATGGAACACAGTGTGCATAGAACTCGTAATGACATGCGTTCACGAATAGGGAGCCAGTTTAGTCGACGGCGTAAAGCGAATATATGGTCATTCTTGCGAAGTCCAAAATAAATCGGATGCAGTTATTCAAAAGAATATCCAGCTTACTTAGCAGAGCCTGAGTGATATTTGAGTAACAAACGTCAGCATAATCGATGGTTGGTAAGACAACAGCTTCAACAAGGAGGGTCTTGGTGCTAACTGGGAAGGAATTCTTAAATCGGTAAAGGGCTCTTAATGTAAACCGATTCTGCAGTTGACTTCGTTGTCAAGGTGGCAATGTGGCCAAAGGTGGGTGTTTTGTAACATATATGTAGGCTAATGCTGACTCGCTACCACGGAATACTTGTTCTGTGTTCGCTACGCATAATATTAGCTATAGTCCTAGTAGTCGTTTGGTGACCTCTGGCGTCTCCTGTTCATTTAGTTTGTAAGTATAAGGTGTCTTTTTATGTATTTATTTATTATATGATTGGTTTTGAATAGCTGCTCATTTTTTGTAACTAGTCCTTGAGTGTGTATCGTGGCGTCATTGCTCAGTGTATCACCAAATGGTCGCATCGGAAGACCAGCGCTGGCCCTGCCAGCATTACGCTTTGTTGTCACCCTCTTTGTAAACCGCATTTGGTCCCCATGATACAAGTGTTTCGGCCTTCAAATGCATCTTATTTCCCAGTAGCACCCGCAGCCATTGAAATAAAGCCAGGGTCAGCTTGTTACTTAATAATCCACTAATCCCAATCATTCAGATTTTAGAAAGATCCAAAGATATTACCTGCCATGTGACCTTTCAACCCATAAGTAAAACATGATTCTCAAGGAACCACTTTCTACGAGCAAGTAAAGAAACAGAAACAACCTATCAGAATAAATTTTAACAGTAATCAATAAGCGTATACGAAACCTGCTTACGAATGTAAACAGTAGGTACCTATTAATCTTAATTTACGGTTGTTCAAAAACAGTTACAATATAATCCGTGACCACGATCAACTATTTTAATTAAAAATAAAATCTAGAAACAATAAAAAAGTAAGTACCACTCAAATGTTGAAGAATTTGACTTCTTCAATTCCCTAGAAGAGCAATTCACTAGAAAATAAGGTTTAAAGGAATATTAACTCACCATTACTTCTCTTAATAATAGAAAATTACAAAAACTACTTACTTTTTTAAATTATATTTCCGATAGACGCAAAATCACAGAAATACTCGTGCGTCACTCCACCGCGCCGGTGTTACTGGGTGGTGTGTTGTGTAATGTGTTGATGTTTCAAACAGGTTTCACGCCGGTCGAGGTAATTGTTCAGTTGCTATGGATAATAACCATCATGATTATAGGGATTAATATGCACTTATAGGGGCTCGATCCTTGCATCGGTAAAATAGGGATGGTGGCTAAGATTTTTTAAAGAATTTTGTTGCTATAAAAGCGTATAGTATTCTATTGGTAGCTTTAAATTTACTCTTGGACAATAAAAAAATGCATATTTTTTCTAAACTTTAAAGGGTCACACCTTTTTATGATTTTAATCATATTTTATAATTTATACTTTATTATGATAATTTGATGGTTTACTATCCATTTAGCATCACAACGTTATCCATTTGAACATGAGGCATCATGCCTATTGGGATGATGATCGGCATTTTATCATTTATCACGTTAGATGTTATAAATGAGTGCAAGGGGCACAGATGTGTTATTCACAGCCATAAATGATAAAATGCCAACGCTTATGCCTATTTCTAGCGCATTTGGTTCGACAGAGCAAGCAACTCATGTGTGTCATTTATACTCAGGTAGCTTCTGCCCGCGACTCCGTCCGCGTGGAACTCAATTATAACGTCGCTACCTACAAAATTCCATCCCCCATTTCACCGCCTGAACAGCTCACTTGATTTCGGATTTTAAAAAAAGGTTACCTAAATGGCTTCCAAGTTTTCTTTATCAAAGAAGTCCATACTTCGCTTGGCAACCACAGTTGCCCCATCAATTTAGGGGTGTTGCCCCATCAAATTGGCAACTGTGATTGCCACAAGCAAGCAAGTAGTTATGGGATGATTTCCGGGACTAAAACTGTCCTTTGTCTTTCCCCAGGATTCAAACTATTTCCATACCAAATTTAATCTCAATCGGCTTAGCGGTTTAAGCATGAACAGGTAACAAACAGACAGACAGACAGACAAACTTTCGCGTTTTTAATAAACATAGTATGGATTTTATAGATTTAGTTCAATATTTTCATTGGTGTCCTATTGAACCTGCGGTTTATGGTCGAAAGTGACGTCTTATAATTGGATGGAAAACTTTTTGCTCGTGCGTGATTGCGTCCACGTGTAATTTTACTGAATGTCTGCGTGTAGCGTACTAGGGGTTAGTTTGAATGATACAAATTGCATTTCAATGTGATAGTATAAATAATAGAGATGCGCCGAATAAGGCCTAATATTCAGTTCAGCTTTTGCTGAACCGAATATTTGGCCGAATTATTAGGATCCCTTCGAAATATAAATCTTCTTGATTGTTACCGAAAACTATTTACGGTTAAATTAGTTAAATAGATTCGTTTTAGAATTACAACTACACAAGGCAATGACATTATTGCAACATGCGGAAAAACACCTCTAAAAACGGTACCTAATTATTCGGAATTTGAACCAAATGTAACATAGTTATTAGGATACAGTATTTAACAATCTATGAATCAATTTGGGCAGATAACAAAAAGCTTTGTAGGTTAATAATTTATAGTATCGTAGCTCGAACATCGCAATCGCAAATGCAATCAATGCTTACTGAACTTGCCTTTTTCCTCATCCTACCTCAATCTTGACCTGATTAGATTGCATTTGCACAAAACAAATCAACTATTAGGTCAAGTGGGGTATCGTATGAAAGTACTTGAGTTGTACTTTTTGACACAGTGTTTTCTTTTTTATCTACATTGGTAAAATTTCGATTCATGAAGGAAAATGTAAAAAGAACCATTCCCCCTTATCTCCGGAGTTATCCAAGCGAAAAATGAGGCTTCGCACTGTTAAGATTTTTTTAATAGAATTTAATGGGGTTGGGACTTGTATATTTCAATAGCAGGTAAAAAATCGTGATACAATTGTCTTAGTAGTTCGATGGTCTTGGTGTAAAAGTTATTCGTTGTTTGACATTGAATTCTGTTGTGTTGGGTCAAAATAAGTAATTTAATAGGTTAATTGATAGTTTGTACGGAACCCTTGATGCGCGAGTCAGACTCGCACTTGACGGCTTGCGGTGTATTCATATTCATTTATTCGCTGCAACCATGGTATTTACAGGATGTTCTTAAGTCTAACCAGTACAGACATGGACCCTACTAGGGTGTAGCAACATACTTACGTACTAAAATAACCAAAAACTGAATGCCCATACCATAAATAATGGTATGGGCATTCAGTTAGGAGGTAAGTTTTAAGTTTATTAACAAAGGTGCTAATTCAGAGTTGGGCAAATTTTTATTAGAATAAGAATAAGAATAAAAACAGATTTTTTATTCTTATTCAAATCGATTTGAATAAGAATAATTCTTGCGCCCGTTATTTAAAATAACATGAAGGTGAATAAATCATGCTACTTTTATTTTAAATAAGGAATGAAATACGGAATAATTATTCCACAAATGGGGTTATTCTAACTAACATTTTATTGAAATAAAACGTTATTCAAATAAAGTTAATTTTGTGGTAGTGTCGGTAAAATTTTGTAAGTTGATTTTCACACAATGGATTTTATGATAAGTTTGGGTTTACTTGGTTTGTTTTGACGAGTTCTATACATTACAAAAACGCCTCAAGGCTGTCAATACGTAAGACGTCTATTTGTTTACATTGAAGCTTAAAATAAAATAAAAATGATTAATCAAGCTTGAATTTGCAATAAATTCAACTTTAGAATACGGAATAACAAGTGCAATAATAAACATGATTTAACATCTGCGAAGAACGACGGAACTGTGAGTAAAATCATTGTACAGTATCATCAAACCGTCGTATAATCCGAACTTGCGTCCACGACCTAACGCACACATACAAGCGCTTAAGGAGTTTTTTCGACGCAGCAAACTCCAAACACGTTAGGAGCGCTCACGGTCCGAATTGAGCTTCTCACATGCGGTCCAAATTGGACTCGTCGTAAGCGGGCCGAATTGGATTTGAAATATAGTCGGAATTGACTTTTCTGTTTATATGGCCTTGAAACTGTTAGGAGTCAATTAATCAGTGTCATGGCTTCGAAGGAAAACAAAAAGTTTTGTGCAAAATGCACAAATGAGATCAAAACGAGGCGCTATTTAAAATGCTCCCTGTGTAAAAATAATTATGATATCCTTTGCACATCCATCGCAACTATGGAGAGATTTAATTTAATGACAACGGAAAATCGAATCTCGTGGAAGTTTCACTCTTGTCACGGTGCGGGTAAACTTTCCATGAAACCACAGGATACGAATAAACATTGCCAACCAGGCACGTCTCGAGAGCTTATTATACCGACACAAAATAAACAAAGAGATACCGCTGCAATGCACAAGCCTAAAACTAGCTTGCCACGACTTTCTTTAGACAACCTTCATTCATCTGATTCGGATTTGGGAGACGACACCGCTCCGTCCTCCCTCATCAACGCCTCTTCAATGAGCCTGCCGGACACGCTCAACATAGAGGACCCACAGACAACGGAACTCAAATTAGATATTACCACTCTTTACTGTCAGCTGCAAAGTGCTCATGCGGAAATTGATCGTCTTTGCAGTGAAATTATCGAATATAAAAAAATTCTGCACAGCAAACAAAAAGAGCTGGATCTTTGCAAGGCATTGATCAATGGAAGTGGATCTTCACCCCTGCCTCGAAAATCTACTCCGCTAAAAAAATCTACGACCACAAGTAACTCGTCACTACATCTCCGGTAGTTCATCGTCCAACGGAGCCTGCCCCACCCGCGGCCCCTCCGGCAGCCCCTCCCGCGATGTCCCAAACCGGCGAACCAGCGAGACTCATCTCTAAAACACAAAAAAATACTCCAGCCGAGAAGAACACAGCTCCTGGTAACGATCTCAATCAACACAACTACCAAAGAAATCGCGGTCATGTCAGAAAACATGCCGAACTCCCCAAGAGCAAACTATTACTTTTGAAAGAAAGAAAAGAAAGAAAGAAAGATACATTTATTCGTGACAGACACAAAGCAATTTACAAACAATAACATACAATTGCGTAATTTGCCACGAAATGGATGGAATGGATCGAATGGGTGGATTGGAATGGTTTTGAGCAGTAACATTACGAATAAAATCTCAAGTATTGTCGAAAACGATAACTCTCTAAAAAATGTCGACTGCTGTCATTTTATAACACCCGGCGGAGGAATAAAAGAAAAGCTTCACCGAATAGAGAAAAAAATGTCGAATTTTACACTAAGCGATTGGTGTATAATCTTTATCGATGAAGGGGACATACAGCAGGATGAGATGGACTGCCCAGACTTAGTGCAATATATTGCAGAAACTTTGAACCCCATCGTCCATACTAATATAATTGTAACTTGCCCCACGTATATTTGTGGCATGCTCATTTATAATTCAATAGTAGAGTCGTTCAATACCCTGCTGTGTGGCGACGTTCTTTTACACAAAAAGCACTACTCCTTTGATGCGAACCTCGACCTATCACTTGATATGTTCTCAAACCGAACAGGAAAGCTCAATTATATCGGGATGACTAATATAGTCCATCATCTAGGCCTATTTATTGCCTCAAACATACAATATGCTGGAAAAAGGACGAACTGCACACAGAAAACTATTACAGACTACTTTACATCATCAAAAAAACCCAGTCAAGTCAGCTCGAGGAAAGGACGAGAGGGTATGCAAAAAACCATGAACGACTATTATACCAAGCTGGAAACGACGAATAAAAGAAATCCTGATATAGATTACCAACACTGTTTTCGTGGATAATGAATTCACTTTTAGTATATACCATCAAAATGTTCAAGGCCTTAAATCAAAATCAAGTCATATTCAAATACTTACGGATAACGATGATATTGATGTGTTGTGCTTTACGGAAACTTTTCTAAAAAAAGATGATAGATTGACCCTACAAATTACGAATTATAAAATAGCCTCTCATTTTTGTAGAAATGTCAAGTCAAGGGGCGGAGTTGCAATATACGTCAAACAATCAGTACAACATAACAACTTGGACTGGATCTCGGAGATGTCCACTGAACGTCACTTCGAATCCTGTGGCATCATGATCCATGAGCTTAACTCTATTGTAATATGCATTTACAGAACTCCTGATAGTGATTTAAATCTGTTTATGGAAAAGTTTGACGTCCTTCTAAACAAGCTAGTATTCAAATCACGAAAGTTTAAACGGAAAATCTATATTGCAGGAGATTTTAACATCAATTTAATGAAAGATGGCACAGATACAAAGCGATTTATTACTTTATTGCGGAAATATAACGTCCGCCCTACTATACATGAACCAACAAGAATTACAGATCATGTCAAAACGTGCATTGACAACATCCTAACGAACACTAGAAATTACGTCTCTGAGGTTTTAAACCTAGGAATATCTGACCATACGGCAAATCATAAAAATCCCAACAACCATAAGTTTTAGTGAAAAGTACTGGTACAAGCGAGGGCGTAAAATTGACCTTTACTTAGAAATATTTATAAAATATATATCGCAGCTTAGTTTTGACGAAGTATATCGTCACTCTGACCCTAATTTAGCTTATAATGAGTTCATACATCTGTTCCGCTTAATATATGACCTGTGTATACCACTAGAAACCATCAAAATGACGTATAAAAAAAAGGCTGCTTGGATGACTACAGGAATCAGAAGAGCCAGTTAAATGAAACGAAGAATGCACTTAGATTTGCAAATGCAATGTAAAAATAAAGAAAATAAACTTAGGTATAACAAATATTGTAAGCTATTTAAAGCTGTGATAAGAAAAGCCAAAATAATATCAAACGATAAACATTTGCAAAATAGCACTAATAGAACCAAAGCGACTTGGGGGCTCATTAAAAGCCACACTCGCTCTAACAACTGTATTACCACTACGGTTGAAAAGATAAATAATGACGGTACAATTATTACAGACCCATTAGATATGGCAACAGCATTTAATATTTTTTTCTCAAGTCGTAATGTAAATTGTGCCTCTCAACCTACTGAGTATAAACCAATCTCTCCTAATGTATGTAACAGCATTTATGTCGTGCCAGTTGACCCACATGAAATAATAGCGATCATTAAATCACTCAAGTCAAAGAAAAGTACTGGACATGACGAAATACCAGTACAAGTAATAAAAGCATGTGTGGATTCTATTGCCCTTCCGCTTACTTACATAACTAATCTCACACTCGAGACAGGTATTTTTCCAGATGACTTAAAAAAAGCTATCATAAAGCCGCTTTATAAAAAAGGGGCGAAAGACAATATGGGCAATTATAGACCCATAGCCCTACTGCCAACCTTTTCAAAGGTTCTAGAGAAAGTCTTAAACAAAAGGTTAATTAAATACTTCAATGCACATGATATCCTAGATTCGAACCAATTCGGTTTTCAAAAAGGCAAATCCACTTCCTTAGCTATATTTAAAACTTTTAAAGGTATCTGGGATAAAATTAATGACAAACAACTTTGCTGTGCCCTATTTATAGACATGTCGAAAGCTTTTGAATGCGTTGTACACAACATAATCCTACGACAACTAGAAAATGTGGGTGTAAGAGGACATATACTGAAGTTGCTTGGAAACTATCTGTGCAATAGGCAGCAACTGACAGCTATATCTAAATATTGTAAAAAAACTAAAACAATTGAACAATACCAATCTGGCGTTGAAACAGTAAATATAGGAGTGCCACAAGGCGGTATCCTTGGACCACTCATGTTCTTAATATACATAAATGAACTTCCGAAGATTGTCAATGAACTCTGTGTACTGTTTGCAGACGACGCTACTATACTTTTTTCTGTTGCAAAAGAAAACGTTTCTAATCTTGAGTCCGATATTAGCTGTACACTACGGAAAATTGTTGAATGGCTTGGAACACTAAATCTAGATGTAAACCTAAGCAAAACCAAACTCATGCAATTCAGAAATTATAAAACTAGCCCTACTACCCTAAATATAAGTCAAGCAGGAGTAACAGTAGAAACAGTGAACAGCATAAAATTTCTAGGCGTAAGTATAGATCCTAATTTAAATTGGAAGTCTCATATAGAAAAGATCAATAAAAGAATAGCTAGTCACTGCTACGCTTTATCCATACTATCTGAAACATGCTCAGAAGAAATAAGAAGAAGCGCATACTTCGGAAACATCTATCCTTTGCTCACTTACGGAGTAATATACTGGGGGAACTCTACAGACGTCCAGTCTACTTTTCTTTTACAAAAGAGATGCATACGCACTATTTATCACATTCACAATCAGCAATCACTAAGAAATGTATTTAGAGAAAAAGGTTTCCTTACCCTCACTAGTATCTACATTTTAGAGCTTTGTACTTTTGTCAAAAACAATTCTGAGTACTTTACAAAAATGTCTGCAGTTAAAAGCAATTTACGTCAGCAATATAAATTTAACATAATCCTACCTAGAGTAAAAAGTAGTATATATAAAAAGAGTGCTCTCATAAGTGCTATTAAAGTATTTAATAAGTTACCGGCCGAACTTAAGGTTTTAGAAGGGTATAAATTTAAAAACCATCTTAAAAACTGGCTGCTTCAGAAAGTATTCTACAACCTTAGTGAATATTTCGCATCTTAGTTGTAAGTTATTTAAGTAATACGAATTGTTGTATGCCCGATATTGGGTAACTGTTGAAACCAATTCTGTCACGTCAAGCTTATGTACACAGTTATACAATATTCTATTCTATTCTATTCTATTCTATTCTATTCTACACTTGATGACGATGGTGTGATGATGGAGTCAGGAGGTGGATAGTGGAACTCCTCAATGGCTAATGTATACCCCTCGTGTTTGGGCTCATTTGGTTTGTATTGACGAGTTCTATACATTACACTTGGTGACGATGGTGTGATGATGGAGTCAGGAGATGGATAGTGGAACTCCTCAATGGCTATTGTATACCCCTCGAGTTTGGGCTCATTTGGTTTGTTTTAACGAGTTCTATACATTATACTTGGTGAAGATGGTCTGATGATGGAATCAGGAGGTGGATAGTGGAACTCCTCAATGGCGATTTGTATACCCCTCGAGTTTGGGCTCATTTTGTTTGTTTTGACGAGTTCTGTACATTATACTTGGTGACGATGGTGTGATGATGGAGTCAGGAGGTGGATAGTGGAACTCCTCAATTGCTATTGTATACCCTTCGAGTTTGGGCTCATTTGGTTTCTTTTAACGAGTTCTATACATTATACTTGGTGAAGATGGTCTGATGATGGAATCAGGAGGTGGATAGTGGAACTCCTCAATGGCGATTTGTATACCCCTCGAGTTTGGGCTCATTTTGTTTGTTTTGACGAGTTCTGTACATTATACTTGGTGACGATGGTGTGATGATGGAGTCAGGAGGTGGATAGTGGAACTCCTCAATGGCTATTGTATACCTTTCGAGTTTGGGCTCATTTGGTTTGTTTTGACGAGTTCTATACATTGTACTTGGTGAAGATGGTCTGATGATGGAATCAGGAGGTGGATAGTGGAACTCCTCAATGGCGAGTTGTATACCCCTCGAGTTTGGGCTCATTTGGTTTGTTTTGACGAGTTCTATACATTATACTTGGTAAAGATGGTCTGATAATGGAATCAGGAGGTGGATAGTGGAACTCCTCAATGGCCACTTGTATACGATACTTGAAGACCGCTTTAGCCTAGTTGGTAGTGACCCTGCCTACGAAGCAAGAGGTCCTGGGTTCGAATCCCGGCATTTATTTGTTTGATGAGCATGAATATTTTTTCCTGAGTCATGGATGTTTTCTATGTATTTAAGTATTTATTTATCTATATAAGTATGTTTATCGTCGTCTAGTACCCATAGTACAACCTTTGCTTAGTTTGGGACTAGATCGATTTGTGTCAGATTGTCCCCAAATATTTATTTATTTATACCCCTCGGGTTTGGGCTCAACAAAATGAACCCAAACTCGAGGGGTATACTAGTGGCCATTGAGGAGTTTCTCATCATCACCAAGTATAATGTATAGAACTCGTCAACCAAACGAGCCCAAACTCGAGGGCTATACAAGTAGCCATTGAGGAGTTCCACTACCCACCTCCTGACTCCATCATCAGACCATCGTCACCAAGTGTAATGTATAGAACTCGTCAATATCAATACAAGCCAAATGAGCCCAAACTCGAGGGCTATACAAGTAGCCATTGAGGAGTTCCACTATCCACAGACATATACAATAGGTATAAATTACACTACATTCAAGAGTCTACTTAGTGCCTCTATAATACCGATACCAAAATTACCAAATGAGTCGTGTTTAAGTGCCCCGAGTGTCCGACCGAAACTACATTCATATTCATGGTGTATTAGTTAAAATAAAAATCACGATTAGATTTATTTGAATAAGAATAAGTTAACTTCATTCAATTTTCTCACATAAGAATTATTCACGGCGATATTATTTGAATAACTTTGACGGGAATAAAATCAACATGATTTTATTCATGCGTATTCTTATTCAAATAATGATTTTATTCTTGAGTGCCCAACTCTGGCTATACGTAACTTCGTTTCTTATAAGCTGCGGGATTTTATTGTATATTCTAATGGACATTGCGTAAGGGTCTTTACTGAACATTGTTAGATTGGCGGGAATGGCTTGAACTATTTTATTGCGATGACGTAAATTGTGTGCATGAGAGTTGAAGTTTTCAGGTTTAGGATACAGGTTAGAATATTAATTTATGAACAAATTTACACGTTTCTAATATATACAAAGATGTGACGGTAAGTATTTTTAATGTACAGAAGTGTGGTCTGCAACTCTCTTCATTTCTTATGTTGCTGAGAACTCGTACGCATCTTTTCTGTACTAAAAATAGATCTTTGGCACCTACACTACTGCCCCACAACATTATTCCATATCGCAGCCATGATTGGGCAAAAGCATGATAAAGCACATACAGCAGTTTTCAAGTTAGTATTTATCAATATTTGTATTAGGGCATAACAAAACCTAGATAATTTTATCGAAATTTTGTCAATGTGGATTTTCCAGCTTATATGTTCGTCGATGTTTAAACCAAGTAGTGGACAGGTGTTGGCAGTTTCTAATTTGCTATTTTCATATGAATAGTTAATACTTAATGATGTTCTCTGATGGGGTCTAAGCTGTATTATGTTAGTTATTTGCAAATTTAGGTTCAGGTTGTGATCTTCAAGCCAAGGAAAAATTGTATTAAATATAGTATTTAGGCTATTTGTAACTTCATCTGTGTTCATGCTAGGAAATATAATTGAAATGTCATCTGCATATAGGTAGGATTTGATAATAATAGTATTTAATAGTTTCGGTAGGTCGTTAATGTATAAAATAAACAGAATAAATCCGAGCACGCTTCCTTGCGGAATAGAGCATGTTGTGTTTGTCGTGGATGAGCGGACTTTTGTTAATGTTTTATTATCGTCATCAAAGAAATCTATTTCAACTATTTGTTGGCGGTTGTTGAGGTATGATTGGAACCATTCATGCGCGGTGCCGCGGACACCTATTCCGTACAACTTATTTAAAGGAATATCGTGTTGGACTCGATCGTATGCCTTGCTCATATCCAGGAGCAACCCAAATGTATGCTGTTTATTGTTAATTAAAGTTAAGGCTTCCTGGATAAATTTATATACTGTTATTGTTGTTGATTTTTGTTTACGAAACCCATGTTGGCATTCATCAAAAATATCAAATTTGTTACAGAAACAAGTTAGGCGTTTCGCCATGGTTGTTTCAAAAATCTTTGAAAAGGTACTGAGTAAGGATATCGGGCGGTAATTTTGGGGGTCTGACAGGTCTCCTTTCTTAGGAATTGGTTTTATTATAGATGTTTTGAGACGTTCTGGAAAGATTCCAGCAGAAAAGGATTGGTTTATTAGGTCTGTGAGAGGAAGCGTAAGCTCGTTGGCACATGATTTTACAAGTAGAGGGGGTATCTCGTCAGTCCCATAACTAATTTTGTTTTTTAACTGTTGTATGCATTTATAAGTCTCGGATGGGTGGACTGGTGATAAGAAGAATGTATTGGAGGTGGGATTAACGACTGAGCGGCCGCACGGTTTACTAATGTTAGTATTAAATCCTACAGAAGCAAAATATGTGTTGAAGGTGTTTGTTACTAAATGTGGGTTACTTGAATGTGTAAGAACGGACTAGCTTGTAACTTCGACTCTATTACCAGTAGCAGACAGTACACTACAGGGAAATGTTCGATTTTACACGTTGATTCACATATTTAATCTGCATTGACTGCAGTGCTATGATCTCGTGGTGCCAAGATACCAGAGTAATGGTCTCATCTGATGGTCTGGTTTGATGATTTTAATCCGATCTTAATACTACCACGGGTAAGACCGGAGGTGCAATCACGTAACGCTTTGAACGCGCATTAAGCTACCTAATGCGCGTTCAAAGCGTTACGTCATTTGTCTATGTAAATATTGACATTTAGATCTATCTAACGTACCTATGTATAATGCGTTACCTGATCAACCTGCGGATCTTAGAATTCAGTAGCCGCATCATTATGTAAATTATTCATATTTGTTACAAATAAAAATAATATCCACTGTTTAGAAAGTAAAAAACTACTCAGTTAGTTTCGAAAATCCTGCAAAGGGTACTTTCGGGCACTACGCATTTTTTTACATTTTCATTTGAAGGCGCATATAAAAAACGCCTCATCAGCCGGAGCAACAAGTGCGGACTGAAGACGGGTGCAGGACAAAATGGCGGCATCGTGTCACCTTGCTTACATTAAGAAAACTCCCCGCATAAGCGTAAATTTCATTCATACGCTCTTGCCATTGTCCGAAATTAGCCGAACGCACCGTACTATTGACTCAGGTGTGACTCGGGCCTTAATAGTGCTGTTAAAAGTCCATAAATAAACATGGTAGGATAGGATGACGATAAGTGCATAAGACCCGCCACCTACAAGCTGAATTCCGCTGCGTGATTCCGACCACGGCTACTCATTACAAAATATATGGCCGTACAATGTGGTATGGATGTACCTGTAGTTCGGTACATACGTTGCGTCATTACATTGCGTTTTAATTCCCCAACCCAACTTTCCACGGTGTACTTTCGAAGGATTTTGGTGGTCTTTGGCCATATTACCAAGGTCACAATCTCGAACAATTGATGGTTCGTAGCAAATTTAAAGGCATACGCTCTAGGAGTCTTAGTCCGATCATCGCAGTACACAAAGCTGCATGATGCACTTCACGATTCATAAGAAAGATACTGTTAGAGAACTCTGATCCACGAAAATTTGCTTACGCAACAGCAGAATCACGCACGACCCTCAGCAATGAGGAATACGACGTGAGTGGAGGAGGCATTAATTCCGCTTGTATCAGGCTGTCTTGGCGGAATTTAGCCTGTATGAGGTGAGGTGAGCCTTATGCTGTGACTGATTAGCTAAGATTATAATTATTAGAGTTAGAGAGCGGAAGGCGCGGCGTGGGTAGGCCCCCCACAAGGTTGACTGATGACCTGGTAAAGGTTGCTGGAGTTCGCTGGATGCGGGTGGCGCAGGACCGGCCACTTAGGCACTCTTTGGGGGAGGCCTATGTCCAGTAGTGGACGTCTTTCGGCTGATGATGATGATGATGAAGATGATATAAGATCGTTTTTTTCGCACACATCCTCTTAGCGTTTTCCCGGTAGTGCCCTAGACGAGACCGGGGTCCGCTTTGGCATCTTATCCCAAGATAATGCTTTGGCAGTTTCTTAAAATATCACGCCGTTAGCCTGCGAATGGCAAAAGACGTTTTGTATGGTCGTCAAACCACCGTAAGAGTATTTAGTGTCATTTTTTTTTTAACCGTTGTACCAATATATATATTTTGAAGCGCTGTTATCATTTATGTATGTTCCAATGAACGCTACTTTAACTTTACAAGCATCGACAATTTTGATAATAAAAATACTTAATTTTATTAAAAGGTTCCGTGCCCAAATAAAAAAATAAACACACAAGGAATTTATGAAAATACATTTCAAATATCCCTAGAGGCCCGGACATGCATTTTCGTTAGAATTCGTTATTCTAAAATAACTCGTTGACGGCTTTTTGATGCAAATTTCTGTTTTTAACGCGGGACTATAAATTCGTGTTCGATTTTTCATTCATACGATGTAGCTTTGAAATTGGAGTTTTGAAAATTGTCAGCAAACATGTATTGCGTACACAACTACTTGATTGCAGCTATTTATGATTTGGAACGCTGTGAATGAAGGCTAAATTATTAACAACATAATAAATAGTTCTGTTGATACAGGAGGTTAATATTTCCCCCTGGGCAGTGCCCGCCCTGTCGGGGCAGGGGGGCTTTGTCTGGGACTGGTCACCCACTGTGAAGCTAAGAGGCACCCAGGGCCGGCCTGTTTGGGCTGCCGGCTGGCCCGAGAAGAGCGCTCCTACCGGACTTGACTAAGCCCGCTTATGATGGGATGGGAGGGACCGTACAGGAAGAGGAGTACCGGTTCGCCGTTCTCCCTGTCTTCTGCGGCCGAGGCGGGATCGCAGGGGGAGAGGCGTGTTGGTATGACGGTGTGCCACTCTCCCTACCCCCTGAACTTGGCGGGGCTGTTCCGCTGAAACGGCATTGGTTGGACCGCAGAGGAAGAGGATTGCCGGTATCACAGTGCCTCGCTTTCTCTATCCTCTGCGCCCGAGACGTGGTCGGTGGCGGAACCACAGACCTGAACCGCCACCGGGTGCTGAATTTCCGCATTAATGATCTCCTCGTAGAGGACTCAGCGGGGTCCGCTATTGAACAAGTGAAGATTGAGGAGGCAGGCGCGTCAAAACAATCTGGCGCGCCTCACGTGGAGGGCCGCCGCGAAGAGCCGCTTGAATCAGAATCAGAATCAGAATAATTTATTGCATATCATATTACAGACATATGGATGGAATTACAAAAGTAGGTATACATGTGACGCCCTGTCAGGGCACAGCAATATGAGAGGGCTTATTATTAACTTAAGTATAAAGTAATATTAATTAATTAATTACATCGCTAAAATACTCATTCAAGTTGTAAAAACATTTTTTTATTAATAACAGTTTTAAGTGTTTGATAAACAATCTTGGGTTATCTAAGTTTTTTATAGCATTCGGAAGGTGATTATAAATTTTGACAGCCATATAATGGGGACTACGCGATACAATTTTCAGTGTCGTAAGTGGCAATTTAAGTTGATTTATATTACGGTCATTTCTTTTTATTTTCGTTGATTTTTTTGGCGAGTATAAATTTATATGTTTCTTAACAATTTTGCATGCCTCTAGTATATAAATGGAGGTATTACAGTAAGTATTTTGTGTTTAGTAAAATATGGTCACATTTAGTCGATCTTTTATACCCACATTTATGCTATAAGTGGCGCTGGAACATACGTTTCATGTGCTCTGCCTACCCCTTTTGGGAATAGAGGCGTGAATGTATGTATGTATGTATGTATGTATGTAAAATATGGTTTGCATGATTCCATTTGGTCTATTTGAAATAAGATTCTGATACATTTCTTTTGTAAGATGAAGATTTTTCCAATATCACAGCTGTTTCCCCACAGAACTAAGCCATACGATATTCGCGAGTGAGCGTACGCATAATACGCCGAGAGGGCTGTTTTAAAGTCTGTCACACGCTTAAGGTGGTGGAGGGCGTATATAAAGGACGATAACTTTTTTGTTAAATTTTGAATATGGCATTTCCAGCTCATATTGGTATCTAGTTCTATGCCTAATAAGTTTGCAGAAATAACGCTGTCTAAGTTTATGTTGTTATATTTATAATTTATCGGAAGTGCCACTTTTTGATGTGGTTTAAATTGGATAATTTTTGTTTAATTTATGTTGAGCTGGAGGTTATGGGTTTGTAGCCAGTTTGTTATTTTATTTAAAGTTGAGTTCAATTTATCATGCACTTCGACAGTACTAGAGCATGGTAACAGTACTGATATGTCATCAGCGAAGAGCACACAATGCTCGTCCAATACGTTAGGAAGGTCGTTTATGTATGTAAGAAATAGGATACATCCTAAGACGCTACCCTGAGGGATAGAGCCCTTAACCGTGACTCTATCGGATCGAATGTGTTGTATTATGCCTGTGTCTAAATTTGTATGATCTATTTCTACATATTGGAAGCGATTACTTAAATAGGATTTAAACCATCCTAGGGAGGTGCCTCTTACCCCCGTGTTATATAATTTGTCTAGTAAGGTTTTGTAACAGACTCTATCGTAGGCCTTGCTCATGTCGAGCAAGAGTCCTACAGCATATTTTTTATTGTTAATAATATTGTGAATTTCTTGGGCGTATTTATAGATTGCTAGAGTAGTTGAATGGTTTTCCCTAAAGCCGTTTTGGTTTTCATGAAAAATGTAGTATTTTTCATAGAAACCATAAAGGCGCTTTACCATTGCGGTTTCGAATATTTTAGCTGATGTCGGTAGTAGAGCGATTGGGCGATAGTTGTTTATATCTGAAGTATCACCCTTTTTATGGATAGGTTTTATTATAGGGGTTTTCAGCGCATCCGGAAATACGCCTTCTGCAAAGGATTGGTTTATAAGTTCGCTATAAAGAATGCTTAAATGCTCTGCGCACGATTTTAATAGTGTGGGGGGAATTTCCTCTATCCCGAAGGAAGATTTATTTTTAAGGTTTTTTAGAATATTGATTACTTCTTTAGGTTCAGTTGGACGGAGGAAAAATGAGTTACTGATTCGATTTATAGGCGATAATCTATTTATAAGGGTTGGCTGAGTATTTCCAATGGAGGAGAAAAAGGAGTTAAAGGTATCTGCAATTGTTTTTGGATCACTTATTAAATGTCCGTCTAATGTTCTGATTTTATAATTTTTTCTATTTGTGACAGTATTTTTGTTCGTTTCTCTATTTATTATTTGCCACATTGAACGAATTTTATTGTGAGAATTAGCAAATTGATTATTATTATATATTTTTTTAGCATTATACACTGCTTTTTTGAGTATTTTACAGTATTGCTTATAATGGTTTTGTAGAATTTTATTTTTTGATTGTGATACCAATAGCTTTAATAGTCTTTTATTTCGGCATGACACTTTTAATCCTGGTGTTAAGTGGGATTTTTTGGGTTTTATCAGTATATTTTTTTGTGGGATACATTATTTAGAAGTTGATTCAAAGTGTTTTGGAAAGAGTTATAATTTTCATTTACATTTTTGTTTGATTTGATTATTTCTTCCCATTTTATATTTTGGAGTTCATTTTTGAATTTTCCTATGTTCTTGGGATTAAAATCGGGTATAGAAAACAACGATCGCTCATACCCGGGTGATCGAGTCATCCGGAGAAGAAAATATTGCACATTCCGGGATTTATGTTTTAATAGTTATTAGACTGATTTATCGGGAGCACATATAACGTCAAGCTTCTGTATTATTTTCTCAGCCTTTTCTTCTTTTACTTCTTTAAGATGTTGCCTGAAGAACCATCTGTAAAAATAATCAATATTTATTAACACTTCATTATATGTTAGGCATACTATACCTAGGTAGGTACTTATATATAACTCTTTCTGAGGACATTGGGCAATTTTTCAATGACGTTTTATCTTACACAAAAAATGTACTGGGCATAGAGTTCATTTCTATTCCATTCCTCTGTACTTTCACTAAATGCCTATCTAGCCTATTTTGGTGGCTACGATTCTATGTTGACACTGCGCAAGCACGATTTAACTTGACGCCAGCGCCATCTTTTAGTCTATTCCATACATTTCAAACTCACATTAATATCCATATCGCCGGCAGCGTGTTCGTCGCGCTGTATAGGAACACAGCGCCTGTGAAACTCTTCATAGTGAAACCGTAAAGAGACGTGTATGTCGGGTCGAATGCAAGAGCTGCCAGAGTCTCGACCAGGCTGAAGAGAGAGTTCATCTTCCCTGAAGATATAATAAAATAGAAAATAGTACTCAGCTATGATAGTCGAATAGTTTAATTAATTATTTGTAACGGCATACTTTTGAAACCTCATGCCAGTACAAACTGGCACTTACATTGTTTACTTCCTATCTCTGAAAGGTTTGTTGGCATTATCAATGACTATAGTGGCCACAGCAAGACACTATGTTTGGTGAATATCTATCGTAAATATAGGGGGACGATGCGGTACTAAATGAAAGTATGGGTTTCGAACGGAGGGTGTACTTTACAATCTTAACTCGCACCAAAAAAAATGGAATTTATGGTATTTTATTGTGATTTTCTTAAACGGATGCTCATAACATAAGGATGACCCCGAACGTGGCGTAGGTAATATAAATTGGGAAATTCAATTTATTTATCTTCTGAAGTTAGTGGAATAAAAATAGAAAAATGTGCATGTTTGTTGCATCCTCCAATACAAAATTATATTCTTAAACATGAAGAATAATTTACTTTAAAAACAAAGTTTTTACCGACTACAATTTAGTACTCCGCCAAGCCACGAGAACATTTCCACATTTTTTTTACAATTTACCACATGAACTGATTTCCGATAGCAAATGCGTTGAATATTACAGAAAAAAACAGAATCGCTGTATACGAGTACAAATGGGCCGATAATATTTGAGGACTTCCTTCGATTCCCCAAGATCAACACCAATGGCACTTCATTAGTTCCTATTTCAACGGAATCTTATCAGAATCTGAGACGTACTTTTGCACTTTAAAGTACATAATTGAGGAATTCGATAAGTCATCTGTGGCCTTCATCATCAATTCCTCGCCAAAAAATTTATGATTTCCGGGTGTAAATACACGAGTTATAATAGAAAATACCAAAAACACTACACGCGTGCCTAATAAAATTGGGGAGTTCCCTCAATTCCTCATGGATCCCATCATCTAACTGAATTTTGAAAAAAATGGGACCCACCTAGAAGCATATACCTATATACACCTATATACATACGAACAAAAAAAAATCGAATCGGCTCATCAATGACGGAGTTCTGAGGTAACAAACATAGAAAAAAAACATAAAAAAATACAACAGAATATAGAACCTCCTCCTTTTGTTTGAAGTCGGTTAAAAACTGACGTAATGTGTTTCCCTACAAACCTATTTCCCTACAAACTTTACACTAAAAAAGCGTTTTAAACGATTTATCCATACTAATATTATAAATGGGAAAGTGTATGTGTGTGTTTGTTTGTTTGTTTGTTTGCCCGTCTTTCACGGCAAAATAACGGAACGACAAATTAACGTAATTTTTAAGTGGAGATAGTTGAAGGGATGGAGAGTGACATAGGATAGTTTTTACCCCCGAAATCATCCCCTAAGGGGGTGAAATTGAGGGGACGAAAGTTTGTATAGTATTTGACTATTCAGTCAACATTACTAGTCGCACTATTTTTTCTTTAATCATCCGACGTCACACGCCTACATTAAAATAATAAATGTCACTATATTTATAACGGTCACGTTATATTCTATGTATTTTAGCTTTCTTTTATTTAGTTAAGGATATCCTCTTCAATTTATCGTATAGGTGCTGTATTTTCTTATCAGTCTACTCTGTATGTAAAGATCTGACAGCAGAAACGTCCGCTAACGAAATTGCAAATTTCGATCAAAGTGGAAATTTGAAAAACTATTCGCCACGAGGCGTAATTACAGTAGTGGAAAGGATTGAAAGATTCGTCGCCCTTAGCGGACTCAGGCTAGCTCAATTGGCAAGAGCGATGGACGGATTCCAGAGGTTGTGGGTTCAAATCCCGCTCACGGCGAATAATTTTTAAATTTTCCACTTTGATCGAAATAAAGGGCAGTAAATAGTGTGATGTGGCTTCTTTTGTTACCGCTCGTGAAAAGTACAAAACTGTACGTCTTCCCTGAACAGGAGGTGCGGAAAATTGCCACTATCTACATATAATAGCCAGCACGGCTATCATAGGACGGCCCGCGAACTTTTTCGCGTCGACATAGACTATCCAACTCTTTCTAAGCATTCAAATTGAAAGAGACGGATAGTCTATCTCGCTGCGACGCAGCTTGAATAGCCGTGGGTGTTTAATAAAAATACGTACCCATTTCTCTGCTGGGAACCAATTTTGAAGCCATAGATCTTAATGATGTGAACGTCGTAGCGTTCAATATTTCAACTAAAGGAACTGAAATAGAAAGATACATTGATTGTGTGACATACGTATTGATTTAAAGTGGTTCGCATTTCATACAACACGTTATTTGACAGTATAACCTAGAATATAGTTTGAGAAATAAAGTTTTCCCAAAGTATCGCGTCCCAAACTTATTCCTAAAATTGTTCTAGTTTATGCAAGTTGGTTGATTCTAGGAAAGGAAAAATTTCGCGCATATGGAAAGCCAATTTATGAAAGTTTGTTACATAAGTTTCTTAACATATCACGCCGTTAGCCTGCGAATGTCAAATAACGTTTCGTATGAAAAGCGAACCACCTAAACTTTCACGATTCTCACACATAATTTTCACTAAACGGCACTTCATCGCATATAATTAACTTATTTATTAAACTCGCTGAGGTCTCTCGACGTTTCGGATGTGTCCCAACGTGTAAGTTCGCAGGAACATGAAGAAGTTAATTATACGATTAAGTCCCGTTCAGCTGTTCTCCTCCACAGGTGGCATTTCTCAGCGAGCCTTAGCTCCCTAATGTATGAAGGATAAAAGACTGATAAAAAGATTAAGTGACCGAGACAGATAGTTCCGAAAGCTCAGTTGGTTAGTAGCGACGCGCCATGTGTGCCTGTGGTAGCCAGTTGGAATCGGGTTTGGAGCACATTTGTTTTCCATAATTTGAAATTTATAGCAATAGCAAACTTGAAATCAAGCAAACCATACGCGTACAAGAAATATCTTAGAACAACTAAAATCTAATGTATCAATCAAACATTTACAAAAATACCGTAAAAGAACATAATTCAATACTACTAATAAATCAAAGGTTAAGTAACGTTTTAATATTTATTACAGACCCTGGCATATAACTTGCGCAACGCGGGGCGAAGTAGGGGAACAGCACGTACAATTCGCCTTGCGAGCTGCCCCTCCGGAATATTTACCGTTAGCTTTTCGGTGAAGGAAAACATCGTGAAGAAACCGGTCTTATCCCAATAAGGTCTAGTTTTCCCTCTGGGTTGGAAGGTCAGATGGCAGTCGCTTTCGTAAAACTAGTGCTTATGCCAAATCTTGGGATAAGGTGTCAAAGTGGATCCCAGGCTTCTTTAGGGGCATTACCGGGAATAACGCTAGGAGGATGATGATGATGATGATGAAATGTCAAACTTACCCATGAACATTTGAAAATCTGTGGCAACGAATGCGATGAACACGGAGCCGACCAGTTTGCTGACGATGGAGATGAGACACAGCACGGAGTCATCCCAGCCCCAGCGTTTGCTGAACACGCTGATGGAGAACAGGGCTCCTGGAATTTATTGAAATGAAATGAATTTGTTGCTAAAAATGGGTCACATTAAGTGGTATTAAAATAAAATTCATTTACGAGTACAGCCGTTAGGCTCCTAGCCGATTTGCGTAGTTAGCACAAACATCTATTTATTAAGATAAGGTAATATAAAGGATATTCCTCAGTTATTAATTTCTTTTTACTAGTTTTCTTATTTATATGAACTCTTTGAGATAATACACACATAGTTCGCAAAGCCATTATAATTTTTATACGCGATTCGTTCTGAATTTTAGCGGAAATGGATTTGTTGTCCTCAGCAGTTATTGCATTCCATGTATTATTAAATTAAAAACGCAAAATGGGTTTCTGTCCTCACCAAGTGAACTAGACCCGCTTTTAAAGCGATTATGTTATCTCATTTTCTCCCTTTAGTTAGTTTGATATACATAGTGTGCTCTTCAACCGTGCACGAACTTTTGAAATTTTAATATATGTTGTGTAAAACGGAATAATTCATTACTTATTTAACTTATTTCTGAACGTTCAGATTTGAGCTAAATTAATTATTAATATTTTTCGTAATAATCATGAAAAATACCCCTTGTGATATATAGAAGAAATGGGAAATTTCCGGATGAAAACAGCTCATAATGTTCTATTTTAACAAATTATTTCGCCTAGGCTATAAATTAAACATCAATGGCTTTATTTCAGATATATTCATAATTTAAGAGCTTTAGCGTTTCAAATAGCATCTTCAACAACTGGTAGCCCTTTAAAAAACGATATCATCCTTACCTAAGGAATGTGTGACGATGCTGTAAGTAGAATAAATGCTGTACTTGACAGCATCCCAGTTGAGACGGTAACGCAGAAATAAATACAGCACCTTGTTTTCACCTGTAGAAAATAATAAGTTTCTGACAAAAAATTCATATTTGGTACAAGCTTTTGTTGCCGAATGTACTATTGTAACAATTCTAAGGAGCCCAAACTCAACGGAATTACGTCGGTCAAGTATATAATTCCTTTTCTCCATCATCAAATCAGAACAAAGGTACTATATTATTGAATTGTCATTAAAACTATACCTTTACCCAAAATTTCAGCTCATTCACTTGTAAATATCTGCTTCAAAATTGAGTTGAAAGATTCTACCCAAAAAGTTACATATTTAGTTAGTTAATAAAAAACTTGTACTAAAATCAATAATTATTTTCATGTAGGTAACATTGCACGAGCAATAATTAATCACGTATTCCAAGTTTTTTTAGAATCAATAGATTAACAAAGAGGAAGTAAAGGAAAATAGTTTAAAATGGGATCTCTTTGGTAACCATTAAACAAACCCTCACCCCGAAAGGACCGCCTGATGGAATTAAACATGCTGACACGACCTCTGTAAAATTGCATGTTTTAACAAAGGCAACCAATACAAAGCACTGAGAAAACATGCCAAAGTTCAGCTGGTCACAAAATATTCCCCATCTTTGAGTAAAAGTCAAGAAATCCTGAGCTAACATTAAATTGAATCTTAAATATACATGCATGAGAGGAGGCCTGTGCCCAGCAGTGGGACGTATATAAGCTGATGATGTGTGATGTGACTGGTGAAAATGGGTTTTCAGTGACTAACACGACTGGTTCCTCTGTTCATCACCCTGCGTTTTTCCGAAAGCGTTTATCCGAAAGCCTGAGATCTGCTTTGGCACCTTATCCCAAGATTTAGCGCAGGCAAGTTGGTTTACGCAAGCAAAGGCCATGGCCACCTATCGTTCCAAGCCAAACTAGACCTTGATGAGAATTAGAACATTTTCCTCGTGATGTCCTTCACTAAAAAGTTACTGTTTAATATTTCGTACATAAGTTTTTTTTTGGTCCTCTTGTAAGCAATGAATTTAAACCGTCAAGCTGGGTGGAATCGGTTAATCGGTGGGGAATAGACGCAAAACATCCTCCATCAATATCTATCATTTGTATAAACAATGGAAAACTAGTTAGTACCACTTTGGGTCATAAATCTATTTGTTCTTAGCTTAAAAGCGGTATAAATACAAAGCAATCTGTATTCCGTCGGTATTCAACGACATGGTCATGAAAAATTGCAGTATTTCGTATTTGTTTCCGCATTGATAGCCTCGGTAATATGATACTTCCTACAACATTGTGTTTTGATTGTATTATGTGGCCTTGCTATGTACCACACGAACGTTGATATACAGTTAGCTGCAGAGAAACACGACCCCTGGGATTTGCGTTTATTTGCATCTAACTGTATTCTTGTGGCTTTTCGGGACCCAGTTATTCAATTTACAGGAATGTGGCAAATTCCTTACATACATCAGCTAATACGCAATCCACTGCTGGACGTAGGCCTCTCCCAAGGTACGTCACAAGACCCGCTCGCCCGTTTTCGCCATCCGTTTTTTTCCATTTCAATTTCCTTAACTACTTATTAAATACAAGCTAGCTCAACTTGAATATGATCACCTCTGACAATGAAATTTCGATACTCATTGCGGGATGAACAAGTAAAGGTTGCTGAAGCTTTAACAGGAAAATTGAAGCTCGTTAGCTCTCTATCGCTTATGTACACAAATGCGATAAAGCTGTTATGAGTGTAATACACACTATTGGACAGCAGATTACTGGAGCTACTAAATTGTAGCTGCGTGAGGTGGGTCACAGCTAGCCTAAAGTGGCCAGAGGTAATAATAATATGTTTCTTACCATGGTTTGGACCATAAGCCATCGCTACAACAATCAGTGTTAGAATTATCTTCATCCTGTTGTTGCCTTCCCGTTTTCTTGTTATGACGGCCGCAGTTTCCTTTTGCATTGTGATAAGGTATTTCGCTGTTAGGGGGTCTTTCTGTAAAACAATTTACTTCATTCAAAATATTAACTATTGGAAACAAACTAAGCGAGTACCTGATCTTGGTTTTCTGAGGAATTAGAATGTACAATTTAGAGGAGATAAGAAACCAAACTCACGAAATAAAAGATGTGGTTTCTTTAGTTAGATAATACGTCATTTTGGTGAATACTGGTGTGGCTACATAACGGCGCCTAGAGGGTATTCCTATTTTTCTACTTGACTCGATCTACTTTTTGTACCCTTTGACCTAATCTTTCACGTAAACCATATCTTCCCTCTCACTAAACTCTACACATTCATAGTTTGTAATTTTCAAAATAATTAGAGCTTATGCAAAATGTGTACTTATCTAGAATTATCTCTCTTACCTTTTCATTTGCATCGTGATCAGGCTTCGTATTCCTCTTCAGGCGTATGCATCCATACACAAATGTGAGCAAGTGTAACATTCCTGCTGTGAAAAACACTCCATAATATCCTCCAAACTTCAACAGGAATCCACTCAAAGATGTGCCAATGGGAATGCCTGCCGTCATACAAAGGTTAGCCAAGCCTACCCGGAAAGTCCTATTTTCTGACGTCGTAATATCACTGATGTAGCTAAACACTCCAAGATACAACATGACCCAGCCACCTGTAATAGCAGGGAATATAGATTCCAGGAACATCGTTACTTCAACAGGAATCTCGTCGAAGAAGTAAGTGCTCAGAATATTGGTGACGCAAACAAAAAGTTCCCCTGCTGCTGGTAGGAGAATGCAGAACTTTCTGTTCCCTGTTCGGTCGCTCCAAGCTCCCATGAACATTACAAGCAGAGTTGGCACTGCCGTCTGAATGATACTCCTCCATGTCTCGATTTGAGCTATAATCTTCTGTATTTCGGCTTCTTCTTCTGTATGGTTACCTTTTCTTTCGATCAGCGCGTCGCAAATGACGTCACCGTAATCCTTCTTCACTCTACATGTCTTGTCTAAATTAAGATTTTGTATTGCTATTCTAGAAAGCATAGATCCTATAACTAATCCCGCAAATATTGGTTCAACAGTCACATTCTCTTTGACGTAACATACCTTTTCACAAAACGATTTTGTTTTGAACTCATTCTTTTCTTTTAAAGGTTTTTCTTCCACAATAGTCGTCGGGTCACTCATTGTCCTTGACGTAGTATCTGTCGATGCTGCGTCTTCAAACACTTTCGCTTTAATGGTGGTTCGGAAGTTTATTTGTACTCAGATAAGTCCTGTTTTCCTTTTATATAAAGCATGTTCCAAATATTTTTTAGTGTAGTTGCACTGTTTTGGAACATCTCCGAATGTTTTGCTGTGTATCCATATTTCGGTGTCATCTGATGAAGATGGGTTGTGTTTCAATTTCTATTCACTACTTGTATGTACGTAACAGAGTAGACTGCCTTTCATGTCGCATCACTCTCCCGATGAATGCACGTTTACAAACAGATCCAATGTGTGTTATTAGTGTCCATTGCACAGTTATTCATTATACTCGTCACGCAATTGGCGCACACTGTAAGTGACTTGTTATCATTTTATATGAAAGTTAAATAATACTGTTTACACTTAGCACGACTATTAGTTAACATTAAATGCTCCTAATACGGCCCTTGATATAAAATCAGTTTGTTTAAACATCGTATATCATTCAGGATATTGTCAGATGGCATATGTAGGTATGGTTCGGGTGCGTCTACACTACATGACTGTATCGGACTGAGTACTATATACTGTGACATGACATGCATTAAAGAGGACGCGTCAACCATTGCAATAATATGCATAAAAAAGACATCAGCAGCTAGACTTAAAATGGTGGTGTTATAAATATTCACAAGGTCGTATGCGTAAATAAATAAATGTTCATAAACAACATAATCATGTACTTGAAATATTTCGTCAAATTACACGGTTTAGTTGGAGAGTGGGTTTGTTATAAAGTGGATCCTTTAAAACGACAAACACTCCATGGATCGAACCGTAGCACGTGACAGACATGGCCATCCGTAGTAGGAAATGCAGAACCGGTACTGTTTCAAAAAACCGGGATTTTCGGGACTGGCTGAAATCAGAACCGGGATTTCCCGGTTCTTTCGGGACTTTCGGGACAAACCTTCAATACTCATCGATGCTTCAAGAATTAACAATAAACCACAATATATCAATAGATTTTACGAGACAAAATTAAACTGATGGGGTAGTTATATTATAATAAAAAGAGGGCATTGCGATCAAGACACAGCTTTATTAATACTTTTAATCATCACCATTATTCATCGACACTCCACAGTTATAGATCACCACTATCATTTGTTAAAACAACAACAACAGGGCAGGTTAAAACAATATCGGGCGTACGAGATGAAATTGGTATATTCTGTTGTTTCTGTATATACAATTATACATAGTATTAAGCATGAGAGGGAACATGCAGTAGTCTCCACGCTGGCCCAGTGCGGGTTGGGGACTTCACACACACATTTGAATTTCTTCGTCAATGTATGCAGGTTTCCTCACGATGTTTTTCATTCACCGAAAAGCTAACGGTAAATATCAAATGACATTCCGTCCATAAGTTCCAAAAAACTCATTGGTACGAGCTGGGATTCGAGCCCACGACCGCCCTCTGACAGCCGCATGCCTGAACGGCTAGGCTACTGTAGCATGTCCCGTAACTCTTTAAATTTAAATAACAAAATATACAGTGCGTTACCGGTAGGCGGGCTTTTTTAAAATAGGGTAAATTAACGGAGTTCTTTAACTTGCGAGCAATGAACAACAAAGTAAATTGACAAGTAATAGTAAATGAAAGCTCTTCATACTTTGTTTAGTACGGCGTCATACACCTAGTCCATTGAAGGTTTGTATTTTGTAAAATTAATTGCGCAGTTAATTTACATAATTATGATTTGCAAATACATGCAAACAATTGCTAATGGAACATATTATTATCAGTTTTAATAAATGCCCTCATGCCGGTAACACACAGTTTAATTTCTCTAATTTTATCATTCAGCCTTATCTTAATTAGTGTTTGGTATAAAATCAACATTGCTCAGTCCATTAAATCTTATAATGCATATATCACTAACAGTCGATCTTAAATTATTGAGTCTTCAAAATCAACGCGATTTCAATAGCTAACAATCAGTCTCATCCATTTATATTTATATTTTTATTAAGTATGTAAACATGGATCACTGCAGGTCCTGGATACCAAAATCACGACATAACAACACATAAATAGGTACTTTACGGAGCCACCCTGATGAGCGATGGATGAATGATGACTGGGTACTTGGGCAGTGAAATTAGCGAACCGAAGTCGGTGTGCGGGGCAGGGCGGGCAAGGGACGACCGCTGAGCCGTGGCCATGGCTAGGAAAGGGGTAAAGAAGAGGAAAGGTGACGCCAAACGTTCGAGCGCGCCTGACGGCACAAGCAGTACGAAGACGTAAGCTACAGCCTCACGCCGCGCGTGGCCAAGTTGCAGGGGAAGGAGGCGCACACTCATGTGAGTAGCTGTGTGTGTGTGTGCGTAGAATGTTACGTTACGTACGTTATTCCTTTCTAAAGAAACGCTAAAATGTATTTCCCGAAAGTCCCGGTTTTTTTTTGTTGTCCCGGTTTTTTTAACCTAGTAAAGCCGGGATTTTCGGTTCCGGGACGTCCCGGGTGCAAACCCTGCGTAGGTACTTACTGTACGTGTACACAGATCGATCTTAATTTAAGTCTAAGAATAAAACGTTTTATATACTGCTGTTAATTGCCACCTAATTACCTAAACTTAAGTGGCAGCTTAGTGGGTGTAGATCATAATGTATTTTTTTTTGTATGTTAATATGACACTTTTACTTTTACTCCTATCGATCGTTACAAAAGTTATGCTGTCATCGCTTTGGTTTAGTGTAAGTAGTGTTAAAAAAATCAAAAGTGTGTGGACGCAGCTCCATAGTTGACACTCCGGAGACTGGTTATCTTTATGGCCAAGCACATGACTCTGTATGCATTAGATGATTCTACACTTTTAAAAAGAGTAGTAAGCAAGTGAATTTGAGAAACACACCACTTTTTCCTGCACTTAATAATGAAACTAACGTGTTACTAATCTTTCGTTTTTTTGTCACACAAACTGCAAAAAAGTCCGTAGAATAATTAGTCCGAAACCATCAATTTTCCGAAATTAAAATAGTCATTTTCTACGAAACTAATGCATTGTACGCGCGTCACGTAGATCTAATGTCTCTTTATGTATAGAAAAATTCCCGTTGGATAACCGCGCGCGTTCAAAACGTTACGTGATTAACCCTCTTGTGTACCCATCTTCAATGAGTTTTGCAATAAAGTGAGAACGCAAAACACATTGAAATCACATTGAGAGGCGCAGTGTCGATCAATATTTGTACTCCTGCCCTGCGTGGGTACTTTGCCTTAGTGATTATGTATTTCATTTTGAAGTAGGTGTTTATTCATGATAAGCCTAAGTTGGTTTTCTACATAGGGGTGTTAGTAATTCAACGTAAGTATTCCTGCTTAGGGGTTAAGAGGTTAATTTAAAAAATTTGGATGTCATAATGCATTATGCAAAAGTGAACCATTATTATCGAGATATAATTGCTAGGCAAACTTTTTTTTCCTTGCTGTAGTCAGCTCGGCCACTTTAGAAGTACATTTAAGTAATTAAGTACATTTTGCGTTCTAAAAGGGACAAAATTAAAAGAATGTCTCGGTGACCCATATGGCCTCCAGATATAACTCGCAGCAAATCTGTGACTGGCAGCGCTGCAAGCAAAACAGGGCAAATAAATTCAAAAATTAGCATTTTAATATTTTTTGGAGGCCCAGCTGCCATTAAAAAACTTCTATTATCTCAAATACCGTTCACTTGTGCATAAGGCATAATGTGATCCAAAGAGTTGCAATCATCCTCCACTATAACCCGGTATCACAATTAATGTATGAAGGGTAAATCAAACAACAAATATCAAATTGTGTCTATTAGAAAGTAAAATGCGTTTTTTTGAAATTTGATACTAACCATTACTTACATTACTTTGTAATGCCCATTTTTTTTGTATACCTACTGTATATGGTTGTAATTTTTATTGCGGCTGATTTTTTTATATATTGAGGAAGAATAAATAATCATTATCATCATATCAGCCGAAAGACGTCCACTGCTGGACATAGGCCTCCCCCAAAGAGTGCCAAAGTGACTGGGCTTGTTGTAACGGGGGTTACTTGTAACAATAGGTTAAATCCGATAACACGAACCTTATTAAATACTTAAGACTTATACTTTTGTTTTTGAGCTTTAAAAGAAATGAAATAAAGAAAAATATTTATTTGTGACACAAACAAAACGACAAACATTTCATAAAAATACAAATAAACTCGTCACGAAATTGGTCCCAACTCATTTTTTTTTTGATACTATGTCGAATTAATGTTCATTGCGTTAATCTTCTTAGAGTAATCATTTATTATTTGGATTTATAAGTATGTTTTAATTAGCTTTGTAAAGTTTATAGGTTTTCAGAATATTGCATTACTTTATAAAACGAGCGAATGGGGCAATCAGTTACAAATTTTCGGGGCAAATTGTAAAAACTTACAATCCCAATTTGCTACATTTTTTTATTGTGTGACCAATATATATTTATTTTCTTATGTGTTGTGCAGTTAAGAAATAGTGAAATCTTATCATGTATTATTAATTTCAGGATGAGTAATTAAAAAACAAAGACAAACACAAACAGGTCATCATAAAGTCAGGATGTGTATGAACTGGCCGCAAATGAGGTTTTGTTTATTTCTGTTCTATTTAAAATAAATAAAATAATATTCTAAATTTGACTAGAATTTTCAGTATCTCAAGTTACTCCGAGCCCGTTACATCTTGCCCTAATATTTAATTTAAATTGCTTTTACACCAAACAGGGTATTTTAATCTAACTGACATTTTGATTAAATAGTCTAATAGTTACGCAATAAATGTGTAGGTATACATCTGCCATATGTAGAGATTTGAAGTCATAAGGATTTTGCCAAAAAGTGTTACAACAAGCCGCAGTCTCCTTATACGTGAAAAAAAAACATCTCGAATCCACTATAACGTTTTTATCTTATTGAGTACTTTTTTATGTGACAGTAAATAATAATATAATCAATGCGCAAGTATCACCATCTCTTGAATTTTTTTTTGTTTTGATTCTTTTCTGTGCTGCGTGAAAAACCACCTGAAAAAAGCGAAAACATAGGTAAAACATTGTACATAGGTGAGCTGTTGAACTAGCGCGCCAGTCTTTTTATATATTTTTCTAAATTTCGAATATCTCGACAATAAAAAAAAAACTAAATAATTGAACCTGCTCACAGAATCTCGCAAGAATCGGTTGAGAAATACATCTTTTAGAGGACAACAGCCTGACAGACGCCTCACATACGAAAAAAAAAATTCCCCAATTGAAACGGAGAACTTCGTTCGCCTCGCTCGCTCGTTCAACTGAAGTAAATCATTTTGTATAGGCCACAGAGGCACGGTGATAATTATGGTGCTTTCAGATAACATGATAATGATGATTCACATAACACTCTGCGCGTACTGTGTGAGGTGCAACTTACCGCACCGGAACCCGAATAAATGAAGTGTTCATCACTATTACGTAAATTTTGCCTAATAATTATTGACATTCGGTTGCTTTCGCAATTTTCTCGAAAGATTAGGCTTTTAATACTACGACGGTGGTAAACAAGTATACGGTCTGCTTGGTGGTATGAAGAATCACAAGCGCCTTGCCGACCCTTTATTGATGTGAGGATTCGTTGAAGGTTGGAACCCTGGAGTATCGATTTCTATAGAGGAACTTTTTTTTTTTTAATTTATTTATTTTAAAAGAGAAAATTAATACCAAATTAATAGACGCGTACAGAAACCTGTATAAGGTTTATGCGTGACGCGAATGTATTCTAACTTCTGAACTAGGTATTCGCGTTGCCACAATAAGGGATGCGAAAGCTCCTATGCAGCTTAATGAAGAACTGGTACTTTAGTTGCCGACGGCTTACCATAATCAACAAACTTGGTTGGGTAATTTGCCGCTTTGCGTAGTGGTCAATAAAACGACTAAGCTGCACCTCCGCCTACTAGTTCGTGATTAGAAGATAGTGGAAGAAGACGTGAAACGCGTCTTCGTAGATTAAACAATCTTATATAAGTGGTGGTTGAGTAGCGACCACCTACCGGAAAGCGCGGCGAGCGTAGACCACCCAGGCACTAGGTGGATTGATGAACTGGTAAAGGTCGGGAGTCCGCTAAACGCAGGTGGTGCAAGGCCGGTCATTGTGGCGCTCTTTAGGAAGGTCTAAGCCCAGCAGTGGATGTCTTTCGGTGTATATTACAATGATGATGACGATATTAAAGGATGACAAATATTATATCTTACAGTAACACCGCGAGAACTGGAAGTGTCATGATTCCCGTGAAGACAAAGACGGCAGCGGTGAACCATTTCATGGTAGCAGCGTACAGCGAAGAGTAGATGGGGTCGAAGACCAGCGTACCAGCTGTCTCCATCAGGCTGATCAGGGAGTTGATCTTACCTTACAAAGAAAAAAAAGCGCTATGTTCCCTAATTTTGAAGCTTCCTGTTACAAAGTTAATACTTACGGCGGGTTGCATCAACTTAGGTACGATCCCAGGGGCCGTAGACAAGGTTACAATCGACAAGCGCCGACGAAACACTTTTCGTTAACATCTGTCATTCCCATACATTTTATTGATATTCTATTGGAGTTAGCGCTGGTCGATTGTAACTTTGTCTAGACCCCCAGACCGATCAACATCCATAGGTCCATAGAGACTTCTCACACCTCCAATACATTCAGATTTTATTAAAGAACACCGCTTACGATTACAGAAGGATTGGTGAATACATTCGTAATAGTCTAAATTGGCAACATCGATGGTCTTGACCTAAAACAATTGTCCCTTTGACCTGTGTTGGATGTATAGGGTGGGTTGCTCCAAACTGTCTGTAAATAGTAAGCGGTGTTCGTTAAAATCTGAATGTAATGAGTGACTAGAGGCCTTTTGTACTTTTTATTTGTTTTGTGCTATAAAATATAAATAAATAAAATGTAAATAAATATATACAGCTGCCGGCGCCTTATTTAGCGTTGATTGTAATCGTAAGTAGGTGCAACCCGCCTGTAAACTCGTTACATTTTAACTTTTAGCTTTGTAAAAGGTGCCATAGGTATTTTTTATGAGCCATGTCGGTTAGTCTGTGCTCTTCAGTAAAATTCTGAGAACGATTCTGTCAAATTACAGTGACTCTGGCAATAATACTATTTGCCCCTTATCTTTTTGTTACTATTTAAAACATTGTTTTAACCAGGGTTTGTCTTATGAACACAGCTACACTCATATGCATTATTTTGAATTGTAGAGGTGCCACGTTATTATATATATAGTGAACTCAAACATTAAACGCGTACAACCTGGCCCAGTATCATGGTCGGCCTTATCACGCAATAAGTGACAAGATAGAGCGTCCGTCTCGTTCTATTGAACGGTGTCAGCCAGTGACGGACGCTCTATCTTGTCACTTAAGTATCGCGTGATAAGGCCGACCATAATAAGGGGCCTGAATTATCTATATTTAATTTTAGTAGATCTTGGTAAGCAAACGATATGCAGAGGGGTAATCACGTCAATTTTTAACGTAATCACTGTAATTTTTCCATATAAAATTTTACATTTAGAAAGAAACAAAGAAAAAAAAAGAAAGAAAATAATTCATTAGTGCATAAACTATACATAGATGAAAGTGTAACAAATCCATTATTCTAAGTAATTTGCACTAAAGGGCTTGCACTCAGCTTAAGGTCACGAAGCTAGCCAGAGGACACATTCCGTGACGCTGATTTTCAGTGAAGCCATTTAGATCTACCTAACGTACGTACAATGTAATCGACTTGCAGGACTTACTAAAAAATCGTCGGCGGGTTAGAATACGCCAAAAGAAGCATGATTTATATGTAAAAGGTTTCTCTAAAATCAAGAACACCTGAGATATTGGACCCATCACGTTCGCGAAACAGGCTTAGGTTTAGGTTCGTTAGGCTTCAGATGCCCAAAGGGCAAACAGCCTAGAAATAGGAGGATAGAAACTTGTAAGTTACAAAAAAAATTGCAGCTGTTATGATAGATTTGCACTTTTGATGATTTGAGAAAAATATAAGTAATTTTTTGCGTACCCTTTGGTACACCCCGACCGACATCTTAAATACTCACCTAATTCTTCGACAGGTACCAATTTCGACGCCATTGATCTCATCGCAGCATACGTAGGAGCATGCAGAATTTGTATGATGGGCACTGCAGTGATCAAAATATGTTATAACAATTTCAAAATCTATTTTCTGCAAAAAAATATAAATAGGTACTTCAAACTAAAATTTTACCCAGTGAAATAAAATTGTAAATTACTCATCCAGGGGGTAAAACAAAGAATGTCCTAGCATGGTTAGCGCAAGGCAGCGCGCGAGCTGTCTCGCGGCGAAATACACTATCCTTCTCTATCTAGTACCTAGTCTATCACCGCGACATAGCTCGCGCGTCGTCTTATGGTAACCGCGCTGATCGCTGGTATTTCACACTCAAGCCGAAAGCAAGTCGTAATAGCCGCCTTGTGTTGCGTTTTTGTGTGTTTTGTTTTTGTGTTAAATTATAAGTTTTGTATTTGATAGTATGTTAGTCTGTAAGGTATTTGTAAATATTATGGGCGTTGTTGCCTGACTCAAAAAACAAATAAATAAAAATATGCGGGATGAGGCTTTCTTTATTTTTCGCCCGCGGTGAGCACGAATGTTTATGTCTCGCCACATATACTTCACATAATACTTCCTGGCAGAAGTAGGAGTTTAAGCAAGTGGTCCCAACCTAATTGCCATTGCTTTCCAAGAACAAATGTACACAGCCTACTAGGGTCCTTGACGTGGCACAAGTATATGGACACTTTATGTCAAAGTAATATAATAATGATAGTAATTTATTCAACACGATTGTATGCATACACCATGACCGCTCAACAAAACAATTTAGATTAAACTTAAACAGTAAAACATACAAACAAGTAGCTCCAAGTAGCCCTCGACACCGCTAGGTCCCAGGGACTTGGGCTCAGAAGCTGTTATTCTGCCATCCCCGTGGTTAAATCTAGCAAGGTGACCCTTAATATGGGTTAAATTCGACCTAAGAGGATATTTCTATGTTAAGATTTAAGCCATATGTCACTTTGATATAAAGTGCTCATGGCATGCACTGGTACAACGTCGAACACTGGGAAGTTTACCTTGCATCGACAATATTTGAGAAGATCCATCTTCCGCCCGTCTTTTCAGAAATACTACGGTGCTACTAGTACTAAAATAGTACTTTATGCGACTGATCCATAATGAGAGGCCTTAAAGTACGAGTGTGGTTTTATGAAACGAGCGTTAGCGAGTTTCATAATAGGATCACACGAGTGTTTTAAGGCCTAATTATGTACAATTGCATACACTACTTTATCTACACACAAAAAAGCAACAAAAAAAATACAACAGCAATGGCGGCCATTCGTCATGTCAATTTTTTAAATCATAGACAATCGAATGAAGTTCCTACTTTCATATCACTCGTTTTATATTGTAAAAAAATACTAAATTTTCACGTTATATTTGTTGTACATGTTACATAAAAATCTTAAAGGTAAGGGTAAAAAAAAGGCATCAGTCCAAATGCGGGGGGAGAGCAGCACCGTCGTCGAAGCCGAGCCAATTGACGTTTCGTATCGATAAATGTTTTAATATCTATGGATACTAGAACCCGCTTGAGTTCTAACAGCTGTTCCAAATTTAAAATCATAACGATATAAAAATTTGTACTGTAGTAACATTACAGTGCAGATTTTACCTACTACCACAGACAAGAAAGTTCTCATAGTAACATCGGTTGTAATAATGCTGGTCATTTCCTACGGTTTCTGAACGCATTTTAGAGCACTAATGATGTGTGCGTGGATAAAAGTATGTGTAAAGTCTGGCAAACGAAAGCGTGACCTGGACTTTTTTTAAAGTGGCAACATTATAATCTGTCAAAGGCACGTCAAATTCTTTGGTTAGAGTTTTCAGTATTTTGTTTACATAATTATCTTGCATTAATAATTGCCGTAATATGGGTAAAACAATAAAAAGTAATGTGCAAAAGCTGCTTCATACTATGATCAGTAAGTTCAAGCAAAAACAAAAGGAGAAAGAAGTTGTTTTCCAAGAGAAACAACGATGTTTAGATGCGATGTCGGATTTTTTAGGTTAAAATGACTTTGTGATCTTAATTCTTGTCGGCTGATTATTTGTTACTAGCTTTTGCCCGCGGCTTCGCTCGCGTTAAATTCGGGGTAACACGGTTCGGTTCCCCTTTCCTGATTTAGAACACAGAAGAGAACTCGGAACAGAATATTATTTTAATACGCTAAGTTGTATACGATATTATATGTCTTTCCATTTGGGGATAGAATGTAAAGATTCTGGGGATTGGAAACACGCGAACATTCTAAGTTCACCCCAGCCACCTTTAATGTTTGTCCTTGCGCTTTGTTAATGGTCATAGCGAAAGTAAGCTTAAGAGGAAATTGTAGCCTTTTAAACTGGAACGGGAGATCTGTGGGAATTATTGGGATCCGTGGGATCATTACATTTTCACCATTTCCTACGCCGGTTAAGATAGTGGCGCTAATGATATTGCAGCCAAGTTGTGTGACACGAAGTCTCGTCCCATTACATAATCTCGGGGCATCCGACGGGGGACTGGGACCCCTAGTTTTAATTGAAGCTTGTGTGAGGGTACACCTGGCAGCTCAACCGAATTCAGAAACTCTACGGGATGTGATGTGCTCTGTTCTGTATCCATAACTGAGTCTACTGATAAATACTCTGTTCTCCTCCTGTACCTCCTGGTACTTTACTCAATATGTCTGAATTTATTTTGTTGACAACATCATTTTTTGGTGCTAAAATTGCTTTTTCACATACATATTGATTTTGGTGTATATTGTTTTGTAAATCTGGGTAAACACTTGCAACTAATTCTGAATCAATTAATTGTCAAAAAACTCCCGTCAGTGTCACACAGCCCTCGGCATCAGTTTCTAACCGACCGTCTCCTATTTTCAATAGTGTTTCGGCATGGTTGCCAGCATTTGTGTATCATATAGTTGCACTCTCGTATTTGTAGTCAAACTGAACTTTCTTACGGTGGCCCATAGAGTGGACGACTTGAGACATGCTTAATTTCGTCTGCATCAGGTGTCCCCTTCTGAATGACTGGTAACGTTTGGCGGAAATCATCAGCCAATAAAACCACCATCCCTCCCATAACATCGATACCGTTGCGCAAATCCTAGACCGTTCGATTTAGTGCTTCTACCGCTTTTTTGTGCGCCATAGTACTTTCAGCCCACACTAAGAGTTTGCACTGACGTAGCATAGCACCCCGTGCGCTATTTTACTAAAATTACAGACTGTTTTAATTAAATTACCTTATTATTCGTTTGTATCATAGAACCTGGACCAATTTTCCTGAGAGTCTCACACAAGTTTCCATCCCCTATTTTAGGGGCTGGGGGAAGATTTCCAAGACAAAATAAGGCAGGTATTTTTCGTTGGTTAACAGAGAGACAGTGTACCAATTTTTAGCTTCCTACCTTGAGGACTGCGAAAAGTCCCATATAAAATTTCACCCCCTTTTGTAAAGAGTTAGGGGCAGATTTAAAAAAAAATGCTGCACGATTTTTTTGTTAGTCACAAATAGTCCGCATACCAATTTTTAGCTTTCTACCTTGAAAATTGCGGAAAGCTCCATATAAACTTCCACCCCCCATTTTAGGGAAGTGGGGGGGGGTTAGAAAAAGATAAAAAGTACCCTATGCCACTCTCCATCTCTTCAACTATCTCCACATAAAAAAATACTTCAAATCGTTGCTCCGTCTTGCCTTGAAAGACGGACAAACAAACAAACAAACACATACACGTCAACATTTATAATATTAGTATGGATGGTTATTTTTGATTACATTCAAAATTTGAACATATCATCTATGAGAAACAAATCAATTTGATTTCACCTCAATTGTAGGTACCGACTATTAGTTAGTCGATGTTGATTTTTAAACTGTATCATTTTTTTTATGTATCTGAGATTAAAAAACACTTAGGCGAGAAACAATTAACAAAACAAACATCATGAATCTGAATCTTAAAGCCTAGAATGGCATGCCTGCATTTGTATCACTCAGGCTTTTGGATCATATTTTTACCTCCGATTTCATCCCTTTGAGGGATGATTTCGAGATAAAAACTATCCTATATTTTAAACCAGGCTATAAAGTACATTCGTGCTAAATTTCATTCAAATCGGTTCAGCCGTTTAAGCGTGATTGAGTAACAAACATCCAAACATCCAAACATCCAAACATCCAAATATCCAAACATCTAAACTTTCACATTTATAATATTAGTAGGATAATAATATTGACGATAATGATGATACGTTTCTTATGTCTACAGATAATCTTGAAAATATTCAAGGAATCCGTAAAAAACAAAAAAATAGTAATACCACATGTAAATTATTTGTATTTGCCTCGTTTTCTCACGTTACGCTTTCGTTTGCCAGACTCTATGTATTTTGATGAGGATCACTTGCTACTTAAACACATCATTTCGGAAATCCCTGGAACATTCATTCAGGCGTCATCAGTGGACGGAATTTTGCTGTAGAAGAGGAACTTACGCATGAACATTTGGAAGTCCCGCTGTACGAACACGATGAATATGCTTCCGGCGAGTTTACTAAGAGCAGCCAGAATGCAGAGGGAAGAATCGTCCCAGCGCAAGTACTTGCTGAACAGAGTGATTGCGAATAGAAATCCTGAAAAAACACCAAACCTTAGGCCGCTACCGTGTTTGTGGGTCTCGGTGCGATATTATAGGCAGACCATTTCACTCACTCATTGAAGCGGTGACTGAGTGAAGCGGTCTACCTATAGTTCGATGTTCTAGTGGAGAGAAGATAACTCTTTTTACGTCACACCAGGCCATAATGGGAATTTTAATGGGGCATAATGGGAGCAACACGGGCGGTAATTCGTAATGCCGCAGAGCGCATATTTATGGCCCTCACCTTCGGTCCGGGCCACAAACACCTGCGATCTGGGGCATTCACGAATTCACCGCCCTAGTTACGTTATGTACTATTATAATGCTGTTCGCGTTCAGTTCAACAACTCGTTCAGGGCGGTCAAGGGACTGCTTGAAAATGTCCGTAACGATGTTTGGCACTATGCTTGGCTGTGTTTTTTTTATACAACGACGGTGGCAAACTAGCGTACGGTCCACCTGATGGTAAGCGGACACCGCAGCCTATAGACGCATGCAACTCTAAAGGAGTAACATGGGCTTTGCCGACGCTTAATAAGTTTCATTTTCAGTTCGACAAATTTAAAAAGGACGAATACTCAATTCTATCGGCACCTTTAACGCTCGGCTACAGCAGTTCATCGTTAAAATGTCATCTTGTTATGATTGTTGTTGACATTTTTTAGACTTACAAATAATACACTTCTAATCTTCTTCCATGATTGCTTACCTAATGTATTTACGATGACGCTGTGTGTTGAATAAATACTGTACTTAAAGGCATCCCAGTTTAAACGATATCTCAAAAATAAATAGGTTATCAGTTGTTCACCTGAAAAACAAAAAACAAGTCGTATCAGGTTCAGGTGTGGTTCATAATATTTCTGCTAAGCGGTAAGTAAATAAATATCCCTCTGGCCACGTGGTCTTACTGCTTTGTCATGCTGATAATATTGCTAAATTGAAACTTTTTAAATAAATCTGAGCACATTAGAAAATCTGTTACACAGAATGAAACCAAATAACTGAAGCAGCTTCCATGTTTGGCGACGCGGCATCGGTATACGGTATTTTGCACCTTACCGATAGCTTACCTACTAATGTCACCCAGACATCTTTTCCATGTTTGGCGGGGCGGCATCCGTTTAAGGTATTTTATACTTTACCGATAGCCTACTAAAGGCGCCTAGATTTCATTACTTCTCAGTATACTGTTAGTATTACATTTGCGCACTTTTATATGGCGCGGATGCATCCGGTTCCATTTCTCACACCAATGAAAAGCTCATTTAAATGTCAGCGCGCAGTTAAGGACATGTACTGACTTGATTGACAGTTGACACTGACTTCTTATTGATACCGCACCGAGCTCGCACCGACAGATACGGAAGGGCCTTTATCCATCCTTTGAGATTGCTATTTGCATAAGAAAATTGAATTGAAGTATGGAATCTGATTTTCCATTAAGATCAATTAGCAGTTACGAATTTCTTCATTTAGTCATATGACATTGACGATTGCTTTAGCCTAGTTGGTATTGGATGGTATTGGTAGTGACCCTGCTTCTAAATCAAGAGGACCTGGTTTTGAACTGCGATGAGGCCTTTTATTTGTGTGAATAGCACCAATATTTGTTCCTGAGTCATGGATGTTTTCTATGTATTTAAGTATTAATTTATTTATTAATTCGTTATTAATTATTTAAGATAAATAATCTTTTCAAGTAGTTTTATCGTCGTCTAGCATCCATAGTACAAGCTTTTTGTAGTTTAGGACTAGGTCGATCTGTGTAAGGTCCGCAAATATTATATATATATTTAACCAAACTTGTAAATACACATACCGTGGTCGTATGCAAATACAAGCGCAATTACAATAAGCGTTAAAATAATCTTCATCCTGACATTTTCCGGTCGCTTTTTGAAGATCACTGCTACGGTTTCTTTCTGCAGTGTAATTAAATCTGCTATCGTCACTGATTTCTGGAACATGAATGCTATCAATAGAGATCGTAAAATTGTAACTAAGATTTTTTAATTAATGATATTACACATATTTTGCTATAAACTCTTAACTCAAAAGAATCTTTATCCCTTCAGCTGTGGCGAAAAAACATGGCCGCTTACCCACGTCTGTGGCACCCTCATAGGGCCGCTCCACTGACAAGGTTTGTGGGGTGAAGTGAATTGGTAAAATTAATTTTTCTTTAGTTTTTTACATAATCACAGCCAAGATTTTGGATGAAACTCAATCTATATTACATTATCTAACTGCAGCGATATGTCATCGTTACATTAAAGTCGTATTAAGGCTATCTAGCTGACTTCTTCACCAGGCCACCGAAGTTTACGACATATTTTGGTTATTTTAAATATGATAAATTGGTTTTTTGGAGTGTTTAGTGATATTTGAAGAAATTAGTGTTATACTTATTCTAAAAACGTAAAATGGCAGACTCATGAGTATTTTTTTTACACTAGATCATTTTAAATATTCTACCAAAATAATGCCTACACTCAGAAGTTGCTCGTGTGGGCTTCGATTTACATGTTTATATCTGAAGTGTTTTATACTGTATATAATCAAATTCATCCCAAAACAATAAATTTGGATCATCAACTAGGTGTAACCGAAGCGCTTTTTAATGTAAGTGCAGCAGGTTTTATGTGAGAGTAAAATGAAAAAAGTATGTGTACTTTCATGCAAAATAACCTCTTCCAAACAACTGCAATTATCACAGCAACTATATGTTTTGAAGCAGACAAATTAGGTTTCTCAATATTCCCATTAAGTAAACTTTTAGTTTAAATTATAATATAACCATCAGTTGAGCAAAAATCACATCAAAACATGATCTAAAAACAATATAAATCAAGGTCAGGATTAGTATGGAGTGCAGATCGTAGTGACGTCACGAGGTATTATGTTGTCATCCCTCGGAGGGAATTTCCTGGTCTGTTAACGGCCCTCTGAGGGGTTTGTTATGATTGTTACTTATTTCAATCGATTTATTTACTTTCGGGCCATTGTTAATCCATTTAAGTTCATTTTAAACAAATGTATGATAACTAACGGTAATTTTAATAGCTACAAGTAATATTGAATTATTAGAAAAGTGCTAAAAACGTGTTGCGAAATTTTGACCATGAGTAGGTATGTTGTGTTAATAACGGGTTTATTACAGTTAACCCGATAAAATAACACTTCTTTTTATGTAATTCTAAAGATTACTTATAAAATCGTTAGTAAAAATAATATCTCAAACTATATTTTTAAAGCAATTTATATATTTAAGTATTAGTCCTCAAATTTTTTAAATGTATATATACAGTTAGTGTCAAAATGTATAATAATTCTTTTGCAATACGATCTTTACAACATACATATAAAAATTACGATCACAGTGGAAAATTGAAAAATTATTCGCCACGAGCGGGATTTGAACCCACAATTTGGAATTTCTGTAGCGGACGTATCTGCATGAGAAACAGTTACATATAAAAAATACTAATATCTAGAATGTTTCTAGAAGTAAAATCAAATGTCAAAAAATATTACGAAAATAATTGATTTAAACCATAATGTCATGATTTCCAAATTGAACAAATAAATAAATAAATCCAGTCACAACAAATCATAACACAATGATACTTTTAATTACACGGTTCAACTCACGTATTCAATCACACTCATCCTGAAGAAGAACTCCCGAAGAGTTCGAAACATGTCGCCCGGAGTGACATTGAATACGTCAGTTAAACCGTGTAATTAAAAGTATTATTTTAACATGTCTCACGAAAGTTTAAATTAAATCTTAACACATACCTTTTCAGTTTTTACAGTGTTGCTACTTAAAGTAAAGAAGCCATATAAAAATGATGCTAAATTCACGGAAGCAGCTATAGAAAATACTCCATAATATCCGGTAAACTTTAACAATAAACCGCTCAGTGACATTCCAATAGGGATTCCCGCGGTCAGGCAGACAGTTACAAGCCCCAATCGAAACGTTCTTGATTCTAGAGATGTAATATCACAAACATAACTGAATGCACCCAGCAGTAGCAGCAACCAACTGCCTGTAATTGCAGGTAACAACGATTCCAAAACCATAGTTATTTCAACAGAAACGGCGTAGAAGAAAATCGTACTCCAGATGTTGCAGAGGTTAACCAAAATTTCCCCAAAGATTGGTAACAAAAGGCAAATTTTTCGGTTTCCCGTCCTGTCACTCCATGCGCCCATAAAAATGAGCAGAATTATTGGTATAACCGTTTGTATAATAGTTCGCCAAGCCTCAATAGCAGATATAATTTTTTGTATTTCCACTTCATACTCAGTTGAATTAATTCTTCTGTCGATAAGGGCATCGCATATTTTATCACCATACATTTTGGAAACACGGCACGCTTTATCCAAGTTGAGATTTTGAATGGCAATTTTTGATAGCATTGAAGCTAGAATCCCTCCAAAAAGCACTGGTTCAACGGTAATATTTGATTTGAAGTAACGTATTTTCTCGTAAACTGTTGCATTTTTTATTTGTATTACACTGTCATCTTTAAGTGGTACCGCTTCCGCATCGTCATATTTTTCTTTTAAGACACTCATCTGGCAGTACCTTCCTTTTCACCTGTTTTGTAACGACTACTTCAACAACTGTATTTGTGAACCAGCTGGAATGATTGTATTATACGGAGTGTTTAGTTTTAGCTCGCAGAACTGTAACAGCATAATTATATACAATATGTGTATTTCAAATATCTATTACATATTTTAAATTCTAATTAAGGTTTAATAATGTAACGAAATCACATAAGGTACTGAGATTTTTTACAATTCCTACTTAAAAAGTATATTAAATGCATGATTATGACTCTTACTTTAAACTCAATACAAAGCGAATGCACTTTAGAATTAAACAACCGTAGACGCGTGTCCGTAAAAAAAGAAACACCTACACAGTAACTCAGAACATGCTCTATTGTAGGAAACATTGTACATAATAACTATTTAGTACCACATGCTGAATATTTAAACAGCTGCACATTTCTTTTCATTCCCTTTATTCAGGAAAACAATGTGCATTGCGTTTTGAAATTTTTACATAAATGATGATAAGTAGTAAGTATTCAATTACATCAATTATAATAAAACAAAATGAAATCATACTAATGTCACTACTGAAAACAGTAAATAACTATTCTTCCAAATTAATTACCTAATATATATAATTATCGTTTATAAGATTTGTGTAAGAGCAACCTTTTGAGTCTCGCTTTGACAACATTCCAATTGACAACCTCTTTTAGGTCTACTGGCACCTTCTTAAAAAGATACACACTGACTGATAGCATGCCGCATGCTTAACAATCTTAAGTCTAGGGACAAAGGCACTTCTTTGGCAAATCTTTTAATCTAAAAAGCAGACGCGTCTCCCTCTTACTATTGCTCTCATGAAAATTTAATTAGATCAGTCAGCACTACATTAAGTACAAACATGGCACAGTTAATACATTGTAGAGTTATAAAATATATCAGTTATACTGGTAGACTTTAATTTTTAACTAAGACTTCGTATACCAAACTATAATCACATAATCTATGCAGTTCCCAACTCAGCTAAAATAAATTATTATATAACTGTTTAGACAACTATAATGAATTTTATCTACATCCATATTATAAGTTATCTACAATATGTTTACCAGAGATAAGCAAATAGACTATATTAGGAAATCTATATCTGTGGGTGCATCGTAATTTTTACTTTACGATATCGGCAACCAATAGTTTAATTACATTTAAATTTGGAACATTCTGTTATAAAGTAAAAATCGTACTTTAATTGCAATTATCGAATTCATCGATTTGTAATTTCATTCACAGTAAAATTCATATTCCATACATTCTTTTAAATCTCGAATATTAAAAATCGATTTTAGAATCGATATCGACTCCAGACTATATATTGTCTATGAATAAAAAAAAACAAATGAAGGTCATTTCTTTCATGTCTGTTTCGTTTCAAACATCGAACCTGTGCATCTAACTTTTTGAACTAAGGTGAAGAAGAGAAATAAAGTTAAATATATAGTTTGAGTAATGACGGCGACGATAGTGATGTTGAAATGTGTGAAACACCGCCAGAAATCCGGGACGCCGCAACGACAGTGACCAATAATTTGCTACCAGAAAAGTCACGAAAACAATATGAAAAAGCGTACAAGGATTTCATGGCTTGAATAGCAACGAAAAACACAACATCAGTATCGGAAAACGTGTTACTAGTATACTTCGAACACTTATCTACCAAATTTAAGCCCGCGTCCTTGTGGACATACTATTCCATGCTGAAAAGCACAATAAATATAAGACATGAAGTGGATATATCCAAATACTACAAACTGATAGCATTTTTAAAACGCAAAAATTAAGGTTATACGAAAAAAAAAACAAATACATTTTTACCAGAAGAAATAGAAAAAATTCTTAATAAAGCACCAGACCAATTATATCTTATGAAAAAGGTGAGTTGTTTTGAAAAAAAAAAGTGTTGGTCATTGTTTTTCATCATATTTAATATGTATGTTTCTGTTTAGACTTACTCCTTCTAATGGTACTACTTGTGTTATTGTTGCAGGTAGCCTTGATATTTGGAATAATGGGTGCGTGCCGTAGGCAGGAATTTTACAATTTGCAGTATGATGATGTGAAATTCTTTGATTCCACTATATTAGTGACCGCTCGTAACACTAAAAACAAAACTGACCGCACCTTCACTATAACAGGAAGTTACTTAGAACTATGTAAGACATACATAGAACTACGCCCAAATTCATGTGAACTGCCAAATTTTTTTTTGCATTACATTGGAGGCAAATGCATTTCCCAAAAAGTTGGTATTAACAAGTTTGGATCACTCGGCAAAATTATAGCTACATATTTACAACTTCCCAATCCTGAACTGTACACGGGACACTGCTTTAGAAGAACATCCGCAACATTGGTAATTGATGCAGGTGCAGATATTACAACTCTGAAACGCCACGGAGGGTGGAAATCCACATCAGTAGCTGAAGGCTATATCGACAACTCAATTCAAAGTAAAGTGGCAATTTCAAATAAAATAATTAACTCCATAAAAAAAAAGAAGTAATTAATATAACAGTGCCTGACAGCTGTGCCAATGTAAATGTAAATGAACATTCTGCTACTAAAGAAAAAAATGCAGTTTTCACATTGCACTATACAAAGTGTAATTAATAATAATTATTATAAATAAAGTTTTTTATTCTTATTATTTGTTTGATTTAAACTACTAAATAGTTTATTAAGACTATGAATAGTACCACTAATCTGATAATTTATGCCAGAATTATCTGTACATATTGTAGAAAACTTATTATCAGCATGTGGATAAAGTTATGTATGCAACTGTACATAATTAGGCATTAAAACACTTCGTGTTATACTATTATGAAACTCGCCTTTGGCTCGTTTCATAAAACAACACTCGTGTATTAATGCCTCTCATTATGAACCAGTCACATAAATAACTATGACCACATCTCATGGCGCCTTTACTGAACTATAATGAATTTGACCAATAGAACATCGCCTTGATCATAGGAGAAAAGACATCAACAACACGCTCTAACGGTGGGCTGCGCTTCGTTTCAGCAGGGCTTAGATTTTCAATAGATACCAAGTTTGATTAATATTTCAGTTTTGAATACAATATATTGAAAATTATAAGTACGTAACCAACTTTTCGCAGAAGTTTCTTTTGGCTTACCAATCTCTCTTAAATTCTCGTACCTTACTTAGGCCACTCGGCAAGCCTCGTTAACACAGTAATCGACTTTAACAGCCCTCGATATGTAACGATTGTATAAAATACGACTCATATTGTTCTAATCGCTCTGTTTTGTAATTTGAATGCCGCATCAATACCATATTTGAAGCCCTATTTTTTGACACTCTATCTAAGCTTAGACTCATTATCCCTTTTTGTGCACTGGTAGTATCTTTGCCAATTTAAATACATCTAAGGACAAGTTTACTTTAAAACATCGATTTTAGAACTGTGCTAGTGGTGCCGCTAGAAGATCAATATTTTTTACTTCTCATGCTCAAAAAGTGCATCATATTAGACTTGGCAAGCGGGGCTAAAGTAGTACATTTAGCCCCTAGGGAAAATATGTATACATATTTATGATTTATAAAACATTTTATTTTGACCACTCACAACAGTTCAATATTACATCCACCAATCACAACTCTTTAAAAATACATTAGTATTTGCTATCTACGAACCAGAATACAGCTAGACATTAAAATCGACCAATCAGGAAACAGAATTCAATTCAAACATTGGGTGTTTCTCAAGCGTGGTTAACTGCATACATGAGTCATGTATGCAGTTAACCACGCTTGAACGTTTGGATGGAGCTATAGTCGGTCAGAGGCGTTTATTTTTGTAATTATTGTAAATTAGGGAATGAAAAACTCCTAATGTTTGAATTGAATTCTGTTTCCTGATTGGTCAATTTTAATGTCTAACTGTATTCTGGTTAGTAGACAGCAAATACTAATGTTATTTTAAAGAGTTGTGATTGGTGGATGTAATTACATGACATAAGCTATGAAGATTCAGCGGGATAGACTACGCCGCTATTAGACGGTCAGAGGCGTTTATTCGTCTTGTGAATATTTTGTATCTGTGTCAAAACATTTTATTAAAAAGAATGGCGCCAAATTGAACAATCTTTTCGCCTTGGTAGAATTGTTGATTGTGGATGGATAATCTTTGTTTTTACTATTTTCTCGCAGTCGAAGTGAAAAGTAGAGTGTATAACTCTGGTCTAAAAGCCATATTACCCCTCGAACTATTTCCTCTCACTTCGTTCGGGAAAATATCCATCTCGTGGTAATATGGCTTACTTTAGACCCTTGTTATACAATCTACTATTCTTGATGATCGTGATTGATATCTCATCAAGCCCGACTGACGACTTGGGTTTCACATGGCGCACTATTATTTCAACTTCAAGAAGAGTCACACCTTCAAATACCATATCCTCCTGGATTCCTTCTGTGCATGCTTCCTTTGCCGTGGTTAAAGATTATAGAGAACACCCTGGCTTGATCTCGTAGTTATTTTATAATAGTATCCTGTTTTTGACACTAGATTTTTCCAAACCTTTCACCGCGTTTTGGTCCTATCTTTTTACAACTTTCCTTTAATAGTTTTAGTTGAATTGGCAGCCCGATTTATTTCACATTTAACTGCGTTCTTTTAGCGTTTCTAATTACACGTCTGTATCGTCTACGTGTATATCTCTTACGATATCTTTCAAGTAATTTGTCACAGTTGTCGTTATTTATTAACAACAAACAATGTATATATTGAACACGTTAATGACCTTGCAGTGTTTGAAAATTTTCAACCCAATATACACACAAAGGTACACACGTACTGCGTGGTTGGTAGTGTTGAACCAGCTGTGTTAGCTCTCGTATAAATGCAGATTTGTTTAGACGGGGCGGTCTGTAAGTGATTATAATGTTTGATTGCATACCTTGACAGGTTACTATTTCACTGGATAGCCACTCAAATGCCCTGCACAACTACGGTTGCGATTTGCCAAATCGCAAAGTGCTCTCGCAACACTAGTTGCGAGGTGGAGTTCAAACGGTTTTTAAATGATATCTATGTGGAATGTGTGAAGAGCGCTTTTCTGTTGACTTAGGTAGAGGATTAATGTGGCAACATTAAAAAAATAAAAACAGCAGTCTATGGAACAATTTTACAAAAAGAAGTTGTTTTGGTGTTGAATTTCGAAACTGACATTCTAGACGTTGCAAATGAAAAAGGTTTTATTTGGAATATTTCCCCGCGACCATATATTTTATTTAGTACCAATCGAATCGTAAACTATTAAAGTTTAAAATAAACATAAAAAATGCCCAAACTGTACGTCATGTTTCTGATTTTTTAAATGAATTTCACTATCGTAACTTATTTAATTATTTATATGAACAAGTCGCCCGTTTCTTTAGCTTTACAACGTAAGAAGAATCAGATCAAAAAGTTCAGTGAAAGTCAAGCAATTGATTTATAAACAAAACATGCCACGATGCCGCTAGCGCGCGGTAAATCTTAGGCACTTTACAGCACCTTTTTTTGAATCGCGGGCACTCAAGTGGACATTCGAAATTTGTTGTATTTGAAGGATTTCTATAAAAGTGGGCACTATTTGTGGACTTGTAAAATTATGTCACACCCTCTCTTGTTTGTCCGTAGCTCAGTGTACATGGCGTAGTTATTGCAGTGAATATCAGGAAGCTATTCTTTCAATAATTGATAATCCACGCATATTTTTGCGTAGGTAATATTCATTTGTTTGTTGTATAACGCTGTTACAAAAATAATCTAAAAAATAAACAAATATAGGAACCAACAATAAACAATAGTGCCAACTTCTTCAGATATCCTACAATACTACAAGTTCCAAGAGCATAGCCGGTGAAATAGTAACATGTCAAGGCATGAAATCAATCATTATTATCACGTATACGAGTGCAGGTCACAGCTAGTTAAACAATACCAACTTGCAGTACCTGTGCACTGTTCAAGCACTGTTTGTCCTCATTAACTGAGGAAAGTGAAATCTCACCCTAATTAGGAAAAAAAGTTCATCATTGTCCTCTGGCTGGCCTTTAACAGACAGTTCAAGCAGCGTTAGGTGAGTAGGTAGTAGCGTACTTTTTTACTGTCTATGTAGCCCTATGCGGGATCGGCCTTTCTTTCACGCGGGGTATTAATTTTGGCGTTTGGCATAATCCTTAAAGAGTAGCGTGATCTATGACCGTGGATCGCAAAATATTTCCGCACACTTAGCACTTTACTTTCCCCATACAACTCGTAGGTTGGGTGCATGCAACTTTTCGTATCCATGACTTTCAGCAGCGAGCGCTGTGCTCTCTGAAGGAGTATCATTAAGGAGCTGGCAGCTTTTCCCAAGCAGGAATGCAGTATGTTATTATTGCTTGACCGTAAGCTAAATAAACTGGTGACCATGAGACCAGATCATTCATATAAAGGAGGAATAGTGTGGGTATCCAAAATACTGCCATGAGACTATTTTTATTATTATTATTAATCTATTTTTATTTAATACCCGATAGTTCCAGTTTTCTAATTAAAATGGGAATAGAAATGATTTGGACATATGAAATACCAACAAATTCTCAAATAATAAATAAAAAAACTGCTTTCTATGATGTGATTTATTGATATTTTCTGTTGCATCAAGAGTGAAACTGACGAAAAGACAGTTATGACGCTATTCAATGCTTCGCTGTCTTTCGACATAACCCTCCGAATCACTAAACTTAAGTGGCAGTGAGCGGGGCACATTGCACTTAGAATCGATGGCCGTTGGGACGGAAAGGTTTTCGAGTAGTGACCATGTAATACCGGAAAGCGCAGCGTGGGTAGGCCCACAAGGTAGACTGATGACCTGGTAAAGGTCGCGGGAGTCCGATGGATGCGGGTGTCGCAGGAGCGGTCTTTGTGGCACTCTTCGGGGGAGGCCTATGTTTATCAGTGAACGTCTTTCGGCTAATATGATGGTGATGATTTAATGTTTCAATTACTCCTTGACCTTAACTTGGAATCACAATGCTTGCATCTACATTTTCGTCTTTAGATTTGTTATTAATTTCCTTCCGAAGATCCTTTTTATGTTGTATGAAGAACCATCTGAAAATAATAAATAGTATAACTTAAAATATCCGGTTTCCTATAGTGTTTTAAAACGATTAAAAGAGACTAAAAAGAGAACATAAATAATGAAATTAATTTTGTTTTCTGCTGCTTTGAAGGTTGACAACAGCAACAACAACATGCGGATAACCCACAGTTGAAATTTAATTTCGTGGACAGTGTGAGAATTGTAGTGTAGTTACATGGTGACGTGGATACTTACACAAAAACGAGAATGGGCAGTACAGTCAGCACTGTACTGACATAGTATATAACCCCAACGTCAACAGCGATCGTCTCTCGGTACATCCAGGAGTAAATCGGTCCAAACACCATGGATGACAGTATCTCCGTGAGGTTGAAAACTGAAGTCATTTTACCTATAATTTTGAGGTTAAAATGTTGATAATCGTAATAATAATTCTATATTTATGTATGTCAAAATTGTAAAGACTTTCGACACAATAAACGTAGCTAAGATACTAGGTACCTCTACAGATAAGACTTATTATAAAAAAGCAGCACTCAATTCGGTTCACCCTTTCGGGAGGTACAATGTCGGTTGGACTACAGCAAAGGGGGCTGGGACTTTTTGGCAAAGTGGTGTCATTATGACACTATTTTTAAATGATTGTAATGTGTAGATCACGTCAAAATAAGCATCTTTTATAAAAAAAACCTTTCTCTAAAATTTTAAACGGCTGAGTTAGACGCCTCCAAATATTTTTTTATCTTAAGCGAACTCTGTCTTAGGTCGGTTAGGTTAGGGTTCACTTGTGTCTCTCAGACTGGAAATAGACACCCCGCGCAGCGGGGTGGCGTCGACTCGCTGGAGATTATCAGGTCCCCCTTGGTACAGTCTGACCGCAATATCACAGACAGTTACAACTTAGGTATCGGTTTTGACGACCGGTTAGCCTAGGGTAGTGACGCTGCCTATGAAGCTGAAGGTCCTGGGTTCAAATCCCGGGAATACCATGAGCATGAATATTTGTTTCTGTGTCTTAAATGTTGTCTATGTATTTTAGTATTTATATCTATTACATATATCGTCGTCTAGCACCCATAACACAGGTCTCATTGAAATTACTATGGGACTAGTTAGATTTGTGTAAGATTGTCCCATAATTGGCGTATGGGATCGTACTTTCGATCTGAATTTCAAAGTTTTCTTAGGTTTTTTGTAGCTTATTATGTTAACAAAAACGGCTTTAAGCAATATAGTGTCCCATATTTACTTCAAAGTTCATTGTTTTCGAGATATTTGGCATCAAAGTTGAACAAGTTTAGGCCAAAAAACCGGATTCTGGCCATAACTTTTGTGTTAATTGGTTTAAAATGAAAACCCTGGACCGGTTTTCAGGGACGTCACAGACGAACCCAAATATGTAGATTTCGTATGTGTTAGATCTTTCACGTCAATAGAGATACAAAATAAGTGTTATTTTAGACAATGTTTAAAAAGATCATACAAAATTAAGTATTCATTTGTTTCAAAATCCGGTAGACCAAAATGGAGATAAAAGATTGACGAACCGATAACCGTTTGATTTATACTTCTATCTGTAGTGCAAAAGTAGGAGATACGATTCAAAACTTGTCAAAAATCGATGGAGACCTCGGGTAGCCCCTAAGTATGTATTATTATTATAGGTTAATTTTCGTCGTTTTTACCAACCCTTTTTAGGTTAGATATATAGATATATCAAAATTTTAGTATAACACTGTCCGTCTGGCATGGTAGGTGAGTTGTGTGGTAGACGATATAAATAGGAAGGACCTGTCGGTCCGAAAGAAATGTACAGATTAAAAATACTTCCTGCGTCCACCCCAAGTAAATGGCATAAGCGCAAACGAACGGTGAGTGTCGGTCGGGACAAATCATGCTGAATTTGTGCTTCTTTGTCCAGCTAGTAGCAGTAAAAAAAAATAACGTACCTAATTCATCACTCGTGACTAGTTTGGATGAGATAGATCTCAACGCGGTGAAAGATGTGGCGTTGAATGTCTCTATGACCACCGCTGAAAACAGACAATTTAAGATGTCTAAATGTGACGCACTCGTGACACTTTCACGTTTTTGTATTTCAATAACAAATAAACGAAAGCATGAAACATAATAATACTAAGCCACATCTGCATTTCGAGGTCGGTGCGGCATCAGTAAAGCTGTTAGCTGTCAGTACAGATTACTTACGGCGCGCTACATTTAAGTGAGTGTTACTTAATTGGCACGTGATATGCGGAAGAGAGCCGGTACGAATGCGGCAAATAATGCGTATCGCGTCGCGTCCTTGCAATATACCTAATACTAATGCGCAAATTTAATACTGACTGCATACCGACAAGTAAGAAAATTTGGGTGGCATCAGTACGTATAGAAGCTATTTGTCAAGCAAAATACCGCATGCCGATCGATAATATATCTAAAGCTGGCCATTCACGACCGCTCCCATAAGCTGGATAGAGAAGCGCTATAAAGTTAGTCCACACAGGTCAAAAATGAAGCGTTGGCAATGGTCTTGCTTGGCGCGGCCCTTTGCCATATCCAAACACATGGAAAGCCATTGGCACGCTCTTTCGCGCCATCCAAATGGAACAGTCGTGAGTGCCACAATGGAGGTATAGATTCTTACACATTTATTATAACTTCGAGAGAACGACGGCAAACAATATGTCAAAAAATTACGAAGCTACCGTTCTAATGTTGCCCCTTAGAGAATGTTCGGAGCCCGTGACGTCACGAATGTCACGATCCTCGAGCGTCGTGTATATGATCATCGTTTCATATGGATCTATTAAGTGCCACAGCCTGTGGTGGCGGTTAATAGTAAACTTGACAACTACTGTCACATTTACTGTTGACAGTCACCGCAGGCCGGGCCAGTCTGCCAGTGAATGTCGAAACCACACGTGACCACAAATGCGACATATACGTCATTGGGTAAACCGAGTTATGTGGTGTTTCTATCCACTAAAACTCCACGGAGATCACCATCGCTCTCGTGCGGAGGACTCTAGGATCTTAAACAATCTGAACGCGCTGGAGGCCTCCTCGTTCAATCATCTGACACATCCTAGGGCGACAAATGATTTCCGTCGCCTTCTCTAGAGTTAGCTGTAACACTCGCGACTCCTGACCACCTGTGTTTGCCCTTAACAGGTAATCTATTCCTTAGGGTCACAGTTCATTAGAGCCACCTGGCGCCTGATCCGCCTCGCCTCGAGCGGTTAGTATTCTGTATACGGATTTGTACGGGCATGCGCTCACTGCATCAACTCCGCAGCTAGTATATTTAAGAGGCGAGGCGGTGCGGGTCGAGCGCCGGGTGGCTCTAATGAGCTGTGACCTTTAATCTCTTAGAATAACATACCAAGGTACATGTCAAATGATGTAGTGGCCCGGGCAATGGCGATGGCACCGGCCAACCTGCTGCAATTGGAGATGATGCCTAGCACGGAGTCATGCCACTTCAGGTAGCGGCTGAATAGAGTTATTGAGATCAGGGCACCTGGAATAATTGTACAAAATATATGGAAAATGGTCCGACTGTACAACGTTCTGTGCCTGCGCGTGTATCGACTAGTTACTTAAAATTATTTCTGGTCTTGACGGTTAAAAATTGACCTTGCATTACGTTTTATGGCCCCTGCTAATAAGCCGCAATCAGGCAGCGTATCATGGTACACACGCAATAAGTGACAAGATAGAGCATGAAGGCCTCCACCCACCGGACGCGTGTGCTGCGCGTGTGCTGCGCTGCAGCTGCGCGGGTGCTGGCGTGTGCCGCGTTCGATGTGTGTTTGAAGTGTAGTTTCAATGCTTCACAACTTGCGCGTGTGCTGCGCTGCAGCTGCGCGGGTGCTGCGCGTGTGCCGCGCGGGTGCTGCGCGTGTGCCGCGCGGGTGCTGCGCTGCAGCTGCGTGGGTGCTGCGCGTGTGCCGCGTTCGATGTGTGTTTGAAGTGTAGTTTCAATGCTTTACAACTTGCGCGTGTGCCGCGCAGCACACGCGCCGCGCAGCATACGCGTCCGGTGGGTGGAGGCCTTCAGTTTCGTTCTATCCGAACGGTGTCCGCCAGTGACGGCCGCTCTATCTTGTCACTTATCGCGGTGTACTAAACTGACCATGATACGGGGCCTGGACGCCATAAATTCAATAAAATATTATGACAAAAGAAAATAAAAAATGTTTATTATACAAAAGAAACACAAAATTCATATCACGAACCTGCATTCTGAGGAGTAATCACGTAACGTTCTGAACGCGCGCAATGACAGTAATTTAACTAAGCAGTTGATCCCGGCTGTTGTCTTTGACAAGTCGTTAAGTCGTAAGGCCTTCGGGCGGCTTAAGAACTTCTAACAGTCGAGTTGCCCACTCACTTGACAAAGGGGGGACAACTGTTACTCGCGTCCGCAGGAGCTACCTACCACAACGCTGCACGTGTCCCCTTGGGTGGTACTAAAGAGTGACAAACTTGAAAGGCCAATAATAATACGATTGCCATACGATTAAAAAAAACAGTTTAACAGTCATTTTTCCAAATAAAAATTGACATTTAGATCCCAACGTACGTCCAATGCGTTACGTGATCCACCTGCTGAGCTAGGGAACCCTGCGTTACAGGACCCAGTTTCGTATAAAAAATGTTTTATACGAAACTAGATGTTTCTAAACAAAGCTAAAGAAGACATTTATTTACTGCACAAAAGACACACAGAGACAAAAGGACTAGACATACAATACAATCTTCTTCTTGGTATGGAAATCTGGTAAACTCACCCAGTGCATGGATGACGATGTTAAATGTACTATAAAAACTGTATTTGAGTGCATCCCAGTTGAAGCGGTATCTTGTGAACAAATACCGTAATGTGTTTTCACCTGGAAAAATGAATATTGTTAGAGACTAATTCAAACTATTATAAATGCGAAAGTCTGTCTGTCTTTTACCTCTTCACGCTTAGACCACTGAACCGTTGTAGGCGAAATTTGATATTGTGATAGTTTGAGTACCGGGGACGGACATAGGATAGGTTTGATCCCGGAAATCATCCCCTAAGTTTACATGGGGGTGAAAGTGTGTATGGAGCTGCGATATAAACGAGTTCCACACGGACGGAGTCACGGGCATTATAAATACTTGTTGTTGTTCTGACGTTTCGACCTCTCTATAATAACGTCATTTCATGAGTCATGAACTCAATAAAATTTAAATATAGCATTAAACTCTCGAGCTTCATACACATATAGTATATATTATAATTTAACACGAGTCTAACTAGTTATTTATTTACCTTGTCGAAACCCGTCAGATATAAAGGTAAATGAATATCGCTTTTAACCCGTGTAAAATAATATTTTTTTCAATAAAATACAACAATATCAATTAACGAAATTAATACCTAGTCTCTTGCATTCTAAAGTAAGCAGTCTTATTAATCACGGACTAATTAAGAATAGAATAAACCATTTAAGGCTAAATACTCACATACGAATCATGCCTTTGCGAGAGATTTCCGTTACAAAACGGGAAAATTCTGCTACGCGCTAGCTTGGCCTCGAATTTCCCTAAACCAGCGAGTGAATTGCATATTAAACGCTAAGTAAAAATGAGTGCAGTACAGTCAAAAGCTCTTATTCCCTTTTAATAAAGACTTGATATCTCATTTGCGCAGTGACTTAGGATGCTGACGGTACCATACCATAATTAGATTACCTGCTAGCTCCGCACTTCGTATGCGTGGACCCGGTATAATATCTATCCTATATTTTAATCCAGGCTATAAACTCTCTGTGTGCAAAATTTCATTCAAACCGGTTGACCCGTTTAAAAAACGTGATGGAGTAACAGACAAACAAACTTTCGCGTATATAACATTTGTAGGATCTTAAAAAAATAAAATTAGGGGACAATCTTACACAAATCGACCTAGTCCCAAACTACGCAAAGCTTGTACTATGGGTACTAGACGACGATAAACATACTTATATAGATAAATAAATACTTAAATACACGGAAAACATCCATGACTCAGGAACAAATATTCGTGCTCATCACACAAATAAATGCCCTTACCGGGATTCGAACCCAGGACCTCTTGCTTCGTAGGCAGGGTCACTACCAACTAGGCTAAAGCGGTCGTCAAAATCATTGTTAGATAAGTATTTTTAGCTTTTAAGAAATTGTTAGTATAATTATGTATAAAAACTTTCACATGGAAAAATGTACGAAATATATCTCATATAATAAGATTAACAATAAACATACCATACCAAGGTCCGTGTATAAGAACGATACAAGCCAGTATTAAAACAGACTTTGTTCGTCTACGATTAGGTCCCTTTTTGAACGCCACGACCAACGTATCTTTCACGTGCTTCATGTCAAAAAAGGATTTGAGGGAACCCCATACGGATGACTTATCCTGTAATTGTATCTTGGATTAATTCTTAGGCCCGTCTACCCATATTGCTATCTCAGGGAAAATGGGTATAAGCATATATGTTTCACCGACTTCAAAAAAAGGAGGAGGTTCTCAATTCGGTTGCATTTTTTTGTGCATATGTCTTCTAAATTTTTACTAAATACAAACTGAAATTCTTTAAAGTTCTGAAATTAAGGAGAATTCAGGTAACTAGACACAATCTCATTAAACACAACTCGTTAAAAATGGAAAAGAGACTAAACTGCATTTTAATATTCGAATTTCTACTCATTTCAGTTCGTCCTAAATTTTAGACCCGTTATTTGTTATAATTATACAAAGCCAGCATGGCTATCACGCGACGGCGCGCGACATTTTTCGATTTTTTTCGCAATATCCGTCTCTCTCTTTTTCGAAGACTTAGAACAAGAGGTATATAGTGCGAGAAAAATCGACAGTATGTCGCGGTTGTCCTATGATAGACATACAGTAGTTATAAAACCCGGCTGCGTTCAAATAAAGCTCGAATACGAAGACACACCACAATACAATATTAAAAACACTAAAAGACAGCATTATTTGTACAGAGACCCGCAACAATTTTACAACTATCAATGCGCTACATAGGCGCCGACCATAGATTCTTAGTCTTCAGCTGTCACAGTATGTCAAGCGAATATTGTTCGGACAGGCGTATCTTTCGATATGGGACTTTTGAATGATCCTTGGAACATGGCGGATCGTGCTCCAGACATTTTTTTTCATTTTCTGCATTCTGCTGTTTAATGTATAGTTTTGATAGCGTATTATGCAATAAATGGCAAACATGACGGCTACAGTTTATGAAGAATTTTCCTGGAAATGCGAATAACCAATTCTTGGGCATCATTCAGCGGTTCGTGGTCGCGGCCGCCATTATACTTTGTACTGCTCCAGCTATCACTCAGTGCATCGTGAAGGCCTTTCACCGTACATCATGCATGTGAAATGTTTTTTTTATTTTTGATTTCTATACACTGTTTTTGGCTAAGGCCCTAGAGGCTGCCATATCTCTAATAAATAAATAAATAAATCTTTCGATATCATTGGCACCGACTGAATGGTAGCATTTTTGATTTGATTATCTGTCAACGACCGTACCGTACTTAGAGCATTAAACCAACGTACCGTATGACGTTTCTAACTACGAAAATTGCAAAATGTTAACTCGATTACTAATGTGCTCTCAATAAAAAATTGAAACGTAAACTCCGCAAATCGACTTGAGCTTTGCTCACTTTAATACCTGCTGTAAGTTAGACCTAAAAAAACATTTCTACATATTGTAGTGGAAAAAAGCATTCATTTTGACAGGCGGGTATGTAGTCGTACGTATAGCAGAGCCTTATTAATAGGTTTAGTTCTTATTCTTTCAGTATGGCGACAGTAAATAAATAAATACGAAGAGCTCAAATTACATAATCAACAACTATTTGAATGATTATGCTTCCGAGATAATAATCAAGTTATTACATTTAATACTATACCGCAAGGCGGGCACATTTATAAAGATAGACAGTATTCACAATTTTATATATTTAAGAATAGTTACCTCAGGTTCCTTCTCGGATACTGCACTTTGTGGATCTTGGATATAGATGAAGCCATAACAAATACTGAATAAAAACAATAAACTGCTCACTGTGAAGACACCATAATAACCTATGTTATGCAGCAACACTCCACTTAAAGCGGAAGCTATAGGTCCACCCGCTGTTGTGCACAAATTCGCCACCCCGATCCTGAATGTTCTCGATTCAACACTAGAAATATCACTTATGTAACTAAATATTCCCATGTAAGAAGTGATCCATCCTCCTGTAATCGCAGGGAATATCGCTTCCAGAAACATGGTGATCTGCAATGGTATTTCATAAAAAAAATACACGCTCAAGATATTACTTATGCACATTAAGAGATCTCCAATGACAGGTAGTAATATACAGATCTTCCTTTTCCTAGTCCTGTCACTCCAAGCACCCAGAAATAGTATCAAAAAGCTGGGTATTGCAGTCACTATGAAGTTTTTCCATACTTCCATTGACGCCACAAGTTCCTGCACTGCCAATTCTTCTTTTAGATATTTGTTGCCTTCTCTGGCTATCAAGGAGTCACACACTGTATCTCCATATCCCATGTTAACCCGACAAGCTTTGTCTAAATTTAGATTTTGTGTGGCGAGCCTAGCTAAAACTCCTGGAACTACAAAACAAGCTACCACCGGTTCTACAGTTATATTATCCTTTACATATTTTATTTTCTCTTTCCAAGTTTTCCTTGTCGGTTTTGGGTTTACTTTCAACGGAGTTTCTTCGGGAGAATGCATAGTGGCTGTTCGTAGTAGAATATGCAGTTTCGAACTAAAGCTAGTGGAATATTATAAGACTTGAGCAATGCGACCAAATATTGGTACAAGTAGCATGATAAGTTGTCGTAATGCTCGATACTATTGTAGAAGAACGTCTTGTTTTAGTAAACAGTGTGATGTTGTTTGCGAGTATATTAAATATCATAAATAATTTGTTAGAATTAGAAAATTTCAATTTACTGAGTCTATATTTGAGTTTAAAACGAAAAGCTATTCTGAAATTTTCAAGATGGTAATCATAATTTTGGAAAAGAAATAGGTAAAACCTGCAGGGTAATCGCGTGATTTTAGTACGAACATTAGAAAATAAAAACTATCATCATCACACTCAAAAATAGAATTCACAGTTGTTACATATAAAACGTTATATAAAGTGCAGTTACATAACCTTTTCAAAAGCCATTCAAAAGCCAAGTGATATCCAACCTTAAGTCCATGCTATAAACACGGACCGGTAATAAACTCAATTTGCTAGGTGCGTTCGTGTAAAGATAATGTCGGAGCTCTAAATGGTAACATCGTTATATTTATAACAAAAACTTGTTATATTTAAATTGGATTTAAACTCGAATAAGATTCTCGACACAAAAGCGGCAGACAGACTCGCTAACTGCCGCGGGGTTCTCGGTAATAGGTATGAAATTTCCGTTGAAATTATAAAATGAACTGAAAAATATTATTACATAGGTAGAGGTACACTACGAAAACAGAAGAAACTTCGTTATGAGAAGCATCTTGTTTTATTGTTATAATATCGTGCATTTCTTTGATATTGCTTTCTAGTTAATGTGTGCATCGTAATATTTAAATTACACGAGTTTGGAAATAGTCAGCACCTTATAACTAAACGTTATTTTAACCTATTCTAGTTAAAATGCCGGTAAAATTTGTTTATATTTATCCGTACCCTTGACATTTATATTCAAGGGGAAGAAATTACCCATTTTATTTAAAAGTTTATTTAAGTATTTTTAATAACGGGGTTAATGTTATAGGTATTTCATCGGGACTAGGCAGTGTTTCTAGGTCAAACTGGAATCTTGATAAAAACAATTGTATTGGATAAAAAATAAGCTGTTTTTTACTATGTGTAGGTACGCATTTCACCACTATCTCGCCTGATGGTAAATGGCCAAGAAAAATCGAGAGATCGCGCGCCGTCGCGTGATAGCCGTGCTAGTGTCTAAAGGCCTCCACCCGCCGAACACGTGTCGTGCGCGGCGCGTGTGCTTCGCGGCACCCGGGCAAGTTGTAAAGCATTGAAACTACACTTCAAACACACATCGAACACGGGCCCGCGCGGGCCCGTGGCGCTAAAGTTACAACTCGGCAGTGCGGCTGCGTGTCGTGCGCGTCGCGTGTGAAGCGCGGGCCCGCGCGGGCCCGCGGTGCTGAGTATGATAGAGATGGTAAGATTAGTAAGATACATATTAAATGTGTTGGTAGTGAGAGAAATATGACGACCGGGATCGCGCGGCACCCGCGCTGCACCCGCGCGGGACCCGCGTGGCAGATGCGCGGCAAACGCACGGCAGCCGCGCAGCACATGCGTGGCATCCGCGCGGCACACGCGCACTCTCTCACTACCAACACATTTAATATGTATCTCGCTATCTCTATCCGCACGGGCCCGCGCTGCACACGCGTTGCTAACGCGTCGCCAAGCGTGATAGAGATAGTGAGAAACATCTTAAATGTGTCGGTAGTGAGAGAGATATGACGCGCGGGCCCGCGTTGCTGCTGCGCCGCAGCCGCGCGGCACAGACGCGGCAGACGCGCGCCACAAGCGTAGTTAACGCGTCGCTACGCCCGCCGGGCCCGCCGCGTACCCCCGTGTTGCTATACCCGCCCGCTTGCGGTGTGAATATACCGATTCAACCGCGCCCGACGCGCGCCGCGCACGTCACGCGCCGCGCACGACACGCGTCCGGTGGGTGGAGGCCTTCAGTTCTTGCGGAACGATAGACGATCGAACCAAACTTTATCGTGCGCAACCATACCTTCGCCCAGGGTCACCCTCCAATGGTCTCGGTCTTCAGAGTCATAACCCCAATTGCTTAGGTCGGTCTTAAAGGAAAACATACCTCGTTTTTCGCTGTTCTTAAAGCCGATCATTGGTCGCCCTAGTGGTCTTTTAACAAGGGCTGTTTGGCTCAGGAGAGTTATACGTGGCAAACGAGAGGGCTCCATCGTTTGCAGATGGCCCCAGCCATTGAATATACGTCTTTTCTTCAAGTTTTATTTTTATACAGTAACGTCGGTGGCAAACAAGCTTACGGCCCGCCTGATGGTAAGCGGACACCGCAGCCTATAGACGCATGCGACTCCAAAGATGTAAGCTGGCGACTTTGCTCACCTCCAGGAACACAACACTACTACATAGCAAGTATTATTGTTATTATGGCTGTGGTCTTCTGCAAGGCGGAGGTACATGCTTAAGCACCTTCTCGTCACCACCATCAGGCTACAGTATATTCGTTCCACTGGACACATCTCAGGGATAAGAGGAAATGGGCGGTAGTCCCCACGCTTGCCCAGCGCCAGTTGAGGATTTCATGTACACCTTTTTATGGCCTTCCGCGGGACTCGAACTCTCAAATCTCTGTACCAATTAGCATCTAAACTGGTTCAGCGGTTTAAGCGTGAAAAGGTACTTACTGACAGACACACTTTCGCATCTTTAATAATAAGATGGATTAATAAAAGCGTTATACTTAAAAACCGTCTACTTGCTTATTTCTAAAGACTATTAACGTGCCTCGTTATACAAACGGACTCGCAACGCGTTATCAAATGCTGCATTCGATATATAAACTCAACGCAACTAGTTGACAGATAAGGAGGCAGCTAGAGCAAATATTATTGTATAAACATGCAAACTATTTACTTTAACGAACATCATTAATATTGACGGATTTTTAAATAATTTATTCCTATAAACAATTACAAAACACAGTACAATAAATGCGTCAAACTGGAGTGTCCATTTTTTGGCGCGTCGCGTTCAAGTAAGATCACTGAGATAATTGTTTACAGTGTGAGTTATGTTATTATTATTACTAGTGAACTTATTTAACTGCATTACATTAGGATGCGGTTAAATGTTTTCGTTACTATATGATTCTAAAAGTGTATTTTGTAAGGCTGCTTTGCTAATAATATCGTTACATAGAAAGGGTAACTTATTAAAATCCGAGGAGTTAAATACTGCAACGTTCTCTAACCATACTAGTTACAACTTCTTGGTTCGGCATAATGCGGCCTCTTATCAAGCCTTAGTGACCTATGGTCTTATTCATAAAAAAACCTTAAAACACCGTTGATCAACGTTTTAGTTAAAACGTTCGCTAAGCCTAATTGACGTTTGTTAAAAAGTATGATTTATAAACCTCCACTAAGCCTCCGCTAACTAGTGGGCCGTTATTTGACAGATTAGAAATGTTATGTTGCCGTTCTGGGAAATCATAGACCAAAATATGTGATTTTCGATTTAAAAAAAAGTTTGACAGCTTTAATACCGGCAAAATTGTAGGTTATTTTACTTAACGAAGCACGTAAATAACATGAAAACTACTAAAAACTATGTGAATACGTGACGCTGGAAGACAAGGTAAGAAAGAAAACGTATTTACTCAAATTTGGCATTAAATATGAAGTTAATTACCTAATGCTTAATTTACAATTTATGCATTTTTCCTCAGATTGTGATACGGGTGTTAGTTAAAGAATAATAATATTATGCGGACTGCCGCACCCCGGACAATTGCTCCGTTAAACAGTCAGTGGCTCCTTGAAGCTGGCCGTAAAACGATGGCCCGCCATCTCGACAGGACTCCACTGAATCCAACGGCATGAGTGCCTGGTTGCCGGAGAAGTTGGTCGTCGACGTAATCGAAGTCGATTAGGACACGGTTATCCAGGTAATTACCTAATATAACTTTTTGTTATACCTATATGAATTGTATGGATGACGTGCGAATGCTGCCGTATTCGAACGTATCAAGGAATCACCCGCTCTGCGGTATCTGTGCTTTTTTCAAACGTTTCATTAATCACCCTTTTTAAGGCATACTGTCAAGTATTTTACGCGGGTAGCCTATGGGTCAACTACACGCTGAAAGCCTATAATGCTCTTCGTATCCAGTATAATGATGCCTTCAGAATTTTGATGAGGTTGCCACGGTTCTGTAGCGCGTCGGGGATGTTTGCCGAGGCTCGTATCGATGACTTTTACGCGATTAGGCGAAAGCGGGTTGCATCTATTTTAAACCGCATCCGACGCAGCGACAACAGGATTCTGAAGGTCATTGCTGATAGAACGGACGGTTCCATCCTGGGTACATGGGTTAAACTTATAAATTGATGATTGACATTTTAATTTTTATTTTTATTGTATGCTTTTTATAACTTCTTTGACATTTAGTAAGTATTAATTAATAATTGTTTAATTTAAGTTGATTTGCTTTGTTTATGTTTTTTGTATGGAATTTTAAAAAGTTCTGAAATAAAGATATTTTTTTTTTTTTTTTTATTTATTAATGTCAAACAAACGAAAACTGACTCCAACAACTAAAATGTGAATTGAATGTTGTTAAGAAACTTTCACGATGATGTGATGTTTGCTGGTTAGTGCTGTTTTTATTACCTATTAACTGAAAAGTTGAACCTGTGCTACAATATACATGGAGCCCGGTTTTCATCAACAAGTAAACATTCTCTCTAAATCCAAACAAAACGCTATAATAAAAGGTAATGTTTTTATGCAAACAATAAGAGGTACACAATTTATTCATGAGCCGGTCAACTTATAGGGCTAGTTCAGACACGGCGGGAACCGCGCGATTATAGAATCGCATGGAAATCGCGCGGGTCTTATTTATATGAGTTAGTTAGTAATCGTTCAGACATAACCGCGCGGTTAATCAAGCCGCGCGGTTACCGCAACCCAACCGCCAGAAAATAGAATCGCGCTGCTCCCGCGCGTTTCTATTACTATGGAGTCTTTACTTCGCGTTCAGTTGCGTTGCGGATACCGCGCGGTTGTGTCTGAACGATTACTAACTAACTCATATAAATAAGACCCGCGCGATTTCCATGCGATTCTATTATCGCGCGGTACCCGCCGTGTCTGAACTAGCCCTGACGCTAACCCGCACGAAATCGCATACTAACCGAGCGTGTCTGAATAGCATCACAATTTTGCGGTTTGAAACCGCGCGTTTCGTAAACGCACGATTCCCGCATGTCTGAACGGGCCCATAAACTAGAACTCTGCTCAGTTTCTTTATTAAACATGCAGGTGGTTCACAGGGATTGGTTATATACATATACTAGCTAAAAATAAAACTAAAATGTATGAACATTAACATATAGTTGAACATCATGTTTTATTTTTTCAGATTGAAACAATTCCTGCTTTTGAGGCTGAAGTACCCGAGCCACAAGTCCGGAGAGCCCGCCAAGTGCCATCTAGAAGAAAGAGACATATTTATTTATTATAATATAATGTAAGTTTAAAATAATAAACAGCCATCCTGTGCTATTTATATTTAATATTGTTTTGTTTTTAATTTCAGATCTGTGGGTGCGCAATGTGCTGAAATTTAGTGCCGATTAGAACTACACAAGATCAAAGTGGAGAATGAAAGAAGAGAGTCATTTCTTCTTCAATCTGCATCCAGTAGTTTGAAGAGTACTTGCTTTTTATATTAGTTGGTATTAAATAAAATATGCAGTAAGCGAATTCTGTTTAATTTGTAATAATTAATCTTTTGACAATTGTACTGTACAACAACAATTGAGTCAACCTATTTTCCTTGTAAAGTTAGGGGTATTAATATACATACATACTCGTAAATATCTGTACAGGCTTTATTGATAATGACAAAGGTGAGTACATACAGTAAGTGTGAGTTAGTACCCCTGACTGTACTAAATCGTATCTGGAATAAGGTATGGTTATATTATTAAAACTTTCACTGCCAGGAACTTGCTTAACGGGTGGGCTTGCCACTGTCATACCTATAGGTTAGGGTATCCACCCTATCCAGCCACTACAGACAGAAGGTGAGTATCTACCAGAGCTGTTCGCTATGCTCTGGTGGATACTCACCCTAAAAATGGTACAACAACAGTGCCACACAAGCAAGCATATGACCCACCTGATGGTAAGAACAGAACCCACAGTGTAAAACCGAGTAGGTACCTATCTATGTATCTATAGAAATGTATCTATCTATTGAATCCACGAAGACGCGCCCCAATGAATACGCTAAGGTCGCTAAGGACAAACTAGTTTGCAATGAGATGCTGGGGTGCGTCCTCGTGGATGATACGTAACCTACTATGAACAGCGGCAGTGGCAGAGCGGAGGACGGACGGCATGTTAGGTACTCTTTCATACAAGTTCGAACCTTACGAAGGATAGGTAACGCCACCGACCTGCGCTGCACCGCTCCGCGTAACCTCTGCTTGCAGGTTAAGTAGCAGTTTTATTTATTAACCTACCTCCTGGGCATTCCAAGGAATAAAATCCCTTTCGGTTGATGAAACATTGCGCTGCATGGCTGCCATTCTTTTGGTGTCAGGCCACCACGTCTCCGGTCTTTTGTAGGTCCGCTCTCAGTAGGCGCACAATTCATTACATTATACCTATACGTTCATTACTTAATACGACACGACGACCACACACGATAAGTTTATTCACATTCACGCAATGTCACTGATAACTTTAGAACTTAAAATGCGCGTGCATGGTGTTCCCGCTATTCTTCGTGCAGGAATTACAATTTTAATCGAATCTATAACTTTTTATATGTCAAATCTCATTTATTTATCTGGTTTCATCATTATAAATTGACAAAATCAGCTTCGATAACATAAAAACATTCAAAATCGTATTGCGAGCTTCCTCGAATACCGGCCGTCAACATCAGCTGTTTTCAATTTGGCGGCCATTTTTTCCTTAAAATGCAGATAAAACAGGTTTAAAGAAGGGTCTACCGTTCGCTAAGTTAGCGAGTCGTTAAAATGGGCTTGACGGACCGATCTGCGTTAACTGACGTTTATGAATCACGTTTTTGCGAAACAGTGCTATAGGCTCGCTATAGCACTGATTTAACTTTTTATGAATAAGACCGTTAGTGTTTACGTGTATAGGTATTTTATAGTAATTGCAGTCATATTGATCCACGGCTATAAGATACCTTAACATTTAAAAAAGTGCTTGTATGTGTTTCGGATATTTTTCACAAATTAGTTTTTTGTGCGTTGCATGTTTGAAAAAACAAACATATACCTCCGTGTGAAAAGGGATTGTGAGTCTCTTAATCCTTATCCGATTCTATATCTACTTGGCCGCCAATCCCTATTTTCCCGGCCTGTGCAGTAATGTACTATTAGGTAGGTGATATTTAAAATCAATAATTTCCAATATGAACACGACACGTTCCCCGTTACCTTTGCTGTCACCGGGGACTAAGGAACACGCGAGAAATGTTCGCATATTTCCTTATTCTTTCATTTGTTACGTGACTAAAACCACTCAAAGGAGCTTATTACGTGTCAGCCAAAACAATGTTGCACTTCGCTTAACCTTTGTTTGCTAAACGTTAAGGTAGACTCTTGTGCGAGTGGATGATAAATAGATATTTGGTAAGTTTTCCTGATTTCTATAAAAATCCACTTCATACGTATTTGGTGGCTTATCGGTTTCTGTAAACGCTGTCGACGATTTATTTTTCTTTTTGATCTGTGACGATTGTTTTCATAGGTGATGATTATTGTTAATGGGAAATGTATATCGTATAGTTAACTTCCTATTTCGAACAGGCCTATCCCACTAAAAATATTCTTAAAATTATAATTCTTGTCTTTGGTAAAGTCGCGTAGGTCCTAGATAGAGGAGTTAATAGATGGCGTCCTAGGATGATCAGGATTGAGGTATGTTAACCTGACTAAATTGAGAAGGACCAAAAGACTAATATTCATCCTCCACACCTCATATCTATAAACTTTAGTCGTATTATATCGATGCTGTCAGTTTCAGTACAATATTTTGACAGGTGGTGACAAAAAACAAAAAGCCTATACTCAGTGAGAGATGGGAGATTTGACATAGTATCTCGTTCCCACTTGTGGTATTGTCTATATCTTTTGTCATATCTACATGTGTGTATGTGTGACTGCGTCCCTCTAATACAAATTTCACTTGTGAATTAAATGAAGTAAACAATTGAATTATATCCAAATATTATCGTTTATGGCTTAAAGCCCGCTAACGTCATCGCTAATGGCGGTGGACCTTCCGAACCCTTTTATTCTGTGTTTTAACTTTTATTGTGTGTCTGATTAATTAAACTTTAAATTCCGATGAAATCGCCGGGTTTGGTCATACATTCAATACCAGCGGGCGTGGCGTGGTTGCAATTTTATCATCTATAGCTGTAGATAAGTCCTTCGTCACATTATGACAAGTATACGAGTGCGAAGATGACGGATGTCTTATCCACAGCGATAAATGATAAATTGGTAACCATGCTACGCCCGCAGATAAACAAACTAAGGGTCTCCCCACGCCTATCGACGCAGAATCGGCGTCAGCCGATCAAAAAACTCTTTATGTCCACGCAATAAGAGCGAAAAAGACGTCGATCGGCTCGTCCGACGCGAAGCGACGTCCATCGACGGGATTACGAACAAAACACGAGGAATGTGGTACAAACCACTCGGCAAAAGCCGATTCCGCGTCGATAGGTGTGGGGAGACCCTAATAATCATACTTCTTCGTCCCCCTAGCGTTATTCCCGGCTGTGCCCTAAACGACCCCGCGGTACGCTTATTGAATATTAAAAAAATAACAAATGGTGAAAAGTAACATATTATTGAACATGTGATCGCGGATTGATGAATATAAAATTGTTGTACTTGACGTGCCTTTCTCTTTGTCCTTTCATTTACTTTTTATGAGGAATTCTAATCCAATTGCAATTCAAATAATGTGTTAATTAATTGGAATTTTATTCGAATTTTAAGGCAACTTTTAGTTTGGCTGACAACGCAACTGCTAACTTGTTCCGTTATTTTGATTGTTCAGTTCACCTTGTGGGGGGCCTACCCACGCCGCGCCTCCTTTCGGTATGTGGTCGCCACTCAAGAACCTTTCCGCCCCAACGGCCATCGGTTCTACGTGCTATGCGTCCTATGAGCCCGCCCACTGCTACTTAAGTTTAGCGATTCGGAGTTTGAAATATGACGAATATTAACATCTTGTTTTGATGTGCTAGAACAAATAGAGTTTCTTAAAAAACTCCTAATATAACATCAATTTAAACAAAATTAGGTCTTGTCAGCCTCTTAAGGGTCGCTAGGGCGCTGGTGTCTCCATACAAACGAAGTTTGGTTCTAATACCGCTCACTTAATTTCGGATTTTAAAAAATACTTAGTCTAAATTGCTATAAGTTTTTCTTTACGAAAGAAGCCCATACTTCGCTTGGCAACCACAGTTGTTACCATGATTTTAGGGTGCGCGAAGATGGCGACTGTGATTGCCACAAGCAAGTGAGTGGCTAATTATAAAACGACATGCTAAAATAGGTAACACAAAAACTAGTTTTCGACCTACATATTTCGGATCCCATTGTGTATAAAAACCTTTCATGTTATTCCAGTATGCATTTGTATGTAACTACATTTGTATGGAGAGTTGGCTTAAGTTTCCGTGCTGGGCCCCTTAAATTCACGTTCGAGATGTTGCGGCGTATGAGTGCCCGGCTGGGATATCCGCAACACCCAGTTATATAGTGTAATACTTGTGAATTCCACCGTAATTACCTGTAATTCTGTGTAATACCCGTCATTTTGCCACGCAATATATGTAAGCGGATTCCTAAGAGCGTAAGATTTTAAACAACTGCTATCTAGGTGCGTAAAACTGGAATGATAATCTCTTTAGGCCTCTCTCTGAATTCTTACTTAAGGCGCCGTAGGTTCAGCGAAGTTAAACGAACAGTGTTTTTGAAACAATATAATGCGTCTGTTTATAATAATATGGTTAAAAAAAAATACTAATAGTAATCTTGAGGCTTTTCTGCAGGGAAATCAGTGTTTAGAAACATGGTTAAGCATTTTTCGCTCGATAGAAAAAAATCACGAACATAGGTCTAAAAGGGTCTAAAATACACTTAAAATATTTGTTACAAATTACGAACAAAAGCTAAAAATATTAAAATGGCTTCTAAAAATTGGCAATATCATGTTTGAGACAAATCAGTGTTTACTTTTTTATTTATTTAAACGGCCAAAAAATTAAAATTAAAAAACATGATTTCCGCGCTTCCGAGCATGCACTTCCATCTCGCTCACGCTTATGCTCAGTGAGAGGGAGAGAAGACCATGAACCTACGGCGCCTTAACAATAAAACGGAGTAAAGACATAAGACATATGACGATCGTTGTACATACTTTTGAACCAAGTTAGAAATTGTGGAAGTCGAGTCGTCCACTGTAATCTGCTGAGACATAATGACATTAGATAGTACAATTCCTGTCATTTACGAAGTTTTTCTGTATGGGCAGTGCCGGTTGAAGTGAGTTTATTACCAGCAGTGTTGGTAGTTGTTTTAACGTTGTTAAAATATTCAGCAATAATAGAAGAACAAAAGAACACATTTGGAAGGTCTCACAGGAAAAGGATCTCGTTGACTGAAATAACTCAACCAAATTAATTTAAATAATTTATTTAACAGACATCATAAAAAAAGTTGCCATGTTTGAGCAAATTATTGCAGAACATGAAATCGTATAAAATGTATTCGTATAATCAATAACAAAAACACTAGTCTAATAGTATTCAATAATAAAACGATTCACAAAATCAATAATTATTAATAATAGAATTCTAACAACAGTTTTCGTTATTTCCAATAGATTCTTATAGAAATATTGTCTACTTTATTTAACTAATTACAAGGTATAGTTATAATTTATGTTATTATCTACAAGTCAAGTTTCGTAAGTTATCATTTTATTATTAAACATGAGGAGTTTATACATGTACACATCAACATTTCAACTAATTTTATTTAATACATTTTAACTAATTTGATGGGGAAAGAGAATATAAATATTTATTTGCCAGATTCTAGTCACTCTGTCATTGTTATACAATACTAATTATAACTGTGACAAAAGTAACAATTCAGAATACTTAGGTTAACATTGTTTGTATATAAAGTTACATGTCAGTTTATTTAGTAATGTTAATAGTTCTGAGTTTACCTGATTCTGATATTCCTAGAAATTCCATAACAAGGGCCCATTTTTAAATTCTTTGAAAATATGTGATCATAACATACTATAACAAATGTAATGATGGACTAATGCCCAGTTATGCATATTTTACAGACTTAGGGATACTCGTACGCTGTTGTCATATTATTTATGTCCGCAGCAGACTTAAGAATTTGTAGAAACTGAGAATTTATATTAGGGACCGCAGACGGAAGCCAAAATACCGTTAGTCAATATCAGTACATCGTTTTTGTATTTTAACTGACTCGTCTAATATTTTAGCGTATATTATAATATTAGAATAACATAAAATATCGTGAATTGACTACCTATTTCCTTCTGCTTCATACTAATAGTAATCCCTTCGACGTTAATAATTATGGCAAAACTGTATTATTGCCACTACTTAATATTATTTAATTATGGTTGGCACCGTAACCAATCATGTGGATGTGACAAGAATTATGCCAGAGGATAAGAATCACGCCATCAATATTTTAGTCGCAAAACCAAATATTACTAACTAGCTTTTGCCCGCGGCTTCGCTCGCGTTAAATTCGGGGTAACACGGTTCCCCTTTCCTGATTTAGAACACAGAAGAGAACTCGGAACAGAATATTATTTTAATACGCTAAGTTGTAGACGATATTATATGTCTTTCCATTTGGGGATAGAATGTAAAGATTCTGGGCATTGGACACACGCGAACATTTTAAGTTCACCCCAGCCACCTTTAATGTGTCCTTGCGCTTTGTTAATGGTCATAGCGAAAGTAAGCTTAAGAGGAAATTGTAGCCTTTTCAACTGGAACGGGAGATCTGTGGGAATTATTGGGATTCGTGGGATCATTACATTTTCACCCTTTCCTACGCCGGTTAAGATAGTGGCGCTAATGATATTGCATCCAAGTTGTGTGACACGAAGTCGCGTCATAATCTCATTACATAATCACGGGGCATCCAAATTTCGCATAAGAATGACTGGGACGCCTAGTTTTAATTGAAGCTTGTGTGAGGGTACACCTGACAGCTCAAGCGAATTTAGAAATTCTACGGGATGTGATGTGATCTGTTCTGTATCCATAATACTGTGTCTCCTGGTACTTTACACAATGTCTGAATTTACATATTTTGTTGACAACATCATTTTTTGCTGCAAAAATTGCTCTTTCACATAAATATTGATTTTCGTGTATATTGTTTTGTAAATCTGGGTAAACACTTGCAACTAATTCTGAATCAATGTGCACTAATTGACAAAAATCTCCCGTCAATGTCACTCAGCCCTCAGCATCTGTTTCTAACCGACCATCTCCTATTTTCAATAGTGTTTCGGCATAGTTGCCAGCATTTGTGTCATCATATAGTTGCACTCTCATATTTGTAGTCAAAGTGAACTTTCTTACGGTGGCCCATAGAGTGGACGACTTGAGACTATGCTTTAATTTCGTCTGCAGGTGTCTTCTTCTGAATGACTGGTAACGTTTGGCGGAAATCACCAGCCAATAAAACCACCATCCCTGCCATAACATCGGTACTGTTGCGCAAATCCTGGAGCGTTCGATTTAGTGCTTCTACCGCTTTTTTGTGCGCCATACTTTCAGTCCACACTAAGAGTTTGCACTGACGTAACATAGGACCCCATGCGCTATTTTTACTAAAATTACAGATTGTTTGAATTAAATTACCTCATTATTCGATTGTATCAACTGTACTAATTTAAAAAAAAAAAAAAAATAATTTTTAAAATAAGGCAGGTATTTTTCGTTGGTTAACAGAGACTGTGTACCAAGTTTTAGCTTCCTACCTTGAAAACTGCGAATAGTCCCATATAAAATTTCACCCCGTTTTTTAAAGAGTTGGGGGCAGATTAAAAAAAATGATGCACGATTTATTTTGTTAGTCACAAATAGTCCGAAGCGCGTGGCGTTGTACGAAGGAACTGATTGAGGGATTTGGTGACCGAACCGGATTGTTCCGATAGCTAAGTTGGTTAGTAGCGACGGGCCATGAATGCCTGTGGTCGCCGCTTCAAATCCGGCTCGGAGCATTAAATTTTTAAATTTTTCCTTTCATTTAAAATTTACAAATAATCCGCCTACCAATTTTTTGCTTTCTACCTTGAAAATTGCGGAAAGCTGCATATAAACTTCCACCCCCCATTTTAGGAAAGTGGGGGGTAAGAAAGAGATAAAAAGTACCCTTTGTCACTCTCCATCCCTTCGACTATCTCCACTTAAATAATTTACTTTAAAAACAAAGTTTTAACCGACTTCAATTTAGTACTCCGCCAAGCCACGAGAACATTTCCTATTTTTTTTAAAATTTACCACATGAACTGATTTCCGATAGCAAATGCGTTAATTACTATAGAAAAAAAAACCGAATCGCTGTATGTGGGCCGATAATATTTGAGGACTTCCATCGATTCCCCAAGATCATCACCCAGGCACTTCATTAGTGCCTATTTCATTGGAATCTTATCAGGACCTGTGACGTACTTTTGCACTTTTAAGTACATAATTGAGGAATTCCATAAGTCATCTGTGGTCTTCATCATCAATTCCTCGCCACCAAATTTATGATTCCGGATGTAAATACACGAATTATAACAGAAAATACCAAAATCACTACACGCGTGCCAAATAAAATTGAGGAGTCCCCTCAATTCCTCATGGATCCCATCATCTAACTGAATTTTGAAAAAAATGGGTCCCACCTGAAAGTATATACATACGAACAAAAAAAAATTTCGAATCGGCTCATCAATGACGGAGTTCTGAGGTAACAAACATTGACCGTTGTTTTGGACCATAATTTTACCCCCCATGTCATCCCTTTAAGGGATGATTTCGAGGTAAAAACTATCCTATGTTTTAAACCAGGCTATAAACTATATTCGTGCAAAATTTCATTCAAATCGGTTCAGCCGCTTAAGCGTGATTGAGTAACAAACATCCAAACATCCAAACATCTAAACATCCAAACATCTAAACTTTCGCATTTATAATATTAGTAGGATGATATTTTAAATTTAATTGCGTATTTTAGCGAAACCCAGCTCATTGAACATTAATTTCAATTTTAGCATTAGATAATTTATCTTTTTTCTAGTAACCACTCGCATTCTGAGTTACCTCTTTTGTTTTGACGCTATTATTGCTCGTTTGACCAACACGGCCGCCACAGAACGGCCCGCGTGCTCTAAAAGTTCCATTTATAAAGAGACCGTCGATCTCGCCGCGACAATATTAGACCTGCAACTTGTACGTAACCTTCATCCTTATGCAAAAAATTAAATTTAATGTCGTTATTTTCTATGTCATGGGGAGTATCTATGCTAAACCAGATGTGACAGATTATTTCCTGAAGATTACAATGGTTAAAAAAATCGTCAACAGATTTTATACATTCGTCATTGGAGCGTTTTTTTTCTAAAATACGCAGCAGTAGCACATATAAATTGTGTACTGCAGACACATTATCAACATAAGCAATCTATACATGCTAAAAACAGAATTGACCGTAAACGTTATTACAAAACTCAATGTTCTTAAAATGGGCTTCTGAGTTAGTCTCATCACTTACTTACAAACTGAATTTCGTCGCGTTATTCCGCTGGGCTCATTACGTCTGTTGTAGTCCATAGATTGTGTAACGAGGAGCGGCGGTTGGAATCACGCAGCGGAATTCAGCGACGGAAATCGGTAGGTATTTCTGCCTGTATGAAGCGAGCCTTGATAATATTCACCAATTTTAAGAAATTAAGACATTTGTTTTTTTTTCGATAGCAATTAGGAACAAATGAAATACAGTCCAAAAATATTAAAATAAGAATAAGTTTTTCTTTTTTATTAATATTTTACATTAGTAACTTATTCTAATAGTCCATCTACAAAATAAAATCTACAGATCACACATTATCCACGAGAACATATTAATTTACATTTTTACTAAATATCTTTCATCTAAGAATTAGTCATAACAATAATGTCATCGTTTTAAATATTTTTTTAACCACAATAAAAGTCGTATTATATACATTAAGACATAGTTACTCCATGCGATAAGAACAAGTACCTACGTACATATTTTTACAACAGGTAAGGAACGATAAATGTACGTCATACGAATATTATATGCATACATTGTGGGGTTAAATAAACATTCGTTCAGGAAAATTTCGTTGTCTACTTATGTTACGTATGATGCTTAATATGCACGATCATTTATAGATATTTTTACCAAAATTTATTAAACCTTAACTAAACAATAGAAAATAATGAATGCAGCTCAGCACCTGTTATCTACGGTTCTTTTGATTTATATTAATGCTCCTCCTTTTGATTAATATACGTAATTCTTTTGAGTCGGGATTTTATTTCTAAATTTGATTTCTCTCGAACGTATTCAGTAACTGAATTATTAAAGAAGCCATCACTTTGTTGCTGATTTCAAATTATAACCGTATACTATACGTGTTTCTCAAAAATCAATATCAAAAATTCACGTAATTTAGAAAGTATATTGCTTAGAAACACCATTATCCTAATCAAGCAGCACAAAACAGCACAAAGTGAATTATTTGTCTGCTTAGCGGAATAAGCATGAGGGTAGATCTGATCGTTTGAGAGTCATACAATTTATTTAGGGTAAAACTAGATGTTATTCTTTATCATTTCCTGAAAGAAGAGAATTATTTTGTGCATATTTTCCCATTTTTATATCAAAAATTCATTATATGTATAAGCAAAAATGATCTAGCTTGAATATTACGAACCATCGCACTCAAAAACATCGGTGTCAGTTAGATACACACACAAAAAGATGACAGCTCCTTTTACACATATATTGATGAAACGTATTTTTAACAGATACACTACCAAAAGAATAGAATGGAAGAGAAACAACAGATGCATATTACAATTAAGTAGGTACTTAAAATCATCATGCAAATATTGCTTATTTTTAATGATCTTGATCAATCCACTGTATTTACCACATTCAAAACGCAGTCGATGTAGGTATACTTTTTTTTCTAATAAGTAGTTACATTAACCGGCAAATAACTTGCGCAACGCGGGACGAAGGGGAGGGGCGGTTCGCAAGGCGAATTGTACGTGCGAGCTGTCGCCCCACTTCGTCCCGCGATGCGCAAGTAATTTGCCGGCTACTGTACTAGCGGTGGCGCGTGAGTGAAAATTATCACTGGACAACCAGGTTATATAGCAATATTGGTATATACAGCTAGAAATTCTTGGCAAGTCCGTGAGAATCGGCTTGTATGGGCACTCGACCACTGATATACTCAAAGAATATAGTCACGGATTTGACAAAACAACGAAATGGAGCCTTGTATAAACTTTACTTGTGCACAGTTTACCGTTGACGTCAATGAGATGTTTACATTTTTCGCCTTATTACAAAGTTGCAGTTTATTACAAAGGTGCAAAGGTGTAAACATAATAACGACGTCAACGGTACAATGTGTAATAAAAATAAATCTTGCAAGTCAATTTTCGCCCACTTCCATAAATTACAATACAATACAAAAAATACGTAGGTATTTGTTAAGTAAAGTTAACATATTTTAACTGAGACTTCGTTATATAGATCTAAATCGCCATACTGTAATCTAGTTTGGAATATTGGTACACTGCCGTATTAGGCCGAAACATATGTAGGTCGTTTGTAATTGTTATACAGCGTTAAATTTAGTTCGTGATACAAAATAGCAAATTGTGAATTTGTGCTGTGCATGGATAGATTTAAATTTTGCTATTTTGTATAACACTGTGTATATATTTTCTGTGTATATATAGCATGGGTTTTTAATCAGGTCGATAAACGAAATAACTCAATAGCGGTACTGAACAAGTAATTACAATAATGTGATTCATTTTATGTCCAATTCCAATGCGTGTTCAATGAAATTATTTGAGCAAACTATAAGAGAATCACCTTAACTTATTTCAAATATACAATAACTGACCTAACGCGCGTTGTAAACGCTACGCGATTACCCATAAGTAAAGGGCGGACAGCGGATGCAATCGGGTGATAAAAGCTTAAGATGGATAAGACTTTTATTAAATTTTCAATATTTATCTATACATTTTTATTAAAAATACATCAGAAATTACAAAATATCTCTATCCTCCATAGAACAAAATGTGATTATTAAGAAATTACTGGCCACTTGTAAATTATCTCCTCTTAAGACTATTAGTGTTTATATCTATTACGTCTTAGACTTGTCAATTACATTGACGTTTTCACTTGCGAGTTTATGCGTTTCCTTTAATATGTATATTAAAAATAATTGTGGCAAATGAAATCACAATTCGTAAATGGATAGATAATAAGCCGGATCTAATTTATGATAATTCAAATGGCTCGATCATTTGCACAACGTGTCAAGTGAATTTATCTGCAAATTATGTTCTCTTCTTTAAACTGTAGTCATATCCATATTAAGTATATCGTTTGACATGACTTTGACGTATATTGCATCCACTGTCCGCCCTTTACCCATAAGACACAAAATAAATCTATGTCATATGCGCGTTAAATAATGGATAACAGTCAAGTGACACTGGTGCTCACTGGTTACTCAAGTTACTAAATTATCTCCCAGAAATGTACGATGAATCGTCAACATAAGCAGGTCGATGACGTAACGCATTGTAAGTACGGATTACCCCTAAGATGACAATAATTGGCAGAACATTAGCGGTTAAAACAAAAGGTTTTTAATGGTTGAATTAATTTCGTTTGTCTTCACCCAATAAGTATCAGATCAATACACTTGGATTATGGTTAAGCTATTTCCAAACTAAAGTTATAAATACTTATAAACGCTATAATACAACCGATTCTTATAATGCTAGTTCTTATTAAAACTCTTTTATGTACAATTTGCCAAGGTCCGGCCCGCCTGGGGCCTGACATCATCGCAGGACTCTGAAATATTAAAATAAAAGATGAGAAAACTGAGCCAGTAGAAAACGGAACGGAGAAATGTCTGTCTTAGTGGTTCTCTATTTTTTTTATTTTTTTGCAGGCTTTGTCTGGGAATTAAAAATGAACATGGTTTATTCAGCCATTTGCTGCATTACTTTGATGATCTAAATAGATTCAAACTTTAACCTTTTCACCGCTAGATGGTAAAGCAACTTGCCGTGCCACCTCACGCCACAAGGGTAAAAAAATAATGCCAACATGAAATTGTGCTATTTCAGAGTAGGTTTTCATAAATAAAAAAAAATAAAAAAAATGTCGGCAAATGCCGTCTTTGGCGTCGGTGTCACGATTTTACGTTGACGTCATTCGCCGCCTTTGGCGGTGAAAAGGTTAAGGCCGGCCTCACACTGAACGAAATTCATAAATAGTCACGCCATTATTCTCAAAAGGGATAGGCAGAGCACATTAAACTTATGTTTCAGTGCCACTTTTAGCATAAATGTGTGTGTTGCCCGTGTGTTGCCCCCTTTCTTTCCGTGAGTGTCGTAGAAGTATATTAGGAGAACAATATTTCTTTGCTATTCCGCTAAACATACAGCATACATTTAGCGGAATAGCAAAGAAATATTGTTCTCCTAATATATCATGGACTTCCGCAAAGTAACGCCTGATTCAATAAATTATTTTGTCGTAGAAGTAGATTAAGCGTGCAGGGTTGAAGTGTGTAGTGGGCGATGGGCTTGCAATCTATTATTGCGATGGCACATTTTGCCGATCTTTTATACCCACATTCAATGAAATTCAGCCACAGCTTATTCAATAATGAGCATATGAAACGGTACACTCGGTGCAAATAAGTTTTTGCCAAAAGTTGTACATTTTGTTGCGCAAGAGCAACAAAATGACTAGTCCAGATACTGAATTCGGCTACCTACTGATTCAGACTATGTGAGGCCAGCCTATAGGCGCTGCCTCCATTCTCGCAAGTTACGCCCATGTATGAAACACGTTTATGCCTTCCGTTCACAAGAGAAAAGATGCAATACTCTTAATACTCTTCCGGAAAATTTAAATTCATAAAGTTATGTAGAGTGCAAGTGTAGAATAGAAATTATGTCATATAGTTATGTGTTTCACTGATTATTATGAGAGTCGTATGGTGCAATTTAAATAAGTGTTTATTTGTTAGCTCACCTGATTATTATCTCGTAAATGGATAGCGATGTACAAAACACCGTGAGCACCAGCGAGGACACGACTGCACCTGTGAACAAGTACAAATATACAAGTTAAAGTCTATCTTTATTAGTCACTTATTTTGAGGCAGAGTTTCAATTAAAAAAAACATTTTATAAATGCTTAACCTTTTCACCGCCAGATGGTAAAGCAACTTGCCGTGCCACCTCACGCCACAAGGGTAAAAAAATAATGGATAAAGAAATAATGCCAACATGAAATTGGGCTATTTGAGAGTAGGTTTTCATAAATAAAAAAAAATAAAAAAATGACGGCAAATGCCGTCTTTGGCGTCGGTGTCACGAATCGTCGTTGACGTGATTTCACGTGTTTGGCGGTGAAAAGGTTAAATCGAGTCACTTCCTAAAATCCTAAGGGATAATTCCAGTGTTAGAAATTATATAAATATACACATTATTATAATTAAATGCTTCGAGGGCTTTCTTTAGATTTAACTTAGTTTTCATTTAATTTAGTTAATGTTAGTTCTCATCTTGCAAGTAATTAAGAAAATAAAACGCTGCTTGGTATATATTTTCTATTTATCTATGTCTTGTGTACGTACTGTGTGTTGTATTACTACAGAGGCCGGGAAGTAAGAGGTTGCCGGCCGAGTACATGTAGACGGCCGAGCGTAGCGAGGTCGGATGGCTATTGATGAGGCTGGCAACCCCACTATACATAACTCGGCGCGAAAAGACCTTTTCGCGCCGAGGTATGTATAGTTTAACAAATAATGGTAACAATAAAGGGTATTATCGCTATAAAGCGATCTCTTCCAGACAACCTTTGGGTACAGCTCAAGTTTTTTTATACAATCGTTGTAAAATAACATATCCATATTACTAGTGGCTCTATTATCTGTAGAAATCGCAACCCCGTCGCATTTCTTTAAAACTGAATCGGCAAAAAACCTAAATAGTTATTGTATCTTATCACAAAATTTCACGAGAGTCGGTTTAGAAATGTAGACGAGAAAAGCCGATCATCTAGACATCCGAGTTTAGTCCAACGGAATAACTCGCTCTCTCGTTCAATTTGCTGAATAGTGTCTGTTTAGTGATAACATATTAGTAATGCAAGCGATTAACAGCTGCTAATAGCCCGATACCGCTCTATTGTGCCGCTTTACCGCGCCTATTCAGCCGTTACTACAATATCATCCCAATCTGCGTTTAGGTTACGATAGTTTAGATCACGTTGATTTGACGACACATTTGGAGCCTTGGTTAAGTGCTAATGCGTTCTGTATTACTCTCATAATCATGTATTATCGTTTTTGCTACCTAATTAAGTCATAGAGTTGCGTCATACAGAGATTTTGGTACTCTTCGGTGGACATTTTATTTATTTATTTATTGCACAAATAAAGGTATTGGTAGGGCTGAGCTGCAGGCTACTACCGGGGTCCACAGGCGGCAGATAGTGGAATGGCCATCAGATATGATGGTTAGCTGCGAATATACTGAATAAGCAGTCCCCGACCACGCAGCGGCAGGGTTATCAGGATGTAGTGGGTAGGCTTGTAGGAGGGGCTACTCTATAAAAAGCTACAATAGCCGACGACGATTCTGTGACATGGCGAGTAGTTGCCGCCATTAAATAAGCAATCCTCTAGTGTCAGGCAGCAGTAGCACTAGTACCGACTGGAGAACGAAGATAGGAATCTGGAAGGGCTCTTGTTTGGACATCACGGAGCCGGTGAACCTCGGTTCGTGTACTGCGGTGTGGAAGGCAAGGGGGAAACCACCACACTATGCTTCCTCAAAAAAGGAGTAATGGATTACTCCACCGACAAGAGCCAAGCTCTTAAATAAATGATGATGATGATAAAAATAAAAGTACAATTGGCGGATTTAATGCCTTAAGGTATTCTCTATCAGTCAACCATTGGGCTAAACAGAAACGTTAGTACCTAAGCAAGATCCTAAATACGGAGACTCGAAATGAAACACAATTCGATTAATTGCATTAATCACATTCATATAATATATAATGCATACAATATAAACTTACTGGTACATAATTGAATACATACAATTATATTTACCCGTACAGAGATATCATGAGGATTATCGATCTTTAATAGTTAAAAAGAGATGCTTACGCAACTTGCGTTTAAAGGAGAATATGCTCTGAGCTTGTCGGAGGGTAAGAGGGAGATCATTCTACATTGCCAAAGTTAAGGGCTATAAAGCCCATTTTTGGTTGAACTCTTAATCCGCATAAACAGTGTTTCCTCTCATATGATTGCAAGACGCTCCTTCGGTGATGAAGCTGATGGTATAAAATAAAATAAATATTTTTAGGGACAATATTACACAAATCTACCCATATTTTGTCTCGTTAAACCCATTGTGTGGGGTATCGCTGGATAGCTTGTTCAAAAATATTATGGGTTTCTCAGAACCATTTTGCAACTCAGTGGTCCATTTTTGTGCAATTGGGCTTTAAAGCCCCTGCCGGCTAAATGGTTTCTATTGGGAATGTAGAAAAAAATTGGGGCAGTAGTACTTTACTAGTTACCGAGTAATTTATTCAATTATTAAAAAAAAACAAGCAACAAGGCCCATATTACAAATAATAATAATAGTCGATCAACTTAAAATGTACTTGAACCAACTTTTGTACAAATTCGGCCGACGCAACCGCACCATTTACTTGACGCGTGCGTGTCTATATAACCAAGAGGCATTTGGGCGATTTTTTCATTATTATTGGTGGTTTAACAATCACGTAGGTATTTCATTAATTTAATAAAGTCATCATCATAATCAGCCTGTGTCAGTCAACTGTTGGACATAGGCCTCTCACATGACCCTGTCCAGTGGACATAGTCCTGTCCCAGAGCTCTGTATTCAGCTTTAATTCTCCAATCCCTGCCGGTTGCCTTACGAATGTCATCGGCACCTCTACAGGACGACCTACTCTTACTATAAAGTAAGTGACCAAATGCAAAATTAAACCCACTCTCATTTTCCATTTAAATCGGTTTCCCACGCTTGATCTGACTTTAGCCTGGCGTGTGTGGAGGCAATAATTTGTAATTAATAATTGAAATCACATGACATACATATAATGTTTACAGCATATGTCACTTACGCGATTATGTTGATTAATTATATTATCAAACGAGACCTGATTCGTCAAAATCAATGAAGCCGTTTGGAATGTAGCCATACCTACGTACATACGCTCGAAAAACATAACCCTCGTTCCTCGTCCTTTCCTTATTACATCCGTATTCTAACAACCGTCTTAAAAAAGAAATACACTTCAGTTTCATAAAAGACAGTTCCTAAAATACCAAATGTGGGTACATTGCAGGTTTAACATAACATAGCCAACAAAACAAACCCACTACAGACATTAATGAAAAGAAAACAAACCCACGTTGAAAAAATACGTGGAAATAATAAAATTCTCTCAGCACCAAGAACCAAAGGAATACAATTAAACAATATGAATTTGTATAAAGTATAATAACGGATACTACAATTTGTATTATTTCATTTAATATATGTATTCTCATACTATTAAGTTCCAAGTGCTCTGCGTATCCCTCATTGAAATACAGGCGTGATTATGTAAGTGGGTTATATTATGTCGTCTACAAATCCATGGTTGTACCAAATGTTGGAGCAAATACATTCGGTTGGAGCGAGAAACATATTGAGACGGTGCCGCAATATTGCTGGATCAAAATGTTGCCGGTTTCCATTTGTTTCGAAGATCTGTAAAGCTTAAGAAATAGAGCTCAATTTATAATAAAATAATAACGGATTTAACTTATACATTGGGATTGTGATTAAGTATCTGTCGTATCTATCATAATCAAAGTTTTACGCTGTAAACGGACCCTAGCTACTAATTTCCATTGCGACCGCAGTCCGACCTGCTAGAGGCGGTGTTCTTTTTATAACTTCCCTTTTCATGCTTTCTTTTATAATTACTTACCTATTTTAGGTTAGTAGATCTGAATGTATTTTTTTTTTGTATTTTTTAAAATGCGTTCTTTACGTAACGAGATTACATACCCGTCTGGTATACCAATAGGGTTATGTCTCAGATAAATAACTATATGTTTTCTGTAGAAACCAGGGTATCTGTTGATACGCGAGCAAGCGGACAAAGTCGCGAGAAAAACAAGGTAGTTGAAAACGATGGGAGATTGGGCTGACATCCTGCGTAATTAAATGAAAGTATAATTTGCCTTTTGCAGTTTTAATACAAAACGGAGAAATATTCACAATGTAATTCCGTATGTTATATAAAACAGTGACAGACTACGAACTAAGCATGACATCGAATCCGAAAAATTTAGAAAAACAGGATTCAAATTTTACATAACATTTAACCATACACATTAGGCGAAAACTACGCCCCTTGACAGGAGCACGCTTATCCATCCCTTCCATGCACGGAAAAAAGATGCAACACTATTCGGGAATGGATTTCTTGGACAAAATTCAACAAATACATAACTTAGTGATGTTTTATTTATATTTCATTAAGTGAGTTTTGAGACAAGATATAATACTAAAACTACGGTATAAACTTCATCGTGTTGAAAAATAATGTAGGTATTGTTTGAATAGACGGAGCACAAAAAGGAATATATTAACCAAACTGAAGTAGTGAATTTGAGAATGAGACTCTATCCATAAAATGTAAGGCAATCGTGTCTCGATTATATCAGATACACAATCATATAGGTAATCGAAATTCATAAATCTGAAAATCAGGCCTTACTGTTTCCTAATCTAATCAGAACGGCGTTTAAAAGAACGTGATAATTTCCAATTCACCCCGTTAATGGAAATAGTTGATCGATTCTGCAATAATCTTTTTTAGTCCAAAAAGTAACAGAGTCCGGCCTGTCGTGTCGACCGCCATTTCAAAAATTAATCTTTTTCATTTGTTCTCGCCTGATGAGACGGCAACAAATTCCAAATTTAATTACTCATAACTTGTTAGTTTGAGCTGAACACTTGACCTCCGACCTTCACAATACCTATTATAATATAAACAAATATTACAGGACAATCTTACACAAATCGAACTAGCTTAATAAGCAAAATAAGGCTTGTATGAGACGATGTATTTAAAAGGTATACATTGTTAAATAGGTACGTTGATAACATCCAAGACTCACAAACAAATATTCATGCTCATCACACAAATATTTGCCGTTACCGGGATTCGAAGCAGGACCTTCAGCTTTGTATACGTCGTCACTACCTTTTGTTTTGCAAAATGTCTAGTCTAATCAAATTATGTCTGTGTATACCTATAAGATGTTAACGGGAAATGAGATTCAATAGAAGAACAATATTTGCAGCGGTCCGTATCGGCAATGTTACATTTACTCAATGATACTGTTTCTATTGACAGTGGAAAGTATCTCAATCATGGAGGGCACTAAGATACTACGGTGGCGGACAAAATAAGTTGAGGATAAGTCAGAAAGAAAAATCAAATATTCGTGACATAAATGCAAAAACAGTGCCGTAAAAGTTGTTTGATTTAATCTGTCACTTTTGAAATTGCGTTGGTGTGAAAGGGACAAAACACCTATTAGTTAACAGAAGTTTGTAAAATTTGATGTACAAGGGACTTTGTTAAATACGACGTTCCATGATTGGTCACTGACATCGAAGTAATAAATCTAGTCAGATCACACAGGCACACACATTTTTCTTGATACGTAGGTAACAAAAGAGCGTTTTTAGTCCGATAGCGTTAAAAAGTAAAATATTACTAAGGTAGGTACAAAACACAAAATCAGTGTAAAAACCTAACCTAGGGTACCGCTGGCAGCGAGGCGGGTCCTTAGCTGCCGGTGGTCAGGGCGTCAGAGACAGGAACCTCCTGACTATCCACGCATTATCCAAGAGTATCTACCGTCTTCTGTATCTGATCTGGCCTTGATCCAGCCATCTAGCGAGAGTCTCTTGAGGTTCATGGTCGAGACTCTTCGCTATTAAACCGTTCGCCGAAATCATTATCGGGACGATGATCGTTGAATCAACATCCCACATGGCGGTTACCTCGTGAGCCAGGTCTAGGCTAACTAATTATTATAATAATTATAGATATATTTAATTTGGGTAATCCATTTTATAAGGGCCCGCATCATACGCAACTTGTACGCCGATTGTTTGTTTATCTTCTCTTGTCTAGAGCATAAGAGGGAGATAAATAGTATTTATTGCGTTGCGCAATAGCGCGAAACAAAAGGCGTAAATCCATAAGATACTGAATGGCGCATACGTCGTTTTAAAACGAAGATAGAGTCCCATTGCCTTGTTTGCGTTTATCATAAACTGAGGACGATGTTTGTTCATTTGAGTGGGCAAGTCCTTCTGTGGGTTTACTCGAGCTGTGCTTGTTCATAACATAAGGGTATTATGTTAAGCTTACACATACTAATTGTGATACTATTCTGACTGATGTTGATGACTTATGACGTCATGGCGGCGTTATATAACAGTCTGTGTTTATTCTACTGTTGGATGGGCATTTTTGAGCTATCATAGTGACTTCCCTTTCATCAACTTCTTAACACTGATAGTCACGAATTAAAATCTTAACATCTTTACGAATCTTTTCTTCTGTTAGTGACTTTAGATTGCCAGGTGTCAAAGCGGATGCCGGGCTCCTTTACGGTGCGAAAAACGTTAGGAAGATGTTGAATCGTTCCTCAATTATTTGTAATGGAAGGTTTATTAAAGTTGCTCGATATCTATTTTGAAATTACCTATACATTGAAAGTTGATAGATGAGAATTCACTATGAAAACTCAAGAATGCCATGAAAAATCTGGTACCTGATTATAATTCTGTAAATGATTTAGTTTATTTTTAATTATAACGTCTTTTTTCCAGGGCTGGTGAAATCACGGCTTGATATAATCTGAGAAATCGTGATTGCACACGCAGCAACAATCGTTAAACTCTAAGTAACTACCCTCTTAAGTACGAAAAAAATACAAGAAGCAACGGTCTGAATTGCACAATGATAGGAAGAAGAGCAATTTAAATTCCAAGTCTAGCATTAAAGAAATATGTATGTGTAGATTTCCATCTAACCCTTGCCAAATCGAGCTATTAAGTAGGCATAACATCGGCTTTTAGAATTTAATGTTACTCGCAAGCGAATCCAAATAGAAACTGGGTAGGGGTTGAAACAGGAGGAAGAATTGGATTGTTTGATTATTATGCTAAAACGCATTTAATTAGATACATTATTTCTCAACCACTTAACCCTGGTTTTTGAAGATCCGTTACACCAGCTGGTACATACGTGCGGCAGGTACATCTAAATGTCAATTTTTATATGGTAAAATTACTGTTGGATATAAGTCCTTCTTTTTTCTTTTACTCTCGCTCGAAACGTTACGTGTTTACCCGCAGGTAACCCGCATCAGGTAGACAGTGACTAAACGAGTTTGAAACCCAGATTAAGAAAAAAGGAAAGACGGTGCATGACTAACGGAAGTCTCAGCGTGAGCGCGTGCTAAACTTTTTTGGCTTGGTTGAACACCGGCTTCACAAGGTTGTTCGTAATGCGCTTTCTTTTTTCTTGGTCTGAGGTCTGAACACCAACAAGTTAGTCAAGTAGTTTACTAAATGATTTAGTCTTGTCGATCCCTTAAAGGGGCCTACGCAGACTGCGTTTTTTTTAACGCGCCATCGACGCGCGTTTTTATCAAATCGTGCGTCGACGGCGCGCTTATAAAACGCAGTCTGCATAGGCCTCAAGGTAAATCTAGCTGTCACTTTTCGTATGAGATAATGATAGTTAAGTTGTCCTAACGTGCGTTCAATAAATTATGTGATAACCCGTCATAATTTAATTATACGTATTCGACTGGGTTATGTCATTAAGTAATAGGTGTTTTTGAAAATGTGAAAAACCATGACTAATGGGGGAATTAATGGCAGCAATTTATGGAGCACTCTGCACTATTGTCTCAGGTGACGCCGCTTTGCAGGGTTGTTTCTAGGGTCATACTAAGCTGATTTCAGTGTCCTAGCCACGAGATCAACCCCTGGCTAGTACCCAAAAAGAAGGGGGGGAAAGGCCGCCTCCCGAGGTCCATTCTCTGCTATATTTCTGTCTACCCATAGCGTCATCCTTATATTATACGAAAATTATACCAAACTTGACCTAGTAGCTATAGGCGGCGCGGCGTCGCCTGATACAAAAGTGCACACTCATTACCATTCATAATTCCCCCACATTTTAGTTTTTCGGACATTAATTCGAAGTGATTTGAATGCAATAAATAGGTTAAATAAAATATATTCTTTCTACTCTTATCTAAATTCGCGATGAGATTGTATACACTATTGAATATGAATATGAATATATGACGATAAAATATACACGAGTGTAAAAATCGTTGTTAGATATTTTTGAGGTCATTCGGTCGTTACTTGGATTATTGAAGAAAACATTATCTAAAAAATAGTTTTTAAATGGTTACTTGGTTGATTTCAACACTTTGTGAGTTTAATGTGTAATCTAGTCAGAAAAGTATGATAATATCTTCGACAAGGTGTTTGTTCACATGATATTAAGGATGGGTAGACTTTAGTCATTTGTTTAAAATATTGCGTCCCCCGTCACGCGACCTATCGTACGTGTCTATAAATGAGGCATTATCCTCTAAGTCAGACCCGTTGAACTGTACGTAAATCAGTCATAATCGCAGGAGCTCATAAACCCGAAGACAAGCTCAACGAATTAAGATGGCGGGACACGTGTCGCGCTAAACGACAGTTAATCGTGGTTTAAGCCAGCTGTGTTCCTCTTGGGACTGAAAGTTTACTGACAAATTCATACAATGCCGTATAGATATAAGAATGTTTGTTAAAAACAAGGCTGGTGTTTTCGATTCTATAATGATACAAAAATTGGTTGCGCCCTATCGTTCTGATACGTAAGCTCGACGCGGAATATCAATTTAGATTGACCACTTGTTTGCTATAATCAATTAATTTATTATATTTGAAGAGTTCCCTCGATTTCTACAGGATCCCATCATCAGATCCTGGCATGATGAGCAATGGGACCACATGGGAAGAATACCATTTCTAAAAAAAAATTAGGTTGATTGGGACATGATTTAGTTTAGGCGTCTTTGATTAATCGGCGAACTCCTACTAATATCTATTATAAATGCGAAAGTTCGGATGTTCAGATGTTTTTTACTAAATCATGCTTAAACAACTCACCGATTTGGATGAAATAATGCACGAATACAGAAATAACCTCTTGCTTTTTTGGAGTGGGTTACTATATAAAGAGAGTTAATTCGAACACAACTCGATTGTGCTTGTATTATTGCATAAAGAGGGAAACAATTGTACAATTGATATTTGTATAATTGTTTAATGATGACATTATTGGTTATTTTATTTAGAAAGAAAGAAAGAAAGAAAAGCATTTATTTGTGACAAACACATAAGTAGGTAACAATAATTACAAAAATAGGACGAACACTGTTTGTCACAAAAGGGCCACAACTCAGCATGAAGCTGACAAAGCCAGCGCTGTTCTTCTGTTGTGGCCCAGGTGCATGCCCCAGCTCGCCGACGACGCGGCTACATTTGCCGATTACCTAAATTTGGTGTTTACATCCCTGCTACGTTGGCTCATCGCTTCCTATTGGTTCCTTTTTTCATCGCTCATCGCCTCGCAACCTCGCACAGCCTCTGGTACTCACTCACCCTTGCCCCCAGCCCCTGGAATCTTTTAAAACACTTGTAACGTTTCCATTTGACACGTATTCGACTCGCCCCATTTCTTAATGAGGCCGTTGATAAGTCAAGTTTTGATAACCCAAATACATAAATACAGGCAAGAGCAGGCCCAAGAGGAACGTGTAGGGCTGCGTAATTAGATCCTGTGCAAGCGCATAATGAGGCGTTAATTAGCCTAATCAAATGTGCGTGCGCCAACCTTGTCTTCTTATTTTAAATCCGAGATTTAAATATGGGTTTGAGAGACAAAGGGCTTAACAAATAGAAGGTCTTACAATTTTGTAACGTTCAGCTATGCATAGTCCACGACCTTTATACTAGGATGTGTAATCCTAATATAATATATGGGTTAAAAGGCGAACGTTGGAGTTATATTTGTTAGGGCTTACGGAAAATATTCTAAGAATTGGGTTAACTTTAGCGACATTCTGCTGACGATAAATAGTCTTGTATTGCGTCACGGATAAATTCTTGATTCTTGAATATTTATTAATTTCAGTTCCAATTTAACCGTGGAAATAATACAGGAAACCTTTCAACCCTTAAACGTACCTTAACGTACTAAGGTCAGTCCCACATTTGGTATGGAGGAGTCGGTTTACGGTGTTTTTAATCGATTTAAAGAAGGAGGAGGATCTTAATTCGGATTATTTTATGTATTTTTCCCGACTACTCAATCACGCATCCCGGACCAAATTGGAAAGTTCTTTTTTGGTATAGAAGGGAATCCTTCAAAGGTTGTCCCATGGCCATCGGGTCAGGGTCTGATGATGGAATCCTAGAGAAACGAGGGTTGGGAGGAATATATTATAGGCACACTTGAAGCGATTTGGGTACTGATTTGAGCTTAATAATATCGCACAGGGGGGGCTACCACAGCTGACGCCGCGCCGCGACGCGTGTCGAGCAAGATCTACCCTCCTTTTCTAATTTGCGCGGTGCAAGTGAGACAGGAGAGCCTCAATCGCGCGCGAAGCGACTGAGCAGGGAGTTGTGCTAGGCGTACTGATTTCCTAACTTGTCGGTGTACTCTGATTATTTTACACAGCCGTATTATTTTGTATATGCACGGAAGACCGTAAGTGTTGACTACCAGGAAAGACGAATTTTGTTTTAAATAAAGGCACGCTGTATACATCGGTAAAACTTGACTGACACTGACAGTTGACACGACAGCAGAAATGAACTAAATACAAAATTATTATTATTATTAATATTCATCATCCTCGTAGTGCTAAAGGAGCCCTGGGTCTTCTTTGACACCTAATCCTAGACCTTATTATATAAGAGCAGGTTCCTCAAGCTAACGGTAAATATTCCGTACCTAAGTTCTGAAAAACTCATTGGTACGAGCCGGGATTCGAACCCAAGACCCCCGCTTGACGTCCGCATGGCTGAACTACTGTAGCTTTTATCCGTGTTTTTTTACATAAAATATTATAATTCATAAATTATAATATTAGTAGCAGCAAGATATTTTTGTCATAAACGTCCCAATTCACCCAGCCCCACCCTAAAACTCGATACCTGTGTCCCATTACGTGTCTAATGAATCCCATAATCTCCCACCCACTTGTTAAGTCATTAAAAACCCCATTAATTTTTACCATCGTTCCTCTCCTAACGTTATTAGCACACATTTCTCGTTAAGCCTCCACCAAAATTGCAATCATAATTTTTCGGCTTTTTTAACGAATTTAATAAGTCTGATACCGACAATTCATATCTTTTAGGTTAAATTGAATAAAGATATGGTGATAAAAATGTAATTACCATAAAATTGCGTGTAGAGCTTGTAAGATAATAGTGCGAACTTGGAGGGCGGGGCCGACTCTGGGATAGCCAACAGCAGAGCTTCTATTTATTTTAAACGCCGGCAAATATTTTTTTGGGGCAAATAACTTACGTATGAGTCATTCCCGTACGAGCGATTTCCCTTAAAAAACAGGACAAGTGCGAGTCGGACTCGCCCACCGAGGGTTCCGTTCTTAATTACAAATGTAGGTTGGCAGATTTTTTCCTGCACTTGTAATGTAAGACGATTACTTGCCAAAGTGCATAGTTCTAGGTGGAAAGTGTCCTATAAATTTTGATTCTCTTGAGAGCATTGCAATTACACGTGTTTTGCGGCATAACGGCCGTAGCTTTATTTCCGTTATCTTAGAAGTTGGATTTTTTCACAGCTTCAAGGGACTGTAGACTATTATTAAGAGAGTATATGGTTTTGATTGTAACTCGATACCTTCACGCGTAGGAGATAAGAGGTTTTGCCAGAGAAACAGACGGACAACAAAGTGATCCTATAAAGGTTCCGTTTTTTTCCTTTCGAGGTACGGTACCCTACAAAGATAAAGGAGTTTAACATTGCCATATTAAGAAATCAATTTTAGATAGACGGGGAAGAAGAACGTGTTGGTTGATCGAGCGTCAGGCATGCACATAAAATATCTTATCCTAAAAGTTTAAAAACTTTAGTCGATACGGAGAAAACCTTCTAAAAATCCAAAAAATGTGGAAAAAAGTAAGAATTTAAAGACGAAATTTGTGCACTGGAGTAATAAAATAGTCGACAGGTCATGTAATTAATAATATTCTTGATTGTTTTATGCACCTTATCAACGGACGTCGTTTATCATGCGTTAACATGTTCAAGCATGGAATGTTAGCCGTTAGTATAATTACCAGCGAAGGAAAAAAAACTTAAAATGTGAGCTCCTTTCAAATTTCTACCCAAACACCTGCAGATCTATCACGTAACGCATTGTACGTAGCTAAGGTAGATCCAAATGTCAATTTTTATATTCAAAAAAATTCAAAAAAATTCAAAATTATTTATTTTTTTAACACAGTTGTTTCATATGGTGCCGAACCCTCCTTTTAAGTTATAAAAACTTGTGTTAGGAGGTATTCGCTCTCTCGTGCAATGGTAATAAAAAATAAACAATGTACCTATTACTTATAAAGATACTTACATTATAAATCATTTCCAAAATTGTCATTTTTCCATACAAGTTGTCAGTTCATTGACTGGACTAATAACAGAGGTATACAGCAAGTGAAGCCTGATTTAACCTAACAGGGGTATTGATTTTAGTAGACATAAAGTTGAACCTAGTCTAGGATATCTATCTTAGAATAAGTTCAACTTCACGGTTAGTCAAAATTTACACACATTTACATACAATTAGAGATTATTTCAATAGTAATTCAGTTTCGTTATAACTTTTCTCCTTTAACCAAGTTGTAAGAACGATTTTACACTCTGTAGAACTTTTTGTGTAGATATTCAAAATTCTATTTACTTTGTTATACAAGTTAATAGATAGAACATAAAATTGCCTTCGTGCGAAGGAGGTCCTAACTGGGGTTGGAAGGTTAATTACCGTGTACAGTTTACGTTTTTTTAATAAATTGTCATCAATTTTTACAGTTTTATGGATTTTAAGGATACAATTAAGGATGAATAGTTGTCTAACAGTAAGTACATCAGCATCTCGGTACACATTAATAGTGCTGTATCTTATAGTTTTACCTAAAAGTACTTTAAGAATGGAACGTTGGGCCCGTTCAAGAGCCATGAGTTTGTTTTTATGAGTACCTCCCCATATAGGTAGACAATAAAGTAATATAGACTGAACAAGGGTTTTATAGATATATATTAATAGTTCCTTATCTGTTATGTGCCTAAGATATTTAAACAGCCATATAAGTTTCCTTATACGACTTGCGGTAACTTCATTTTGTTGATTCCAAGAAAGTAGTTGATCAATATGGATTCCTAAGTATTTAGTAGAGGTAACATGATTGAGAGTGGAGCATGAGCAATCATTTGTCGGTTGGATGACGCAGTAGTGGGCAGTTAAAGTATGTTTTTGTTTATCCGGTTGAGACGCACTTCGCATTGAGAATGTAATATAATTTGTTTTACTTATATTTAATGAAAGTAAGTTGGTTTGAAGCCATGTGATCACTTTGGATAGTCCAACTTCAGCACAATCGTATACTTCCTGCCAGCTGTCTCCGTGAAACAGTAGCGCAGTATCGTCAGCATAAGAAATCACTAACCCATTATTAAGTTGAATATTGGTTAGATCATTTATGTAGGTCAGAAAAAGCGTAGGACCTAAGACACTTCCTTGCGGTACGCCAAAGTGGGTGGAGTGAGTGTCTACGCTATATACGTCGTTGTTCAATTGAACGCGTTGCGTTCTATTATTCAGGTAACTAGATATTAAGTCCCGAAACTGACCACGAATTCCCAGAGTATCAAGTTTACGGATAAGGATGGGGACAGAGACAGTGTCGAAAGCTTTTTTTATATCAAGAAATACACACAAAGTTTTTTTTTTACACTCTAAATGTTTAGTAATGGAATTTGTTAGTTCAAGCACGGCCTCTTCTGTGTTTTTACCTTCACGGAAACCGAACTGACGAGGTGATAAAAGGTTATATTTGTTCAATAAACAATCTTGCATCCCCTCCATATCCCGGGCGCACCGCGCTTACCTATTGACAATGACCGACAGATGACCCTTTGCTTGCATTAAAATAAGGCGTATGTCGCTCCACCTGTGACGTCACATACCAAGTCTATCTCGCGTGTGAGCTCGTGTGTGCGCCTGTGACTGGCTGTGACTCCTGAACCCTGGACTGCGCATCTATCTGTGGTATGTAAGCAAATGACCTAAAGACACCTAGTTTCTCAGTGTTAATTCCCATTTTATACATTTGGTAGCAATAGCGTGGTTTCATAGCCTCTGTTGAAATAACTATTTTAAGTTTAACCTTCTCGTAAACAAGACTTAAGCATCCCCCAATTGTATTTGCGCCGTAGTTTAATTAAACCCTCATAGTTTTATTACCTAAAGATTTAACCATTAAAAATTAAAGTTGTTTACCAGGTGACAGACATCCGAGCCGGTTTATCGTAATTTGTGCTTTATCTATTTACCTGGACGGTCTAAATTAGCTTGAAGGGCCGAAATAACGCATTACGTATTAAATATCACATAACCATTAATTTGTAGTTTGGAAAAGAATTTATTTGTTCTAATTGTGTTTCCTAAACCCTTTTGCATAGTTCTGCGTAAGTACCTCTGCACCTCGTGGTGTACTAAACGAACGTGCTTCCAAATTGAGCCTTGTTTGTAAGCGTATACGATTGAAATTGAGTGTAGATATTACTGTTCATATATATTTTTCTTGTTTTCCTTGTTGCTAACGGTTGCCTATACAAGTTGAAATGAGTGAGAACGGAGATAATGATACTATGCGGGCAACCTTATTTACGGAAACCGCGGAGTATAGAAAATCAATCGGCACTTTAAGACTGACCAGTGAATGGATTTCTAACGCCTATCAACGGCTTAACTCGACAGACCGTGCCCGGCTGATAGTTTTATTTAGCGAAGTCGAGGATCAGTATAAGGAATGTCGTGATGCTAGTGCCATTCTCTTGGGCGGCTTGGATCGGGCTATAGATGTGGAGGAATATGCCTATGTGCAAGATATTATTAAGTCGGTGCGCGATCAGATCTTAGATATTAAAGTTAGGCGCAATGAAATAGTCGCACCTATCTCTGCCAGTACCCCAATGCGTTCAGTGCCCGACCGCGCAACAGCAGTGGGTGACCTTGACCTCCCTCGTTCCCAACGGTTGCCAGATCTTCCGATTCCGCGCTTTAACGGACGTCCGGACGCTTGGATTAGTTTTATAGACCAATTTTTCAGTGTTGTTGATGCCCGAAGTGATTTGCTTTCCACCCATAAAATGCACTATTTAATGAGTGCGTTGTCTGACGAACCGAAACGTTTAGTACAACATTTAAAAGTTGAAGCCGGCAATTATAGTGTAGCTCGTGATCTTCTCAAACGGAGATACCACAATACGCGAGTACTTGCCGATACATACATCGCACAGATTATGTCCCTGCCTGATATCAGTCCCCGGTTGACTGGTCTACGAGTTTCTTTTCTTAACCCCCTCCTTACTGCATATCGTTGTTTAGAGCGACTTGAATTACCGGTAAAACATTGGTCATATATCCTTGTACACATTTGTTTCGCGAAACTTCCCACGGATTTACGATCGCGATTTGAGCGTCGTCACGGCGATGGTCTTAGGGACCTCCCTACTTTTGATAAGCTGATTGATTTCCTCGAAGAGGAATGTCGTCATCACGACAATGTCGGAAATACCTCTTTAGTAGACGCACCGTCCTCTCAAGCAAAGCCCCCACCACCAGTAGTCAGAACCCCACGTCAGTTCTTAGTTGCTGAGACCGACATGCGTGAACAAAAATGTCCTATGTGTTCTAGCCAGTCCCATTATCTACGCGAGTGCAAAGATTTCCTAGATATGAACCCACGCGATCGTTCAATCTTTGTGAAAATGAATGGCCTGTGTTATAGATGTTTAGATAAACACACCATTGCATCTTGCATGCGCGATTATCGCTGTGGAACCTGTAGGCGCCCGACGCATCATACCCTCCTATGTTTCAATGACCCGCGGAACCCGGTTTACTCCTCTCGTGTTAAACCAGAGACTCGATCAGTGTCTTTTCGAAGCTCTCCGGAACCAGCTCGGCCGACCTCCCCGCATTCTCGCACGGGCGGGGGTTCCCGCTCCCGCTATTATAATGTGAACCGGTCCTCACCTCGATCCAGTCCGCCAGCCTCACCCCGAGGATCTCCCCCGCCGTCTTCATCTCGGACATGGCACCGTGCTTCGAATCGCTCACCCAACCGGTACCCTTCCCCGCCTCCTCGTCGCAGTGAGCGCCACGAGCGCCCCCCTACTCCCTCCACCAGTAGAGATAAACGAGACTTGTCACCATATTCCTCGCGTTGCTCCCATCATGACAGCCCACAATAACTAGACTGCCCCCCTATTTCTGACCCTACCCGTGCTCCAACCGTTATAAATTCAGACTTGGTTTTACTCCCTACCGCCGTCATTCAGGTTAAAACATCTAGCGGATATTATGTTGAAGCTCGGGCGTTGTGCGATACTGGCGACCAAGGCGGTCCACCTGGAGGTAGTGTCAGACCTCACTACAGAAGCGTTCCTCGCCGCCCTTACTCGTTTTGCCTCTCGTCGTGGCACCCCTTCGCTTATTCGGTCGGACTGTGGACGTAATTACGTGGGTGCGGATAACCACCTTTTAGAAGTCCATAATTTCCTTAACTTAAATAAGTATACTCTAGGCTCAGAAATGGCAAAGCGAAATATCACTTGGATTTTTGATCCTCCTACTACCCCACACTGGGGCGGTCTTTTCGAGGCGGCTGTAAAGTCAGCCAAGACTCACCTAAAACGTGTTATCGGAGACACTCCCCTCACCTATGAAGAATTGACGACAGTCTTTACTAAAATTGAGGCAGTCCTCAACTCGCGTCCGTTGTGCCCCTTATCATCGGATCCTAACGACCTTGAAGTCCTGACACCAGGCCATCTCATTATTGGAGAGCCTTTAACTGCGATTCCCGAATACCCGTTGCACGATATTAAAACGAATAAACTCACTCGATTTCAACTTGTACAACAGATGCTACAACACTTTTGGTCACGATGGCAAACTCAATATTTATCGACGTTGCAAACAAGGCCTAAATGGGCAGCCTATACTGAGCCTCCCTCAGTGGGTGATTTGGTCCTCCTGAGAGAGGATAATGTCCCTCCATTGGAATGGCGACGCGCTCGCATCATATCAGTGGTTCCCGGGAAAGATGGCGTCGTGCGTGTAGTACAAGTTAGGACGGCTACGGGTGTTCTGACAAGACCTACCAATCGGATTATTAGATTACCCTAAGAATCCCTTAAAGTAACTTTGTTTTTTTTATTTTTTTTTTATTTTTTTTTATTTGTTTTTTATTTTTTTATTTTCCTTTTTTTTTCGTAAACATTGTCATGTTTAGGGCGGGGGTATGTTCAATAAACAATCTTGCATCCCCTCCATATCCCGGGCGCACCGCGCTTACCTATTGACAATGACCGACAGATGACCCTTTGCTTGCATTAAAATAAGGCGTATGTCGCTCCACCTGTGACGTCACATACCAAGTCTATCTCGCGTGTGAGCTCGTGTGTGTGCCTGTGACTGGCTGTGACTCCTGAACCCTGGACTGCGCATCTATCTGTGGTATGTAAGCAAATGACCTAAAGACACCTAGTTTCTCAGTGTTAATTCCCATTTTATACAATATTTATTTAGATATTTAATTATTCTATTGTTTATTAATTTTTCCATTATTTTGGAAATCGTGGAAAGCACCGATATAGGCCTATAGTTGTTGAGATCAGTTCTGTCACCATCCTTATAAACCGGGTGAATAACAGCCCGCTTGAGCGCGTCAGGAAAAATACCTAGTGAGAAACAAAGTGAGCTTAAGTGGCCAATAATTGGGATTAATTCATTTTTTGCTTCTTTTATAAATGTAGCAGGAATGTTGTCCCAGCCAGAAGCAGATTTAGTTTTCAAGTTTAGAATTATTGTCTCAATTTCTCCCAGATCTGGCTCTATTATACCAATTGATGATGGGCGTGAAGGTAAGGTATTTAAGTAGGTTGTTAAACTGGTATTATTAATTGTCAGAGGTGCAATTTTATCCGCCAAGTGTTGACCAATGGTAGCAAAGTGCTCGTTAGCTAAATTAGCTGAAGAAATGGGAGAATTTGTTAGGTTTATCAAGTCATTATTTTTACACTTTGGTTTGTTCAGGTTAGTTATGTTTTTAATTGCATACCATAAGCTTTTATTATTATTTTTCGCCTTATTCAGAAGCTCACGCTCAAACTTCTGTTTTAGCTTTCTGACTAAGTTATTACAATAGTTTCTGTAGCGCCGATAAGTAATCAGTAATATTTCATTTGTAGGATCATATCGTAAGTTACGTTGTAGTTTGTTTCTGTGTTGGATACATTTTAACACACCAGGGGTAATCCAGGGTTTTAATGTACGTTTACTGCAGGGAATTTTAATAATTTTAGTATTAGCCGCAATAGAATTTTGTAATTAATTTATTAGTAAGTATATTGGGATCTTTTATATTAAGTAGTACAGTAAGGTCATTTTCATTAAACATGTTAAGAGCACTCACGTAATCTGTGACAGTTTTATTGACATGATACGGCAAGGTTCTAGTCATTGAATAAATATTTAACAATGTCATGTGATGATCGGTTATTGTAGTATCAAGTATTGCAGTTTTTGAAAAAAATAAATTAGGGTTTAAGTTAGTAATGACATGATCCAGGCAGCTGTTTATTCGAGTGTTAAGTTTGTGTGTAGGAATCAACCCGTGAGATGCTAGCATATTCAGATAATTTGTAGCGGAGTTATTTTGTTCTAAAATATTTATATTGATGTCACCCGTGACTATAACATTATTTCCCAACTGCCCATTGTTTAAATAAGAATCAAGAGTAGTTACAAAGTTACTAGTATTTGTGATCGATGGAGAGCGATATATGCATAAAATGGTAAAACAAGAAATAGAAATTTGCAAGCATGACACTTCGGGTAGGATAACCTCTTTTGCCTTGTGCGGGATCGAGTTACTTATATATACAACTACCCCGTCATTTTGCGTAGTTTGTTTAGTAGTATGATAGCACGAGTAGTTGTATTTTATTGGAAGAGGTTTGGCGTTGTTCAAGCGACATTCTGTAAGAACAATGACATCTATTTGTTGTTTAAATAACGTTAGATTTACTTCTAGGTCATCCATGTTTTTATATATACTCCTTATATTTTGAGTTACAATAGAATAAGTAGGTTTTATTTTGGGCAAAAGTGAGGGTAGAACTGTTATATCACATGAAAAACTATGGTTATCGCACAACTCGTCTAACTCATTTAAGATGTCAGCTTGTAGCATTATGTAAAGATAAAGAAGCCGAGTTGTATACGACGTTGTAGTTTTTACTTAATTGCATCACAAACAGGTCACTAAAACTGAATTCGCAATGGTTAGGTCTTAAATTAGATGTGCTAGGTTTACTATGCAATTTTACTATTTGGGTGAATGTATGTGTGAAAATAGTATGTTTTATATGTATGTAATTATGTTGTCGAGATATTTTTATATGGGGAGAGTACTAACATTTGCTTGCGAGAAAAAAGTACACAATAAACTTATAAACAATCATAGAGAATTGTCCGATATGCAAAGATTCACAGGTGTCAGTAGAGAAATCCGAAGTTAAGTTGTTAAGTGTTACAATGCTCAGTCACGAATTAAATAGTCTTTGCACTTGGGGCTCATTAGTAATACCTATTATCGGCGAGTTATCAGTCTTACGAACGAAAACACGACCGTAGGAGGTCCAGCAATACTTATAATCCTTCGATCTTTTTAGGTCTCTCGCCAAGAAGTATAACCTCGACGCTTTCGGAGTTAAACGCTCAGCAATATATATAGGTGTTTCGGGGTTTTTGACCAAGCCGAGGTGAGTTGCTTGAAGCTTATTCGGTTTCTTATGTATGTTGTATGACTTGGCCGTCTTGATCATCTTGTCCCTGACAATTGTTGATTTAAGCTCGATAATTATTGACTTCTTATCGGTTTTACCTTTAAAGCTGAAGATGTCACATATGTCCGATTCAGAGACTCCTAAGTCTAAATTATTCGATAAGGTATTTACCATTCCGATCAGAGTTTCCTGAGAGACTCTTTCATCCAGGGGAACATTTTTAATTTCAACCATCTTGTTACTGCTTATTCTCAAACTATCTTCAAGCCTCTCTTCTAACAAAATCATTTGTTCATTTTTGATTTTCAACTCTTCCTCCAACGATTTAATTTTCTGTTTTAGTTCGCTATTTTCCTCGGCGAGGAAGTTTATGGAGGCCTCAATCTTGGTATTTGATTCCTGTATTCCGCGAAGTAGTGGGAATAGCTTGGCCATCTGTGTTTCGGTTTGCGCCGCAGAGGTGCTGAATAGTTCCTTCATTTCAGCACGCAACTCCGAAATTTCGACGCTCCGGGATGGCTCCAATCTTTTCCTTTTTGAGCGAAGAGAGACTTTGTTTTTGTTTGTTGACTCATCCTGGGAGGTAGCTACTTCAAGATCGGAGTTCTTAGGAGAAGTCATTTTCTTACCTTAATGTTTTATTTCACGAATAAGTTGTGTTATAATAACAAACTCGCTACAGAGTTAACGTTGATAGGCTACGGCGTAGGCACAGCTGGCGTAGCATGTAGCACTGTTATTCGTGCGTGGTCGGGCTGCCTGCGTAGGACCGTCGCGGACGGGGGAGCGAGAGGCAAATTATGGTGATGGTCTCGTTTCCGCGAGTTGGAGTGCGGCGCCGCAGGCCGCTATTGTTCGAGATTTACCACTCACTGCATTTAACCACACGTAATTAGATATCGATATTTACACTGCACGCGGAAATGCATATACTGAATACACAAATAAGGGCGAAATTTCTATCCAGTTATCACGAATTTTACGGAAGAAACAAGCGCACGTCAGGTCTAGGCGCTGGTTTGGACGAAAGAGGATATGGAAAAATTACAGTTCGATCTCCCTAACGCGCATTCATTATTACCCCTGAGAACGTCAAATGATATGGAGAAATGACAGCTAAACTGTCCTGATGCGCTTTCAAAACCCATCAGGGGACCGATTTTTGACTTTCGAGCGCTCGACTCTTTCACTCGAAAACTGACAAAAATTATGAAATTCTATTCTGAAATAGCGATAGAAAATTTAAAAACGAGTGGTATTGACCACTCGTATTCAATTCCATTGGTAGAAAGTAAATATGGACACTACAAACTTATTTACTTTTATTTGATTTTCGAGCGCTCGAAAGTCAAAAATCGATCCCCTGGAATGTGTATGCTCGAACAAAACGGCTGTCTGGCTTCATTTTGACACCCCTCCACCATCCCCCTATAATGACAGTGATACCCATTCTATGGAGCCATTATTCTGCGCTACTTAGACTTTTATGGTTTTATAATTACGATCAAAAACTTAACGAGATATTTTATTAAAATAAAGTTGTATTATAAAATTAAAATTCTTGGATTTCATATTACTAAGTGCCGATCCTTAATGACATTCGTTGCGTTTTCACACGGAGTGATTCCGCTGTTTATTTAATATCTGTGACGAAGGGTCGGCTCCAACATATTAATTATATTTAAGGGCAGGACCGCCAAAGAATTGCAAAGCTCCTTATTTTCTTATTAAGGATCCTTCACTGAGTATCATGAAAGTGAACTTTCTTCCAGAAATATATTTCTTGTTACTTAATTTTATTTTTGAATTTTATTGGTGATCTTTCTTGCTATTGCAAATATATCGCTTGATAAGCGTTAAAAAGTATATTAACAAAGTTATTACTTATACTTTTTACTTTTTTAAAACGATTTACGTCTGCTACCAAAATGTATAATTTTACTGGTTTTGTCGATCTATAACATCTATATATACACTTAATATTATAAAGGGGAAAGATTTGATTGTTTTTTGTTTGGCTTCAAAAATACTGGCCCGATTTGAAAAATTCGTTTACCATTGGGAACCGATATTATCCCTGATGAGTGATGAACAATCGTACTTTACTTACTGCGGGAGAATGCTTCATTCTTACGGGAAAGCGGGTAATCCGTGCGAAGCCAGTAAGCCAGTAGCTAGTAATAAATATAGGTAGCAAGGTTAGTGCGTTACTTATCGAACGCGCTTTCGTATAAATTAATGAGCAACTGAGTGATCTTATTAACCTAGATTGTTTGTTTACTTACGTTTTTAAGGTGGAATATCACTCGACATGTTTCGACGTAATACGTTGGCCTTAATCAATATTTTAGGAAAAAAATGTTTTATTATGATTATATTAATATGTCTGAGACTGAACCGTGGATGTTTTTTTTCTTCGTATTATTTGACTGACTGGCATTTTCACATCAGTATCATTGATAAGTAACATCACAAATAAAACAATTTTAAAATTAATGTGGAAGGACATAAAAAAGCTAAATCCTCCTAGCTTATTCTCGGTTTTGCCTCAAAGGAGCTCGGCGTCCACTTTGACCCCAAGATTTGGAATAGACACTAGTTTTACGAAAGCGACTGCCAACTGGCCTTCCAACCCAGAAGGAAAACTAGAACTTATTAGGATTAGACCGGTTTCCGAATGATGTTTTCCTTCACCGAAAAACTAACGGTAAATATTCCGTACACAAGTTCCGAAGAACTCATTGGTACTCTTACGAGCCGGGATTCGAACGCACGATCGCCGTTTGACAGCCGCATGCCTGAACCACTAGGCTGCCGTCGCCGAAGCGTGATAAAAGGTAAGCTAAAAACTAAATAAAATAAATTTTACATAACATTCAACAAAAAAGAATGCTACTACGTATTATAAAATGGAAGTTATTAAAACCTGTAACATAAAGCAGCACGTTTTTTCCCAACCACGCTCATTTTCCCAATGAAAATGATCGAACGATCATTCCCGCTTACGCTAAGCTTATGGAAAATATTATGTGCTAAATAAACGGGGAGTTTGCGTGCTACTAGCCTGCCGTATTAGGGTTCTTTATGGAATGAGCCTTTATTGGTACGTTTTTTTTATCTATTTATTTCAGATAAAATGACTTAATTAATGACAATTTTTGCGAATCTCTGTAGGAGATTCTGTGCGCGGTCACTCGACTCGCTTTATGCATCTTATCTTATGCTATGAAAATTGTTAACACCCTTATTATGCGTAGTTTTTATTTTGCTCGTTTGCAAGTGTATTCCTTGGCATATTGTCCCTTTGTAAAGTATTCTTTTAAGATTTTCTTAATTTGTGAATTATTTTTTGTTTCCAGTAATTTTACAAGTTCCTTGGGTAGTTTATTTAATATGTCTGGGAGAATACACCTACAAGTTCTTTTGCCACATACATTGTTCGACTTAGGCGTGAAAAACAAAGGTAAATACTGTAGATGGCGTAACCTTTTAGTTTTTTGCGTTTTTGGTAGGCAAGCTATTTTATCAGATTGCTCTTTTATTATGATTGCGCTAACTTTATCAAATATATTCCAAGCTTTACAATACTCAAACAATTGGTTATACTTAGTCATCTTTAAATTTACATTTGATCTTATGAGTGCGTTCGATTCGCCCACCGAGGTTTCCTTACTTTCCTCCACCCTCGATGATTGATTTAGATTTAGATTTCTTTAATTCGTAATATGAAAATACGATATAAATTACCCTAGGTCAATTTTACACGGCTTGATATTACGAACGTCGATAAAAATCAAAACTTGAATTAAAATAACATAAAAAAATTACTATTAAATGTTTATGAAGCAGAAACGTCCGCTAACGAAATTCCAAATTTCGATCATAGTGGAAAATTAAAAAATTATTCGCCACGAGCGGGATTTGAACCCACAACCCCTGGAATCCGTCCATCGCTCTCACAATTGACCCACGGTAGCTCAATTGGGAGAGCGATGGACGGATTCCATGTTAAAAATGGGGTAGCGCATTGTTACTAACGATTCTCAATGTAACTTGAGACGTTGGTGCCGTTTCAGAAGTTGTAATAACTTCGCGGTAGATGTCGCTACGGGCCTCCCTATGGTGTAAATACAATAGTGGAAGGGATTGAAAGATTCGTCGCCATTAGCGGGCCCACGGTAGCTCAATTGGGAGAGCGATGGACGGATTCCAGAGGTTGTGGGTTCTAATCCCGCTCGTGGCGAATAATTTTTCAATTATCCTCTATGATCGAAATTTAAAAAAATACTAATTATAAATGTCAATACAGAATTTAACAATAAGTAAAAGTTTGTCATTATTTTGTATAACAATGACACTACATTAAACTAAGTATACTGAATGCAAATCAATATACAATGTCAAACATATTTAATTTTAATAAAGTCATAATACAATAATAGTACATTACGTAACTAGGGCGGTGAATTCGTGAATGCCCCAGATCGCAGGTGTTTGTGGCCCGAACCGAAGGTGAGGGTCATAAATATGCGCTCTGGGGCTTTACGAATTACCGCCCGTGTTGAGTACAAAATTTTACGTCTTCACCTGGCCACAATGCGAGTTGTACCGTACGCGCATTGTGCAGTGAAACTCGCATTATGACCAGGTGTGACGTAAAAACTATTTGCCAATAAAACGTTTCTGCTCGTAATTTGGCGTTTGAATGCTTCATCAGATGATTCTGTTTTTAATTTGGCGGGTAGATGCTCGTAATAAGTCTGTCCTATCACGCGTGCATATTTTCCGATAGTGCCATGCGACGCAAGTTTTCCCGTGATCTCGACCCGTTTGAACAAGTGAAGGAGTAATCTCTACCTCTACTTCGAACAAGTAAAGAGGGTGATGGGTTATAATCTGGTGAATTCCAAAAAGCTTCTTGCAAAAATGCCTTTGTTTCACACCAGCCAGCAACCGAAATACAATGCAATTGAATATGTACTTTATGGTTAAAGAACTTTATTATCATAAGAATACACGGGATTCACTTACACGAGAACATTATAATCTATTGCGATATGTATATCTACGTTTAAATGTTATTACGTAATTTACATAAAGACTTTATTTTTTATGATAAATTACAAATGTGTAGTTTCAGATTTTCGATACGACATTTTTATCACCATAATCATCCTCTAAAGGGATACAACTGCGAATAGCGGTTGATACGGGAGTTCTCGCGGACCGAGTCACTATTGTTGCTATAAACAAAAGATAATGTGATAGAGGGGGCGAATCCATTCTCAACAACATTTAGATACGTTGTTAGCACCGCTAAAAATAGAAAAATAAAGCACTTAATTAACTCAAAACTTTTTTTGATACGGCAATGGAACCTTATTCAAGTCCGGTCGACAAACGGTTTTTATTCAAATATAAGAAAATTATGTCCGCTCAGGTTTTAAGCGGACGATAAATTAAGCGGACACAATACACGCCGGATAAATGGTTGTCACGTAAGAACGTAGCGTTACACAGAGCTAATAATTTAAGAAGGCGCACTTCATTAGCGTCTCTTCTGTACTCTTCCCGATTCCGAAAAATCTCAGGCCAATCGTTGCGAAATACGTTTAGGGCGTCCCGCCACCTGCGCCTCGGCCTGCCACGCCGTCGCCTCCCACCGTGCGGCACCAACCCTGTGGCTATTTTAGCCCACCTCTGGGGATGCATGCGGCATACGTGGTCAGCCCATTTCCATTTCAGCTTGGCGCTCTTAGCCCCAATCAAATCTTAAAACCATAACGAACGACAACTCATTTCGCTACCATGTAAAGCAACTATTGCTTGAAAAAACAATGTATAGTTCACAAGAGTTTCTTTCAAATGACTATGAAAACAAGAAAATTACTTAAAAGCTTGACGCTTTTATACATATTTATTTTATGTTTGCTTTCACATCTTTATATATATTGTATATTATTAATCTGACATTAAATTATTCATTACCATTATTTACAAAATAATGACAATTCTGTACACATCTGTACACGTCTATTGTAACCGACAAGTCATAATTTTTATAAATTTTTATCTTGTATATTTACTGTACAAATGATTTAAATTGTCAAAACAACAACAACAACAACAAACAAAATCAAAACATTGAGGGCTCCATATCTCTCTTAATAAGGCAGAACGAGGAGTTTAAGACCCAAATAAATCAATTACAGAATCACGTCAAGGAGGACAGGCAGTACATAATGTACTTAGAAAACAAACTTGAAGACCTGCAAGCTGGGACCCGAAAGTGTAATTTTGAAATCAAAAATGTCCCAAAAAAGGAGAAGGAAACCAAACAGGATTTAATTGAGATGGTTGTGCACCTATCTCAAACAGTAAACTGTGAAATCACAAAATCAGACATAAGAGACATATATAGAGTACGAGGAAAAAACCCTGAACAGAAAAATACGCCTATTATCGTAGAAACAAACTCGGCCGTACTAAAAACAGATTTTCTGAAGCAAGCCAAATCCCACAACATAAAAAACAGGATAAAACTTTGCGCGAAAGATTTGGGACTCAAAACTCAAGAAAATACTCCTATCTTCCTATCTGAGAACCTGACCGCCAAGGCCGCGCGAAGGCATTTCCTGGCCAGGGACCTGGCGAAGTCAAAAGGATACAAATTCTGCTGGACATCCTACGGAAAAATCTACGTGCGCAAAGATGAACTGTCGCCTATAATCTTAATAAAGAGTGAGGAACAGGTGCATCATTTACTTCAAGAAATATGACTAGTCTTAAGTAATACGTGTTCGCTTACCTACTTGCTTGCGTATATTGTACTGTACACCATCACCAACTCATACACATACACATCTCACACATTCTCTCAAAAACACATAGACCTGCATAACACCTTAGTATCTCAAACAATTACTTACCTTTGCCAATATGTCTCACCCTGCATGCGACACCGCTACCATGATATGACGAGTTTACCTGCTATAAACGAATATGGATAGTACAATCAATACTATGAATGATATAGACAACTTGGAAATTGCTCGCTCATTTGAATGTGATGCTTCAGAATTAGAAAAATATTTACATGTTAAAAACATTGACTTCACTTTAATTTCACAAAATATCAGAAGTGTATACTGTAACTTTGATGATTTTACTCTAACATTAGCCAGCCTTAATTTCAAAACAGATGTAATAATCCTAACAGAATGCAGAATAAATGCAAATAAACCATTACCACAAATAACACATTATCACTGCTATCACACCATAAATCAGCTAAACCAAAATGACGGAGTAATTATCTATGTGAAGAGTGCATTAAAACATAAAGTTACAGAAATGAAACTCCTTGGAGCATCATGTCTTCAGCTAGAAATATTGAACAACTCCATTCTAGGTATATATAGGTCGCCATCTAATTCAAATGCTGAAAATTTTATTAACTCGTTAAGTAACCAACTGGCTATTCTCAGAACAAATAATAGGAACATAATAATAGCAGGAGACATTAATATAAACATCGCCCTTAAGCCCATAGAGACAGCACAAGAACAAAAAAATAGAACCAACTACCTGAATATGCTATCGCTGTACGGCATACTTGCTGGCCATACTATACCTACCAGAGAAAAAAACTGTCTTGATCATCTAATGCTTAAAATAGATAACACTAAACATATAGCTTCAATCGCTGTACTACATACGACTACGACCGACCATTTCACTACACTTCTGGCTGTCTCAAAATTAAAACATCGTCCAACTCCCAAAAAAACTAAAACTGTCGTTGATTTTGAAAATGCCTTAAAGGAATTAAAAACTAAACATCTTGCAGAACTTTTATACAGCAGCGACCCAGCATTTATTATAAATAGATTAATATACCTTATAAGCGCGACATTGAAGAACAACACAAAAGTCACAAATATTCCAAACAAATATCGCATTATAAAGCCGTGGATCACACCGGGAATCCTCCGATGTATAAGAAACCGCAATAAATTGCAAAAACGAACTCGGGCTGACCCCTTTAACGAAATAGGCAAGGTAACTTATATTAGGTACAGGAACTACTGCAACAAGCTCATTAAAAAAGTAAAACGGGATTATGACCAGCGATTACTTGCCGATTCTACCAAAAATAATAAAATGCTATGGAAAAATATAAAACAAATTACTTATACTAATAAAGCTATCAATGCTAATTTACCACTATCTAATTTGAAATCATCCCCTAAGGAGTCCGCAGATTTTATTAATGACTTCTTTGTTAACATAGGAAATCAACTGGCTCAGCGTATACAACCTTCAACATGTGAATTAAGGAACTACCTACAAAACATTCCTACTCAAATCAACTCTTTCGTCTTAACTCAAACCGATCATTATGAGATAAATAGCATACTGACTAACCTAAAATCAAACAGCGCTCCGGGATGGGATAACATTCCGACCGCCTTTCTAAAGATAGCTAAGTCTGAAGTTGTGCCTGTTATAACACACCTTGCCAATACTTGTTTCGAAACGGGAGTATTTCCCGCTTCCCTAAAACAAGCAATAATTACACCCGTCTACAAGAATGGGGAGAGTGATAACATCAATAATTACCGGCCAATTTCAGTACTCCCAGCCATTTCAAAAATCATAGAAAAACTACTCAACAATAGACTAATAAACTACTTAAATACATTTAATATATTATCACCTTCTCAATTTGGCTTCAGACAAGGCCGATCGACGGAAGATGCTGTAAATGGCCTTTGCTCCCTGATAGTAGAACCACTCGATAAACGTGAAAAGTGTATGACGGTTTTCTTGGACTTAAAGAAAGCATTCGACACTGTCTCTCTTCCCATGCTTTTTCATAAATTAGAAAAAGTTGGTGTAAGGGGAACCCCACTTAAACTTTTCAAAGACTATCTCACGGCAAGAAATCAAACAGTTAAGCTAGAGAACTGCATTAGTGAACCCAGAGAAGTTACATGTGGCATTACTCAAGGTAGCGTGCTTGGTCCTACGCTCTTCCTTGTGTACATTAATGACCTGTGTAATATGGAAATACCTAATGCAAAATTATATTCATATGCTGATGACACAGCTGTTACTTTTACGGGAAAAGCATGGGATGAGGTACAGTTGAATGCTGAGCGAGCATTAAAAGAAATAGGCAAATGGCTTAAAACTAATATACTTACGCTTAACACTGACAAAACCAACTATATTTGTTTCGGGATAAACAATGAATCTCAACCAAATAAAAAATTATTAATTAAAATACACAGCTGTAACTCCACAACTACTATGAGTGCCTGTATGTGTCCTGAAATCGAGAAGGTAGCCTGCACGAAATACTTGGGTGTCCTAGTTGATTAGCGTCTTTCCTGGTATCCACACCTTGAACATGTTTCGTCAAGACTGCGAAAATTAACTTGGATTTTTAAAAAACTAAGAGGTGTGGTGCCCAGAACGAGCGCAGAATCAGGAAGTTCCGACAGAGATATTTTAAAAGACGTATATGTATCCATAGCTCAATCAGTCTTGGTATACTGTATATCGATTTGGGGTGGAGCGGCCAAAACCAAATATCTACAATTGGAACGCGCTCAGCGAGGCCTTATTAAAGTCATGTACTTCAAAAAGCAGAGATTCCCTACATACAGTTTATACCAATTATCTAAATTACTTACCGTTAGGCAACTTTACATACTTAATTCAATTTTAAAAGTGCATAAGATCTACCATATGACCCGAAAGCAAAAAAGAAAAGAAGGAAAGATATGATAAACTTAAACAAGACAAACACCAAATTTGCTACCAGACAATTTCCCATACTGTCCAGACATCTATATAATGTATTAAATAAATACTTAGATATACATAATATAAACTATCATAACTGTAAAACCACCGTATTAAAGTGGCTTCAAGACAAAACCTACGGTGAGACTGAGAAACTACTAGAACGGTGACACATTTCACACGCACACACACACACACGCACACACGCACACACACACACACACACACACACACATACACACATACACACAACACACACTCGCGCACACACACACACACACACATTGCTAATTAATACACCCAATGCGTGTATTTCTATGAGGCTTGTATTGTTTTACTTTGAAGTTAATTGTTGGGTACATTTTATGTGAGGGCACTCATATAAAATGTACACAGGATTTATCTATTTTTAATTTCATTATTATTACTAACATAAGGAAGAGCGGGGCGTTCCAACACAGGCTCTGTAGCCTAAAGGAAGGCCCCAGAAACTGTTTACTTTATAATTAATTTTGTTAATGATAATAGAATATTTTGATTATTTTGATTTTGATTTTTTGAATTGTAAAATTATGATAATAAATAAATCTGAATCTGAATCTGAATCAATGTCAGCAATGCAAGTTTTTCAGTGCAGCGTAGAGTTTCGGACGCGGTCGATCTGTTTGACTCCCAGCATACTTCGCTCCATAGCTCGTTGCTACATGCCAATGAATAAATTAAAAAAGTAGCTTGAACAGAAAAGTAGCATTTCGATCCCTCTCGACGTGGAGCAAAACTTACTTTTCCGAATGAAAGGTGTGAAAATAATATTTTTCCTGTAGCCACCTAATGACACTTAAGCCCGTGGCGTGGCTGCGTCGCACTAAGCTGTGCCGGAGGAAGCAATAACAGTGGCATGCCGCAGTTAGGTGCCGAGCTGTTATTGCACTGAATTATTTATACCCGAGGTCGACGACCCCTGGTTTAGGAGATATGAGATAACAATCTAGGTTAACGCAATGACACGTGAACAATGTATGTGTTATAATTATAGGTCGTTCTAATATTATCTTGACGCGAGTTTAAATTTGTGGTCTTTGGGTGATAAGAAGTCAATACAAATATTGTTCATTGCACACCTCACATATGTAGATAAAGCGAATACACAGAGATACAGAGAGGGTAAAACCACAAACTGACTCAGTTTTGATAACTCTCGTTTTTACCCCCGAAGCAAACAGCCCGCCTTGCAAAAGACCACAGCCATAATAACACTACTACTTGCTCTGTACCTCTGTAGTAGTGTTGTGTTCCTGGAGGTGAGCAAGGTCGCCAGAGCTCCCGAGGATGCGTTGTGTTGAGACCGAGGGCATTTTTTCCTTCAGCTGTCAACACGGAGAATCCTCAAACATATCAAGGATCGGCAATGCTCATGTTACTCCTTTGGAGTGGCATGCGTCTATAGGCTGCGGTGTCCGCTTACCATCAGGTTTGTTTGCCACCGTCGTTGTATATATATAAAAAAGAGGGGTGTTATAAGTTTGACGTGTCAGTCTGTGATACCGTAGCTCCTAAACGAATGGACCGATTTTTATTCGGTTTTTTTGCCCAAAATCAGAGATTGTTTTAGCAATGTTTAACCAAGTTCGGTTCAGCCGGTTTTGAGATATTGAACTATGAAATGAAAATTTTTGGGGGTTTTCCAACTTTTCTAAGTTGTTAATTATAATTCCTAGAATAATCACTTTACATCGTGTATACAGAAATGAAAGGTGGCAAAATGACCTTTTTACGTAGTGGAAGCTTAGAATATGACTAAGTATATGGATACTTAGTAATATTCTAAGCTTACATTAGGTACTATTCTTACGATATTTTATTATGATAAATGATAATGTCACTTAATAAAAAGTCTCTTCTAAGAAAATTTTACCTTCAAACGACTCCTGGTTTAAGAAATATGAGATAACAATCTAGGTTAACGCAAAAACACGTGAACATTTATTTGTTTTAATTATTTGTAGTTCTAATTATTAGGTGCGACTAGGTGCCTATAGAAAAAATATACCTTATAATATCCAAATACGATACATAATTATCTTCGTGAAGGAATATTAGCTTATCTATTTGGATATTTTTTATTACTTGTATATAATCGCGGTGTTAGGTAATTAAGTAATAATCATGAATGTTATAATCGGCGATGATAAAAGACACTCAGATTTTGTATAGCTAACTAGCTGTTGCCCGCGACTTCGTCCGCGTAGAACTTGTATCTTAGAAAAATGATTGGTATTAAATTATTGTAGGTGGAACCTTAATTATCGCCGATCCAAACAAAGTTCTACCATCTTATGGGATTATTTCAGAGATAAAAACTATCCTATATCCTTCCAAGGGTGTCAAATTCAGCGTACGGAAAATTTTATCTTAATCCGTTCAGGGATTAAGCGTAAAAGGTAACAGTGAAATGAGTTCATTAGTTTAAATTGCTAAATTGAAATTGAAAACTCCGTTTTTAGAAATATAAATATCTTAAGAATCATCAACAGACATTTCTGCTAAAATTGTATTTTTTTAAATAATGTATTAAAGAAAGCTACATTACCTACTGGAAATGTTTGCCTAAATCCGTACAGTAGTTCACGTTAGTCCGAGCTACCTGTATAGTTATGAAAACCTATCTAATGCTAAAAGACGTAGAACTTTCCATCTCCATCTGCTGTCCCCATTTAACGTGTTGTTAGAGCATACATGATTTTGATTATCTAAAGTAAACTTTATAAATTAACAAAATAATCCGCAGTTTAAATGAAACATTACCTTCTTTTCGGTTATGGGAACTGGAAGCTGTTCGGTTCTGTAAGGGTCGTAGTTGTAATTTATCCTTGCTACTTCTCTGCTACCAGTCGGATTATTTATTATGGCTTACCATATAATTAGTATAAAAGACCTATGAATTCCCTTACTTCAAAAAATATTTATTCCTCATACATACTTCCAACCCTTTTTAACTTCCTTACAGGATGAATTTCAAGAAATGTTGTAATTAGTTACCTAGTCTTTTAGCGAAGTTCCAGATCCCTTAATTAAAAATTGTCTTGTTCCCTGTACAAACATCCAACTCCTTTTAGCTCATTTTGGGGATAAGTGTTTTAACCCCCTTATGGAATCCATTTCAAGCAGTCTAAATTATGTTGTCTTTTAAGATAAAGGCTATAAGACCGAAGTTACAAATCTCTTACTATAATATTTTCTTGGTCTCCATCCCTTGAATGCCGTTTTAAACCCTTTAGGGGAGGACTTTTTCCAACACGCTGAAAGATCTTTTTTATTCTCATAATTATTGTTTATACAACGTTTTAAGTCTCCAGCTCAATAAAGAGTTTTGCTAAACCAAACCTTGCACCTCCTTTTAACCCCCTTAGGGATAGAATATTCCTAAACGCTGGAAGTACTTTTTTTTTTGATAAGTAATCTTTCTACAACGTTTCAAGTATCTTACTAAAAAAAAGCGTTTCCCATACAACCCTTGCCTTTTAACCCCCTTCGGGGTGGAATAGTCTAAAACGCAAAAAGTCCTTTTTTTGTAATCTAATAAGTAATATTTCTACAAAGTTTTAAGTCTCTAGCTCAAAAACTAAGTTTCCCCCATATTCACTCTAAACCCCAATGTCATTCCCTTAGGGGTGGAGTTTTCTAAGTCACTGAAACGACATTTTCTATATTTGAATAAGTAATTTTTCTACAAATTTTTTACTCTACCTAAAAAACAAAGTTTCCCCCATACAAACATGTCACCCTTTTTAAAACCCCTTAGGGGTGGATTTTTCCAAAACGCTTAAATTCTTTTTTTGTATACAAATAAGTAATCTGTGTACAAAGTTTAAAGTTTCTAGCTTAAAAGGAAAAGTTTCCATCATACAAACTTTGCACCCCTATTTAACCCCATTTAGGGTGCAATGTACTTAAACGCTGGAAGTCCTTTTTTTGTATCTTAATAAGTAATCTTTCTAGAAAATTTCAAGTCTCTAGTTCAAAAAATAATGTTTCCCCCATACAAACTTCGCACCCCTATTTAACCCGCTTAGGGGTAGAATTTTCTAAAAAGCTGAAAGCACTTTTTTTGTTTTATAATAAGTAATCTGTCTACAAAGTTTCAAGTTTCTCTTTCAAAAGGGAAAGTTTCCCTCATAAAAACTTTGCACCCTTATTTAACCCCCTTAGGGGTGGAATTTTCTTAAACGCAGAAATGTGTTTTACTGTATTTTAATGAGTAATCTTTCTACAAAGTTTCAAGTTCATAGTTCAAAAATTAATGTTTCCCCCATACAAACATTACACCCCTACTTAACCCACTTAGGGGTGGAATTTTCTTAAACGCTGAAATTTCTTATTTTGTATCTTAATAAGTAATCTTTCTACAAAGTTTTAAGTATCTAGTTCATAATATAAAGTTTCCTCCATACAAACTTTGCACCCCAATTTAACCCCCTTAGGGATGGAATTTCCAAAAATCCCGTCTTATCGGTTGCCTACGTCATAAAAGGAAGTCCTGGTGTAAATTCCAAGTTTCTAGTCTCAGTAGTTTCGGCTGTGCGTTGATGAGTGAGTCAGTCAGGACAAAGGCATTTATATATATAGATAAGTAATCTTTTTACAAAGTTTCATGTCTCTAGTACACAAAATAATGTTTCTCCTATACAAACTTTGCACTCCTATTTAACCCACTTAGGGATAGAATTTCCAAAAATCCCGTCTTATCCCTTGCCAACGTCATAAAAGGAAGTTCTGGTGTAAATTTCAAGTTTCTAGCTCCAGTAGTTTTGAATACAAATTTTGCACCCTTATTTAACCCTCTTAGGGGAAGAATTTTATAAAACGCTGAAAGTACTTTTTTGTATCAGTAAGTAATCTTCCTACAAAGATTCAAGTCTAGTTCAATAATTATGTTTCCCCAATCCAAACTTTAGACCCCCATTGCACCCCCTTTGGGATAGAATTTTCAAAAATCCCGTTTTATCCCCCTGTCTCCGTCACAAAAGGAAGTTCTGGTGTAAATTTCAAGTTTCTAGTCCCAGTAGTTTTGAATACAAACTTTGCACCTCTATTTAAACCCCTTAAGAGTGGAGTTTTATAAAACGCTAAAAGTTTTTTTTGTATCCTAATAAGTTATCTTCCTGCAAAGTTTAAAGACTCTATTTCAAAGAATAATATTTTCCTATTATTTAACCCCCTTAGGAGGGGAATTTTATAAAACGCTGAAAGTACTTTTATTTTATCTTAATAAGTATTCTTTCTACAAAGTTACAAGTCTCTAGTTCAATAAATGATGTTTCCCCCATACAAACTTTGGACCCCCATTACACCCCCTTAGGGGTAGAATTTTCTTAAACGCTGAAAGTCCTTTTTTTGTATTTTAATACGTAATATTCCTACAAAGTTTCAAGTCTCTAGTACAAAAAATAATGTTTCTCCCATACAAAATTTGCACTCCTATTTAACCCCCGTAGGGATAGAATTTCCATAAATCCCGTCTTATCCCTTTCCTACGTCATAAAAGCAAGTTCTGGTGTAAATTTCAAGTTTCTAGTCCCAGTAGTTTTGAATACAAACTTTGCACCCCTATTTAGCCCCTAGGGGTGGAATTTTATAAAACGCTGAAGCCACTTTTTTGTATCCTAATAAGCTATCTTCCTACAAAGTTTCAAGTCTCTAGTTCAATAAGTATTGTTTCCCCCTATACAAACATTGCACCCCTGTTTAACCCCCTTAAGGATAGAATTTCCAAAAATCCCGTCATATCCCTTGCCTACGTCATAAAAGGAAGTTCTGGTGTAAATTTCAAGTTTCTAGTCCCAGCAGTTTTGAGTACAAACTTTGCACCCCTATTTGACCCCCTTAAGAGTGGAGTTTTATAAAACGCTGAAAGTTTTTTTTTGTTTCCTAATAAGTAATCTTCCTACAAAGTTTTAAGAATCTAGTTCAAAGAATAATATTTCCCCCATACAAACATTGCACCCCTATTTAAACCCCTTAGGGGTAGAATTTCCTAAACGCTGAAAAATCTTTTTTTTGTATCGTGATAAGTAATATTCGTACAAAGTTTCAAGTCTCTAGTACAAAAAATAATGCTTCTCCCATACAAACTTTGCACCCCTATTTAACACCCTAGGGATAGAATTTCTAAAAATCCCGTCTTATCCCTTGCCTACGTCTTAAAGAAAGTTCTGGAAAAAATTCAAGTTTCTAGTCCCAGTAGTTTTGAATACAAACTTTGCACCCCTATTTAACCCCCTTTAGGGGTGGAATTTTCTAAAACGCAGAAATTACTTTTACTGTATTTTAATGAGTAATCTTTGTACAAAGTTTCAAGTTCATAGTTCAAAAATTAATGTTTCCCCCATACAAACATTGCACCCCTATTTAACCCCCTTAGGGGTGGAATTTTCTTAAACGCTGAAATCGCTTTTTTTGTATCTTAATAAGTAATCTTTCTACAAAGTTTTAAGTCTCTAGTTCATAATATAAAGTTTCCCCCATACAAACTTTGCACCCCCATTTAACCCCCTTAGGGATGGAATTTCCAAAAATCCCGTCTTATCGGTCGTCTACGTCATAAAAGGAAGTCCTAGTGTAAATTGCAAGTTTCTAGTCCTAGTAGTTTCGGCTGTGCGTTGATGGTAGATCAGGTATCCTTCTTTTATATATATAGACTATTATCTTTTGATAATAAGTCAAGATTTCAGACATAATATATAAGCCCATAAATCGATTTAACGAAAATCACCCGTTGTAAGGTTTTCGAACGTGGAACTTACTAAACAGCGCTGCGCCTGTTAGTAGTACTTTAATAAGTAGTATATTTCCTTTATACTCTTGATGGAACTTTTCCCGCATTTAATTGCAATCATGGCATTGTTATTAGGGTTCCGTAGCTAAAATGGTAAAAACGGAACCCTTAGCTTCGCCATGTCCATCTGTCTGTCTCTCCGTCTGCGGCTTAACTCTATAACCCATCATCATTATGATCATATCAGCCGAAAGACGTCCACTGCTGGACGTAGGCCTCCACCAAAGAGTGCCACAATGTCCGGTCCTGCAACCCTTACTACTAGAAAACTGTAATTCGGCATGGGTATATAAATCAATCACGCCGACAAAACAGTAGCATAAAGTCTTGAATGTTTTTGTTTAGGGTACATCCCACAATGACGTGCCATGACATGATATCTTTGACTGTGCACTAAATTAAATATTCCAAATAATTACACCTACCTATTCAAAAAAAAAAAAAAAAATAATAATAATCCTCCGAGCCGGATAACGAACCCGCAACCACATGCATTCATTGGCCCGTCGCTACTAACCAAGTGAGCTATCGAAACAATCTGTCTCGGCCACCAAATCTTTCAATCAGTTCATTCTTACAATGCCTTAGCGAGGCGTGCAGCGACATCTTCCAGAAAACTTAGGCTTTTCGGCACCAACGTGCTTATGCCTATGCGCCACTCCATTCTAAATTAAATTTGTATATAGCAGTACGCTGCTAACGAAATTATAAATAAGTATTAAAGGAAATTTTTCATTAAAAACATGTTCCGAGTCAGAAGGATCTCGGTCGGGAATGTTATTTTTAACGATGGTTTCCCGTTTGACAATTTATAATTTAATTACCAGCGTTACTGCTTAAATACAAAATTAACCTACCTGTTCGTATCATGATTGTATATCTCGAACACATATATCCCTACACATGTAGGCACAACAGATGCTTCGAAATGAAAAGGCCATATATGATATGTTACTCGAATAGCGACTCTTTTGTTAAAGTAGTATATTGTTTAAAATACAACATTGTCAATATTGTTAATGACATGAGCAACAAAAGCCACCTTTTGATTGAAAAAGTGTTGATACAAGTAAATCACTTTGTTTACTACTTAACAATGAAAAACAATTACATTGTTTACTAGGCACAAAGAGAAGTGAATTCAGTCTAGAAGAAGGATCCGCACTAAACCAATATTTTCGTACAAATATACCTACCAAAGCCATTCAACGATCGCTGGCAATCTACCTAGGAAACCGCGAGGTACGAACAGCATAATTTACTCATACGTTAGCTCGAAGCAACAAAAAGCACGGCCGCATTTTGGCAACTGTAAACGTGTGTAAAAAACAACCGTAGCAGTTACTGGCTCCCTTCCATTTCCATTAGGGAATGTTTAGCCAAAATGTTTCTTGAACTTGCCCCATTAGGCTTGCTTGTTTCCTTTTTGTCTTGGCCCCTTTTTTACTCAGGCTCGTTTAGACGCTAAATGTTTTTTTACGAGTTTGTGTGATCTGTTGGTTCGGGGTAAAGCGAATTATTAAGCTTCAACATGCAGAATGCGAGTACGTATTAAACCACATGAAGTTTCGACGCGTTAAACGGGTGAACGTAAAACTATGTAATAAAAGTCTTTATTTCTTCAGAAAGAACCAAACCAAATATTTTAAAGAGCAATAGAAACATTTGACTGAGTCTGTCATTGATTCTGAATAGATTTTCTTCAGTTTTAATTTTTCAATTGCACAAAGGTTATGGAAACAACAAAATAGCTAAGGTAATGATAAAGAAACACCATGCAAAACCTAGGTTTTCCAATGCAAGAAGGTTTTTTTTTAACAGCTTTTAAGTAGCTAGACAAAGTGCTTAATTATTTAGCTATTCGGCCAGGCAAAAATCTAGTACCAAAACTCCATTTTTCAACGAATTTCTAAGACGGCAGTATTAATAAATAATTCCATGCGGTTTTGGCATCGTTTTACAAGTATAAATGATAGTCTGCCTTATTCTAGAAATTTAATATGACTCGTAGATGCCACACAAAGACTTGGTAATTGTTACAAGAAACATTATTTACTTAAATTCCGCTTTGTTTGCTGCGTATGCGATAATATTTAATTTTTGAATTTCCTAGAATTTCTTTACACGAGACGTAGATTTCACAAAGTTTGCAAATCGTATTAAAATATTTATTGAAAGGAATATCAGACATTTTAATGCCGGTAATAATTAAATTTTTATTTATCAAGGTCTTTATAAGTCCTACTCACTCCACATAGAAGGTTGCTGTACAGAAGGTTGCTATATAGATGGTTGCCGTATAGAAGGTTGCTGAAGGATATCAATTAAAAACGTGTTGCTTGAAACGATCTATATTTCAGACTGAATACTGTGCGGTTCAACCGCTGCTGTGCTAACACATAAATAAGGTATACGTAGTAATCTTAGTACAAACATAATGTGGGCACCTACAGACTATATAAGTCTCTATATATTTATGATCTTAATTTAGGCTTTTTACAATTTCAAAGTGAAACATCATTTTAAAAACCTAGGGTGCCGCCGGCAGTGGGGCGGCTGTGCAGAGTTCCCCGCAAGGTCGACTCAAGGCGACTCAGAAATAAATTAAACGGTTAGAGACTTTGTATGAAAAACGTTCTACCCGCAATTTTTTTTCTATATTTAATTCTAGTAACGGAAACACGACCAACATAAAGCGGATCCCATTGAGCATACAAAGTTTGTACGAAGGAGAGGGGAACCTCCTGACCCCTCCTGAGTGTACCGCCTTCTATATATGACCCTTGACCCAGCCCATCCAGCGATGGGGTTTGGTAGAGAATCTTAAAGAAGACCAGTATTAAAAATAAAATAACCAGATCAGTATTAATAATGGTTAAAAATGGACCCTACTACCGTTCAATAATAGACTTAGTTAAGGTAGATTTTTCAACCAGTCCTGACATATGATGTGAATGTCTATCTAATAGTTATATGTCTAACAAATATAGGAGACTCGGCGCCGAATACTGCTTTGTTCCATTCGGCGTCGAGACCCTTGGTCCGTGGGGTCCCAGCGCCCTCAATCTTTTCAAAGAAATATCAAAAAAATTAGCCACCACCGGGGACCGAAGAGCTGGCGGCTTCCTCGCTCAACGCATAACTATTGCGATACAGCGGGGAAATGCCGCCAGCATCTTCGGCACCATGCCGCGGGGAGACCATTTATTTTAGTTAAGTATTAGTAGTATTGTTAGTTACTGTTATAATTTTAGTAGTATTTTTGAGTTTGAGTTTTAAAATTCCTGTAATTTTAAAATAAATGAATATAAAATAATAATAATATAATATTATTGAAATCTTAAATGTAATATTGTTATAATTATGTTGTCGAACGACACTGAATCAATTTCCTACATTACAAACATTTATTGATATTAGAATTATGATTTTTGAATTGTTAAGCAACAAAATGGCATGTACCTAATTAATTAGATTAAAAACTACTTACTTAAATATAAATATGATTTGCTACGCCCTCTCAGGGCCCATATGAAACTCATGTACCTATTATAAGATCTGTACAACTATGGATGCAATAAATAAATAAATATATAAACAAACAAAATGGTTTCCCGTGTGGTGTCGGGCTAGAATAGCACCTCCCCCTTTCTTCCTGTGGGTGTCGTAAGAGTCGACTAAGGGAACAGGGTTGAAGTGTGTTGCGGGCGATGGGCTAGCAACCTGTCACTGCGATATCACATTTTGTCGATCTTTTATACCCACATTTATGCTAAAAGTGGTACTGGAACGTAAGTTTCATGTGCTCTGCCTACCCCTTTTAGGGATAAAGGCGTGCTTGTATTGTATGTATATAAACAAAATGTTGTCACGATGTTGCTTTACTCGTACCTACCTCTTGTATTCGACACACAAGTACTCATCCCCATTCCCATATGAATAGTATCATTATCACGTGCAAGGGCGAATATAACAATAATTAGAATTACCCGTAACTCAATACCAATAGCATTCTGGTCACGGGTTTTCCTCAATTTTCTCTACACAATATCGTTACCTAAAAGAGCGTAACTGAAGGAGTTTCCACAATACATATGTCTAATATTACATCAACGAGGGTTGTTGCCCTTCCTGTGTTTTTTTTTTGCGCGATACAGTTTTCCAATATGAGGGCATTTTGATAAATAATGAGCAGGAATGGTTTTTCTGACGACATTGCGGGCACATTAGTAAAATTAATTTGTTATGCTTGGATTTTGCAAAACGTACCTTCACGGAATGAAGCGGTTTATAATGACGATTTGTAATTTTGTCTTAACTCACCATCGCTATAAAAGAAAATGCGCCATAAAAGCCTTGATTCCATTGGTCCTACTATACAGACCGCTAAACTCAGAGTTAAGCGGTCTATCTTTTTGTTTTAATCTTACCAACTTTTCTTTCATGTTGTTATTCCTCTGTTTTTTATTTATAACAGGGAATCCACGTGACAATGTACGGAACGTCACATTTTAAATCTTGAATCAGAAAGTCGATCACGTAACGCATTGCACGTGGGTCAGGAAGATTTAAAAGTCAATTTTGGTATGGAAAAATGACAGTTGTGTTGGCATAACGTATGTTCGGTACGTGACGTCCCCCTGGTCTGGACTGGCACTTGCAATTGGAGATGAATTATCCTTGTAATTCATCACATTTTTAATGGGTGCTTACCTGGTCGGACGCTTAACGTTTGGTACATACTTAAGGCAGATCTAAAATTCATATTTATTTGATTATATGGAACAATTACATGTTCTAACGCTCGTTCATTAAAAGTTACTCGATTACCATTAGTTGGTGTGATTTTGTGTGATAAATACACCGTAGCCGGCAGTAACCTGAGTAACGTGATGTAAAAATAGATATTTGGATTAGTGATGGGCAGCTTGTATGTTACGAAATTGAAACTTTCATTCAAATTTCATGTAAGTTACTGTAAGTTAGTTACAAATGAAAAATTTCTGTTAAGATTCTGTAGTTTTCAGGTGTAAATCGATGGGCAGCTTGTAAGTTACGAGAGTTATACAACCTTTGGCTGGAACTTTTTAAGTATAAATACACGTGTATTTGTTCAATATACTTCGTACAGTCACGTCTATAAACATGTACACGTTTAGGGACGTATGTCAATGGAATAACGTTGAAAATCGTATACATGTTTATAGACGTGACCGTACATACAGTGCGTTACCGGTAAGCGGGCTTTTTTTAAGTAGGGTAAATTAACGGAGTTCTTTAACTTAATTATGACCTTAATACAGATAATTAACTATAATTCCGACTTCATAAATGTCCTAGTAAAATTTAAATTGCCAGCAATGTACAGCAAAGTAAATTGAAAAGTAAGTGTAAATGACAGTTCTTCATAATTTGTTTAGTAGGGCGCCATACACCTAGTCCATAAAAGGTTTCTATTTTGGAAAATTAATTGGGCAGTTAATTTACATAATTATGATTTGCAAATACATGCAAACAATTGGTAATGGAACATATTAATGTCAGTTTTAATAAATGCCCGCATACCGGTAACACACTGTATACTAAAAATAAAGAAAAAACTAAACTCGGTTTTGAACACCGTCCTTCGTCTAACAGCTGGGAACAGATACCTCTAGGCCAAGTGGCCACTGACATATAGTTTCGAATTTCATAATCAAAACCCGTTCTACTGACGTCAGAATTAGTGAAGAAGTGACATGAAAAAATGTAATTTATTCGGTAACATTACTGTCAGAAACGTTTCTTGTCAATTATGTCATTTTCAAAAGTTGAAATATGTCACAGTTAAGGTAATATGTGAAATGTTTCAGAAATTGCCCATCGCTAATTTGGATCTATCTAACGTACGTACACGTTATGCGATCTATCTGCTGGTAAGGAGAAGACTTTTAAAAGTTCCCATTTCAAAATAAGAACGGTTTTCAATTTCACTGATAAAACTGTATACCCTGCCATTACTGGGAACAGATTGCCGCTATAAAATGCAACACAGCTCCAGAGTGAAACTTAAAACTGAGAGATTACACCGTCAAAATAACAATTCATCTGCACCGGAATTGCTGGCACTTGGAGATCTTGGCCACAAAGTTGAAGCAGTTTTGGTACAGTACTATTAATATATATTTTAACACCCCACGGGAAGTGGAGCTTTATATTTGAAATAGAATAGTATTTTATGCAATCGTAATGTATCCTTTTTCCGTCGAGTACCACGTTTAGGCCACGAAGCTTGCTGGGTGGCCTTATTAAGGTACGAGACTTAAAAAGCTAATTATATAACTATTGTATACAATACTTTGTCTACGAGTCGACTGAAGTAATTAAAAAACTTGGTACTTATCTATTGAAAACGAAGTGCAACCAACGGCTTTTTCTTTTTTGTGAGTTGATGTCTATTTACCTTTTGACTTTCTCATGACGGGGCGTTCTGTTAGTCAAATACATTATAGTTCAGTAAAGGCGTCACGTGATTGGTCAATTTCATTTTAGTTATCTCAACCAGTTATGAAAATGTTGAGTTGGGAGCTCCATAGTAAAATGTATGTGATCGTGATCGTGTGACCGTTTGTTTTCAAATTATAACTACAAATTAGAAAAGTTGAAAAACACCTAACATTTTCATTTCAAAGTCCAATATCTCAAAAACGGCTGAACAGATTTTCATGAAACATGGCTAAGAACGACACAAATAAACAGCATTCAAATCGGTCCATCCATTAAGGAGCTACGCTACCACAGACAGATACACAGAAAGACACGTTAAACTTATGACATCCCTCGTTTTGCGTCAGTGTTAAAAAACAATATTTAATAAGTGTATCCATGTATTTGCCTGTGGTATTGTAGTAACCAAGTCCCAAACAAACGATTTGAGTGCGTGTTTTGAAGAAAACGCTGGCCCTGATCATGTCTTTGACTTCAGTTAGCTTTGTATATTTTGTAAAAGTATGAGGGTGTCCTGCGAGATTTTTCTTCACCGACAAGTGAATTACATTAATCAATAGTAGATTGTGTCACAAGGGAGCAAAATGGCATATTTACGGCGAGGGCGTAGATTGAATCCCGAATGAAGCGAAGGATTCCAGAATCCTGAGCGTAGTGAGGGATTCAAGTGTTCACGCCCAAGTTGGAAATAATTTTGCTTCCGTGTGACTCATACTGCTTTTCACATCACCTATGAGGATAATGAAATATGTAGCTGTATTAAATTAATGATTATAAACCTACTGATTATTGTGTTACTTTGAATAACATATAATTACTTGTATTTTATTACGTTAGTAGTAGTTACAATAGTAGTCAAGATAAAAAAAATAAGTAAACGATTATGTGTAGGTATACTATTTTCATGTATTCATTGGGATATTTATTTAATTCTGGCAACAATATGTCCTGGTCCAGAAAAATGCCACTTTGATCCCTCCTAGCAGGGAAGAAAAAGCCCTTATCCGAATAGCTGATGTGAAAAATATTTTCCTAGCTTAGGTACAATCAGCCCATGGTCCACTTGAAAGTTAAACTACTTAGCTAAAAATAGAACCTAGTTGTAAATTCATATAACACCTTAAGGTAAATTTTTCACAGAGAAACCAACTATGAAGGCAGATCATTTCAATTGTTTAAAAAAGTAGAAATTGGACTGTGTTGACAGCATAAAGGACAAATGCATTTCCTTCGCATTAACATGCACATATTCAGGAGCCCTGACGGCTTTACTCATAGCCAGAATCCACTTTACATACAGAGTAAGTTGTAGTGGTTACATGACTGCTATAATTTGTGCAGTACATACATGTACTTCCTAAGTTATGAGGCTGGTTCAAAAATCTAAAACTTTGGGTTTTTTGCCGAAATATCTTTTTTTGGAAATTACAGTTTGGACATTTGGGAGATTAAGTTTAGTGATTAGACGTTCACTGTTCAAATCACAAATAACAATTAGGTACAAGTTTTTATTGCCCACTGTACTTTTCTGTACCATCATCAACTACTCATAAAGACGATTGTAACGAGCCTAAACTCAACGGGGTTACGTCGGTTAAGTACTGAATTCCCATGACCACCTTCTGTCTCCATCATCAGATCAGCTCAATGGCACCATATTATTAACACCGATATCCACCCAAACAAACATAAATAGTTACATAATTCAGTCCACGCATTGAACGTTAATAGAAACCTTGGTATGCACACATATCAGGGTTATACCGAGTCAAAGAAACAAAAGTCGTCTTTGTTGTCCTCAATAGTGAATGTATTACATACATATTATATAATGGTTTTATGGCATTAAATAAACACACATTACATAAGATTAAGCGCGTTAGGACAATTTAACTGTCATTTTTTCGTATCAAGAGACCTGACGCGCGTACGATGCTTTACGTAATCGACCTGCAGAGCTCCGGAGGTTGTGATCTGTTGAGAGTGAGGTCGCTTGTAGGTCTTAACAGAACGAATCCTATACCAATCCAATCAATAAAAGGCCGGCAACGCGCTTGTAATTATTCTGGAATCTCAAGCGTTCATACACTACGATGTCTGCTTACTATTAGCGGACCGTATGCTTGTTTGTTGTTGTATAAAAGTCCGCGTTGAATTCATTTATATTGTAGCTCCATACAAACTTTCATCCCCAATCATACCCCCTCAGGAGATGATTTCTGGGAGAAAAACTATTCTATGTCCTTCCTCGGTACTCAAACTATCTCTGTAACAAATTTCATCTTAATCGGTTCATACAAACTTTGCAGCCCTATTTAACCAGCTTAGAGGTGGAAAGATCCACCTCTAAGCTCCTCTAAACCCTCAAATCACTTTTCTTATATTGTAATAAGGAGTCCATACACAAAGTTTCAATTCGCTCACTTAAAATTTTACTCCATCCATCCCCATAAAAAATTTAACCCCCTTCTTACCCCCTTGAGGAAAGAATTTTCAAAAATACCTTCTTAGTCGGTACTAATGTTATATAAACTACCAATTCTGAAAAAAAAACAGTTTTCTAGGTTCAACGGTTTGGGCTCGTCGTTGATTTAAGTGAGTGAGTGAGTCAGTGGACTTCTTACGTAATCAATCAAGTAATTTATTGCTTTCATGTTGTTACATTGACGTTTATATTACATAGAAAGATGTAATTTATTTCAGGATATAGATGAACACTGTAAAGCAATTACGAGAAATAACTAAAACAATGGCAGAACTTTTATCAGCTAAATGTATACTCAATCCTAACCAGTTTCAGTATAAAAAGGTGAACACTCAGTATAATTCCAGTGCAGCACGGCTATCACGCGACGGCGCGCGAGCTCTCTTGATTTTTCTCGAACTATCCGTCTCTCTCTTATTAGAACACTTAGCACAAGAGGTGTAGTGCGATAAAAATCGAGAGTAGGTATGTCGCGGCCATCGCGTGATAGCCGTGCAGGTGCTACAAGAGCACACGACTCTGGTCTTCCGTGAACATAGAACGTAGCTCTGCTAGCAGAATCACAGAAATACTGGCGCTAACAATTACAACAGTAGGTACGGCGGAAATGAAGCAAGAATTTAATAGCAAAATAAATAGAATAGTATTGTAAATTGCCCCCAGCCCTTTATTTTGGCATTGCCCAAAGGCGCGAGCCTAAAAATCTCTGCAAGCATGACCTAAAAATATCGTTAAACGTATGGCTCTAAGTAAAAAAGGCAGAAAGTAATAATTCAGCTGGCGGTGGGGTCAGGTGCTGCCAACTGCCTCCCTGATTTACTCGCCAACTTGCTAATGGTCAAATTTACTTTTTACTTTATTAGCCGACTACGTCTCTTAGTTTCGAGGGTTGGCAGCCAGTCGCAACACTCTACGACCTTCTTATGATTTGTACTTTTTAAATTAAAATAAGTTTTCAGAAGCTACGGTAGCCTAGTGGTTCAGGCATGCGGCTGGCAAGCGCATGCCTGAACCACGTGAGTTTGAATCCCGGCTCATACCTGAGTTTTTCGGAGTACTACGGATTATTTACCGTTAGCTTTTCAGTGAAGGAAAACATCATAAGGAAACCGGGCTCATCCCAGTAAGGTCTGGTTTGGCGTGGGTTTGAAGGTCAGATGGTAGTCGCTTTCGGAAAACTTGTGCCTATGCCAAATCTTGGGATGAGATGTCAAAGCGGACCTCAGGCTCCTTTAGGACACCACCGGGAATGTCTTTAGGAGGATGGTGACAAGATGTCAGGGTCGGTGGTGGTGTTGGTACTCAAAGAGAGGCCTGTGCCCTGCAGACCGCAAATGCAGGCTCAAACTGATGATTTAATGACGAAATAAAGGGAAAGTTGAAATAAAATATTGGATGAGTAATGAAGCTCCATCTTTAAGGCGCCGTAGGTTCATGGTCTTCTCTCCCTCTCACTGAGCTTAAGCGTGAGCGAGATGGAAGTGCGTGCTCGGAAGCGCGGAAATCATGTTTTTAAATTTTATTTATTTGGCGTTTAAATAAATAAAAAAACAAAACACTGATTTCTCTCAAACATGATATTGCCGATTTTTAGAAGCCATTTTAATATTTTTAGCTTTTGTGCATGAATTGTAAGACTTATTTTAAGTGTATTTTAGACCCTTTTAGACCTATGTTCGTGATTTTTTTCTATCGAGCGAAAATTGCTTAATCATGTTTCTAAACACTGATTCCCCTGCAGAAAAGCCTCAAGAGTGCTATTCGTATTTTTTTAAACCATATTATTATGAACAGACGCATTATATTGTTTCAAAAACTCTGTTCGCTCAACTTCGCTGAACCTACGGGGCCTTAATGGCTTCTTGGTTAAAACAGGCTCTTTCCACTTACCTTCCAAGCTTTTAAGTCCTACCCAATATAACCAATTATCCACCATACCCAAGATACCTAGTATGTCTGTTATTTTTTTAATAATTAAGAGGCCGCAGTAAGCTCGGCCGAATTTCACCTTCCCATACAAACGTAGTTACGCTCTCATTTTAAAACTACGAGTTGGATTGTGACGAAACTTTGCATACAATGACATGAGGTATATCTATGTCTGTAATTAGTTTAAATGGTGCCAGTTTATAAACAAACGAAATATAGCAAAAAAAACCTTTTGTCTGAAAAATTTAAATTCGCTGTATTTTTTTACTATGCTATCTGAAGCTACATAAACATATAAATATACCTCATGTCATAGTACTTGCAAAGTTTCGTTACAATCCAACACGGCGTTTTAAAATGAGAGCGTAACTACGTTTGTATGGAGAATCGAGCTTGCTGCGGACTCTTAAATAAAATACCTCTTAACGAAACAAAATATAAAATATTTTCGCTTCGTGTAAACAATTTTAACTTGGAAGTTATTGGATTTATTTTTCCATTACATTTGTATCAAATAATCCTTTAAATAAATACAATGGGACAATACGGAGTGGCAGTCTGGGGCTGCGCTGCCAAGAGCCACATGATCCTGTTGGAGCGTGCGCAGCGAGCAGTTATCAAAGTTATGCTTAGGAAGCCGTTTCGTTACCCAACTAACTTGCTGTACCAGGAAACGAGACTGTTTAGAGTGAGACAGCTCTTTATTATGAAAGCGACCATACGTACTCATAGCAGCATCTTCAACTCTGATCGCCACGAGGAAATGTTGCGGAAACGTACGTACAAAGTGCCAACCCCACTGTACAGGTCCGCCCTAGCTAGGAGATCACCTTCATACTCCTATTGCTGCATATATAACTATGTCCAAATAAATTTGACATAAAACACCAGCCAGTTCTCAGGGCTAAGAGAGTAGTGAAACAGTGGTTACTCACGTTATCTTACTGTGAGACGGAAAAAATCATTGAAAGTGCAAAGATAAAGCATTAACTATTAATAACCTTTTTTTTTTTTTTTTCACACACACACACACACACACACACACACACACACACACACACACACACACACACACACACACACACACACACACACACACACACACACACACACACACACACACACACACACACACACACACACACACACACACACACACACACACACACACCCACCCACACACACACCCACCCACACACACACACACACTCACACACACACACACACACACACACACACACACACACACACACACACACACACACACACACACACACACACACACACACACACACACACACACACACACACACACTAGACTTGATTACAGAGAAATGCTCAGACATAATATTCATACTCATCCCACAAATATTTGCCCTTCCCTGGGTTTGATTGAACCCACGATCGTCAGCTTCGTAAGCAAGGTCAATTACCCATTAGACTAAAATGTCTTCATTCAACCATATTATATATTACAAAATTGATGATATTAAACCGCCATGAGATAGGCACTTATGCTTCTTTTAAGCGTACAAAATGTGTTAGTGAAAATAAACCAAATTTAGAAAAGATACCTTCACCAGCTGAATGACAAGTCCAGCTTAGGATGGATTACGGGATAGCTTTTGACATTGTACCTACTTATTAGGTAACAGTTTCCAAGAAAAAAAAATAGAAGCTGTTTGTCCAATCGTCCACAACTGAAAAACCTCAAATATTTTAGTGTCAAGCATCCGTACGGATTATGAAAACAATAAATACCCAAACTCGTTGACATCACCGTATTCAAAAAATTCAAATCCATGATCGACCTTTACAGGGTAGATATATATTTTACCAATCAATATACAACCCCTCCCATGAACGACCGACACTTTCACAAAAGGGATTCGGAAAAACTTTCAAATTTTTCATTAAGAACTTTCAGCAAGAGTCGTTTGTTGTTTCGGATTTAATAGATCTAGTTATTGCCGAGAGTTTCAAAACTTATCGGTTGTGGAAATCGTTTGACACGGGTTCTGTTGTTCATTTTATATCTGAGATGTGATATGACTCAAGTTTCCGTAAAATTTGAGAGCATTCGAGGTTCTAAGCTTTGTGCAATTAGGTGTACAATCGCGTGTAACATAGATTGAACTGTCTTCATGCTTTGTCATGAACATGAGAAAAAATTGAAGGAGACTAGACTGTCGGTGAAAAAGTTAACGAGCGATTAGATCTACGAATTGTGGTGGTTTCTTTTTCAATCGATAACTGAAACACAGAAAGTACTATGGATTGAACAATGAACTGCGAAATCGACTTTATTTTACGATATTTACACCCTGTTGTCTTTGCTTTTCAGGAATTGCTGAATATACTTATTGTGTACAATACAATATTCTTCAGACGAGCTCAGCAAGTCGATTACGCAACGCATAGTACGCGCGTCAGGTAGGTCGAAATGTACTTTTTGTATGGTAAAGTGTACAGTTGAGTTGTCCGAACAGTGGAGTGATTACCCCTAAACAAATACTCTTCTGTAAGGTTTTATTGTTTAATGGAACAAATTATAGTTTAAAAGTACCCAGTGCTGACCATTCTGGTGATGTCATGGAAACCGTCGTTAGCGCGAGTGAAGTGATTTGGCGCTAAGGGCCATTCTCTGGCATTCTCGGTCGAGCAGTGATATCGGACGGACGTGCTTGGTATTGATTAAGTTGAAAGATGTAGAAGTTAGTACGTGTAAAAGCAGCAGTAATTATTATAAGATTGTTTGAAATGTACTTTTATAAAGAGTAACTACAACATCTTGGTTATTTCCGGGGGTGTCAATACTTCCAAGCACTAGATTGTATAAGCAACGCCTTACCGAACATCGAACTTTATTTCATGAAATGTAATTGCAATTTTAATTACTTATTGATTTTGACTACAGGTTTTCCTCCACAAGACTTAGCTGGTTTTCTACAGCAAAAAGAAAACAATAAGATAAACGCAAACCGATCCGAGTTCCCAGTGTTTAATTTTCTCATAGCAAATATTTGACACAGCTGCTTACGAATGAATGGAATACGTTAGCAATGCTTAAACAAACAATTTCATTTTTGCATTCATATATTAAACATTTGCCAGTTTGGGCAGAGAGTTTTCCTCATTTATTTGATTGCTTCATACTTTTATGCTTACACGGAAATTCATGATACACTCCATCAATCTTGGCTAATTATGGCGTTAACAAAACTTCAAGTCAGCGTAAACGTGTTCACAAACAGTGAACTTTGGTAAAATATTCGCATGGAGCGTCGGGCGCGCGTAATTAGTATTCTGCCATCAAAAGTTCTGCTTGGATTGAAACGCTATGGAATTTGGAATGAGAGCAAGTTTGAATACAGCTCTGTGCTTCTGACTCCGGATAGTTATAATCCCCTTTATTTGAATGCCGTAGAATCATCTCGACTAACGTCAACTTCAATAAAGACCACGATTTCTAACTGGTGGCTGATTCTATATTATATCTTTGCTCATCCTCAAAGCGTCATAACGAGGAAACGAATAACGAATATTATAACGAGGAAAAGTGTGTGAGATTGTAAGTTTGTATTTATGGGGTAATCTCCGGAACCACTAATGCGATTTTAAAAAATATTTCACTTACGTGGAGACTTTCTGGGTATTTATAGACTATATTTGTTCGGCTATAAAAAGGAAAAATCTAAACTTACTTTGTAGGGGGGTAACATCCGGAAACACTACTAAATCTGATTTCTATAGTTCTTTAACTTGTGTATGGAATGGACTTTTTGCATAAACATATGCTAATAATAAATAATGTTTTGTCCCGCAGGTTTTTTTTAATTCACAAGGCAAGCCGCTTGGCAGCTAGTGTTCTTAAAAATTGTAGATGTTGTTTTCAAAAGGTTTTGTTTTTTGAAACTGTTAATGGGGGATATTGGTTGGTGGGGGGTCAGTGGGGGATTTCCACGAGAGAAACGGGGTGGTGCGAGACATTTAATGACTAAAACGGAAAACGGACTAAAAAGATGTTGGGGATGAAATAGACCGTCTTCGTCTGTGATTCGATCAAGACTTTGTAGCGACCAGAGATTCATGCAAGCACACGCATAGTTATGCAAGCGGTTCAAATACTTCACTCACAATTTTTCTTACGGATATTCTTCATATCCTTACTAGACTCTAATAGTACATTTTACAACTAGTGTGAAAAGAATGTCTTTTTACCACTAGTACCGAGGTATCTTGCCACGAGCTGAAAGCGAGTGGCAAGACTCGGTACGAGTGGTAAAAGACATTTCACACGTGTTGTAAACGACGTTTTTTAATACAATTGCGAAAAATAATAAATGAATATATCATTGCGATAAAATATGCTTGCTTCGAAGTTATTTTTGAACGAACCCATACTTTACAAATGACACTGACAGTGACAACATACTATTGGAATCAGCGCCATCGGGTAAAAAATCTAATATAAAATTACTGCGTTTCGAAAGTATAGTTTGGAACTAAAAAGTAAAAAGCACTAGATCGAGAAATTGAGCTTCTCGTACGCTACGCAGCCACAAAAAGTACCACTTTTTGAGCGACTGTATTAAAAAAATATTTTTCCCCTAAATTTACAGGTAAAATATGTTGCTAACATTACTAAAACATAGAGATAAATTAGTACCCGTCACATATATTTAGAAACCTTTTATATCTTAAATACGCCCGCATGGCTTTGCCTGCGTATTGCGAAGAACACAGGCAAACCAGTCAGTTGTTTCGGAGATTACCCATTACATACAAACTTAAAAACTTACAAAGGTACAATCTCACAAACTTTTCCTCTTTATAATAAGAGTATAGGTTATAAAATAGCTAACTACATGTCTACAACTTAGGCCAAAAATGTACCTTGCAATATTTACCAAACTAAAGTTATATGGGGTTCAACAATAAGGAAGAAGGTGATAAGACTTTGGCTTGTTGACATCATACCAAGAAATACCAACATACAAAAAAAATATTAATAATCTGCGTCTGAAGAAAATAATATGCGCTTATATAGAATTGTGTCAACTTGATTCGGGTTGGCGTGTGGAACGCGAACAATATTACGATATTAAGGAAACCCGGATCGGATTATAAAATATCCTTATCCGGAGTTTATTAAGGAAATCGGAATCTTTGGGGTCATGGGAAATGAAGATGTTTCAGAAGAGATGTCGCTTTCATTGGTTACTCTGCATGTTTATGAAATTCAGTAAGGAATTCGGAAGCGTAGAAGGAATTCGAGTTTATGAAGGTTTCTGGATGGTACGTTTGTTCATAAATAAGACTACGACAATGCTGAAAGCAAATTTTCTAATTTGCATTGTATTAGAAGCACCTACACGTAGTGAACGGAGTAAACTTGGAATCAGAAGTACCTTTTTTACCACACGATTAATAGTACATTACTCACCTAGGGCAGTAAAACAAAGAATGTCTGAGATCGCAGGTATTTAACGTCCGAGCCGAAAGCAAGGGCGATAAATATGCTATCTGAGGCTTTCTTTATTAACGCCCGTGGTAAATAAAGAAATTGACGTCTGGCTAGGCCATGATGTGGGATTATCCGCACACGTACTAACGTGAAGTAATTGCTACTTTACATGCAGGTGTGACGTAAATAAATAAAAGCACCTGCTAAATAAGTTGGCTTTGGTTAATCAACAATTCGATTCAAAATTACAGTTCACTCGGTAATGAAATCGCAGCACGTTCGAAGAAAGAAGCTCGAAAGAAACAAAAATCGTTCCATTTCCCATCTCTGGGAACCCTTCGGGCGTCTAATTCAACAGATTCCGATGCAGTGACAAATGTTACGTTTCTGTCGACCGACGGTGTCGGGGTGTTGGGCCAGGGAACGAGCGGGCGAAACATTATAAGATAATAATAAGGTCAGTTGGGGCATGTGCGCCACCGGGATGAGTGCGATTTCATGAAACATATAAAATATATGTACACAATCTACATATATTTTAGTACTATAGTCATAGGTCAGTGCCAGGCATAGGTGTCCCCCAATCAGTGCCACAATGATCGGTCCTGTATGATAGGTGCATTTACCCCGTTTGCGCACTTGCCCCGACTGACCTTACATAAGTAACTGCGCGTCATTTGATGTGATGATTCAACTAAACCTGCCTGCAGATCAATCAAGGTTGTGACCTAGCAATGGAACGAAGTGAGATGGCAACTAGCAAGCAACGTCCAATTTATCTTCTCGCGTTCAGCGGCCAGATCCGACAGTCTTAACCTGAATTGATCCTGGTCTATCGATGCCTAGACCGGAGGCGGTTTCGAGGTTAAACAACGTCGTAACTGTTTTACCTCGTAAACGTCTCTTTTTTTATACCACGTCGGTAACCTTTTTTTTATACCACCTGATGGTAAGTCGTTACCGTAGCCTATGAACCCTTGCAACTCCAGGCGTGACCCTTTTAGGATTGATACAATCACTTTACTTGACTTGGCCAGTACTAACCTTGCAAAAGCCGATATTTTTTGCTATGCCGATGACACAGCTATAGTTTTTTTATGGGATCATTTTATGGGAGCTCATGGGAACAGTTCGTCAACAGCGCGGAGCATGGTCTAAGAAAGGTGGTAGGCTGGCTTCAAAATAATCTTCTGACCCTTAACCTAACAAAAACGATATATATATTATATGTTTCCACAAAACAAAAGCATCGGCACCTGCTTATTTTCCCGTCTTGAAAGTCCACAAATGCGTCCATGATGGTCCGCAACCCTTAAAGTGCTCGTGTGAATGCATCACGAGGACCCCTTTCATTAAATACCTTGGCGTTTTCATAGACGAGAAACTTGATTTCCACCAAACAGAGTGCGAAAACTGATATATGTGTTCAGTAATCTATGTAATGCTGCAGGGAAAGACTTGCTGAGGTTCATTTGTGTCAGCATCTGTCAGTCGTTGTTGACATACTGCATTTCTACCTGGGAAGGGGCGGCTAAAACCAGTATGGTTACGCTGGAAAGGTCACAAAGAGCCGTTTTAAAAACGATTTTAAATAAGAGAATTAGGTATCCATCGACCAGTGTTTATAAAGATATGAATGTGCTAGCCATACGCGTTCATTCATCATGCGAGTCACTTTACAGTGCGATGCTACAAAAACGAATTTTCAAAGTTCCACTCCCCTAATTGGACACTGTCTTCGCAAGAAGGTTTAGTAATTTCCTTCACCCTTTCATTTATAATAAAGTTAACAACATACTTCTAATCAAAAACCTTACTGTGAACCAAACTAAAAGAAAACTCCATGAATGGCAGAGCACACTAACTTACGCAGAAACTGAGAGCCCACTTACCTCCTGAAAGGAATCACTCACAAACCAAAACTCTGAACTCACCACACCATTAACCACATCCACGATACACACACATAATAAACACACAAATACAATATGCGCTAACGAGTACTTAATTTCACCTTAATTTCCATAGATACTGAGTAATATTTTAATTTGCCAGTTGGTCGTAATTTAATACTTGTATACGTAATATTATCTGGATAACTCGCGTCAATTTGGTAAATTTTGTTTACTTGGCTGTAATCTGGTTTCCTGCGGGAGAGGCATTGCCTACTGTAGGAACCAGGCAAACCATAGTGTATGGCACATACCAAATCTTGAAAATTCTGTACACTTATGATTTAACAAGTCTGTCCTTATGTAAAACTGTTTTAGAATGTGTCAATATTAAGAAAATAAATGTATTATGTTTATGTTATGTTAAATCCTTTTTTGAAGTACCCCATGCTGTAGTCACGCAGGAAAACCTCGGCAGGCCCTTGCCACAACCGGAGCGTCAGAGGGAAGAAATTTCTCGGTTTATGAATGGGTAACTAAGATAAGTGGTTACGTGGCTGCCTCAATTTTCAGGGTTTATATGATATTTTGGAATGCTGTTAATACCAGTCATTGATTACAAATCGTGCAGATGTAAAGTTTGAGCAAAGCTGCGGCTGAACGGCTTTTAATAGTGTTATTTTCTTACTAGTCAACTATTAATTTCCATGAAGTCTAGTTTCCCGGGGTTCGAAGGACAGATGGCATAAGCTTTTGAAAATGCATTTCCTATTCCAATCTGCCTAACTACAACCAAGCACACCAACCTCGTGGTGAGAAAAAGGGCTATTAGGGTGTTTCTTATTTGCTCGAACAGCTTGTCAGCTAAATTCAATGTTTTCTGCAAGGCTTTTTTATCTACAAAAATTCTAAAGAAAAGTACAGGTTATGAAATGCTGTCATTATCCTCCTAGCGTTCCAGATTGTTCTCTAAAGGAGCCCGGCGTCCGTAATCGCTCGATTTTGCGTAGGAACTAGTTCTTAATCGACTGCCATCTGACCTACCAAGCAAGAGGCAAAAATTAGATTGTTGGGGTTAGATTTGTTTCCTCACTATATTTTCCGTAACTAAAAAGCTACTTTTAAGTGTCGAATAATAATGATGAATCGCTTGAAAATATAACCACAATAAGCCTTAGAAATCGCAGTGTCGGTTTGATCCAGAAAGTTACCATCTCCAGCACTTTCTGTGGCCACAGGGCAAGGCATCACAAAAACCGACCCAGCGCGAGAATTCAAATTGAATGACAATAAGATTGACGGACTACTGGCAGATAGCGCTTTATTTCTCCGCTACGATATTTTATAAGGTATTAGCGAGATCCCTTCAACACGTCACGTTCGTTCTGAGATTTCCGCCATATATTTGGAAACGGTGGACGAAAGGGATTTTGCTACTATAAAGTAAAAGACGCTAGTAGGACTAGCGGGTATTGAGATTTTTAGGGTTCCGTAGTCGACTAACCCTTATAGTTTCGCCTTGTCTGTCAGTCTGTCCGCGAATAATCTCTGAATTCTCTAAGCTGAAATTTGGCACTAAGATGTATATCAATCACGCCGACAAAGTGGTAAAATATAAGGTGGAAAAAATGTTTTAATATGGTACCTCCCCTATACGTAAAGTGGGAGTGTTTTTTTTTTCATTTCAACCCTAACGTGTGATATATTGTTGGAAAGGTAATTAAAAATGAATGGGGATTTAGTCAAATCATTTTTTGATAATGTTAATGTTTTCGGAGATAATCGCTCCAGAAGTAAAAAAAAAATGTGTCCCCCCCTCTGACTTTAGAACCATGTTTTAAAAATATGAAAAAAATCTCAAAAGTAGAATTTTTAAAATCTTTGTAGGAAACTTATTTTGAACTTGATAGAATGAATAGTTTTTGAAAAGAATTACAAAATAATTTCTGAACTAAGTTTGTAATTTAACCGTATAAGCAGGTGTTTATTGTACTTATAATTTCTACAAAATTACAATGAAATGACGTGCTTTTAAATAAAGTAAAAACGGGGAAAATCGGTTCACGCAATAAAGCATTATCCCATCAAAATCATCTTCCATACTTTAAGCTCGCGCGCAATAGTTTACTTAATTTGACGCTGCACGCGGAACGTTCATATCGTACATGGCGGTGTTAAGATTTTTCCCGAATTATTGGGGTCGGAGCAAGTGCACCCATAAATTATAGGTCGAAAATTTGTCGTGCTCGAATTGCCTTAGTTGTCTTTGGTCGTTCGTTGTCTAATAATAAAATTGTTCGCTAAGTATTGCTTGTATTGTTCGCTAGGTATTGCTTGTTTAACGCTTAAGTGGGGATATTTACTGTGACGGACGGAAAACTACGGAACCCTACACAGAGCGTGGCCCGACACACTCTTTGCCGGTTTTTAATAAACAATTAAATCAATCTAATTCAAGGTTGGATTTGATCGAACTGAAATAAGGTAAGCTTTTGATGTGAGGATGTCTTAACTAAACGTCAAAATTGTATGGGTCCATTTTGGAAAAAAACTGCTTTCTAGTTACAGTTCGTGAACTCAATGATGATCGGGTTTGGGTGAAATCGTTTGCTTTGGTATTAGAATGTAAGCAAACGAGAGATAAATAAGAAGTCAAATTAACAATAGTAAAGAATAATAAAAAAATAAGAACTCCATTTTATTTTTGAACAAACAATCTAGACACGCGGCAGCGTGTCAAGGCAAGTTTAAGCAAAGGAACTGGCTAGCCAGCGCCGAGTGTAATATTACACGAACCACTTGGTGCCACTTTTGACCCTTCTATAACTCAAAACCTCTTTAACGAAAACACATAAAACTACGTGTGTTTAATTATATCCATAAGGAAATCTAGAAGCCCAAATTTCATGAAGCTAGCTCAAACGGTTATAAAGATATGAAGGTCAAAAAGTCGTAAATTTTAGTGCTGATTGACATATAGTACCTAAAACCTAACCTACTTCCAGGTGACCTAAAAGGATGAAATTTGGAATCCAGCTCGGTAATTGTGTGATAGCTTAGAAATTTTTAGGAAAAGAACGTGCGAGATCTAAGTTGTTATCGATAAAAAATACTTAGTGTTCTACCTACTTATTTTCCTACTCGCTAAGACGCTTTTGTATATTTTTACTTAATGTTTGTATTTATGAACCTCCAGGTCTGTTTTTATATAAATTTATAACTAACCTCTATATTTTTATGCACGACTGTATGTGTTCTGAACAATAAAAAAAAAATGATTTTATAAAAATAAAACAGTTAAAAAATAGGGGGGGGGGGGTGTCCCCATACAAAAAAAAATATATTTATTTGTAGCGTTGGAACCGTTACAAGAAGATATTTGAAACTATCCCAATATATGTATTATTATATTTGCTGTATAACAGAAACATAAAAATAAAGTTAAGTCAAAAAATAAAATACTTAGTACACGCTAAACAACCGGCCAACGGTGTGTCGTCGGCGGCGCGGGGCACCACCAATTATACAGTACCTAGTTTTCTTTACAAAAAGTATTGATATCCCACCAAAAACATAAATGTAAAAAAGGAGAACCAAGTTCAATACAAAAATTATGCTTGGCTGTGGGCTTCGCTGTAAAAAGAATGGAGATCCAAATGAGTGCCAAGTTCTATGCAAAATCCAAATATGTGTTTATAGGAACAAAATAACATTATGAACAAGTATTAAACTCTATTTCTTTGCTTTATTGGATACCTATAACAATTGCTGTTATTTAAAAATGTGAGATCCTGGTCAGTTTTTATCAGAATTAAAGTCTATATATCTAAAATACCAAATCTAACCTACTTTAAGATCCCACATTTTTAACAGCAATTGTTATATATAAGTCACATATATAAGTAGGTAAGTTATAAGGGGAGGTAACCTAAAAAAAATATTTTTTTTTTCTTTTTTGTCGGCGTGATTAATTTATATAGGTACCCATTAGGCTGTTTTAGTGTTCTACTTTTGAAGCGCTTATAACCTATCTACTTTCGCCTTTTTTTTTCTTTTTTTTTAATATAAGGGGACAATCTTACACAAATCGAGCTAGTCCCATAGTAAGCTCAATAAGGCTTGTGTTATGGGTACTAGACGACGATATATATAATAGATAGAAATACTTAAATACGTAGAAAACATCCATGACTCAGAAACAAATATTCATGCTCATCACACAAATATTTGGCCTTACCGGGATTCGAACCCAGGACCTTCAGCTTCGTAGGCAGCGTCACTACCCACTAGGCTAACCGGTCGTCAAATATATCACATCATTGCCCTTGACATCAAAATTCCTAAACAAGGCCGAATGCATTTTGTTATAAATTAAAGAGTGTTGGTATTCGACCAATTTTATATTCCAATATAAACATTAGCACTCGTTGAGGGGGGCCATTGTCTAGCAGTGGACGTCTTTCGGATGATGTGATGATAACGATGATTTCATGATAAGTAGTAGGTAGGTATATCAAGCGATAAGTTTCGTCCAATGAGACTAAGTCATTAAGATTAATCTGAAAGTGATACGCAACCACGGCTCACAAATACCGCTAAAATAGGGAGTACTAAGTAACAGCACATTCACGATATTATAAAAGTTTTGTAACTACCAGCGGGCATGTTTACGGACCCGTTTAATTCATGCCAGACGGCTGGTCTGGATAAAACTGTGTTACGTTGGAAAATATCCAAGACTTTCCATACGAGCTACTAGGGTTGCACTGACGCATTAATAATACAGGTGTCGACTTTTACCGGTATCAGACGAGACCGCTAAATCAGCGGGGCTAGCGCAACTGAAACCGCAACGCAAAACGAGAAAATTTACCCTTCTCTTTCTAAATCGTACAGCGCGAGTGAGGCAGGAGTCGCTGCATAGCACGCGGAATTTCACGGCGGCCCAAGATTTCAAGCGGCGGCGGCGGCAGCGGTTTTTCTAATTAATTGCGTGTGATCCCAACTAACCACAGTGTGTTGCGTATCTCCTCCGCGCAATGAACAGATAAAACGCTTGCAGCGCCGCAATTCGGCTGGGCCGTGAAGTATGTTGTGTGAGAAGTGCAGGTACGGAAAATACTGCTGCCTCTCTCGAGGAAGTAGGTAAGCGGCCAACGGGTTGTAAGTAATCCCGAACTAAGTTGGTTGGTTTCCTTGTTGCTTGTACAGCTTTCAGTTATTTTTTGTCTTTGATCAAGCTGGGGAATATATTTGGTATTTATTGAGTTGATCGAACACTAAGGGCGGGTTGCACCGACTTACGATTACAGACAGATCAACGTTAAACATGGCGCCGACAGCTGTCAGTGCATATAAACTTGTCAAACGTTCCATACATTCAGATTTTACCGAACACCGTTTACGATTACAGACGGTTTGGTGCAACTCACCCTTACACTTGGTACTACGCATAGCAGTAAAGACGCTCTTACAATGAATCCAAATGCAAATGTTAATCCGTTTCTGAAGCTTTTTTTACAAAACTCATCTTTTATGGTTTCAAACAAAGAGAGATTAAGCAGCTTTGCGATTCAACCTCTTCACCATAACGCTACATTCCTGACGCTACACCGAAGTCCGTAGCAGCATAACACAATTTCTACGAGACCCCCTAGCACACTGAGTTTTATATCGGACATAAAGCATTCGTCCCATTCTGGCAAATATGCGAGTGAAAGAGGGACAAATGCTTAATACCCGACATAAAACTTAGTGTGCGTCCGCTAGGCGGGATTCTGGCTGCGAACGTGTAAAAGTGTAAACCCATTAGAAGCCAAGAAACGGTACGTTTGCTACGCCGCCTACGTCACAACGAGATGCCGTTGGCAATTAAATATAAATATAAGGGGACAATCTTACACAAATCGACCTAGTCCCATAGTAAGCTCAGTAAGGCTTGTGTTATGGGTACTAGACGACGATATATATAATAGATAATAGATATAAATACTTAAATACATAGTTACTTAATTACACACAAATTGTTTGTAAATCCTTTTATTGCGCGTATTCCAATTTGACGAATTTCGCGTTTGTAAGGGTGGCCACAGCGGGATGAAATTTAATGAGGGAGGCATTTGTACATATCATTTATCACACCATACAAGACTCGAAAAACAAATGCCATCCGATTTCAATGATTTTTACGTGCATTTTTCCTAAGTTCTTGTCCACCACCACTGCACAGGGCGGTTCCACAACACTTCGGGAGTCCAAATACTGTTATTCTATAGATACTATCTATTGAATATCAGTCCCCCCACAAGATGGACTGCTGATGACCTGGTAAAGGTAACGGGCGGCCGCTGAATGCGGGCTGCGCTGGACCGGTCATTGTGTCACTCTTTGGGGGAGTCTTTCGGTATTAACATTCAGGTATTAACACGGTATTACCCCAACACTAGAGCGAAACAGAGTGGCAGTAATGGCTGAAAACAACATTATAACGAGTGTCGTGTGTCGCGCTCTCAGAAACATTGTTAGAAAGGGTTAGTATAGGTTTTGATAAGGGTTATCATGCAAATGTCCGGAAAAGTCAACGTCAGATACTGAACTAGCGAAATGGTTTTACCCGTTCAACTTTTTTTTATATCATTTGAGAAATTTCAATTTAGAGGTGTGAGTTCAATTCAGTTCAGACAATACGGATTAATAAATAAAAGTAGTAGTAGAATAATAGAAGCCACGGTAGCCTAAGTAGTTCAGGCGTGTGGCTGTCAAGCAGCGGTCGCGGGTTCGAATCCCGGCTCGTACAAATGAGTTTTTCGGAACGTATGCACGGAATATTTACCGTTAGCTTTTCAGTAAAGGAAATCAACGGGAGGAAACCGGCCTTTTGCCAATAAGGTCTTAGTTTTCCCACTGCGTCGGAAGGTCAGATGGCATTTGGCTTCGTAAAACTAGCGCCTATGCCAAATCCTGGGATATGGTGTCAAAGCGGACCCCAGGTTCCTTTAAGACACAGCCGGGAATAACGCTAGAAGGATGATGAGTCGTAGAATCATTGTAGATTGGAATAGGAACAGACCCCGTATCATACTTACGCCTTATCACGCGATAAGTAACAGGATATACACCGTTAATTAGAACGAGACTGACGCTCTATCTTGTCATTTATCGCGTGATAAGGCCGACCATGATACGGGATCTGGAGTAGGATCGCTGCATATCATTTTGTAAATCCATTGAAGAGGCTTGTGTCTGGCAGTGGACGCAATTATGCAGATGAATAAGAAGAATTGAGGATTCCATTTCAGATGTGACTTTTCCTGACGGCTTGTGGTGTTTCGATTTAAAGATTCCCAATGTTTTCTCATTCTTTTGACTATGATAAACCTGTCCAAGGTCACTTGACGCTTTAAATGTGTCACAGCCTCTATGCTTGCTAGGCTCGTCACGATACCGAAAAGTAACCAAAATGCTTTGACGCATGTATGAATGTATGTGTGTATGATAGGCGCTGAACGTGTTAAGGCCTGCAACACATTGGCGCGACCTGCGGTGGCGGACAATAGAAAATTTGACCAGGCCGCGCCAGTCTGTGAGAGGCCTAAAGCAGTATGTTATATCAGTTGTTATATTGATCACACTGAAAACTGGACTGTCTCATAATCATCTCAGTGAATGTCGTTGTATCATCATATCAACCGAAAGACGTCCATTGCTGGACATAGGACTCCCCAAACAGTGCCTAGTTGACCGGTCTGCGCCACCCGCATCCAGCGATCTTCCGCGACCTTTACAGAACATGTAAACCAGCTTTGCACTCAAAAGATATCGTTGTATGATGTGCTGTTTACCAAGTACGTTGAGGTTGAATAATAACCGCAAATAATTAAACAGTTATAATTTAGGGAACATTTTGTATGAACAACCAAATTAACGGGAGTCACAACTTTACTAATTGGGCACTAGCTGCCAAGAAACGAGCGATGTACAATTTGAGGGTTAACAAATAATTTAATAATAACTTCGAGCGGCGTTGATTTTGTGGTCGGCCAAATCTTTACTACATAAACGATAAAAGTCTGTCAGTTTGTAAGGTAATTTTGTATATTGGGGGTATTATACGAACCTATGTACATACGACTTCGCTCGATCTTCTTCTTTCGATTAAAAAATCTTAGAATACCTAGACATTCCGGATGGACATATCTTAGGCAACTAACTTCTACCCGCGACTCCGTCTGCGTGCGACTCGTTTATATCGTAACTCCATAGAAGTGTTCACCCCCCATTGCACACCTTTAGGGGATGTTTTCTAGAATAAAAACGATTCTTTATAATTTCCCGGCACTCAAACTTTCTTTGTAACAAATTTCATCTAAATCGGTTCAGCGGTTTAAGTGTGAAGAGGTTACATACAGATAGATAGACACACTTGCGCATTTATTAAGATTTTACTTACTTTACTTACATACTATAATGTTACTATGGAGGTATGGATTTTTTAATCTCACGTCTTAAACAGGAAAAGTAGTGGGGTTGTGTTTTTATGTAGGGGGTAATCTCCAGAACGTTGAAGTCTTTCACTAGTATTTAGAATTGACTTTCAAAATTAGATAGGCTATAATTATCGGTTCTGCCTGGGTCATCTGAATCATTGATATAATCGTAGATTATTTCTTTAAAGCCATGTCATGCAGGTGCAATGTTCAATTTGGTATCAGTTTGGTGTTTGGTTCAAATTTGTTAAAAGCGAGTCGTGATTCATTTTAATGCGTGACTAATTAGTTTAATTTGTCCTTAAAGTTGGAAATTGCAAGCTTTACAGCATAAAAGTTATTTAGTTTTTAAAAAAAATAATATTTAGCTCCATCCATACGATTAGTTTTATAGCACGTAGAACTGATGGCCGTTGGGGCGGAAAGGTTCTCGAGTGGCGACCACATACCGGAAGGCGCGGCGTGGGTAGGCCCCCGACAAGGTGGACCGAAAGGTTGCGGGAGTCCGCTGGATGCGGGTGGCGCAGGACCGGTCACTTTGGCAATCTTTGGGGGAGGCCTATGTCCAGCAGTGGACGTCTTTCGGCTGATATGATGATGATGATGATGATGATGATGATACGAATAGTATTTTTATATATTTATTATGTACACTTTACGGGCATCATACATTATGAGATACAATGGTTTTTTTATGAATAGCTTATATACTAGCGTGACATCCAAGGCAAGTGCGCACACCATGCTTATCTAGTTAGCGCATATTACTTATGTTATCAACTGCACGATATACAACACTAGTGTCGAGTTGACCAAGAATAGGGTTTATAAATACAAGGCGATAAAAAGTCAAATTCCTTTATCCTTAGTCGTTTTGTTAGTAGACCGATATAATTCGGGATCCCTAACCTTCTTTCTTTCCCCTTACCTCCCCTAATAGTGGCAGCCCCACAAGCCCCATTTCATAAAAAAACCGCAAATCGATGTACAGTTTAGCCGTTTGGCACACTTTTTGTATCCGGAAAAAAAAAGTTTTCAGAAACTTATCGTGTGTGTATCATATGAAAGGGCTTCTTGAGGCAATTCTAATAATGTACCAAATCATTACATTACAGCCATATTTTTTAAATTTAAACAAAAATAATTTTCGAAACATACTAAGTTTGGGCTCCTCCAGACACGATATGCGAGATTTTTTTTAAATACAATAAACCACAAATGATACGTAATATCTTCATATCTAACCTCAAAAAAGCAATTTTGAATATAATGTCTATAAGTTTTATTACTTTTTTTCTTAATGTTACAAAGTGACACATGGTCAAAAAATAGGTAAAAAAAATATATTTTGACCTCTAGTATGTGTGTGCCAAACGGCTAAACAGTACATCGATTTGCGGTTTTTTTAAGCGTAGGGCTACCACTATAATCGATCTGAACGTATACATAGGTATTGTTTATTTTATAAACATGAACCCGTCACATAAATTTAACACTAAAAGTACAAACAGTCCCTTTAATAACCCGACGCTAAGTGACCCCCACGGGATTGCAACCCACATGTAAAAAAACACTGATAAATAATTACAAATACAAAATTCAAATTGAAGGCTACATTTACACATAAACTCACGCCTTTACGTAAAGGATAGTAACCCTCCATTTAAGGGCAACATGTAACATATAAACTTTAAACTAACTGAGAACTAATAAAGTCAAAATGTTAGGGGACAGGGCAATATTGAAAATGGAAGTCAGAAACAAGCGTTAATCCCAATTATCAATAATCCGGACTAAAAGCAGAGTTAGCCAGTAACCCGGCAGAACCTTCTGAAATTTTAATATTGCTTCAATCAATTGATTCAATTTTCGCTCCGGCCTAAGCTGAATAATTTACTCTGCGCGCTACTTGGTCGGATTACGTTAAAAAATCACCATCCGTTTGTATCCAATTTAAAATCAAATTAAGAGTAAATACTCTTTCTATTTTTACCAATCACGTGCTGCAAGACGCTTAAGTTTGGAAGCGCGGTTAGGGAGGAGTCGTTGCCTCGGGAGATTTACCCCAAATCGAATTCCGGGGCCAAAATGGGCTTAATTTAACGCGAATCTGTCTAATTCCAATTCTTATGCAGTGTGTCAAATGTAGCAGTTTTTATTCCTCCCCCGTCGTCGATGCAGGTTTTTGCGAAAACTTTTTACTTTAACTTTTACCTCTAATTAGTTGAAGTTCGGGGCGCAATTGAATTTAATGAAGAATAATTTTGTGTAATTTGCAGATTGGAGGGGTTTCGTCGAAAATGAGGATCAAGAAAATGTAAACTTCATTTGCCGTAGCGGCCACAAGGAAGTGTTAAAACGTAATCATTTCGTTCGAAGTAAATATAGGTATTCTAAATAGATGATTCCAAATGATGTATGTGTACTTTTTAGGGTTCCGTAGTCAGGAAACCTTATAGTTTCCGGCTGGCCGTCCGTCCGTCTTCGGCTTGGCTCAGTAACCATTACTAATAGAAAACTGTGATGTGAAACGGCATGGGTATATAAATCAATCACGCCGACAACACAAAATATTTTTTTTCCATGTCATACTCATAGGCTATCGTAGGATAATGTCAAAAACATTATGGGTTTTATATAACGATCTTTCAAATGAGTGTTTCGTTTGCGAGATATTGGGCTCTAAAGCCCAAATGTTTGTTCGAGTCATGTGTCACCCTCCCCCCCCCCCCTGCCCGCTAAATGGCTGCTACTGAGAATGTGAAAAAAATCGTGGCAGTAGTACATATAATGAATTTGAAAGGAAAACTATCACGGCTCAGTTACCGAGTAATAGTCGACCAACTTAAAACGAACTTAGAAAGGCCACTTTTTGTACAAATTCGGCCGATGCCGATTTGGTTGGCGCACGCGTGTTGATGTAAATAACTACGAAAGACAGGCAACTACGGAACGCTACACTGCGCGTGGCCCGATACGCACTTGGCCAATTTATTATTATTATGAGCCTGTAACGTCCCACTTTCTGGGAAAAGGTCTCCCCTACTATTTCTAATGTTCCCGGTTCTGAGCCTAGCCAATTATTCTAGAAGGATTTCTTTCTATTGTTTTATGATGAAATCAATTTTATTTTCTAAACACATTTTTTGTAAGTGAACACTTACGTTGCCGTTGACGCCATATCGCGTCATAACTGTATAGCAATCAACGGTACCAATGTAATTAATTGTATGTGTACCTAAATATTGAGTTTAGTCTCGTTTCATGATGTATACGAGTACATTGGTTTTATTAAAATGTATGTAACTTAGAATGTACTCTTATATTGCGAATAATTTAATCTGAATCTTAGTATTTGGATAGGATAATAAAAAGAACGCACGTTTTAACTTTATCGTGTTTCTAACCACAACCTCTGCGGTAGACCGGTAAAATTTCCAATTTCACTGCAAAAAAGGAACGTCCAATTTCCTCGTTTTACAATCAACCGAAATCACAGGGCAAGGTACACTCCTTACTATTCCATGCCGCGCTCCATGACCCGACTTTGATACCAAATAGGTGCGAATCAGAAAAACACAAATGCTCCATCTAAATGTTAAGAGGAGCAGAAAATGTTCAACCTGAGTGCGAATTACTGTTTAGGTAGTTTGACGAGCAAACGTTTGGGAAGAGGAACTATTTACGTGACAACTTCTATGCATAATGGGTGTATTATCCATTCGATGCTAAGCAACGCTGTACACACATAGCGTTGCACTTTTCCTCCTTGTAACGAAAATTGCTCGTAGAGGTATTGGGCTCATGTCTGGATGTTGGGCCATGATAGGGTTAAAATTATTATTATTTCATTTCTATGAAACAAGTAACAGTCACTCCCTATATTTCATCTGCCTTTCTTGTTTGTTTCTGACACTGGAAATAACTATATTTCTGTAACTTGGAAGTATCTATAAATAATAATAATATAACTTATTTCACCAAAACAAATAAACGCAGAATAATATTAGATGTTAGCAGGTGTTTGAGGTAGCACCAGGCAGTCTTATCTCCTTTAAAGGTAAAGGACACTAGACATCTAACTTTCCAAAATCTGAGCTAACATCTATTCCTTAAAGTTAGAGTGTAAGACAGCACCGCAGACTCGCTATTTTCTCTTTTTAATCATTCATATAGCTATACGCGTTAATAATATTTTACACAATATAAATTGCAAAAACACCCAAGAACGCAAATAGTTTCCTAATTTAATTAAAGGCGCCTTACATTAAAACCGAGTAACACCTGCTATATAATTTCAACGCCTAAACTAAAAACTGCATGATTTACACGATTTAATAAAACGCGCAATCAAAATTCCTTCACATACAAACATTCAAAGCATGCCACCATCCAACAGTAACAATAGTTAAAAGGAAATATATGAGGCATATTAACAATTCACGTAAACTTTTGTACATTCTGATTTTTTTTTATTTCTCGCGGACGGCGTAACAACGGAAGTAATAACCTAACAGCCCGACGCGTTCGCGGCGCGTTTTTCATACGAAGCAGCAATAATGCCCAAGTGTTTACATTGGCGGAAATAAAAAATATAAAATGTATTTTTCGGGCGTTAATTCTCGCGCAATTCTAGCGAGTTTCGGTTTATTTCACTTTGTATTGCGGATTATTATAATAAATGCCGCCACGCGATTGATTCTGTAAAGGTTGAATATCCAAACTATATAATTTTGTCCTCTAATATTTATTACTTATTAAATTCGCGAATGCGGTTGGGCGTGTTACTATTATTTATTATGATGTTAATTAAAGTCTCTTCATCAAATCCTCCGTGAAATGAAATAAGTATACCTATTTAATTATTACTTGAGTATTGTAAAATAATAGAGGTATTTTCTGAAATGTCCATCATTATTTAACCGACGAAAAAAACGGAGGAGGTTCTCAAGTCAACGCGTATATTTTTTTTTATGTATTCTCACGTGTTTTTTTACAGAGTAGTCCGATTTTGATAATTCTTTTTTTATTAGAAACGGTATACCTCGAAGTTGGTCCCATATAAATTTTAAATAAAAATTTCAACCCTAAGGGTAGGAAAACAGGGGATGATTGTTTGTTCACTTACTGATTGATATGTATGACCACGCATGTGTGTGTGTGTGTGTGTGTGTGTGTGTGTGTGTGTGTGTGTGTGTGTGTGTGTATGTGTGTGTTGAATGAGCTTTACACCTGTCAGTCTCTTGTGTGTAGACCTCTCAGTCTCTGCATTTCTGCTAAAGCTCGTTTATCGTGAGGTTTGTGTAATACCTTATTCGGCTCTAGGTCAGATAAAGCAATACCATCAAGTGTATTTACTCTACTCAGCGCCAGAAGCCGCGGCAGGCATATGTATGCCTGCCGCGGCTTCTGGCAACAATCACTGGATATTTTTGCACCAATTTTAGTCGTTCAGGGAATGGTATGCTGTCTCTATCATTTACATTGCGGCCATCCGCAATGAGTAAAGGTTTTATCATATCCGGCCAATTTAGATCATTGCACGAAAAGGTCATAAACCAGGTAGGAGGCCCTAGACTTCTTACCATAGCAATCAACTCCGAACAGCATCGTCTCCAGTAAGAAGCAGACCCTCGCACATTTCTCATAGTCGAAAACCGGTTGAAATTTGAGGTCTGGTTGTGGCATGCTAAGCCGAAAGCAGGACCAGTGTTTAATGAAATGCGAGAAAGCAAAAAGATCTTTAGATCTCGTTTAAAGTGGTGTCAGAAGAACGAAGAACAAATTAAATTAGATATTATCGCGAAGCATCACTCTAAACGAGATTTTAAGGGTTTGTAGAAGGCATTAATGATAACAAATGTATTGCCGACATGTTTCAACACCATTTCCAAGTCGAATTACCACTGGGGCTACCACAGTCAACGGGGGTGTCAGATGCTGGGTCTCGTGGTCAGGGGATGATCACCAGGTCTACGGCAAAAGATGTTATCAAAGCTATTAAAGGTATGACACGGGGTGAGTCTCCTGGGCACGATGGTCTTAGCATTGAGCACCTCCAGCATGCTGGCCCGCATCTGCCAAGAGTTCTGGCTATGTTGTACACATTCTGTGTAGGGCACTCGTACCTGCCGTCTCGGACGCGATGAAGACTGTGGTGGTGCCCATTGTGAAAAACAAAACAGGTGACAGTAGCGACAAAACCAACTACAGACCTATTTCACTAGCTACCATTATAGCCAAGGTGTTTGATAGTGTGCTTAACTCCCACATTGATAAATATCTGAAATTACACGATAATCAATTTGGATTTAAGCCGGGATTATCCACAGAAACTGCAATTGTGGCTCTTAAAATACTGTCAAGTACTACATGGACCGACAGACAAATGTATACGCATGCTACCTTCACCTATCTAAGGCGTTCGATATGGTTAATTACGACATCCTCTGGCAGAAATTGAATGACTCTGGCGTGCCAGCTGACCTGACTAGATCTCTCAAATTCTGGTACCTTAACCAATCCAATGTCGTAAGATGGGCGGGGGCGTTTTCGGATGCATACAGGTTGAAGAGTGGAGTAAGACAAGGAGGACTAACCTCTCCTAAGCTCTTCAACCTGTATGTAAACGAACTTATAGAGGAGCTCAGCAGCGCCCGCATCGGTTGCCATATTGACAGAGTGTGCGTAAATAATATCAGTTACGCAGATGATATGGTGCTGCTGAGTGCCTCTCCATGCGGACTTACGAAACTGATAGGCATCTGTGAACGGTACGCAATGAGTCACGGTCTGCAATACAATGTGTTGAAAAGCGAATGTATGGTCTTTAGGGTTAGGAATAAAAGTCCACAGGATGTTCCGCCGATAAAACTAAATGGGAAGGTACTGACTGTGGTATCACAGTTTAAGTATCTGGGGCATATTATGACGTCTGACCTTAAAGACGGTACTGACATTGAACGGGAACGAAGAGCATTGTCTGTGAGAGCTAACATGATCGCTCGCAGGTTTGCTGGATGCTCGAGAAGGGTCAAGTTAATCCTATTCAGGGCCTACTGCACGTCCTTATATACCAGCGGCCTGTGGGCGAACTATACTCAGGCACAATACAGTGCTCTTCGTGTTCAATTTAATAACGCATTCAGGATGCTGATGGGGCTGCCCCGATATTGCAGCGCGTCAGGGATGTTTGCAGAAGCGAGGGTGGACTGTTTCCACACTACTATGCGCAAGCGATGTACATCCCTGGTGCGTAGTGTACGGGCCAGTGCCAACAGCATCCTGAAAATGGTCGCTGAACGTAAATATGGACTGTGTGTATATAAACCACTGCTGTATGGTGCACGCAAACACACATGTTAATTATGAGGTCACATGACATTTGACATTTTGAGATTTAAATGAATTATTAATGTAACTTGACATCCAGTGTATAATTATTATTTTTAAATTAGATTACTTCAGAAATATTTACAAATTTTTATTATTAGTTGACTGTAATGTGAATTTCAAACCGGCCTAAATCGTATTATAATTTATTACTATGTATTATCTCTTTAAATTAACTTTATGTGTGCTAACTATGAACTTTGTAATTACTAATATTAAGCTAAGTTTTACTAACAATAGTGATCCATGTTGGTCTTTGAATAAATGAATTGAATTGATAGTCAGATGCATATTGTCAATCAGTCCTTGGGGTGTGAGTTCTTAAATGTATTTTTCTCATTCGAGCAGCATTTCTTGTAGGCCTACCCATGTTGGTATATAAAGCCACTTCTTTTAAAGAATTTATATTATACAACAAGCAATATAATTACATTAGGATTATAAAGCAATTAACAGTTTCAGTAAGGTAGGAAGCTATTTTAAAAGTAATCAAAAATATTGCATGTAACTAGAAATTAAGTTAGTAATTAACTAAAGTAAGCCACAGAAAATTGAAAAATAAATACTTTTTAACAAAAAATTAAACCGCCGAAAAGGAACTGAAAAGCAAAAAATAATAAAACTTTTTTATTTAGTTTAATAACTAAATTCTTAAACTATTGTAAGTACTTATACCTAAGTAAGTATATAATTTTGTAATTATTTTGACGACTCAAAATTACTTCGGTACACTTAGATTAATTTGAGAACTTAGTTATTAAGGTTAGGTAATTAAAAAGTCAAAATAATTACAAAATTATATACTTACTTAGGTATAAGTACTTACAATAGTTTAAGAATTTAGTTATTAAACTAAATAAAAAAGTTTTATTATTTTTTGCTTTTCAGTTCCTTTTCGGCGGTTTAATTTTTTGTTAAAAAGTTTTTATTTCATGATAAATGTCCATTTGAAAAAATGTACCTTCAATAATTTTGGATAAATAACCGGATACTTCCTTATAATAATTTAAACATTCACGATTTCACAATATTATTTACCGAAACGGGACCTAAAGCGTAAAATTACATTAATGAAATAAATGAAAATTATGATTATGAATGTGGCTTTTAATGAATGGATTATTATTATTAATTTAGTATTAAGCAGTAGTAACGCTGCTAACGAAATTATTAATTTGGTGACCGAAGCGGATTGTTCCGATACCTCAGTTGGTTAGTAGCGAATGCCTGCGATCGCTGGTTCGATTCCGGCTTCAATTTATTTAATTTTTTCCTTTAATTTAATAGTGCATTTCGTAACTAGGGCAGTGAATTCGTGAATGCCCCAGATCGCAGGTGTTTGTGGCCCGAACCGAAGGTGAGGGTCATAAATATGCGCTCTGGGGCTTTACGAATTACCGCCCGTGATGAGTACAAAATTTTACGTCTTCACCTGGCCACAATGCGAGTTTTCCCGTACGCGCAGCGTGCAGTAAAACTCGCATTATGGTCAGGTGTGACGTAAAAGATTATTATTATTATTTTATTTGTTTACCTCCATGTACTAATTCGACGCTCCGGATGTGTTGCAACATCCTTGGTGTTAAAATAATGGTTACATCATCAAGAAACATACATACATACTTACACTCACGCCTTTATCCCTAAAAGGGGTAGGCAGAGCACATGAAACTTATGTTACAGCGCCACTTTTAGCATAAATGTGGGTATAAAAAAGATTGACAAAATGTGATATTGCAGTGACAGGTTGCTAGCCCATCGCCCACAACACACTTTAACCCTGCTCCCTTAGTCGACTTTTACGACACCCACGAAAAGACAGGGGGTGGTGAAATTCTAACTCGACACCACACGGGGAAAATGCACGCATCAGATAAGTACAATAATAATATTATTACCCCGATTACCTGATACTTACTTAAATGACGATACTTAGAGGTTGATATATTTGTGTTCTTTTGATTTTGGATTGTTTTTTGTATTTTATATTTCATATTGTTTTTTATATTTCCTTGTTATTGTGTTGTTGACATTGTCTTATTATTATATCTAAATTTTTCTCTGTTTTTGACGATTGTGATAAAAAGTTTTATATTTTTGACATGTATGCAAATCTGTAATGTATTTTTTATCATAAAATAAATAATCTAATCTAATCTAATCTTACCACGAAGTTGCGTAAAACAACGCAGTTATAGGATATAGTACTTATAGTGTTTGTTATATTCTTAATATTTTTTTTATTGATATACATGTTAGTATGTAAGGTATGTGTAAATACGGGCCATTGATGCCTGATTTAAATGAATAAATAAATAATGTTTAGGTCTGATATAAAGAAATGTCAGATTTGTCGTGTCTCTATATCCGTCTCTTTCTTATTAGAACACTTAGAACAAGATGTATAGTGCAAGAAAAATCGAGAGTATGTCGCGGCCGTCGCGTGATAGCCGAGCAGATATTAGCGCACGTGACTGATACTAGTGATAGTGACTAGTTAGTTTTAACCATGATATTTGCAATACCAAAACCCTCGTCAGAAGCTACCGATACAAAACGAAATATAAATGAAAACGAAGCGAACCAAAATTTTACAAAAGAGCTGAAGCTTTTCATGTACTCGTAACTGACGCCTCAAATCAAATACAATTTGAAGTTGATAAAATAGACACGGAATGGACAATCGTACCTTTTACGAAAACTGGCTCTCGATACGAGGAATGGTAAATTGACACAGACAAACGAAACAGCGAGCCCACTCAAACAGCAATAACGCAGCGCATTCGCCGCGCGCAATAACCCGCTGTTGCCACATCCCGGGAGAATTAATTTCCGATGTGACAGCGCAGGGTAGTCAGAGGCTACACGGTTACACTGCGTAGTTGTATCAATTGTTTGGATAACTTTTTTTTATACAAAGACGGTGGTAAACAAGCAATCGGCCCGCCTGATGGTTAGCGGACGCCGCAGCCTATAGACGCATGCAACTCCAAAGGAGTAACACGGGATTTGCCGTTTGACGTTGACGCTTGATATCCCATCCTCGGGAGCTCGGGTGACCTTATTCGCCTCCAGGAACACAACATTACTACAGAGCAAGCTAGTGTTATTAGGCTGTGGTCTTCTGCAAGGTGGAGGTACTTCCCCAGTTGGGCTGCTCCAAATTCGAGCGCGATGATATTTCGCTGTGCCCTACCTCACCACAAACTCAAATACTCATATTATCTAAAAAAAACTTTTGGATGAAATGAAAACTTATAACTCATCACAGTCTAAGCGTCATTCCCGGTTGCGCCCTTAACAAGCCCGGGGTCCGCTTCGGCGCCTAATTCCAAGATTTGGCACAGGCATTACGAAATCGACTGCAATTTGACTTTCCAACCCACAGGGAAAACTAGACCTTATTGGAATGAGATATGTTTTCCTCAAATAATAAAATCATATGTTACAAATAAATATTTTATCGTCTGAAAGTGAGTAATTATAAAGCTGAGAGCGCTTTCATGGTTCGTTTCAATCAGCCAATATGGTATCTAACATTTTAGGATTTCAAAATTGGCCTAAATTAAAAATAAAATTATACGTGAATGACAATATTAGAATGAATGCTCGTACTATGTGATAATGAGAGCACAAAATAAAATCAAACATTAATTATAAAACGAAACAGAAAAGACTGATAATGTGATTAATGACAAATGAATTTAGTATAAATATCCAGTTTAGGGATGAATATTCACCAGAGCTGTGCGAGGTTACGAGGTGGTGAGTGAAGAAAAGAAGCGATACGCGAACTGAATCGTGGTTTGTAGTAAAATTTAAACTTTTTTGCACTGACACGTGCTGACTCAAGATTGTCAAGTGTATCTGAAAAATGACTGACAGAATGTATTGACTAAACTTACGTACATCTAAACACACTGCTGATTTTTTGGGCGTAACACTTAATAACACCGATATCTAGGGCATTGTCAGTTACATATTCAGATTATAACGAACTTCTTCTACCTTTGTCAATAGTCCTAATAGATATCTATTAGGACTTTTTTCGACATTTAGTTTACGAAATAGCTATCGTATTGGAAAAGTTAAAACCGACTATTTTCCGATTTAGTCCAATAACATAATCAACATTTACGCAAAATGATACATACGCAAAACTGCCCTCCTAACGAAAAGTGCAATAACTCGAGTTTTGGGTCAAACTGAGTTATATACATATTCGTAATCAGCAAAACAAGTTCTATATTTTCTTCTTAGACAGTTTCTGCGTATCTAGCAGGGTTAACATCTTTTTATTAAGCGAAAATGCTATATCTGAGGCAGTGATGTCAGATTTACTTATAAAGAACGTTATAACTCTACTTATAGCTAGGTTGGTAATACTTCTAAGCAAAATTACTAATAATAACAGTCATAAGTATAGATATTGCATATTCAATAAGTAGATTCATATATAGTTTGTCTTGTAATAACTGTAATAAGTATAGTTACTACTGTTATAATTGGTCGAGGTTATAATTTATTTCTCCTCATTTACTAGTTAAAACTGCAATAAGTACGATAGTTAGTGCACTTATGATTCGAAAATACATTGCAGCTAACTATTACTTGCTACCCAAAAATGTAATATCTTGTTTTACTTGCGTTAGCATCATATAATTTTTTCATTATGGGAAATATGGATTATATTTAAAGTATGTTATACTAAATATTAGTATATCAAATGATCGTTATATAAAATGATAATTATATCGTATGTAAATATATTTAGTGTTGTTATATCACTCAATAATTATATCACATGAGCGTTAATGCGACTAATATTATTTCAAAAAAAATTATATGCATCGTTACGCACCCAAATTAAACATACGCAATGCAAAACAGGTTAGGTTGGTCAGGTGGCTTCGAATCCCTGAAGATCATATTGTCCGGAAATAGAAGCCCCCTGAAGTTCCATCAAAACTGTCAGATGACCATGAAAACGATTGCAAATGGTTTCAAATTAAACTGTGGCATTTCGCGTATCCATATGGCATCCGAAGAATTAAAAAATAAAAGCTTACATGGGTGAATCAACTTATTTGTGTCTTCCGCGTTATTTGCAGTTTAATTGGACATTACAAAAAAAAGATGTCTGCTGTAGTTGCATTCCTCACTCAATTAATTATTAGTGTGAAACTACATGACAACTGCTATGTATTAAGAATATTCATTCGTCCTCAATTTCACTGGTTGCCCAGCGGACGTAAAATCCGTAATTTGTATGAAAATAGTGGTTGGTCCCCTGGACAACCATGTTTTCTGCTAGATTTTTTTTTTTGTGAGATCCAATACACATGGTGTGGTAACCTAATAATGAAGAAAAAACCAAGGCACAAAAAAAGTTAATGTTCCGACATAGTAGAAAAACCATCATGTAAATGTCTCTTCTGCTCAACTCAACACTGCGACACTGTTGACGTAATGCACCGCCTCGCCTGCAGATCATTTGCGTCGATACTCTCCATTGAACGGCCAACGTGCAAATTTGCCAAACGTATCGCGTAATTTTCGTAATTACGTGAAACAAGTATAGCACTTAACTTGGAAAAATATCTACGCAATGATGTTATTGTTCTGAACTTATCTCTTTTATGACTTTTTGATTTAGGGTGAATTCCCAGATGAGCTTGCGAGGCGAGATGAATAGTACTACTCAAAACTATTCATCTGATTTTAAAATGGATTTTACCTATTTGTGGGTGGAGAGTGGACCTTTTTGATCGATATACGACAGAACCACGGCTTATTAATTATTATTTATATTTAATCTTTATTATTTATTTAATCTCTTTTGCACAAAAGAACAACTTACTGTTGGCGGACTTAATGCCGCAAGCATTGTCTACCGGTCAAACTTTGGGCATGGTAGACAGTCACATGGCAGTCACTTTAATACAAGTTTTAATCGAATTAGGATTGAGTTGAAATCAATAAAAGAACTACATCATTATATTTCAATTTGAATCCCAACAATGTCCAGTTTTGCCTCTTTGGAAGATCAGGACCTTATTTCACTAACTTGACAATTGTCACCTGACAACGACAATTCTACATAACCAACCACCTTTACTTCCAGAACAAGCAATGTAAAGTGAATTGTCAGTGTAAGGTGACAATTGTCAAGTTGGTGAAATAGAGGCCAGGTGGCAGTTTCTTAAAAAATAGTGCACCTATTCCCAAGACTTAGCGTATATCTTGAGATAAGGATGCCAAAGTGGACCCCTGGCTCTTGTAAAGCACAACTGTGAACAAGTAAAATCAAAAGATTTTTCAAAAAACCAAACTACTTTTTTAAAATTTTATAGCCTATGTCACTCCTACGATTAAGAGGAATCCAACGACACCTCATATATTATGTCGAAATCCATCAAACTGTTTAGGCTGCAGGGCGTGCCAAAGAATATTACATAGTCACATAGTACATACATACGCTCGAAAAACATAACCCACATTTCGCTAACCTTCGGCAGTTATGTAAAAAGGCTGATCATGATGGTTAAAGTTAAATTTTAGGGGCATTTCAAAACCTGAGTGAAAAAATATCCTTTACGTCACACCTGGCCATAATGCGAGTTTTACTGCACGCTGCGCGTACAGGAAAACTCGCATTGTGGCCAAGTGAAGACGTAAAATTTTTTACTCAACACGGGCGGTAATTTGTAAAGCCCCAGAGCGCATATTTATGGCCCTCACCTTCGGTTCGGGCCACAAACACCTGCGATCTGGGGCATTCATGAATTCACCGCCCTAGTTACGTAATGTACTATTATCATACTGTGTTCTTCGTTAAATACACTCCTGTTGACGTAATGCATTGTCGGATCATTTGCGTAAATTTTCCCCACGCTGTGTACCTAGTTTAAAAACATCGTAACTGTATAGAAGTTTCAAAGGCTTGTATGCCCTTCTGAAAGTGAAAAAGTATTACGAGCAACGGCCGCTGCGCAAATTTGCGAACGCATCATTTCAACGGGAATTTGCAACTTTTCCATTATTAGACCTATAAAGTATTTATGCAAATCGTTTCAATGTGACTTAAAATTTTATTGTGGTTCGATTTTCAATTTTCGAATTTGTAATTTGAATAACGATAACGAGGTAAATACGGTGTAATTTAACGTTATTATGTGGCAAAATTAACATTTTTAATACTAGTCCCCACCCGTTGGCCAAATGCTTTCCACAAAATGGCGACAGACAGATTATTATGAATTCACATAAATTATTATGAAGATACTAAATAATACATTTTAATTATAAATATGAGACAGAAAATGATTTATTGACAAAATGGGGGCGTGAATGAAAGAAAGAAGACATTTATTCACTACACAAAAGACACACAGAGACAAAGGGAGTAGATATACAATACAATTGACACATATTGTGTGTATATTCTCACTTCTTTGAAAATTAAACTGATAAAAATCTGAGAAACAGGAATATAAATTACTTTAAAACTTTACTGATTCGTGTCAGATGTGAACCGGCGACCACAGGAATTCATGGCCCGTCGCTACTAGCCAACTGACCTATCGAAATAATCTTTCAATCAGTTCCTTCTTACGCATCAGGGAGGGTTTTTTAATTTTCCTTTAATTTAAATTAATAATTTCGTCAGCAGACGTTACTGCTTAACACAAAATTAATATTAATATTGCTTTCCTTGTTTACAGAGAAGACATCATTAATTATATTGATAACTATTATTGATGCTAGTAGTTTCAGTATCAATATTTTTTCATGTTGCTCTGTAGGTCACCATTGTTTAATCGCGTTTCTGATGTCCCTTTTATAATTTGAAACTGATTATCAAATCGTGAATCGTTAATCTTTAATTTGTTGGACAAAAATGTACAATCGCAACGCTTACGTTTAAATAGGGTAAATAGTTGATATCTCCTACGCTCGTTCGAGAAGTATGCAATTAACATGTTGTGCCAATACTGTATCCCCTGTTAGTGCACACTTCACTACGTCATGGTCATTTAGATTTTGAAAGACAGTTAATCTGCATCATGCATCATACTTAATATAAATACTTTTAAACCGCATACCAAAATTGGACACAGGTTAAAAACAATAAATCACGAGGTAACGAGATACTCTTATATAAGTATAGTGACGATTGTGTTTGGAGTCGAATGAGAATCTCAATTCCACTCCTTACTTTGTTAAAAGTGTTCAATTACGAGCTACGTTTCGTACTTCCGAAGGTCGATCACGTAACGCCTTGCTTAAGATGTGCTTAGTTTGGGACTAGATCGATTTGTGTTACAATGTCCCCAAATATATATATTTTTTTTATTGTATTCGCGTCGGGTAGATAGATCTAAATGTCACTTTTTATAAGGAAAAATGACAGATCTATCTAACGCGCGTTCTAAACCGTTACATGATTACCCCTCAGATATTATTCCGAGACGAAATTTGAATAACAATTTAAAAATACGAAATGTTTATATTAAACATATTACAAGATTGTTCTATTCTTTCTGTGCGCACGAACGCTTCGAAACAATGTTAATTTTTATTTCTGGTTCAGATGAAACAAATATTTTCGCTTTAGACAAAGGAAGAATAAACAAGTCGACGACAGATCATATTTGGAATGATGAAAATATCTGTGGAGGCGGTGCGGGAAAAAAAACTTTTCCTTTATTTCCCTCACCGCCTCATGTTATCAAAAAAATCTTATCTATTCAGACAGAATTATAAATCATCTTTAATCATCCAGGTCCACTTTAAACAGTGCCATACGTTATCTCGTTCGTTTTTTCAGAACATTAATAAACATTTATTCATCATCTAACTGCCAGCACCACACATAACCATCAAAGAATACCAATCCCACAGATTAATGTTTATTTCACTATTTTGGCTTTCGTCCGCTATATTGCTAATCGCTGTTTACAATTTGTCAATTGACGCAACGCAGGAACACATTTTGTGTACCTTTTGTGTAGTATGAGTGAAAAGGGGATGAAATGAAATTCCGCTCAGTGCAGCCACCATGACCTTTTGTCACACAAATAATGTTGTTTATTATCTTGGCGAAACTAAAAGGGTTCCTTGTTGACTACAGAACCCTAAAAAGGCCCATCATTTCCTGGCCAGACATATCGTATCAATCAAATTTAATTTAAATGACAGTTGGCTACAGCGTGATAGGATTATCATGATAGGACTTATACTTTTGAGATTATGAAAACAAATGAATATTTCCCATGGCGAAATGAAAATTGATTCTTACTCAAAGAAGAAAATGTTTTCAATTTTTTCTGATCGTATTACCCACGCAACCCAAATTCGACGTTTGATAAATAATTAAACTCTATTTTACTTTGACTTATCGAGGATGGGTGGGACTACTTATATCCGTCGATGACGTCTCATTATGTCGTCTTGGTTGCTCGTTAATACTAGCTCGATATGCTATCCTGTTCACCCGCTCGCGAAGATTGCAAACATCGGCATAAAGCAAATCATTATTTCAAAAAGTAAAGAAACCTAGGTGAACGTTATTTTTAAGTGCAGATTTAAAAAATACATATTTATGAAAAAATGGTGACTTTCGAAGTCATTTCCCTGATTTATTTTTATTTTTCATCTTACTTGAATTTCTGCACTGTTTTGTTTAACGAATCTGAAATCCTTGTGCATTGCATCCCTTACCCTTTTCCCTTTGCAGCAGAACTAATTATCATTTCAAAAATACGTCATCAACGTGTTGATTTGGCGGGTGATCGACAAATTTTCTCTTTGACAGAGCGTTGAAAAGGTTAATAATTATAACAAATCTAACCTAAGCTCTAGACAAAATATATTCCAATTGTTATGAAAATTTTACGGTTTCAGAGAAAATAACTTGTGTATCAAATGACGATTACTAAAGCCTTTTCATTTCCCATAAATCTTATACATAACTTACATCTTTTTTTACTTAATTTACAGGGACCCCTGTTGTAGGGTATATGCCCCCTCCTGGGCTACCGATAGCCAGTTTTACCCGGTTACTTTAGCAATATCGTCCGCCCATCTTTGTCATGGGTGTCCGACTTTTCTTTTCCCAGCCAGACCGGCCCAAACATGTTATAAGTAGCAAATGAAATTATGTATATCGAAGGTATCATACCAATTACTAAGCCGAGCCACAAGGAGGTGCCTCGCAGGGCTTTTGTGCCGGCGTGCAGGGTACAATCTTCTTCCTATTGCACGCCTCCACAAGATTGGCGAATACGCCAAGCAGCAGCCACAGAAGGGCCCAGCCCCATCGCATTCTCTGAAACGATGTCAAACTTAAGCGGCAATTACATTAAGGGGGCATTTCGGAGCAGCGCCGCGCGAAGTTTAGGTTTTTAGCGCTACTCACACAACGATAGAGGCTCGCGCACCGCACATGCACACATGCACGTATACACAGTGGGGCGTCGGACTTTGACTCGCCAACAAAATTGTAACTTTGGATTTTGTTACCAAATATAAAAATCCACACCGCAGTACACGAACAAAGGTTCACCGGCTCCGTGATGTCCAAACAAGAGCCCTTCCAGATTCCTATCTTCGTTCTCCAGTCGGTACTAGTGCTACTGCTGCCTGACACTAGAGGATTGCTTATTTAATGGCGGCAACTACTCGCCATGTCACAGAATCGTCGACGGATATTGTAGCTTTTTATAGAGTAGCCCCTCCTACAAGCCTACCCACTCCATCCTGATAACCCTGCCGCTGCGTGGTCGGGGACTGCTTATTCAGTATATTCGCAGCTAACCATCATATCTGGTGGCCATTCCACTATCCGCCGCCTGTGGACCCCGGTAGTAGCCTGCAGCTCAGCCCTACCCACGTTTCATTCATACTAACAAAAAGCATCTCGAAGTTCGTATAACTTAGAAAAGAAAACTTAACACAAAAAAGCGAGCATTCCGAAATCGCTGTATCCATTTAAATCAGCCAATCAAGACGGCGAAAACAATTAGGAGGTAAAGAAAACAAACCAGGAAAATTGTCAAAGAAATCTTTATTCAAACACTTTGTTTCGTAATTAAATTCGTTTGGAAGGAATCATTAGGCTAATAGCGTTTATGGGTAAAAAGGCCTTTTAGAAGATATTGATGTATATTAGATGTCACGATCGGATTGGTGAGGGTAGAATGAGATGATTCGTTACTTATGTATGTTTAGACGATGTATGCCCACAATTTGTGGTATTTTCAAGATTTCAGTATTGAAATAAATGCGTTTGAATTTAAAATCCTTGTAATTTATGCCAAAAACAAATAACATTCCTTAACGTTTACATTTAGCTGGACGCGGGTGGCGCAGGACCGGTCATTTTGGCACTGTTTATAATAAATAATAATATAAAATAATAAAAATGTTTATTGTACTGAAACAAGTGCAACAAGTAACATAGGGCTTAAGCTTGTACAAATAAATTTTAATATTTGTGGAGTTTTTGACCCCTTAACTTAGATTTGGACCTTTGTCTTAGGGGCTTGAGTTCGTCCAAATTATTGTCTTAAACAATCATGTACTTGGTCACACAGCAAATAGATGAGTATAGTATTAAAAACCTCAGCCTTTCATCTATAGATTCTGCTCCTTACACATACGTATCAAACAGAGTAACCACTCACCGAATGCATCTACCATCAATATCCCAACAGGGCTAGTACTTATAACAGCAATTAACTCGCTTCAGACGACCCAGCAACTATAATAGTGCTTCGCAATCCTCGCATAGTTGTTGCGTAGCTTGGGTCAAGAAATACCAGGGACCAGTGAGGCGATTTGAGACAGCTTGTGAAGAGCATAGAATGGGGTGAGATTAATTAAATTGTTATCAGCAGTTGGTAATAGTTTGCTGTGCTCGTAAAGTTACTGCATCCAAGCCGATGGTAACTTGCTTGAATATCCGATCATCGCAATCTTTGCGAGTTGCGGCCAGGGCCGATCGGACACTTACGTTTGCAATTTCATTTATTCGCTTATTTTATTAATAGTTTCTGATGAAATGAGAGCGTGAAGTATGTGTGGGGACAGTAGGTACGGATGCCAGGTTGTTGCACTTTTAGCACCACCCAGGAGTCACGTGTAGGGTAGCAATGGGAAATTCCTACGGACGTGGTGCAACTTCGACCCACAGATTTTCGTAAAACATGGCTAAGAACACTCGGGATAAAATTATCTATATCACAATAGACGCATTCAAATCCGTCTGTTTGGGAGCTACGATACCACAGACAGACACACAGATACACAGGCACACAGATACACAGGCACACAGATACACAGACACACAGATACACAGATACACAGACAGACACGTTAAACTTATAACACCCTTATCTTTGCGTCGGGGGTTAAAAAAGTGTGATAAGAGAGAGATGTAGAGTGACTGATGATGTAAATTGAGAAGAGATATGCTAAGATGGCGGGCATGTAAAGAGGGTGAATGAGAGAAGATTAACAAAGAGAGTGTATGAGGGAAATGTTGATGGTACAGATGGAAGGGGAAGACCTCGTCGAACTTTTACCGACTAAATCGGAGAAATCCTAAAGAAAGGACAGGTCAATATAATCCTAAACCGACGAGCAGTAATGCAGAGGGTAATGAGAGTGAATTAAGCAAGAAAGGTTTGTCAAGATGGTAGCAAGTGAAAATCCGTGATCTCTGCCTACCCCTCTAGTGATTATATGTTTTAATTTATGATAGCCCCACAATCCTAGGTAAATTGACCTGAGGGATATTGCGTAATGAATTGAATTACCATTAAGAAAATTCAACTGTCATTTTCCGTTACAAAAAAAATATCTTTACCCTCTGGACAAAGCAGACAGAGGGCCACCTCCATGGTGCGAGTAAATTGATCGTTTAGCTAACGAGTGCGAACATTACATCCATATCAAATTAAAATGCGGAATGTTTGTGTTTCATCAACCTCCAGATCGGACGGTTCGATAAGGGCTTTGTGTATGTGTAGTATTGATTAAGCCACACCATTAAGGCAATTATGAGAAAAACTTTATTCAAGTTAACGTACCCATTTATATAATTGAAATAGTTTTGATATTAGATATGGTGCGTGTGGTTGTGAGTGTGACAAATGTCATACCAATGTCATAACAATTTAATAGAAATTAGCGCCACAATTCCACTTGTCGTAATTAAAGAAGAAGACAACCTTCAGATATCCCTTTTTTTACATATTTCTATCAGTTTGGTGTTGTTAACAAGACGAGTGCGGAGAATTAATATGTGTAAATGAATATTAGCACTTCACTGCCTAGCGGGCGCCTACGCTGTACGTACTTAGCGGGAATATCACGTGATCGGCTACAAGCGTAGCGCGTAGTGGTTCTTCGCAGTGAATGTATTAAGGGGACTTAAATCGATCTAGTCCCATATTAAGCTTCTTTTAGCGTGCCATATACAAATACAATACAAATACAAAATACAAAATTCTTTATTCATCAAAAAACACGTAAAGAATGATCAAAGGGATGGAGCCTCCCTTTAAGCAAAAAATGCTTGTGTTGGGAGACACCGCTCTTCCTCTAACCACTAAAAGAAATTTTTACAGTCTATATAAACTTTTCAACTAAACTTACCAAAAAAGGGCTTGTATCTGGTATTGTGAGCTAGCAAATTTGGTTCTAATAGTTTTAGGTCCTAACGAATGTCGGCGATCACCAAGCAAAAGTCTTGCCTGCTCTTCGCCGTCCGGGCGAGATTGGCCGCGTCAATAGGCGGCCCAGTCCCTGATATTTTTAAACAACCTTGTTTTAGGTATTCCTCTGCCTCTTCCACCATCTATTTTTCGCTCTTTTATGTTACTTACTATTTCATATTTATTGTTTCTGTAAATCTGGCCAGAATATGCTGTTTTCTTTCATTTTATATTGACATGGTACTAAGCTTTATAAACTTAACTTTTACTTAATATATCATTATTTTATATCGTTGTCTAGAACCCATGATAGAATTGTGTTTGCCGTAAGAAAGTGATTAGTTTATACTGTTTGTTACCGGCATGAGGGCATTTATTAAAACGGATAACAATATGTTCAATTAGCAATTGTTAACTGCGCAATTAATTTTCCAAAATACAAACCTACAATGGACTAGGTGTATGACGCGGTACTAATCAAAGTATGAAGAGCTGTCATTTACACTTACTAGTCAATTTACTTTGCTCTACATTGCTGGCAATTTAAATGTTAGAAAATTTATGAAGTCGGAATTATAGTTAATTATCTGTACTAAGGTCATGATTAAGTTAAAGAACTCCGTTAATTTACCCTATTAAAAAAAAGCCCGCCTACCGGTAACGCACTGTATAAAGACCGCTTAACTCACTCCTCGCCACCCGCGCCCGCATCCCGTCATCTTCCTACCAATGCACCCGCGCCCCGTGCAGGCAGACGGAGTTAAGTGGTCTACTTAATGAACATGTAAATTACACTTAGTACCCATAACAGATACCCTGTTTGAACTTTAACCCAGTACCGTCAGTTTGTCAGGGTCCACTGTCCAGAATCACTAGGTTGGCTGAACCAGACAATCTATATCGTATATAATGCGATTATGACGTGGACGTACTGCATTTTTGACGACCGGTTAGCCTTGTAGTGATGCTGCCTATGCAGGTTCGAATCCTGGTTAGGGTAAATATTTGTGCCATGAATATTTGTTTCTGAGTCTTGGATGTTTTCTATACATATAAGTATTTATATGTAGGTACATACTTATTAAATATATCGTCGTCTTATACCCGCAGCACAAGTCTTATTGAGCTTACTGTAGTTCGACTTGTGGTATATTGTCCCGTATGAAAAATATGATAGAGCCATGAAAGTGAGAATAAGCCCCTACTGCCCTTATCTAAGTAGATTCCACTTATGTTCACAGTCACGACAATTCTAAAAACAGAATGCGACTGGATTTTTATCCCAGATTATTTTAAACACAGTGCAGTATTTCGTCATTTATTGACACTGAGAATCGAGCTGAAAGACACTAGCACTTTGCCCTACATAGAGAATAAAATGTCTCAAGTATCGAGAATTTCAATCACAAACGCGTATTCAGACGTAAAAGAACTTTATCTCCATGGCATAAGGTTTATATCTGTAAACATGTTTGTTAACTCGACTGTGGATAACCTTTTTAGTTAACAGCAGTGGCCATTGTTCTAACTTCGCAGACTGTGACTTTGTCGGCACTTACAAGTTTAAAATGAGCATAAACTGATTTTATTTTTCAATAATTTACCGCAAATTTGAATTCATAAGTTGTTAACTTAAAAATAAGTTTTTGATTTTAGCTTTCGTAAACTAGTTGAGTTTTATTACTTAGCACTTTCTTTATGATTCAATCTTTCGTATTCATACCTTGGAACATACTAGAAAAACTTTGAAAGTCAAGTGACCCATAATATATATAAATGGTCATCAACGTCAACTTTTGTAACGTTGCCTTATAACCGCTTTCACGCAGTTCAAGTTTCTTAACACTTTTGCTGCCAAGACTCGCTACGCGGCGCTCGTAGCCGATCCCGTGGTGTTCCTCGTATGTAGCAGAAAGCGACTACGGCTTAGGCTAGCTGCTAGGCGGGTTCCCGGCAGTGAAAATGTTAAGAAACCCAGAAAATTCCACCATATAAAATACATACATTGATACATTCACGCCTTTATTCCCAAAAGGGGTAGGCAGAGCACATTAAGCGGGTATAAAATATCGACAAAATGTGATATTGCAGTGATAGGTTGCTAGCCCATTGACCACAACACACTTCAACCCTGAATAATAATTTTATAAAATACCTGATTATATATACCGGAAATAGCGGAATAGGTACATGTTTTTTTGCAAGATTGTCATCAACATTGCCAATTTATCATAATTTAACCCAGAACTTTCTTTCAGGAGTTTGTAGAAAAAAAAAACACGACTCGATCTTTTAATGGTCTAAATCTATCGTTTCGGTTTAAGGTACGATGTCGCTTACACTTAGTGATGTGAACTATTAGGAGGGCCTAGGGCCTCTGTAACAGGTAGATTTGCCATATGAATCCGTAAACAAATTACATTGATGTACACTAATACAAACAGAGGAAAAAATTGTGGGAATGTAGCTTTGTATCCATATAAAGCTACATCCGTGTCTATCTGTTTCTCAGTCTTTTACCTCTTCACGCATAAACCGCTGTACCGAATTGAGATGAATGTTTGATAGCTTGAATAAACGAGTTTCACGCAGACGGTCATGCGGGCAGAAGCTAGTGTTTGTATAATTATGGGGTAACCTCTGGAAACCCTTTTCCGATTTTCAAAGTTCTATCACCGTCTATAGAATAGATTTTTTGCACGAAATCACCTTATATTGTAAACCGCGGCTTAGGAGATTATTATTTTCATCGTTCAAAATGTTGAATCAATGCCAAGTGTGTACAAAACTAGCTTCACCTGCGACTCCGCCTGCGTAGGACTGATTTATATCATAGCTCTATACACACATTCACCCCGAATAGCACTTTAGGGGATGATTTATATTATGGTTATGATTTATGGGATAAAAACTATTCTGTCCTTCCCCGGGATTCTAAATATATTCTATACCAAATTTCATCTAAATCGGTTTAACGGTTTAAGCGTGAAGGAGTACCTCACAGATAGACAGACAGGCACACTTTCGCATTTATAGAATTATTATGGAATTCTTATTAGAGCTGTAGTTCCACTTATAATTTTTGTAGAAATTGTTGAACTGTTTCACGAAACAGTTTCGTTTGTTTTAATTACTGTGTTTCTCAGATACGAAATCACTTGACATTTTAATCAATACTCGCTAAGTACTCGTAAAGCCTGAGTTTGGCTATGGTCCGAGATCCGATGGTAAAAATGTTTCCTGACGATTTAAAAATGTAAAAATTATCCTAAGAACTTAAATAAAAATAATTTGCCGTAAAGTGTCTACTAATGAAATCTTAATTAGCAAATTTATAAAGGTGGAATAACGAGTATTTATTTTATAATTATTCTATTAATGTAGCTTTTGATGCTAGCGATGGGAAAATGTGATAAAATTTTAATGGAATTTGCTTTTCAATATCCAAAAAATGTTTTGTGTTTTGGTGATAGAGTTAAAAGCAGTGTAATAGAGTTCATCAACAAGATGTTAATTTACATCATGCGTTTTCATTTTGCACACACAAAAGAACATTTGCTTATTAGACTATTTAAAAACTTCACTCAGTTTTATATAAACGACAAAGCTATTTTCAGGGTTCAGATCCTGCGCTATAAACTTGGCGAAGGTGCTCAACTAGATTTAAATCGCAAATACGAGGTACAACTTTGCAACTTCGCTGTTTCTCACTTTATTTGCACCTTAATTTCGTTAAATATTGCTTTTAGCGCGAAATGGCATAAACATAAATTATCGATAAAGTAGTATCTGAGACGAATAAAAATGCCTTCAGTTGGTGCCTTTTTGTACTTCACGAGTATTCAAACATATATTTGGTATACAGTGTGCCTTTGATGTCGGGGCATTAAATTCAAGGTTCTGCACGTCAAACTGAACCTATTTTGTTCTGCAATTTCGTAAAATGACTATCATTTCTATCATTATTTTTTCTCCGAAGTTTAACTATTCCATCAATGTATTGCAAAAACGGCCTCATTATTTTATATCTATGACAGTGACAAGAAATGAGGCTATCAAGGTAACCGATATAGTAATCGGCAGTGGGCGGGGCACATAGCACGTAGAACCGATGGCCGTTGGGGCCGAAAGGTTTCTCGAGTGGCGACCATGTACCGGAAGGCACGGCGTGGGTAGGCCAAGCTGGACTGATGACATGGTAAAGGTTGCGGGAGTCCGCTGGATGCGGGTGGCGCAGTACCGGTGGTGACTTTGGCACTCTTTGGAGGAGGCCGCAGTGGACGTCATTTGGCTGATATGATGATGGTGATGATGAGGTCCGTGACAAGTATAAAAATCAAGTTAATGGATGATGAAAATTGAACATTTAATTTGATTTGTATGAAATGATGAATATGTAATAAATAACATATTTTTGAAGATTGTTGAGCAGTTCGGTTTTAGAAGCGTAATAAGCCTTTGACAAAATAAATAAATAAATAAATAGTAGGGGACAATCTTACACAAATCGACCTAGTCCCAAACTAAGCAAAGCTTGTACTATGGGTACTAGACGACGATAAACATACTTATATGGATAAATAAATACTTAAATACATAGAAAACATCCAAACAAATATTCGTGCTCATCACACAAATAAATGCCCTTACCGGGATTCGAACCCTGGACCTCTTGCTTCGTAGGCAGGGTCACTACCAACTGGGCTAAAGCGGTCGTCCAAATGACTCAACTATCCTACCTACCTTACACCCTATTTAAATTCATGTAAGTGTAAAATTAGTATCCATTGAAGTAAACAAGTCAAGAACTTAACACCCTATAAAGAAGTCCTGTATTCAATGCGGTGTTTAGAGCCCAGTCGCGCTGGAATTTTTATTTCTCCTTGTAAACACCCCCTCTGAATACGTAGAAGGCAAACCAATTCCACTCTACAATTCAAATATTTGCTGCAACCGACTTGCACTGCAATTTGCCTCAGAACTTTCCAACTGAAATGGGACCGCATCTCGGTAACTAAGCAAATAATATTGAAATAAAGTTTTGGTAAACGCGTCTATTACGGCAGCGATGAGAGCGGCCGGTGAATACGTAGACAGATACAGAATCGTGCGTGAGAACGGAATATAGTCGTCAAAGAAATTGTAATACCACCTTATACCATTGCCATAAGTTAGTCGGGAATGTTTGTCGACGTAGCCGTGGACGATTTCTATGCTACGCAAGAAGTCTTCGTCCATTATAATCGTCTGCAATATCGGTTCATAGCCCTGACACCTGCCTCCGGTTACAATTTGAGGTAATATAAAAAATACACATTATTAATATTACCCATTATTTATTATGCGTAATCTTGTAATAATCTCTGTTATTTGTTATTATACGTCACCACTAGCTTTTTCCCGCGACATTGTCCATTCGTTCATCGCCTTCAGGGATTCATACAACGCATTATCAAACTTTATTAGCAATAATTAACAATTTAGTAAAGTTGATAACCCCGACATTTTCATTTCAAAGTTCAATATCTCAAAATGGGCCGAACCGATTTCGTTGATTTGTTTGCAAAAAAATACAATAAATTGGTCCATTTGTTTCGGAGCTACAGATAAGGGGACGTCAAACTTATAATAGGTACCCCTTTTTAGCATCGAGGGTTTTAATTTATATGTTCGGTTCACAGGTTTAAGCGAGGTTTACTTTCGCATTTTTAATATTACTTCGTAATTATTGTACTTAATAATATATTTTTTTACATTTGTATAGAGCGTTAGCCGACTGGGGCGACCTGCTCCATACAAATGTAGTAAAAAAATTGCATCAAAAAAAGGGATTTTATTTTTTCTTGTCAGAGCACAATACCTGTTCTGCCCTTGATCAGTTCACACCCCATGTTTGGTACACTCTGTATACTAAGCAACGCGCATAAATACCACACGTCAATACTCTTTTTCTACGGCCGCAAGGACGTAGCATAATTTTATGGAGACTAGTATCTCTACAGATCACGAGAGGAACAGCATCACCCCCATCGACCTGTACCTATTCCTCGTAATTTATGTACACAATGCGCGTAGGTAGCCGTGAAATGAGACAATACCCGCCTGATTACACGTAGACACGTTCCCAGCGGCTCGTATAAACGTGTCCTGACACGAGTCGTAATCAGGTCTGTTCCAGACGCGGACGTGTAACAACTCAAAGACAACTGACAATGTTCACAAAGTCACGTATTGAAATAAAATTACCGCTCTAGATTGTCTCCATCTGTGTTATTAAGTTCTGAGGGCACTTAGACCTCTGCTTAATACCACCTTAAACAGCATCCACAGATGCCGGGTCATGCAGCAGAGCAGACATTTTGTTTGAGTAAAAATGCGGCTTTATGCTACACACTCTTGACAATATACAGGGTGTCCCGATAGCTGACAGATGATAGGGCTGCTAAATACCTGTCATAAAATTGAATTTTAAGTTCATTAAAATTGCCTTACAAATAAAAATAAAAATAAATCAGCCTATATGCGTCTCACTGCTTGGCACAGGCTTCCTCTAATGAATTAGAGGGAATGGAAAATTGCCTTAGTTTTCTAGATATTGCCATTTTCTTAAAAAAAACTATTTATTTTCCTCCAGACAGTTTACTGATTACAAAAGCTACAAAATGGTTTTAGTAACATCGTACCTGAAAAATGACTTAAGACCCACTTGTTAGATTCTTTTTCAGTTTCAAATAATCATTCCCTGAATACGCCGTGAAATAAAATATACTACGATATAGTGGCACTATGCAACACGCGTACGCCTATCTAATGACACTTGACTGACACACACAAAATGGTACGTGACTTACGATATGGCCCAATAATTTATGAGATTTTTTGCATATCAACTGCAAAATGACCTGAAACATATAAGCAAACATATATTCTAGCAAGATTGCTAGAATAGTGCTGCTAGATTTTATTTTAATTCTTATGAATTAAAATTTAATTATCGGAAACTTGATAGTTCAAGTTTCTTATTTTATTTTAATTGTATAACAATAAGTGATGTTTATTGACCGAAACAATTAAATTGAAGACTCAGAAATGCGAGAACGATAACTATAAAAAAACCTTGGTTAATTCGAATCGTTTGTTCGAAATCAAAAAAATGCCGATATCTCGAAAACTAAGGTATGTTTACTAAACCTAAACTTCAATATTCTGAGATAAGAGATTTTTAGCAGCCCCAATACTGTTGGCTATCCTTGGTTTACCTGTATAAATATGCAATTAAGGCTCATTTGAATTTTAACTATTTGTACACCAGCTTATGGCAATACAAGGAAGAACATGCAAAAACAAATTAAAACCTAATTAAACCCTTATTTATTGCAAATAAATATATGATTGACTATTTCTAAGTAGTCGTGCTCAATTGCACAGCCATTGATGCTAGAAATCATTTATTGCGCTGAAAATTTATTCCATAATTGATGCATTACATTTGATGGATATTCGTATTTTTTTGGGGGTCAATCAAACTCTTACGTTTCGCATTATAATTTGATATTAATGTATTTCACTCGCTCATTCTGTCGCGTTAGCTCGACGCTCGTGGCAGTGGGATCCCGACACACTTGGATGTCAAATCTTTGTTTTAGTCGAATCGCATCAAGACTTGTTTTCTGCAACCCACGTAAAACAAGAGGTTATTCAGCTAAACGGATGTCACGAAATCAACAAGTTCGAAAATATGTGCGAATATATTATTACCAAACCCCGTTCTAAATCTACTCTTCGTCCAGCCGTATTAAAGCATAAAATAATTATTGGACGGTTTTACTACCCAAGTGTTCAGATGAAATTCGGTAGCCGATTCATAAGAAAATATAAAATTCAAATGGTCGAAGATTCACGCCTACAGGATCAGTCCTGTAGGCGTGAATCTTGGATGCTACCTCTTAGTCATTAAAAATATTGCCACTGCATTGCGAACTCCAATAGAGAAACAATAAGAGTCACAAATCATGCACAGCGTATTTCCAAACAGAAATGCAGAGTCAACAGAGGATATGATGCAACAACATCGCTCGCATATACTAAACGGTACCTTTGCTTACTCCACTGGAATACTCGTATTCAGAGTCGACAAACTGCCGCGGGTGGCAAATATTTGAGTGATTGCCTGCAGAGCTGCATTCAAGCAGGTTTATCTATGTGGTTGGGCCGCGGCAATATCGATGTTTTATCGCGAATGCCTGGCCACTTCAGCGGCAATCTATGTTATTGAGTGGTCGTAGCTGTGAATTTAGGTAGTGGCATGGGACTGCGTTTCCAACACGATCACCGGCGTGGCTTCGGTAAGGTTTTCGAACGTGATTCTCTGCGACTTTGCTACGTTCTACTTTGTAGCGCAGTAAGTTCTGGAAAGTGGTGTACTGATTGTAGATGCGTTCTTAATTTATCGCGGCTTCGTAGTTTTATTAAGCTTTCCGAATGTGTTTTTATGGGAGTGTTTTTTTAGGGTTCCGTAGTCAACAAGGAACCCTTATAGTTTCGCCATGCCCGTCTATACGTGTGTCAGTCTGTCCGTCTGGGGCTTAGCTCAGTGACCCTTACTACTAGAAAGCTGTGATTCGCCATGGGTAATATAAATCAATCACACCGACAGAATGGTAAAATGAAAACAAGATAAAATTTAAGGTACCTCCAATATACGTAAAGTGAACTGATTAAACCCATGGTTTTCTAAAACACATTTTTTTTATTTTCACTTAGTGGTCCATTTGCACGATTTTGGGCTTTACATCCCAAATTTATGTTCGAGTCACGTGTCCCTACCCCCTGCCACCTAAATGGCTACTAATGGTATAAGGCAGTAGTACATATAATTACTTTAAAAGGAAAACTATCACGGTTAAGTAGACACTACTAATTAACGAATAAAAAACAACTAAGGTGGAAGTACTAGTGCCCGACGCGGTACTAGTACTCGACGAATATAATATAACTAGCGAATAATAAACTAAGATTGATCACATCATTTTTAAGTTACTAAATGTTAGTGACTTCAATATTTCTTATCACAATTTCAAGACAAATAACTTATTTATAAGTTATGAACATATTTGTTAAAACCAGCTGCCATCAATTGGGACAATGAGTTAAACCTTTAAGTCCCAATAAATGTCAGTCTGTCATTCATGACATTTGTACTGAAATGACATCTATTGGGACTGCCAGCATAAACGCCTGCCACTTACTCGTACATTCGGATTGATTACCTAATTCTTATATTATCAGGATTTTTTATAAGATCACCATATGAAACGAATTCCATTTCAGTAACTTGAGTACATACCTCGTCTCACAAACCGTATGAAACTGTATAATACATCTTAAATGAGCATAATATCATGATTCAAATAAGTATTTTCTGTTGACATGTCGGGCACTAGTACTTCTACCTTACCTAACTAAAAAAAATACTCGAAAAGGCCAACTTTCGTACAAATTCGGCCGACGCAACCGCACCATTTACTTGGCACATGCCGATGTAACAAAAACCGACATGCAACTACGGGGGGATCCTGTTGTTTTACCAAATTTATTTTGGTCAAATTTCATTTCCCAAACAAATTTTAGCAACTATTTTGTTTGCCAATGCAAACTTTGGCACAAAATTAATACGCATATTTTCATTACGTCAAATTTTCATTCAGCAAATTATTATTACGAAAAATTTCATTATGGCATGTGGTCTTTTAGCAAATGCTTTAATAAGGCAAAAAAACATTAGACAATAAACATTTCGTCAAGTCAATGTTATGGCAAACTATAAATAGACAAAAATCACAATTGTTTGGGTTATGACATTTTACCAAAATACTATTAATAAAACGGCACGGTCCCTTAAATAAAAAAATGCACGGTTAAGTAGGTCGGTAGGCAAAGGCGTTAAATTAGGTTAGGGCAGCCAAAAAAGGGGGGCTCGGGGGGCGAAGCCTCCTAGCAGTAAAAAACAAACAATCGTAACAATGGTATTATTTGGTAGGTTAGGTTAGGGTTAGCTTGTGTCCCTTAGAGCGGAAATAGGCACCCCGCGAAGCGGGGTGACGTCGACACGCTGGCGGTTAGGTTAGAATTGCGACCTCTACATAAGTTAATTTTCCCTACCCACATAACAAAAAAAGTTGTTATTTTTTTGTGTATCTTATACACCATTGAAATAAAGATACAAATGATTTGTCATTGAATAGTCCCTCTGCTGATTAAACGACGGAATAGAAACGGTCAATTAAATATTGACGTTACAAATCATTTGCCTTATTTTGTTTTGGTTAAAACATATTATGCCAACTAACATATTTGACTGAATGAAATTTGGTCAAAGTACCAGTTGGTAAACGAGATATTGCCTAAACATGAACATGCCAAACATAAGGTTTGCGTAAAAATTATTTGTCAAGTGTTAATTTGGCAAACGATTATTTGGCAAATGAAATTCTACGAAAAATTTTTTGGGAAGTGATAATTTGTCAAAATATTTTTGGTATAACAAAGGTAACCCAACTACGGGACCCTACACTGCGCGTGGCATGACACGCACTTGACCGGTTTTTATTTAATAATACGATGGTAGCGTACAAGCAATACCGTCTGCTTGATGATAGTCAGGCACTGCGACCTTAACCCCGTATCATGGTCGGCCTTATCGCACGATAAGTGACAGGATAGAGCGTCCGTCACTGGCTGATACCGTTCGATAGAACTGTCACTTGTCGCGTGATAAGACCGACCATGATACGGGGTCTGGTCTGTTATTCGTTACGCGCTAATGCAGCTCACCCCGCCGGTAACCCGTCACGAAACTAGACCTCTACCTACGCTTAGTTACTACGCATTGCGATGTCAAGCTATATTTTGTGCTTGAGCGTTGAGGTGAGATTGATTGATTTTGTGTCTGAGCGGGTTTATTGTGTCAACTAGGCGTTTGCTTGGTTGATGCAATAAACTTGCTCCTGCCAGTGTTTTTTAATTTAATTTAATGTATAAGATAACTAACCTAGAATAAGTACATATTAACATCACTGTGGACCCCAGTTGTCTTAAATAAAGGATTTATTATTATTATTATAAATCAAGTTACAGAATAGGGGGGGGGGGGGGCTGGGAAGTCACAAGCGCTTTGTGCGACCTTTTATCGATTTGTTATGTTGTTATGTTGATAGCTAGGATCAAATGCAGATCGCTGACTCAACACTACCTACAGAGCTGTGTGAGCAGAGTGAGCTCCCAACTGAGAAGTTAGTTTCATTTTCCATGTAACGCTGTTTTTTAGTCTACTATATCCGAATGCAGATACCCTTGTGGTGAGAGATTGAGAGCGTTGTAGATTTTCATCGTTGTTGGTTCGTTGCAAATGTAAAGTTTGCCAAAGTGTTGTACTGGTTGAAGCTTGCGTTTGTCGAAGTTTTTTTGTGTTATAATCCACAGACAATTCACTTAAAATGTTTTATTCATATTAGTCACACATTTTTTATAAATCGTACTCTCAATATTCTTTTTTTTAAGTTAAAGCGATGCCATGTTTTTTTAGATAATTTATCCAAAAACAATTTTTGAATAGAAACACATGTTAAAAAAAACTGCATTTAACGTCTTGTTACACAATGACCCGGCTATAATCATAGCCCTTAACTATATAGGACACGTAAGAGACGACTTTGTTTTTTGACCCTACCACAACAAGTTGACGTCGCACAGCGTTTCAATTTGTAAAAAAGTTGCTGTATGCGGCATGCAACATTAACTGTAAACCACGGCCTCGCCATCACAACTTTGCTACTTGGTAGAGGATTAAATTGAAATTAGCTCCGTACTGTAATAAAGTGCAGAGACTAGGCTGCAGTCCGTTTGCATTCAAACTGGCATTTCGCTAACATTTGGCCCGAGTTGATTTCAGATAACTTTCGAACCAATTTAACTCACGTTAATTTAAAGTTTTGCATAACAACCCCAACGGGCGTCTTACGGTATATATATTTATATAAGAATAGAATATAATAGGTAATTAGGTATTCGTGATAACGAATGACCAAACAAGAACAAGGTTCTTGAGTGGTGACCACGTACCGGAAGGCGTGGCGTGGACCCCCACAAGGTGGACTGATGACCTGATAAAGGTTGCAGGAGTCCGCTGGATGCGGGTGGCGCAGGACCGGTCACTTTGTCACTCTTTGGGGCCGGCCTATGTCCAGCAGTGGACGTCTTTCGGCTGATATGATGATGATGAAACAAGGACAGATTTCGACAGCGTTTGAATCTTATTCGTGACTAATAGAATTGGTCAAAGGGGCTACCGATAATGCAATGTGTCGAGAGGGAGCTACATGATTATAATTGTGGACATGTCATCATCATTATCATCATTTAAGAGCTAGGCTCTTGAAGGTGGAGTAACCGCCACTGATTTATGCCGTCTTGACTTCTTCGTACGACTCGGCTGCCTGCCTTTCCGATCTGGCTCTCCGTCTGATCATTTTGCCTCTTCTCTTTTGTATTGACACAAAATTATAACTGTTGACAAAACGAAACCTTAAATCAATACAGAGTTGACAATGCACTTCTGACTCACCTAGGCTCATAAGCTACACAGCATAGGCTAAGGTCCGCTTACCATCGTATCATGCACTTGACTAATGTCGTAGTAACACATATTAGCATACCTACTGTTCTGTATTACTATTGAGTTGTGCAATAAAGAGTATTTGTATTTTATTGTACTCTAATATCATATTACTCCGTAATCATGTATTTTGAAGATCAAAAGTGATCCTATCGACGGTCCTCGTAACCTTTACTTTTACCTTTTACATAAATATAAAAAGGGGAATAATAAAACGATCGAATAAAAAAAACTTAGCGACTGATGATGATACTGTTTTAATAACTTGAGCGGTATGAATTTGAGTAAGCGACAAATTAACTAAACTAACGACGAATATTGATTAATAATATAATCCAGAACGAGCTTACAAAAAGTGGGTTGTGATTAATCCGTTTGAGATTGTAAAATTCTATCCGTGCGACTAGAAATACAGAGAGGGCAACTTTAATATTAAGATAGATTCGATCTTTTCTACACGAGGTTTTACATAACGAACTTATAAAGTAAGTTTTGTGGGCTGCTTTATTAATGATTATTGGTTACTGATATTCTTTTTGAGGTTTTAGGTTTTTTATTTTGATACGATTTTTTTTATGAAAACTACAGATTGTTTAATGCGCGCAAATTCGAATGGGGGCGGGGCGACGACTCGATGCAGTCAGGTGAGTTGAACTGTGGACCAACAACTGATTACAAGGGTTTAACTAGATCAAGGGAGGCAGGAAAAGGGGGCTCGGGGGGAGAAGCCCCCACAGTAAAAACACTAACAGTCGTAACAATTGTACTATGAGTAGATTAGGTTATGGTTCACTTGTGACCTTCAGAGCGGAAATAGACACCCCGCGAGCGGGGTGACGTCGACACGCTGGTGGTTAGGTATGGTTTAGGTTAGGTTAAAGTAATTGACATAGATAATTGTGTATGCCAACTATTTATTTTTAAAGGATAATCCTTGTTATAATTTGTATGTTAATTAAAAATACTTGAAACAATAAATCACAAAACGTTTTCCATGACATATTTCAACTATTTAATGAATCATCCGACAAGTAAAAATACACGATTTATAATTACTTGTAATGTGGATATCTTGGCATTACCGTTCGTCACCCGAGTCATGAACCTGTACAGAAAGCAGTCGTTTTATGTCTGTACAGTTGAGCTTGTGACGTTCAATATTTAATATTGCACCATACTGTATTCGTTTTTAGTTTTCTTCCTGTACCACAAATGTATTTTTAACTTGTTTTCTGTTTCTGTATTTACGTATATATATTTATATTCACTATCCGAAAGAAAAGTTGCGTTCGGTCTGTCAAGTTGACAGTGACAGTGACACTGACACAGTTTGCGACGCGTTCACACGCTGCAATCTGCCGTGCCACTCTCAGCTATAACCACGAATATATTCCGTTTAAAATATGTTTAGCGTAGGTATTGTATTTGTTTTGTGTTGCCTTCCAGGAGGTAACTCATGTAAAGGTTCCGACGGAAGACCAGCGCTGGCCTTCTAGGTTAGCACCATGCTGAGTCGGGGCCTTTTCGTGGACCCTGCTACTTTTAAGTTACTGTGTTTTGTTTTTTATACCCATTGTTTTGTCAGTCCACGAATAAATGTTTTCTTTCTTTCTTTCTTTAATGACCATTCCACGAACTGAATTGTCGACGAAATGAAAATACATGAAACGTTGACTTTGAAGCGAAATTCGCCAAAGTGAATGTCGACAATTTGATGGGGTGTCTATCATTTTATCGAAACGCATTACGTCGATTTACATTTCGCCGAAAACTATCCCACGAATTTCGTTTCGTTGTTTTTCTTGTTCACATAATCATCAATTCATGGTTTTTTATTTCATCGAACAACTTTTCATCGTTAATCGTTTCAAATTTGTCTCAAATCGTAGCGTAACGATTCATCGAATTTACTTTTCATAGAATAGTCAGTTGTGTATAGTATTAATTTATAGAAACACGGTTCAACGTTGGTACGTTCCATATATTTTTGTTGCCACGATCAATGTTTCATCGCAGTAACGTTTCATCGAATTGTTATGCATTTGTTATTATCGCAGCGCGTTTAGAAAAAATATTGCGGGTAGTCGTATATCATACACAGTTACCTCCAATATATTTTACTGTTCATCACAAGTTGCCAGCTTGTTGTTAACGAGTTAGATTTAATAGTTAAAAATGTCTCAACAAACATTGTGCTGTGAGTTTTTCAAGTCGAAAAGAGGTGGCTTGAAGTTGTATATAGATGGATATACTTACGATAAAAACCGAGTGAAAGACAGTCGCTTTTACTGGCTTTGTGAATCACGTTATGACAGTGTCTATAAATGTAATTCTTCAGTTGTAACCACAACGGACGCAAATAATAAAGACAATCATGTTATAAGTTAAGCAACCAGGTTCTCATAACCATGAAGCGAACCCGTTGCGCAAAAAGATCGCTGATTTTTGTGATACCCTGACACAGGAGGCTTCTTCTGGTAAAAAGGTCTGTCAGATAGTACAAGACAATTGAGCTGGTACATCATCCGAAATTCGTGAGTACTTACCCAAAAAATTGAAATTGAAAAAATTGAAAATTGAAAAATTGTTTATTCAGTTAAGAGCTTACAGTGTTTCTTATATCCAATACATCTGCCAAACCACATAGTGGTTTGTTGGCAGACGATGCTCCAATTTGTACAAATTGTTTAGTAAGCTGTTTAAATATACCAAAACTTAATTAATAAAAAAAAAAACAAAAAAAAAAAAAAAACAAAACAAATAAAGCAAACAAATAAACAAATAAAATAAAGCGTCCCTGAAACAAATTATTTATCGGTCTAAGCAAAAAGTCGACCGCCCATCGGAGCCATCAGATGATGTAACTTTTGTGATTAATGAAAACTACACAAAACTCTTTGATGAAAATTTTATAATCAAAGATTATATTTACGACACAACCAGAAGAATAATTTTGATGTCATCTCCAAAAATGATGGGTTTATTAAGCTCGGCCAGCTATTGGATTATGCATGGTACATTCAAGATTGTCCCCTCGATATTCAACCAGCTGTACACGATCCATGGGAATATAAATGATGAAAATAATAAAACTTTTCCCTTATTATTTTGCCTATGTACCAATAAAGATAAAAGGTCATATAACGTTATGTTCGAATTGATTCTAGAATATGGTGCCGAAAATCATCTTAATATTACACCAAAAGTATGTATACTAGGCTTCGAGAAGGCCGCAATATTAAGTTTGCGTGCATGAACATGTTTTTTTACATGGTTGTCATTTCCATTTTGGGCAAATTATTTACAGAAAAATCCAAAATACTGGTTTAGCTAAAAAATATGCAATAAATCAACAATTATGGAAATTAAATTCCTTTTATCATTAAGCTATTTGAATCCTGAGGATATTCCTTTATATTTTAATGAATTCCTCACAAGCTTACAAGATGAAGATAGTAAGTTGATAGCTTATTGGTTTGAAGAAAACTACATAAGTGGTACATGGTCATCTCAACCCAAATATAGCCCAGAATTCTGGAGTTGTTATGTTGTTAACATAAAAAATATACCAAGAACCCAAAACTCGGCGGAATCCTGGCATCATAACATCAATCAAATACTTGACAAAAAAACGCCTGGTTTTTATCATTTGATAAGTGAACTGGTGAAAGAATGTACCGTTAACGACATAGAAATCGATAAAATTTTATGTGGCGAGCCACCAGCAAAAAAAAGCGAAGAAATATATTTTGAAAGACAACCGAATTGAAAGTGTTTTACGGAAAAAGAAGAGATGCCAAAAAAACAACTTCTCATGGAAATTGCCAAAAACTTAAAACTCTAATTGACATATTGTTTACCATAATAAAAAATGTGATTTATAATCGATTTATTTCATTTCTCTACCAAGCTGTTTACCTATAAGTAATTTTCACCAAAGAATAATATAATACCTTATAGATAAAATGGGTCCATATTGACTCATACGCTTCATATACGATATAGACTAATAATTAGGCTGAGTATTAGGCCTAAGTAAGTAATATAAAAAAACGGTTCTGGCGCTTCGCCGGCCGCTACCGCGGCACGCTCGCTGCGCTCGCTCGGCTCGCGCGCTATGGGATCGCAGTTCACCTAACACTCCTCCTCGCTTCGCTCGTCGTCGTACCTACACTGGCCTGCCTCAAAGTAGAATAGGAAGGTAATCCGATATCCAGAGAGAGAGTTGGGTAGGCTAAGCCTTTGTATATGTCCAAAGTCTCGGTGAAATGTACCTACTCAGTTCGTTGAAAGGTAAATATTATGAAATGACAAACACTTATGAAACGATTTTCTATGTAATAAGAATTTTGGGAACTGAAACTTTATGTTAAAACAAAATTATAGTAACGGCGATTCGATGAAGGACTATGTCGATGAACAAATAAAATATTGAAGTGAAATTCGATGAGTTCTGTTTTGTGTAAATGGTAATTCGAGCAAGTGTATGAGTGATCTAACGAAGTTCAATGAATGATTCTTGTGTTATGATGAAATTCTGCGAATAGTGTTATGCGAAACGATAATCGATGAAACTATTTTCGGTAAAATGATGGTTTCCCCAGTCGCTTACTTAGTAATACTATAACCTAAATTAATTATTTTTGACGCTTAAAACTTTAATTTACAGTCACTCGTTTAATTACTACCCATATAAAAATGTAATGAGAAGAGGTAGAGTGTATCTTTTCCGCACTGAATTGATACTTACGGTCATGTGAACTAAAAACTTCCGGGTCTATCAATGCATAAACTTTTAAACATGGTTCAAATACGCGTGACCAAATTCATTTGAATTTAAAGCCGTATTACCTACGTGTGTTAGATCAAAATGTTTGTAATTTTCAATAACTGTGAGGTAAACCGAAGCTAGGTATTATATGCAGGGTGTCTCGTAAACCGCGGATAATCCGTGGACAGCTGATAGGGCTGCTAAAAAAACTCTCAGAATATTACAAATTTTCGAAAACTGAAGCATTTTTACTAAACCGAAAATATAATATTGAGACGTATTTAGTAGCCATACAAATGCTGCCCATGGATTATCCTCGGTTTACGGGATACCCTTTATATACATCAGTTTGATCATTATGTATACATAATATTAACATTATTTAGATTAACGAACGTTTTCATCTCACCATACCAGCATCGTGAATGTTTATTGTTTAACTTACCGCTACTCAATGGGAGTAGGTAATACAAAGAAAATCTAAATCAGTTTGATCATTGAGGTCATAATAACATTATTCAGGTAACTTTTTCATTTCACCATACCGGCCTAGTGAATTTTTAACTTAACGCTATTCAATGGGAGTAATAAATAGAAAAATGTGTAATATCAATGTTCTGATTGATGGATCTGAGGTTAACAAAGAAGGATCTCTCTCGGTGAAACATGCGTTCGAGGCCATAACCTTTATGTAGGTACTACGCTGTAGCGCGTTGTAGCATTTTTCCGCTTTAAAGCGAAAATCAATCGTAGAGGCACGAATCACATGTGAGTTGGGTGGTTGTCTATTGTTTGCCCGACATTCACATACTATAATAATCATTTTCCCGAACTTCGCTTGCCCGAATTTCATTTGCCCGAATGTTTCGTTTACCATAATAATTAATTGACATACTCTTGTTTACCCGAATATTGGATGTCATAATGATACGAATGCCATACGTATTGTTTTCCAGATTATTGTTTGCAATAATATTATTTAATAGAACCTTTAAACGCCATACTAAACATGCATTCGGATTCATCTTTGTTAATTTGTTCAAAAAGCAAAGCTCCCGCTTCCGTTTTCTAACCTATCCGCGATCCGAGTCGGTTTTGCCACTAAGCCTTTGTTCCCTACTGCCTATGATACACCACTATCTTTTTTACTTAGAAAAGTTTATTTTTACTTAGTGGCAAAACCGACCCGGATCGCAGATAGGTTCGAGGTTTTTTTTTTCATTTTAGACACTTCAATACGTACCCACATTATTACATATGAATATTATGGATGTTGAGATGGATGGCAAATGACATTATGGCATGTGATAGTTATGGATTACAATGATTATGGAAAATGAGATTATTGATATTGATATTATGGAAAACAAAGATTCTGGCATATAATTAATATGGTAAACAATGAGTATGGCATACGAAATTATAGAAAACAACTTTATGGCAGTTGAATATTATGGCAGATAAAATTCGGGCAAATGAAATTCTGGCAAGCAAGAGTATACCGAGTTGGGTTCTTTGAATGGGTTAAACACAAATTTAACAGTGTCCTTTACATTAAAAAAAATTCGATTGCCTGTTGTAAAAGTTTGGTTGATGCGCCTACATTTTAAATTTACGTTAGCTAAACAGTAGCAGTACTCACTTCTAATTATAATATTTTTCTTACACCTGGTTCAACCAAACTGAATGAACCGTTTTTTTATAAAATCACAGTGGCAAATAATCCTACAGTCTGCTTTATTGTAAGTAGTTGCGGCCGCGTTCTGTAAACACTCTGGTTGCAAACTGTTTTCTGAATATCGGTACTATTTGGTTTAAAGCTTTAAAATAAAACCGCTACAACCGGTAAATATTGTTCATAGATTTAAAAGCAGTATTTGAAAGCAATGTAAATGTAATGATCTCAAAATATTAATATCAAAAGAAGTCACCATGACAGCACTGGCGGTATATTTTCAATTGAGGAGGACTCACTTTAGGCAAAGTAAGTACACGGTCAAAATGCTGGCCAAATTTTACCTTTCTGCTAATGAATAATAATAACTCACGTATTCCTCGTCTCAGTGGATGTCATGCTTCGAACCCTTCAGGGTGAGTGTTTCCGCGCCCGTATCCCGCACACTGTCATCGTAGTGCCAAATAATGCGTGACTTTATCTTTATTACTAGAACAATTTTGATAACAGACTGACGACAGACGCCATCTATAACATCATATCACAACATACCTTTTTTTGCAAAATCAATCGAAATCAATTACTTGTTCTATGGTAATAATTTACAATAAAATCATAATAATCTCACACAATTAATCATTAAAAAGTTGCCGATTAAAGACCGCTATACGATTAGCCATCCGAATCGCTAAACTTAAGTGGCAGTGGGCTTGGCACATATCACGTAGAACCGATGGCCGTTGGGGCGGAAAGGTTCTCGAGTAGCGAACGGAAGGCGCGGCGTAGGTAGGCCCCCCACAAGGTGGACTGATGACCTGGTAAAGGTTGCGGGAGTCTACTGGATGTGGGTGGCGCAGGATCGGTCACTTTGGCACTCTTTGGGGGGGCCTATGTCCAGCAGTGGACGTCTTTCGACTGATATGATGATGATGATACGATTAACAAACTAAATGTCACTAGAATTAAGTGTCTATAAATGAAACCAAAACTAAATTGGCAAACAATATCCTTTTCATTAATATCACAAGTTCATAATTTGCGTTGGGCGAATTCTAAGATACACCTTCCGTCCGGTCGAGACGGGTGTGTGGGACTCCTGCACTGATACCTTTTTGTTTCGTTGCGGGAATGCGTTAGACCGACCGCCAAGTCGTAAGGGGGGCCGGACGAGTGCATGGCGCCTCCAAACTACACTAAACCCCTCACTAAACCCCCAAAGATTGTCCTGCGGTATAAGCAAGGATCATATACCTGCGCTGTCTCTGGTGCCTAGCACCGAAGCGATCTGCGGCCGCTCCTCGTTGATGACGAGCTCGGCTCGTTCGCTGTACACCGAGTGTACGGACGAAATGCAGGTGAGGCGCAGTTGACCGCGCTCGAAGCTGTCCGGGCGGACCATGAACGAGAGCTGGCTTATTGAAGCAACCTGGAGACAAAGGTTTATTTTACTAGCTTTTATTTAACTTGCAATAATAATTAGTAACCCAGTGCGGAGCGTCGCGATTAGTCTCGTGAGTTGAGCAGCGTGTGGCTAGAGAGGGCAACATCGCGGCAGCGAGAGCAGATCGATAAGCTTTGCGAGGAGCAAAGTGTGGCTGAGGTATTAGAGGAATAAATAGTACACCTACAAGAAGTAGGAGTACCTACTATTTTTTGGAGAAATGGGACCATGCAATTATTGCACACAGCATAAACACTGTTGTCAACAAGCGCTCTTAAAGCAACTACAATCTCCAAATCTTGTCTTGACTATCTTGTCTGATTGCTTGCTAATGTTAGCTCGATAAGTTGTGCTTCGACTAAAAGTATTATTACTCAAACGGTTCTTGAGATCTGTCATGTAAATAAAAAGTTCCGAGCCCTATATAGCGACACATGTGCCATAAGTTCACCATAGCAACATTACAAACACGAGTGTAAATTGAAACTTGCCTTGTTCGAGGTAACTCTCGTGGGCAGTGGGTCTGTGACGTCCTCGTCTAGGGACGGATCTGGCTGCCTCGGCGTCGGCAACACTACCGAGTCCTGACTGGGGAGCAATTCACCATCCTGTGGACAATATTTATGTGTAACAATCTGTAACCACTACTACTACCATCACTCAACAGCTAGTTGAAAAAGCTATGGCTGTCCAAACTTGTAAATCACACACACATCATAAGCCTATATACGTCCCACTGCTGGGCACAGGCCTCCTCTCATGTATGGCATAACTTGTAAATGGTTCAACATTATATATCAGAATAGGACAGGACGTTTTTGCCAGAAATCCGGCATATTTAATTCACACAGCACACCTTGAAGTAAGCGCGTGAAATACTACCTGCAGGTCGATCACGTAACGCATTGTATACGATGTATACTGGTCAGACCATTTTCCTTTAGAGATTAGTTGTGACATCAGTGTGATCGGGCCGCGCGCTGCACTTGCGACTAAGGAGACAAATAAAGTTGTGTGGGGTGAGAGGGAACCATCGCATATAAACACATATACAATGCTATGCAATGATGCGCTTAGAAATGTTGATTTTCCTGCGGAATTAGCAGTTTGTTGTGACGGAATGTGTAATAATTGTGAGCATAAATTAATTATTGATGAGTTGTATAAAAATATTATTTGTAAGTTAAGTGTGCAATCCGAAGTTGTAACAGTAAGAATGATAAAAAGAGTTGGAATAATAAACATGTAATTGGTTGGAATAAACATGTGAGGGGGGTGCATAGTCTGGCTCGGACAAGTTTTCAGGAATGGGTTTCGTTCGGTAGACCATCTCAAGGCCCTATCTTTAATAATATGGTAGAAACGAGAAGAATCTTTAAATCCAAGTTAAAGTGGTGCCAAAATAACCAGGAGCAAATTAAAATGGATGTGCTAGCTTCACACCACGTTAGTAAGAGTTTTGGTAAGTTCTGGAAGTGTACTAAAAAGCTTAGTCCTGAGCCTGGCCGGCCAGTTAGTGTTGATGGTCTGAGCGACCCGCAGCAAATAGCCAATCATTTTCGGAATGTTTTCAGAGTCGAGCCCCCAATGCGCCCTGGGGCGGGGCAGGTGCTGGATGCTGGGAGTCGTGTACGGCAAGCCCTAATCAATATTACTGCCAAAGATGTTAATGCGGTCTTAAATACGATGGTTAGAGGTAAGTCACCAGGACACGATGGCCTCAGCATCGAGCACCTGCAACATGCGGGGTCCCACCTGCCAAGAGTGCTGGCAATGTTCTTCACGTTTTGCATCAGGCATTCTTACCTGCCAGACGAACTGATGAAAACGATCGTCGTGCCACTCGTGAAGAACAGAACCGGTGACGTAGCGGACAGTTCTAATAATTATAGGCCCATATCGCTGGCTACCATAATCGCCAAGGTATTGGACAGTTTGCTTGATAGGATTCTAAACAAGCACCTTGATCTGCACGATGCACAATTTGGCTTCAAAACCGGTTTATCCACAGAGTCTGCCGTGTTGTGTCTCAAGCAAACTGTACAGTACTACACTGAAAGGAGGACGCCAGTGTATGCGTGCTTCCTAGACTTATCCGTTCGATTTGGTAGCCTACGACGTACTTTGGAACAAGCTGGAGTGCGAGACTGATCTACCTGGCGAAGTTATTAATATGTTTAAATACTGGTACAATAACCAAACCAATTACGTCAGGTGGGCGGACTCGCACTCAGACATGTATCGCCTTAAGTGCGGGGTGAGGCAGGGGGGCTTGACATCACCCAAATTGTTTAATCTTTTTATGAACATGCTGATCGTTGAACTCAGCAGTACCGGAATCGGATGCTCGATTGACGGAATCAGTGTCAATAACATTAGTTACGCTGACGATATGGTGCTGCTGAGTCCATCGATCAGTGCTCTCAGGAAGCTGGTCAGTGTGTGCGAGGACTACGCCGAGGCCCAGGGGCTCCGGTACAACGCAAAAAAGAGCGAACTGCTTGTGTTCAACCCGCGGGGTAGCAAACTTGATACAGTGCCGCCCGTCGCACTGGGTGGTACAAACTTAACCCGCGTATCAAAGTTTAAGTACCTGGGCCACTGGGTTACGGAGGAGTTGACGGATAACGTTGATGTTGAAAGGGAGCGTAGGGCGTTGGCAGTACGGTGTAACATGCTGACACGCAGGTTTGCACGGTGTACTACAGAAGTGAAGATTACTTTGTTTAAAGCCTTCTGTCAATCTTTTTACACGTGCAGCCTGTGGGTCAGCTACTCGCAGCGGGCCCTCAGCGCCCTGCGAGTCCAGTACAACAATGCGTTCAGGATGTTATTGGGTTTGCCACGTTACTGTAGCGCGTCGGCCATGTTTGCGGAGGCGCGTACGGATGGCTTTCACGCCATCGTGCGTAAGCGCGTTGCCTCGCTGGTGCGCAGGGCGCGTGGTAGTTCGAATGGCATCCTGAACGCATTGTCAAACCGGCCAGACTGTCCACTTACCAGACTATGCATCAGACTCCATGCGAGACCCAGCAGCCCTAAATAGGTATGGGAGGGTGGGACATGCTTAATAATTGTAATAATAATTGTAATGTTAATTTTTTATTTTATTTTATTTTGTTTAAATTGTGACATTATATTTGATAGTACTAACAATAGGTTAAGTTCATAATGTATACTAACTCATATGGACAGACGTCTGAAATAAATTATTCAATTCAATTCAATTCAATTGTACGTTCGTTAGGAAGATCTAAATTTAAAAATAATAATGTCGAAATATACACTTGAGTTGACCTAACGCGCGTACGAAACCTTACGTGATTACGCCCTGTGCATGTGGTCACAATTTCTGTGTCCCCGCGCTATATGTAACATAGTTAAGTTGCGTGTGAGTTGTACGAGTTATAGTTAAGTTGTTCATATTCTGTTTGTCTGTTTCACCGACTCAAATCATATGATTATTTTGCGTCGTCTCCACTACCCAAAGGTTGTCTGGAAGAGATCGCTTTTTAGCGATAACACCGCCCCCTGTTGTCTACAATTGATTATGTTCAATTTACCTCCGTTTTTCTATTGTGTACTATTTCTGGGAGAAATAAATAATATTTGTATTGTTGTGGTGTACCAGTATGAGTTTTTACATCGTACCTACGCAGAGGGGTAATAACGTAACGTTCCAAACGCGCGTTAGGAGAATATAATTAACTGACATTATTTCATATAAAAGTGACATTTAGATGACGCGCGTACATTGCGTTACGTGATCGACCTGCAGTGCACTTACATCACACGAATGCATTAATAGTTCGACCGGATAGCTCAATTTGATACGCTAACTGAAACGGTTCGGTGAAGGAAAACATCTTGAGGAAACCGGTCTAATCCCAATAAGGTCTAGTTTTCCCTCTGGGTTGGAAGGTCAGATGGCAGTCGCTTTCGTAAAACTAGTGCCTATGCCAAATCCTGGGATTAGGTGTCAAAGTGGACCCCGGGCTCCTTTAGGGGCATTACCGGGAATAACGCTAGGAGGATGATGATAGGAAAGGTTAAACCGATCTTAAATATGGCGGAGATGAAAACCAATCTACCCACTTAACTACGCTATTAAAGTTAAAATCCTTGAAGCACTAAATAAGTACGTAGGTAAATTTAATTCGCGAACTAAACCACGTTGAGCTGAAGTTGGGAGTGTTTGCCGATACAAATTAAAGCGAGTCGGTGCAGGTGGGGCGGCAGAGTGAAAAGAGTATTGTAACATCGGTCTGTATTTGTGTGCGCACGAGCAAATATCTATAAAGCATTGCCGTAGTAACGCGTTTTGACGTATTTCAGAATCAGAACTTGATATATTATCAATTAAAGTATGACATCTTTATTTCAACCAGCATTTATTACAAGTATTTACATAGTGAAATATATTTGGCGTATTGAAATCATTGAATGTTTGTTCCTCCATCAAGTAGCGCCAATGTTGTCTCTTACAGAACCGCTTAGCCAACTATTTGCTTGATCGAGATGCAATGACAATGATCCGGAGCTATTGGTATAAGCAAATTATATCTATAGTTAAAAATCCAAATTTTTAATTTGGAATACACGCTGCTGTTAGGTTGGAACCTCCAAAGGTTCCAACCTAACAGCAGCGTGTATTCCTCTGATGAATGTTCAAAGAGTTGCAGAAAATCTTACATTCTAGAAGAGCTTATAAAGCAGTGATACTTAGATATATTTAAAAAAAAAAAACTGTAATAATACTCGAATGATATTGCAGTGGTTGCTTGACAATCATTGCATAAAACAAAACATATAAGCTGAACTCGTTTTTTTTTAACAGCTTAAAAAAGACCTTAACGAATTTGCGATAAAAAAACCATGCATTTAAATAAGTAATAACATACATAAATAATGCCTGTTTGTTCGTACCTGACTTTACAAAACTGTAATAACTGTTATAGTTATAAAAATACATTACTTCCTTTCCTTTTACTATGTCTGTAACATGCCGTCAAAACAGCCGCTCTAACGGGTTTAATTCTACTAAGTGCCCGTAAATTTTACAGGAAAACGTGACAGATAAACGAATTTGGTAAGGCGTAACAGGATTGTTTTTTTCCAATCGGCAATACAGGAAATTTGCGAATACTGCACGAGTTGGAACGAAACTTTGTTAATTTGTCAAATTATATTAAATTTTCAATTTACTAGTGAAAAGGAGCACACTTCACAACGAGTTGTTTTGAATAATTTTAAGCTACGCGAGACATTGATACAGAATCTGCAGAAACAATGTCGTGTAAGAGGATATTTATTGCAAATGGACTATATATTTTCATAATAATTCATAATTATAAGTCGACAATCATAATCATAAGATTACGTAAAACATACTAATAGCATAAAACTAAAGCATAGGTACAACAAATTGTACATAGTTGCCCACACTACACAAATCAAGTAGGTCCAGTCTATCTCGTACTAAATTCACAAAATTTATAAAGTTGTGCTCCATAAGCCATTTGAGTCGTGATCTAGCCGGCCAATGATAGTGCATTGAAATGCTGCTATTTTGGTTCTCTCCTGAAAGCCAGTGAAAGGCTTACCATTTGCCTGTAGGTTAAGCAAGGAAATCTCTAAGGTTTAAGAATGAAACAAGACTCTAGTTAGTACAGGTGGTATATTTCCTCACAACACTACGCTCTTAGCTTAGGGTACATAAGGTCCTCGGAACCCTCTATAGCGCAGTGCATGTGGGGAACATCACTACTCTCTCTAGGGTCGCTTTATATAAGTCCGTTGGTGATAAGTGATGATTTACCTACGATGCCTGAAGGGCTGTTAATAAGCTATGACAAACTCACTCAGACGGGGTTGCCAGAAAGGCGGGTACTTCCTGCAGGGAGTCCTTAGGCCCGAGGCTCCTGGGACAACTGATCCAGTTTCACGTTCGCCTCTGGGTTCTCCTGGAGGAGGCTATCTGCGACCACAGCTTCCCGGGGTCCCGCCGAGAGTAGGGTGTCGTCTCGGGGTGAGTTCCTCACACACCGGTGTTTGCGCGCCGGTACGTGGAGACCTCTCCGCCCACGAATAACCTCTTCTCCATCACACGAAGAAAATATCTTTATAATATATCATATAATTAATTATAGCATCCCACCTGAAAATTAGACCTTTATTAGTGGCGTTTTTCCAGGCTTCTAAGATTGGTCTAGTCGACGTTATGATTTCTTTACTGAACCGTAAGCAGTGTTTTCCTCACTGCCCTCCCGTGACACGTCGGCAAAAGCTCAACCGTGTTGCAGCTATCTGTAACATTTACTTCATTAGAACGGTTTCGCCAAATTTCTCTGGTTTGAAGGTTGAGCAGAATGACCTACGTTGATGTATTCCTTTCCTTATTCTGGGCCAAATATCTTATCTTCTAAACACGTAACATTTTATAGAAGTCGCCTGCTGTCCTGAAACAATCGTAGAGGTTATATCACTTCGTTTCTATTATTTCTTCTAAATCTTCTCAGGTTCATATGATATTTTACCTCTGTCGTCTGTCCCTTACGCTTCCGGCTCAATCGGGTGCCTCTTGCCACCGATGGCCACGGATTCTTCTCCTCGAGTCTGTCCGCACTTTCTCCTCAGCCTCCATTCTCATGGGAAGTGACATTTGACAGTAAGTGTCACTCTGACAGCTCTCGGGATTGTTCCGGGTCCTTGCGTTTATATGCAGTTAATACAGGGCGTTTTTTCCAATGTGCTCAATATTTGTGAGGCGTTTCCTTGAGTATCGCACAGATGGCAGTAGAGGTAGGATTTGCCGTGTGACAGCATCTGTGATATGCGCCGAAAATTGGTTGTATACGAGAGGTCCCGTTACATAGGTGAGTTTGCCAGCCTTCGCCAGTCTATGCTTAACACCGACAAATTTGTTAGCGTTACGCAGATTACGACCGTGTATATCTTGCTCCTCTCGTGTATTCCTGTAAATGACATCGGACGTAGCCACCTGATATATTCATCGTCATCCTTTTCAGCCCGTAATTGCCCACGGCTGAGCATAGGCCTCTCTTCGAGTACGCCACCTTCCCTATCCTGAGCTACTCTAAGCGATCCGCTATCTTCCTTATATCGCCCACCCATCGAGCTGGTGGACGGCTGACGCTCCTTTTACCTAGAAGTGGCCTCCAATCTGACACGTTTTTGGTCCACCTACCATCATTCTGCCTGGCAAGGTGTCCTGCCCAGGTCCACTTGAGTTTGGTAAAGGTATCTCCAACGTCGCTTGAAATATCTGAACTATTACTGCTACTTATATTCGTACCTGTATGGTGTCCACAAAAGGCCCAAAAGCCTTCCACGGGCTGAAGATGATGTTGTTGTTCTCGTCGCCGGGGGCCGGAGAGCTGCGATACGGCGAGTCTATGGACACCGCGGGGCTTGGCAGGATGCGCTGCTGGATTATTGGCTTTCCTTGGATCTGCAACACGAGAGATTTTAAAATTTTAGTTAATGTGAATACGTAGTATGTGACGAATGGTGGAAATGTAGGATTTATCGTGAATTAGGTCCGAATGTGATAATTTCGTTATTTTATGGTTGGGTTAGGTGAGGCTTGGTTCTTGAGAGTATGTACTAGATATGACACACATTCAAATGCACATATATGACCTGCCGAAAACAATGGATACAACACAACAACTGTCATGTTTGCCGACGACGTGTCGCTCTTGCTGGGCTGTAAATGTAACGAACGATTAAGGCAAATTCTCCAAAACGGAATGACTTACTGAGTTCAATCTGCAAATTAACGAAAAACAAAGGTTCAAACAACAATTCACGCCAATCCAGAAAAAACCCTTAGAAATTAAGTTGGAAATCGTTAAGCAAAATATTGAGGAAGTTACCGAATTTACATTGTTTGGGCTAACATTAGACACGGGCATAAACTGGAAAACCCATATTCAGGATATAATAGCTTAAATGTCGAGGTTTGTTTATGCGCTGAATATTTTGAAAATAAATACAAATTTAGAGTCTGCACTAACAGCACATTATGCATATGCCTATGCGTGGCTCCGTTATGGCGTGATCATATTTATTTAGAAATAAGTACTGAAATGAGAACTGAAAGAAAGAAAGAACTGAAATGTATCCGTATCAAGACGCAAAAGCGCTGTGTTTTCGTTTGGCTTTTGCTCACTTATAAATACACATTTATTACGCTATCGGTGAGGATCTGTTATTAGCTCACTGTCACTACTGTTTTAAGCTATTGTGTAGTATTTTAGCTGACGATATTCCTATATAAATGAATAAATAAATAAAATATGAGGTGATAACATTAGTGCCCAGGACCTGTTAATAATGCAAAAGAAATGTGTCCGGGTCCGAACGAATACACATTTAAGCCTTGACATCATGGAAGTAAATATTTAAAAATTATGTTTCATTCATAAAATTTGCACACCTTTATCCAAAAAAAAAATATTTTTAAGATCCTGTTAGCGAATAAACTATTTCATTTCATTTCATACATATTTTAATCAGTACTTTTTGTGGGAAAACATTCAACCTTATCCCAAACAAACAAATATGCTGGTAAAATAAATAGTAGGTTCTTAAATCAGCTAGTCATACCAAATGCGAGGATGTCTATGTGTAGAAAAGGCCCTCATTTATCGATGTACCGTCATAACAAATAAGATTCCCGACCGAATCTAACACAAACAAAATGATATGAAATTTAAAAAGAACTTGAAAAACTTACTATTTAACAAAGCATTAAGTACTACTTAATAGATGAATTTTTAAAAGATCTAGCATTGAAAAAATGTTTCTAGCCTAATAGTATTAATATACTGGGTGGAAAGGCACGACGATCCTTTCCGCAAAAGGGGGATTGTTTAGATTTAGCACTGTATTTCCTCTAAGGAAACTAGGCTCATATTCATAAGCCTTTTGAAGTTATACGCAGTTAACTTTTAATGCAAAATACTGCAAGTCACAACCCTCATTAGGTTCAGTAACATTTTAACAATAACACAAGGGTCAGTGACTTTTATCAATGCGTAAGTATATACAATTATTAGTACGAAGTAATAGTAGGGTTGTCACTAAGAAGAACATTAATTAATTTTAATATTTTTACTAATTATTCGTAAAAAAAATCTAAACATTGCGAATCAATTCTCCATCACTTAAACTAACCCCCCTTTGCGGAAAAGATCGTCGTGCCTTTCCACCCGGTATGACGGCGCGCGATTCACTATTTCAATGATTTGTATTGGAATTCAATTAATCGAGTAATCGTCAATAATGTTGACTAGTATTGAGAAGTTAATAATTTCTTTAAGTGGGTAGTTGTCGAAATTATTGACATCAAGTTGATTTATTATAAGAGCGGGTAACCCTGAATGCAGTTGTAGTGTCATGGCGGCGCGGAAGGTCATTCGTTGACAGCACCCCGCCCGTGATGGTCGCTTGCAAACCCATTGGCTCTTTAATCGAGATTTTTTATTACAATCCTGCAAAATTTTCGGTGTTAGTGAATTAATTCAAATAGTATACTGATGATAATACGTGATGTCAGATCCGCCGTCACACACGCCTATTCGGCCTCCCTATCCCTCGACATATCTTTTTATTTTTATCACTGATTATAATAACAATAATAAATACTCTTTACAGCACATATGGTGCTACTCTACTTTCCCGCACTAGTGCGGAAAAGTGCACTTTCCGTGCATATGTCGAAAGTTTAAAGAGCCATATGTACAGTAAAACGTTATACGATACACGTGCGAATAGGTAATTCGCAACTCGTGTCGATTTAAAACACTCCCTTCGGTCGTGTTTTAATTTATCACCACTCGTTGCGAACTTCCTATTTTCGGCACTTGTATCGTAAATAACTATTATTGCACCACGACAAGAGAGAAAATAAATAAAAAATAAAATTATCATTTAAATTTGCTTAATAAATAATGGTAACAACAGGCGGTCTTATCGCTTTAAAGCGATCTCTTTCAGACAACCTTTGTATAGCAGGAAACATTGGAACTAGAATTTTTAACAGGTAATGCAGGAATTCATCAAGAAGACCATACTAACACATCAATCTTTCAAATATTTCTAAACAGGACACCTTAAAATACATACCTAATAAATTAATAAATACGCAGACATATATACAACCATACAAACACACATACATACTTACATACAATACATAAAAGGCAACTTAAGGGAGAGACAGGTAATATAGGTAGTAAAAGTATGACGAAGGTCTCTTATTTTCGCTCTCAGCTTAAGTGGCTACCTATTCGTTATCGTCGTAACGCTCATGTCCTGACCCTTCCATATAATGTTCTGTTTCATCCCGCTACACCCCGCTACCTCAAAGAACGATTTAGTTTCGTCAAGTCGGCCAGGTCATCCCAAAATTTTCTTCTCACTGTTCCGTCATCCTCTTCAAAATTCTTTAATTGCTCGTTTACATTCAAAGCCATTCGACTCTGGAATTCTCTGCCCGTGGATTTGAGGCGAGCTAAATCAGTCGCTTCTTTAATTAAAAGCTCATCTTAAGGAGCACTATCTGTCTCTGCCATGATTCCTCATAGATACTATTTTTCTTATTATTATTATTTTTAAATCCGCCTCTATGGTTAACACTATATTATGTATTTATGTAGGAATTTATGTATGTTTATTGTATGCCTTATGTGTGTATGTTTATTATTGATGTAATTGTGTATGTTGGAAGTTGGAAGTTAGTTTACTTCCAATTTTGCCACCTACCTATTATGTAATTTTTTGTTGCTATTTCTCCGCTACTTAAAGGTTGTCTGGAAGAGATCGCTCTTTAGCGATAAGACCGCCTGTTGTCAACATCTATTTTTTAATAAGTTATTATGTTTATTGCATTCATGTTTTGAGGTGTGCAATAAAGAGTATTTGTATTGTATTGTATAGTGTCAACAGATTTTTGAAAATAGGAAGACATTTTGCACACCTTATATGCATTCCACAACTGAAGAGCCCGAAAGGTAAATGAGCTATTATAAAATTTGGTAGATGAAGGTGTTGGGGTGAGAAGATGGTTTTGGTGATTATCTTTTGTTCCGTTTGTAATGTAATCCTCAAAATATTCATAGTCTTATGAAAATTGAAATAAAATTTAAATATTTTCAACCGACGAAAAAAACGGAGGAGGTTCTCAAGTCAACGCGTATATATATATTTTTTTTATGTATGACCACGCATATTTTTTTTACAGAGTAGTCCGATTTTGATAATTCTTTTTTTAATAGAAAGGGTATACCTTGAAGTTGGTCCCACATAATTTTCAAATAAAAATTTCAACCCTAAGGGTAGGAAAACAGGGGATGATTGATTGCTTACTTACCGATTGAAATGTATGACCACATATTATGCAGAGAGTAATCAAAAATATTGCAAGTAACTAGTAATTTAGTTAGTAATTAACTGAAGTAAGCCACAGAAAATTGAAAAATAAAAACTTTTTAACAAAAAAAATAAATCTCCGAAAAAAAAACTGTAAAGCAAAAAATTATTAACCTTTTTATTTAGTTTAATAACTAAGTTCTTAAATTAATCTAAGTGTACCTAAGTAATTTTGAGTCGGCGCCATCTCAAAATTACTTAGGTAGGTACCTACACTTGGACTAATTTAAGAACTTACTTATTAAGGTTTATAAAGAAGGTTTAATTTTTTATATGCTTGTTTGGCGCTGACTCAAAATTATTTAGGTACACTTAGATTAATTTAAGAACTTAGTTATTAAACTAAATAAAAAAGGTTAATTATTTTTTGCTTTTCAGTTTTTTTTCGGCGGTTTAATTTTTTTGTTAAAACGTTTTTATTATTACTAATGTTAGGTAGTAATTGTGTCAATGCACGTAGACTTTACCAAGGTTCATATATTGGATTCTAATGTGTTAATGTAATACCTTGGTTAACAACATAACGCAATAAATAAACGAAAACGCCCGCCGCGAACAAATTATGGAAAAAAAAGTATTTTATATGAAGGTGCTCAATTATTTAATAAACTTCCCAAAATTATTAAAGAAACTAAGTCAATGTCCCGATTCAAATCCTTACTCAAAAACCATGTTTTAACTTATATAAAATGACACTAGGTAAGTCGAATTAAATTACATTAGTAAAAATAAAATACGCATTAAAAACAATATATAATATGACCTGATATTATATCCCTTCAGCTGTGGCGAAAAAACATGGCCGCTTTTCCACGTCTGTGGCACCCTCAGAGGGCCGCTCCACCGACAAGGTTTGTGGGGTGAAGTGAATTGGTAAAATTAATTTTTCTTTAGTTTTTTACATAATCACAGCCAAGATTTTGGATGAAACTCAATCTATATTACATTATCTAACTGCAACGATATATCATCGTTACATTAAAGTCGTATTAAGGCTATCTAGCTGACTTCTTCACCAGGCCACCGAAGCTTACGACATATTTTGTTTATTTTAAATATGATAAATTGGTTTTTTGGAGTGCTTAATTTGAAGAAATCAGTGTTATACTTATTCTAAAAACATAAAATGGCAGGCTCATGAGTATTTTTTTTACACTAGATCATTTGAAATATTCTACCAAAATAATGCCTACACTCAGAAGTTGCTCGTGTGGGCATCGATTTACATGTTTATATCTGAAGTGTTTTATGCTGTATGTAATCAAATTCATCCCAAAACAATACATTTGGATCATCAACTAGGTGTAACCGAAGCGCTTTTTAATGTAAGTGCAGCAGGTTTTATGTGAGAGTAAAATGAAAAAAGTATGTGTACTTTCATGCAAAATAACCTCTTCCAAACAACTGCAATTATCACAGCAACTATATGTTTCGAACCAGACAAATTAGGTTTCTCAATATTCCCATTAAGTAAACTTTTAGTTTAAATTATAATATAACCGTCAGTTAAGCAAAAATCACATCAAAACATGATCTAAAACAATATAAATCAAGGTCAGGATTAGTATGGAGTGCGGATCGTAGTGACGTCACGAGGTATTATGTGGTCATCCCTCGGAGGGAATTTCCTGGTCTGTTAACGGCCCTCTGAGGGGTTTGTTATGATTGTTACCTATTTCAATCGATATATTTACTTTCGGGCCATTGTTAATCCATTTAAGTTCATTTTAAACAAATGTATGATAACTAACGGTAATTTTAATAGCTACAAGTAATATTGAATTATTAGAAAAGCGCTAAAAACGTGTTGCGAAATTTCGACCATGAGTAGGTATGTAGTGTTAATAACGGGTTTATTACAGTTAACCCGATAAAATAACACTTCTTTTTATGTAATTCTAAAGTTTACTTACATAACAAAAACTGTCCTTCTGGCACTAAAATTCAGCACTAAACCCACAAATTTTCGCGCCACTGACTGTTTTAGACTAACAATCAAAATTATTTTTTCCTCCATTGGCCATTGAAATTTTTGCTTGCTAGCTGTCTCGCTTCATTGGCTATACGTTTCATTGGATTAAAGCGCGATCGATACACGAATCAGGGTTTTATTTCTAAGAAAGTAAGCAAAGCCATTGCGCCCCTCCGAGGGGGGCTCCACCGACCTGCAGGTAAAAATATGAAGCCCACAGAGGGATGACCACAGCTGAAGGGATATCTAATTATTATATTAAAATACGGTATAGAATATCAACGCTAACAAGCATATAATATGTACACAATTAAAAACACACACACATAAAATGTAAGTACGAAATTATTGATTTATAATTATTGTATTGAATTATACGTATGAAAAATGCATTAGGTGCAATCAATCTATCTTGAACTACGCTTAGCGTATGCATGCCGCTTCTAGATGTCCCTACTCCGTGTATAACTTGTTTTGCACATGTTTATCGCTTGCTGCCCGCTTAGCGCGCGGTCAGTAATGATTGTTGTATAACTACCCTTTTTTTTCTAATAGTTATTAAGTCTGTTTGCTTGTGCGCTCGTTAACGAGCTATAAAACTATTTTGTATTTATCTCATGTAAAGTGAATTGTACATTCTTGTGTGAATAAATGATCTAAAATGAAATCGTCTGAAATAATTTCTTTTTTCGGTGTATTGAACAAGACCCAAGAAATAAGCTATAAATCCATTAATAATAGCGAACTAAGTATACTTACATCTAACCTAAAGAACCATATTTAAAAAATATATGTTTAGCCATTTTTCACCCACTCAATTAGTTGTTGATACTTGGAAAGCACATTTTTTTCTTAAATAATATGAAAAAGCGTGTATAAAACTTATCTTAAAACTAGAAAATTACGAAAAAATATAAATATCACGATAAATTTCATTTTAAAATTAATACAGTGTAAGCAAGCACCATTGGAACTGAAAAACAATCAAGACTCCCTACAATAACAAGCCTCAGCGCCCACGATATAAAAATAAACAGAACATTTTCCCAGTATTTGAATATCTTATCGTTCGTATCCGGAATTTATTTGACACACATGTCAAAGCTTCTGGAAATGAAATTGGGTGCCATCAATCATACTGTCAGTTACATGAACAAGAAAATTAGGTGGCAATTTCGTTTGAACCCGAAAAAAAAAATATTGTGAAGGTAGAAAAATGGTATTTTATTACGTAAGTAATTGTAATAAGACATATCTTAGTTGCTTTATGACATATTAATGTAGTAATGGGGTGAAGACTTGAAATGTATTATAACTTCAAAAGAAAAAAGACAAAAGAATAAGACTCGCAACGAAAATCCCTTTCAGAAATCTCAAAAAATTACGAAGCTACAACTGTTTTACTATTATTGCCTGTTCCCCTAGCGAGCACCGAGCGTCAAACTAAATGACAATCGTTTTATATGAAGGTAAGTTTTGCGAAAAAGGGACATATTTCATTAAACTTTCGACACTTGTAACTTTGCGATATATACAGCGTCCCATTACTTTTTTCTCCATTTGACAATATTTTCAATCCTTTTTCGAGATTCTTACTTACTTACTCTTGATCTTGGCCTCCGATACGAGTAGGCACCAGTGCGTCCTATTCTGTGCGATCTCTTCCCAGCACGTCTATCATGGGACGGCCGCGACATACTCTTGATTTTTCTCGCACTATACCTCTTGTTCTAAGTGTTCTAATAAGAAAGAAACGGATAGTGCGAGAAAAATCGAAAGAGCTCGCGCGCCGTCGCGTGATAGCCGTGCAGTTTTGCGTGCAACCTTTCTGTACCTCGTCCTTCCAACGATATCTAGGCCGACCAACCGGTCTTTGACCACTCGGCCGTCCTAAGTAGGCTCTCTGCACCGCCCTATCAACCACTTACTTATTTATGATTTATAGTTGATACATTTTCGAGATTCCTAGGCTCATCCGAAATTTTGAAAAGCAAAGAATTGCGGTCGGTTCTGTATTGTTCTCTCTCTCTGTTATCTCTGTCATTCCGGTTTTGAAAGTCAGAGACATGAAAGTATCCTTGTAACATGCTGGGGACAGGTCACATTTTTAAAAGCCGGCATTTTCCTAAGCGCCGCGCCGTTTGTGTTTGCGATAAACGGATGCATATAAATTGATATACTTAATTTTTGACGCGCACTACGTAAGCTGTCACGTGGTCCTAAGTTGGATATAAAATCAAACGTGATCGCTAGTTAGAAGATCCTAAACGTCGTCCTATTTCAACCTAAAGTCGTCGTCAATGGACTTTACTATGTAAACAAACCGCCATATTGAAATTGTCTCTGAATTATGACTTTAATAGCGATGGGGAAGACACTTACTGTGTACTCTTTAATGTCAAAATACATCGAATATTAAAATATCGAAAGTAAAAAACAAGTAGGTATTTTAGTCATTATAACTTTACCCCACTGATAAAACAGTACGATTCTTTACCCACTCATAAAGCTACCGCGTAGTGTATAAAACCGCGATGGCAGGTAGAGAGCGTGAGTTGGGTAGTATGTAGCGGCTTTACAATATCACTAACTTTAGTCACAACACTATCATAGATAATTGTAGAACTTAAAATAAACAAAAACGTCATTGCATCAGGGCACACATACCTAACTTATGAAACCATTTTAAACTTTTAATGAAATATCCAAGATTGAGTTATATATTTTAGGGGAACATGACGGTTCAATAGGGTATAGTGTCAGTGGTGTTTGATGAGGTGATGTGAAAATTAAAGGAGAAACAGCGACAAAACAAAGTTACGTCCTTTCTTTACATAGATAGCAAAGTCCATTGACGATGACCTTAGTTCATATTCCAGGTTCGTGCTGTAAATTATATTAAACTTGTCAAATTTTCAACTCCCGGGTGATCGAGGGCATTTTATTAAATTGTAAACTTTATTTGGGTACCGATTTTTGTTTTTATTCAATTCTAGTAACAAATAAAGCTAAATAATATTTAAGTTAAACTTGAAACAGTAACAATGTCAGACGGTCGCTTGAATATTTCTGAAATGAAATTTGATATAATTCTAAGCAGCTTATTTTATTTATTTTACTTTAAGTTTTTCGGAACTTATGTAGGTACGGAATATGTACCGTTAGCTTTTCCGCGAAGGAAAACATCGTGAGAAAACCGGTCTAACCCAACAACGTCTAGTTTTTGCTCTGGCTTGGAAAGTTAGATGGCAGTCGCTTTCGTAAAACTAGTGCCTGTGCCAAATCTTGGGATTAGTTGTCAAAGCGGACCCCGGGCTCCTTTAGAGCACAACCGGGAATAATGATAGACGGATGATGATGATAATCGTAGATAAAACACAAACAAAGAAATGAAAAACGACATAACTAGAATATACGCAACTAGTACATAATTGATAAAGATGTACTTATTCCTAAACATATAAAATTTATTAAGGCTTGTGTACCCATAGGTAGTGGTGTGTACTGCACGCCGTGATTCTTAAAAAGAAGAAGCAAGCGTAAGAAGACTGCGTTTAAAAAAATCACAGAAATCGTGACTTTCACGACCTTCTGATATATTAAAAATGAATTTAATGAGTTCAACAAAACAAAATATACTCGCTGTCGATTGAGTTATGAAGGAAATATTAGCTTCTGTGCCACCCTTTTCATAGATCATTATTTGTAATATTGTTCGTAAGCGACCGTATGCCCAAAAATTCCCATCTTTTTCATGGTCTCATCTTATTTTAACAATATACTTACTATTGATTTATGTTATGACTGTCCTAATAATATCCTTTTGGGACCTTACAATTATCATGCATTATACGAGTCTCTACCGCTCGCTTCACAATTGTATCAAGTGTATCCCTCGCCATAAACAACCACTTGACAGAAACCATTTATCCAAAACATGATGGTCTCTAACATTCCTTAAGTTTTTTGCCAAAGTACCAATGTATATATAGATAACACATATTACAGTATATTACGTATTTCAGTATTTGTTTCAAATATTGTTCGCGCGTCAACATATACTATAATCACAAATAAAAACAGAAACCTCCAATACCAGTAAGTCGAGCATACCGAAGACTTATTAGTCCAGTGTCCAGTAAAACGCGAGATTTTAAACTTGGAATCAATATTTTTCCAGTGGTAAGTATCTAATTACCTACGTATCTATATTGTTGATATTCTGGTGTTTTAAATGTTGTTTAAAAAAAAAGTCGGAGTCCAAATTAAAAGTATGAGCATTAGTTTTGAAACAGATATCAATAAATAAATGTGACCATTGAACAATTTGATTGGTGTCTTACCAAAACAGTCAGCCGTGCAAAAAAGTCAGTACATAAACGCAGTATTTATAACAAAAAAAACGCAATGATATTAAGGGGGAAAGGCTTTAATTTGTTTGTGATATTTATGAATAAATATATTTTCGTTTACATTTTCAGATATTAAAAAAATTACGAGTTATTCATTAAGTGGAAGGAAGAAAATTAAGCTAATAACTTAAAATGTGATTCTGGCTTGTTTCAACCATCCGCGCCAAATAAAGCATTATATATACTCAACAAAGCAAACGTTAAAATAAAGAACTATACAAATTTAATGACATCGTTAAAGAGAAAATCGGATGGCTACAAAGGAAAGAACCCACAAATATTCAGCAGCGATGAATGTAAATAAATGCTGCCAGTATTAGATAACATAACTTTATTTCAGAATTAGATTATAAAGATTTTCTGTGCATTCACTTCCTCCTAAGAGTCAAATTCAGACATTCAACAAACAAAAAATGTACCCGAGAAATCAACAAAAATATCCCTTAACAAATGCACGAATATGAATGGTACCGTTAATGTTTCTTAATTTTAAACTTATTTTGTTGTTTGATTTTTGAGTATAGAACTATACTTCTTTACTTCTTTCGACCCTAATAGCCAAACCCTGCGGCTCGATCCGTCTAATTCATACTCGGTCAGTATGGCTTCCTTACTGTTCTCTGCCGTAATGTAAATTAATCACAAACAAATACAGATACCTCAAATAAACACTACTATAAGAATCATTTTCAACCATACTCAAATTAATAATTTATACATTATAAAATAAATATATACATATTATAATCACAAAAAAATACGGAAACCTCAAGTAAACACTCCAATAACAACTTAACAACTCAATGAGACGACCGACACTTTTATTGCAGTACAAAACGAGCACGCGCCCTGAAATTGCGCCACATAAAGGGCACCTTCCTGCAGAGACCGTAAGAGATAGTGTTTTTTTTTGTTCATAATGTTTTTTTTTATTTTTTCGATATCACTTTTCATTTTCAAGATATTGCCGAGTTTGTACGAAAGGACCCCAAGAAAAAGCGTAATTTTTCGTCATTTTTGAGATTTTACAAAAAGCTATATTTTTTTATCCATGGGGCATCTTTTGACATCTCAATCATCCACGTAGCCCTAAAACTCAGGAGACCAGGGCGATGTCTCACTTTCGCCGAAATTGGGTGCTATAGGTACGGGCTATACTGAAGAAATTTAAACAAAATATAAAAACAAATAAAAAAATGACAATATTTGATAACGTACGTAACGTACACGTACTTGTAGGCAAACTCAATACCCCGAGGGCTTTTTTCATTTTTTCGATATTGCTTTTCGTTTTCAAGATATTATTGCTGATTTTGCACGAAAAGACCCCAAAAAAATGCGTCATTTTTCGACATTTTGGCGATTTACAAAAATCTATAATTTTTTACATTTAGATTTAGATTTAGATTTATTTATTACACGATAAAAATTACAATATACATTTGCACAAAATGTCAAGATTATAAGAATTTCTACCATGTTCGTCAATTATAATATTAAAAACTTAATGTGTCAACTACAAATACAAAATATTATATTACTCTATCTCCCGCAAAGGATCGTCATTCATTATACACAATAACTTAATAGAATAATAATAATAATGTCCATAACATTGATAAATATTATGTTAACAATAATAAATGTCAATTTATGGCCACAAAATACGCATTTAGAAGGCCATTTCCATGTATTCTTTAACGGAGTACAGAGGGTTTTCCAACAAAAGATTTCTCAGTTTGCGCCGGAATGTTTCGTCACATGGTTCATTCTTTAAATTGGCTGGTAGGTGTTCATAATAGGTGGGTCCGATGACGCGGGGGTTCTTTGTTGAAAGCGCCATGCGACGAGGAACCGTTCTCAAGCGCCCAGTAGAACGGAGTTGTTTCCCCGGCACATCAACATGCACAAACTGGGAAATATTGTTTCTCACAAATAACAAACAGTCAAATAAGTATTGTGAGTAGTGAGTCATAATGCGTTGAGATTTGAAGAGTTGTCTACAGGGGTGCCTATGTTTTACTCCAACAAGTGTACGGATTGCTCGTTTTTGCACGATTAACACCCTTTTAGCTTTACCCCTTTAGATCCCCCAGACAAGTGTGCCATAAGAAAGAAGAGAGTGAAAATAAGCAAAGTACACCTGTTTCAATGCCTCCCCTGAGATCAGTGGTTTCAGTTTTCTCAACGCATTTTGTAGTCCTTTGCCAAACGGCATCTTTTACCTAAAACTCACGTGACTAGGGCGATGTCTCACTTTCGCTGAAATTGGGGGCTATACTGAAGCGATTTAAATAAAATTTTCAATGTTAAAAGTACGGTGTAGTGGTGAACACGCGAATATTTAATAGAAGTAAATACGTAAATACATAGAAAACATCCAAAACGTGAAACAATTATTCATGCGCATGCTTTTGCCTTTTTGTAGTTAGACCACCAGCCAGTCTATAATAGGATTTTTAATTAGGCGAACTAACTTGACAGTTCATTGCACACGAATGTTGCTACAGTTTCGCTATTGCTGTTAATGTCGATATTTAAAAAATCCAGTTCATACAAGAGGTTTAGTAAAAGCAGTCTGTATACTAGTGTTGTCATCATTCTTGTACTTTTGTAAAAGTTATGTAAATAATAGCTTGATAGAAATTTGGTTTCTAAAGAGACCTTTGGGCTATTATTGTATGATTTGCCAATACGAATAAGATTTATATATTCTGATCCACCATCCGTGATACTGGAAGGCAGCTGAGAGACTAATTCTATTTATTTCTTACATTCGTTTTCTACTACTGACACGGTTGGTGGACGGACTATGCAAGGTAGGTTCCTACTTTATGAATTCAAATTCCTAATTAAACGGTAAAAATAAATATGTAGATTCTGGTAAAGTTATCAACATCATCATCATATCAGCCGAAAGAGGTCCAATGCTGGACATAGGCCTCCCCCAAAGAGTGCCAAAGTGACCGGTCCTGCACCACCCGCATCCAGCGAACTCCAGTTAAGTTATCAACATAAAATAGATATATTATTAAACAATGTATACCTACAAGATGTCTAAAACATGATTATTTTCTTATTGTATAAAACTTTTTCCATTATTACTATGATTTGGCTCCATCCTCGATATCTAAAAAAAGGGTGAAATTAAAAAGTAAAACTAGAGATTTTAGATAATAATTGTATGCAAGTCGTTGAGAGATCCTAATTAAAACCCATAGATATTATTATTTGTTTCTGTTAATCTTGTTACGTTACATCGTTTTGTTGTAATCACTCCTAACTGGATTATGGATCCCCAAGATCCAGACTCCACAAGGAGACGCCAATCAACGCCGCAGCCATCTACCTCAAGAATATCATCACCAAGTAAACGAAAGTGTCGAGCCTTGAGTGACACAGAAAAAATAATGGTGTATCGTTTAATGTACTCACGTATATAATGAAAAGTTCGATATCATGACTCGCGAGCAAGACGTGCCCGGCGATATATACGTCGACAAAAATGAGTGTGTACTAAAAACGTCCGAAATCCTAGGCATGTTGGGGCACCTGACCTGATACGACATGACAATTACATAAAAACTATAATTGAAAGAAAGATAGAAGGAATGAGAGGCAGGGGAAGACCAAGACGTGCGTTTATGGACCAAGCTAAAGAGAAAGTTAATGTAATGTCGTATAAAGAGCTCAAAACAGTGGCTGAGAGAAGAACAGAGTGGCGATTACTCCACCGTCAAGAGCCCGGCTCTTAAATTTACGTTGACGACGACAACGACGAAACTCTTTTATTTTTTACTAAACCTAAATGGAAGTGGCCACAATTGCCTGTAATGTAATAACAGCATTCGTTTTGCGTTGTATACCAGAGGCGTAACTTGTAAATGTCCGATTTACACCGTTTATCCCTAATATTACGCAAGTATGTTTGAGTGTGAGAGTTATCATGACTTATGATTACTTGATAAAATACAATTTGAATCAGATTTATAGTAGGTACAACGTTATATCGACATAAACCTGTCACTATTTATTTTTTCCTATGTCTGACAACATTTTCAGCTGTCAAGTGAGTTCGCGTAATCAAAACAAGAACGTTTCAATGTATGTAAGTAAAATATGAATAAAAGAGGATTTAAACTCCGTATGCTACAACCTGTTTCGTTGACGGGCTGTCAGGGCGACCTCTCAACGTGACTTCACACGCGTGTTGACGACATTTTGTAATAAAACGGCACCAGGGTCAACACGAACGTAAATTTTGAATTGCAGTTTGATTTCATTGTGGACGCTCTCCAATTGATGTGTCCTAATAAAACGACAATTATGGGGCCAACACGAACGAAGATTTTTAATTGCAGTTTGATTTCAATGTGTTTAGCACTCCTCAATTGATGTGCGCTGATAAAACGACACCCATATTGTGAACACGAACAAAATTTTTGAATTGCAGTTTCTTTACCATGTGTTTTACGCTCTTTGATTGATGTGCCTTAATAAAACGTCACCCGTGGGGTCAACACGAACGTTAATTTAGAATTGAAGGTTTTTTCCACGTGTTTTGCTCTCTCAAATTGATGTGCCCTATTAAAATAGCAGCCGTGGGGTCAATACGAACGTTAATAAAATTGTGAATTGCAGTTTGATTTAAATGTGTTCTGCGCTATTGTCGTTCTGTAAAATAACTTTAATTGACGTGCTCTAAAATAATGTGCCCGAAACACACATAGGTAAATATTATATTTTTTGCTAATCGGGACTTTATCGTGTTTGCTTGAACTCATTTATTTACCCGTGTGAAAATCGTGATAGTTTCAATATATACGCTGATAAAATTAATGTATATCTCAGAGCGATCATTGTCGTCTACCTGGTAGTCAATAAATAAAATTATCCATTCAAGATCTAAATTACTACTGTAATGTAATGTAATTTGTACGTGTGGACCGATGTTGTCTGAAATAAAGGATATTATTATTGCATTGCCCAAGTTATCGTTTAAATGATTGCGCGGTGAGTGGCACCTATGTATGATAACGTAACGAGAATTGGTATTTTCGTTGTAAACTTTTTTCTATTCAGCAAATTATGAATGAGCGACCGAAGCGAACGAAATTCTCCGTTTCTGCTTGGGCAAAAATGATTTCGTGTGTCCGGGGCCAGTCCGATTGTTCTCCGCCACATGTCGCATTTCTCAACCGATTCTCGTGAAATTTTGTGAACAGGTGCCATAGTTATATAAAGTTTTTTGGTAACAGGTTTAAAAAAAAAAAGATAGGTTTGCGAGTTGTTGAACAGCTCACGGAGCCAGTAATTACGTTAACTAGGTCACTTATTAAAACGGCTATTTTATGAGATTAATATTCCAAAAAGGATTTACCAAAAGTGACGTGTTTCTTGTCATTTTCAATTTATTTTAATGCGCTATCTGCTAAGCATGTTAGAAGGCCATGATGTAACAATTTTCTTTGATATTTTCTACCATTTTTCTCACGGTTATTGTGACGGACAAACATCAAATAAATAGTTGATTGTCCCACATACCAATTTAATTGGCAACATCCCGACCCGAGCCCGGGGTATCAGACGTCATTGCACGTCAGCGCACGTCATTGCACGTCACCGCACGTCGCCGACCCGCACGTGACTCCCGTCGCCCACACTCGCCGCTAAAATAACTCGAGTATTGCGTCCAGTAAGTGCTTTTTTTGCTCTTTTCCGTTTAGTATTGTTGATTTAAGAAATGTGTTTTACTGTTGGACAAATAACATTTGTGGACCCGGAAATCGTCGGTAAAGTAAAGGTTTGCTGTTGTTTATTACAAGGATGGATTTAGAAAGCTTTCGAATTTTGTACTTATTCCTAATTTCAATGACCTTTTTTACCCGATTAAGGCGAAGTCTTGGAAGGGTAATAATGTTAGCAGTCTTTAAAAATATCTTTTTAGGCATACTGCCATTGACCAATCTTGAACTTTGGATGAGTTCGTTTCAATCTACTTATAAATCCTGTATAAGTAATTAATGTATACTAATATGTATTAGAAAGAGTAAAAGTCTGTGAGACTGTAGCTTTGTAAGTTTCTATATAATGGGTAATCTCTGGCTGGACCCTCTGGACCTATTTTGTGAAGTTATTTCACCTGTAACAATATCCGAATGAGATCGAATCTTTGAGATAAAATTAAACCAGTTTACAACAAAAAAGGAAACCAAAACTCTTGATATACTTCGACAAAATTGGAATAGGATTAGCTGCTGAATTGAATAATCTTGACTATTAAGAATCTGTATTTAACATAGTATGTTAAGGGTGATTCTCCGAGGCCCTAATTTACGATGTCCGGGGGCTTATTTAATTCAACTCCTTAGTTTTCAAACTTGTTTTTTTTAGAGGTACCTTATATTTGTAGTCAACTGGGATATCAGTCGGTTTTTGTGTAACTGATTTTATTTATGAGTAAAAAAAAATAATTGCGTCAATCCTTACTACTCTGTCGTGTCCGTTCTTCAATTTCATTGAAACATATAGTAATATCTCAAATTCAGTTCACATTACAAGTAGTTTGAGTAACTACGTCGATAAATTATTAGACATTTTATTAGGTATTTAAATAAAGTAGAAAAATTTTACCTTTGTAATTATATGTGCAACTGAGGAAATAATATGTGTCCGCCACAAAATCCTTATTTCTCTGGAGCAAGTTTCAAACGCCTGTATCGTAAACATGTTCAAGGATCTAAAGATAATTCCCCCCGCGGGCGGTAGTCAGTCGCACTCCGAATGCATTGAGTGGTAGATGTGTCGGCTGGTGTACATCGCTCCAGAGTACGAAGGTAAATATACGTATTCGTCTGTACTTGGTTCGGGTAACATTCTTATTACTCTGTCAGTTGTTCTGAGTTTTGTGTAACATGTAAAAATGTAATGTTTAGCTTGATTAGCTGCTTTACGTACTATCCTTCTATAGTATTAACGACAGCTTTGTTGTATGTTCACGTTAAGAACCATTGGGTTTTTTTCCATTTTTTTCTTATTCCTCTGTCCTTTATTCCTATGAAAGTTTGGACATAGGAATAAGAAATTTCCCTTATTCCTATGGAATTTTGGACATAGGAATAAGAAATTTCGACGGTTTTTAGTGTTCCGTACCCAAAGGGTACAACGGGACCCTATTACTAAGACTTCGCTGTTTTTTAGAAAGATTTATTTAGTTTTGTTGTTTTAGACATTGAATTTTAACTGTTTGCTAAACCGTTAGATTTAAAATCGTTTTAAAAATAAATAAATTAGTTTTATTTTGTGTTATATGTATTAAGTATCATATATTTCAATAAATATGATATTAGATATGATTTTGTAATTTTATTTTTGAAACCCTTTTGGTCTCCTCTTATTCCTCTGCTCATTTGTTTCTTATTCATCTGGCTTAATTTGACTCGTCTTATTCCTCTGGAGTCAAAACTTTAAAAGGTAATATTTTATGAACGAGTTTATAAAAATCGGTGCCAAAACCAAATTAATGCCTAAAAATAAAAGGTCTTTCATGGGAGTATGTTTTTATTACTCACATGTAAAAACAAAAATATGACAGAGGAATAAGACAAAAATTGCTTCATCGAAGAATCACCCTTAACCGTTGATCAAGAAACAGAAAACTTGACCGAAAATTATACTAGTACTAGGAAACTATATAATTAAGGAATTCATTTACAAAAACGGATAAATATTGCATGTAGTTTAAAAAGATCCAATAAATTAGGTAAGTAATGAAATGTCATCAGTATATTATCGCCTCATATCGATATCGCGTCGTTTCCCATCACTAGTAATCGGTATACCGGCGAGACCGATGACGCTACTTTGTCATGCTAGTTCATTTATTTCTTTATCGCGCAAAGTAAGGAACTAGCAACACCTATTTTTAATAGAAGATACAAATAAAAGACGAGGAACGAAGCGAACGAAATACTCCATTGGTTTCAGCTTGCGGCTAAATTCTTTCGTATGTCCGGCGTTCCGGCTGTTCTCTTCTAGAGGTCGCATGCAGAGCCGTTATCCTACTTTTATTATAAATGCGAAAGTTTGGATGTTTCGATGTATAAAATGTTTTTTATTCGATGCCGCTTAAACACCTCAGCTGATTTAAATAATATTTTGCAGGAAGATAGTTTATAGCCTGGATTAAAATATAGGATTGCTTTTATTCCGGGTCCACGCAGACGAAGTCGTGAGCAGGAGCAAGTAGTAAATACCTATAAGCTAAATGTTCTGTATTATGTGAAAATTGTATATAGCTAGTGGCCACGTGAACAGCAGAACTAGCTTCTTCCCGGGTAGTAACATCTGCAGTGAAATTATTTTTATTTGGTGTATAAACTTATTACGTCTTTCACTAAAATATGTAAGCACTGAACCGCCATGTAGTAATAAATATGAAAAAAATACCTATTATGGTGTACACAAATATGCTATACTTAACTATGAAGTTTAGTGTTTCAGTGAGATCACGAAACACAAACCAGATGTTTACCAGATGTTTAATAATATTCTAAGACCATATTGCTTTATGATAAGATCGAAAAATGTATACTTACCTACATGTTTATGACGATAACTGTTCACAATGTTGACAATGTGAGCTGAAAAACACACGAGCCTGTCTTTACAAAACATTCGGTTTTTAATTTTGTAAAACTGACACCAAAAATATGTATAATTAACGAACCTGATCACAAAATTTCACGAGAATCAGTTGAAATGTGAGCTGTAGATGAGAAAAGGGGGGAAACAAGACACCCGGTCATCTAGCCCTTCGTGTGGTAGCCGCCATTTAGCACATTTCTGCACATGTGGCAAATTCCCGTTGCTGCCAGCAAAAAAAAACGCCGCATCTGGCAGTCTCCCGCTGCGGGACAATGCTTAGGTACTCTGTTTCGACGTACATTTGAGTGCTTATAACTGCTTTTGCACTGCTCTAACATATTAACAATGCGAGATCATAGAACAAAGACAGGCTACAGTTGAACAGTATCGTCATAAAAGTTTTAGGTATTTTAATAGAAACCTCATTCTTCCGTGTACACTTGCGTGGTGGTGTTTAATTGCGCAAAACGATTGTTTTTATTAGTTTTCGACCGTTAAATGGTTTTTTTAGTCAATGTTTTTCATACCCGTGTGGTGTCGGGTTACAATTTCATCACCCCCTTTCTTCCCGTGGGTATCGTAAAAGTCAACTAGGGGACCAGGGTCGAAGTGTGTTTTGGGCGATGTGCTAGCAACCTATCACTGCATGCAATATCACATTTTGACACTATTTTATACCCACATTTATGCTAAAAGTGACGCTGGAACATACGTTTCGTGTGCTCTGCCTACCCCTTTTGGGAATAAAGGCGTGAATGTATGAATGCATGTTTTTAAATAGTGCATATTATTGTAAATAAAATGCATATTTGAACGAAAAATAGTGTTATTTAAAAATTCTGGAAGTGTTTATTGCGAAAATTGGGAAAATGTCTATGAATTGTCTATGTTTGACGTGGATGTTTATTTTATTTTTACACCCTAAACATAATATCTGTAAAGAATTTGACAAGAATTATATATTACCGTGATTTAAAAAATATACCATATATTATGTGCATAGGTTTCGTACAAAAATGCAGTTTAATTGCAGTTTTTCAAACATATGCTAGAACGAAGTACCCCGCCGAACCCCTGCTAGATGTGCCAAAATGTGCAAAATGGAGGCTGCCAGAAATGGTAATTTTTTCATTGTCCCGATGCGGGAATTTGCCACTTGAAGGGCTAGACATACAAACGATTTTCGGCCCAAGCTTGGTACTTCGTTCGCGTCGTTCCGTCGTTCGATAAAGTTGCGTTTATGAAAACGAACACTATAACTCTCTTTTGTCTTTTAAATGTGTGCTCTAATATCGACATGGAGCGATATTAGAGCACACATTTAAATTCCTTTCGCAAAAAATCCTCTTTTACCCTCTACGTCATCGCATTGATACCATCGTCCCGTCACTACGACTGTCACCAAGAGCGATGGGGGTACTACGTCATTGGCGACTATATCGCACAGGGACCTAACCTGTTTGGGCACAGTTCGACTTTGTGTTTTGGCAACTAGTGACATTGCCAGTCTTATTATGAAGGTATTTCGTCGTTCAGTGACCATTGTACAAACTTTGCTTAGTTTGGAACTAGTATGTTTTGTACAAGATTGCCCTCCCTATACCTATAATGAGATATTAGGGGGCTGCTAAATTGGATAGCATATACCTATATGCTATCGATTTTAGCAGCCGTGTTAGTAAAACACCTTGGCTGATTACTAACCTACATTAGTTTGCCTATGTCGTTCTACTTACCTTCCTCTCAATTACTCAAAGGTTAGATAGAAGAGATCCTTTATAGGGATAAGTTCGACTTTGTACTTTGATCTCTTCTGTGACATCCTCTTGAGTTTGTTGACGACCTCTGTAGCCCAGTTGGTAGTGACCCTGCCTACGAAGCTGGAGGTCCCGGGTTCGAATCCCGGTAAGGGCATTTATTTGTGTGATGAGCATGACTATTTGTACCTGATTCATGGATGTTTTCTATGTATTTAAGTATTTATTTATCTATTTAAGTATGTATATCGTCGTCTAGTACCTACCCATAGTACAACCTTTGCTTAATTTGGGACTAGTTCGATTTGTGTAAGACTTTCCCCAAATATTTATTTATTTTGTTTAATCACATATATATTTCCCTTAACCTGTTCATTCATCATTCTCCTAGCGTTATTCCTGGTTGTGCCCCTAAAGGGGCTCGGGGTCCGCTTTGACACCTAATCCCAAGATTTGGCATAGGCACTAGTTTTACGAAAGCGACTGCCATCTGACCTTCCAACCCAGAGGGAAAACTAGACCTACTATTACCTACTATTGGGATCAGACCGGTTTCGTCACGATGTTTTTCCTTCACCGAAAAGCTAACGGTAAATATTCCGATAGTTCCGAAAAACTCATTGGTACGCGCCGGAATTCGAACCCATGACCGCCGCTTGACAGCTGCATGCCTGAACTACTAGGTTACCGTAGCTAACCCTCTCGTCCTTTAACCTGTTATTCTGTAAAATAAAGTGCTTTCATGTTTACCTAAAAGAATCAATTAAATCAGAATAACGACTATTTTTTTTACCACACCAGACGAGGCTGAAACTACAGTATGACAAATCTACAGTATCTAGGTATATCTATATGAGTATTATAAAGAGGTACTTTTTATTTTTACTACCTACCGTGCCTTTGTAAAGTTGTATGTATTGGGGTAATCTCTGTCCTTACATTAAAATGTGGAATCGATCTTCAGAATGGATAGAGGCTATTTCAGCGGCGGTTCTTCGAGCGTTCCATGTGATTAAAGCATACGAAAACAAGTGATCGAAAAATAATAATCCATACTAATATTATAAATGCGAAAGTGCGTCTGTCTGTCTGTCTGTCTGTTACCTGTTCACGCTTTAACCGCTTCACCGAATGATATGAAAAGTTTGAAGATAGTTTGAGTCCCGAGGAAGGACACGGAATAGTTTTTATCCCGAAAATCATCCTCTGAGGGGGTGACCTAGGCAAAGAAAGTTTGTATGGAGCTACGATATAAAGGAGATCTACGTGGACGGAGTCACGGGCAGAAGCTAGTGTCTTATAATGATGCACTTCAGTTACGTGAAGTATTCAATATTCATGATATTCTCTTGTAAAATATAACGCCATTTTACCCTTAATGTTACGTAAGATCGAACCCTCTCGTATCGACAATTATTTCGGGTTGAGGGGCACTCGTTATATGAGAGATGAGTTTCGTTAAGTGTTGGGTACATTTTTTGACGCTTAAGAGTGGATTGAATCCCAAATATGTAACGTTTTAATTTTTTTTATATCACAAGTACATGATTATTACAGGCAATTAGTAACTGTACTGATAATGTTACGGTTTCAGAGAGAATCACTTTTATTACAAGCTTTTATTTCACTTGCCCTGTCAGTATGGGACAAATCTTGTCAAGTTCTTTTTGACAAGTTAAATTTGACCCACTTCCCGGTGACCGATTGAGCTGCAATTTTGGGTATAAGTATAGTTTGGATGACAATTCAATATTATGGTACCATCGAGCTAATCTGATGATGGAGACAGGGGCTTTATATTAACTTGCCCTGTTAGTATGGGACACATCTTGCAAGTTAAATTTGACTCACTTCCCGGTGACCAATTGAGCTGAAATTGTAGGTATAGTTTGGATGACAATTCAATATTATGGTACCATCGAGCTGATCTGATGATGTAGACAGCAGGTCGCCATGGGAATTTAGTAAGTAATTAACCGACGTAACCCCGTTGAGTTTGGGTTCGTTAGAATCGTCTCAATGAGTAGTTGATGATGGTATAGAAAAGTACAGTCGGCAATAAAAGCTTGTACCAAAAATTTAAGTTTTGACAGAAACTTATATTATAAACTAGCTTCCGCGTGACTCCTTCCGCGTAGAACTTGTGTATATCGAGGATCCATACAAACTTTCAAGCCCCATTTGACCCCTCCCCCCATAGTCCACCCGGGATTCAAACTATCTCCAAACCAACTTTCATCTCAATCGGTTCAGCGGTTTAAGCGTGAAAAGGTATTAGACTGACATACTTTCGCGTTTATAATATCAAGTATGGATGTATTACTATATTGTAAGGATCCGTTTAAATTAAACTTTTTTGTACAAGTTAGTGAACCACAAAGTAGATTGTCCACAACTGCTAACATTGTTGAACTTTCGTGCTCTCTTTGCGCCCCGCTTAGAAGATCAGTTTCAGGCACTAACTCGCCAATATGCAGGTTATGTAAAATTGCTAATGGTTGCCGTGGCAAGGCGGATATGCACTATAACCCACTAAATAAATTTACAACATATCTCCGAAAATATTTCTTAAAACATAACTAAGTAAGTAATTACAAAATAAGTTAAAGTTTAGGTATTTCTATAGTTGTTCACTTATATTTGTTGTGCATGACCTGTTTACCTGTAAGTAATTGTGACACCATTCCTTACATGTATTAACTTGTACGTTTTCATATCGATGTCAACAATTGTTGGTGAACCTTAAATAAATAAATTAATTCACAACGCAACGCTCCTATCACAAAATGGGACGACGCAACCACATCTTAAACACGACGATGTCATCTAAATCAAGCCATAAACCGTCTCAGTGGCAGACAAAGGCCCTAGTATTCGAACTTTGCCGTTCTAATTTGACTGCGACCCGTCAAAGGAACGTATCAAACAACCTAGACGAAGTAAACGTTAATTGACAAAAGGAGGCATTGGATTAAGGGACCCCGGTTTCGAAACTCGCGACAAAAGAATCAGGAGGTGTATATTTGTTTGTTGTGTCCTACTACCTGCCTACCTGAAACACTATTTTTGCTCTCCTTTCTGCATTTCGGCATTAAGTAGAAAACCAAAAAAACAAACTTCGTTTCACGATTTTTCTGTTTATCGACATTTTATTTCGAACGTTATTTTTTGTTACGCTTTCGCAAGTTAATGATTCCCAACTCTGTATATAATTTAATAATAAAAATATATAATTATTCCGACATAACGATTCTGTGGATAATCTGTTCGTGTTTTATCGAATCGGCTTTATTATATTTTACATGATTATACTTATAAATCCGACTACTTCAACAAAAGTCCGAAACATCACGCTTTGCAAATTGTACGTTCACGGAATTTAATTCCTTACCCATTTCTTTGAAATGTCATTGGACATTCGCAATGCATTAAGATCGAAAATTACTTTTTCAAACCTTTCATTCGGAAAACTAAGTTTCACTCCACGACGAGAGGGATCAAAACGCTACTTTTCTATTCAAGCTACTTTCTTAATTTATACATTGGCATTGTAGCATTTACGCAATGTGCCAATTGAACACAGATCTTAATAAATTAATCGATTGTAATTTCATCGTAATCGATTCTGTCGCGACGAACGCGAACGCTCAAACCACTCCCAATTTCTAGTCTAGCAACACTGACTAGCGCCACCTAGGGTGGGCAGCGGTAAGTGAATTGAAATGGTAACGGTTAGTCAGTTGCCGCCAAAATGGCTCCAAGTGTGAATGTTCAGTGGAAGTGAGTTGAGAGTGAAAGTGCTAGGATTGCCTATAAACTATCCAGAAACATCAAAGCTAAGTATACTTGTATATCTTAGTAAAGCTCACGTGGTTGTATGGTTTTCTCTAGACAACTACCTTATATGTATCTTATAGGTTATGTAATTCACGTTGTGGAAGAAATATCTGAGCTCATCTTAGGTATGGCGGAAAAGGTACATCGTAATTAGGTGCCGCGGCTTCGGCCGCGGTGACCTGTTCTGTAGTGGGACTCTGCCCACATGTCCCGGGTGCCGCAGCTACGTCTGCCGCGACCTGACCATGGACGGTTCTGTAGTGGGACTCTGCCCACATGTCCCAGGTGCCGCAGCTACGTCTGCCGTGACCTGACCATGGACTGTTCTGTAGTGGGACTCTGCCCACATGTCCTAGGTGCCGCGGCTTTGGCCGCCGTGACCTAACCGTGGACTGTTCTGTAGTGGGACTCTGCCCACATGTCATAGGTGCCGCGGCTTTGGCCGCCGTGACCTGATCTGTAGCGGGAATCTGCCCGCATGTCGTTGTTACCTTCCTCCGGCCGGGTAAGATGAGGCTCTCCTTATAGTAGAGAAAAGAAGAGAAGGAGAGGTGGGTTGTAGAGAGAATACCATACTTATAGAGCTTCTTTCCACAGATTAAGGAGAGGCCCCGATTCGGCACTTTAAGCGAAGCAGATATAGGGATATTAACCCCATAGATTGGTGATTGAATCAACCATAAATAAGAGAAACAACTTCAAGGATAAGGAAAGGTACGCTATGCATTCTATAACACACTATTAATAAATACTCTACTGAGTTACACCCCCACAATATAACCATGTCGCCGTCTTCCCTTGGCGGTCTCGTGATATTACCGTAAGAGAGAGAGGGAGGCGGCGACAAAATGGTGACAGAGTAGCTGGGATCTGGCTGTAAGAAAACAGAATGAATAAAGAATCAAAGGCGTATAAATAGTAAAGGAATGCATAGTGTTCATTTTCATAATAAAGATGTTAATTGTGGTATGCAAACAACTGATCCAAGATGGCATGTTGATCTTCAATTTATATCTGGACTAAATTATTTTACTTGTTGAGCATAATTGCTGAAATTCATGAAAAATTGAAATTAAAACCCTGACTTTAAAACTGTAGGACACAGGCATATACAGTGGCGACAATGGTGGCAAAATGAGGAACTTATTAGTTTACTTCAAGGAATCATCATAGATGGCGTTACCGGTCCCAAACAGTCGTGGATTTACGAATTATAAGAATCTTTATTCAAGGTTATTTACTACCTAGAATGTCACTTGAATCTGAGTTTATTTTAATTAAGTTCGTCTATAATGTATTTTCAAGGAATTATTCGTTTAAGGCGATTTTAAGTTAATAAGGGTAATTTTTGTAAACAACCCATCAAGGATACCAGTACCAACTTATCGGTACTTGCTATGAAAAGTCTCGCTTGTTCCTTCGCGTAGCGATCTCTTTTACACTTTCGTATTCAATCGACAGAGACAGATATATTATGAAATTAGCGAAACTCCATGAAAGGCGTCGACTTCGTCGTATTTTGCCTAAGTTCATCGGAAATAGAAATTGGTATGGTGGTATCTCTGAGGTCGTTTGGTCGTTTCCGTAGTCTCCTCTCTTTGTGAACCCCGAACCGGAAGCATTTGTCGGGAGCCATCTTCCCTGCAAGATAGTTGTTCTTTAAGTCGGTGCCACGTTTTATACAGGTAATTGTTGAATAATCTTCTGCAAGAGTGAAGAAAAAGTGTGTACCTACTCAGGGAAATGTGCGTAATAACATTCCATCTCTGTATTGTAGGTAACCGCAAAGAACGCTTCCGACCATCCCGGATTGACGAACCCCCTCGGAATTGACGAAACCCCTCGGAATTGACATTATAACCCCCCTGACTAGACATCCCGGTAAGTTTCTTGCTTCTTACATTAGGATTTTCCAATTGGAAAAGCATATAGTTAGTCGTAATCAAGTGGGAACCTGGTTGCGCAGTGCGCGTAGACACGTGTTGCAGCTGCCTACTACCTACCTAGAAATGTTATTTCTTAACGTAAGGCATGTTTGTTAGGATATAATCATATTCAAGTAAATTTCGATAGGCAAAGGATGGCATTTCTTGCATTTAGTAATTTTGTTTAATTTTGGCCGGTGTTGAAGTGAGTAGAAGTGTGCCGAGCCAAACTGGAGCTTATTGCCAACAACTTAAGAGTCATTACTTAAGCGCCAACCTAAGGAAGTTTCTAGAACATCGCCAAATGGCGGACCCGTTTGATATATAATTACGATAACATTTTAATTGAAAATCTATGTTTCTAGACGAAGATATTGATCATATTCCCGCTTATGACCTACACTGAAACCTAACGAAGTTTTAATCAATTTGGTACAGGATAACGAGTACAATCGAATATTAACGTAACAATAATTATGTCCAAGGACACTTTCTTTTGTTTTACTGTTTGACATAAAAATTACTTAACCAATACTAATTATTGTCATTTGACTTTATTCACGAAAACCGAATAGTTAGAAATTTTGTGACTAACCGTAAAGAAAATCGGTATTTAGTTACGTGAGTCGTTATTTGCATTATGTAATCTTGTGTTTATGTTCCCTTTCCCTAAGGAGTAGCTAGAACAAATGAAAACCTTTTATATTCGTTACAAAGTACATTTCTGACTGTAGATTAAATTGAGCTAGTGTGATATTGTGGCGATAGGTTGACGGTCTATCGTCCACGCGTTACTTCAACCCTATTCCTATCGTAAATTATTATGCGATCTATCTGTATCCTTTCTTTATTTACTTCGGTCTGGATTCTCGCTTGTTCTATTATCTATTTATGTGACAGTTATATTATGTTTTGTGTTTATGTTTGTCCTTCCCCTAGCAAGTGTTGTGTTATTTAAATACATGGTGTACATAGTAGGGAATCATTCTTGCAATAGACATACAATTTTTATTATGAAGTGAATTCAAGCAGTGATTGAGTGTTTAAATTTTGTAGAGAACTTATAAGGCAGTTCTCACTTTAGGAATGTTAGTTTCCTTGTGTTGTTTAAAATAAATATATCAGAGAATGTGGCTATAGGTTCTCTTCTCTTTTTGTAAGAAAGTGGCAGTTGATACAGTGGGAAAGGCTTACAAACGTCAGCCCTTATGACATGGATTTAAAGTCCAATTTAGTGTAACCAATTCAAAAGTTTTACCCATTGTACCTACTAGTATACATGTGAGTATGTCCTTAATACAATAACTGGTTAATATTGTGTTTATTTCTCAATAAATAAATACTTGCTTAGAAGATTATACTTACATAGTTAATGAGTCTGCAGCGGCGTAACAAAATATTATTGAAATTTTGTTTTCTTAAAGATTATGTCAGTTTGTCTGAGGTACCATGTCTTGCAAACAATATGATTTTTAAATTCATTTTCTTTTTGGCTCTTGGGAAAGACAGTATACCTGAGGACTTGTCATAGTAGATCACTAGATTGATATTTATTTTATATGTGAAATTCAACTTGCTTAGTAAGAAGGACTTAAGTAACTGAAATTATAGTCAACTAGAAAAATAATTAAATTATATATCTGTTGAACATTACTTAGTTGTGTGATGACCTACATGAACAATTATTTCACCGAATGGACATTGACTCTTTTTAAATTTTTGCTTTGATGTTTTGATGGAGATTGAAATTATTTGACTTATACTTTGCATATAATTTGCTTACATTAATTTTTTTGACTTTGATCTTAAATTTTGATTTTTAAACTTCAATTTTAAGTTTTTATTCGCACTGGAGGATAAAATATTTTAGAAATTAATATGATTTGCGACTATGACAGTTGAGTATTTTACTTTCGAGAAATTCAGGTTGACCCGGACATTGAATTTGAAGATTTTCTTACTTTTGATTTTCAATTTATTTTTGTTTTTGAATCTTGATCTTTCGGTTTAAATTTTTGAACATTGACTTAGATCTGGTTAATGAGTTCAATTTATTTTGTGACGTCGACTGAAATTTTTGGTTTTTAGTTTTAATTTTAATATTGTTCAAGGATAGTAACATTTAGAAGTCGTGTCGATTTCCTTTCGGTAACTTTTTTTATTTTTTAACTTTTGAATTTTTAATTTTTAATTTATTTTTGAACTTTGAATTTTTTATTTTTTATTTTATTTTGAACTTTGAATTTTGAACTCGTCAATGATAGTTGCATCCATGCTAATGAATATTGGACAGAGCAATCGACATTTTTAACATTAAATCATTTTAGTAAGACATACTGAGAGGTACGTGTGTGATTGAATGACAGTTGTTAACTTTTCATGCAGCATCTTTAAACAAATAGCTATTCGAGAATTTTAGGTTGAATAGAACTTGTTTATGTGATTTACAGGATTAGACAAGATAAACCATGGACGAGACTTTACTGAGAAGGCTTAGGCTTATACATGATAAAATTCGGTCGGACTTAGGCACTCTACCAAATACTATAGATGATGATACGGTTATGCAAGGGCAATTGGTTTACAGTAAATTAGAAGCAACAGTTAAACGATTCAACAGCGATCTCGTTGAGTACTTTAGGATGGCATCGTCTCCGGCGGCGGATGAAATTTTTTTAATGAGCGGGACCCAACTCGAAGTGGAAGAAGCTTTAGCTGAACTTAACGTCAAGATCACCCGGATCCTTTCGAAGAACAAAACAAAAGAAAATTCTTCAGAAGTGAACTCCTCCTGCCGGCTTCCAAAACTGCAGCTGACAGTATACAAAGGGGATGTACTGACTTGGTGCGAATTTTGGGATTCGTTCCAGAGCAATATCGGCTCGAAGAACTTGTCCGAGGTAGACAAGCTCTCGTATCTCAAAGCTTCAGTGTCCGGAGATGCCAAGAAAGCTATTGACGGTCTATCTACGACAAACGCTAACTATGAGATAGCGGTGTCAATCCTTAAAGAAAGGTTCGGGAAGACCTCTCACCTTATAGATGCGCATTACGCCCAACTTTACAAGATTAAAGCGGCTAATAACACAGCTGAAGACTGCAGGAAGACACTTAACGAAGTAGAACGGAACCTCAAGATTTTGGAGTCTCTAGGAGAGAACATCAACCACAATCATCTGCGCTTCATGCTGATGGAAAAGTTTCCAATCGAATTAGTATATGAGATAAGGCTGAAGATCTTTGATGAATCTATACAGGAACTCCGAAATCAATTGGAAAAAATCATCACAGCTAAAGAAGATGCAGAGAGAATATCCGGAAAAAAAAGCGCTCCCATGAAGTAGGAAGTAGCACTGTGGAGACATTGCATGTACAATCAAAGCGGGCGAGATATGTAAACCAACTTAAGTTCCAGAATAACAATACAAGAGGACAATTTAGGAGTAATACTGGAAGCTGGAACAACAAATTTCACCTAGAAAGGAAAGCGAATGGTAATTGGAGAAAAGACAAATTTCAACAACCACCCAACAGGACTCATCAAACCTACAACAGGCCTCAACAAGCTCCCCTCAAAAACGAAAACCGGATGCAAGGAACCGCTTCTGGATTGGTGTGCGTATTTTGCAGCGGCAACCACTACAATGACAAATGCGAAAAATTTACAACTATAAAAGAAAGACTAAACCGTCTGGGGAAACGGTGCCATATTTGTTTCCAGTCAGATCACTTTAAGAAGGACTGTAAAGTCAAGAGAAAGTGTCCACGCTGCCTGAATTCGCGGCCGCACAACAGAGCTCTTTGTCCTAAAAATTTTCTTCATGCTCCACCGGAGAAGAAGCCGTCATGACCGCACAAGAAAAGGGGCTCACCATTCTTCAAACCGCTACAGCGAAGGCTAGCCCTGTCAGTGACTTGGAGAAGAGCAAGGAGTGTCGTATCCTCCTAGATTCAGGATCTCAACGATCATACACCACCTTCAAAGTCGCTGAAGAGCTGCAGCTTCCTGTAGAAGAGGAGAGTCATCTTACAATTTTCACCTTTGGCGCGGAGCATCCTCAAGAACTTCACAGCCCAATCGTTATCGTAAAGTTACTATCGCGAACGGGCGAGAATATAATCATACACGCGAATTGCGTAGAATATATTTCAAGAGGCGGCGTACCTCATATAAACTTAGAAAACTTGCAAAAGTCATACATACTTGCAGACGATGGATCATTGAACGACCAGGTGCACATATTGATCGGGAACGACTGTTACTTCAACATCGTTCAAGATGAAAGGATACAATTAGAAAAGAACCTGTTCCTAGTCAAATCTGCACTTGGATGGATAGTCAGCGGCAGGGCCGAACCCGAAGCTATCGACGAGTCGTACGTTGTAACGTACGCGCAAACTAGTACCGAAATGAGACTTAACCAACCAGATCCGCCTTTATGTAATGGAGACATAAAAGGTTTATGGGAATTAGAATGTATTGGTATCAATGATTCACCGAAAGCGAATAGAGACGAAGAAGCTGTCAAGTACTTTAATAATACCACTCAAAAAATACATAATCGGTACACGTTGAGTTGGCCATGGATAACTTATCCGCCAGACTTACAAGATAACTTTGGATTGGCTATAGGTCGTTTAACAAGTCTATTGAAACGTACAGATCAAGATACGTTACTAACGTATAACGATACCTTCAAGGATCAATTAAAGAAAGGTGTAATTGAAATTATATCAGAGTCGAAGACTTCACCAACAGAAAAAGTTGTTCATTACCTACCATTTCACGGAGTACGTCACGCGGGGAAACCCATGAGAATAGTCTATGATGCTAGCTCTAAGAGTAGCAAAGATAGCAAGAGCTTAAACGAGTGCTTATATCGTGGACCTCTCATGCTGGAAGACCTTGCAGGATTACTTATAAAATTTAGGACTCACCAAATAGGACTGTCTTCCGACATTGAGAAAGCATTCTTGCAGATGGCGTTACATGAAAAGGATCGTGACGTAACTAGATTCCTCTGGCTGAAGGATACGTCGAAACCAGTATCAAGAGACAACTTACTTTACCTAAGATTCTGTAGAGTCCCATTTGGAGTTATTTCCTCGCCGTTTCTGCTTAACGCGACGATTAAACAGCACCTGTCTAACGCAGATGACCAGCAAGTCAGACAAAAGGCTAAAGACATCTACGTGGATAACTTCATATCAGGCGCAGAGTCGCCACGCGAGGCATTAGAACTCTACAGAAATCTCAAAGGGACTTTTCAAGAGATATCTATGTCACTCAGAGACTGGAGCTCCAATTCCAAAGAATTCATGCGTGATATTCAGGATTCATGTAAGGATGAAAGGGTCAATGTACTCGGCTTAGAATCTTCAATTGAAATGTAATTTAAATGAAGAAACTAATACAAAAAGAGCAGTCTTGAAGATTATCGCATCTGTTTACGATCCGTGTGGATACGCGGTACCGTACATTTTATCAGCCAAACTCTTCTTGCAACAACTTTGGAAAGCTAAGGTACAGTGGGACGTGCCTTTATCAGGCGTGCTCACAGGACAATGGAAGACCATCCAAGAACAAATACGCGCCATTAGAGAGGTGTCGCTGAACAGATGCTACACGAGTGAACCAGGGGAGAAAAGGTACGATCTACACTGTTTCACCGACTCCTCTCTGCAGGCGTACGCTGCGTCTATATTCCTCGTCAGTGGATCTGAGAGAAGCTTTGTTATTGGCAGGTCGCGCCTCGTACCAATAAAGGACCAGGAAAACCTTAAGATACCTCGTCTTGAACTTCTAGGAGTTTTGATTGGAAGCAGACTGATAAAGTTTGTTCTTAAATTTCTTCAACAGAAAATAGAAAAGCAAGTCTTGTGGACGGACAGCCAGATTGTTATAGAATGGTGTAAGTCCAGCAAATTGTTACCTCCTTTCGTGGCCAGACGGATTGAGGAGATTAAAACTAACCCAGACCTGAAGATCAAGTACATTCCATCAGAGCTCAATCCAGCAGACGTGGGTACGAGACCCACCTGTTCGAGAGAGGACAGGGAGAAATGGTTGAGTGGTCCACAATTTATAACACAGAGCCAGACGGCGTGGCCAATGAGACCTGGCAGTGGACAGACCTGTTCTTTCCCGGTTGGGGAGGGTCTTGCGGTGCAAGAACGTGAAGAGCCGATGGAAGTAGATGATCAACAGGTACAAGACTCGCAAAACGTCGATCCGATGGAAACGGAAGAAAAAACATTAGGTAAAGAAGAAACTCGAGAAAATAGTAAAACATTGGAGGATAAGATACGTAAACTAAAGAAGATTCAAGCGGAATACTTCCCACTAGAAGTTGAAGGAAAAGTAACTAGTTTAAGCCGAAATTTGGGCATATTTAAAGATATAGATGACCTTTTAAGGTGCAAAGGTCGCATGAAAAATGCAAACTGGTCGTTTGATAAACGGTATCCTGTACTTATTCCTAAAAACTCGGATTTCACCAAAGAAGTTATAATGAAGACCCATCAGGAAAACAAACATGTAGGTGTAAACCACACTCTAGACAGGTTAAGGCAAACTTACTGGATTCCCCATGGAAGAAGCCAAGTTCAACACATTCTGAAGAGGTGCCCCGACTGTGTGAAACATGAAGGAGGGCCATATAAGTTACCTGAGACACCAGCCTTGCCGAAGGAAAGGGTTAACTACAGTTCACCGTATACATACGTCGGAATCGATTACATGGGCCCCGTTTTGGTTAACAACGGTAACGGAAATTGTAAACGGTGGATATGCTTATATACATGTCTGGCAGTGAGAGCTATACATCTAGAGGTTGTCAACGATCTTACGGCTGAGGAAGGTCTACTCGCCCTAAGACGGATGGTGTCCGCTAGAGGAGTACCTGATTTAATTACGTCGGACAATGCGACAAACTTCAAATTGATGTCAGAAATTCTTCAAAATCCATACTGTGTGGAAAAGGAAATAAGGTGGAAATTTATACCACAATTAGCACCATGGCATGGCGGATTCTATGAGAGACTGGTCAGCCTTGTTAAGAATTGCATGAAGAAAACCCTGCAGAAACATATGCTAAAGGATAGTCAATTGATAACGGTAATAAAGGAAATTGAAGCAGTTCTCAACACGCGACCTTTAACGCGTGTCGACTCCGAACCGGATCATGTACTTAAACCGTCAGATTTTCTCACCATGGGAAAACGTATCATTATGGAAACTTCAGACAAGGATCCTACAACGTCACAAGGGACAGTGACCAAAGAAACCTTAATTAAAAGCTGGAAGAAAGCACGTGTTATTCTAAAGGAATTTAAAGATATGTTTGAAAACCGGTATCTCCTCAATTTGAGAGAGCGATATTCCCACGGTCCGAATGAACCAAGGGTAACGTCAAAATTAGCTCCCAAAGTGGGCCAGATAGTACAAATCAAAGGAGACACGAAGAATCGGATAAACTGGAAGGTGGGAAAGATAGTCTCGTTGATCACTGGCTTGGATGGTCAATTTAGGGTAGCTAAGGTTAAGGTAGGAGATACAGAATTTACAAGGTCCATCGCACATCTCTACCCTTTAGAGATTGAAGATGGAGAAGAAGAATGCAAACAAACATCAGAAAGTGACGAAAATTCTACAGATGAACATCTGACGCTTCCAGAGCTTCCACCACAGTCATGCAGGGACGACGTAGTGATGGAAGCACCTGGCAACGACGATGCCAAATCTCCAGATGATCAAAGTACCCAAGTAGAAGACACGGAAGAATTCCTGGATGAAGTCCTGCCCCAATCCACTGTAATTGTTAAGCCTAAGTCCGTATCAGAATCTGAATCGTATCAGCCAGTCACTGAGCCTGAGCCACTCGAACCTTTAGAACCTGGCAGTCAAGAACCGGAGCCAAGACCGAAGAGAGCTGCTGCCCTTAGAGCCCTTGAGAAGATCCGTGAATGGACGAGCAACCTAGTAGCCGTGCTTCAGCCTTTCGTGGGGAGTGTCGCGACGAACGCGAACGCTCAAACCACTCCCAATTTCTAGTCTAGCAACACTGACTAGCGCCACCTAGGGTGGGCAGCGGTAAGTGAATTGAAATGGTAACGGTTAGTCAGTTGCCGCCAAAATGGCTCCAAGTGTGAATGTTCAGTGGAAGTGAGTTGAGAGTGAAAGTGCTAGGATTGCCTATAAACTATCCAGAAACATCAAAGCTAAGTATACTTGTATATCTTAGTAAAGCTCACGTGGTTGTATGGTTTTCTCTAGACAACTACCTTATATGTATCTTATAGGTTATGTAATTCACGTTGTGGAAGAAATATCTGAGCTCATCTTAGGTATGGCGGAAAAGGTACATCGTAATTAGGTGCCGCGGCTTCGGCCGCGGTGACCTGTTCTGTAGTGGGACTCTGCCCACATGTCCCGGGTGCCGCAGCTACGTCTGCCGCGACCTGACCATGGACGGTTCTGTAGTGGGACTCTGCCCACATGTCCCAGGTGCCGCAGCTACGTCTGCCGTGACCTGACCATGGACTGTTCTGTAGTGGGACTCTGCCCACATGTCCTAGGTGCCGCGGCTTTGGCCGCCGTGACCTAACCGTGGACTGTTCTGTAGTGGGACTCTGCCCACATGTCATAGGTGCCGCGGCTTTGGCCGCCGTGACCTGATCTGTAGCGGGAATCTGCCCGCATGTCGTTGTTACCTTCCTCCGGCCGGGTAAGATGAGGCTCTCCTTATAGTAGAGAAAAGAAGAGAAGGAGAGGTGGGTTGTAGAGAGAATACCATACTTATAGAGCTTCTTTCCACAGATTAAGGAGAGGCCCCGATTCGGCACTTTAAGCGAAGCAGATATAGGGATATTAACCCCATAGATTGGTGATTGAATCAACCATAAATAAGAGAAACAACTTCAAGGATAAGGAAAGGTACGCTATGCATTCTATAACACACTATTAATAAATACTCTACTGAGTTACACCCCCACAATATAACCATGTCGCCGTCTTCCCTTGGCGGTCTCGTGATATTACCGTAAGAGAGAGAGGGAGGCGGCGACAGATTCAAAACTAACATATGTCGAAATTTTTTAACATTTGTAATAAAAATTAAGAAAATTTGGTAAAACCTCTTAATAATTAATTTTAACAATGTCTTTTTAAATCTTCTAATAAGGGGGGGGGGGAAAGGTATTTGCCTCGGTTGTCCATTCTCATGCTATTGGGAATGTACCTATAAAATGCCAATTTAGCGATAGCGTACGCCTAGGAGTGCAAAGCTAGGCTATCAGACGCGCACCTTAAAGTCCTGTCTTACACGTCCTCGCCACTGCCAAGTTGCCGCCGCGATGAACCGGTGGACCCTTAACTGGGTCGTCCCATCCCCCGGGCAATGTCCAGGCATAACAAGCTACCATATACCAATGTGAATGTATTTTTACTGTAGTCAATTCAGCCGTGTAAAGATCTGAACCTAGTTATAATTAAAATGATTGCGAAACAAAGGAAATTCGGGCTAAAGACAGCATTATCAATGTCACCCCAACTGATCAAAGTCAACCTGGTTTTCGATAAACCGTCAGAAGGAGAGCATGAAACATTAAAATGTGATAAGGATGAGAAATACATGAAATGAATTGAGGCCCAAGGATATTCGTATTATAAGCCCGACTACCCTCGAATGTCCTATAAAGCCGGCTCAGTATCCCTACTATTACGATTTTTACGACAACCCACCGAATATTTTAACGGTTGATAAGGTCATGGTCAATGTCATGAATTAGCAACGGAAAGGGGTATATTAGTCGTTCAACTATTGTATTATACTTTAGACTAACTTTAATCCCCCATAAAACTTACAATGCCTCTGAAAAATAAAATATACCTTATTTTAACCAAAGGAACTTAAATAACAAAGGAAGGATTTTAATTAAAATAGGTTTTTGATAGATTTATGAATAAGTTTTTACCTTTTGCTGTAGGAATGTCTTTTTTTATCTATATCCAAAGAGAGAGTGGGGCAGAACCGGTCATTGTGGTACTCTTCGGGGGAGGCATGTATTCAGCAGTGTCTTTCATCTGATATGATGACGATGATAATACCTATCCCAAAAAGAGCAGTACCCGTAACAGAGCAGCGTAAATTGGGGTGACTTTTGATCGTTTTTTTCACAGTAACTTTAGTAGTTCATACTCGTACAGTTTCTTAGTATTCATTTACGCAACTAAATAACGCATAGCATAGTCCACTAAGATAATGTTTCTTTAATGACAAAAAATATTATCTAAGTAACCATACGCTAAGGTCACTTGGGTGAACGGTACATGGCAAAAATCAAAATCTGTCCATTCTTAAAGTACCCTTCAGATACACAGTCATACGTTAAAACTAATAAGTTCATAAGTTAAAACTAATATATAATGTTGCTACTTATGGTTTGTATTTGTAGGTCGCAGCCGCTAGTTGCGTGAAGTCGTGGCCGGGCCGTGGAACCAAACAAGCTTGCGCATAACATTGTGATCACATTATTATGCGAAATAACAAACCCAATTAGCCTCTCGATTTTTTTTTTTACCGTAGACATATTTTACAAGTTCTTAAGTTTGCCACGCAAGGTCAGCTTTTAAAAGTTCCTACAACTTTCATAATACATTACAGTCAGCTGTTAGCCGAAGAGTTAAAAATAACCGGACATTCGTAGTAAGTTTTCAACTGAAAGTTCAAAACGGCTAAAGTGACCGCTGCCCGAGCGTTACCATTGGAGCGGTTCATGTATGTAGTTAAATATATATTTTTTTTACAAAACCTTCCTAGCTTGCATGCCTGCTTTAAATCGCATTTAAAGCACTTGTCCTTTGCTAGCAAGAATGTTCGTGTGTCAGGGACGAGTGCTTTATGTCCAATGTAAATGCCTATAGTTAGGTATTGTTGATACAATTACCCATTAAATCCCCTAAAAAACAGCACAATGCAGATTAGTACGGCAGCGGTTTTCATTTTTTTTTATATTGATCACCGTAAATTTTAGAGACATCAGCGTTTTTTTTATCCACATCATCCAAGTCTAGCCTGGGAAAAGTCCAGGCGAAACCTCTAATACCACGTGTGCGGTTTAAACACTGGAATAGAGTTTGCGCTTCACTGAGATTGGTTGAATGGTTTCAACCGTATCTGGGGTGTGAGTGGTTTCGAGCTACTGGAAGATATGTCTAGCAAGAAAATCAGCTAGGCCCGACTCAGCTAGGTCAGACTGACTCTACCCAGTGTGCGGAGAGCGAGCCGCGATTAGTCGAAGTGGGAAGAGGCATAGTTGAACTATCTATGTATTGCGTGTGCCGCAGAGGGTCTATATGACTGTCTTATAGTAACGGTTTTGATTTCGTGTGTGAGATGAAAACACGTGGTAGCCCGTAAAACTTGGTACTCAACTGGGCGAAAACAAGCTTAGCTCTCGATTGAGTTTGTGATAAATTGTGGACGTATTTTGCAAATAACAGCTGTACCATACATCTTTGACGTTTAGATTAAAACCATGGCAGGCTTTATTGAAAACATACAACCATAATACCAGTATTATATATTATAATATACCAGTAGTAACTACTTTGGTGGTAACGGGTGATAACTATTTTTTAAAACCAAGTAGGTAATGCGTTTACTGATGGAAAAATATATATAAACGTCTTAAGACCAAAAGCAAGCAAAACAAAATAAGTACCCAACGTAAATCCTAAATACTTTTTTTTCCCAGTTCAGACAGCCATAAATATTATATTATCTCAATGTATCCCCCTTTCTGGGTAAAACATAATAAAGTAAACAGAAACTAAAGCAAATCCGATAAATATATTATTCTATTTACAAAATTTTCTCAATCGCATTCACCAGTATTTTATATTGAGTTATATTGAGTACTTTTACAGAATAAAGTGAATTTTACAAAATGGTGCAGGTTTTTCAGCCTTTCCACACAATGCCGTCGTTCATGTTCGAACAAATTGGATTGAGCTGAACTGAACAAATGTTCAGGCATTGAATCTTTTACAGCAAAAATCGTGTTATTACGACTCACTGTTGATATAATTCTCAAGATTCACTGTTAGGGAAACCGGAAATGCGACCGTTGGATGTTTATTATCATGGTTAAGTATGACACTTTCGGACTTGTTGCGGTATCAGTTAGGCAGCAGCTGTCAGCTGTCGGTGTCAACCAACTGTCAGTCAAGTCTTGGATGTATCCATTTGCCACCGGGACAAACGGCGCGGCGACTAGGTGAACGCTGAGCGTAATTCTAAAAGTGTGCTGACACGTAAGGAAATCTGGGCGACATCAATAAGCTGTCGGTAAAGTACAAAATACCGATTCAACATCGACACGTCAACAATAGAAGTGGCTTAAGCACCCCTTTGCAGATTGATCTCCTATATGGCAGTCACAAGCAAACCCAGGAAAACGTTAAAACGGTCAAAATTCGGCATGATTAGCATCATCATCTCCTTTAACATCTATGAAATACTAGCTTCTGCCTGCGACTCCATCCACGTGGAACTTGTTTATGTTCTAACTTCATACAAACTTTCACCCCTCATTTACCCCCTTGGGGGATGATTTCCGGGAAAAAACTACATCTAAATCGGTTCAACGGTTTATGCGTGAAGAGGTTAAATACATTTATAATTTTACTTAGTAAAGCAGCGTCCTTAAAAGTGCGGCACTGGCGACGTGGCATGTGAGATGATAGCGTTGTATTGCGCTGGTGAATCAAATTCTCGTTAGTGGGACAAGAATTAAAGGGTCGTCGTTAGCATGATCTTCTTTAACTTAAGAGTAGAACTTTTGTAGGTAGAGCAATCGCCAGCCGTTTTTGTCCTCGGCTATTTACGAGTACTTGGGATCCCCTCATTTTACTGACATTTTTTTCATCGAATTTTCATTTCATCGATGTTTTTTTTGTCTCAGAAACCGTTATTTTTTTACGTAAAACTAAACGGTAATTGTGTATAACCCATTAGGTTAGGTAAGGGTTTTCTTTATAACGATCCTGAAAAGTTTACTGTTGCAATATGCAATAAAAATTCGGCGAAACATTGATTCGGGTAAACCCCTTTACTTTCTGATATGACCCGACCTTAACTTTCTCCTTTATCTGTTCGAAATAGTTTCCTATCGGCCTTCCCCTGCCTCTCGTTCCTTCAATCTTCTCTTCCATAATAGTATTAAAGAAAAGTTCGTGCCTTGGCATGATATGTTATACAAAAATGTACTCACATCTCGTCCATTGAGCAGCCACGTAAGATTGGCCGGCGGGTCGGCCGGCGGCGAGGAGCATTGCGCGCGGAGCGAGTCTCCCGACGCGTACCACCCCTTCTCTGCCTTTATCGTCGGCTTCTCTGGAGGCAGTTCTGTTGACAACACAACGGCTAAATTACAAATATGGTAAATGAATTTCTTCCAATCGAACAGGCCCCCTATTTAACCCCTACTTAGCCAGATTGCGCTGTTCGACGCAAGCGCAGCGGCTGCATTCGCACGAACGTACAGCAGATAACCTGACACTCAAATGGTCTCGTCGAGAAACTTCGCCTGGCTCGTGAGTCAGCATTATGCCGAGGCGAGACCATTTTAACAAACAGACCCCGTATCATGGGCGGTCTTATCACGCGATAAGTGACAAGATAGGAGCGTCGTCTCGTCCTATCGAACGGTGTCAGCCAGTGACGGACGCTCTATCCTATCACTTATCGTGTGATAAGGCTGACCATGATGCGGGGTCAGATAGTCTTTCCTAAGATAGTTTTATATGTACATATTTTTTTGTTTCTGGTTTTTATGTCTTTTGGGTTATGAAATATTTAGTGTCTTAATCGAAAAAATAATTTTCATTTCATTTTCACTTCATTTCATACCAACATAACGATTGTCGCCTGGTACGCAAGTAGGCGGCAAGTAATGGCACAGCGAACACACTTTATTTACACTTAAATTGAGGAATGTATGACGAATTATCATTTTCAGGAGATACATTACATTGAAAATGACTAGTCAGAAGGGATTTGGGCGACTTAATACTTTACGACGACGACGATTTTTCTTTATCACGCCGGTGGTAAATGAAGGTACAGCACCGATGGTAGCCTATGACGGCTTGCAGCTTTAAGGGTGCCAGATGTACGTTGTAGACCATTTGTATATACTTCCTTTCTAGAATCCGTCTGGAAAACATCGACAGCGAGCTCACGGAGTGTTCAAAATCAAAATCAAATCAAAATCAATTATTAATTCTGCAAATAGGCCCTAAGGGCACTTTTACATGTCAAACAGTAATTTACAAAAAAATAAAAAATCTTACACAATAATAATTTAAAATTTGCAGATATAGGACTGATATCAACGGTTAACAAACTTAATATCACGAAGTTAATGAAAACTAAACAAAATTTCAAAATATGACCATTACATTCGATATAAGGTCTGTGCATTAACAAGAAGATAATGACATGAATTCAGTATTCCAGAGATATATAAGGAACAGCCCGGACTCCAAAAAAATTCAAAACACATTCGATTCCTCGAACGAAGGAATGAGGCAATCCCTAATCGTACGGTACGCGACCGTTTCTACGGGTTGAGAATGAATACACTGCCGACGACAGTGAGTGTTGCGGTGGTAGAAGCAGCTACCGGTAACTATCTGAACAGATTTTCGGAACACAACCTATTATTATAATCGATTTCAACCATACAGCCCCCCCCCCTCCCCCCGCGAAACCCTCGCTCCCGCTCGAATTTGGAGCAGCCCAACTGGGGAAGTACCTCCGCCTTGCAGAAGACCACAGCCATAATAACACTACTACTTGCTCTGTAGTAGTGTTGTGTTCCTGGAGGTGAGCAAGGTCGCCAGAGCTCCCGAGGATGCGTTGTGTTGAGAGCGAGGGAACTTGTTGCTTCAGCTGTCAACACAGCGTATCCTCAAACATATCAAGGGTCGGCAACGCCCATGTTACTCCTTTGGAATTGCATGCGTGTATAGGCTGCGGTGTCCGCTTACCATCAGGCGGGCCGTACGCTTGTTTGCCACCGTCGTAGTATATAAAAAAAAAACAGCAAACGAAAGCGTCTTACCAGTGGTTACTTTAAATGGGAATATTGAAACATTGATTGGTCGGACTTCGGATTGGTGATCGCTTGGAAACAGTGTTAATTTGTCATTAAGGTTTGATTTCGATCTAACAAAGCGAAGTAAACACAGATATATCTGGAGAATCGTTTATTTATATGTGGCTCCAAAACCGTACACGGCACCTTACCAATTCTCCCATAAAATGCATATTTAACGAAGGCCCGGCCTACACATAGTTACTGGCTACGTATAACCAAACCTAATGGAGATGGACGACACATTAACAGGTTTTAGAGGAAGAATCCCATACGCTTGCGGTGCCAAGGGACGGAAAACCTTCTATGCAGCCAAATTGAGAACTGGTTTTAAATCAGTAATCGCTGTTAACTAGTAGATCAGCATCAAAGTCCATGGAAGCTTACAATCCTTAAGGTGTAAATGCACATGCAAATGGATAATTATGTTTTATTTAATCCATAATGTAATCCCATTTTGCAGTCTGTCTATAGTCTACACACACACACTGAAAAATATAGGATTAAACTATGTATCAGATATCTGCGCACATTATTGTCACTGTTGATTCGTATATTTTTTAAATTTTATTGTTAAACACAGGAATTGATTGGGCAAATTGTTGCTTCAAGGGAAGACGTTGACTTTGTGTGTAGACAACGCGTTCTCAATATTAACACGTTAAGGTAAGCTGGACAATTCTATTAAATCCTTATTCGAAATAATAGAGGTGAATAGTCAACTATTAGGCATAAGGTGTCAATCATTGGGACGTTTAGGTACCTTATATATTCATGCAAGCCGCATAATTCTCTGCACTCCTTAAAGCTCAAGGATTACTACAGGACCAGCTTCAGCACCTATGTGATTATGTATCAACTTAGTTTCTGACGGCTCTGAGCTATTGTTGGCAGCGTCGTGTTTACTTCTAAACTGGGTAAGAAGGTTATGATTCTAATGCTTATGACGCAAAGTTCGTGTAAACATTTGGTAAAATATAAAATCCGTTAGGACAATCCAACTGTCATTTTTCCATATAAAATTTGACATTTAGATCTCGTTAGGTGGATCTAATGTCACATTTTATATGGAAAAAATTAGTAGGTACAATGCGTTTCAAGATCGACCTGCATATCTCAATATATAAAACAATAAAACAACGAGTTACGTCAGCTGTCTGCTTACACATACACGGCAAAACGGAGCGACGAACGACGTGATTTTTTAATTCGAGATAGTTGAAGGGATGGAGAGTGACATAGGATAGTTTTTATTCCCGAAACAATCCTCTAAGGGGGTGAAATGGGGGGGTAGAAGTTTGTATGGAGCTGCGATATAAACGAGTTCAACGCGGACGGAGTCGCGGGCAGATGCTAGTTTTTTTCCATAAAAGGTGATCAGGAAGTATTTTTTGTCTGCTTGGCATTGAGTGACGAAATAATCCATCAAAATGTGTCAATTTTGCGTTATTATGGAGGAGAATTCGGTCAATTATGTGATTGATTACCATTAAATTTACCAATTTTCCGTGATGGAAATTGAATACATACGAGTATACAGACATGCATGCCTTCATTCCTAAAACGGGGAAGATAACATGAAACTTATGTTCCAATGCCACTTTCACAATGAGGGTATAAAAGATAGACAAAATGTGGTATCTCAGTGATAAGTTGCTTGCCCACCACACACTTCAACCATGGCCCGGCAATGCGCTTACGGTGCCACGGAAAATGGCGTTAGGAAGTCTGAAATTTTGGAATAAGAATGGTTTCGGACAAATGACTCTTAGGACTTATATAGTATAAGTACCCCTGGAGTCATAAGCGGTTACGGTGCCACTTATGGTAAGTGGTAGGCTGGTTGTTTATTTTATAACAGTTATCATCACATTCATTAGTTTATTATATTTATTTCGCCATGGGGTGGGGCTATACGGTCTCCTTGCGGTCGGAGCACACGGCCATACTGTCAATTGAAGAAGAAGAACGAAGACAGTTGTCAAACTTTGGAGAGGAAAATGTTGCGGTGATTGCGAGCGGCGCAATTTGTTCGGGTTTTGCGTAAGAAGGAAAAGACTGTATCTTTTATCAAAGATTTTTGTACCTACACGACCGGAGCAGGAGCACCAATAGGGGTAAGCTTAGATTCATCTATTTGTATATATCACAATTTCATCCGAGACGGATCGGAGGCCGTGACGTTGAAAATACCAAAATGGAACCAGTGCGCTCGTTCGAGGAACACTTGTTGTGTGCTTGTTTTCTACCGTCATGATATGTTTTCCAAGAAAAGGAAAGGTGTTATCTTGTCTAGCACATTAATGCGATCTTAGAGCACGCAACCGAGGCCTGTTATATAACCCTGCCAGTACTCGTCGAGTGACGTTGGAAATAGCGAGGAAAGGAGACAGAGACATAGTGTGGTAACGTTACTCGTCATTCTGCATATCTTTCTCCTTTTGTTTTTGGGCGCGAGTCAAAGAAGCGGCAATAAAAGCAAGTAAACTAGTGCGGAGCGTCGCGATTAACCTCTTTTTGTTGTGTCGTAGGTATATTTCGCACATAAAAACTCAGCCACCTATCAGTTCCAAGGCTCAATGTTTTTGCTTCGCTGTCAATATATCTAAATCCACCCCAAAAAGGCCCAAATGTTTGTCCATCGTGGGTCGCGTAACGAAGAGCTCAGTGACAACCGTAAACCACTACGTGCTCCGGAGCAAGGCCAATGACTTTGCCTTAATGAGTTTGAGATCGCATTATAGAACGGGACACACTGAAAGACTTTGACTTTTTAATAGGAGTGGTATTAAGAGTGACTTTTGAAACGTTAAAGTTGTGTTCATATTCATATCAGAAGAATATTTTCTGAAGTTGATTGTAGGTATTCAAAAAGATGCGTTGGTAGTAGTTTTACTGTATACTGCGACCTACGACCAGTTTTCCAATGTGTCAATTTGAAACCTAAATGCATTTAAATAGAATGGTAGCTTGAATTCAATCAAATATATTAAATAATTGGTTCTAGTATATCAAACAATAAAATAAATGAAATCTACGAATGACATAGATCTAATATTTAAAACAATATTGTTTATTAGAATATACCAATAAAAGAATGAATGAAATGAAGAACATCCATATAACATCACAACCTTCCTCACCTTATATTATAAATGAGTAAGTAACTCTGTCTGTCTGTTACTTTTTCATGCCACTACCAGTTACCATTAAACTAATTGAGATAAAATTTTGTGTGGACATAGTCTCACTTCTAGTAGATGTCGGTACACACCTCCCTAAATCATTGTAAGAAAAAACTTATAAAACTATTAAGTGGCCGAGAAAGATTGCTCCGATAGCTCAGTTGGTTAGTAGCGACAGGCCATGAATGCCTATGGTCGCTGGTTGAATCCGGCTCGGAGTATAACATTTTTCCTTTAATTTAAATTAATAATATCGTTAGCAGCGTTACCTTCTGCTTCGTAAAAAAAAATTAAAACTCCCTTTAGAAAAAATCGCGAGGAACGTCTGAACTCAAATATTTCAATAACATATATGTTTTCTTTTTTGTTATTAATAACTACGACAACGAAACCCGCATCACTAAACCGATTTCCTAGGAATACAACAGGATGAAACGATTCGTTTGTTTTGTATCATACTTACGTTTCGTAATCAGCGATTTCAGAAACAGACCCGTGATGTTTATCAAAAACAAAGGTAAATCGAAGGAACTGTTTGAACACGTACCAAAAGGAATCGAGGAAATTGATGCGGAATACCTAGGGTTGCTAACGGATTATTTTGTTAAATACTAGGTTGTTTGTTTAGGATTGGTTTTCACTATTTGTAGATAATTGGTTATACCTGGCCTGAAGTTGTTGATTTACGAGTTGTCGGAACTTGATTTTTGAACATGACCAGTCCATGTTCAAAAAAGTTCGCTAGGGTGGTCCTTAAAAACCGAAAATATGAAATTTCAATAAGACACCCTCTTATATTGTTCATATACGTGAAAAAAAACCATAATGTGTTTTATTTTTATTTTTGCATAAGATTTAGGGGTCGCGACTGAATTGTTTTAACTTTTTTAAGTTTGCATTTCTCTATACTAAGTTTTTTTTACTATTTAACTTTTGCTAGTTTTTTGAGCTACATTTGAGCTCGATATTTGATGTTTTGTTTAATTTTATCGGTTTTCGATTGGTTTCAAAATTGTTAGTAGTAGCACTAGTAGCGAAATTATACTTATTTACCATCAAAACTGAAAAAAATGTGTTTAACCGTGTCTGACCTTGAAGTACAGCAGACTGTTATTAAAGACTTGTGGAAGTTATGTTTTTTTGCCAGTTGTTGTCAACCCTAGAAATAAAAAGAAAAGAGCCCTTTGAAGAGCTTGTTCGCAACAAAACTTTATTAAGCATTGTATTTTCGTTCGGCACCAGTTTTTAACTGGCAATGTAATTTGCAACATTTCCAGAAGTTTCCAATTTGAGTTATGATAACTTGTTCATTGAATATAAGCTTATAAATATTTTTATATACTTTGTTTATGATAAATTAATAAATAATGTCACGATATTGTATTGAGTTACTAATTGTGCAGACCCTAAATTAGGCTACAGCTAGGTATTAAAAAAAGGTAATTACGAATTGGGTTTCATAATCCCAATTTATTTTATTGCAGACCATTCCAGCCGTTGTATTAAGTATCCTTAAGGCCGAAACGCACTGACAGCGGTGGCGGAGCGGCGCGGAGGCGGTACCGGTTGTAATGTTCGAACTAATACGAAAGGGTTCGCACAGAATACCGCGCCGAGACCTAGACCTAGAACTCTTCTAAAAATATCAGCATATCACACCTGATCGTTATAAATTTCAAATTTTCGACCTATACATAGTAAAAAAATTACTTGTACGCTATTATACTCCATATAGCCGAGAATTCCTGAGTTCTGTACAGACCATTATCAGAGCTATAAGATAAGTCTTGATTGAGACCTGGAACTGCTCGAAAAATATCAGCATAGCACACCTGATTGGAGACTTACTTCAATTTCGAATGGAAGCTTACTAGATACCCTTTTTCTTGCTGCACTGATTTCGTAGAGCCCGGAACTCTTTTGTATTAAAAAGGGCATTAATAGAGCTATCAAAATAATACTAACATAGACCTAGAACTCTTCTTAAAATATCAGCATATCACACCTGATTGTTATAAATTTCAAATTTTCGACCTATACTTAGTAAAAAAATTACTTGTACGCTATTATACCCCATATAGCCGACAACTCCTGAGTTCTGTACAGACCATTATCAGAGCTATAAGATAAGTCTTGATTGATTATATCACACCTGATCGTTATAAATTTCAAATTTTCGACCTATACTTAGTAAAAAAATTACTTGTACGCTACAATGCTCCATATAGCCAAGATTTCCTAAGTTCTGTACAGACTATTATCAGAGCTATAAGATAAGTCTTGATTGAGACCTGGAACTGCTCGAAAAATATCAGCATAGCACACCTGATTGGAGACTTACTTCAATTTCGAATGGAAGCTTACTAGATACCCTTTTTCTTCCTGCACTGATTTCGTAGAGCCCGGAACTCTTTTGTTTTAAAAGGGGCATTAATAGAGCAAACAAAATAATACTAACATAGACCTAGAACTCTTCTTAAAATATCAGCATATCACACCTGATTGTTATTAAACTCAAAATTTCAACCTATACTTAGTAAAAAAATTACTTGTACGCTATTATACTCCATATAGCCGACAACTCCTGAGTTCTGTACAGACCATTATCAGAGCTATAAGATAAGTCTTGATTGAGACCTGGAACTGCTCGAAAAATATCAGCATAGCACACCTGATTGGAGACTTACTTCAATTTCGGGTGGAAGCTTACTAGGTACCCTTTTTCTACCTGCACTGATGTCGTAGAGCCCGGAACTCTTTTATTTTGAAAGATCGTTAATTTAGCTATCAAAATAATGCCGACATAGAACTAGAACTCTTCCCAAAATATCAGCATATCACACCTGTTTGTTAAGAAAACTCAAAATGACGAACTCTTCTTTGTAACCATATTTTTTTCTGCTTTTACAGTCATTGTAGAGGCCAGAACTCCTATATTTTCTATTAGGTAGTAATAGAGCTGTCAACACAATATCAATATAGACCTCGAACTCCTCAAAAACTATCTGCATGTCACATGTGAAGTTAACGTATCATCTGTATGAGTTTAACAAAATGATAATTATTTTCTGCTTGAATAAAAATAGTAACAGTCTAGCGATGTAGTGTTCTCTATCGTACATCAATAAAGCTTTACCATTTTAATCCCGCGGGCAAGCAAGGAACGCTCGAAAATATCATTATTCTCTATAGCCCTTAATAGTCAAAATCGGCATTTTTTTTTAATAATTTTAGGATGACAGTAGAGCCTGGAACTCTAGAGTTCTATTTTCAACACAGCTAGACATGTCATTTAAAGTCAAAAACAAGCCTAGAACTCATCCAAAACTATCAGCATATCACATGTGAAGTTAGCATATCATCTGTTTGAACTCTACAAAGATACAATTTATTTTCTTAGCTAAATAACGATTGTAACAGGCTAGAGGATGTTGAATTCGTTATTCTGTAATGGTATAGCTATATTTTTTGTCTGCAAACGAGCTACGGTCATTTGAAAATAGTTCATGATCTTATAGTACAATGACAAAATCAAAAAAAAAAGGTTAGCTGTGACACTTTAGGTTGTAACTCCGGAGTTCTGTACTCTACAGGGCTAGAGCTATTAATCGAGACCTTAAATACGCCTAGAACTCTTCAAAAACTATGAGCATATCACATGCGAAGTTAGCATATCATTGGGTAAATTAATTAAAGAAAAAAAATTTTTTTTTTGCTAGAACTATGTATAAGAAGTATCAGGAACTATTGTGAACCTTGTATAAATACAGAATACTAATTATTAGCCCATTCAGAAGAAAGTGATATGCTACGCGAAGTTAGCATATCATTTGGTTGAAAACCATAGTAACAATTTTTTTTGGTGTGCGGCCAGAACTATTCCTAAAAAGTATCAGGAACTATAGAACTATGTTGGATGCGAATAGAACTCCAACAAAAACTTGATCTGCTGGAACTTGTTACGCTAACTTCACGGACATGCCGCGCCGCGCTGCACCGCTCTGTGCGGATCCTTCGTGTAAGCTCCAACATTACAACCGGTACCTCCTCCGCACCGCACCGCGCCGCTCCGCCACCTTTGTCAGTGCGTTTCGGCCTTTATAGAAAAAGTATGTTCAGTATAATGGCATAAAAAACATTGTGTTTCGCATTACAGTAGTTTCGGAGAACACATACAAAACAGTATCAAAACTCACATACTTTACCTTATTAAAATATCAATAAATGTAATTATAGATTCATTATTTGGACAGAAAATTAATGATAAGAATACTGTTAATGGCCTGAATGAAATATTTGTCACAATTACCTAACATTAAACACGTAAGTACGGAAAGGAAGAAATTGACATCGATTTCCTCGTTATTTATGTGATTCATTCTTCTCTTTCGTACCTAAGTGGGACCTCCGAAGGCGCATAAAATAAATTAAGGTTAACGTAATCTCAGGATGAGCGGTTACAGAAATTTTATTTCAGATCGGTTGAGATTGAGATGTTTTCTTTTGTCACAATACAGTACAGTAATCGAGTTGAGGCGTTCATCATCTAAACTGCGAATTCAAGATGATATTCAAATTTTTTTTAAAATATGTTCACGAATCTTTGTATTAAATACTTTTAAATCATATTAAAGACAAGGGGCACGGGTTCTAGTCCCGCCTTAGCTACATGCGATCACGGATGATTATTTCTTTGTATTAGTTTTTTAAGAAGTAGTTCGTTTAAGTTGACGTTTTTTGAGATACAACAAATTGACCGTATTAACCGGATGACAACATTACCCTCATGTACCTTGGTGGTTTAAAACATACAGATTGAATCATGTGCCTTAACTACATAAGTAAAATAAAATGAAAATATTATAATTTACAAACATCATAATTATTTGTGATTGTAATATAATGTATGATATTCTATACTACCATTTATAATAGTACATTCTTACGTGAATGTATCATTTTATTTGTTAAAGAAATAAAGATGTCTAATCTGTAAAATAAAATGTTGTTAGGTAATTAATTAGAACAGTTTATGACAAAGATAGATTATTTATGATAGATGCTTCCATAGGTGTACAGAAATACAGATAACATTTTGTAAACTGACTTGGTTTTGTGTTACTCACAACCTTAAATTTTATGGTTGAAAAACCACGTTGAGTGAATGGCGTTTTTTGGCATGTGATTATTCGATGGAGTAAAAGGTTTAATTAAAATAAATTACTGCTAGAAAACTGATATCCGACATGGGTATATAAATAAATCACGCTGACAAAACAGTACAATAAAATATTGTAACATTTATTAGAAGGTTTTTTTTTTGTGGAAGGTACCTTTCCTTGCACCTAAAGCGGGGATGTATTATTTTTTTCTCGTTAAACCCATGGTTTGGAATATCGTTGGATAGCTCGGTCAAAAATAATGTGGGTTTCCTAAAAGCATTTTTCAAATCAGTTATCATAGTTTGCGAGATATTGGGCTTTAAAGCCTTAGTTTTTTGTTCTAGTATTTTATAGCACATCTCAATAGTAAAACAACAGCGGTATAAACACACAAAAGAAAAGAAGAGGCGAACTATATGATACACAAGAACAAAATATTGTTCATAATTGTGTTATTTATTGCCTTTTTTGATGTGCAATACGATTCTTGTGGCTAAGGTGTATGTGTAAGGTTTTCGTATACCTTAGGAAAAAAATGAGGCGGCTACTTGAATCATTTAAAATGGCGTATACTCGTAAAGTCAGTAATATTTAAAACATAGTTTGATTTTATTATAAACACTGCCATATGTGACGCGATAATAAAAACAATAATTTAGGATAATTACCGTTTTGATCAAAGCCAGCCCTCGATTCAAAGTCCCAGTCTACCGTTACCGTATTTAATTAACCTCAGGTGAATTGAGTTTACTTAAAAATGTTTCAAGTTTGACTTTGACGTATTATTTTATCTAAAGTGAGCTAGGTCTACTCTCACTCAGGTCAATTAGCTCGAGTGAATTAAGAAAAAAGACGGGATCTGAACTTTGTTTATCAACTTAGATTTAACCCATTCAGGGCCAATGACGACACATATGCGTCAGACCACCGTAGTCGCTTTCCGCTACATACGAGGAAAACCGCAGAATCGGCTAGGAGCGTAGCGCGTAGCGATTCTTGGCCCTAGAGATCCGCCACACTGCCAGACCAAATAGGAGTACAAATATTCTATCTAAACATGCCTAACTTATCATTCTTCTACCGCTTTTCCTAGTTCCTTAACCCTCTCACAGACTGGGGTGGTCTGGCCGCGGCCGTCAGTATTAAACTTGTCAATAGCTGTCAAATGTACTATTGACCGCCACGGCAGGCCGCTCCAGTGTGATTCAAGCGTTAAGGAGCTCGGAGTCCGCTTTGGCACATGCCCAACTTTTTGATGGTAGGTATATGTTTTTAATGCAACCATGCATACATTATTCCCCGTCAAAGTAAAAAAAAACATTTATTTCAGACTACCGCCGCATAGTCCGTAGGTACTTTATTAGTAAAAATCACTGTACGGAAATAGTTCCGTGATAGCATCATCATCATATCAGCCGAATGATGTCCACTGCTGGACATAGGCCTCCCCTAAAGAGTGCCAAAGTGACCGGTCCTGCGCCACCCGCATCCAGCGGAACTATGTTAGTGTGGATTTGAATCAAATTAAATTAACTACATTAAATTGAACATTACTGATTCAAATAAAAAAAATACTGAATATTAGTGTATGGCGTCAGTGGCGTCACCTTCTGCTGACATTGTGTAAGATACAATTTCACCTGGCCTGAGGGTTTTTTCATTATTTATCTGTATATAGCTTCATCTCTAACTAAAGTTATTTCCGTCGACAAATTCCACTGACATTTCAAAGGTGTTTTTCCAAGGCAACACGTCTCCCAATAACTTCATCCATCGTTAGCTACAGAAAAAACACCCCGGCTTCAACGAACTGGCAAGATAAACACACAACTGCAGATCTAACGACCCAATCACGACGAAGTCATGGCAAATATTAAATATCTCAGGGGAATTTGTGTAGAGCGTGTGCGGCATTTTGGAATTGTTAGCTTGTTGTTTTTGATTTATGTTTAGTTACAGAATAGATAAGGCATTCTACTGAACTAGAATAGAAACTTATCTCAAGATGGAATCTCAAAATGGTTTGAAATATGCCTTGGTAACAAACAGGAAAATAGTAAATTCGTAGTTGGTTTCTTACTACTAGGCCTCCACCCACCGGACGCGTGTGCTGCGCGGCGCACGCGCAAGTTGTAAACCATTGAAACTACACTTCAAACACACATCGAACGCGGCACACGCGCAGCACCCGCGCAGCTGCAGCGCAGCACCCGCGCGGCACACGCGCAGCACCCGCGCAGCTGCAGCGCAGCACACGCGCAAGTTGTAAAGCATTGAAACTACACTTCAAACACACATCGAACGCGGCACAAGCGCAGCACCCGCGCAGCTGCAGCGCAGCACACGCGCAGCACACGCGTCCGGTGGGTGGAGGCCTTAAACGCATGCGGTATGTCTTCGTGACGGCCGCGATAGGAACAAGCCAAGATGTAGAATTTGTTGTCCGGGGATGGCAGAGTTTGACTGTATGCCGGGAGGCTTGGAGCTACTTGCGTACTAATTTCTATGAAATGTTTTTTGTAGGATCACAATTGCAAAAGAGGCCTTATAACCATGGGGGTCATCTCATCCATGTATATTAATCATGGGATTGAGACATGAAAATACACCATGGATTTCTCATTCTGATGCATAACGTAGAAAAAAATCATAGCAACATTATGGTTTAACGTAAGAGTAGATACATTTTATAGATCGACTATTCTGCAGACATTATATTCAATTAGCATCCATACTAATATTATAAATGGGAAAGTGTATGTGTGTGTTTGTTTGTTTGTCCGTATTTCACGGCAAAACGGAGCGACGAATTGACGTGATTTTTTTAAGTGGAGATAGTTGAAGGGATGGAGACTGACATAGGATAGTTTTAATCCCCGAAATCATCCCCTGAGGGGGTGAATTGGGGGGTAAAAGTTTGTATGGAGCTGCGATATAAACGAGTTCCACGCGGACGGAGTCGCGGGCAGAAGCTGGTATAATATAAGTATTTGCACAAGTAGGTACCTATCCAAATTCATAATCGTAAAGGAGTTTTTTGTAAACAAAAGCCCTCTACAAAATATCCGAAAAAAATAAGCACAATTGTGTGAATGCACGTTGGGGGACGGGGTAGCGAGCCAATCAAAAAGAAGAAAAGGGAGTGATGACAAATACAACAATCTCATGAGAGTTTCCGTGCAGGCGGGGGATTTTGGCCTGTAAAAATTGGTTGGAGTTTAACACGTCCGTTGTTACCCCTGACACAAACGAGGGGTGTAATAAGTATTACATGTATGTGTGATGTGATGATGTCTGTGGCATTGTAGCTCTCAAACTGATGGAAATGAGTGCAATAAATCGAAGTAAATAAATAGGATTACCAAGAATAAATCATCATATCAGCCAAAAAATGTCCACTGGTAGACATAGGCCGAGAACAGTGCCACCGAAGTGACCGGTCCTGAAACTAGTCCCGTCCAATATTACTAGAAATCTGTCGCTGTACGAACACAACACATAAATAACTGATCAAATAGACATTGTTCACATAATATTTAAACATAGGTAGAGCGTACAAATTGGACAGAATTGTACAGAAGAAACTTAAAAAAGGCCTGTTAACATTGAAGCTAATAATTCTCCTCTCCTTCGGGTAGTCGCATTAAAAGAGGCTAGACTGAGAATTATGTTGTTGTGAGTACTTAGTACCTTCACTGAAATGCCGGTGTTCAGTCAGACCCTTACATAATAGTACATTACGTATCTAGAGGGCGGTGAATTCGTGAATGCCCCAGATCGCAGGTGTTTGTGGCCCGAACCGAAGGTGAGGGCCATAAATATGCGCTCTGGGGCTTTACGGATTATTACCGCCCGTGATGAGTACCTACAACATTTTACGTCTTCACCTGGCCACAATGCGAGTTTTCCCGTACGCGTAGCGTGCAGTAAAACTCGCATTATGGCCAGGTGTGACGTAAAGTAAGTTATAATCCTAATTTTATATCGGAACGGAATGTTATGTGTCTTTGATTTATATAATGATTATGAAAGCCATATACTAGTATCGTTATATTAAGGGGTCAGGCTGCTTCGGGTTAGTACCAATGAATGCAGATTGTCCTTCTTGACAGGTACAATTGACAACGAACCTCAATAGTGAGAGAGAGAAACGTTAATTATGAAAGCCTATTTAATGTGAAAAAGTAATAGAAAACGTCGAAGTCCAATCTCAATCTTTCTTAATACTTAACAAAGCACGGACAGATTTATTAGCCCTAAGAATGCCATTACTCATAAACAGAATTAAGATCTCATGCCGTGTGACGTGCGTCGCCGACCTGAGTTATTTATGACGTCATAATATGCACGAAAACAGATACATTATCTCCCGGGCTCCCCCTCACAAACGAATAATAATGTGGGTACGTAGAATGATGTCTTTATAACTCGCGTGCCTGCAAGGAATTTAGAGATAAATTTGCGGGCGAGTGAGAATTGGATTAGCTTAGGATTGGAATATTGAGTAGGTGTATAAATAATAGTTTTACATTTGACGAAAATGGAAGCGTTAAGTGAATATCAGTATTGATGTATAGGTAAGTAAAACGTCTCAGTACGAGACACTTGCCTAATGCTTGAACACTTCAATCTTAATTCAAGGTAACAAAGGTGAACATCCTTTTAATAGACGTCAAAAACTAGGTGTCAAACACCTTTACTTGACAGTAATAAGTACATCTAGGTCTATATTATTTTCCAGATTTTTATAAAGTCTTTGCGTCCAAAATTTAAACGTCTAAGTATCCAAATCGTCATCCTCCTAGCGTTATTCCCGGTAATGCCCCTAAAGGAGCCCGGGGTCCGCTTTGACAACTAATCCCAAGATTCGGCATAGGCACTAGTTTTACGAAAGCGACTGCCGTCTGACCTTCCATCCCAGAGGGAAAACTAGACCTTATTGGGACTAGACCGGTTTCCTCACGATGTTTTCCTTCACCGAAAAGCTAACGGTAAATATTCCGTCCATAAGTTCCGAAAAACTCATTGGTACGAGCCGGGATTCGAACCCACGGTCGCCGCTTGACAGCCGCATGCCTGAACCACTAGGCTACCGTAGCACCAAAATCACATATAAATGGTTAGGTATTTGGGTCTCCAAACAGTTATGTTAACAGCTTTGCTGAATATATTATATTGACGGAGGCAAATTGTTTGTGAAAGTATGCCAAAATGCTGGCTGTTTGTAAAATATTGAAATCGTTTATCCGCTTTTTAGGTTAGAAAAAGGGAAATAATATGAATACAGCAGAATTTTACTGAGGCGTTTTATCGCTTCGTACGCAAACAATACATGCGGTTTACATTCCTGCGCCTCCAACACGACTCGTAAAATACCCCAAAATATGAAAGGTAAAGTGCGCAAAAAAATCACCATAACCGAAATAGCTTGTAAGAAAACAATTGAAGACTAAACCAGGGTATTAGGGGATATGTTAAAACCCGTAAGGTTCTGAGTCTTTCGAAACAAATTCAGCCGGATAAGAGGACTTACGATGAATATATGTAGGAGATCTGTAACCGGTTAGCCGTTGTTGGAATAAGGAGAGGACGGGGATGGTGCAAGTTAGGAGAAACGCAAGGTGTAAGCTACCTAGGTGAATAAAGTCACAGAAAATTTTAGAAACTTCATCTTTTCAACTCGCTAATGTTTTCTCACGCTACGAACACATTAATTCGGTGAAAAATTCCAAATGGGTGACTCAGCTATTTCTTGTTGTCATTCTTGTCCCGTTAGCAGGGAGACAAAATTTTGGAGTTTCTTAGAAATTTTTTATCAATACGGACTTCTAACTTGCCTAGAAGACCGTACAAAAAGGGGTTGAACTAGACAAGAACACCCACCCCACATTTAGTAATTTAAAACCTATACATCGCAGTTTTAGAAAGTGACTCAGGAGATGTAACCATGGCAACTAGTGACAGAAAATAGTTGACCACCCAAATACGATGACCGGACCGGGAATGTAAGTGAATTAGTGTTAAGAAATACACACAAAAACTGAAATTATGTATTAATAATTCATATTGTGAACCGGCCTAGTGGACAACGTTCTGTTGGGCTTCTACTGGAGTGACAAAAACCTGTAGGGTAATTGTGTAACTTTTCGAACGAGCATTAAGATAAATCAATTGTCATGGCACCCAAAAATAATTGAGAATATTTTAAATCCCTACAATATTTATGAAATTCCATTTGTTGTTGATGCTGAATACCGTTGGAAAGATGTATGTCCAATAGGTATCTATCAAAAACACCGCATTCTTAGGGGCGATATGAGGGACCTCTCTGTTAGCTGGTACCTTTATAAAACGCTCTACAGATCTCATATTTTTGCCGCTGCTCGATGGGAATCCGTCGGTTAGCTCCAGACACTCGCTTCACGGGACTTAGACACAATTTTAAATTTTTAATAAAATTTTTAGGGTTGGCGTGACGTTGCGTGTCGCTGTGTCGTCCCACATCGGTGCCACTGCGGGTGCACCGTCGACAAATTTTGTCACCCCAATCTGGGCCAAGTTTTCTATTGAGAATATCATATATTTTTATCATAGTTAATGAAATTTTTCGTACAAAAATTACAGTAAGATCTACCTAACGTACGACCAGGTCATCAGTCCACCTTGTCTGGCCTACCTACGCCGCGCCTTCCGCTAGTTGGTTTCCACTCAAGAACCTGGGTTCCTTAAGGTCCCGGGAGTCCGCTGGATGCGGGTGGCGCAGAACCGGTCAATTAAGCACTCTTTGGGGAAGGCCTGTGTCCAGCAGTGGATGTCTTTCGGCTAATATGATTATAATGATAAACGTACGTACGAGGCGTTACGTTCTAGCCTATACCTGTCTTGCTGTATGTCAAATCCCTCTACCCTTGATTGCAACATCTCCAATTGCTCAGAAATACTTTTAAATCATCCCGCTATTTGAATCATTCTTGTGGCAGTCATTGGTGGCTTTACTTGCCTACTTATCCGGATGCATCATTTTGTATAGTCGACCCAGTCCCATTTGAGCATAACGATGTAGTCGATACAATTTAAGATTTTGAGAAAATTATACTACTTCAACACTGGTATTTTTTGTTGTATTTTTTTCATTTAGTGATATAATATGAAATAACTTGTCTGATTTGAACTTTAAATTCGTTACTGCTTCCTTAACTATCCTACTAATATTGGTGTATCCGATTTGGATGAAATTTAGTACGAAAATAGTTTTTAGCTTGGATTAAAATAAAGAGTAGTTTTTATCCCGGGTCCACGTAGACGAAGTTGCGTGCGGAAGCAAGCAAGTGATAAATTAGCTTAACTGTGAACTTGGCGTTTTTTTTACAGATATTATTGTACGTATTGTATTCATTTCAATTGCAACTTCTGAATTATTATTTAATGACCATATTAAACAATGTAACAAAGGTTTTAAATACAAATAGGCATTAGGTTTAAATTTTAAATTTAGTGTTTCAAATGAAAGCTTGAACCACCCTTTTCATGTGCTGCCGGTTCAAGTGTTTTAATTACGTATTTATGTATGAAAATCACAGTTTTCATTAAAAAAAACATGGAAATCGCCAATTTCATAGGTCCTAATATTAGTTGCTTCGAGAAACGGAACAAAATGCTTCTAAAACATATTCTGTTCACTTTATTGGAATATTTGATAATGTTTTCACAAGTTTCCGTGTGCGAGCGGAAAGCAAAGCATACGAAGCTAATAGCAAGTGAACGGGACAAAAGACGGACACACTGGCCTCATAACATAAAGTCAATCCGCTACTCTCTCATGCCTTCCATAAGTCTCGAGGTCTGAAATTCAAATATCGCGCCGTCCGGTTGGCTCCGTCCTCAATTTGGCTTTGATATGCACGTCGGGCCATTTTAAGTGGTCGACTCTCTGCTTTCGAATTAGCGATGTAGAGTGCTTAATTTTATGCCTTTTTTGGTGTAACATTGCGGTCGGTAAGGGATTGTTTTTTTTGGTGGAGTTTATTTTGTTTTAGTAGTTAGAGTATACTTAATAGCTTACAGAAGAACTTAAAAGATCGAAACGTTGTGCGTACTTTGCAACATTTTTTTTTTCTTCTTATAGGTTGATGAATTTTCGTCCAGTTGTTTTCCAATATATGTTAAGTGGCTAGCTTCCAAGATTACGCTTTATCTTTATAAGTATTATATTTTATGTATACAATTATTTCGACAGTAGAAAAAATTGGTCGTATTGTACTGCCTGTAAGTTACAGGATGTTTTCTTTTGCCTGATACATATTTATCGCTCTAATTAGATGTGGTTTTTGCCCTCTACTCAAACAAACCGAATGCTTACACCAGTTACACAGTTATAAAACTTTATTGACGTTCTCGTAGTAGGTATATTCATCACACAGTAATATTTTTGCAATCCCAAACGATAATCTCCCCACTTACAACTCTGGTAATATGATAATAACTTGTTTATAAAAATCAACCGTCAACCGGCACCCATCATAAATTTCCCGCCGACTTCCGAATTCAATTAAGCAGGTCCGGATTCAATAACTCCTCAAATCACGCCATCAAACTCAGCCGTAAAACGTCACGCGGCCGGCCCATCTAACGCGAAACTTTCGCCCGCAAATGTGTTTTTCTTGTACCCACTTTGATATTTCACCTATTTTACATTCGAGAAAGGTTGGCTGTAAAACCCGAGTTAAGGGTTACAAGATCGCGGATTGCGTGCCTCTGATATATACGATGTGTGCGAGTGATTGTAGTTTCAATAAATCTTCAGAAAAAGTTTTCTTTCACTCACGGCTTGATTTTCTTGATTATTAACAAAAACTTAAATAAGGTTTTTTTTTCTATAAGTTTTACTTATCACTTACTTAACGTGCTCATAGGGTCGTCGTTTTTTGGGATGATAAAAATTTCATCAGTGTCATTACGTTCGGTACACATTAAGTTCGCTATCAAAGCAATTTCGTTCAAATCACAACGCAAATAAGTTAAATTAATCATTGTATACCCGAATAGCAACGTTAATGGCAATGTCACTTAAAATCTAATGTTTTATTCAGTTTGTAACGCTTCTAATCTGACATGAGACAAGTAGTCCGTAATACTATGAGAAGTTCACTGGAAGGAGGCAAACCTATATAAACTTTTTTTAAATATATAACGCCTTTTATTTTGAGCAAGAATAGGGGACTGACATAAGATTTTTTTACTCGAACCAGTTTTTGGAGAGAAAGAAATTATTGTTTATATGGGAGCAACTACAATAAAATAACATAAACACCTCGACATGACCTCGCTGGCCTGGAGAAGTATGACGTCACAATCTGCTGTTTGTACTCATCGTTGCATGGAAAATCAAGTAAATTGCAGTTTCGGTCGCGTACTGCGTTTAGGTCCATAGTTGTACAATTTTGTTTCTATAAAAGCGTAAGGATTCATTTGGTAGTTTTAAGTTTAAGTACTCTTGGACGGTAAAAAAAAAAATGCTTATTTTCTCTAAACTTTCAATGAAATAGACCACGTAATAATCAAGCGTCAATTCTAAATAAGATCATTTTCGATTTTTCAAAGTATTTATTTATTTGATGGATCACCAACACTAAATTCAATGATACTTACAAAGAGCTTATAGCGAAGCGCCTTATGCTTTATGTATATCTACTTATAGTTAAATAAAAATGAGTAAGGCTTAATAATCTAAGACTGTTTACTTTTAAAGCACTTCTATCATTTTTTCATTCTCCTAGCGTTATTCCCGGTTGAGCCCCTAAAGGAACCCAGAGTCCACTTTGACACCTCATCCCAAGATTTGGCATAGGCACTAGTTTTACGAAAGCGACTGTCATCTGACCTTCCAACCCAGAGGGAAAACTAGACCTTATTGGGATTAGACCGGTTTCCTCACGATGTTTTCCTTCACCAAAAAGCTAACGGTAAATATTCCGTACATAAGTTCCGAAAAACTCATTGGTGCGAGCCGGGATTCGAACCCACGACCGCCGCTTGACAGCCGCATGCCTGAATCACTAGGCTACCGTAGCTTTTTAAGCACTTCTATAGACAACGAATATGTATTCCGAATAGAAGTATATTTATATTATTTTTGACCTAGCCTGTAGCCATTCTCGTAAAAATGCGTGAAGCAAACTAATTGAAGAGAACTTCGGGTAAACAACGGATGAACTAACTTAGTCGTGCCCTTCGATTATGTTAGGCGCGTCTTAGGTTTAAACTAAAATGCTTTGTTCTATTTTACAAAACTTATTTAAAACTTTGATGCTTGCGAATCTATCTAAAATGTTAGATCAAACAAACCTACACATTAAAACAAAGAGAAACATAAACTTCTATTAATAAAAAATACTAAATTGAGCATGGGTTTGCATGTGGGAGAGCGACATTGATATCCAGTGACAAAAATAAAATAAATTAATTAAAAAACATATTTAAATTACTGGTTACATTATCTAGTATCTCTTACAATAGGGAAAATACAGCCTCTCAACGAACTTCGTGCCTACTAATTGTATGGGAGCGTAACTTAATATTTTGGATATTTCTGGTTTCATGGATAGGTAATAATACTCGTATTATTGTTTTACATCGGCCTAACGCGATGTTTATAATTTTAATGTGAAGGTTGATTTTATAATTTGTTTATATAACTATGTGTACAAAACTCGAGAGTTATAATAATATAGATAGTGGTATAGGTAATATACTTATAAAAATAAAGATAATAGTGAGTTGTAATAGGGAGTAGTTAGTTGGTTGTAAAAATAAATCCCTTTTTAAAGAAATATTATATGAATGCAGTCAAAATCTCTTTTCTACTGTAGCCGAGAAAACGCTACATCCCCATTCCGACTGAATATTAACGTTTTATATTTTCGCCAATCTAATATTCCAAATTTAAATATCGCATCGCCTTAACGCGGTAGCGCAGGTCCGGATTTGAATTACAAAGTCAACCCGCCTTTTCGCCGCGCTACCTTTGACGTTACCGCTATCGCTTGCGAAATGCGAAATATGAGGTTACTAGGTACACTAAAGTGGTTACCGCCTACTGCGCTTTGTAAGTCCGGCCCTGGTTAAAATATTGTGTTTAGTACGTGAGGTTTGGCTTAAATATTTTTCATTGCAATATCAAATTTTACTGGATGTTGGCTTCGTGTCGAGGTTGAATTCGATACTGGAAAAACGTTTTTATTACAAACTTTT